>CM067309.1:38474642-39907080 GCA_034231615.1 Meghimatium bilineatum | reverse complement strand
TCAACTACGTGCTGGCGTATACTACACTGTACAGAAACAATATATATATGAAGCGACTGTATGCTGGCGCCTACTTGTGCTGTACCGAAACATAATATATATATATATATATATAGATTGTCCACATTTCGGTAAATTGGAAGATAGAATGTCATTATTTATGTAAACCGTGAGACAATATGTAATTATGTATGTAAATAGAAATATAATATGTCGGAATTTCTGTAATCATAGGAACATACTTATCTGTAATCGAATCATTACAAATGTTTCTGTAATCGAAATATAATATACAATGTTTCTGTAAATCGAAATATAATGTACAATGTTTCTGTAATCGAAATATAATGTACAATTGTTTCTGTAAATCGAAATATAATGTACAATTGTTTCTGTAAATCGAAATATATATACAATTGTTTCTGTAATCGAATATTAATGTACAATTGTTTCTGTAAATCGAATATAATGTACAATTGTTTCTGTAAATCGAATATAATATACAATTGTTTCTGTAAATCGAAATATAATATACAATTGTTTCTGTAAATCGAAATATAATATACAATTGTTTCTGTAAATCGAAATATAATATACAATTGTTTCTGTAATCGAAATATAATGTACAATTGTTTCTGTAAATCGAAATATAATGTACAATTGTTTCTGTAAATCGAAATATAATATACAATTGTTTCTGTAAATCGAATATAAATGTACAATTGTTTCTGTAAATCGAAATATAATATACAATTGTTTCTGTAAATCGAATATAATAACAATTGTTTCTATAAATCGAAATAATATACAATTGTTTCTGTAAATCGAAATTATATATACAATTGTTTCTGTAAATCGAAATATAATATACAATTATTTCTGTAAATCGAAATATAATATACAATTGTTTCTATAAATCGAAATATAATATCAATTATTTCTGTAAATCGAAATATAATATACAATTGTTTCTGTAAATCGAAATATAATATACAATTGTTTCTGTAGATCGAAATATAATATACAATTGTTTCTGTAAATCGAAATATAATATACAATTATTTCTGTAAATCGAAATATAATATACAATTATTTCTGTAAATCGAATATAATATACAATTATTTCTGTAAACTCGAAATATAATATACAATTATTTCTGTAAATCGAAATATAATAACAATTATTTCTGTAAATCGAAATATAATATACAATTATTCTGTAAATCGAAATATAATATACAATTATTCTGTAAATCGAAATATAATATACAATTGTTTCTATAAATCGAAATATAATATACAATTGTTTCTATAAATCGAAATATAATATACAATTGTTTCTGTAAATCGAAATATAATATACAATTGTTTCTGTAAATCGAAATATAATATACAATTATTTATGTAAATCGAAATATAAAATACAATTATTTCTGTAAATCGAAAGACATGTCAATGATATAAAAAATCTAAAGATACCTATTTTTCATGATCTAATTTTATTTCTCCAATGTAATCTTACGTTGTGGTGATCTCCCTTGAGTAGTGGGAGTAGCCACCCCAAGTCGTTTCGTGGTTGGGTTTCCATCCGGCTCGTGTATCGTGATTAGTTCACATAGTGGATTTTTTCCAAGATTCATGCTACCTATCGCTTGAAGCTACGTAGTTACGTGCTTTTGTGAGTGGTACTATCGGCAGGCGGAAGTGCTACTTCACTTAGAGGGAAGTGGTACGAGTGGAGAAAGCTGAGTACAATTAAGTCAGTCCTGTACGACTTTTCAACCTTTACGCTTTTAAACCTTTTCAGTGTTTCAACTTTTTTAGCTTGTCTACTTTCGGCTTTTCAACTTTTTTGGCGTTTATTTCTTTAGATTCGTTCGCGATTTAATGAGAGGGGGCAATAACTATTGCTGGGCGGAGTACCAGGGAACAGAGAAGAAGAAGAATAAGAAGACGATGGATCAGTGACATCGAAGATCGTATGCAGATGTCTCTGGCCAATGAAGGACCTGCTTGTCCGGGACAGAGAACCGTTCAGAGTATCCACAACGAAGACAACGTTTTGGAAAGAATACCTCACATGATATAATATGAGAGGAAACGATGAAAACAAACTATATATATATATATATATATACTATTGTTTTATAGTATATATCTACTAATGGTCCATGCCATGTGGCTTTGATGATCATGTCTTCCACTGCTTTCTATTTCGTGAGCTGTCAATCATTTCTAATATCCATGTTCTCCCATGCCACAATGCTAGGCTGTCAATCATTTCTAACATCCATGTTCTCCCATGCCACAATGCTAGGCTGTCAATCATCTTCTCTCTTGGTCTTCCCTGCCTTTTTGCATTTTAACTTGCCTGTTTTTACAATGCGTTCCATATATACATATATTAGACAAACAAAACATACAACCCATAAACTGTGAAAATATACGCGGCAGACACACATTATTCATTTATGAGTACATGGTAGTGGCATAAAAATCATGTATCCTAAGTCTATCAGCGGTTCACAAAATACGATCAGTGGGCCTAGTTTCAATAGTCGTCATTTTTACCTAACCGTCAGGCTTATTTGAACTGGCTATATATATTGGCTGTGTGTGTTCGTCCATCGCAACTGATGATGACCATTTTTACATCCACTTTGGAAAATTCAGTAAGAATTATGATCATGCGTAATAGTCCGTAGATGGCTAATGAGCCCTATTCGAGCTGTAAATGTTCTTGGACAGTTCAAACATGGAATGCGACTGTGGGCGGATTCTGGTCTATCCTTGGCTTTCTAGCTACATTCTGCTGTTAGACTGCAGCACTTCTCATTTCTAAGATACACTGGCTACTGAGAGGAACAAAGTATAAAACTACAAACTGCCTAAACCACTAGACTTTCTAAGCAGTTGGTGATGGTGACGATTCAATCCTTTCGCAGTGAGCAGGAAGCTCTTGACAGCTCATAGCCCTTCTGGCGAATGCACAAGTTTTCCTCAGTTATGGTGCAGTTGTGTAGAGTGTGTTGTGTATAGCTGGAAGTGGTGGTAATAGTTCTTGTCGGATGTCTGTTAGTTTTGGGCACTGCAGTAGTAGGTGTTCAACAATCTCTTCTTGTGCGTTGCAATGTCTACAATTTTTCTAAGCAGCTTAAAAAAAAGCTTGTTGTCCCAACCTCACGCGAGTTGTGAGTTGCAATATATATAATATATATATTATATATATATATAATATATATAGTATATATATATATATATATATATATATATATATATATATATATATATATATATATATAGATAGATGCGACGTGTCCTTTATAATACGTTGGACTCACTGTCACTCTGTAAGCCTCTCGGTTTTGTACGAGCTGCCCAGTGTCTTCCAGCGTCATGTTCACAAGATCTTCCATATCCTGTGTCCATCGTGGTCTTGTATTGTCCCTATATATATTATATAGGGAGAAAGAGACGAGAGAGAGAGCGGTAAGGAATGAACATTTACAACAATCACATTATGTAATCAAGCGGGACGAATTACGCGATCACAACTGCTCACTCTGCTAACACGTTTCCGCTACTACTCGCACAAGTCTCGGCACTTCTCGTGATCGCTGCCGCATGAATACATGTCGTTGAGCGAGGAATTTATCGAGTAGTCTCGTGTCCTAGCAACATATACACCCCGTGTGAGGTCCTCTGCATGTTTTATATACTGCATTCGGAGTCTTCATTGAAGAATAACTTCGCTAATTTCGACAATGTTCTGACTCGATGTATATTTTAAGTGGTTTTTGTATTAGATGTTCTTGATTTTGGTACTAGCTTCTTGCGTGTAGGCTTATACTAGGTAAGTAACACAAAAATGTAATGTCCACTATGTTCGTCATTGAAGTGTATTGGATATCTGAACATACAGAGTTTTTCTTCTGCGTTCGTTCTCAAACTCATGCAGATTAGCAGGATGTAGCCGGAGAACGGAATGTGTTGTGTCATGGTTTACAGCATTGCTGTGATATCTGCACATATCGGCCTGACACATCCGACTTCAGCATGGCTTTGGGTCACTGACCCTATATCGGATGGGACAGCCAACTCCATCCCATAACCTCCTTAGTCGCGTTTTACGCATGCTTGGAAGGTAAACAGTGTTGCTATTTTTTGCTCCCCTTTCAGGCCCCGGCAACACAAGGGCGAACATACAGAGTTAAGAATATTTCGGACTCGGCCCGAAAGAGGAGCACATAAAAGTGATACTATTGCAGCCATGCATGTCGTAAGAGGTGACTAAGGATATTTACGAGGTTGAGCTGGATGGCCCATGCCATTGAGGGTTAAAGTAACCTGAAGTCATACTGGTCGGATGTGTTCGGCGAAAAGTGCAGATATCGCAGCTAAGCTGTAAATCAATGACATTGTGTTTATGTTGTCTGTACTACCTACTGATAATAAACAGAGTTTGAGATCGAACACAAAAGGAGAATAATACTCGTATTTTCATTGATAGGCTACTTAGGAATAATGGGGTCAACATCACGCCTGCCGCTGATCTTCAACGATCTGGTACCCATTTCCTTAGATTGGGTTGACCTACACGTGTTGGTAATTTTAAAATATTTTCTGTTGAACTAGGATTGGAACTTTTGCCGACCCAATTAGAAAGCCAGTGCATATACTACTGGGCTCAACTAATGATTCTAAAAAGAATAAAACATATCAGCTGCAGTACGTTAATAAATTAGTGTCCTCTTTGATTTGAAATATTTTAACACTTTTTTCATGTGTCCTGTTCATGTTTTGTAACTAACTCTTTGATTTGAAATATTTAACACATTTTTCATGTGTCCGGTTCATGTTTGTAGCTCTTTGATTTGAAATATTTTAACCATTTTTCATGTGTCCTGTTCATGTTTTGTAACTAACTCTTTGATTTGAAATATTTTAACACTTTTTTCATGTGTCCTGTTCATGTTTTGTAACTAACTCTTGATTTGAAATATTTTAACACATTTTTCATGTGTCCGGTTCAGTTTTTGTAGCTCTTTGATTTGAAATATTTTAACCATTTTTCATGTGTCCTGGTCATGTTTTGTAACTAACTCTTGATTTGAAATATTTTAACACATTTTTCATGTGTCCGGTTCATGTTTTGTAGCTCTTTGATTTGGAAATATTTTAAAAAATTTTGATTGTGTCCTGTTCATGTTGTGTAGCTCTTTGATTTGAAATATTTGAACACTTTTTTCATGTTTCTGGTTCATGTTTTGTAACTCTTTGATTTGAAATATTTTATATTCATGTTTTGTCATTTTTATATTTCACATTTTTCATGTGTCCGGTTCATGTTTTGTAATTAATTCTGTGATTTGAATTATTTTACCACTTTTTTCATGTGTCCTGGTCATGTTTTGTAATTACCAAGACGTAATAACAGACGAAAAATAGTTATAGTCCGTTCAGAATCGTTTGCCGAGATGTTAAATTATTTTTATCAAAACGTATTGTTCATTTGGATTGATCATTGAAGTTAGGTTCAGAATAATAATGTCGCTATAGAAATATTTTTTTATCAAAGAAATGTGATCCAGTTTCAAAGATACCTTATTTACCTATATTAAAAAAAAGTTAATCTAAACCGCTGGATTATGTAGATGCTTACATCTCACAGCTGATTATTAAATATAAAGGCATGACCCTCACGGTAGAATGTGCACCGTTCTAAAAGTAGTTGTTTCCACTGTACATTTGTATAAAGCAATGTTACATATGGAAATACCCGTTTAGCACCAAATATTATTTTTCCTGAACTTAGAATTATGTGAAATCAAAAACGGCTATTTACTCGATTTCAAGTCACAAGTCAGAGGCACGTCTCAATATTTACAGAAAGTAGGTGGCACTAAGCATATTACCTTCTGCAAGTCTATGTGAGAATGAATCTGAAAGCGAAATATTTTTACTGAGCATAACATTGCTATAAAGATTTATCAATACTTCTGCAGAGAGCGTAAAAAGGGACATCTTTATTGTTCTTTATCAAATCCTGAGAAGAGAACAATGCATATTTTAGGTTTGTGTAAACGTTCATTTGATCGAATAGTGGGAAGCAACGGGATATTTATTGCCAACAATTCACGAAAGGCGGAAGGAAAGAAAGATAGACAGTTTCGATAAGGACCTAGTAAAAAGAGAATATGTAGAATGTTTGATAAAAACGAAGAAGTGACACTTAGAAAGTTGAAAATTTGGCTGAAAACTAATAACGACATTGAAATATCAAAACTTTATTATGGAAAACTGTAAGAAATGCAGGCTTCACCTTAGAAAGTATGCTGGTGGAAAAAACATTATTTCTGAAAAGCCACATCTGGTAGCTCTTAGAAGCAAGTATTTACGTGAAGTGAAGGGAATGCGCGAGAATGGTTATGATATTGTGTATTTAGATGAAACTTGGATCAACGCTCACATAACAAATGAAAAGGAATGGCAGTTAGCAGATGGAAGTATTAAAAGATCGGTACCAAGTAGTAAAGGGCAACGTTTGATAGTTGCACATGCAGGTAGCAGACATAATGGGTTGTTGCAGAATGCTCATCTAATTTTCATTTCAAAATCCATTGACAATAGAGACTACCACTCCGAAATGAATGGGCACATATTCGAAGACTGGATCGAAAAAAGTATTCTTCCAATATTAGATAGACCTCTTGTCTGATAATGGACAATGCTTCATACCATAACGTAGTGAACGTAGAAGATAGAATCCCAACATCATCAAGTACAAAAGATGCAATCAAAACGTGGCTCATAAAAGAACACATACCAGTTACCGACAGGTACTTGAAACCCGAATTGCTTAACCTTGTAAAACAGACACAACGAACAAAGATATTTAAAATAGACAAGTTAATGAAGAACATGGGTCATAGATGTTTGAGACTACCTCCATATCATGCACACTTAAATCCTATAGAGCTAATTTGGGCAAAGTTAAAGGACACGTAGCATCTACAAATACAACTTTCAAATTATGTGATATTGAGACACTTACAAATCAGGCTCTATCAAATATACATAAAGACTCTGGGTGAAATGTGAGGATCATGTGTTACGCCAAGAAGAGGAATATTGGAAAAAGGAAGGTTTGTTGTGTTGTTCAGCCGAAAACAGTAATCGACCTATTTGACTCGTCTGATTATGAATGATCATTACTCTGATTAAGTCTACACTAAAAAAAGTTTGATTTGCAAAATTTACAAGTGTATTTGTAAAACATTTCATTGCTCAATACCACCCAAGCAATTCAAAAAAATGTTATAAGCAAACCATCAACCATTACTTATAAAAATTAGCCCGCTTGATTCAATACAGAAGTTCAGATATCTTGGATCAACTATTACAGACAAAATGTCCTTACATGAAGAAATATATGTACTTATTTCAAAGGCAGCGACAACATTTGTGAAACTCACACCAAAGGCATGGAACAATATCAAATTGACTCTACGAACAAATGATATATTTTAAATTTTTTTTACACTGCCACCATGTAAAATTTTGTGGACACGCCTATGGGTCATCATTGCACTAGATTACTGTAAAATATTTTGTTTATGGTCGAAATCATATTTACATGGGCAAACATCAAAAGAATTCGCCGCTTTCAAATAACCGTTACAGCTAGACATCAAGTAACACATATGTTTTCGCGACATGGACATTTTAACAACGTATGCCAAAATTCATGTGAAATCATCAAGAACTTTTTGAATTATAAATCATAACATCTCGGCAAACGATTCTGAACGACAATGTAGTGCAGATGTGAGCAAACTTTGTCGACCTGCCGGACTATGTGTGCACAACTCGCGTGAGACTGTGACAAGTTTTTTTCTTTTTAAATTGCTTAGAAACTAGTCGGTTTGATAGTTTGTAGTTTTATACTTTGTTCAGCTAGTAGCCAGCGTATATAGTCGGTTCAAATAAGCCGGACGGTCGGTTGAAAATGACGACGGGTGGGACTAGACCCACTGATCGTATTTTGTGCACCGCTGAAAGGGACTTGGGATGCATGGTTTATGTGCCGTTACCCTGTACTCTTCAAATAAATAATGTTTGTCAGTCGCGCATATTTCACAGTTTTAGACTTGGTTGATTCGTTTGTGTAAGTTATATGTGCTACTTTGTGACTGTAGTGACGGGTCGTGTATACTGTACCACTTCGCAACTGAGCTTGGCATATTTATATAATCTATCAATATAATGCAGGCATATCTATCTAAATAATATATCTATATAATATATCTATATATTAAATATATTTATCTTTATAATATTTATATATATATATATATATATATATATATATATATATATATATATATATATATATATATATATATATATATATATATATATATATATATATATATATATATATATATATATATATATATATATATATATATATATAATATATTTATCTATATAATATATATATATATATTATGTATATATCTATATAATTTATGTATATAATCTGTCTATATAATATATCTTCCTATATAATTCATCTACCTATAAAATCTATCTATCAATTGTCATTTCCACTAGCGCCGTTAAGCATCTCGGGGTGGGGGGAGGAGGGGGATTGGAGTAGTCTGTCTTAGACCATTTCGGGGAATTGGAGTAGTCTGTCTTAGACCATTTCGGGGAATTGGAGTAAGTCTGTCTTAGACCATTAGCCATGGTCTTCTCTTGATATGGTTTCTTTGAATGTCTCCACCCATCTACATCTTGGTCTTCGTCGTGTTTTGTTACCCGATATTTAATTTATTTATGCTGATGTATCCACGACTGCGATTGGTCTAACACAGCGGAATTGTGTAAGTATGCTAAAAATAGAAGCATAAATGGAGTTCGGTGTTTCACTATAAATTTATACGCTAAAACTATTGTCTTTTCTCCCCCCCCCCCCAATGTTCTCCAATCCCTTGCTGGAGAGATATTTAAGGATTCTCCCCCCCCCCCCACAAATAAAATCACCCTAAAATATCATTACAATGATAAAATAAACAGCTTAATTTAGCTTCGATTACGATAATCTCACGCCACGTGCATACGTAACATTAAAGTCGCGTCTATGCCCTTATTCTTACATAGAACCAAGCCTTGCTACGTTATGGTTTTTTCTCATAAGATTTGAAATGTTATGAAAAATACTTAAACTCAATACATTTGTAGAAATAATTCAACAATTTTCTTAAAATTACATTAAGTGCAAAAAACGAAGAACTACTTTTAAAGCAATTAAAAGAGATATCTGTATTGTGTTCGGAAATTGACGTATAACTCTAATTGCTACAAGCATTGTCACGTAATCTTTGCAAATAGCTCGTTGGCAATATTCATCAAGGTTCCCACTAAAATTTTTAAATTGTAAACATTCACAAAATATGCTAATTCTTCTTTTTCTTCGGCATTCATTATCAAACTCCGGCTCGATCTCTCTTGTAGCAGGACAATGGTTCTGCTAGATTTCATGCAGGCTGTAATCCAGCTGTAATTTTATCTACGGCCCTGCGTATTATTGTACAGCCAGTGTTCCTGTTTTAATGTTATTAGAACTTGAACAGTTCCACAACGAACATCAAAGATTACAGTTTGAAGATCAGTTCCACAACGAACGTTAAAGATTACAGTTTGAAGATCAGTTCCACAACGAACGTTAAAGATTACAGCTTGGAGATTACTTTCAACCATAAACGTTAATTTTTCATTCAGTACAAACTACTAAAAACTATCTATAAAATGAGCAGAGGACACGGCAGTAACGGTGTGTTACTGCTTAGAAATATATCAAGTGTGCAAGCTGGCATGGGTCTGACATGCTGCGGGTGCCACTGTCATTGTTGTGTAATCTCCCAAAGAAATTATCCATTCCGGCTTTGTTGCCTTAAAGGAACACAAGACATTACCCAAATGCAGCAAGAAGAGAAACCCAAATCTGTTTTTGATTACTTTTACGAACAACTGTACTCGGATAAGCGGCAAACTTCTATCGCTTGTAGTCGCTGTAGAACAACTGATTGTGTATGTGATGCAGAGACTAAACCGTTATTTCTTGGAAACAAAGACACCGGGACCAATTTGTCTCAACTACCTTCATTAAGTTCTAGAAACGATAAGCAGAAATATTGTCCGTTTTCACTGACGTCTTCAGGTGCACAAGTTTCTATGAAAACGTGTCATTCTTCTATTGACATTGACCACTCGTTTCCAAATGTGAAAGGCAGCGTCATTGGTGACATAAAATATCGAGAACATGGTCACTCAACATTTGGCACACCACTTGGCTGTTTCCAGGTTTATCTGTAAGTACTTCTGCTTACTTTGTGTAATTTGATGTTTCCATGTTCATCTGTAAGTATTTGTGCCTACTTTGTGTAATTTAGTTGTTTCCAGATTTACCTGTAAGTACTTCTACCTACAATGAAAGAGGCAATGAAAGAGCGGATCAACTGGCATCGTGTGCGATTGTGGCAAAGGGCGATGAGGCAATGGATCGCGCTGACGTTTTGAACTCCTTAAGAGATATAACACGCGAGAGTGAGACTAATGTGGATGATGATTCCTTTTCAATGGCTAGGATTAAAGATCAGAGATTGAAATGCGGTGTTGCTAGAGGTGAACATTTTGGAGGGCGCAGAAGAATGATGGTCAACCAGCATAGGACCGGTACTGTCAGCAGATGTGTGATGGCGGATACACTCAAGGAGAGATCGGAGCAACTATGGATGTGTCCAGTTTGCAGTGATGATGATCCGACGACTAACTAACTACCTAACTAACGTCTACCTACACCCTAGCACTTATAGATCTTGTGTTACACCCTAGCACTTATAGATCTTGTGTTACACCCTAGCACTTATAGATCTTGTGTTACACCCTAGCACTTATAGATCTTGTGTTACACCCTAGCACTTATAGATCTTGTGTTACACCCTAGCACTTATAGATGTCGTGTTACACTCTATCACTTATAGATGTCGTGTTACACTCTATCACTTATACATGTCGTGTTACACTCTATCACTTATAGATGTCGTGTTACACTCTATCACTTATAGATGTCGTGTTACACTCTATCACTTATACATGTCGTGTTACACTCTATCACTTATAGATGATGTGTTACATCCTAATGGGTCGAATGATTTTAGAGGTATTTCCCCAATTATCTAGATCAGAGAAACCCAAACATTTTTACCCGTAGACCACTTGCTGACTTTTTACTTAATTTTTTTCCCCCCAATTCCTCCTGGCAAATATTGAACTGTCCTAAACATATTCACTTCAAATGTATATTTTTCCAGCTGACACAGTGTTGTTCACTTTGATTGTGTGGGGTGGGGGTGGGTGGGTGAGGTTTCCAGCTGAGACTGTTGTTCACCTTGGTCGGGTTTAATTTTTTCGTAAACAAGGAAAAGCATGATGTCTTCTTAACAATCTTCTGTATTTGTATATTCATCATCACTATGTGTATCAATAGTTAATCAATTATTTCTTATTCCTTGTTATGGAATTTGTGATGTATTTTTTTCAACAGTGCCAAAGAAACGCACAACCTATACGAATCGAACCACAAGTTGGGTGGTGATGTTACAGCAGCGTATGAACTGTCCACCTCTGCGGATGACAGAGTTGTTGGCAGCGTGGAAAATATACAATCCAAGAATACAACACCTGAGGTCCAGAAAAAATACAGGTAAGTTATGTTGTAGGTACATGATTTGAATAATTTTATTCAAGACTTGGTTTGCGATTCACAAAAAGGATGCTCGTGGGAAAGTGGTTAAACCAGCTGCCTTGTTCAAGAAGTCGTGAGTTTGAATACATGAAAGTGATGCCTTAGAGAAATCCTCCTACATTAAGACCTTAGGTATCAGGGGGCACTAACTGGGGTCACTTCTCTTTTTAGTATTTTGGCACTAGAGTCAGTGGACGTATGTTGCAAAAGAAAGCTGTACACAGAGATTTGTCTTCTTCTTCTTCTTCTGCGTTCGTTCTCAAACTCCTGCAGATCAGCAGGATATAGTCCGGAGAACGAAATGCGTTCTGTCATGGTTTACAGCATTGCTGCGATATCTGCGCTTTTCGGCCAAATGTTGAAATGTTTTGAAAAATGTTGAAATGTAGACTAACTAACTAACATCCGACTTCAGCATGGCTTTGGGTCACTGGCCCTATATGGGATGGGACAGCCAACACTATCCCATAACCTCCTTAGTCGCCTCGTATGATATGCATGGAAGGTAAACAGTGTTGCTATTCTTTGCTCCCCTGTCTGGCCCTGACAACAGACGGACGAAGATTTGTCTAAAGTGGGGCAAGACATTATCATTAAACAGGTTGCAGACATATCCTGCAACAACTTTGTCTGGGTGATTGTCTCCAGAAACCCCTGTACCTTACTACAAATGGAGAAGATATTGACAGAAATCCCTGTACCTTACTACAAATGGAGAAGATATTGACAGAAACCCCTGTACCTTACTACAAATGGAGAAGAAATGCGTTATCTCTGAAGAAGGCGCATGCTCCTCTATCTATTCCTCCTCATCTGACGCAACTTCTTCGTCTGCCGTCTGTCAAACTGTATGTCAAGGTCTTGCAGTTGTTTGTTGCCGGGATAACAGCAACGAGGTCCCGTCATCACGTCGACGAAATCCGAGGAAACCGACGAAAATCGACACAAATTTTTCGCTGAATAAATCTGCGATAACCGAAAACGACGATAACCAAAGGAAATGAAAACCGAAGTTTCACTGTATTTCATATGTATTAGGCACATGTATGCATAATATGAACAAAAATACGAAAAAGTTTTATATTATTGTTTCTATAGACGTGGTACCCTTTTCTGTATAATATGATTTTTTGAGAGAACGGAGTATATTTTTACAAAAACTGAATGCAGAAAGACTAAAGTGGTATCAATACTGAATATTAATTTTAGAAAACTAACTAAAGTAAAATTAAATAAGACAAATATACCTTGTAAAAATGCACACACAAAAAATTACTATTTGCAAAATTATTTTGACAAAAATTGTTTTCACTAATTTAAATACATGCAGAATCACGCATCATCTTGAAAATGTCAAGAATCCACCGAAAAATATCTGGATTTAAAGGGAAATAACCGTCAAAATATTTAATAAAAAATGAAGATATTTGAGAAGAATTGGTTTGTTGTAAAAACAACACAGTATAATATAGGGTTACCGTCTCTTGGATTCCTTTTGGCACAAATTCTCCTTTGCCAGGATTTGAAAATAAAATCTACTTATTCATTTCCTTTTTTCATTGATTAGTTGGTTCAGTCAAATATACCGCTTATTGGAAGGTACGCCTCATTTAACCGCGGAGGCTAGCTCAATTTTGTTATATATATACATTTTCTACTTTCACTGAATATATATATAATCCCATTCTCAGAAATGACAGCACGTCTTCAGAGTCCCGTATAGGATTTGGGAGGAAACGACGAAAACTTAACAAACGACACTGGTATGTTATTATATAATTCTTCTCACTCATTCAATCTCTCATGTAATAAAGTTGTTTTCTGACACACCGGGGTAACAAATCTGTTTCAGACTACTAGTAGAAGACGTTCTACTGTATGTTTGAATGTGTTTCCCATCGTAAGGTGGTATACTGTTTGTTAGAATGCCTTCCCTATGAGGATGGAGATAGAGGGAGTTACAGCAGCACTTAATTGGTTGATAACTCATACATAAACACACTCGGTAATACTCACAGACTCTCAAAGCATGCTGCGCAAGATAGAAAAGTTCATGCTGAGAAAAAGAATGGTGGGACTTATTGAACAACTCAATTGTCCAGAGCATTACATGGATATACAGCCCTGGTCATACTGGGTTCAGAGGAAACGAGAGAGCCGACTTATTGGTAGGCAATGCGGCGATAGACCGCACAATGCTGAGAAGAGATAAAGCAGACTTGATCAAGGCAATAATAAATTCATTTCATGATGAAGATGATGTCAATGAGGCTGAGAACGTACACATACAGAAAATGTTAGAAATGGGAGTATCAAGAGGAGAGGGGAAAAAAAGGAAAAACTTTTTGGAAAGTTCCGAAGATCACAGAATCAACACCTGACCGGAACTATGCGTCTACATACACTGGGATGGCTGCTGGAACTGAGGGCGGAGCACTTATGGGAATGTCCCACGTGCTGTAAAACAAAATCTGTGTAATCTCCATGTAATCTCCTGGGCAGCACATACAAATCTGTGTAATCTCCATGTTCTGTGTAGTTGGGATTGACATCCATGGATGTTTATGAATAGATTTAAGTGGTGGCAGATGTTGTTATATAGATAGACTTGCTGGTAGAAGCTCTTATCTAGCTTGATCAAGCCATATACACTTATATAGACTTGCTGGTAGAACCTCTTATCTAGTTTCAGTAAGCCATAGACACTTATATAGACTTGCTGGTAGAAGCTCTTATCTAGCTTGATCAAGCCATAGACACGTATATAGACTTGCTGGTAGAAGCTCTTATCTAGCTTAATATAGTCATAGACACGTATATAGACTTGATGGTAGAAGCTCTTATCTAGCTTGATCAAGCCATAGACACGTATATAGACTTGCTGGTAGAAGCTCTTATCTAGCTTAATCAAGCCATAGACACTTATATAAACTTGCTGGTAGAAGCTCTATCTAGCTTCATCAAGCCGTAGATACGTATATAGACTTGCTGGTAGAAGCTCTTATCTAGCTTAATCAAGCCATAGACACGTATATAGACTTGCTGGTAGAAGCTCTTATCTAGCTTAATCAAGCCATAGACACTTATATAGACTTGCTGGTAGAAGATCTTATCTAGCTTGATCAAGCCATATACATGTATATAGAGCATAATCTACAGTTTAATACAGGTGATGGTAATTTACACTTTTAATTTGGCCATTTGGGTTGATTCTGTACATATAGTAATTAAGAGCAATAGGCTCTTGTGTCATGTTCTGAGACAGGGTTGCAACATTAACCACATTTTGTGACCAAATTTTTCTCATTGGTTTTCGACATTTTCTCACAGAGTTCACATATCTAGGAAGCAATATAACAACAGATGGCAAGCGCAGCAACGAAATACACAATAGATGTAGTAAATCATGCCAAGCCCTAGGACAAATGACACCAATCTTCAGAAACAAAAATGTAGATTTAAACATCAAAATAACACTATTCATAACGATTATTATGCCGACGCTGTGCTACCAATGTTAACCATGGACAACGACAGCACAAGACAAACGTAAACTAGTGACAGATGAAATGGCATTCTTACGCAGAATCCTAGGAATATCGTTAAGAGACAGAGTGAAGAATGAGGACATTATAAAAAAGAATCAGTACCACTCCAATCTTGGAATATTGGTAGACACAACAGATGAAATGGTTTGCACACATCAGCAGGCTACCATCAGACAGCATACCACAGCAAGCTATGCTACACAGATACAGTGAAGGACGACTTAGAGGCCAACCACGGAAACGATGGACCACTGAAATTAAAGAGGCGACAAATTCCACAATATACTCAGCACACACGAGGGCATCTCCAGAAAAATCGTGTACCTCTGACGCTGAAAGGCAACAAAGAGTTTAGCGAATAGATAGGTGGGTTTTCGACACAAAGTATAATTATGGCGACCAATAAAAACACGGCAAAAGTCAAATGAATCATTTTGGAAGGTTGTTTTCCCATTAGCCAATATGTCTTATATTGACGACTGTTTCGCTTCTAATTGGTCACTTCCGATATCTAGCCGTTTGATAGAACACAGATTTTCATTGATCACTTTGCGTACATTGCGTGTCGCCTGCCAATGGAAAACACGAATCAGTCGCATCATGGAGTGACAATTTGGGAGGTTCTCATCTCTAGTCGGCTGTGATAGAAGCCGTTTGATTTAAATGCATGGAATCTAATTATGCAATACCATTCAAAAACAATCTCAGATTTCGTAGTGTCAGGATTATACGAACCGCTACATTCACTATTTTTTATGGTTGTATAGCTATGATATAACCAAACGGGACTCACATCCACGCTTGATGAGAGATATGTTCACATCCACGCTTGGTGGGGGCCATTTTAATTCCACGTTTGAGGAGAGCCATGTTCACGTCCACACTTGAGGAGAGCCATGTTCCCGTCCACACTTGAGGGGAGCCATGTTCCCGTCCACACTTGAGGGGAGCCATGTGCAATGACTGGCTAAAATATAAACCACAAGTATTTCTAAAATACTCAAATATATTTGAAACACATCCAACATCACATTCCATAATACGTGAGACTTGTGTGTAAAACCGTATAACAGCAGTACATACGTAAAACACAAGGTAAAAACACACGGTAAAACAACGTAAAACAACGCAAAAAAACAAGGTAAAACATAACGTAAAACACAAGGTTGATCAGGTTTTCCATTAACGTAGAGACTATTAGACTATTGAGTCATCATCATCAGGTGCCATAAGTGTAGAGACTATTAGACTATTGGGTCGTCATCATCAGGTGCCATAAGCGTAGAGACTATTAGACTATTGAGTCATCATCATCAGGTGCCATGAACGTAGAGACTATTAGACTATTGGGTACTGGTACACACACAAAAAATACAAATTATACACGGGTTTGTGTTGTATTTTCTTGAGAAATATTTTATAAGATATTATGTGAAGCCACAGGTCATGTCTCTATATGTTATTTTTGTTTTCAAGTAGGCCTTTCGGTCCTTGTAGTACGAGTTCTGGTGTTCTATGTCTGTGGTCCTGGGGATACTTCAATACTTGTACGGGATGTTTGTTGTTGTAATAGTCCTTGTTTTGACTGTTCCGTTCTCAATATCTTGAGTACATCGGCTTAATGTCTTAACAAGATCACATCTTTTTTTTTTGGGGGGGGGGAGCATGTGGTTGGTGAAGTACGGAAACTCTGTTTACTTGAGATTCAAAGGAATTTGGGGATTTGGATGAATGTAAGACCATGTTAAAAGCAGAATATAAGAAAATATGAAAGCAGATGCACCCAACTGCAGAACCAAATGACCCCTACCATCAAATGTCACGTAAGGAACAAACCATCATCTTCAGACTACGAACTGGCCACAACAGACTGAGAAGTCACATGTTCCGAAAACTGAAGATTGGTGAGACAGACCTGTGCAACTGTGGACTGAGCCCAGAGACTGCAGAACACATTCTTCATGCCTGTCAACTCTACCAAGAAGAGAGGGAGAAAATATGGCCTACTGAGACGACACTGCTTCCAGACTTGAGTTGTTCCATGGATGACCTAAAGTGAATCACACAATTCATTGAATCTATTGGTGCTGTAACCTGATATCTGACTGAAGAACGATGAAGAAGAAGAAGGGGATTTGGTGCCGCTAGAACGGACCTGGTTCAAATTTTCGTCAGCCTTTTAGAATGTTTTAAAAGTTAAAACTGTTTGTCTTTATTCTGTTATTTGTATTTTTGCGTACCCGTTCCCAATAGTCTGATAACCTGTGCGCTTATTATAAACCAACTTATCATTTTGTATTTTACAAAGGTTATTCTAAATAAAATGTTCAACAAACCTGATCCTGCTTTAAATTTGTATCCTTTCTATTACCGGTAACTCATACGTTTGTTCGCTATAAGAGTTATAGCCCTTCCTGTCATTACATTTTCTTTCAAACACAATTTTTACTAACTTTTATCACGAATCTAATAGTGTCATAGATTTTGATATTTAAAAAAATATATATATATATTGAAATTGGATTATATTTCTCAGAATCTTATTTCACCGTTTGGATTTGAACAGAAACCTCACAAACTAGCACTTGCTGGTTCCCCCGCCTGGACATTTTTTAATTCTTCTCAGTTTTTTAGGCAGTTAGTTTTTAGTGCATGTGTCCAACCCGAGGGTTTCAAATATGAAAGCTAATTTCAGACGTGTTTGTGGAGGAAGGAACGAGGGCTGAAATACGATGACACAAAATGAGAGCATAGGGGATATAATTTAAATACGAAAATGCTGCTAACATGCAAGTGAAACCGTACAATCATTTTTATTTCTTGCAAGGAAAAACATGATCGCATCTCCGGTTCTGAATCTGAAGAAAGGTTAATGTGGTCAAATTACAACGTTCTTTAGTTTCGTTGTTGTCATGTTTCACTCTGCTAATAAATTTCTTCCGGACAAATATCTTTTTTTTTTAAATATTTATGTAATGGGAGGATTACTGGTATATTTTTTGGTATGTATATTTTATGTGATCCACATTCGTATATTTTTAGTATGTATATTTTCTCCATGTTCTGGCATAATTTTTTGTTTTCCATTGGTAACATATCCTATTCTGTATGTAACCATAAACTCAACATTTATTTGCTGTAGTCATTTTCTAGGCAAATTTATAAATACATTCAGTCAGCAGCGTGTGACTATAAATAATGAATAATGAAAAAAATGAATGTTGCGGTTCGTGTAATCCTGCCACTATGAATTCTGAGACTGTTTTAGAATGATATTTTATAGCGTGGGATATAATTTTTTTGTTTATTATTTAAATGTTTGGTAGAATTTGTTATATGTCTATGTAATTTTGTTCGGTACTTTCCCGTTTAATGGGCACAAAAATAAAATTAACAAATAATGCATAAAAGAATATACCACAAAAAGGGGGAACTCGCCCGTGTGATGCTGAGGTCCGAATGCGGGAGCAAAAAAGTAGTGACTATATGACCTGCCATGCACATCGTAAAAATGACTAAGGATGTTTTGCGGGTGGAGTTGCCTGTATCATCTCATAGAGGGCCAAATTACCTAGAACCCATGCTGAAGTCGGATGTGTTCGGCTTAAAAGTGCAGATATTGCATCTAAGCTGTAAACCATGGCACAACGCAATCCGTTCTCCGGACTACATTCTGTTAATGTAAACGAGTTTGAGAACAATCGCAGAAGAGGAAATAATCGAGACCACAAACATAACAAGGAAAAAGCAATCAATTTTAAGGGCATGTGGTCTCTCATAACAACAGAGAACCGCTGTTAATGTATACGAATGTTGCACTTTCACCACGGTCGAAGACCGATGTGTTAAGACATTGACGCACATAAAATGGTGACACAGCGCGTTTCCATTCTCTGAACTATATCCTGCTGGAAATCTTATAGGAAGGACTACTGCTCTATACATGAACAATATTTGACTGAATGTTTAACAAACTGCTCTATACATGAACAATATTGAACTGGATGTTTTACAATTGATCGCAGAAGAAGAAGCGTTTAAAATTTAAAAAAACGTCTTTTTGACCTATCTTCTTGTTATTATTCCTTCATTACGTTATATATTTATCATCATCAAGTGCCGTCTCTGCAACGAAAATTGACCGCAAAGGGCCTCCAACATCCTGTCTCTTCCTGTGACGGTCTACTCTGCTAGATGTAACCTGTCCATCTCATTATCTGACCCTCCCACTTTTATCTCTGCTGCCTACCTCTAGCTGCTCCTCACAAACTCTACCCTCAAGTACTGTCTTCAACAAGGTGTCATATCTTTTAGCATGTGCAAAATATTTTATTTGATTGATCTTTATTTCCTGTAATGGTTCATTTCCATACGCAGTGTTGTCTGAACTTTTTTGTTTTCTTCTCTTTCCACGAAGTTCTCCATATTCTTCTATATCAATCAATGAATAAACCCGTAACCCTTCAGGGTCGTAGGGGTACCACATTGGATGCCTCAGCACACAGAGTCTCCAGCGAATTCTATCATCGGCGATGCGGATGAGTGTGGAAATATCTTGCCCTGTCCATTCCTTGATGTTGTCTGTCCATTCCTTGATGTTGTCTGTCCATGTCTTTATTTGTCCTCCTCTGCTTCTATATATCGACATCTCAAAGGCATCTAATTCTATCTTCTAGTCGTTTGTTGAGTATCCATGTTTCTGAGCCATACATTAATATAGAATAGGCGTAGAATTCTACAGTTCTTATTGTTAGTTTATGATTTGTTTAGATGTTAATATTAGGGAAGGAAGTTGTATCTTCTGTGCAATCACTTGTAGTATGACGAATGAGGTGATGGCGGAGATCCGGGCAATGATATGACCGTCGTGTCATAGTACTGTAGGTAGGTAGACCTATCTGTTTTCTTACCGATTCTAAGAGTATCATTCTACAAATTTTGTCCGGTTATTTTATGCCATCAGTGGTAGGAGTAGTAGATGTAGTGGTAGGGGTAGTAGATGTAGTGGTAGGGGTAGTAGATGTAGTGGTAGGGGTAGTAGATGTAGTGGTAGGGGTAATAGATGTAGTGGTAGGGGTAATAGATACAGTGGTAGGGGTAGTAGATGTAGTGGTAGGGGTAGTAGATACAGTGGTAGGGTAGTAGATACAGTGGTAGGGGTAGTAGATGTAGTAGATACAGTGGTAGGGGTAGTAGATGTAGTGGTAGGGGTAGTAGATACAGTGGTAGGGGTAGTAGATGTAGTGGTAGGGGTAGTAGATGTAGTGGTAGGGGTAATAGATACAGTGGTAGGGGTAGTAGATGTAGTGGTAGGGGTAGTAGATGTAGTGGTAGGGGTAGTAGATGTAGTGGTAGGGGTAGTAGATGTAGTGGTAGGGGTAATAGATACAGTGGTAGGGGTAGTAGATGTAGTGGTAGGGGTAATAGATACAGTGGTAGGGGTAGTAGATGTAGTGGTAGGAATAGTAGATACAGTGGTAGGGGTAGTAGATGTAGTGGTAGGGGTAGTAGATACAGTGGTAGGAGTAGTAGATACAGTGGTAGGAGTAGTAGATGTAGTGGTAGGGGTAGTAGATACAGTGGTAGGAGTAGTAGATGTAGTGGTAGGGGTAGTAGATGTAGTGGTAGGGGTAGTAGATACAGTGGTAGGAGTAGTAGATGTAGTGGTAGGGATAGTAGATACAGTGGTAGGAGTAGTAGATGTAGTGGTAGGGGTAGTAGATGTAGTGGTAGGGATAGTAGATACAGTGGTAGGAGTAGTAGATGTAGTGGTAGGGGTAGTAGATACAGTGGTAGGGGTAGTAGATGTAGTGGTAGGGATAGTAGATACAGTGGTAGGAGTAGTAGATGTAGTGGTAGGGGTAGTAGATACAGTGGTAGGGGTAGTAGATACAGTGGTAGGAGTAGTAGATGTAGTGGTAGGGGTAGTAGATGTAGTGGTAGGGGTAATAGATACAGTGGTAGGGGTAGTAGATGTAGTGGTAGGGATAGTAGATACAGTGGTAGGGGTAGTAGATGTAGTGGTAGGGGTAGTAGATACAGTGGTAGGGGTAGTAGATACAGTGGTAGGGGTAGTAGATGTAGTGGTAGGGGTAGTAGATACAGTGGTAGGGGTAGTAGATGTAGTGGTAGGGGTAGTAGATGTAGTGGTAGGGGTAGTAGATGTAGTGGTAGGGGTAGTAGTTGTAGTGGTAGGGGTAGTAGATGTAGTGGTAGGGGTAGTAGATGTAGTGGTAGGGGTAGTAGATACAGTGGTAGGAGTAGTAGATACAGTGGTAGGAGTAGTAGATGTAGTGGTAGGGGTAGTAGATGTAGTGGTAGGGGTAGTAGATGTAGTGGTAGGGGTAGTAGATGTAGTGGTAGGGGTAGTAGATGTAGTGGTAGGGGTAGTAGATGTAGTGGTAGGGGTAGTAGATGTAGTGGTAGGGGTAGTAGATATAGTGGTAGGGGTAGTAGATGTAGTGGTAGGGGTAGTAGATGTAGTGGTAGGGGTAGTAGATGTAGTGGTAGGGGTAGTAGATGTAGTGGTAGGGGTAGTAGATGTAGTGGTAGGGGTAGTAGATGTAGTGGTAGGGGTAGTAGATGTAGTGGTAGGGGTAGTAGATGTAGTGGTAGGGGTAGTAGATGTAGTGGTAGGGGTAGTAGATACAGTGGTAGGAGTAGTAGATACAGTGGTAGGAGTAGTAGATACAGTGGTAGGAGTAGTAGATACAGTGGTAGGAGTAGTAGATGCAGTGGTAGGGGTAGTAGATACAGTGGTAGTAGATACAGTGGTAGGGGTAGTAGATGTAGTGGTAGGGGTAGTAGATGTAGTGGTAGGGGTAGTAGATGTAGTGGTAGGGGTAGTAGATGTAGTAGATACAGTGGTAGGGGTAGTAGATGTAGTGGTAGGGGTAGTAGATGTAGTGGTAGGGGTAGTAGATGTAGTGGTAGGGGTAGTAGATGTAGTGGTAGGGGTAGTAGATGTAGTGGTAGGGGTAGGGGTAGTAGATACAGTGGTAGGAATCGTTGATGAACAGTTACCTACATTTGAGTACGGACACGAATGTGTTAGGGAAAAATGAAAGAGCAGACAGACTTGCCAGCGTGGCCACAATGACTGGTGGTATTTTATGATATTTTGATACTGTCCTGATATTTTGAATGCAATCATGGAGTTATACCAGTTGGAAGATGTAAGGTGCATTTTATCTTTTGTGTCTATAGCTAGAATTCAGAACTTGTGAGTGAAGTGAAGTGTGGTGTTGCAAGAAACGAGCTGCATATAGGAATCCAAAAGAAGAGTTATCAACCAACATAGAACTGGAACAGTCAGTTACCACATGCTGAAGGACATACTGAATTTGAGATTGGAGCAATTCTGGGATTTCATCATATGCCAAGATGATGCGCTGGCGACTAGCTTGAATGTTCATATTTTCCTTATGTCATTGAAAGTACTTTTAGCAATTTCTAATTCATCCTGCAACTTCTGTTGTATCAAATAGTGTTATGAAAACGTACACGGTATCAAATAGTATCATGAAAATGTACACGATATCAGTGTCATGAAAACGTACACGGTATCAAATAGTATCATGAAAACGTACACGGTATCAAATAGTGTCATGAAAACGTACACCGTATCCAGGGCCGGCCCTAACAATTAAGGGGCCCAAAGCGAAACGGATTGTGCGGGGCCCAGTCTGGGTAGGGAAGATGATAATAAAATAAATTCTAATATGAATTTATGGGCCTATGAAGTGCGGGGCCCACTGCGGCCGCATACTTTGCAATGGCCTAAGACCGGCCCTGACCGTATCAAATAGTGTCATGAAAAACACCGCATCATTTCTATCACCTTTTAAAAAAATTTTCTCCAATTTGTAAATGTTCTTCTAATTTTAAATTTTCCACTAATTTGTAAATGCTCTTCAGATTTTTTAATGTTCCTCTGATTTGTAAATGTTCTTATCTGATAGGAATATATTCTAACTACAGTATTTATATTTTTTTTAATGTGTTTCTTGTGTGCTGCAGGTCAAGTCTACATGGAAGAGATGTCAGTTCCTCTGTGTATTCTTCTCATCAGCGTACTGCGGTCTCTTGTTCCTCTTTAGCACAAAAACCGTGTGTTGTGTACGAAAGCGGTGGTCAAAAAGGCACAAAATTAAGTGCCGATGGACGTGTCACTGGGAAAACTGTGGGGTCAAGATTTGAGTCCAAGTCACTGTCAAGATTTGAGTCGAAGTCACTGTCAAGATTTGAGTCGAAATTACGGTCACAGTTTGATTCCAAGTCGAGGTCACGATTTGACTCCAAGATACGGTCAAGATTTGTGTCCAAGTCATGGTCAAGATTTGAGTCCAAGTCACGGTCAAGATTTGAGTCCAAGTCACGGTCAAGATCCTCATCTCGTTATTCCTATAGAAGGTACAGCGTCTGATTAATTGTTGAATGAATATAAGAACATAGAATCGCATAGTTAAAAGCATTATAAGGTAATACTGCAGTGAAACAGACCAACAATAGTAGTTACGTAGAACACAGGTTTTTGATGTTTCACTTGAACACAAATGTCTTGTGTATTGTAATTTGTATGTTTTCGTGTTAACACTCATAACCCCTTAGTCTTAGTTATGGTTCGTCTGTTGTCTTCAAGTACATCAAAAACATGTGCTCTACGTAAGTAATATTGTTGAAACAGCAGTTTTAAAGCACCGTCGATAGTGGATGTCTTAAAATATACGTTCGTTGTTTGTGGTTCAAGTACAAAATATACGTTCGTTGTTTGTATTTCAAGTACAAAATATATGTTCGTTGTTTGTATTTCAAGTACAAAATATACGTTACCTATTTGTGTTTTAAGTACAAAATATACGTTAGTTATTTGTGTTTCAAGTACAAAATATACGTTCGTTGTTTGTATTTCAAGTACAAAATATATGTTCGTTGTTTGTATTTCAAGTACAAAATATACGTTACCTATTTGTGTTGTAAGTACAAAATATACGTTAGTTATTTGTGTTTTAAGTACAAAATATATGTTAGTTATTTCTGTTTCAAGTACAAAATATACGTTAGTTATTTGTGTTTCAAGTACAAAATATACGTTAGTTATTTGTGTTTCAAGTACAAAATATACGTTAGTTATTTGTGTTTCTTTCAAGTACTGCTTATAGATGATGTGTTAGATCCTATCACTTATAGACATCCTATTGATCAAATGATTTTTAAAGGCAAATCCGAATTATCTAGATGATGATGGTCATTTCCCAGCTCTGGACAAGGGCTAAAATCAAGTACTTCGCCATATCACAGGTGACATGAAGAACTTCCCATTAATGAAATGGAAAAAAATGCAGCAATCAATAGCTCTGTTTTTATCTTATTCAACAATAGCTCTGTTTTTATCTTATTCAACAATAGCTCTGTTTTTATCTTATTCGACAATAGCTCTGTGTTATCTTATTCGACAATACCTCTGTGTTATCTTATTCGACAATAGCTCTGCTTCATTGTTGATTCTATTAAACAGACGGTGCTCCAAATCATCAACTTCAAGTCGTGGATCCAGTGACAGCGAGTCCAGCAATCTAAGTCAGCCAACATATCGTCACGACATCAGTAAGATACAAAATAGAAGTGAGAGCAGAAGTGTGAGTTCTTTGTTGGACCATCGAAGTGGGGACCGACGGGTAAGGTCACCATCTATCAGACGTCGGAGCGGTTCACCCTGTTATTTGGATAAGAGACGGATCACAAGGTAACTATGACAGAATGAGAATAGAATTAGAACTCTTCTGATAATTTTTGTTAATGCCTCTTAGAGAATTTAAAAAAATAGGATAGGAACTAGAAATCAATTTATGATTAGGTTTTTTTTGGTAAGACAGGATAGGAACTAGTAATCCGTTTTTAAATTATTTTTGTAAGACAGGGGAGACAGGGTAGGAACTAGATGTCAGTTTTTTTATTGTTTTTGTGGGACATGATTGCCCGCCGTCTGCCAAGAGTACCATTGACAGCGCACAGCTTCAAGTGATTAACCCCCTCACCCCCCACACTTCATTAAAAATTGTATTTTCTAAAAAAGACATCACTACCTGGGATCTTCTTCTGCGTTTGTTCTCTAACTCCTGAAGATTAGCAGGATGTAGTCCGGAGAATGGAATGTGTTGTGTTATTGTTTACACTTTGCTACGATATATGCGTCCTTCACCCTAACACATCAAACTTCAGCATGGATTTTTATCATTTTGACACTTTATAGGATCGGACAGCCAATTCCACCCCAAAAACCAACCTCCTTAATTACCTCTTACTACATGCATTGCAGGTAACTGTCACCATTCGATGCTTCATCACAGATGTTATCAGAAAACGCTGTTGGCCCTACATCGGGCATGTTCTACACGCAGACATCAACAGAATACACCACCAATCTCTTGAAATGGATACCCACAGGCAAAAGAGACAGGGGTAGACCAAAAGAAACACTCAGAAGAACAATACTTAGAGAAAGTAAAACAACCAATATTCATACTATTCAAGAGCTGCACAGAATAGCTTTGAACAGACAGAATTGGAGAGATCTGACCTCTGCGCTAACTGCAGCACAAAAGGAAAATGAATGAATAAGACTCATTAGTGTTTTATTCTCTTTCCATGTCCATCCTATTCTTCTATATATCTCCATGTCAAAGGTATCAGTTCTGTCTTCAAGTTGTTTGTTCATTGTCCATGTTTCTGAGCCATACATTCATATAGAATTGATGTAGCATTCTTTTCATAATTCTCATGTTTAGTTTGTGATTTCTTTAGATGTTACTATTTACATTAACAGTGCTTTTAGCCATTCCTATTCTCCTTTTAATTTCTGTTTCACATCTACCATTATTTGTGATTGTGTGTCTGAGATATTTGTACCGAGATAAGGTCTATAAACGTCACCAGAAGAGACTGAATGAGAAATGAAGACATCAGAAAGATAGTAAAGACCATATCATGTAAACAATATATATAGAAATATAGCAGATCAAACAAGGTTTGGATACCTATGTGAATGGAACCATCACGGCATACAACAGCAGAAAGAACGCGTACAAAGCAAGAGGAAGACCAAGAACGCGTATGCGGTTGTGTCTGTGGGTCTCACCAATGGCTCACTAGATAAACCACCCATGCAACAGAAAACCTTAGTAGATGACATGCCTTTATATTGAGGTTATCTTCTTATAGAAGCTTCATGGAACGTCATCTATACAATCTCGTAGTCGTAACCTTCGATAACAGTTACCATTTTGTTCCGACAGGCCGACGTTGTGCTTGAACTAGTTACAGGTGTGTGTAGGCGGAACAACAAAGAAATCTGTCGCAAGGGCCAGAGTTGTGCCCTGATGTCGACGTCTGTTTTGGCTGCATTGGACTAGAAACACCATCGAGTCGAATGGCTGCTAGAACAGAGGGCGAAGCACTTATGGGAATGCCCCACGAGCTGTGAGGCCAGTTTTCTAATCAAGAACAAAATGGCAAGATTCAATCAGAGAGATCTTAAGAACCACGGCCTAACCGGCAAATGCAACAAAGGCAGAAAGCTTCAACTCGCCACAATGCCTAACTGCAATTTGGAAAATGCAACAAAGACAGGTAAAGACAGAAAACTTCAATTCCCCACGACGCCTAACTGCACTTTAAAAAAGTCAATAGATAGATAGATATTGGTAATGTTCTACTTGTTGTAGTATCTATCCATGTATTTTTATGTTTAGTACCCGTTCCTCTTTGATCTTGCTTTTATATATTTTTTGTTTGTTTTCTGAATGTTTATATCTTGTCCATAATTTATATTTGATATGTCTACATGTAATTCTACAGACAATTACAATGATCTGCACAAAATTCTTTATAAAGATGTCACATTGGCTATACTAATTCCTGCAATTAAAACTTTCATTTCAGTGCTCGGAAGCGACCAGTACCATATATAAGACCTTCTCGGTCATCATCATCAGACACTGACTCTTCTTCCTCATCTCAATCAAGATCACACTCCCCAAGATCGAATTTTCATAGTTTGTCTCGTTCTACCAGCCCACATCAACATAAACATGTCCAGCACAGACATCAACAACAGCGGCATCGCAATGTATCATCTACATCATCATCATCTGACTCTGCTGAGGAGTCCCCTCCTCACTCAGCATCCCAGTAAAATCTCAACCGCACTCAGCATCCGAGTAAAATCTCAAGTCTATAAAGTTTGTATTGCAGAGAAGAAATACAATCGTTCACTGGGCCCAACACATTATATGTGGTCTTTCTAGCACAGTTATAAATGTGCATCCTAGCACTATATAATTGGTCACCTAGTACATTATAGTTGATAATCTTAACATAGTATTATTGGTCATCCTAGCACTGAGCTATGACGTTGGTTCCTCACATCGAGTATTCCGACTTTCTTCCATCAATAATGTGGCACAAGAAAAAAATGTGATTTGACTCTCCAACTATTGCTAAATGTGGTCAAGTGTCTAGTCTCTATTAGAAGTGAAATCTGGAGACCCAGTGTGAACAATGCACAAGTTAGAAGAATCATTGGTTGTTTTATGGCCGTATGGCTAGAAAGCCGGCTTCAGGTTCAATCCGCGGTTGGGACAAGGATTTTTATCTTTCGGGGGTGCAATAAAAAGTTCTTCTTACACGTCGCGGCGACAGCTTTGGCAACAGGAAAACATGCAGTAATGAAAGTCATGCCCAGCATCTGTTGTGCAGAAAATAAAAACCATTAACTCTCTATTTTATAACAGTTAAAGTTTTTCATGATAAAAATATGTTTATTGAATATCTCAGGTGTATATTTCATGATATTTCAGGTGTATTGGTATGCTTGATATTTCAGGTGTATTGGTATGCATGATATTTCAGGTGTATTGGTATGCATGATATTTCAGGTGTATTGGTATGCATGATATTTCAGGTGTATTGGTATGCATGATATTTCAGGTGTATTGGTATGCTTGATATTTCAGGTGTATTGGTATGCATGATATTTCAGGTGTATTGGTATGCATGATATTTCAGGTGTATTGGTATGCATGATATTTCAGGTGTATTGGTATGCATGATATTTCAGGTGTATTGGTATGCATGATATTTCAGGTGTATTGGTATGCATGATATTTCAGGTGTATTGGTATGCATGATATTTCAGGTGTATTGATATGCATGATATTTCAGGTGTATTGGTATGCATGATATGTAAAAAAAAAATAAAGGTGTCTACACAAAATATTGCTATTTAATGTACATACTTAGATGGGTGTGATCGCAAACAGCATCACATGCCTGTATACTCAGTGACTCAATGAGCATGATTGTGAAAGTGCAGGTGGGGTTCAATCAGAAACAGTGGTTGGATGCAGTAAAGAATTCCTGTGTGTGTAAACTGACTTTTATTTTTATGCCCGGGACATGCGGGAGTCTGGGGTATTGCGCAGATATGTTGGCCGCACATGCTGCTACTACAGCTGTTGGCGGAGCAAATGGATCGGGCAGACATTTTAAACCCTACCGGAAATCGCACAAACAAATTACTGTATAAGTGACGATGACTCTTCTTCCATGACTAGAATAAGGGAGCTTGGTTTCAAATGTGGCATCACTAGAAAGGAATGGTTTTGTCGGCGAGAAAGAATGATGGTCAATCAACAGTGTACTGGGACCATCAGTCAACGTGTATTGGCGGCTACACTCAAGGAGAGATCTGAGCACCTATTGACCTGTCCGAAGTGCAGTAACGATGATCCAACGACTAACTACATCCCACTAATATTAGTACTATTGTTTAATGGAAAGATATTGTTTAAATCTGTTTAATAAATAATATATTAAAGACCCTTTTATTTTGCACATGACACTGAATGTAGAAATAAAAAGTCAACATGATTTAGGCCGGCTGATCATATACAGATCTACACACACAAAAAACTATTAATATTTAACAAACTTCTGTTATTACATCGATATTTCATCAGTATGGACCAAATTGTTATAATGGGATTCGACTATACCAGGTAACTTCTACTTTTGCATTCCTTCTAAAAACTCCAGCGAGATAGCTCGATGCAGCCCATAGAACAGAATAAGTTACATCGCAGTTATCGGCTTTGACTTTTAGTCTGACCCCAGCATTGACGTTAAATTACACAAATAAATTATAAACTCTGTAATACAAAATAAATGAGAAAAAAAACTTCTACGAGATAAAAGACAGTCAGATCTGTTGGACATTTCTTTAAAATTAAAAAGAAATGTTTCAACACATTCTTAAAGTCCAAACAAAAGCATTGACTACCTACAAATTTTAAAAAAGCCAAAGAAAATTTGTGGACTAAATATAGGGAAAGCCTGGTCCACAAATGTAGGACAAACCCACGAGAATTTTTTAAGAGTATGAACTCAATGAGAATAAGACGAAAGATATGAACCAACAACAACAACAATAA
The DNA here is from genome assembly GCA_034231615.1 of Meghimatium bilineatum. Classification (NCBI taxonomy): domain Eukaryota; kingdom Metazoa; phylum Mollusca; class Gastropoda; order Stylommatophora; family Philomycidae; genus Meghimatium; species Meghimatium bilineatum. Next base: position 39,877,231 of record CM067309.1, on the reverse strand, counting down.
TAATAAACACTAAAGAGAAAAACCCAATCTTAAAAATGAAAGAAAGAATAGATGGAAGGAATACTTCCAAGAATCATACAAATACTACAGTAGAATACACATATACAATAAAAGACTAAAAAACCTCTGAGCCATTGATACCATGAAATAGAAAAAGGAACTAAAAATATCCCCAAAAATAAATTACCAGGAGAGGATGGACTACCAAAAGAAGCAATTAAAGCATGCAGAAAGATTGGTGTGAAATGGCTGAGCATAATATTTCCAATAGCATGGGAAGAAAATAGGGTCCCACATGACTGGAAAACTCAATTATTAGTTCTAACATGGAAAAACAAAGATAACAAAAAAGAGAATGTGAAACTTATCGCACCATCTCACACTACTCAGCCACACTGGGAAAATATACGCTAAAATACTTGCACAAAGAACATCATAGAACAACAACAACTAAATCAAGTCAAGAAGGGTTTCAGAAGAGGAGCAGGATGCACTATTTACCCTTAGACAACTCAGTGAAAAAGCTATTTAATATGACAAAAAGCTAAACATTATCTTTGTCGACCAAGAAAAAGCATATAACTAAATAAACAGAGACATACTATGGGGAACACTAGAAATATATGGAATCATGGAACAATTACTACACATCAAAGCATTCTTCGAAAAAAAGCCAAAGCAAGGTGAGAACAACAGATGGAGTATCAGAACCATTCACAACAAAAACAGGAGACAAAGAAAAACTGCAAACACACATCAACTCACTATCAAGAATATGCAATAAATACAACATGCGGATTAACACACACACACACAAAACAGAAACTATGCAAATAACGAGATGAACAGAACACTTAAACATCCAAATAGAGAACACAATAATAAAACAAGTCAAAAAGTTCAAGTACCTAGGAAGTATCGCCATAGAAGACTGGCTACTCGATAGAGAGATAGAAACAAGATGTCAAGAAAGACAAATGCTGTGATATACCACCTGTCACCTTTGCACCCAAAAATCAACATGGAAGTAAAGAAACAAATGATTAAGAGCATCTTTATACCAACACTATGCTACCAATGCCAGACTTGGCAACTGATATCTACACATAAGAGATAGATTTAAACTTGCGAAATGAAATGTCTAAGGAAGGCTACTGGAGTCACCAGACTGGACAAAATGTGCAGTGAGAACATCAGAAAGATAATAGGTATCACATCATGCATCAAATATACAGAGAAACAACAGATAAAATGGTTAGGACATCTTATGAGGATGAACAATCAACTTCCCATAAGAGCTTATAACAAGATGTAATCAGGATACAGAGTCACGGGAAGACCTAGGTAAAGATGGATAGACAACATCAAGACCATCCTGAATAAACATGACAACAACTCAACCAGAGCAACACACCTGACCCTGGAACGCAGACTACATTCCTTCATAGATCCCTATGATCAACGGCAAGTCTGGAAGCTAAGACAACACCACCTGTGGAGGGGATAGACAATAGACCCAAAAAAATACATTAATAGAAAACAAAAGAAAAATTTTAGCTTGAATTATTTGGTCATTTTTACCATCTAAAGGTAAAGGTTATCAATCCATTCTCTTAGTTGCCTCTACTCATCCCAAACAAATCATTGAATTAGAACAAATGAGTCTGTGACTATGTTGACAGAAGAAGAACAGAGGCAAGAAGGTCAAGCAAGCTTGAATGTGGTTAGCTTTCAGGGTGGTGACCAATGTATAGTACAGTAATAAGTTCTCTCATACTGCTGTCCTACTAGCGATTTGGTTACAGACGTCTACCGTTCAGTAGAAGTGGTAAAAACACTGACTGTATTAGTTATCACTGCAGAAGTCAGATCTGTTGGATCATTATCACAAATAAAATAGTGACATAACATATTTCTGTTGACTGACTACATTAATTTTATTTGAAATTTAGTAGAACTTTTGTCCTGAAACAAAAGAGATCTAATGGAAGTTTCAAAATAAACACAAAAACATGTATTTCCACTCAGTCTCAAACAAATCATTGAATTAGAACAAAGAATGAAACAAAACATAAGATATAAAATGAATACATTATTTATTTGTATCAAGTTTGGAAGGTGCAGATGTTGTACAGATGATACATCCAGTTCAGACTTAACAATGTCTAGGCTTCTTCCATAATAAGCAGCAATATTTCTGTTATCTTCTTTTAAGCTAGTAAGTCAGCTCATCGGAGCACAACCTCAGTTGCTTCAATCAACTATATGAGATCAAAAAACTATTTTTACAATGTACAGTTCATGGTGGAAGGTGAGAAAGTGGACATAGAAAATGGTAGATTGACAAGATCAAGCAATGGTCCAAGTACAATTTCTCTACATTGATCCAAATGACTGAGGACAAAGGTATATGTTGGGTTTTTTTGTTCTGATGTCTCCAATGTGGCAGAGGACAAAGGTAGTTGTCGGGTTTTTTGTTCTGATGTCTCCAATGTGGCAGAGGACAAAGGTAGTTGTCGGGTTTTTTGTGCTGATGTCTCCAATGTGCCATCTTCACAGTCCTGATAAGTTATGAGCTTTTATTATTATTATACGATTCAGTCAATCCTTGTTGTACCTCTAACAGTCATCAGATCACAGTCTCAGTAGCTACACTCAACTCTATGATTCTTCTTCCTCACTCGTTCTCAAACTTCTGCTAATTATCAGGAGGTAGTCAGGAATGTGCTATGGTTTACAGCTTGGTTGCAATATATGTACCTTTTGGCACAATACATCCGACTTCAGCACACTGTATGATTCGCTCCTTCAATGTACTTATGTCAATCATCAGATCACAGTATCAGTTGTATAATTCACTTTTTCATTAAGTTTAACACCAGATCACATCAAGAGTAACTTTAACAAACTATGATTCACTTCAGGTCTTCCATAGAGACTCTCTGCTTTAAAAGCAGATCATCTGCCACATTCTTCACCAATGTTCTACTTTACATCATTTTGTACCTGGACATATGGATGTTAGAGGAAATGAAAGAATAGATAATTGCGAATGTGGCCATAGTGACTGGCGGTAGTTAAATGGACTGTGCTGATATTTTGAATGCAATCAAGGAGTTAAATGATTGGATGATGTGGGCTGTGTTTCTTCTTCCGTATCTATGACTAGAATGCAGGACCTAGGATTAAAGTGCAGTGTTGTAAGAAACTAATGGCAAACAGGAATGAAACGAAGAGCTATCAACAAACACACAATTGGAACAGTCAGTTACCACAAGCTGAAACACATACTGAATATGAGACCGGAACATCTCTGGACTTGTCCAGAGTGCCATGATGATGATCGGATAACTAACATCAGTCTACATCTTGAATGCATTTTTATCATATATATTTAACTATTCATTGTATATTTAACTATTTATTGTTTACTGTATATTGATCTCTTGTATATGAAAAGCGGCAAACAGAACAAGAAGAGAGACCATGTGAGGAATGAAGAGATTACAAGAACTGTTGGAACAATGTCTGGTCAAATATACTGACAAACAGAAACTGAAATGGTTCAACTATTTAATAAGAATGAACCCTTATTGGCCAGTGGAAAACGCATACTACATGAGGATGGAACACCAAAGGAAGACTCTAGAAGAAAGTGGAGATACCAATTTTTTGAGATGTCATAATATTACTGCATATCAAGCTATCAAACATTCTATTAATCGAAAAACCAACCTACATTCAATTCTACAACACCTAACAGCAAAAACAGAGCAAAGAGATAGATAGATAGATAGACAGATAGATAGACAGACAGATAGATAGACAGGATAGATAGATAGATAGATAGATAGATAGATAGATAGATAGATAGACAGGTTGGTAGATATTTAACAAACCCTTCTGCACATATCCATGTTTTTTTTCATCAAAATTTACATTACATATATAAACATTTAAAACTTGTAGGTAGATAAGCCAATTATATGCAACATTGCATACCAGATCTTGGGGCAGATGTCTCCTATTTTCACAAACACTCAACAAAAAAAAAAACTTGTTACAGCAGAAAAGACTTGACCACGTAGAATTATCGGAGCAACAATAGAATCTATGAAAACATCAGAAGACTAACAAACACAATGTCAATTTTGGACTGCATTAGAAGACAACAGATTAAGAGGTTCTCACATGCCACTGGACTACCATCAAATAGTGCCCCTCAAAAGACATTGCTATAGAGACACGATGGATACAAAGCCGGGGGCAGACCATGCAAAAGATAGATTACAGAAATAAAATAGACCACGAAAACAAGCATATAAAAAGCACACATAAAGGCTGTCTCCTGAGGACTCTTCTACCCCTGATGCTGCAAGGCATAAAGGGTTATAAAGAAAAAAGAAAAGAAAGATTTAGAAATCATAAAACTGGTGGATAGGCTAGTTCTATGTTAAAGCACTTGTAGTTGTTGTATAGTGTTTGTATTATTACCAGATGTTGTATTGTTGATGAATACATTCAAAAATTACTTAGCATAAATAAAAATCATTTTTCTATAATAACTTTAAGTGCCCTGTTATCTGATCAATCAGACTTGCTGGACCTGAAAAATAAACAGAAAAAATCAATTTTCAGTTAATCAGTTATTTCTTCTGTGAATAATATTATGACAAGTAAGAAGAATGTCTGAACACACACACTTCTTGATACATAATTATATGTGCACCCATGGTCCCAAACTGAGGACCACTAATTATAATAATTATATGTGCACCCATGGTCCCAAACTGAGGACCACTAATTATAATAATTATATGTGCACCCATGGTCCCAAACTGTGGACCACTAATTATAATAATTATATTTGCACACATGGTCCCAAACTGAGGACCACTAATTATAATAATTATATGTGCACACATGGTCCCAAACTGAGAACAACTAATTATAATAATTATATGTGCACACATGGTCACAAACTGAGGACCACTAATTATAATAATAGGCCTACAAATTTGAAAAAATCTGGTATGGAATAAATACAAATCAGCAGGCATGATGCTAGCCACATTATTTATTGGTATACGGGTAAGCTAAGTTATGAACCAGTGTCATAACACATGGCTTCCCATAAGTGCTCAGTTGCCTAGTCAGTGGTTGACCAGAAACCACCTGACTAGCGTCGCCTACCACACTTGCTCAGTAGTGATGGTACCATTCCTCGACCTTCCTGGAGCATGAGTGCTGGTACCCTACTTTCTTGTGGCTAGGTAAACCACAGGAGCAATTTTTATTTCAAACAATGAATAACCTCATAACCTGGGTTTAATGGTTAGCAGGTAAATCTTCTGTGCTCAGCATCTGCAGTTCATGTTAGATTGTCAGGCCTGTCGTCTGAATGAAATCCACTGTCTTCTCCAGGTCAGAGTGGCTGCCCAATAGTTTTTGCCTCAAATCTGTATCCTCTGGCCAGACCTGCCATCTCTGCTCTTTGTATGTTTGGGTAATCCTGAATTATGTGTTTGGGGGGTTTGGATTCCAGATCTGTATGAACATTCATCTGTGTATGAGATCCTCACTTAGTAAAGGTGGTCCAACAGTCTGCAATGGTCTGCTTTAAGGAAAAATAATGTGGTCTGTTGATATCTTTTGAGGCAATGTAAGTGGTGTGGATTATGGTGCTTGCTTCTCTGTAGGACAGTGGATGTCTGTGTTCCAAGTCAAAGCAGGTGAATGACTTAAATAACAAGATGGATATTGATTAACCTTAGTGATCTGTACAGAAAGTCTATAATATTTTATTTTGGGAACCAAGAGGACATGAAAGAAAAAATCCCAATAATGGAACAATGGGCAAAAAATGGTTGAGAACCACTGATCTATTTATAACAAAGTACGAGACTTGTATTATTAGCAGTTCATGAGATTTTCAAAATTTTTGTGTCTAACCACATCTCTGTGACCCCCTCTAGAGTTCTCAATTTTTTTTTACCAATGACCAAAAATATTTCAAACAAAAACTTTACCAGGTCCAACAGCAAGGACTGTCTTGGATCCTGCAGCAATCTGTGTCCTTCCAGCATCACTGATCAGACATGTGGTTATATGTTTAGCCTTTGCAACCTTGACTAGATTCAATCTGAAACATTAAGGAACATAAGTCATGATTCAAAATAGTCCAGTAATCACTTCTCAAAGTGAAGTGTTCATATCTTCTCACTGTGGCATTCCTGGCAGCAAAGGAGTCCAGTAACCAATTCTCAAGTTTATATCTTCTCACTGTGGCATTCCTGGCAGCAAAGGAGTCCAGTAACCAATTCTCAAGTTTATATATTCTCAATGGCATCTTTAGCAACAAAGGAGTCCAGTAACCAATTCTCAAGTTTATATATTCTCAAGTTTATATATTCTCAATGGCATCTTTAGCAACAAAGGAGTCCAGTAATAATTTCTCAAGTTCATATCTTCTCACTGTGGCATCCCTGGCAACAAATATCAGATGCAGGGCCATAAATTCATCTTCAGTATGGTTTGGGGAGTGTTTACCTTTAAAAAAAAAGGCCATACACACAGTTCCATCACAAATCCCTCTTTCCGTTAGATTTTTGATGACTTTTCTGCAAAGAATTGTTGGGTTTCTAGCACTAAAAGCCATGTTCTGATTTCCTTGCTGGTGGGGCTGCTATAGAATTCTATATAAGGACTTGTTTTATTCAGCTGACACTGATTGCAACTCTTCGATGTTTCCTAATTATAGTATATTTATATACTAACCCATATTGAAGCCATGCCATCATATAGAATGTGTGGTCAGTCATATGGACTGTGTGGTCAGTTATATAGGTACATGTTATGCAAATGTGACCTCATCATGTGATAACAGTCCATCTTTTTAATAGTAAGTTTGATTTCATTGAGCTTCCGTAACATGGAGATAAAAAAACACAAAGCATCTGCTAGTGCTAATTTGATCTTCGTGTACAATATTGAGAGCTCTCCCAAAGGGTGTTTTAGGAGAGAGAGAAGGGCAGGACCTTTCAGTGCATTACACGCAGATCGATGGATGCTGCGTTGTATGCACCTTTAGCGAAAGTTTGTTTCATTAAATAATGTATGAGATTAGTTCCATAAAAATAGGCCACATCTGCTTAACATGAACCATCGTATAGACTGTGTGGTCAGTTATATGGACTGTGTGGTCAGTTAACATTAATACCACCAAATAGTTGCAGCTTTCATGTTATTGGATGTTTGCAAGCATTAGCAAAAACAGCAGTTAACCTTCCTTACACTTAAACGTTTCAGGGACAGTGAATAATTATAATTATGTGACAACCCTGGCAACAAAATTAACATTAGAATAGTGTCAATGCTAGGAATACCAGATCTGTCAAAGACAGTGGTATCCGGAATCTGCAACATAAATATACACAGAAAACTTACAAGGATTCCTCATCGTTGACTTTCAGTACAACTTTTGGCTGTGCATGTCTCTGCCATTGTTTCAGTGCATTGATGTTCTCATAGCTTGCCTTCTCTACTGCACCTACAGCAGCATGAGCACACTGAAATATACAGGGATATTATAAATTAGAGTGAACACAAATCACTAATTATAAAATGAAACAAACATAATTCACTAATTATAAAATGAAACAAACATAATTTACTAATTATAAAATTAGATCAAAATTATTCACAATTATAAAATGGAGCGAACACAATTCACTTAGTATAAAATGGAGCGATTATAAATTAGAGTGAACACAGCTCGACCTGCCTACACTCTTTCACAGGAAAACATACAGTAACAAAAGTGAGGGTCTATAAGGATCAGAAATGATTATATCGATCCAACAAGAAAAATGATTTTACATCAGACCAAAATTTCCGCCTCAAGGGTGCAGGGTTCAAAGTGAGAACAAAACATTTACAACAGGTTACCTGTGCTGCCACTTTTCCTTTTCCCATTTTCAAGTCCAGGCGTACGACAAGAACCATTTTATACTCTTCTGTTACAGTCATTGCTTCATTTTCAAAATCTCCCTATAGGACAAAAACAGAAACATTTTATAGTCTTCCGTTAGTCATTTACTTCATTTTCAAAATCTCCCTATAGGGAAAAAACATAAACACTTTATAGTCTTCTGTTAGTCATTGCTTCATTTTCAAAATCTCCCTATAGGAAAAAAAACTTGTAGCAGGATAATAATATTAGATTTTCAGCAGCAAGAAGTCCAGAGAATGCATATGTACCGCATCAACAATTTATTTGCACCAATGGCTGAACACATCTGACTTTGGTAACATTAGAAATAAGTTCACCTACTATGTTATGATTAGAAACTTGTGTGCAGTGTAAAAACTAGAGTAACCAGAGCAGTCATTCCAGTTAGTGGCACCAAAAGCAATCCCTGTGGGCACCACAACCAAATGAAGTTTATATAGAGGGGGATGTTTGTCAATATTGCGAGTGATTAGCTCTTACATCCTACGTGCAGTTGTGTGTTTTTTCTAAGCTTTCTATCATACCCAGGATACTTCAGCTTTCGGCTTGATACCTATTGAAGGAGCCTTCTACTCAGAGGGGTATATGTCACAAGACGAGCTGATAATTTCCCTGTGTCACCCATCTTGTGTCTTTTATCCGGCAAGGTATTTCGCAGCCAGTGAGCTTGTCTTTATGTAGGAAGACCATTCCATTACCACTCTATATGTCCATATGACCCAGACCTAATTTTTTATGTATAAGCAGTGTTGGGTTTCGGCGACAGTCCAATTAGACTCAGGGTTGATACACCTTCCTAGATGAGGTGTTGCTTTGGCAAACATGTTGGGGGTCTGGAATTGACCTGTGAATTTCTCATGCACTCGCTTGTGACTCGCCTTCCAATCCATCACCAGTGTATTTTGACTCTTTGCCATTACGTATATTACCCAAAGAAATGGGTAGATTATGCCTATCTCAGATAAAGAGCTACACAGTGGGACCTTGAGTAGTGAACCCAATTCTCTCTGTATGAGCGATGTTGAGCAGCGACTGACTGTCAAGTTTGGCTATGTCTGCAGTGTTGTTAGTGACTTGCTTCAACCTCTATGTTGCCCAGAGTCAAGAGTCTGAATCTCAACACGGCTTCAATCAGAATTTTGAACAATGTGCTTCCCGACATTTGTTCCATACTTGTCCTGTGTGCAATGGGGAGCGGTATTCAAAGCTTTCTTTCATACCTAGGGGTACATGTTCAAGTTGGCATATCCAATACCTGAGACATAACTCTTACTTTGAATAGGGTCAATTGTGGTAGGACATGTGGGTTTCTGTGTGTTCCCGAGCATGAACAGCCTTTCCACCAGTCTGTCTCAGGCTGGACAATTGTGGCTTTGTTGCCACTATATCAATTCACATACACAATGCTGCCTCTAGCGCTTTTTCCTTTTTTCCAGGTTTAATGTGTACTCATAGGGTCACCATGTCTTAGCGGGATCTACCCATATCGGACATTGACCACCCCTCCAATGATTCTGCATTTTTATGCTGCACAAGTACAGCCTTTTATCACTGTGTGCCAACAATGCTACTGGTGTGTTGGTGTAGAGGTCTAGGAGATATTGCTTGTCTCTTTGCAGGCAATTCTTATTCCATCTACAGCCTCCATATCCACGAGCCTAAAAGTGTTGGCCAGGAATACAACAAGAGCAGCTGTATTTCTGTTTCTAGGGTGCACCACAAGGAAGTACTTTTATGGTCATGGTTATCTGCTAACATTGGGTCTGCATGAGAGCAATGCAAGACCCTTTGCACCCCATAGAGGGGGATGAGGACAGAGCTTTCTTGGGGTACCCAAATTCCTAGTATCGACACTACTTACTGCAGCTAGGTCAAGAGTCAATTTTTCTTGAACAGTTGTTACGTTACAGGTAAATGAATTTTTTCTGAATAGCTTTATGAATAATACAAACTCAGGACATTTCACCTGTAACTAGCTTATTCACTGTGTGGCATGGCTGACCTTTGCAAGTGTGGCATGACATGTGGCATGGCTGACCTTTGCAAGTGTGGCATGACATGTGGCATGGCTGACCTTTGCACAACATTCTCATTACTACTCATCATGTCATTTTATGGGCTAAAACCTGCATGCAGTAGGTCTGCCACAGCACCTTAATCTATCAAGCCTACTATACTCTATAGGCCTAGGTACTACACAATTATGTTTTACCCCCTTTGTCAGAGTTGGAAGTTTTATCAACGTTGAAGTATGTCTATTGATTGAAAAATATTGCAATAGATAAGTATACCTTCTCACACTCTAACAGGTGGGTATGAAATAAAGCTCGGAGAAACTAGAAACCCATCCCCTCCTTCAAACAGCACATTGCAAGAGTTATAATAATGGCACTACATCTAAATCTCATAACTGTTGGATCAAACCAGAGTGAATGTAAAGTTCTGATGTTCTCTGAAATCTGGAGACCTGTAGTGTATGATTCTTGTGTAACTAGCATGTAGCAATTAGTTAGCGCGTGACAGTATAATTAATAATAATTAAATAGTTAAAATAGGCCTAGGTTTAACTAATAAGTTTGTTTGTTTTGCGTTCGCTCCATTGTAACCATCACGGATATCCGTGCGATTTCCGCCGGGAGCGTGATTACGTTGTGCCACCGTTATACGCCTTGTAGGCCTAGCACATCCGATTTCGGCATGTAACTAATAAGTAATTACTAATATTTTCAGGCAACGCATGATTGTAAGATAGCTATCGCCACCATAGACTTAGCCTATGATTACAGATTAGTTTCATAGTAAATCATACCTACTGAGACTACTCATAGTATAGGCTACAGGCTAGACTAAGACAACAGATTTTGCCGTCTTAATCAGAGTATATTTATAAGGCTAGGCTTATGCTTGCTTTTGCCTGACTGACTCAACTATCTACTGAATATTCTACTTTGGACATTGTTTTTACCTGACTGATTCGACTGTCTACTGAATTTGATCTGGAAACACTCGGTTGAAGAATCAAAGCAGCTCTTGATCGAGATCTAGTGTATCTGAATAGAAGGGTAGCAAACGCGAAGCCTGCCCCAAACAACGCGGCAGACATTAATTTGGGATTACTGTTAAGCAAATCTTTAAAACCCATTACGCTACTTCTGCATGAATAGTAATGGCTTAAAATACCGACAAACAACTCTGTCTTGGTAATAATATTGACAAATATGCTTTAGTATGGAATGAAACGGTTAAATTCAACATTGCGGTGACCCGGTCCGTGTAGATAGTCAATTTTATAACTGCTTCCGGGTTAAGTTAAGATTAAAATTTTAAAATTACTTAAAATTGATATTTATGCATTTCATAAAAATAATATAATAGGCATATAATTATACTTGTTTAATATATGAGCCGACTTGATTATTCTGGTTGAATATTTACATTTCTATTAGGTCTACATACTTCTGAAATATTTCTGCAGTTCTGTTTGTGAGCTAAAATTTGCAAAGGGAAGAGGTTGCAAATGTTCCGATCTTCATGCCGGCCAGGGTGTGTTGACTTGTTATTCACGGTATTGTTAAACTAATGATTATGCCTAGGTCTACTGAGGTAACTACACTACAGCGCCACAGTTATTTGTAATGTCAGTAGAAGAAGAAGTAATGTCGACTTTTAGCCATGATTTCAAAATATAAATTGTGAGTGCCAATGGGTGGAGAGGAGGGATAGATAATTAACTAACCCAATGATTTCAATGAATTACTCAGTATCAGTGAGTATGATGGTGTAATTTGTGAGGTACTTACAATCAATACAAATTTCCCTTGAACTTTCAGGACTAACAGATAATTGGAACGTCATGTTACATCTACTGACAGAGATTTTCAGTTAGTGAGTACTTGTCCACAAAGTACTCAAAGTGTATCAGTTGAGTTCAGCATTCACTAAACAATTATGATGACGACGGTTGTGCATGAAGATCTGTACAAACATAAAGGGAAAAATATCTCTGAAATAAAATTTGCAACAAAAACTACAGTTAAAAGTAAGTAATGACTTCAGTTACTTTACTTTAGGATTTGACTTGCCATAGACAATTTAGTATTACAACATATAAACTAGGTGTTTTTGTGGGTTTTTTTTATTGCCTTCTTAGTTATAGCCTACCTCCCAGCCATCTATACAGTGATACCTTCTTATGACGCATGTCTCAAACAGTCTCCACCATTTAGTAGTGTTTACTCTCTGGTTCCCTCACCATCCCCATATGTCCACCTCCTGTGATTTATCTCTTTTATATTTCATGGGTCCTAACCAGCTTGTTACTATAGTCACTGACTATCTTTCCTAACCAGCTTATTACTATAGTCACTGACTATCTTTCCTAACCAGCTTGTTACTACAGTCACTGACTATCTTTCCTAACCAGCTTGTTACTACAGTCACTGACTATCTTTCCTAACCAGCTTGTTACTACAGTCACTGACTATCTTTCCTCCTACTTCTTTTCTATCATTTCCTCCACCTTTTATGTCTGTTCACCTACTTCTTCTGTTCACCTACCTCTTCTGTTCACCTATCTCTTCTGTTCACCTATCTCTTCTGTTCACCTATCTCTTCTGTTCACCTACCTCTTCTGTTCACCTACCTCTTCTGTTCACCTACTTCTTCTGTTCACCTACCTCTTCTGTTCACCTACTTCTTCTGTTCACCTACCTCTTCATTCATTTATGCACCTGAGCGCATTTATGATTTCATTTATGTGCACCATGGATGGTTTGTTAAATCGTGAATTCAGCACCTTTCTTCTCTATTCGATCTTACCCTATGGGTCACTATGACCCACTGTGGACATATCTACTTTACAACTTTCCCCCTTTTTTTCCTTAACTAGGGGCTTGCCTTTCTTCTGATCTTTCTTTATTGCATTTCCAGCCTGAGATGGGGGTCCTATGTCATTTATCCACATTCTTCACCGAAGATAGGTGTGTCGGGCCATTGACGCAAATCAAACGGCGACACAACGCCATTTACATTCTTTGGACTATATCCTGCTGGAAATCTAATAGGACCATGGTCCTACTATAAGAGAGATCCAGCGGGAGTTTGAGAATGAACGCTGAAGAAGAAGAGGATTTATCCACATTCAATTTTCTACTGTCCATCACGTGATCCTTGGTTTGGTTTAATGCGCGCCAAGGTAATTTTTCATTAGGTTGTTCCCTACTGTGGATTTATCCATTTTACCTGGACTGCAGTGCACCACACTGAGATAAGTTACCCATTTTATTTATTATTAGTTTTTGTCTCATCTTATTGCCTATCTCATCACTATCTCATACATTTCTTCTCGTCATACTATGTATATCGATCCACTTCTGTGAAATTCTGTGGACCCTCCCAGCTGTGATCTTTCTCTTCGCTATGACATGTTTGTTGCCATGATTTAATATCTTCCTTCTATACCACCCTCATATGTGCTTTCCTATGTTCAGTATATTGTTTATTTCGTTTGTTGTCTTTTGTCCTGATGAAGGCTGTTAGTCGAAACATTGTTTGTCACTGTGTATCGTTGCTAGGTTATTTTATTGACTAACATTGGTAGTACTTATATCTTTTTCTATTCATTTTGATATTTGCCTTGTGTTACCACAGCCATCTCATTTCAATTTTTGTGTTGTTACCCAATACTTAGGCTCTATCTTTCGTTTTTGGTTTTTTTAATACATCTGCATCACAATAAATGACTATCAGAAGTGTCTTCAAGTTTCGCTTTAATATATACCTAAAGCATGTCACAGTTTGAGTGATTCTATCAATCTATATTCCTTTAGTGCTGAATATGATGCATAGAGCAGAAACCAGTGCTCTCCAGTTTGAGCAGAGTCCATGTGATGCTACTGTGTTTTTAGATACTATCTGAAGCATCTGGTTTTGAGATGCCAGAGACTCACCTTTAGCCCTTCTTCCTGTTAGTAACAACGGTTCTGCCACTTGTAAATCTATCATATATGTACATCCTCCACTTGTAGATGTGTCATATATGTACATCCTCCACTTGTAGATGTGTCATATATGTACATCCTCCACTTGTAGATCCATCGTATATGTACAGATGGTTCATATAACTACAAAATAAGCTAGAAGAACACATTATTACATAATATATTGGCAGTGATCTTTTGGTAAATAAATAATTTGTGTTTACATGACACACTATTTTTATGTACACCCTCCACAGTCGACCAGTCTCGTCAGAGGGACCGCATGATTTTAAGAAAACGATTTAAGACTGAAAGTTTGGAAGAAGCAGAGGTGGTACTGTCTGCTCAAGAAGAACTTGAAAAGGTACGTTACAGTGAATGCTAATTTAGCACAGGGCAACTGATAATCGCTCTCCATAGCTTTCTTAATTTAGGGGGTAAATGTCCTTACGTAGTTCAGATGCGCTCCATTTCATTTCCCAAGGCCACTTTCTCCATTGATGAGGTCTTTACATGTGAATCCCGTAATGTCATTTACGTGATCATATATAAAAGCTGTGGCAAACAGTACATCAGGGAAACCGGCCTACGATTGAGCGATCGCTTTTGTAACCATCTTCATGCCATCAAGCACAGAACACCCACTCCTGTGGCCACACACGTCAACGGCGATGGTCATCATGGTGCTTTGGATATTCAGGTCACCACTATCAGATTTTGCACCACCGATGATAGATCTAGGTATGCTCTAGAAAATCATCTCATTTTTTAATTGGGTACACTCAAGCCTTTTGGACTCAATTCCGACCACTCTTATGTCTAGTACTGGGTTGGTGTGGTTTTTGTCTTTATTCTTTTTGTTTCGTCATTTACTCATCTATTTGTTTGTTTCGTTTCCACATATATTTACGTTTTTTGTACTTTCTTACCTTCCGGCATATCATTTCCGTTGGACGTTGTGATAATTTTTCCATTCATCGTCTTTTGATGTTTTGTTTGTGTCTTGATAAAGATCTTTTGGTTGAAACGTTGAATGTGATTTGTGTATTGTAATTTTTATGATTTCTTGAGTGCTCATCATTGCCCATCATTACCTACTAGTTTTAGCTGTAGTCTGTCGTGTCCCATTGAAACGATATATAAACCTGTGTTTTACGTAAGTCTAATTGTTGTTACGTTTCACGCAGTTACCTTGTATTGATTGTTAATTTAGGGGGTAGTGGAATGTTTACAAATTTTGTAGACTTATACTAGTGAGATGTGAACGTGCCAGAATTCTGAATAAAGGATGGAAGATTTGGGAATCTTTTTGTGTTCCGTGAATTGACCTCTTGCAGCAGAACCAAAGAACAATCACTCCTTTGCTATAAAGATATCTGCTAACAAGGTCTGAAGGTGCTAGACATGAATACAGTGAGCTCTGTTTATAAAACATTATTTCAGAACAGACAAATTTTGTATGTCTACACCAAAATTTGCTGTATGCAATTATATACCGGTACATTAACAGTAGTGTATGACCTTTTAGAGGGGTATTAATATAGTCTACATCAAGCACAGCTCCCATCTGCTTAAGGGGTCTTTAACAATGTGAGTAAGCCGGTAACAGCAGCTTGCAATAGTACTGATAAAGTAACAGCAGCTTGCAATAGTACTGATAAAGACACATGTATAATATAACTAATTACATTTTAAAACAGGTGAAAATTAGAGTAATTACCGAAAGTCTCTTCCACAATATGTGTCGTAAACATCAATAGATTCACTGTAAAGTTGTTTGCAGTTTTCAAATTTGTTTTCAAGTGGTAGAAGGTTGGTTACCATGACAATCTATGATATTGTCATGAAAAGATCATTAACAGCCCGAATAAATGCTCAATATGCTATAGTTTTACTAAAACATTTGTCTTCTTCTTTCGTTCACTTGAAACATGTCTATATCTGTAATTCTCAACTGTCGTCACAACTCAACTGTCGTCACAACTCAACTGTCGTCACAACTCAACTGTCATCACAACTCAACTGTCGTCACAACTCAACTGTCGTCACAACTCAACTGTCGTCACAACTCAACTGTCGTCACAACTCAACTGTCGTCACAACTCAACTGTCATCACAACTCAACTATCATCATTATTCATCCACCAGGTGACAAATGCAACAAAATTACTGAAACAAGGAAAGAAAGTTGATGCGCTAACTATACTGAGGAGATGTTTTGCAAGAGACCCTAGCAGTTCCAAGAGCTTCCTTAGGTTCTTTTATTTGTCCTCTATCTCTCATGTGTGAAACTTGGTAACGGGTAACAAAGTTGTGGTAATCACTGATAACACACAACAATCAACATTTCCACCAAAAGGACTTTATAAAAAACCACAACCTAACACACTATGAGTAAGAAACGGCACTGTCCACTTTCACATATTAATCACTACACAAGATAATTCCTTGAAGTATGAATGATGTAAAAAAAAAAAAGGATAGATATAAAATGAAACCAAACAGATGGATTCAATGGAGCAAACGCCAAACAAACAAACCAAACAGAAGAGTGACAGAATATCGCTGCATATCGACAAAATAAACCGAAATATGGTATAACATATCAGAATATCTACATATATGAATGAAATATGTTAATCCCAAAGGGCTGTAATTTGCCAAATTGTTGGATATACCAGTTCTCGGGCATCTACAGATTCTAGTTAAATTATGCTCCATTAATGACTACATGGGAACCGGTATTTCTACCAAATTGGCATACTACAGCTCTTTGGGATTAACATCCGTCATTCATATGTGCAGATATCAGGTTACGTTCACTATTTTTATGTTTGTTTCATTTTGTCAATATCCTGTGATATTTTGTCAACTTTCTGTGTGGTTTTGTTTCTTCTCGATCCTTCTAGTATTTTCATCATTCATACACTTCTGGCTTTATCTTGTCTAGCAATTTAATATGTGGACATAAGTAGAAAGTCACGGGTAGACCAAAAACCATCTACAGTAATTATCTCATGCTCGAACTGTGCAAGGAGATTTGTGGCCAAAGTAGGGCTTATTTGCCATATACATACTGAGTCAAGGACATAACTAACTTAATTTCAAAAGTGAATGTAACAAATGATCATGTGATGGGTGAACATGAACAGTCTTACTCTTCGTGTATTGCGTTGTGTTTTTGACAGAAGCCTTTTGGTCAAAACATAGATTAGTGTGTTATATGTGTTACAGGTGATTATCAAAATTTCATTACACGTTTAAAGTTTCACCTGTTGGATTATAGTTTTACTGCAGTTATTACTTATTATTGATGTCTTATGTGTGTCATGCTAGTTGAAATAGATTATTAAGAACTTCCATAACTTTTAATCCTAGTGCTACTTTTGGACTTCCATAACTTTTAATCCTATTGCTACTTTTGTTAGAAGAGACAGAGAGAAATGGCTGGATAAGTTACAGAAAAACTGTTACAAAAAAACTGAACTTATCAACAACTCAAGAGGCTGAGTTGTGGAGAAACATGATCGTTTATGCCACTCACATGGCACTTGATTGGTTGATTTCTGCTGAGATGGATGTGTCGGGCCATTGACGCAAATAAAACGGCGACAACGCATTTCCATTTTCTGGATAACATCCTGCTGGAAGTCTAGTTGGACCATTGTCTTGCTATAAGAGAGATCCAGTGGGAGTTTGAGAATGAAGGCTGAAGAAGAAGAAGATTTGATTGATAGACCCACTGCACATAAAAATTAAAAACTAATTACTCGGAATTCCTAGAATCGAAACAACAACACCCCCTGGTACTTATATCAACAAAGTACCTGCTTGTTGTCAGGGTCCAAATTGAGAACAAAGAATCAAAGACAACAAACAGGATTTGAACCACTGGGGTATTCAGTGTCGTCGAAGACACAAAATATGTTGACTCAAGTAGCAATGCGAGTAGGTGCTATCTGAGAGGACCTGGTTCAAATCCCATTTTCTGCTTTATGATTTTTCTTTAATAATAAATCCTCGATGCTTGTATATTATATTGTAAAGGTAAAGGTAGGTCCCATGGCATCTGCCGTCAGGGATGAAGATATTTGTAACTCTTCATGTACTAAACCACAGCAACTATTAGGTGGGGTGGCCAGTTCCCTTCCTTGCTGTTTTTACCTTCCCTAACTCATGCATCAGGTACTCATTTACAGCTGAGTCAACTGGAGGAGTGGTCGTGTCAAGTGAGAAATCACAACCCGGATTTTTTTGTTTTTATTTTTAAATGTCCGGACGTGGTTTTGAACCTGGCACGCTGTAACCAGATGATAGCAGGCAAGCTCACTATCCACTAGACTACCTCACTCCTCATATTATATTTTACACCTGCCATTTATGTTGTCAAAGTGATGATTTTCTTCTCGTGTTCACCTGGAATGTCCCAATATCTGGAGATTCGTCTCCTCTGTAAACTTGTGTTTTGTAGCTAATACAGAATTCTTTTATTCCCTTGTACTTTCTTTTCAAATGGTGACAGAGAGTTGGCGATCTATATTACACATGCCAATGTGAACATCCATATCCTTACTGTCCGTTTTCTGTTGTATGTTTTAATTTAATTTAAATTTTTGTCTTGATAAAGGCCTTTTGGTCAAAAAGTCGATTTGTGTGTGTTATTATGTGATTAGCAAAACTTCATTACCCTATTCCTGGATTTACTTTACGGAGCTGGTTACCACAGCTCTGTAGAAGAGTTAGTGATCTAAAAATGCTATGCTGAAGTTGGATGTGTCAGGTAGAAAAGTGTTACTGTTGCAAGCAAACTACACCATGATGCAACACATTCTGTTTTCTAGATTAGTGCTTCTGATGATTTATTTTTACTCATGGCCCCCTTTCAGGATACATTTTCTTCCGTGTGCTCCATATAGGGGATTAACAAAAAAACTTGTCAGCTTTCCATGTCTTATTATTATATGATTTATTAAATATGGTCTGAATAATTATAGGTGGGCCGTGGCCCCACAGTGAACCGCAGTGATATGGGGGGGGGGGGTGATGTGCTCCCATGTGGAGAACTTTGCTCCGGGCTCTGCATCCAGAAAAGAGATCACAAAATAATAATATTCAGCCTTTCCAAACTCCATTTTTCTTATTAGTAACCTCTGTGAATTTCTTTCTTTACACTACATCTACAGAAATGACGGATTGCAGACTTTACAACGCTGTTTGTTATCCACGGATGTTGAAGTGCTGCAGGCAGCTGCGTATTGTCTTGTTAATCTGTCTGCTTGTACCTCCCTTAATGTTAATAGCATGGCACAAATATCTTCTCTGATTATCCAGTTTATGCAAGGGACGGATCCACAGATGCAGGTATCTAAACAAAGTTTCAAATGTTTTGAATTGAAATTATTTTGTTGCGTTGAAGGTTTTATTATTTGTAGTAAATAGTTTTATTATTTTTAATAAATAGTTTGTAAAATGTTTTATTATTTTTGGTAAATAGCTATTTTATTTTTAGAAAAGAGATTTTAATTGTTAGTAGATAGTTTTTAAATTTGTAATGAATAGTTTTATTATTTTGTGTCACATGGCTGAGAAGCTAGAGCTTTGGTCTCACACCGATGAGGTCTTGTATTTGATCCTCGGTAAGGACTGGGTTTTTTTCTGTCAGAGTGTAAATTACAAAACCACCCTGTACATGATGTGGCAACAGCAAGAGAATACATGTCGTTGTAACATGGGAGGGAAGCATGCATGCCTACATGGAGCAATAAAAAGGCAGAATTAATTGAGGAAGACAAAACAATCATGCACACACAACAGTATAGAATGGACAGTTCATGGTTTAACTACTCTATAGCATCATTGTAGTACTGTGCGTTGATGTTCCGATGTAGTATTCTTACAACCCTGAAGGGTTATGAGTCATCCAACTGTTTTATGGATATGCATTATCCATTGCATTCAACTTTTATATTATGCCTTTAAGATGTGGATATATAGAAGAATAGGTGAAACTTCATGGAAAGAGAAGAAAATGAACAAAGAGGTTCTAGCAACACTTCGTATGAAAATAGAAGCACTCAAATAAATAAAGATTAAACAAATAAAGTATTAAAATTCATAACACATATTAAGACATATTAAAGTTCATAACACCTTGTTGAAGACCTTACTTGGTGAAGGTCGAGGTGGGAAGAGTATGTACACAGAAATGCAAGTGGGAGGGAAAGATCACAGAATGGGGAGGTTAGTCTTGACAGAATGCACCACCAAGGCAAGAGATGGGATGTTGGAGGTCCATTGCGAAGACAGCACTTAATGTTTATGATGATCATTGAATTTTATTATATACATATTTCAAAATGTAATATTTTATGTGTTTATATATTTATCGTAATATTTTATGTGTTTATATATTTATCGTAATATTTTGTGTGTTTATATGTTTATCGTAATATTTTATGTGTTTATATGTTTATCGTAATATTTTATGTGTTTATATGTTTATCGTAATATTTTATGTGTTTATATGTTTATCGTAATATTTTATGTGTTTATATGTTTATCGTAATATTTTGTGTGTTTATATATTTATCGTAATATTTTATGTGTTTATATGTTTATCGTAATATTTTATGTGTTTATATGTTTATCGTAATATTTTGTGTGTTTATATATTTATCGTAATATTTTATATGTTTATATGTTTATCGTAATATTTTATGTGTTTATCGTAATATTTTATGTGTTTATATATTTATCGTAATATTTTATGTGTTTATATGTTTATCGTAATATTTTATGTGTTTATATATTTATCGTAATATTTTATGTGTTTATATGTTTATCAGGAACTTTGTGCCTGGGCTGTTGGAAATTTTGCTGGCGATTCTCATAAACATAGAGAACTTCTTCTACAGCAAGGCTGTATGGCTCCACTTGTTACATTAGTCTCTTCAGTAAGTGTTTATATGCAAGTACTGTTAGGCTTAGCGGCAGGGTGGTTAGTGGGCCCGCCTCCAATCCAAACTTGGTTGAATTAGTTCATGGTTGAAAAGCAGATTGGTTACACTGTAGTCAGATATACAACATTTAATAATAGGTTTAGGTATGTTGATTATCATCTTCACACACCGAGAACATAGGTACTCGGATATCGTCTTCAGAAAATCTCTTACGGTGTAGCGACTCATAGTTCTTATTCGTTGTTGGTTGAGTGTTATTTTGAAATTTTCGTGAGGTGCTTTTTTACTTCCACGCCTATCCTTACCCCCAATTTGTGCTTTCTCAATATTAACTCATGCACATTGACCTTCAATCGTGCAGACTCTCATAGAACATTGAGTATATCTGCTTTGTTCATAGGTTGACTACCTGTTATAGTAGCAGAACCCACCAACTTGTCAGTTCATTCATTTCCCTTCATATTCAACAATAGTTGAATAGCACTATCTTGTACAGGATCTGTTTCAATTATTATTAGTAAAATTTGATTTCCAGTTTAACTGAAACATATTTTACGGCCACAAACAATTCCTATGTCAATCTCTCTAAGCTTTGGTGCATGTTCCAAAGGACGTTGTAGTATTTGTCGCTAACAGCCCAAACATTTTTTTAAATATAAAGCGCTTACTGTATTTATGGTCATAATTATTTTGCTGTCTCCATCTCCACATATCAACAGTTTGTCTCTAGATGTGTGAACACTGTTTCAACCACTGTCAAACATCAATATTTGTGTAAACAGTTTCAACGACTGCCAAACATCAATATTTGTGTAAATTGTTTCAACGACTGCCAAACATCAATATTTATATGAACAGTTTCAACCACTGTCAAATATCAATACTTATGTGAACAGTTTCAACTAGCGACAACAAAGTTTTACAGTGACTCAGGACGTGACAAGCCTTTTGCCTTGAACATTTTGTTACATGCCTAGAGCCATAGAGAAGTTCAGCATAACCAGTAGGAAATTGGTGGTGGGGAATGAGCACATTGAACCGTATCTTGGCTGCAGTGGCTTGGAGCAGTGTATAGTTAGAAACCTACCTTCCTGGTGGTGGGATAATTATTTTTGGCCAGGGTTGGGTCAAAAATTCAGACTTCCCAGCATTATAATATGGGTCAAGGGGCATGGGAAGCTGGATCAGCAACCAACCAACAGCTGCTGTGTGCCCCACCCAAAAAAAAATGTAAGACTATCAATCAATTATAGTTAAAATGTTTAGCTGGATAAGTAACTAACCAACTTATGCCCCACTCAAACTAAAATTCTAATTAAAATGTTTGATAAAATTCAGACAAATTCATATTTCCCACCAGGAATATCATCTGAGCCTAGAAGCGAGGTCGCAGAGTGCGCTGTTTGCCCTTGTGAACCTAGCTAGAGATAGTGATTATTCCTTCATACGGTTCGTACATATCATCTCATACGGTTCGTACATATCATCTCATACGGTTCGTACATATCATCCCATACGGTTCGTACATATCATCTCATACGGTTAGTACATATCATCTCATACGGTTCGTACATATCATCTCATACAGTTAGTACATATCATCTCATACAGTTAGTACATATCATCTTTTCTCACCTGTACTCTTTAGCTGCAACTTTGTTTTTGGTAATCGATCCCAGCTGTGTTCAATTCTTTCCACAATAACTTACTGCCTATACCGATTCTTTCTATAAAATAAGAAGAAAAAAATAAGAGAGATTTCATGTACTGGCTTTTTATTAACACCAAAAAATATATACATCGTGGATTAGACGGTTGACACTTGCCGATGAGATGGTTTTAATGCTTGGTGATAAGATGGTTGACGCTTGCTGATGAGATGGTTGATGCTTGCTGATGAGATGGTTTTAATGCTTGGTGATAAGATGGTTGACGCTTGCTGATGAGATGGTTGACACTTGCTGATGAGATGGTTTTAATGCTTGGTGATAAGATGGTTGACGCTTGCTGATGAGATGGTTTTAATGCTTGGTGATAAGATGGTTGACGCTTGCTGATGAGATGGTTGATGCTTGCTGATGAGATGGTTGATGCTTGCTGATGAGATGGTTTTAATGCTTGCTGATGAGATGGTTGATGCTTGCTGATGAGATGGTTGATGCTTGCTGATGAGATGGTTGATGCTTGCTGATGAGATGGTTTTAATGCTTGGTGATAAGATGGTTGACGCTTGCTGATGAGATGGTTGATGCTTGCTGATGAGATGGTTTTAATGCTTGCTGATGAGATGGTTGACACTTGCTGATGAGATGGTTGACACTTGCTGATGAGATGGTTGACAGTTGCTGATGAGATGGTTGACACTTGCTGATGAGATGGTTGACACTTGCTGATGAGATGGTTGACACTTGCTGATGAGATGGTTGACACTTGCTGAGGAGATGGTTGACACTTGCTGATGAGATGGTTGACACTTGCCAATTTTAGAGTGAACTTATTGTGTAACAATGAGGAGATAGATAACCTGAAATAAAATGGGTTAAAATGTCAATAGCAGTCAAATTGAGGAACGGATAAACTTGCTCGTAACAGCTGTAGTCTGATGATGATGAAATAATCCTTCAGCTGTAAGCAGGTAGCTCAAATAATCCCTTCAGCTGTGAGCAGGTAGCTCAAATAATCCCTTCAGTTGTGAGCAGGTAGCTCAAATAATCCCTTCAGCTGTGAGCAGGTAGCTCAAATAATCCCTTCAGCTGTGAGCAGGTAGCTCAAATAATCCCTTCAGCTGTGAGCAGGTAGCTCAAATAATCCCTTCAGCTGTGAGCAGGTAGCTCAAATAATCCCTTCAGCTGTGAGCAGGTAGCTCGTAACCGCCTGTAACCTTTCTGACAAAAGAATAGTATCTCCCAAGTTGTGTAACAGAAGTAACACTCAAAAGCAAAAATGTGCTGTCTCAAAGGCAAGGGTATCTTAAGGGAGGTTTATGGATGCATGTTTAATCCCCAAAATGAGGCATTCCATTGTGGCAGTATCTCACTGGTCATCACCTCCTGCTAGTAGTGCAGCATGTACATCCAGGACAACTAGTTCATCAGTCTTCCGTCAGATCTGTTGACCCATCTGCAATGATGGTACACCTAACATTCCCCAACTTCTAACAGTCTGCCACAAAAGGACAAAGGTGCAATGTTTACTAGCTTGCATCTCTCCATCATCCATGGGGACCATTTGACAGAAGATAAAAGTTAAGAAATGTGTGTGTCTTACTTCATGCAATGTTTCTACTACACAGAACCAGTAATCACAGTGAAAGGACAGAAACTCAACACTGCTGATAGGTTGGTATATAGCTGCACCCTATTACAAACTGCGACAATTGATGTATATGTTGCTCTGTGTACTGCTCGGGTCAATGTGGCCTTCGGGAGCCTTCCTGCCAACGTCTGGATCAGGCGTGGTCTCAGTTTGACAACTAAGTTGGACGTCTACCGCACAAGTTCTACCAACACTGCTTTATGCTGCATCATCCTGGACTGTCTATGCAAGACATGCTCGACGGCTTAACCTTTCTACCTTCGGTGCCTAAAAAATCTTATTGGAGTATGTTGACTGAATCAAATATCAGACATGAAATTCTTCAAAAATTCTATGAAAAGCATCCATGCCTTGTTGATTACATCCCAACTCCGCTGTACCGGCCACTTCATCCATACGCCAGACATGTATTTTCTAAAGAGATTGTTCTATGGGGAGCTGTGAGATGGTAAGCGTTCAAGCACAAAAAATCGCTTCAAGGATTACTTAAAGACCTCCCTCATACACTGTAGCATTGATCCAAGCCTCTGGGAAACTACAGCTCTTGATTGCTCTTGACACTCAGATCACCGCTAACATCACAAAATTCAAACAAGAAAGTACACTGCGGGCAATCTACAAAAGACAAAAACGAAAGGAATGATCTGAAATGCTCTCACTCGAGACCCTCTTCTCTCATGCACTGCACACACTGCAAAATATCTTTCCTGGCACGAATCGGACTCCTCTGACATCTACAAACTCACAAACCAAAACCAAAATAGGCAACTACCAATGTTTTATTCTTCATCATTTTCCTCTCATATGTTTTTTGTTTTTCATGCTATGCTTGCGAAGGAGGAACATTATCATTGCGCAATGTAGAGCATTACTTCCTTCAATTTAAATTGCACTTGTTTAAATAAAAATGCCCAACTATAATGAGATACAACTGTTGGCTCACAAATAAATTGTTCTGTTCCAGATGTATGCTTGACAATTCATTATTTGATCACATGGAACTTATGCTTAGAACACTAGATGAATCATGTGACTTTGTTTTGGAGGTGGGGTGGTTGTGTAACTTGATTTATAGCAGGTAAGTCATGTCAGATTTGTATTTTAACATCAACAGCAAACAGTTTCACAGAGAACAGAAAACATTTGGACATTGACAGAGAACAGAAAACATTTGGACATTGACAGAGAACAGAAAACATTTGGACATGCTAAGGTGGCAGTTGGTTTGTCCTGAAAAATGTCATAATTATTCTGTGCCATCGGGATGCATACATCCTGAATGTGTCAACAACGAAAATACAATCTTCAACAGAAAAATGACAGTGGCACTTTTAAAAATAAAAACAAAATTACCTGCTACCCTGGCACATTTATTTTTAAA
This sequence comes from Meghimatium bilineatum, assembly GCA_034231615.1. NCBI lineage: Eukaryota > Metazoa > Mollusca > Gastropoda > Stylommatophora > Philomycidae > Meghimatium > Meghimatium bilineatum. The sequence goes on along the minus strand of CM067309.1, from coordinate 39,851,587 downwards.
ATTTGTAATAAGGAAACATAAAACATATCAAAAATAAATTTTTCAGTCGAATTTTAACTTATGGAAACATCAAAAATGGATTTTTCAGTCTAATTTTAACTTATGGAAACGTCAAAAATAGATTTTTCAGTGGTTTTTTTAACTTTAAGATAGTGTTTGCAAATTAAAATTCCTTTAAAATCAATATCTTTTTAGTTTAATATTTCAGATTGTGACTTGTAGGAGGTGACTACGGAAAGTTAGGGGATAGAGTGTCACTTGTCACTCTATCTTGTCACTTGTGAGAAAAATCAATGTTACTGCATGTCTTGTCTCAGTTTTTACTTGTCTTCTGCCAAATGGACCCCATGGATGACGGAGAGATGCAGGCCAGTGAACATTGCACCTTGTCCTTTTGTGACAGACTCTAAAGTGGCAGGGAGTACTGAGTGTGTCATCACTGCAGATGGGTCAACAGATCTGACCGAAGAATAATGAAATATTTGACATATAAGTAATGAAATATAAGTGTATATGCTGTGTTCCTGGCAGGATGAGGTGATTCTGGGTTACTACTGCACTAGATGGCCTCCCTTCAAGGGCTAAATATGCATCCATAAAACAATAGATTTGTCTGGTTACTGCAGCACTTTCCATTTTGTCCGACATCCTCCGATATTTTGATTATTTATATATGCATCCATAAACCTCCTTACACAACATGCCTTTGAGACAGCTGAGGAGGACTTAGCTTCTGTCAGGAAGGTTATGGGCTGTCAAGAGCTAAATGTTCACAGCTAAAGGGATCAGTTATCTCATCATCATCAGACTATGACCCCTGTTTTGGGGGTCACAATCTTTGGATTGGAAACCAGTGTTTTTTATTTTTTTTTTCCCCTCTGAGTTGAAACTAAGAACGGTGTTTCAAACTGGAAAAACAAGTCAAGTGTGTCGTGTAATGTGTGATTACAACATAGACAAGTCAAATGTGTCGTGTAATGTGTGATTACAACTTAGATATTACTGGTATTAGTGAAAGCCGGTGGGCTGGTCAAGGTAAAAATATGTACCGTATCCACCTATATTAGAAGGTGTCGCTGGAATTACATCGGTAACGCGTGTGAATGAATACCAAAAGACTCCCCTGTCAAGCTTTGATGTGGTCACCAAGAGGCAAGAGAAAACGAGGAAGAGAGAGACCTTACGTAGAACTATTACAAGAGAGTGCTTCACCATCGGTATAAGAAACAATGAAGACCTAAGACAAATTGCAATGAAACTTGAGACATGGAAATCTGACATCCGCCTTATGTGCTATCTTTGGCCCTAGAGGAATAACTTAACAAACTGAGTTGAAGGCTTCTCAAAGCATCGTGTACACCTTGGAGAGTTGGGATATGATATATAGATCTGGAAGAAACACACCACAATTGCATAAAATGATACAAGAGCTATATTGCTCATAATTCCTGGTGATTAAAATAAACTCAATAAATTCTCAGGCAGCAAATTCTTGTCTAAAAATATAGTTATAAACACTATCATCTTGTATCATTACAGACAGGAGACATATTTAGAACATAAAGACCATTACAATGTTATTGTGCTCTCTGTGATAACAAAACTGTCGCAGATCAGAGAAGATAAGGTGAGGAACTTTTACTATTTGCAGATCAGAGAAGATAAGGTGAGGAACTTTTACTATTGGCAGATCAGAGAAGATAAGGTGAGGAACTTTTACTATTGGCAGATCAGAGAAGATAAGGTGAGGAACTTTTACTATTGGCAGATCAGAGAAGATAAGGTGAGGAACTTTTACTATTGGCAGATCAGAGAAGATAAGGTGAGGAACTTTTACTATTGGCAGATCAGAGAAGATAAGGTGAGGAACTTTTACTATTGGCAGATCAGAGAAGATAAGGTGAGGAACTTTTACTATTGGCAAATCAGAGAAGATAAGGTGAGAACTTTTACTATTGGCAAATCAGAGAAGATAAGGTGAGGAACTTTTACTATTGGCAGATCAGAGAAGATAAGAACTTTTACTATTGGCAGATCAGAGAAGATAAGAACTTTTACTATTGGCAGATCAGAGAAGATAAGGTGAGGAACTTTTACTATTGGCAGATCAGAGAAGATAAGGTGAGAACTTTTACTATTGGCAGATCAGAGAAGATAAGGTGAGGAACTTTTACTATTGGCAGATCAGAGAAGATAAGGTGAGGAACTTTTACTATTGGCAGATCAGAGAAGATAAGAACTTTTACTATTGGCAGATCAGAGAAGATAAGAACTTTTACTATTGGCAGATCAGAGAAGATAAGGTGAGGAACTTTTACTATTGGCAGATCAGAGAAGATAAGAACTTTTACTATTGGCAGATCAGAGAAGATAAGAACTTTTACTATTGGCAGATCAGAGAAGATAAGGTGAGGAACTTTTACTATTGGCAGATCAGAGAAGATAAGGTGAGAACTTTTACTATTGGCAGATCAGAGAAGATAAGGTGAGGAACTTTTACTATTGGCAGATCAGAGAAGATAAGGTGAGGAACTTTTACTATTGGCACATTTTGTATAGATTTTCTTCATGTAGTCTAATTATTGTGTTATACATTATGGGGGGAATTTCTCTGGCATAGTAGTTACGCCATCTGCCTTGTGCTTATTCAAATCCAGCATTGGAATAATTTATCGCTAGACATTTTTTAACATGCTTGGAATAATTTATCACTAGACCTGTTTCTTTAACCTGATTGAATGACTTATTATTGGTAATCAAACTACCTACTCCAATAATGATCGGAGTCATAGATACAACTAGGTTAAAAGAATGAAGAATGTGCTTTATCAAAAAGAAAAATGTTTATCGTTTAGTTTTTTGGTTTTTCTTTTAATGATTTTATTCAAAAATATTTTTTTTACTTGTTTCAAAGTACCTCACTAATTGTTGTGTGTCTATGAGTTTGATAATAATTGTCACTATTGCCAACAATTTCTCTGTATTTCTTTCAGATAATTCTTCCTTACCTGCATTGTTTGGGTAACATGATAGGATTGAGTCCATTGATTGCTTTAATAGCTTCCAGCCACCGTCACTTCTTACAGACACTTTACTTCCTTCTCACCAGTGACATAGAGTTCATACAGAGAGAATCACTTTGGATATTGGGAAACTTTATAGGTTGCATTATTAATATGTTTCTTAGTTTATAAAACCACATTCATTCGGCTGTTTCTTTGTTTGTTATTATAAAACCACATTCATTCGGCTGTTTCTTTGTTTGTTATTATAAAACCACATTCATTCGGCTGTTTCTTTGTTTGTTATTATAAAACCACATTCATTCGGCTGTTTCTTTGTTTGTTATTATAAAACCACATTCATTCGGCTGTTTCTTTGTTTGTTATTATAAAACCACATTCATTCGGCTGTTTCTTTGTTTGTTATTATAAAACCACATTCATTCGGCTGTTTCTTTGTTTGTTATTATAAAACCACATTCATTCTGCTGTTTCTTTGTTTGTTATTATAAAACCACATTCATTCTGCTGTTTCTTTGTTTGTTATTATAAAACCACATTCATTCAGCTGTTTCTTTGTTTGTTATTATAAAACCACATTCATTCTGATGGATACACAATGTGGTGGTGCTTCATGGATACACAATGTGGTGGTGCTTCATGGATACACAATGTGGTGGTGCTTCATGGATACACAATGTGGTGGTGCTTCATGGATACACAATGTGGTGGTGCTTCATGGATACACAATGTGGTGGTGCTTCATGGATACACAATGTGGTGGTGCTTCATGGATACACAATGTGGTGGTGCTTCATGGATACACAATGTGGTGGTGCTTCATGGATACACAATGTGGTGGTGCTTCATGGATACACAATGTGATGGTGCTGCCTGGACACACAGATCTACATTAAACGAATAAACAATTGAGCAATAAGTTTTGTTTGTTAATTATACAATTGAAGCCGCTACTTGTCAAGGCATGTCCTTTTAAAATAAGACTGGTGTCTAACATGGTCATAACAGGAGATGTTGGCTTTTTCTTTGTGCAAGCTTATGGTCAGGGACAGACATGGACACTAAATAAACAATTAGAAGACAAAATTGATGCCTTTGAGATGTGGGTATATAGAAGAATAGGGAGAACATCATGGAAAGAGAAGAAAACAAATAAAGAGGTGCTAAAGACACTTAATATGAAGAAAGAACTACTAAGAGAAATAAAGATCAGGCAAATAAAATACTTTGGACACATTAAAAGACATGACACCCTATTGAAGACCTTACTTGAGGGTAAAGTCAAAGGGAAGCGAGCAAGAGGTAGGCAGAGATACACGTGGGAGAGTAACATTGCACGATGGACAGGTTACAGTCTAGCAGAGTGCACCACCAAGACAAGAGACAGATGTTGGAGATACGTTGCAGCCAACCTTCGTTGCGGAGACGGCACTTGATGATGATGATGGTCGGGGGCGAAATTAGATTATAGCGTGTGCAATTAATGCGAAAGGACATCTGTTTTGATAGGTGTCGTTGGTGAGCGTTCATATGTTTTAGTGTCTTGAAATGATTGTTGTATAATTTTTATTCACTTTTTTTTTTCAGCTGAGCCAAGTTGTAGAGTCCAGTCCATTCTTCACACTGGATATCTAAAATTGATTTTTCAGCGTTGTCAAAGTTCTGATGAAGAAATGGCATTAAGTGTAAGTATCTGCTTCCACCACCGCTTGTTGTTAATACCAACAGGATCATGAGATCACAACAATAAGTCGACCTTATTAGAAGCTTCAGCTGAAGTATTTTGTTTCACTGTATATTCTTATCAGACATTGAAGCAAGTACAACCTGTCATGTGACGTATTCCTTCCAGAATGTTGTCTTCCCAAAGAACTCTCTGAATCTCTCTCTGTCTTGGGCGATGTGGCTTGCATTTTCTAGCGATGTATTCATGTTATCTTTAATGTCATCAGTCCATCGTCTTCTTGGTCTGCCCTTTCTCTCCTCTACCCAGGTACTCTTCCCTCCATTATTTGTCTTTCTAAACAGTTGTGTAGTACAACCTACTGAAGGTAAATATTGCCTAGAGTGTCACTTCAGCTAAACATGCAGGGTTCTTCTTCTTCTGCGTTCATTCTCAAATTCCTACAGATTAGCAGGATGTAGTTTGGAGAATGGAATGCTGTGTCATGGTTTACAGATTGGCTGCAATATTCGTGCCTTTTGGTCGGACACATCCAATATCAGCATGACTTCTGTCACTTGACTCTATAGGATGAGACAGCCAACTCCACACAGAAAACTTTCTTAGTTGCCTCGTAGAACATGCATGTCAGGTAACAGTGTCACCATTCTTTTGCTCCCCTTTTGGACCCTGGCAACGTACGAATGAAATGTTGGTTTAGTCACTACATCCTGAATATGAGATGCTACCATCGAATAAATTTGCATTTCAACACGCGGATGTGAATAATTAGCTCTCTTAGGATCATTGCTGGCTAGGGTCATTCCCAGATAGGGTCATTGCTGGCTAGGGTCATTGCTGGCTAGGATCATTCCCAGATAGGGTCATTGCTGGCTAGGATCATTGCTGGCTAGGATCATTGCTGGCTGTGGTCATGCTTTGCTAAGCTCAACACATTATCCGAAACAACAATGGATGGATCGCTGGGCACTGACTCAAAAGGAAGAGTACTATATGCAGACGTGTCCCAGCCAAATCCACACGACAGCATAAATAGACTACACCGCAAAGATAAAACCACAATATTTAGTCTGTGAGCAGCACATGTACAACTTAACAAACATCTACAAAGGGTTACTGCAGACCATACACCATACTGCAACAGACGAGAAAGAAACAGTAAAACACCAACTTATTGAATGCTCAGCAATACAAGACATGCGAAAACAACTGTTACCACCAAACCCCTCCATCACTAACACCCTTTACACAACCACAACACAGCTGAAAACGATATGCACCTACCACCATTTGGCACAGGGAAGAAAGAGTGAAAGCTTGCAATCCTGGGGATTGGGTAAAAGTATTTACTTGTTTGTTACACGATCAGTCTTGTTTTTGTATACTCACATAATGTTATGTGCTAGAAAGAGAAAGAGAAAGAAAGAAAGCAATAGATAAGAAGAGATGAAGAAAGTAAGAAAGAGAAAAATATGAAGAAAACAGTAATTAAGAATAGAAATGCAGAGAAAAATGAAAGAAATAGAGAAAGTATGTGTACACACACCATTCTGATGTCAATTCATATTTTAGGCTTTGTATCTTCTGGATGCTGCATGCAAAGTCTCCAGTTATATCTGCCAGTTTCTTATCCAGCGTGAGACAGCAAGTGTACTGGTCAAGTTACTTGATGACCCGAGACAGCAAATACAAGAAGCTGTTTTAGACATCCTGATTGGTCTCATTACAGGAACATCAGTTGAGGTATGTTTATTCACATTTGCTTGTGGAAATGTCTGAAGATCTTCGTTAGATATGGTTTAGCTAACTGGCTGTATGTTTCCCACCACCAGCCTAGGTCATTCTGTACAAGAGTTGGATTGCAGACCAATATAAATTATAATGCCAAGCTGGCACAAATGAAATTCTCAATGACTCACTCTGAAGTGCAGATTGGTTAGTTATTCCTCTAGGGCTAAAGACAGCACATAGGGCGGATGTCATAGATTTCCAATGTCTCTTGTTTCATTGAAATTTGCTTTATATCTTCATTGTTTCTGATACCGATGGTGAAACGTTCTCTTGTAATAGTTCTACATAAAGTTTCTTTTGGTTTTCCTCGTTTTCTCTTGCCCTTTGGTGACCACATCAAAGCTTGACATGAGAGTCTTTCAGTATCCTTTCGTAGTGCTTGTCCGGTGTAATTCCAGCGACACTTTCTAATATAGGTGGATACATATTCCTGTTTTGATTCTTGTCCGACAGTTGTGTTTGATTTAAAGGCCTTCTAAGACATTTATTTTAAAAGTGTTTAGTCTTTGTTCTAAGTTTGATGTTCCTTTCCTACTTTCTATTATAGATTAGTTACTATGCAAATGTTGTTCCGACATTTCTGCATGTAAGCGAAGAGAGGATATCTATTACACCCAACATCGGGAAAGAGAGCTTGGTGTCATCTTGTTGTAGACAGTAAATCATTTTTCTGTTTGGTAAAACAGGTTGAATGTACGTCGGCGAGTACAGTTAAACATGCAAGAAAAATAAAAGTCAGTGATTTCGGTAAGAGATATCATTAGATTTTAGAATCTTTAAAATGTTTGTAGAAAATACATTTACTCATTACTCTTCACAAACTCAAAATTCATTGAATCATCAGAATAAATTCTGTGGAAACTTGTAAGGGGTGTTGGTTTCATGCTTTAAAAAAAACTGCAGGATTATTGTTATGGAATATTGTTTATGAAAAGATGGACCTGATTACAGACCAAAGCAAAACACTTGAGACAGATCTGCAAATGATGCATGGAAGGCTATAAGATTATATATTTGAACAAATCATGGACAAATGCTAAACATAATTATGAAAAAGAATGACAATCATTTGACTGAATGTAAATAATGAAAATCCCAAACAATAAAGGGCAATGCATTATTCTAATGCATGTTGGCAGTAAATAGAATGGGTTTCTCAAAGATCCAGAACTTTTTCAGCCAAAGTGTGCGGATGGTATGGATTACCACACTGAAATGGATGGTTACAGTTTCAGAGAATGGATATTGAAAACTGATCTTCGTATATTGCATAGACCTTATTAATAATAATTAATATAACTTATAACCCATCAGGGTATTAGGAGTGTCTTTTTGAGACATAGGGGATGACCCTATATGGGATGGGACAGCCAACTCCATCCCATAACCTCCCTAGTCGCCTTTTACGACATGCGTGGAAGGTAAACAGTGTTGATATTCTTTGCTCCCCTTTCGGGCGCTGCAACACACGGGCGGGATTTACCTCTTTACTGTGATATTTCTGTCTTTCAGCCTGATACATACGATTTCAGCATGACTTTTGAGTGACACTGACCTATGGAGTTGAATAACCAACCGCAAAACCTCTTATGATATACATGATAGGTCAGTGTTGCTATGTTGTGCTCCCCTTTCAGGCCCTGTCAACACACAAGTGTCATATGATGCTAAATCTGTTTTCTATTATTTATATATGCTTTAAATTGTAAACATTTTTGTTTACATCTAGTAACAATAAATTGATTTCTAGGTGAAACTTCGGAAAGAGTGATGAAGTTTCGATAATCACTGGTAAAATATACATAACACAAAAATCTTCATTTCTACCAAAAGACCTTCATCAGTAGCACAACATAAATACGAGTGGAATATCGTTATAACAACTTGGTTCCGGACCGATAAAATATGTATGTAATAACAGAAGTTCACTATATGCAGTATAAAGAATAAATATAATTGAGGATTTTGAAAAGTGTTGTTATATGGGGAAATTTGTTATAAAAGAATGTGCTATAAAGGGATTCCACTGTGCATAATGAGTTAGGACGGAAGATTGAAAGCAGGAGAGAAAAAATAGATTCCACCATACACGACGAGTTAGGACAGACAAAATAGAAGGCAGGAGAAATAAAGGACAACAGCATGAGAAAATATTAGTCTGATATCATAGCATGACCAGAGACAACAACAATCATGAGCAAAGATACTTGAAATAGAATTGTGGAGATCCAGAATTGAATGTGTGTTACAAATGATTATCAAAGTTTCATCGCCCTTTTCTAAGTTTAACCCATTGGATTACAGTTTTTCTGCAGTTATTACAAATGTTATTTTTCAGGGAAAGACAACTATACTGAATGCAGATCAAGTTCATCAACTACAATCTCTAGCTTCCAGTGAGAAGTGTGGCACAGTCATGGACAAAGTAAAATGTCTTCTGATGCTGCTGTAAAATATGTTCACTTCCAGATAGCAAACCAGGTTATAGGCTATTATTTGGAGGTTGAACTGATGCATTCTGCCGAAGACGGATGTGCCGGGCCAAGGCGAAAATAAAACTGTGACACAACGCATTTCCATTCTCTGGACTACATCCTGCTGGATATCTAGTAGGGCCATGGTCCAGCTATAAAGGAGATCCAGCAGGAGTTTGAGAATGAACGCTGAAGAAGAAGAAGAACCGACGCATGTGGTTGCATCTGTGGGTCTTACCAGTGAACCACTAGACAAACTACCCTTGCAACAGAAATGATGACATGTCGTTATATTTTGGGCTCTCTTACGGAAACTTTATAGCATGTCATCTATACAATTATAGACTCTCTCTAAGTAGAAGATTCCTTCAATAGGCATCGCACTAAGCCGAAAGCTGAAGTTCCTGGGTGTGAAAGAAAGCTCAGAAAAAACACCCCACTGCGCGTAGGAAGTATGAGTTAATCTCTCGCAATTCCTGGGATTCTCAAACAAACGAAACAAGGTTGAACCTCTGCTCATCAGAATTAGTTTCAGTGACTGTCCCTCTGCCTCATGTGTAAAATGGAAGCCAAGTCTTATTTTTCCATTCTCACACTCTTGTTAGTTAATAGGGTGTAGTCCAAAGAATGGAATGCATAATAGATATACATTAAATATTTACATATTCAAATTTTGTTTTGTAAAAATGAATCTTTGAAATTTACTGCCAGCATTAGTTACCCCTGAAATTTGTATTTTACGCCGAATGGGGTAATTTACCTTGAGTGCGGTCATGTACCTCAACCTCTGATTATACATTGAAACCGCCAACTCCATTTCTTCCTTTAAACCTTTTGTGATTTCATATAATAAAGGGATTGTGTTAGTGATATTCAGTAAGAAAGGGATTATGTTACGGTGATATTCAGTAAGGATTACTACGGTGATTAGTTGTGGCAGCCAGTTTTTTTTCTGGAATGAGACGTTTGTAGATATGGTTGGATGTACGAACGCTAAGAGAGTACTGATTGGGAACATATTGTGGGTTTAGCTGGGAGACATGTGCAGCTAAAGTAGAGATGATTGGCCATGTTATTATTTGAACAACAATTCCAAAGTTCATCAGAGTTGTGACCCCTCCACTATATTATTATTATTTGAAAAACTAAATCAAAGTTTGTCAGAGGCATGACCTTTCCACCAATGTACTATTATAGACCCTGCTGTTTGTTGGGAGACTTTAGCAGCTAACGTAGAGAAGATTGACTCTATTATTATTTGAACAATATCAAAGTTTGTCAAGAGGAGTGACCACTCCACCAAGGATAAGCTCAGCACTTCTACACTTGTCCATCGTTTTCTTCTTATTGTTGTAGAAACATATTTCTGTCTTCTCTTGCTTGTTTTCTTTAAAACATGTATTTTCAAATGAATTAAATTTCTTCTTTGACAGTTATTCTATTTTCCTGCTGTCTCAACCATATGTTAATACGGACATTACATGCGAGTTCAGCAGTCATAGTTTGGTACATATACTTATTGTTTTTGATTTCCAGATGTTTGTTAGGTGGTTGAATACACCTGATGCCAATACAATTCGGATAGAAATCTTTCATTGTATCTCCATCTTGTGGAGAGCAGCTAAAATAAAGTGTGTCTTCTATGTTAAATAGCGAAGTTAACATAGCGATTGATACAGTGAGTTAGTGACGTAAGGGTGTCAAGTTTTTTCTGGCAGTTGAGGGGGAAGGTAGTCAATGAGGTTTTCAACTGTTTTGTTGGCACGAGAGCAGTGTCTACACATAGTTGCTGGTGACTGACATGGTTTAAATGACTTTTTACTGTGTTATTTTCTGGTCGAAACATCTGGAATTGACAGCAAAAAACTCTGGCTTATACATAGTAACTTTAGGAGTCATAATGTTAAGTCATTCACCAGCTGACTAACAAACCCAGAATTTGAATCCACGCATAATTTGGTGGCTTGAAATATAAATTACTTCAGTGGCTCAACCAGGAAGTAGGGCACTAGGACTCATGCTCTTGGATGCTTGAGGAATAATGCCATCACTACTGAATAAGTGCAGTAGGAGAAATTATGCAATTTCTGGTCAACCACTGACTAGACAGCAGAGCACTTAATGTTTATGGTCAACCACTGACTAGACAGCAGAGCACTAAGACAAATCATGTTTTATGATGCTGGTTCATAACTCATATTTTCTTCATTTTATCTGGTAAACACAATGTTTCATAAAGATTTATTTGTTTGTTTTGCCCCACATTGTATGAGGAGTGCATTACAGCCCTTATTTCATTTGAAATATATTTCTTCTTACCTGTGACACTGGAGGCAAAAAAAACTCATTGAATGCAGATTAATGTGTTTATTTAAATAAATATATATATATATATATTATGTATAACAAATTCAATACAGTAGACAAAATAAACTTTAAAATGGTGGATTGGTTATTGAATTGTTTACATTGATCATTTCCTGTGAGTTAATTTTCATAATGAAGATTCAGCATTTGCCCTTTAACCAGAAAATCATGAATTCGAGTCGCCAGTGAGACATTTCAGAAAAATAACGAATTAATTCCTAACCATAATTAAGTGCTGTCGGCTTCGGTGGTGGAGAGGCGAGTCTCACAAATTCAACTTGCTTAAACTTGGTCATGATTTGCAGCACAGGGCAGCCTGACCATTCATATTATACTGGCAATGTGAAAATATACTGTCTAAATTGTTCAACATTATTTGAAAAAAAAATTATTTACATGATTTCCTAAATTATAAGTAGATGCAATAAAGAGATTAGTCCTATTGGAGATGGATGATAAACTCTGAGGCCCCATGTGCAAGTTATGCCTATTAAAGAACTAACAGAATTAATCAATAAAGAGCCACTACCGAAGCAAACACAGTGCTCGCCTTACCATGTATGTGTTCTTATTTTGGTCTCTCGCTGTTTGTCAATTATTTTTCATCCTGGCGAACACATTTTAGTTGAAATATCTGTATTCATGTTTCATTCTTAGTACATTTCAGTTATGTCACATTTACTTGTTACAACAGTTTAACTATTTCCATTCTTACTTACATTTGCCCTGTATTGTCGCAGCTCCCATCTTTAGTTACCCCAGACAAACTGGTGATTTGATTTCAAGAACTTGAATATGGTTTTAACATTCCTACAAATCTTTCTTATTCTGCATTCATTCTCAAACTCCTGCAGATAAGCAGATGTCATCATCTGCAAGTGTCATTTCCGCAACGAAGATTGGCTCCAACAGACCTCCAACATCTCTTGTATTGGTGGTGCATTCTGCTAGACCACTTGTATCTCTGTCTACCTCTTGCTCGCTTCCCTTTGACTTTACCCTCAAGTAAGGTCTTCAATAAGGTGTCATATCTTTTAATGTGTCCAAAATATTTTATTTGCCTGATCTTTATTTCTCTTAGTACTTCTTTCTTCATATTAAGTGTTTTAACGCCTCTTTATTTGTTTTCTTCTCTGTCCATGATGTTCTCCCTATTCTTCTATATACCCACATCTCAAAGGCATCAACTCAGTCTTCTTATTGTTTGTTTAGCAAATGTAGCCAAAAAGGGTGCATCATCTTGTGAAAAAAGTACAACAGCGGAAAGTAACTAGAAGGTAACGCATAAATCTAAAACCGTCTACAGTGGTCATTCCATGCCCACACTGTCAAAGGACATTTACGGCCAGAATAAGGCTTATTAGCCATCTACGTACTCATAATCAATGACATAACTCTTAACTGAATTTCAAGAGTGGATGTAACAAATGGTCATCATCACTTGTAATGGACAACAACTCTAGTGTGACAATGTTCTGCTGATGAGATACTCCTGTTGGAAATGAAAATGCTGATCTCCTGGCAAGGAAAGGGGGATCACTGGAACAAATAGAAAATGATAATATGTATTATGAAAGTAAGACCATGTTAAAAGCAGAATATAAGAAAAAGTGGAAGCAAATGCACCCAACTGCAGAACCAAATGACCCCTACCACCAAATGTCACGCAAGGAACAAACCATCATTTTCAGACTACGATCTGGTCACAACAGACTGAGAAGTCACATGTTCCGAAAGCTGAAGATTGGTGAGACGGACCTGTGCAACTGTGGACTGAGCCCAGAGACTACAGAACACATTCTTCATGCCTGTCAACTCTACCAAGAAGAGAGGGAGAAAATATGGCCTACTGAGACGGCACTGCTTCCAGACTTGAGGGGTTCCATGGATGACCTGAAGCGAATCACACAATTCATTGAAGCTATTGGTGCTGTAACCTGATATCTGACTGAAGAACAATGAAGAAGAAGAAGAAGATACTCCTGTGTAAAAAATAGATTGGAGCACAACTTATTTACTACCTGTTGTGAATTGATGATAGTTCAAACATAATTGGGCGTGTAGTGTGTGGGGATTGGGGACTTTTCTGGCGAAGTAGTCGAATATCTGTACCACCTTTAAGAGAAGTCTAAAGCACTTTGTTTTTCAGGCCGCAACAGCTCCCATGATTGTGTACCGAATCAGTTCAGAAAGTAAAGACTGAGGGAGTGGAGATGGCTTCTGCCCTCATATAGCAGAGCCGCTGAAATATGAGATCACTAACATCTCACACCCCTCGGCAGTTAAATGCTATGGGTTAACGTTTATCAATAAATACACCAATAAATGTTTGATGTCTTGACTAAAATCACATTTTTTTAGGGATATGGATTGGTCAAAATCATAAAATTTGTCCCAGGTTTTGAAGGCAATTGGTGTCAGTTTACAAATCTGAAATTGTCATCTACATTCTGATTTTTCATGATGTGACATAGCATTTGTAGCTCCATTCCAACCTGTGGGTATAAAGGGATCTACTGCCCCCTGAACACAGATCTACTGTCCTAAACATGTTTGTGGAAATGAAATAGAAGATAGGCTTGTGTCTGTTATTAATCAATTGAGAATGTACACTTGCTTAATGAGTTCATATTAGATGGGGACAAGGGAACAGATGGTGACAAGGGAACAGATGGTGCATATTAGATGGGGACAAGGGAACAGATGGTGCATATTAGATGGGGACAAGGGAACAGATGGTGCATATTAGATGGGGACAAGGGAACAGATGGTGCATATTAGATGGGGACAAGGGAACAGATGGTGCATATTAGATGGGGACAAGGGAACAGATGGTGCATATTAGATGGGGACAAGGGAACAGATGGTGCATATTAGATGGGAACAAGGGAACAGATGGTGCATATTAGATGGGGACAAGGGAACATATGGTGCATATTAGATGGGGACAAGGGAACAGATGGTGCATATTAGATGGGGACAAGGGAACAGATGGTGCATATTAGATGGAAACAAGGGAACAGATGGTGCATATTAGATGGGGACAAGGGAACAGATGGTACATATTAGATGGGGACAAGGGAACAGATGGTGCATATTAGATGGTAACAAGGGAACAGATGGTGCATATTAGATGGGGACAAGGGAACATATGGTGCATATTAGATGGGGACAAGGGAACATATGGTGCATATTAGATGGGGACAAGGGAACATGGTGCATATTAGATGGGGACAAGGGAACAGATGGTGCATATTAGATGGAAACAAGGGAACAGATGGTACATATTAGATGGGGACAAGGGAACAGATGGTGCATATTAGATGGGGACAAGGGAACAGATGGTACATATTAGATGGCGACAAGGGAACAGATGGTGCATATTAGATGGGGACAAGGGAACAGATGGTGCATATTAGATGGGGACAAGGGAACAGATGGTGCATATTAGATGGGGACAAGGGAACAGATGGTGCATATTAGATGGGGACAAGGGAACAGATGGTGCATATTAGATGGGGACAAGGGAACAGATGGTGCATATTAGATGGGGACAAGGGAACAGATGGTGCATATTAGATGGAAACAAGGGAACAGATTGTACATATTAGATTGGGACAAGGGAACAGATGGTGACACGGTGAAAGATTGTTCATATAGTGACTGGGGGGATGTGGTAAGTCTGGCATGTGATATGATATAGTTGTATGACCTTCACAATAGAAAATAAAATAGCTCCAAATGAAATTTTATAGAAAGTTCCCAAGATATTATGGATAGAAAGATGAACCAACACAGAAGTCAGCAAAGTCCTGAATATAGAATGAAACTGGTGCCTCAAAAATTATCAAAAAATGCAAACTAACATATTTTTGACATATAAAAAAATACAATTGTTTAGAAAAATTAATCATGGAAGGAAAAGTTCCAGGAAAGAGAATAAGAGGCAGACCAAGACTACAATGGACACAGGTTATTGGAGACCTTCTGAACAATGACATTGGAAGAAGCTGGCACAGAACCAAGAAGCTTATGGAGTGGCTGGAAATGAGAGCAACATTCTGTCCAAGACATTGACTGGCGGTGGCCATGAGAACTGCACAGAATATGGTATGCGTTCAGTGACCCATGGAATTATCAGCAAGCTTAAGTATATATGTAATATTTTCTGAAGGAAAATTGAGCACCTCCGGAGTGCAATGCTGTCGATTCATAACCAGTGACCAATCGCAAGAATTACTTTTTCTGTTTATTAACTTGTAGTGAACAGAACAAAACCCTATTTACTCTTTCAATCTATTTACTAGTTTGATCCCTGTTCCACTAAGAGTTCACGGTACAAACATTCACTAAGAGTTCACGGTACAAACATTCACTAAGAGTTCACGGTACAAACATTCACTAAGAGTTCACGGTACAAACATTACTAAGAGTTCACGGTACAAACATTCACTAAGAGTTCACAGTACAAACATTCACTAAGAGTTCACGGTACAAACATTCACTAAGAGTTCACGGTACAAACATTCACTAAGACTTCACGGTGCAAGTCTCATCGATTTTACATACATTCTCATACTGCTTCTGGTTAAATGGATTGTATTGCCATGTTATACAGCTTGGCTGTGATATCTACGCCAAATACATCTGACTTCAGCATAGTTTTGGATCACATTGACTGGTAAACTCTACCAACAAACCCTACTTAGTTGCCTCTTATGGCAAGTCATAGTTTTGCTATCCTTTTCTCCCATAAAACACACTGATGGTCTATTGTCTATCCCCAGGTGGTTTGTGATCCACTCTTGCCGTTAAGCATAAGGGTGATTGGAGCTCGAGCTTGCGTTCTAAAGCCAGATGTGTGGCCTCGGCTGTGCTATGACCGTGTCTGTACAAGATGTCCCTGACGTTTTCTATCCATCTTTTCCGTGGTCTTCCTCTGACTTTGTATCCTGATCTCATTTGGTTATATGGTCTCAGTCAACGTCTCAATGGTAAACATTAACAGTAAACTTATCTCAACAGTACATGTCTCATACTACACCAATGAACTAATCTTAATGATAAACATCTCAACGGTAAATTTGTCCACAGTAAACATTTCAACAGTAAATTTCTCTCACTGGTAAACAAGTTTCATTAAGCGGTAAACATCATCTCTAAACATTTTCACAGTAAATGTCTCCACAGTAAACGCTTCAACAGTAAACATCTCCACAGTAAACGCTTCAACAGTAAACATCTCCACAGTAAACATCTCCACAGTAAACGCTTCCACAGTAAACATCTCCACAGTAAATGTCTCCACAGTAAATGTCTCCACAGTAAATGTCTCAACAGTAAATGTCTCAACAGTAAATGTCTCAACAGTAAATGTCTAAACAATGTTGTGTAAATCCTTTGAGGGCAACTTCTTGAAGTGGAGACGGGCGTAGTCCAGCCAACAGAGGCTAGAAACTAAAATTAGTTGCGCCATTCCTGACATCGAGCAGGACCACAGTCCTATCCGAGCAATTACTGGTGCTGAAGTTGAAGATACCTGGCCGAGAGGTGAAACAGAAACGATGGTATCATGCAAGACGACTAGATAACGTCTTCACAACAAATAAAAAACATCCCCAGAATTACGAGAAATGAGCTCTTGTTTCCTATGTGCAATGGAGTATTTTCTCCATAACTTTCTTTCATACACAACTCCTGACAGTGTGAAATGTGTTGAGAAAAAAGAGATCTACTCAGAAAGAGGCAATCAAGTGCCAGGACAGTTTATTACAGACTGTGCCCAAGGGATACTTAACTAAGTTTTTTTGTACACTGGTACGGGTAACATTTATTGTTCAAGTTGGACTTGGGTTGCGTACGTCTCTAGACGAAGGGGTTCATAGCCGCGAACCAATCAAATCTCCAGTAAAACAATCATTTCATTGCCCACTGCACCCCTAGGTACCAAACCCTTCATCATAAGCCAAATTCTATTAAAGGAAACACTTTGCCAGTCGAGTTGGACTTGCGCTGCTTCACTCCTAGACAAGATTTGAAAAATTACTATCGTTTCTGCTCGCAAGTAATTTTTTAATTGCATGGCGAGAGAATCATATATCATTGAAAGAGCACTGCTATGCCCAAGAGCACCAGGTTTAGAACTCCTGAACCAGAGGGAAACATTAAATGTAGATTAATATATTTGTTAATATTTACTGTAAATGACAATTCAGTACAACAAAAATCTAAACATTTTACAATATTTGAAATCAGTAATGGGTAACAACTGCAGCAAAACTGCAATCCAACAGGCAAAATGTAAACACTGGGTAATAATAAAGTTTTGCTAATCACTGATTGTCAGGTTTTATTCTCTCTATGACATGTACTTTACAGAATGTTGTCCTCACTGCCACTCTGTAAGCCTCTCAGTTCTGTGCAGGCTTATTTTTTATTACCAAACAAGTTTTATTTCCTGTCATCATTATCAGATGCCATGTCGGCTGGTGTAGGCTATCATGGCTCTCCAGAGTTCTTTATCTCCAGTATTATATATCAAGGTCGTTGTTGTTGCCGTGCCAGGTTGTCAAACTATCTCATTTTTTTCTCACATTGTCGCCCTCTGTCTCTGTTGCCTTCAATCTTGCCTGTTGGACTATGTTCTCTAAACCTCTAAAATGAAGTGACCAAAAAATGAAGATAATCTTTTTCTTATATTATTGATAAGATCCGTTTCACATTTGACTGTTAATTATTTCCTGTAGAAATTAATTTTTTTAACCCTGGTTCCAAGCTGCACATATTTGAAATCATTTTCTTGATAAATACAAATTAGTTGTAATCTTCTGGAAAATAGAATATGTTGTGTTATGGTTTACAAAATGCTGCAATGTCCGCACTTTTTGATGTGATGGACAAGGACAAATGAGCACTGCATTTTTGATGTGATGGACAGATGAATGAGCACTGCATCTCTGCAGGAGATGAGTAGAAACCCCCAACCCTGCAATACACAGCGAGAGAAATGATTAGTTAACAAGTTCTATACATTGATAATTATTTTCATGATAGTTGCAGACAAAATCTAAAACTGGGATTGTGTTAGTTAGTCAGTCTTCTGATGTAATCTAAAACTGGGGTTGTGTTAGTTAGTCAGTCTTCTGATGTAATCTAAAACTGGGGTTGTGTTAGTCAGTCTTCTGATGTAATCTAAATCTGGGGTTGTATAATCACTCTTCTGATGTAATCTAAAACTGGGGTTGTATAATCAGTCTTCTGATGTAATCTAAAACTGGGATTGTGTTAGTTAGTCAGTCTTCTGATGTAATCTAAAACTGGGGTTGTGTTAGTTAGTCAGTCTTCTGATGTAATCTAAAACTGGGATTGTGTTAGTCAGTCCTCTGATGTAATCTTCTTCTTCAGCTTTCATTCTTAAACTCCCGCTGGATCTCCCTTGTAGCAGGACCATTGTCCTACTAGATTTCCAGCAGGATGTAGTCCAGAGAATGGAAATGTGTTGTGTCGCTGTTTTATTTGCACCAATGGCCCGACACATCCATCTTCGGCGGCTGATGTAATCTAAAACTGGGGTTGTGTTAGTTATTCAATCTTCTGATGTAATCTAAAACTGGGATTGTGTTAGTCAGTCTTCTGATGTAATCTAAAACTGGGATTGTGTTAGTCAGTCTTCTGATGTAATCTAAAACTGGGATTGTGTTAGTCAGTCTTCTGATGTAATCTAAAATTGGGATTGTTAGTTAGTCAGTCTTCTGATGTAATCTAAAACTGGGGTTGTGTTAGTTAGTCAGTCTTCTGATGTAATCTAAAACTGGGATTGTGTTAATCAGTCTTCTTATGTAATCTAAAACTGAGGTTGTTAGATAGTCGTCTGATGTTTTTTTTTCCGATTCTGTCTCTTATTATTACTCCAAGAATTCTGCGTAGACATGTCATTTCTGTCTGGAAATAACAATATACAGCTGAAAGGAAGACTCCATTGCCTGGCATAGGAACAAGAGTGACACACTCATACTCCCTTCTATGTCCTCTCATCATCACAGAGAATACAAATTACTTTTTTTCTTGAATATATACCAGTTCCTTTACTGTCTAAATTGATTTCTGTGTTTATAATAGGCCAATAACTTATTTGATCTTACGCTGCGTGATAATTGTGAAGGGGTCATCTTTACCGTATGACTGGGATGATCTCTCCTGTGTACGAAATCTGATTTAGTACATTGACGGGGGGAACTCATTTTCATTGTTTCTGGCTGTGTGGTTCAAAGAATAAGCATTCAATGAATTGTCTCCCCTATCAGAATGTCGAGTTTCTTCAGCCAGAGACTTGGAAAAAGCCCTCTCGTGTGTAAATTGATTCTCCGCTCGACGAAAGTCACGAGGCTGCTTGCTATCGCCATTTGGAGTTAATTCTGACATATATCCAGCACTGTCTGTAGACTTGTCTTGTTTTCCTTGACTACTTTTCTTGTGAGACTTCTTTTGATCTTTTTTGTTTTTCTTTGGCTTCTTGTTTTTTGTTTTCGTGCCATTTCTCTCAACGTAAGATGGAACAGATTGTGGTCGATGGGTAGCCCCTGCAGGCCCATAGTATCCATAAGTAGGAACGACATAGTACCCGCCCTTGTAATCTTTAACACTAACAACTGAAGGCGATTCCAGGTGATCACGTGACACCGTTTTACGTAATGTATAGTCTTCCCTCCTGCTTATGTGAGGACCTCGAGGAATATCGTAATCAGTTGGAGGTGTATGTGGGCGTGAGATAGACTCACTTGAGGCGTCATGACTGTGATTATGAGGTAATTTACCATGATGCCTGCCATTGATATGAGGCGAGTCAGGTAAGGATGCAGTCGATGATGATTGCAAAGATTCTCTTGATACATGCCTGCTTATCTTGCTTCTTGCGTGAACATTATCAACATAAACAGTGGGAACAGGTGGAGGAGCATAAACAGTGGGAACAGGTGGAGGAACAAAAATAGGAACTGGTCGTGCTCTCATTACGGGGGGAGGAGAAAAAAAATGTGGTCTGGGGTATGCTAATAAAGGTGGGGGTCGTCCAACAAACATGGGTCGGACAAGGGGAGGAGGATGATAACTGCGGACTGGAACAAAAATTGGCTGCCTTGGTCTGGTTGGGTACATGGCAGCACTGGCAGAATAGTGAGAGGCTGCATAACCAGACCTATCAAAATGATCAGCTCTCTGTCCAATAATACTTGCAGAATCATCCGCGACAGTATTTCCGCTAAATTTTTGGAGCGAGTACTTCTTTGCCTGTGCAGTTTTGGTGGAGTAAAAGTAACCATCCAGTGGTGGCTCCTTGTAAGAGGCTGAGGGTAGGCTTTGAATAACAGGCTGTCCTGGCACTAACTGTATTGGAGATTCCGGCAGAGAACCTGTTTCTGTATAAAAAGAAGTATCTCCCCTAGTTAGGTCAAAAGAGGATGAACTCGCTTCTGCCCCTGTATCCAGTCCTTCCTGTTTACTTCTTTTGTCCAAAGTGGATGTCCACTGAACAAGCTCCAAAGCATCTTGAGGGCTCATTGTAATAAAACCGTGACATTCCAACACTTGTCTACCTTTTGTTCTTCTTGTGATAGCTGTGAAAATTGCCGGCTGCCTGTTATTGGCCCCGTTGGCTTCTGGAGAACTTAGAGAAACGAATCGTGCAGAAACTTCATGCGTAACTTTATTTATCGTTTTAACACTTCTAACAGCGGCACACATGATAAGGGCTGAGTAGGGGAAAAGTACCACATAACTTGGGTCATTTTTATACCGTAGTTGAATTCCAGAAGGGAGAATGGACAAGACTGAAAGTATTCCTTGAACATTCTCATCCGTGTCAATAGGGTACCTAGATCTTAGTGGCTGTTGTACAGCTTCCAGACCTTCAGCTGTTTCCAAGGGGACTGCACTCCCTATGTATAAAACCTCCTTGGTCAGTGTTGCAGATGTAGCCTGTTGAATAACCATCTTCTACTGAGATGTTATGATAATCTAAAAAAGACAGAAAATAAACATATTTCATTAGTCAAAATGTTGAAAGTACTAAGGTCTACACAAAAGGTTGAAAGTACTAGTCTACACAAAATGTTGAAAGTACTAACGTCTACACAAAATGTTGAAAGTACTAAAGTCTACACAAAATGTTGAAAGTACTAAAGTCTACACAAAATGTTGAAAGTACTAAAGTCTACACAAAATGGTAATGCTAAAGTCTACACAAAATGTTGAAAGTACTAATGTCTACACAAAATAGTAGGTAATGCTCAAGTCTATACAATAGTACTTATGTAGAAAACAGGTAATGAAGTTTTACTGCATGACGACTAACATACTATCACTATCGGAAGCTCACGTGGAATTCAAGTTTATACAGAATATTGAAAGTACAGTGGAATCCCTCTATAGCACATCCTGTTATAACAAATTTTCCAATATAACAACACTTCTTTAAAATCCCCAATTATATTTATTCTATATGTTTTGTACTGTATATACCACATTTCTGTTATTACATACATAGTTTGTCAGTCCGGACAAAGTTGTTATAATGGGATTTGAGCTGAGCAAGTTATCTTCTGCATCAGGGTAGGAAACAACAGATTAAACAGTCACTTAAACAGACTAAGACTGGTTCCATCATCTTTGTGGACAAGCAGCACAGACCATAGAACATATCCTGCAAGACTGTATTACACTAAATGAGTTAAGGGAGAAACACTGGCCAACAGAGACAAGTATCCAAAGTAAGTTGTTTGGGAGCAATGAGGAGCTTCTTCTTCTGTGTTCAGCATCTGTAGTCATGCTATACCGTCAGGCCTGTCGTCAAGACGAAGTCCACTGTCTTCTCCAGGTCAGAGCGGCTGCCCCATAGCTTTTGCCTTAAGTCTGTATCCTCTGGCCAGGTCTGCTGTCTCTGCTCTATGTATATTGGGCAGTCCTTAAGTATGTTTTCCGGGGTCTGGGTTCCTGATCCACATGGACATTCATCTGTGTATGAGATCCTTAATCGGTAAAGGTGACCCAACAGTGGCCTGTTCTAGGCAAAATATTGTGGTCTGTTGATATCTTTGGAGGAGATGTATTGCATCATGTTCATATTCCCCTTCCATTTGTTTCTTCCACTTTGCTGTGTAAATTAGGAGCTTTCACAGCAAGTTGTTTGGGAGCAATGAGGAGCTTTCACAGCAAGTTGTTTGGGAGCAATGAGGAGCTTTCACAGCAAGTTGTTTGGGAGCAATGAGGAGCTTTCACAGCAAGTTGTTTGGGAGCAATGAGGAGCTTTCACAGCAAGTTGTTTGGGAGCAATGAGGAGCTTTCACAGCAAGTTGTTTGGGAGCAATGAGGAGCTTTCATAGCAAGTTGTTTGGGAGCAATGAGGAGCTTTCACAGCAAGTTGTTTGGGAGCAATGAGGAGCTTTCACAGCAAGTTGTTTGGGAGCAATGAGGAGCTTTCACAGCAAGTTGTTTGGGAGCAATGAGGAGCTTTCACAGCAAGTTGTTTGGGAGCAATGAGGAGCTTTCACAGCAAGTTGTTTGGGAGCAATGAGGAGCTTTCACAGCAAGTTGTTTGGGAGCAATGAGGAGCTTTCACAACAAGTTGTTTGGGAGCAATGAGGAGCTTTCACAGCAAGTTGTTTGGGAGCAATGAGGAGCTTTCACAGCAAGTTGTTTGGGAGCAATGAGGAGCTTTCACAGCAAGTTGTTTGGGAGCAATGAGGAGCTTTCACAGCAAGTTGTTTGGGAGCAATGAGGAGCTTTCACAGCAAGTTGTTTGGGAGCAATGAGGAGCTTTCAAATAATTCAGCAGCACTTATCAAGAAAACTGGACTTGCTGTGTGGACATATTAAACTGCAAACTTGAAGACGACTTTGGTCGCTTTGAGTTGACCACCAAAGAAAATCACGGGACAATAAGGTCTGCATGACAATTAATGAACTAACATTCAGTAAGTACTCTATGAGCATCAATTACTGAACTAACAATCCGTTAGTAGTCTTTGACCATCAATTAATGAACTAACAATCCGTTAGTAGTCTTTGACCATCAATTAATGAACTAACAATCCGTTAGTAGCCTATGAGCATCAATCAATGAACTAACACGTAGAAGTCTATAAGCATATGATTAAATATCATCATCACCTAATTGGTGGAACATCAATAAACTAACATCAGCTAATCGACGTGTTAACATCAATTAATTAACATTTAATTGGTCGAGCAGTTAATATTAATGAACTAACAATGTTAGTTGTTGAATGTTATTAACATTCAATTTATCGAACCGTGAATACCAATTGACCAATCAATGAACTAGCATCCAATTAATGGAACTGTGAACATCAATGAACTAGCATCCAATTAATGGAACTGTGAACATCAATGAACTAGCATCCAATTAATGGAACTGTGAACATCAATGAACTAAGATCCAATAAACCGACTGCTAACATCTATGGGATAACATTCAATTAATATATCCTATGAAAACAAATAGATGTCTCTTAGTCAAGTTTTCCATCACATGCAGTGTACCGGCTATGTAGTGTAGCATTTACCAACTTAAAAACGACATATAGGGCCTACCTTAGATTTATGGTGACCTTGTTAAATGTCCGTGATTAATGTCAGTCACTTCAGGACCGATTCACATGCTTAACTGTTCTCAACACTCCTGGGGCAATGACGAACCTGGTCTCAGAGAAGAGGTCTCTGAATGTCAATGCCACTAATATTGATTTGTTAGTTCATCAAATGGAGTTATTTAGTGACGAAATCCGAATTGTTTGCCCTCTCATTAGCTCATGTCTAAACCAGGCAGGGTAATAGCTGTAGGCAGACAAATTTGGTCTCATCGCAAACCGAAGGTGGGCTCCAAGTCGAGCCAATGAACGAAGCAATTTTTCTCTATGTGTGTGTACATTTTTTTATTTGTTTTGTTGGCTCATTCCTCTCTGTCACCCTTTCCACCCTTTAAATTTTTCGTGTTTGTCAAATCTATGGGAAACCGTAATATCAGTTATAATTTTTCTTGAATAATATATAATGATTAATTATCTTGAGTGCGCTCTATTGTTGATGTGATGGATAATGAGTCAATTAACTATAATGCCAAGTGGCGTAGGCGATGATGTTTGTCCACAACTCTCTGCCTATTGTATTGCTAATAAGTTCTTCTTCATCGTTCATTCTCAAACTCCCGTCAGATCTCTCTTGTAGAAGGACAATTGTCCTACTAGATTTCCAGCTGGATTTAGTCCAGAGAATGGAAGTGCGTTGTGTCGCCGTTTTATTTGCGCCAATGGCCCGACACATCCGTCTTCGGTGGTGCTAATAAGTTCAATTGGTGACATTCTCTAGTGACAATCCATCCAGTAATTTCGTTCTTTGTCTTCCTCTGTCTCTTCTCCCCTTGATCTTTCCGATGTTTACTAAATGTTGAATTTGTGCTCTTCTCATCACATTCCCTAAACATCTTGACTGTCTGCTTCTAATAATTGTAAAAATTTGTCTTTATTACTCCAGTATCTCTGAGCACTTCTACGTCAGTTTTCTTGGCTGTCCATTTTCTTCTTCTTCAGCGTTCATTCTCAAACTCCCGCTGGATCTCCTTTATAGCAGGACCATGATGCTCCATTCTAGATTTCCAGCAGGATGTAGTCCAGAGAATGGAAATGCGTTGTGTCGCCGTTTTATTTGCGCCAATGGCCCGACATATCCGTCTTCGGCGGGGGCTGTCCATTTAATTTTCATCATTCTTCTCAAAACTCACATCTCAGTTCCCTTCAGCTGCTCTTGTGCTTACTGTCCATGCTTCACATCCACTGGTTCGATATAACATCTTAATACTCGAATTAGCATATTCACTAAAATAATTACATCATCAGTAATTGGATAGGAGGGGGTGGGGTCTGAAAAAGTTTGACAGTTTCTGACAAGAAGAAGGGGGAGTTTGAAAGTTGGTGTCACTAACAAGTAAATTCAAGTAAGAAGCATGAGGGTAAATGAAAATGATTCTTACAGATGACGGGAATTGAACACAGGTTGAGTACACAGGTTGAGTACACAGGTTGAGTACACAGGTTGAATGTCTTGACGAGATTACATCTTTAGAAGGGTTGTCAAAGC
The DNA here is from genome assembly GCA_034231615.1 of Meghimatium bilineatum. Taxonomy (NCBI): domain Eukaryota; kingdom Metazoa; phylum Mollusca; class Gastropoda; order Stylommatophora; family Philomycidae; genus Meghimatium; species Meghimatium bilineatum. The sequence continues at coordinate 39,826,100 of CM067309.1, read as the reverse complement.
TGACCTGGTTCCATTCCCGTCATCTGTAAGAATTATTTTCATTTACCCTCCTGCTTCCTACTTGAATTTACTTGTATAAGCTATTGTTTGACGTAACATTGTACTGTCTCTATGTTATTTATGTTTACAAGAAGACCTATTGGCCCTTGTATATACCTGTTCTATGTTTGTGTTTCTGAGGATACTTCAATATGTGTACAAGATGCTAGTTGTTGTAATAGTCCTTGTCTCGATTGGTCCGTTCTCAGTGACTTGAGTACACAGTTTGAATGTTTTGACGACAGTTATTTGTACCATGTTTTAACGACACAGATCATTTGTGTCATGTTTACTTCACCCGTGTGGAAACCGGGACCTGGACTTCTTTTTCAGAGTTAAAAGAATAGGACCACTGTCTTCTTCTCTGTCACGTCGTAGGAGGGGACTAAGGGAATCTGGGGTTAGGATGACAACATATCACGTGTGACAACAGCATTATCACATCCTGTCTCTATTTCTTAGTCTTCTATCAAATAATCCCCGTATATGAGGAAGAGATGCAGGCCAGCTGACATTGCACCCTTGTCCTTGTGTGACAGAAATCTAGGTGACGGGAATGTTAGATATATCATCACCATCATTGCGGATTGGTCAACAAATCTGACAGAAGAATAATTAAATAGTTGGCCCAGAAGTATAGGTTGCGCTTCTGGAAAGATGCGATTATCTGAGATAATAAGGCACTAGAGTGCCTCCCCTCAAGGAACGAAACATGCATCCATATACCCCACTTGCAGTCATACCTTTGAGATAATCTTATATGCATCCTATTATCGCCCCAGTTGAAGGAGTCTGTGCTTTTGTCTGAATGTCTATGGGCTGTCATATACCAGCTCACACGAACTACATGCTCACAGCTATAGGGATCATTTTATCATCATGAGGTTATTGAAATGGATGCCACCAAATCGTGCTCCTAGCATAACCGTGATCGATATGCACTTAAGAAACGGTACATCCTTTAATTTGGTATCCTACAGCCTTTCAATCTTAACATCTGTCTGTCACATTCCCTAAAGCCACCTTCACCATTGAGGAGAACTTCACATGTGTGTCCCACAGCATCATCTATGTCATCATATGCAAGCGTTGCGCCATGACATATATAGGTGAAACTTGAAGGAGACTCAAGTTTAAAAAAGGCTAAAAAACCATTCGGGTTTGCCTGTTGACGTCCACTTTAATGACACGGGCCATCGGGGCGCCCAGGACATTCAGGTTACTGCCATTAAGTCGTGCGTCTCTGATGACCGGGCTCGTCTGGCGCTTGAGAACCGCTACATATATCAATATGGCACTCTGAAACCCGACGGCATTAATGAGCGCCTGTCTCTTGTATGACTTTCGTCTTTCCATAGTTTCTGTTTGTTTCGTGTCACATGTTTGTTGATGAATTTAGTCTTTCCATAGTTTCTGTTTGTCTCGTGCCACATGTTTGTTGATAAATTTAGTCTATCCATAGTTTTTGTTTGTTTCGAGTCACATGTTTGTTGTCATTTTTGTATTTTCCTTGTCCGGTGTCATTTTACCTCTTCCGGTCAATCCAGACTACCCATACCTATGTGACCGTTGATATTATTACTGTTCGCTTTCTATTATATATTATTGTCTGTCTTGACAAAGACCTTTTGGTCGAAACGTTGACTTGTGTGTGTCATTGTGTGTGTTATCTAGTGTTAGCAAAACTAAGTTACCTTTTTCCTGGATCTACCTGTTCAATCTTAACACCTGTTTTTCCTTCAAATAAAAAGCATATCTCTTGTTCGATTTGTTTCATCTCCTTTTCTGAAGATGTTTTTAAAAAAAGTATCCTTCATTTCCTTCCGGTATTCGCCTGCTTGTATTAACCGTGCTGTGATATGTTGATATGAAGTGTTGTGTGTCCATTTTTTATTCCTCGTATTATGTTTTGTTCTTGATGGTGACCTTTTGGTCGAAACGTAAACTTCTTCCTATTTTGTATGCATGTATTCATTCGCAAAACTTTATTAATGTATGTTTTCGCTTATCGGATTAAATTTTACTGACATCCTACATGTTATCATACTTCTTTCTTATACTTTAGAAAATTGAAAAAGTATAAAGTTACTGATAAAAGTAATAAAAGTAACAAAGAAAACAGTATTACAAAATTCATACTTATTTCGAGTTCTTCATTCTGAAACTACTGCCGAATACTCCTTGGTCGTCTCATGCGACATACATAGCAAGTCGCGATATTATTATTATTGTTGCACCTCTTACGTGGCCAAAAAACATATGGTCACTGACACTATTGAACTATTACCGCTCCTAAATTTACTTTTAGGTATTTTCTGCACTGTTTTAACCTCTGTTTTCATACCTGACGTCATCTGCAATCAAATGAAAAGGTTATGACACATTGAAAATTCGTGTACTTGTCGAGTCCCTCGAAAAGTGGAAGTCCCGTGGATGCATTGTTTCTAATTTTTAAAATGTGACGCTATTTGGCTAAAATGTTCAAGATCAATGAAAACCACAGACACAGTAAAATAACGTGACTCTTCAAGAATGAGCCCACGTGACTGTATAATAGACGAGGCAATCGGTGCATTTCTCAGGCGGCACGCACGATGGATAGGCCTACAACACATACCAAAAGTACATTGATAATGTTAGGTGATAAATATAAACTACGCATAAATACAACCAATCTGTCAGGCAGCGGCGTTGGAAGAGGCTTGGGAGCGGCATGAGGATGATACCATCTAATGGGCGACACCAAAATGAACAATTTAAAATGAAATAGTATCGAGTATTCTAAACTTGTTGTCCAATATAAACACGCCCATAGTGTCAATAACTGATGCCTCTTCTATGTGTTGTGTTCTTTCAGTAACGCAGATAAGGGGGTGGAGTTTTGTGGTGCACCAAAAGAAACACTCAGAAGAACAATACTTAGAGAAAGTAAAACAATCAATGTCAATACTATCCAATAACTGCACAGAATAGCTATGAACAGACAGAATTGGAGAGATCTGACCTCTGCCCTATGCGATAACTTCAGCGCAAAAGGAAAATGAATGAATGAGAATGAATGTCAATGTGCACAATGTACAATTTGAACATGGCCGTGGTCAGAAGTGATTCCAAGATAAATGGGTTATTTATCTTTTGTCTGTGTTGAATTTTTTATTAAATTCAGAGTGGAATTGAGTGGACACGCTGAACTATGTACTGATATAATTTCAACAACTGGATATATCACGGAAAGTTATAAAAATTAAAGAGCACAACAAACGTAAACACAAAACTCGTCTACAAATGTTTGACTCATACGCGTGTGAGTTTATGTGGTAAAATCATATTACAGTTGGTTAGTTGGACACTCTCGATGCCATCCATTTTGATTATTTCCCTCTTTTGGACTTCTATGTTACTATTAATTAGTTTCATGTGAATGGTTGAATGTCAACTAGAACCGGAAATACGTTGATAATGAAACAAAACATGCGCGTGTATACACATGCGCACTAACATCACCGGAAATAGTTAGTTAGTCGTTGGATCATCGTCATTGCACTCCGGACAAGTTCATAGGTGCTCAGATCTTTCCTTGAGTGTATCCGCCATTACACGTTGACTGACAGTCCCAGTACGTTGTTGATTGACCATCATTCTTTTTCGCCCACGAAAACTCTCCTTTCTAGCGACACCACATTTCAAACCAAGTTCCTTTATTCTAATCATGGAACAAGAGTCATCGTCACTTGTACAGTCATTTGTTCGTGCGTTTTCACGTAGGGCATTCAAAATGTCTGCCCAATCCATCGCTCCACCAACAGCTGCGTCAGTATGACGTTCAAAAGTTATGACTTATCTTTAAATGACTTTAACCAATCGTCATGACGAGTGACGTAGGCGATCATGTTTCTCCACAACTCTCTGTCTCTTGTGTTGTTAATAAATTCAGTTGGTGGCATCGTTTTGTGTCACAGTGACAACCCATCCAGAAATTTCTCTCTTTGCCTTTCTCTGTCTCTTCTTCCGCTGATCTTTTCTTTGGTTACTAAATTTTCAAGTTTTAAATTTCTTATTACATGCCCTATACATCTTGATTGTCAGCTTCTAATTTCTTTATATAATTTGTCGTTTTACTCCAGCATCTCTACAGACTTCTACATTTGTTTTTTGACTGTCCATGGGATTTTCATCATTCTTATTAAAAATATATTTCAGTTGTCTCCAGCTTATCTTGGAAACTTTAGTAAGAGAATTACGTGTAATTTAAATACGTTTCTAAATTATGTACCGTAGCCAGGGAGACAAAAATGCTTTTAAATATCGCGCAGTAACAAATAGATTAAAGATACAGTTCACGGTGAACAGCAACCTCCAATATTATTTCTGGCTATTTTGCGCCATGATATAACCAAATTGTCAATTGTCTCAGGTTCGAAACAAAATTATTTATGTTACTAAAGTATTTTTTTTACGAAACGTATTTGCAACACTGGCATTTTTTTAAATGTTAACTATTACACCAATTACTAAGCATGTTTCACATTCATCAAGTCTTCTTTTGAAACACAGTAACTCATTTCGGCTGATAAATACAATTCATTGGTCAATTTTCGTATAATTTGTGCCGCTAATATGAAGTTCTATATGGCCTATTCGTCAAGCAATTATATGTTTTCTAGACGCATATTTTTATAATTCGATTCTCAATTTCAATAAATTACTGTAAATTAATAAACATGTACCGGCTATATTCCAATTAGCCAACAGGTCTTATAATGTCTGTGGTCCTGCTTGCAGTAACTCTAGTGACGTCACTGCTGCTGTGCAGTTAGTTGTAAGCAACGACTTCTATTCTGAAGCATTGAACAAATTTAATCGTTTATTTAACTTTTTTTTTTTGGCAAACTGAAATGGTAGGCGTGAAAGAAATGTACGTCAGCTAAAGTGCTTATTTGTGAATGAAAGTAACATGAAAACGCGTGAAACAACTGGTCTTTTGCTTGAAGCTTTGATCATTGAAATCAAATAGATGAATATATGTTATCGTGTGTGCTTTTGAACATTGACGTAAACTATGGGCAGTCCATAAATTACGTCAAAATGTGTTTACCACTTTCATTTGTAAATAAAATGTCAAGAATTCAAGCACCCCCCCCCCCCCCCATAAGATTTTTAAAAAGCTGAAATAGTGTGTTAAAATGTAGATAATTTTGATCAGATTTTTCGAATAAACATTTTCAAATTCCATATTCAAGCAATATAGTTGGTGTAAATAGACAGTTTTGTTAACGTTATATTTTGTCAAATTTTTGTGTGAACTCCATTCCCTTTCCCTTGTCAGTAACTGTCAAACTTTTTCAAACATTTCCCCCCCCCCCTCAGTGTTAAAATAATTTATGCACAGCCCGTACGTGGTAGAGAGTGCGATTGAAGTTTTTGATGTTGAAATTTACCCATAGTATGTACTTGTTTGTGTGATTGTTTGTATGTTTCTTTAGATCCCAGGGAGACTACAGTCAAATGATATGAGAGTATTTTGGTTTTAATTTATTATTGGGATATGATCATATACATTGCTGTCATTTACTTGTCGTGTGATATACTGATGTCTTGATTAAGGCCTTTTTGTCGAAAACTCTGCTGCGACAGTTTCACGGTTTGTATTGACTGATAAGTAGCGATGAGACATTGGTTGTCTGCATGCATTCTTATTTGGTCTCAATCTTACACAACATGTTGTCCATCCCTGAAGTGTTAGTCGGGTGATTGACACGATCCACAAATCTGCCTGTTACCATGATACAAATAAATTCAAGTTGGAAGCAAGACGATAAATTAAAAATTCTTGAGACTAACGGGAATTGAACCAGTGCCGTTAGAACGGACTAGTTCAACTCCATGATACAAAGCTGGAAAAGGTTGAATACCCCATCACATAGAAGTTCAACGAACATCAGATGAGACTGGGTCTACATACTCTTGAATGGCTGCCATAAAGAAAGGTTAAGAAAATTATGGGAATGCCCCTTGTGCTTCTAATAGAATCAAGAACAGAAAGTTAGAGTGACGCACAACACAACATGCTGAAGTCAGATGTATCTGACCGAAATATACAAATATCGCAGTCAAGTTGTAAACCATGATGAAAAAATACCACATTATCTATATTCTGACATGTGTATGCATTGGGAAGTAACGCAGTAGAATATTGGTTACTTAAATAAGGACTACAGTTAGCTCTGTCTTATTAAATTGGTACCATAAAAAAAATCTGGGAAAGCGCACGAGGCGGAGGAATCCAAATGGACCAACAGTTAAGCGGCGAAACAGCAAAGTGTGTGTCACACAAGAGACAAGTTCAGGACATAACAATGAATATTAGCTGGCCCTTGTGGAAAATTCTGGGACCTTTTCCCACGCACAACCCAAAGCCAAGCAACGGACCAACAACATCTGAAGATTAGGAAGCCACATATTAGAATAGGAACCTGGAATGTTAAAACAGTACACCAGTCAGGGAAGCTAGACAATTTAATAGTGGAGGCAGAAGCATTAGATGTGGATATTCTAGGAGTAGCAGAGATGAGATGGAAAGATGCTGGATACACAAGAAATGAAAATTTTAGTTGTATGCTCTTTCAGGAGGAGGTTACCATGAACGGGGGGGGGGTAGGAATACTGATCAAGAAAGAAATAGAAAAATACAATAGCGGGTACTGGACATATAATGACAGAATGAAGATGCTAAAGATCAAAGCAAAACCGTTAGATCTAGCCATTGTACAAACATACGCACCAACTACAGACTACACTGAAGAAGACATAGAACATTACTAGGAAGACCTGCAACAACTACTCAAGCCGGTAAAATCAACACATTCTAATAGTCATGGGAGACATGAATGCAAAAATATGGAAAGACACAATAACATTGTAGGGCAATTTGGACTAGGGACAAGAAATGACAGAGGAGAAAGACATACAGTTCTATAAAAAGAACAACATGATCATATGTAATACATTCTTCGAACACGAAAATAGAAGATTATATACATGGAAAATAGAAGATTATATACATGGAAAATAGAAGATTATATACATGGAAAATAGAAGATTATATACATGGAAAATAGAAGATTATATACATGGAAAATAGAAGATTATATACATGGAAAAGTCCTGGAGACAGAAAGAGGAACCAAATAGATTATATTATGATCAACAACAGATTTAGAAATAGTGTCAAGAACACTAAAACATATCCAAGAGCAGATATCAACTCTGACCATAATCCAGTGCTGTACAAAATACATGTCAAACTTAAAAAGATAGAACATAGAAGAGTTCAAGATCCACAGATAGACACATCAGCACTAAAACAACCAGACAAACAACAAAAATACCTTGTAGATGTAAGGAATAGATATGAACATCTAATGATAGAATGCATGGAACACAATACAGAAGGGAAAATCCAGAAGAGAAAATAGACAATAAATGGGACAACCTAAGGAAAAGTATCCAAACACGAAGTGAAAATTTATCAATAAGAAAAGCCAAGAACAAATAAACATGGATGACAGATGAATTAGAGAAAATGTCAGAAAGAAAAGTTAGCTATAAAATACCCCAAAATACTCAATTATAAACAATGAGATACGTAACATGTGCAGAACAGCGAAAAAAACAATGGCTAGAAGCAAAATGCAGTGAAATAGAGATGTCAGTACAACAAAAGGCAAGCGAAATGCATAAGGAGAAAAATGCATAATTGCAGCCACCCCCAATAAATGATGATGGCTGCATTAAAGATAAAAGTAGAAAAATTATATTTGATAAAACAGAAGTACTTACAAGATGGGCAGATTATGTGACAACTGATTACCAACGGAACAAAAAAACACACAATACACAACAATGATGGACCAGCAATACTGAACGCAAAAGTATAAAACGCAATAAAATCAATCAAAAACTGTTTCATATACTAAGACCAGACACACAGATAAAGATATATTGAGTATCCGAGTCTATATCACATGTCTATATGTCTATATTTACTTCAGCGCCGAATACGTGAATAGGGTGGAGACCAGTTCTCCAGTTTCAGCGAAGTGGTGCTACTTCGTGTAATTCGTGGATGTTGTTGAGACATAGTCATACCCTATTTGATGGTTGTTCTCGAAGATTCTTTCTTGGTCTTCATCTTATTCTTGTTCCATCTGGCACCCAGTTTAATGCATGTCGATGCAGTATGTTTTAATTCCTTCTAAGTACATGTCCGATATAACTCTATCGTTTTCTTCTTGTTGTTGAAACATATTCCTGTTTGGTGTCCCATTTAAACCTAACATTCTGTCAGATTTTACGCAGTCGGTATTCCATACAATTTAGGGCGTGTTCTCTAGGCCCTGAAATATGTACACAAGAAACGGACTTCAACCGAACAAAAGTAATTTGTGTGTACTAAAGCAGGCAGAAAAAGGGGTAGTTAAATTTGGTTGAAATAGGCCTAAATGCTTTTTGGTAAATAAGACATTCATAAGGGATGGGAAGGTCTGCTGCAATCAAAGTCGGTGCTAAAAATAGATGCCGAGCAAATAACCATTTAAACGTTGTATAAAAGTATATGCTAACTTGCAACGATGTTACCTACTATATTTTAGTTTGCCAAGGTTTTAGTTACTTTTATTATATATTTATTATATATTTATATATTTCTACACAGAGAATATATTTAAAAATATAGAAGAAATACCAGGACTCAAGATCAATGGGAAAATAATAAACAACATTAGATATGCAGATGACACTGTTCTTTTAGCAGAAAGTGAACATGAACTACAAAGACTAATAGATCAAGTCAATAAATCAAGTAATGAATATGGACTGGATATAAACATTCAAAAAACAAAAACCATGATAATCAGCAAAGACACAGAAGAACAGGAGGTAAACATAAACATACAGGGAGAGAAACTACAACAAGTAAAACAGTATCAATATCTTGGACACATAGTCACAAATGATGGCAGATGTGAAACAGAAGTTAAAAGGATAATAGGAATGGCTAAAAGTACCTTCAATGACATGAGGAAATTATTAATATCTAAACAAATTACAAACAAGTTAAAATAAGATTTATAAAATGCTACATCTATTCTATATTAATGTATGGCTCAGAAACATGGACACTAAATAAACAATTAGAAGACAAAATTGATGCCTTTGAGATGTGGGTATATAGAATAATAGGGAGAACATCATGGAAAGAGAAGAAAACAAATAAAGAGGTGCTAAAGACACTTAATATGAAGAAAGAACTACTAAGAGAAATAAAGATCAGGCAAATAAAATACTTTGGACACATTAAAAGACATGACACCTTGTTGAAGACCTTGTAAAGTCAAAGGGAAGCAAGCACGAGGTAGGCAGAGATACAAGTGGGAGAATAACATTACACGATGGACAGGTTACAGTCTAGCAGAGTGCACCACCAAGACAAGAGACAGGAGATGTTGGAGATACGTTGCAGCCAACCTTCGTTGCGGTGACGGCACTTGATGATGATGATTACATATTTCAAAGTATGTTTACATTCTCGGTTAACAGTTATGAACCTGAGCGTTAGATGTGAATATGATTCTGTCTGTTCTTTATGTGCAATAAATCAACAAAATAACTGGTTAGACCAGTGCAAACATGGTCTATGAAATAATTCGTCTTGTGTAAGAATGTGCTTGCGGTGTGGTCATATTGTGTCCGGGTGTAACGGGATAGTCTACATGTGTCGCTGGGACAGCTCTAACGTGTAATATCGTCTGCAAAGTTACCTGTAGTTTCAGTGTCTGTAAGAGAAATATTTGGCCAATACCTATTAAGAATTCAAACAAGCATTTTCGTAGATGGCTAATAAACCCTACATAGCATTTAGTACTATATTCTATGTGGGAAAAATTCATCCATTAACGACTTATCACAAAAAAGGTCACCAAATTTCTTATTTAATAAAATTAAGAATTGGACAAGAGATCGGGAAAGATACCCTTTTGTTGGTAACGCCCCTTCCAACGAATAGCACGGGAATAATAAAAATAATTATCCGAAAAACTTATTTGAATTATGTTGGTAGGTCTTAACTGGCGATTGGTCACGGCAGCGCCCTGACAAATATGATGCGAGTTATGTGGCTATTTGTCAAGGATGCGCCTTAATAAATATGATCCGATCATAATCGTACACACATTAGCAACCGTACACACATTAGTAACCTACACACATTAGCAACCGTACACACATTAGTAACCGTACACACATTAGCAACCGTACACACATTAGCAACCGTAAACACATTAGCAACCTACACACATTAGCAACCGTACACACATTAGCAACCGTACACACATTAGCAACCTACACACATTAGCAACCGTACACACATTAGCAACCTACACACATTAGCAACCGTACACACATTAGCAACCGTAAACACATTAGCAACCTACACACATTAGCAACCGTAAACACATTAGCAACCTACACACATTAGCAACCTACACATATTAGCAACCGTAAACACATTAGCAACCTACACACATTAGCAACCGTACACACCTAACCAACCGCGTGTACATAACGAAGGTGTACATAACCATGCGTGTATACATAACCGTGCGCGTGTACATAACAACACATGTAAAAAAAGAATCAAGAATGCACAAAAATATAACAGCACACATAGTCATAAATATGAGCTAACTTAACTGTTTTCCAGGAACGTAGATAGGTCAAATATAGGAGCAAATAATAGCAATAATGTTTACCTTCCATGCATGTCGTAAAGGGGCGACTAAGAAGTTATAGGATGACGTTGGCTGCCCATACCATATAGGATCAAAGTACAACCATAGTACAACGCATTCCGTTCTCCAATATTATATGCTGCTAATCTGCAGGAGTTTGAGAACGAACATACAAGAAGAAGACTATCGCCGGATTATAGCGTGGTACATTACAAGGTTCGAAACCATGGCCGGACAACAACAAAAATCCAGGTTGTGATTTCTCGACTGACATAACCGTCCTTCTTTCGACCCAGCTATAAATGGGTACCTGTCGCATTAATTAGGGAAGGTAAATACAGCAAGGAAGGGAACTGGCCACCTCACTTAAGTTTCTGTGGCTTAGTACATGAAGTTATTTTCATCACCGACGGCAGGTTGATGTCATGGGGCCTACGTTTATAGCCTTCATGTTCTTTGTTAGCGGTTCTTGATTTTCTATAATAAACGCGATGTTTTTCGTTCCGTTAATTTTTGACATATTTGATACTTCTTCCGACATTTTGTGTGTCTCAGTAATAATAATAATAATAATAAACCCGTAACCAGTCAGGGTGGTAGGGGTGTCACAATGAGACATTTGGTGCTGACAGATCTCCATGCAACTCTATCCTCTACCATCCTGATGAGTTTGGAAACTTCACACCCTGTCCATTCTTTAATATTATCCAGCCATGTCTTCTTCTTGTCACCTCGTCGTCATACACCCTCCACTGAACCTTCAAGAACATCTTTTGACACCGAGTCATGTCCCATCACGTGCCTGTACCATCGGAGTTTACTAAGTTTCACGATTGTCAACATTCTTGGTGCCCAAATAATGAATTAATTTTATCATGTACAAAAACATTAGTCTTATGCTCTCTATAACAGAGACCCAACACGTCTATAACATTTGTTTTTAAACGCCTGGATTCTTATCTCTAAATATAAAGTGTCAGTACATACATCGAGATATTTACATTACATTAAATACATAACCATTCAGGGTCACAGGTTTCCCACTGTGGAAATAACGACAGATAAATTCCCGACATGCCTCAGTTTTCAGTTCCTTGCATTCACGATATTTTTGTGTTCAATATTCATTGTGCCATTTTTGTGTTCAATATTCATTGTGCCATTTTTGTGTTCAATATTCATTGTGCCATTTTTGTGTTCAATATTCATTGTGCCATTTTTGTGTTCAATATTCATTGTGCCATTTTTATGTTCAATATTCATTGGGCCATTTTGTTTGGGTAGAAGGTTTTGCTTGCCGGTGTTCGTCTCCTCTCCAAATTATTTTTTTATCTAGAATTTAGAGGTAGGCGTTTTCTTTTTGGCCAGCAGATGGGATTGAATTTTTTTGTATTGTAACGGCCAAATAGTTATTCTTCAGTTATCTGGGAGCACTAAGTAATGTTTTTGTTCTCTGGAGCACCAAGTAGTATTTTTAGTTCCTTGTGAGTACCAATTAGTGTTTTCAGTTCTCTGGAGCACCAAGTTGTGTTTTCAATTCTCTGGAAAACCAAGTAGTGTTTTAGTTCTCTAGAGCACCAAGTAATGTTTTTAGTTTTCTGGAGCACCAAGTTGTGTTTTAGTTCTATGGAACACCAAGTAGTTTTTCTAGTTCTCTGGAGCACCAATTAGTGTTTGTTTTCTGGAGCGCCAAGTAGTGTGTTTGTATTTAATTCTCTGGAGTACCAAGTAGTGTTTTTATTTTAGTTCTCTGGAGCACCAAGTAATACTTTCAGTTCTATGGAACACCAAGTAGTGTTTTTAGTTCTCTGGAGCAACAAGTAGTGTCAATAGTTCTCTGTAGCACCAACTAGTGTTTTTAGCTTCCTGTAGCATCAAGTAGCGTTTCTAGTTCTCTGGAGTACAAAGTAGTGTTATTATTTTAATTCTCTGGAACACCAAGTAGTATTTTTAGTTCCCTGTGCGTAATAATTAGTGTTTTAGTTTACTGGAAGCACCAAATAGTGTTGTTAGTGTTCTGGAGCACCACGTAGTGTGTTTAGTTCACGGCAGTATCAAGTAATGTTTTTAGTTCTCTTGGAGAATCTAGTACTATTTTAGTTATCTGTGGCATAAAGTAGTGTTCGTAGTTCTTTAAAACACAAAGTAGTGTATGTAGATCGCTTGGAGCATAAAGTAGTGTATGTAATGTATGTAGTATATAACATTTACATTACAAAACATATCTAAAATTGACATTACATAACTTATATAACATTGACATTACATAACTTATATAACATTGACATTACATAACTTATATAACATTGACATTACATAACTTATATAACATTGACATTACATAACTTATATAACATTGACATTACATAACTTATATAACATTGACATTACATAACTTATATAACATTGGCATTACATAACTTATATAACATTGGCATTACATAACTTATATAACATTGACATTACATAACTTATATAACATTGACATTACATAACTTATATAACATTGACATTACATAACTTATATAACATTGGCATCACATAACTTATATAACATTGACATTACATAACTTATATAACATTGGCATTACATAACTTATATAACATTGACATTACATAACTTATATAACATTGACATTACATAACTTATATAACATTGGCATTACATAACTTATATAACAATGACATTACATAACTTATATAACATTGACATTACATAACTTATATAACATTGACATTACATAACTTATATAACATTGACGTTACACTGATAAAGAAAAGTAGAAATACATAAAACTGCAATAAAAACAAGAACATTAATTTTTAGAATTTGAAATCAAAAGTATACTTGCAAATAACATATCAACTGTTGAAATAAAATAATATTATAATTAAGCACAAAAAGAAAATTGAACCTAATCTGTGGCACAGTGCCGACCACGATTTAACTCAAATACCAAATGTAAAGTTTAATTTGCTGTCAAAACATATGCGGATAATAACAGATAAAATTAACAAAATATCAGAGAAGATGCGGATAATAACAGATAAAATTAACAAAATATCAGAGAAGATGCGGATAATAACAGATAAAATTAACAAAATATCAGAGAAGATGCGGATAATAACAGATAAAATTAACAAAATATCAGAGAAGATTCAACAATCAGGTGTGGGCTTTAGTAACACCGCATAACAAAATGATAATAGGGAATAAGTAAATATGTGCGACAAATACCTACCACTACTAATAAAAAAGATGATTTAAAACAATTATAATAAAATAAATCAGGGCAACGGTTGATGTTTCGATAACAAATCTTCGCCATGACGAACATATAATAACAGAAAGGAATACATAAGACAATTTTCATGGAAAGCACATCTTTTAAAAAATTAAACAGTCTGTGTGAGGAATACCAGATGAATGTTTTAATTTTTTTTAGATATTTTTGAATGAATGTTTTTGTTGTTGTTTTTTTTGCAATTGTTTATCTAATTATTATATGCTTGTTCTGATGCAGATTTTTGATCGAAACGTTAGCAGTTTTTGTCCTTATTTACTTTCCTATAATAGTTTTTATCATGTTTGTACTATTACTAGTAGATATTTGTAGCACATATTTGTAGCACATATTTGTAGCACATATTTGTAGCACATATTTGTAGCACATATTTGTAGCACATATTTGTAGCACATATTTGTAGCACCTATTTGTAGCACCTATTTGTAGCACATATTTGTAGCACATATTTGTAGCACATATTTGTAGCACATATTTGTAGCACATATTTGTAGCACATATTTGTAGCACATATTTGTAGCACATATTTGTAGCACATATTTGTAGCACATATTTGTAGCACATATTTGTAGCACATATTTGTAGCACATATTTGTAGCACATATTTGTAGCACATATTTGTAGCACATATTTGTAGCACATATTTGTAGCACATATTTGTAGCACATATTTGTAGCACATATTTGTAGCACATATTTGTAGCACATATTTGTAGCACATATTTGTAGCACATATTTGTAGCACATATTTGTAGCACATATTTGTAGCACATATTTGTAGCACATATTTGTAGCACATATTTGTAGCACATATTTGTAGCACATATTTGTAGCACATATTTGTAGCACATATTTCATTATTCATGATTATCACAGGTAGTAAGATACATATGATTAAGTGTGTCGGTAAAACACGCACACGTAGTAACACACATCTAGTTAAGTGTGTTGTAGAACATAAACACGTAGTAACACACATCTAGTTAAGTGCGTTGGTAGAACATAAACACGTAGTAACACACATCTAGTTAAGTGTGTTGTAGAACATACACAGGCAGTAACACACATCTAGTTAAGTGTGTTGTAGAACATAAACACGTAGTAACACACATCTAGTTAAGTGTGTTGTAGAACATACACAGGCAGTAACACACATCTAGTTAAGTGTGTTGGTAGAACATATGACGATCGGTTTTCTCTGATGTTGCTGTAACGAATGGCAGGATTGAATGTCGATCGGTTTTCGGGTTATGTCAGTTTGATCACTTTATATGCAGTAGTATTGTGCCGTCTAAGAATGTTGGTAACTCCTTCAATCCACATTCTTCTTGATCTTCCTCTGTATCTAGCTGTTTCGATTTTCATTTTGTATGCCGATCAATAAGTGTTCATTCTCATTAAGTAGCCGAACCATTTCAATTTCTGTTTTTCAATGTATTTGACCACTGACGTTGTTCCAACAGTTCTTGTAATCTCTTCATTTCTCACATGATCTTTTCTTGTTCTGTTTGCTGTTTTTCTTAGACATCTCATTTCACACGTAGTAAGTTTTTGTTTCTTTTTTTTCAGTTAGTGTCCATGTTTGACATTGATAACATAATGTTGGGATGAATATTGCATTTCTAATTTACCTTTTGGTTTTTATCGGGATATATGTGTGTTATTTTGGTAGAATTAGTTCACAACGAAAACTCCCGACTATTTTTTTAATTAACATTAGCCTTTTTTGTTACTCGTGCTTAGCCTATACGTGACCTTCGTTGTAATAGCCCTGTGTGCAAAGGCAACTCCAAATGTTGCCATGTTTCTAAATGGTCATTTATTTATAATTTGTTTCGCCAGGTAATGAAAATCATAGAAATACTCCTTTTTACCCACGGACTCTCTTATTCGCGTCTGTTTAAAATATCACAGGTAGCACATCACTTATTTGATTTGTGTTTGAAATTAGAATAACTCTTTAATATTTCTCAACAAATTGACGAGATGTTGCATCAATATCTCAACTCACGAGATGTTGCATCAATATCTCAACTCACGAGATGTTGCATCAATATCTCAACTCACGAGATGTTGCATCAATATCTCAACTCACGAGATGTTGCATCAATATCTCAACTCACGAGATGTTGCATCAATATCTCACCTCACGAGATGTTGCATCAATATCTCACCTCACGAGATGTTGCATCAATATCTCAACTCACGAGATGTTGCATCAATATCTCAACTCACGAGATGTTGCATCAATATCTCAACTCACGAGATGTTGCATCAATATCTCAACTCACGAGATGTTGCAACAATATCTCAACTCACGAGATGTTGCATCAATATCTCAACTCACGAGATGTTGCATCAATATCTCAACTCACGAGATGTTGCATCAATATCTCACCTCACGAGATGTTGCATCAATATCTCACCTCACGAGATGTTGCATCAATATCTCAACTCACGAGATGTTGCATCAATATCTCACCTCACGAGATGTTGCATCAATATCTCAACTCACGAGATGTTGCATCAATATCTCAACTCACGAGATGTTGCATCAATATCTCAACTCACGAGATGTTGCAACAATATCTCAACTCACGAGATGTTGCATCAATATCTCAACTCACGAGATGTTGCATCAATATCTCAACTAAAGAAACCCCACAAGACAGCCGAGACTAACAACAATATGATAGCGTGGATATTTAGAGCTTTTGCCTGACCGGTTGATTCCTTAATATTGCTCTGGTACTTGGTCGCCTCCCGAATCTCATTTTCTGAGACGATGTTGTTAGTTGTGAGCGGATCCATACAGCACAGAATGCTTACTATCGTTGGACAGGGTTTACGCGGCTCCTGCTCCACCTTTGCTTTTTCTTTTTCTGTTTCTTCTTCCTCAAACTCTTTCTTGAGTTCTTCCAAGTCAATATCTGAAGTAAGATGAAATGTAGATTATTACTGCTTATGTCAAAGTAGATTATTACTACTTATATCAAAAGTGGATTATTACTGCTTATTGTCAAAAGTAGATTATTACTGCCTCTGTCAAAGTAGATTATTACTATTTGTATCAAAAGTAGATTATTACTGCCTATGTCAAAGTAGATTATTACTACTTATATCAAACGTAGATTATTACTGCTTATTGTCAAAAGTAGATTATTACTGCCTATGTCAAAGTAGATTATTACTACTTATATCAAAAGTAGATTATTACTGCTTATGTCAAAGTAGATTATTACTACTTATATCAGAAGTATATTATTACTGCTTATTGTCAAAAGTAGATTATTACTGCTTATATCAAAAGTGGATTATTACTGCTTATTGTCAAAAGTAGATTATTACTACTTATATCACCCGTATAACCTCCCCCTCCCTTTCCCTTAAGTGGACTTTGAGGTTCCGAGGGGACCACATGACCCAATTTGTTAAACTCCGGTACCCATTTAAGGCTGGGTCGATCCGAGAGCCGTTGCGATCTGAAAAACATTTCCTCCTCAAATGGGGAATGAACCCAGGACCATTCATATGCGAAGCCAGTGCGATAACCACTGCGCTACGCGGCCCAGAAATATGTAATACCTGGGTATGATTGATTGATTGACTGAGAACCCCAGGAATTGCGATCTATTAGCTCTTACTTCCTATGTGCAGTGGTGTGGTTTTTCTGAGCTTTCTTTCATACACAGGAGACTTCAGCTTTCGGCTTAGTACAATGCATATTGAAAGAGTCTTCTACTCAGAAGAGATCTACAATTGTATAGATGACATGCTACAAAGCTTCCATAAGAGAGCCTCAATATAACGGCATGTCATCTAAAAAGGTTTTCTGTTGTATGGGTGGTTTTTCTAGTGGGCCATTGGTGAGTCTTACAAACGCAAAAGCATGCGTAATACCAGGGTATAACTCCCCTATACGTTAAACCTGGATATAATCCATATAAAATACCTCCTTATCATTAAACTGGAAATAGGAGCCATTAGATTTGTTGCGTCGAGTCTATCGACAATTAGTCATGTGGACTCAACTGAATCATCCATCAAAAGTGACACTATTTAACTTTTTCTGTGTTTTCATTGGTCACTTTGTGTATACTTTGTATCAACAGTCAATGAAAATCACGGTAAAAGTCATATAGTGTCACTTTTGAAAGATGATAAAAAACCGATCAGTACTATATAATAGAGCAAACACGACTGCGTGTTGGGTAGGGGATTGTAGCCTGCTTTTGGCGAGGACTACCTGTTTAAACTATGGACGTGAAGTACAGATGCAAACCTTTTAGAGGTCTCTAATCTTTTGAACTTTCAGGGCTTCCTCTAAAGATAACATTTTATAGGTTACTCACTTGGCCTTCGAACTTTCGCGGCCTCCTCTAAAGCAAACCTTATAGAGCTCCTTAGGCGTTCCAAATTTCGAGGCCTCCTCTAAAGCAAACCTTATAGAGTTCCTTAGGTGTTCCAAATTTCGAGGCCTCCTCTAAAGCAAACCTTATAGAGTTCCTTAGGTGTTCCAAATTTCGAGGCCTCCTCTAAAGCAAACCTTATAGAGTTCCTTAGGTGTTCCAAATTTCGAGGCCTCCTCTAAAGCAAACCTTATAGAGTTCCTTAGGTGTTCCAAATTTCGAGGCCTCCTCTAAAGCAAACCTTATAGAGTTCCTTAGGTGTTCCAAATTTCGAGGCCTCCTCTAAAGCAAACCTTATAGAGTTCCTTAGGTGTTCCAAATTTCGAGGCTTCCTCTAAAGCAAACATTTAATAAATTATATTGACCCATTGTCGTGGTGAACCTAAAAGACATCCTACGTCTTTCTTGGTTATTGAGAATCCGGACTGGAGTCCATCTTGGATATATCAGGGCGTGTGACCATAAACTATGGATGTCGAAGTTCAGATAATTCTGGCACGAGTCAGACTTCCGAAAAATCCTAACCAGTGTGGACACATTTCTCACCAAATAAGAAAACTAGAGTATCCATTTTGAGTTGCGAAAGCGCTCGTGGGTTATTTAGGCCCAAAACTAAGAATAATAACACTAACGTGACATGCATGCAATAAGAAACGACTAAGAAGAATTTGGCTATAGTGTGGCTACCGCTTCTTCTGCGTTTGTTCCCAAACACCTGCAGATTAGCAGAATGTAGTCTGGAGAACGGAATGTGTTGTGTCATAGTTTACAGCATTGCTGAGAAATCTGCGCTTTTCGGCCTGACACATCCGAGTTTCCCATGGAATTGGATCCCTTTGACCCTATTTGGGATGGGACAGCCAGCTCCACCTCATAACTTCCGTAGTCGCCTCTCACGACATACATGGAAGATTAATAGTATTGCTATTCTTTGCTCCACTCTCGAGTCCCTGCAACATACGGGAGTACTGGTTGTTCGTCCATCACAAATGATGACCATTTGTTACATCTACTTTTGAAATTCAGTTAGAGTTATGTCCCTGCCTATCAGTTCATAGATGGCTAATAAGCCATATTCGAGCCGTAAATGTCCTTGGACAGTTTGGATATGGAATTACCCCTGTAGACGGTTTTTTTGGTCTATCCGTGATTTTCTAACTACTCTCCTCTGTTGAGTTTCCTCTGTTACTCTCCTCTGCATTTCTCCTCTTTTCACAAGATGATGCACATTTTTTGTTACTGTTGATCGGTTCACCATAGAGACGTATTCGTAGATGTGAACATAACTTGCACTAGAGATGTGAACATAACTTGCACTAGAGATGTGAACATAACTTGCACTAGAGATGTGAACATAACTTGCACTAGAGATTTTGATTTCAGTGAGGACGGTTTGTGCAAAGCGTCGACATCACTCTCTTTAACGGACTTGATTTCAAACCATTGGCAAGACAAATCGAGACGACTGAAAGTCAAGTTCGATGCAGTGGATGACCATAGTTTTGTACGTGTCTCACTATGCCCGATGTGGTCCACACCGCATTGCTGACGTTCGCCTACATTACCTGGTAGGCCGATAAATTATCGTACCTCATACGCGTAAACTCGCCGAATATCAGACTTTACGCGTAATGGTTGACAAGACGTCATACTTTTTTGAGACAATCTCAACACGCCATCACCTATTTTATGACTACCTAACAGACAAAGTCTGTGTAAGGGTAACGTCTGCTAGTCGTAACTGTTAACTGTAAGTCGAGCGTGGAGCCAGAACACGTCCCAAGTATCAGACTAGTAATACAGAACTGAAAGAAATGAAAAAGGCTGAACACAGTTTTAAGACCCACCTTCCGTTTCATATTTCTTGTCAGTAACATACGTTTTATAAGCGGCATTTAGTTCAACAATGTCCACTCTGTCCATTTTACTATGACGCAGCCAGAATATCAGACGATATAACTAGATTAGACAACAACATAATATGAGAATATATGTGCCGACATTTGTTATCAATGTACTATGTGCTCTGTTTACCGCAGTTCTTCTTCACGTCTTGATTGTAAGTGTGTATATTCTAAATATATAGTCGAAGCGTCACGGATGTATTCATATGGACAATTCATTCGAAGCGTCACGGATGTGTTCATATGGACAATTCATGTCCCTATTTCTATCTCTGTCCCACCTGAAATATAGAAGATTTCTGCACAGAAAGAGATACACCTTCATTTGTTACATTTTTGATTATTGTTTTGCTTTTCGTTGGTTACTATTTATATGCTTATTCATATACAAAAATAGCCAATGCGATTCCAATTATATAAATAGTGACCACGGATAATCACGACAATAATCTATAACGAATGAAGACTTGTATACTTTCTGTGCAGCGGTCTTTTAGACCTAAGATGGCCATGCTCTAACCCTGAAAAAAACCCGCGTTTTACGTTATCTGACCTACACTCTGAGAAAATCCCGTGTATTACGATATCTGACCTACACTCTGAGAAAATCCCGTGTATTACGATATCTGACCTACACTCTGAGAAAATCCTATGTTTTACGTTAGCTGACCTACACTCAGAAAAATTCCTGTGTTTTACGTTAGTTGACCTACACTCTGAGAAAATCCTGTGTTTTACGTTAGTTGACCTACACTCTGAGAAAATCCTGTGTTTTACGTTAGCTGACCTACACTCTGAGAAAATCCTGTTTTACGTTAGTTGACCTACACTCTGAGAAAATCCTGTGTTTTACGTTAGCTGACCTACACTCTGAGAAAATCCTGTGTTTTACGTTAGTTGACCTACAATCTGAGAAAATCCTGTGTTTTACGTTAGCTGACCTACATTCTGAGAAAATCCTGTGTTTTACGTTAGCTGACCTACACTCTTAGAAAATCCTGTGTTTTACGTTAGCTGACCTACATTTTAGACACCGTAATCAAAGTAAAATCAAACTGTTCTATTCCTGCATGATCCTCGTACTAACCTACAGGGATGCGAAAGCTGGAAATCCACTCAAGCCATAGAAAAGGGACGATAATTTTGAGAATAAATGGCTACGAAAAATTCTGAACATAGATTGGAAATACTTTGTTGCAAATTAATTAATAGGAGATATATCCTAACAAGAATATATGGTCAAATATTAGAAGACGGCAGTAATTAGGCCGTGTGCTTAGATCCGACGAAAATTGACATATCCACCAAGCTCTGTTATGATCTGCAAAGGGAAAGCTAAAACGCGGAAGACCCAGAACAACACTACGAAGAACAATCAAGAACGAGGCAATGACAATGGGTACTAACATCACCCAAGAACGACAAGAGCTTGCAGCGAACCGCACGACATGGCGAAACATAACTTCTGCCCTATGTGCCGCCCTTGACACCAAGGGACAAACTAATTAATCAGAGCACATAGTACCGTTATCACTATGTTCACGTGTTATAATATTCAGAGGGGAAACAAAACATAGGTACAAAGATATACAGTTCTTTTAGAAAACTAATCTACATAATTAAACGTACTCTTCGGTTCTTCCAACTTTAACATCTGCCATTTTTTAAGTATAAATAGAATGTTTTGTTGTCAATTCTATGTTACTTTTGTTTCGTTTCTATCCTTCTAGATTCACAATTCCGGTTATCAGTCATAATCTTCCGGATATCCGACATATGTTCTATACTCTGTTCACTCTAAGAATGAAGTGGGTCAAAACACACCCACACATTAAACCGCGACAACATTAATTTTTAAACAGCTGATGACATGTAAAAACATTAATATTTAAACCATTTAAAAATAATTTAAAACAATATTTAAACAACATTTTTTTAAAACATTTAAAAACGAAATGTAAAAACAATATTATTGGACACTTTATAATCGATTAATGTGTTATGCTTCCAACAACCAATCAGAAGCACTGATACACTTCATTCTTAGAGTGAACAGAGTATAATTAGCTCTGTTAAGTTATCATTAATAGTGCGATTCTTTACTCGTCGTGTGTCATGTTCTGCTGTTGATAAAGGTCTGTTGGTCAAAACGTATATGTATTGGAAATGATGATTCAGGTTTGTGATTATATATGCTATAGACGTTTGTTACGATTTCGTTATATAGAAAACAACACAAATATATTCGTACGGCAGCAAATAAACAAACTTGCAGATTATCAAGAATCACGTTTGGCAGGAGTGAAACGGCGTAAAAAAGGGGATTAAAAGCCGTCGAAGATTGACTTCACTGTACTCGGTTTCCCATATGTACTCCGTCCCTCTCAACGAAGCGGCACGCCGCCTGCCGAGAGTACCACTCATAGCACGTAATTCCGTAGCTTCAAGTTATAATCCACAGGGATCTCCGAAAAAAAATCCAACTTATAAACAAGACGACAGGGCCGGAATCGAACCCATGACCTCTTGAACACAAGGCGAACAGCTTAATCACTACGCCAGGGAGATCCCCGAAACACTCATTTTCTAAAAGTTTTGTGCAGGAGATCAGTGAACGGTGCAAGGAGAAGATACGAAAACGTACATTCTGGATTGATAGAATCAATAAATGGTATATGCATGACTTGTCTACACTTCTCCGAATGGCTTAGAACTGAGGTATTTGGGGGGACTTTCTGTGCTGATGTCTCCAATGTGGCATCCATAGGACCCTAACGGGTTATTGATAATAATATTATTATATTATATGTGTGTATGTGCGTTTTCCTGTGTGTAGGCGCGTTTTCCTGTGTGTATGTTCGTTTTCCTGTGTGCATGCGTGTTTTCATGTGTTTATACGCGTTTTCCTGTGTGTATGCGTGTTTTCCTGTGTGTATGCGTGTTTTCATGTGTGTATACGCGTTTTCCTGTGTGTATGCGTGTTTTCCTGTGTGTATGCGTGTTTTCCTGTGTGTATGCGTGTTTTCCTGTGAGTATGCGTGTTTTCCTGTGTGTATGCGTGTTTTCCTGTGTGTATGCGTGTTTTCCTGTGTGTATGGATGTTTCCTGTGTGTATGCGTGTTTTCCTGTGTGTATGCGTGTTTTCCTGTGTGTATGCGTGTTTTCCTGTGTGTATACGTGTTTTCCTGTGTGTATACATGTTTTCCTGTGTATATTCAGTGAATAACAAAAATTCATTAGTCTATTTTAAATTTTAGATTAGAGTGCTACTGCAGTGTATATTTTAGAGTGTTACTGCAGTGTATATTTTAGAGTGTTACTGCAGTGTATATCTATTATTTATTCATCATTATCGTGTGACATTATTTTTAAAACGTAGTCTTCTTTATGGACCTTCTGACCATCTCGCGATCCTGGGCGAGTTGACCTGTTTCCTCTAGTGACATGTTTAAACAGTCCTATATATCATTTGTCCATTGTGGTCTTGGGAGGTCTCTTCCTCTACTGCTGTTTACTCTGTCTTCTGCTATTAGTCTTTCCATGCTGTTATGTCTCTTTAGATGACAAAAAAAAGCTCCGTTTTCTTGTTATGATGTTATTTAAGAGCCAGCCCTCGTCGGCGTTTAACGATTGTAATACTTCTTTGTTTGTATTGTTAATAATGTGGTGAGAAATCGCTCAAGTGATAACTAAAACAAACACAACAAATTCTTACATGAACCATCAAGATGGGCTCAGAGAAAATGCCCATGATGACAATGTAAACCATGCAAAGTACGAAGAGGAAGATTGCAAAATGTAGGAAGTGGAAATTGTGAATGATGTCTGGCGTTTTGGAAAGATTCTCTTCACCACACGGAGCTTCCTCTTTGTCTATCTCCCACATCATCCGTATCAGTCCGATTATCAGACCACCCATCAGAGAGATGAATGCACTCTACAGGAAGGAAAATATTTCCTCGTTAGTTCATGGTCAAGTTGATGGTTAAGTTGATGGTAATGTTGATGGTGAAGTTGATGGTGAAGTTGATGGTAATGTTGATGGTCAAGTTGATGGTCAAGTCTATGGTCAAGTTGATGGTGAAGTTGATGGTAATGTTGATGGTAAAGTTGATGTTAAAGTTAATGAATTTACCAAGGACAGCTGCACGCTCACTAGGTGGAACTATACAAGTGATACTGGAAAATGTACCAGCATTTAACCAGTGTTCTAGCTAAGGACATGAACTTGCACAAAGACATCAATAGAGCAGTGAGAGAATTTAATAGATGTATACTACATGCTGATAGTAAAACCATACCCAGGGGGGCACGCAAAAACTACAAACCCTACTGGAATGATGAACTGGAAAAGCTGCAAAATGAGATGGAAACATCTAGACAGCAGGCTGAGAACAGACCTAGCCAAGAACATCACAACAAATATCAGCAAACAAAGGCTAAATATCAAAGAGTCTATTTACAAGCCAGACGGAGCAGTTGGAAAGAAAACACAGAGTCGCTGAACCTAGAAAGAGATACTAGGAAATTATGGAAACTTGTAAAACAAATAAATGATGAAGGTACATGGAGAAATACCAAGATCACACTTTATAAAGATAGAAACATTTTAACAGGTAAAAATGCAGCTGATTACTTTTCAGATTTCTTTGCAGAAGACAATAACGTCAAAGTCAGTCCAGACAAACAACAGGAGTTTCGAGAGAACCAGCAAAACATTGGACAAGGCGAACCTATACCTGAAGTCATGGAGGCACGAATCACAATGAGAGAACTGGAGTATGCAATATCCAAATTGAAAATGAAAAAGTCCCCTGGAGCTGATGGAGTGTCCAATGAAATGATAAGAAATCTGGGAATTGCAGCAAGAGCAAAGCTACTGCAGATCTTTAACACAAGCTGGTCCACAGGTAATGTACCACAGGCGTGGAGAGAAGCAATAATGATACCACTCCTCAAATCAGGAAAAGATGGCAACACAGTCTCCAACTACAGGCCCATCAGCCTCACAAGCTGTCTATGTAAAACAATGGAACGCATTATCAATCTTAGGATGCAGTGGTACCTTGAAAGTGAAAACCTTCTGGTATCACAGCAAGCAGGTTTCAGACAGTGCTACTCTACTGAAGATCAGGCAACCTACCTCTCCCAAGAGAATGAGGATGCCTTCCAATATAAGAAACTGGTACTAGCAGCATGGATAGACCTCAGGAAAGCATTTGATAAGGTCTGGAAAGAAGGGCTCCTAAAGAAATTGCGAAATTGCAGGGTTAGCTCAAGAATGTACAAATGGGTAAAAGCATACCTGCATAATAGAAGAGCCAGGGTACAATTAGATGGTCGCAAGAGCAAGAAAGTTCTACTGCGTCATGGAGTCCCCCAGGGAGGAGTCCTGTCACCCACACTTTTCTTGGTTTACATCAATGACCTAGTTGCTGAACTACCACACGGGATCAAAGTGGCAATGTATGCTGACGACCTGGTGATCTGGTGCACGGAAGAACATGCAACAGTGGCCACTAAACAAATACAAAGAGCTATCGATGCCCTAACCTTATGGGCAAATAGATGGTGCGTCAGCATTAACACAGATAAGTGCAGCATTACACTCTTTACCCTCTCACCAAAACAAAAAGCTGGTCATATCAAGATAGATGGAGAGCTCTTGAAAGAAGACAAACAACCAACATACCTCGGAGTTACTTTTGATCATAAGCTGACATGGAAGCAGCACATAAACAAAGCAACAACAAAAGCCAGGAGGAAGTTAGCTATCCTGAGAAAACTAAGTGGAACCTCATGGGGAGCCAGTGGAAATATACTCAGTAAAGTTTACCAGCAAGGCATAAGACCACACCTGGAATATGGTTAAACTGCGTGGTGTTCTGCATCAAACATCACATTACAAGATCTAGATAAAGTGTAAAACCAGGCACTTAGAATAATGTTGGGAGCAATGAAATCAACACCCATAGCAGAGACGCAGAAAATGGAAAGAATGCAAACACTTGGCGAACGCAGAGACAACAAAATTACTAATTCAAGCAGAAAAGTTTCAGTGTATGCCAAGTCATCCAATGAAGGAAAGATTCCAAAATCTAGCAATGAGGCGACTGAAAAGGAGCAGCTTTATCCATCAAGCTAAACGACTCTGTAGACAACTTACAGACCTACCTGAAGTTGACAGCCCCTTAAGGTCTGTACCAGAACAAACCCCGTGGAGTGAAAGCCATGGAATGCCAGTATACATTCAGACCCATGTGAAAGGAATACTAAGCGAGGATGAACAGAACAGTGTGCAGCGAATGACAGTCACCCTCAGTTTCCTGGATGAGGAATATCCACAAGATATATGGGTCAGAGTATACACAGATGGGTCAGCACAGAATGCCGTGAGAAATGGAGGTGCAGGTGTATATATAGAATATCCACACAAGCCTAGAGATACAATCAGAACACCGACAGGAAAATTCTGCAATAATTATGATGCAGAAATCCAGGCAATTAGTGTGGCAGCTAAAAAACTGCTGAACTCCAACTCTGGCCTACAGCCTGTGGTATTCCTGACAGATGCAAGGTCAGAGCTTCAAGCTCTCCAGTCTGGAAAACTAACAGACTTGAAAAAACTACTTAGCGAATTGTCTTACCAGTATAGGGTAACCATGCAGTGGATACCCTCTCACTGTGGAATACCAGGAAATGAAAAAGCAGACCAACTGGCTAAGGAAGGTGCTGCCGAAGACCAACCAGATATACCAATCACCTACCATCAGAAAAAAAGATGATCAAGTCAATAAGAAAGCCACAAACACCAACACAAGATGACTATCACATTATGAACAGATCAGAACAAGTTATAATTCTACGTCTCAGAACAGGACACAACCGACTCCGCAGTCACATGTATACAAAGTTCAAGATTGGCAACACGGCCATGTGTACATGTGGACAGGCAGCACAGAGTGCCAAACATATACTTCAAGAGTGTTGTGAGCATGAAACGCTGAGGCAGACATATTGGCCAAAGGAAACAACACTGGAATCAAAACTCTATGGGACACTGTATGAACTACAAAAGACAGCGAGTTTTATTAAGGAGACAGAATTACAGATATAGACATGTTTCAAGTGAACGAAAGAAGAAGAAGAAGATAGTAAAGTTGATGGTAAAGTTTATGGTAAAGTTGATGGTCAAGTTGATGGTCAAGTTGATGGTCAAGTTGATGGTCAAGTTGATGGTCAAGTTGATGATCAAGTTGATGGTCAAGTTGATGGTGAAGTTGATGGTGAAGTTGATGGTCAAGTTGATGGTCAAGTTGATGGTCAAATTGATGGTAAAGTTGATGGTAAAGTTGATGGTCAAGTTGATGGTCAAGTTGATGGTCAAGTTGGTGGTAAAGTTGATGGTCAAGTTGATGGTCAAGTTGATGGTCAAGGTGATGGTAAAGTTGATGGTGAAGTTGATGGTCAAGTTGATGGTCAAGTTGATGGTCAAGTTGATATTCAAGTTGATGGTCAAGTTGATGGTCAAGTTGATGGTTAAGTTGGTGGTGAAGTTGATGGTAAAGTTGATGGTAAAGCTGATGGTTGGTCTAAAGTGGATCGTCGGTGTAATGTTCATATTTAGTGTAAAATTAATGGTTGGAGTATGATTGTTGAAATATTTACAGCTGGTACAATGTTAATAGTAATGTTAACTTGTGGCTAGTATAATGTTAATGGTTAGTGTAAAGTTGATGGTCGATGTATTGTTGATGTAATGTTGATTAGTTCTTGATGTTTTGATGTGATAAAGGAAAAATTGAATAAATTAAAGAGGAAACAAATTAATCAGGAAAATAGACTAAACAATTGTTACAGAAGAAGAACAAGAAGAATAAAGAAAGAGAAGGAAGAAAAATGTAAGGCATAAAACGAATAAGAGGAATAAATAAGAGCAGACAAAAAACAAAAAAATATAAAGGGCAGAAGAAGTGGGAAATAAGATGAAGTAGGACATACGAATTGTGTGAATTGTTATAGAAACAAGATTTAATACATAACAACTTTGTGAACAATTATGGAAATAAAATGTTATACACAGCAATTATGTGAATTGTAATAGAAACAAGAATGCATACGGAACAAGTGTTTGAACTGTAATAGAAACAAGAATTGTATACAATTCTCATAGCTTACCGTTTCTGAGACGCGGTCCCACATGATTCCCGCAATGTAAACAGCCATGATAGGCGGGGCAATAAAGCTGGTCATAGAATATATGTAGTGATACAACCCAGGGCTGTTCTCTACAGCCCGCACGGAGAAAAAACTGGCAACGCCCATGAGTACAAGAAACACCCTGGGAGAAATTAAATTGATTGCTGTTATAAAAATGACAGAAATCAAGTATTTAACCAAAAAACGGAGTAATATGCTTTAAAGATCAGAGAGAAAAAACACGTTTTGATTTAAAGCCTTTACAAATGAAACAACACATGATACACAATAACAAAATGAAAGAACAAATGAAAGAACACTTTACAATTGAAAGAACACTTTACAAATGAAAGAACACTTTACAAATGAAAGAACACTTTACATATGAAAGAACACTTTACAAATGAAAGAACACTTTACAAATGAAACAACACATGATACACAACAACAAAAAACAAGGTATGCGTTAGGTGAGCACGAAGTACAGGAAATCAATTTCTTGTCCAACAATTTCAATATATTTTCACTAGTTACATAAATCAATTTCTTGTCCAACAATTTCAATATATTTTCACTAGTTACATAAATCAATTTCTTGTCCAACAATTTCAATATATTTTCACTAGTTATATAAAAATAACATCATGCAAACTTACTGAATGTCTAGACACTTTACAAATGAGAAAGCTGTGACAAAGTAGTAATAACGAAACTACAGTAACCACTTTTAAGATCATGTGTTTTCCCAGTGGCAACATTCGGATATGTGTTTTCCCAGTGGCAACATTCGGATATGTGTTTTCCCAGTGGCAACATTCGGATGCGAAGCTTGAACTATAAACAAGACAATATGAAAAAGGAGGATTTCATTTGAAATTAAGTGCTACTGAAAGATTGTTACGAATACAGTGTGTCATGGACAGAGACAAAGAAGAACATAAAAGTTTAAAAAATACTGAAAGTAAATGAAGGGTGGCTTCTAAATACAATCATAAAAAGGAAGATATAGTTTTTTTGGACACTTAAAGAGACACGGTGGCATGTAAAAGCTGATTCTTGAGGGCAGAGTGCCAGGTAAGAGAAGGAGAGGAAGACCAAGAAGACTATGGACCAGCGATATCGAAGAATGTGTGAACATGTATCTGGTCAATGCAGTCCTGCTTGCCCAGGACAGAGAGGCGTTCAGAGTATCCACGACGACGACAACGTTCGGGGAGAAAAACATCAGTTGATATAAAATATTGACTGATTTCTTGCAATAACTATCATCATGTGACATATTCTTTCCAGAACATAGTCTTCCCTATGGATATATTGAATTCTCCAGGGTCTTGAGCAAGTTGTCCCGCCTCTTTTAACGACATGAGCAGGCATTCTTGAATGTCTTTTGTTCAACGGGGTCTTGGGCGGCCTTTGCCCCTGTAACCTTCTATCATTCCCTCCAGTCACACTCTCTCCATCCCGTCATGTCTCTTAATGTGACCGGAACAAAATTCACTTTTTATTTAATATGTTGTTCAGAAGCCAGCTTTCCTGTGCGTTAATTGTTCTTAACACCTCCTGGTTTGTTTTCCTTGCTGTCCATGTTAACTGTATAACATAAAACATGTTATGATGAAGGTAACAAACTATACTGACTGATTGCTTGATATAACTATATAATATTACAAAATGTATAGTGTAGGTGGCAAACTATACTGACTGATTGCTTGTTATAACTATATAATATTACAAACGTATTGTGAAGGTGGCAAACTATACTGACTGATTGCTTGATATAACTATATAATATTATAAAATGTATAGTGAAGGTGACAAACTATACTAATTGCTTGTTATAACTATATAATATTACAAACGTATAGTGAAGGTGACAAACTATACTGACTTTGCGACAAATACAAGCTCTAACTCTGTAGCGATAGGTCTGAAGTTGCGGTAGATGTTCACGGTGAAGATGGTGCTGCCACTGTGGAGGCATGCTGCCAATGAAGAGATAGAACATGCCAGCAGGGCACCCAGAACGAAACCCCTAGAAGATATCCAAGATGAAAACATGAGTTAATTTCAGGGAAGGGGGAGGATATATGGGGATGTTTCACACTTGACGTTTGATCAATTGCAATATTACAGGTGTGACACCATGATAAATGACAATATTACAGGTGTGACACCATGATAAATGACAATATTACAGGTGTGACACCATGATAAATGACAATATTACAGGTGACTAAAATAATATTGTACACCTTTACTTTTCATATAGTATAGTTTTATGTTTTATATTGCACACCTTTACTTTTCATATAGTATAGTTTTATGTTTTATATTGCACACCTTTACTTTTCATATAGTATAGTTTTATGTTTTATATTGCACACCTTTACTTTTCATATTGTATAGTTTTATGTTTTATATTGCACACCTTTACTTTTCATATAGTATAGTTTTATGTTTTATATTGTACAATTGTATCTCGCATACCCTGCAAGTATACCTTTCACATTCTGCATTAAAGTATTTGATGCATTTATTGTTTTACAGTTATACCTTTTATATAGTGTGATACACCTTTCACGTGGTGCAATTATACCTTTGATAGCGTGTGATTGCGTCAGTCACGTGGTACAGTTATACCTTTTGTATGATGTGCTGTGGGCGTCTGTGGCTGTGTCGATGAAGACGCAAGACAGCGACAATAGGTCAGTCATCCGTGACCATGGATAGATTTTTTCGTGGTGACCAGCGGGAAGGTACAGGAACCAGTGCTCTTGCCAGTGCTCTTGTCAGTGCTCTTGTCAGTGCTCTTGTCAGTGCTCTTGTCAGTGCTCTTGCCAGTGCTCTTGTCAGTGCTCTTGTCAGTGCTCTTGTCAGTGCTCTTACTATCAGCTATACTATCGTTTTTGTTATATACATCCACTGTTCAGTGGATGTGATAAGTGGATGTGATAAGATGTTCAGTGGATGTGATAAGTGGATGTGATAAGATGTTCAGTGGATGTGATAAGTACACTGTATGTATTAGTTATCACCGTCGAAGTCGGATTTTTCGGTCAAATGAAACAAATAAAAAGGCGAGACAAATGATCTTTGTTCTCTGGACTACATCTTGCACAATTCTAGTAGGGACATTGTCCTGAGAACCAGTGAGAGTTTGAGAGCGAACGGAAAAGAAATGTGTGGCTGCACCTGTAATACGGTGCGGTTATACATTACATATGGTGCATTTACATCTTTCCTGTAGGACAGTCATACTTTCATATGGTGCATTTACATCTTTCCTGTAGGACAGTCATACTTTCATATGGTGCCTTTACATCTTTCCTGTAGGACAGTCATACTTTCATATGGTGCCTTTACATCTTTCCTGTAGGACAGTCATACTTTCATATGGTGCATTTACATCTTTCCTGTAGGACAGTCATACTTTCATATGGTGCCTTTACATCTTTCCTGTAGGACAGTTATAT
Organism: Meghimatium bilineatum; assembly: GCA_034231615.1. Taxonomy (NCBI): domain Eukaryota; kingdom Metazoa; phylum Mollusca; class Gastropoda; order Stylommatophora; family Philomycidae; genus Meghimatium; species Meghimatium bilineatum. Next base: position 39,793,985 of record CM067309.1, on the reverse strand, counting down.
ATTTCATATTAAAATAGTACTTACGTAGACAACAGGTGATGAAGCTCACGTGATCAAGCTCACGTGAAATAATACACACAACGGAAAACAAGTTGAAATCATACACATAACAATACACATGACATAATCAACGTTTCAACAAAATTACACGCTTTGCGTTGCCGGGGCCCGAAAGGAAAGCAAAGAATAGGAATACTATTTACCTTCCACGCATGTTGTAAGAGGCGACTAAGGAGGTTATGGGATGAAGTTGGCTGTCCCATCCCATATAGGGTCAGTGACCTGAAGTCGGATGTGTCAGGCCGAAAGAAATGCTGTAAAGCAATGCGAAAGATATCGCAGCAATGCTGTAAACCATGACACAGCTCATTCCGTTCTCCGGACTACATCCTGCCAATCTGCAGGAGTTTGAGAACGAACGCAGACGAAGAAGAAGAACAACAACAAAATTACATTTCATATGGTGCGGTCACACCTTTCACGTGTGAACAGTTATACCTTTCATTTGCTGTGGTTACACCTGTCATGTGGTGCTGTTATACCTGTAATTTGGTGGTATCATGTCCAGGAAAATGGAAGGAAATGCCAAATTTGAGCAACCAGAGGGTATCCCACATACTTCTTCGCATATAACCGGATCTGCACATGCCACGGTGTCTGCAAAAACAGCAAGGATACATAGAGGACCCAGATAGGAGTCGTATGAGAGATTGTGTGTGAGAAAAAAGTATGAGTTATGGTGACTGTGTGGGAAACTAATCTAAATATGTGGCATTTATTACAGATGGTTGGTTGGTTGATTGCTGATCCAGCGGTCCATGACTCATGCCCTTTGACCTAATGCCATTAGATGGCATTATATTGCTGGAAAGTCTGTGGATTTTCGGCCCACCCAGGAACAGAGCCAGAGAATAACTATCACACCTCCAGGAAGGTAGGTTTCAACCTATGCACTGCTCCTAGTCACTGTAGCCAAGATAGGGTTCACTGTGCTCATTCCCCGCCACCAATTGACTACTGGTTATGCCGAGCTTCTCTATTGCTCTAGGCATGCAACCAAATGTTCAAGCCAAAAGGATTGTCACGTCCTGAGTCACTGTGCCTCTACGATGGGTTTCAGCCATAGGAAAAAACAGTGCTGTCAGTTTCCTCCTCCCCAGTGCTGCACAGTACATCTCTGGCTCCTTCCCAACCACAGAGAGTGCATACATATATATTCAGGCAAACATGAAACATATTTCAACAACAAAATAAACACACAATTGTATAGATGACGTGCCATGAAGCTTCTCTAAGAAGATAACCTCAATATAACGGCATGTCATCCACTAAGGTTTTCTGTTGCATGGGTGGTTTGTCTAGTGGGCCATTGGTGAGACCCACAGATGCAACCACATGCGTTATTACAGATAAAAGGGTTGCGTGTCAGTCAAAGGTCTGAATTATTTTAACTGACTGTAGGAGATAAAGTTGATTGGCGGTGGGGGGGGGGTGATTGTGGGTTCAAACTTCCCTGCCCCCTTAACAAATCGGAACATGACTTTTAGTGCTAGATACTTGGCAAAAACGCGAGACTACACCATCAGACAAGTCTTATGTTCTCTACTTGATGTCTACACCGTCAGAAAAGTCTTATGTTCTCTACTTGGTGTCAACACCATCAGACAAGTCTTATGTTCTCTACTTGATGTCTACACCGTCAGACAAGTCTTATGTTCTCTACTTGATGTCTACACCGTCAGACAAGTCTTATGTTCTCTACTTGATGTCTACACCGTCAGACAAGTCTTATGTTCTCTACTTGATGTCTACACCGTCAGACAAAGAACTGTGTCAAGTAATAGATACAAAATGTTTTATGGTAATACTGATACTGAAAATGATTATTCAATTTTGATGAAGATAATACTTATTTCAAAGATAAAATAAGTAAAGACCAACTCAAAAATAAAGTAAAAAATTTCAAAGATAAAGTAAGTAAAGAACATCTCAAAGATGAAGTAAGTAAATACAATTTCAAAGATAAATTAAAGAACATCTCAAAGATAAAGTAAGTAAAGAACATTTCGAAGAAATTTGCGAAATTATTGATATGACGATGATGATTTTCAACGACAGTTGAAGATTACAATAACAAATATCATCCGAGTGATAATGCTGACGATGGCAAAAATAAGATGATCACAGATTTCGCCAACTTACTTGTATACATAATTCTGGCTACAAGTCCTGGCAGGACCATGAAGAGAATCGTCAACATTTTGGTGTAACCAGTAATGAGGCATGCATACTTACAATGGATGATATTTTTGGCGCCGAGGCCTGTCTGAACGATCAACTGGAAGTCAAGCATATATCACACATCAGCACTACAGCAAATGACAAGATTAATCTAATAATCGTACACCATTAGTACTACAACAAATAGATTAATCTAATAATCGTACAACATTAGTACTACAACAAATAGATTAATCTAATAATCGTACAACATTAGTACTACAACAAATAGATTAATCTAATAATTGTACAATATTAGTACTACAGTAAATATGACTATACAGCTATTCAATCCCCTCCCTGCAACGCCTGAACTGGTAAAATGCAGTATTGACAGTTTTTTACAGTAAATATGACAATATTAATCTAATAATTTACATTAGTACTACAACAAATGTGACAAAATTGACCTAATAATTGTACAAAAATAGTACTACAACAAATGTGACAAGATTAATCTAATCAATGTACAACATTAGTACTACAACAAATTCGACAAGATTAATTTAATAATCGTACATTAGTGCTACAACAAATTAGACAAGATTAATTTAATAATCGTACAACATTCGTACTGCAACAAATGTGACAAAAATAATCTAATAATCGTATAACATTAGTACTACAACAAATGTGAGATTAATTTAATAATCGTACAACATTAGTACAGTACTACAACAAATGTGATATTGTGAAATCGAAAATATGTATGATCATAGTTCTCGCTTATACACCTCTTCTTATCCTTCTGCCTGCGTTATTCCCTTCCATTCACCCAACTTCTTCGTCTTCGGCATCTGTGCAGTAGTGAGGAGGGCTTTCTCGATAATGCCCACGAGATGATGGATTTCATCCGCTGTAGTCCTTTACCCCGTCAGTGTCCTCAAGTCTGCCTTCTGTACAGCCTCTCCCACCAGGACACCTTCTGCAACACTCGGAGGTCTTCCTCTTCTGACAGGGTCAAACTTGTTCTCAGTTTCCATCCCCCTAAGCTCTGCTGTACGTCATGTCCTATTCCGACACCTTCATCTTCTCCAGTCTGATTCTGAGAGGCGGGCAGTGTTCTGCGACCCCCCCCCCTCTGGTGGAGTACAGATACGAAAATAACCTGGGGGATTTACTGGTCCGGAGTCATATCAAGCCTGATGTCCCCAATCATGCGGGTACCATCAGCTTCAATCGCACCATATACTTCTTCTTCTTCTGCGTTCGTTCTCATACTTATGCAGATCAACAGGATGTAGTCCGGAGAACGGAATGCGCTGTGTCATAGTTTACAGCATGGCTGCAATATCTGCGCCTTTCGGCCTGACACATTCGACTTCAGCATGACTTTGGGTCGATGACCCTATATGGGATGGGACAGCCAACTCCATCTCATAACCTACTTAGTCACCTCATACGACATGCATGAAAGGTGAACAGTGTTGCTATTCTTTGCTCCCCTTTTAGGCCCAAAAACACACGGTCGGGCGCACCCATATACTACATCCGTGTCTATGTCACCCAGACCAGGTCTGTCACATTCCCTAAAGCCACCTTCACCACTGAAGAGAGTGTCTCACGTGTGATCCGTAACAGCAATGCCATCATCTGCAAGCACTGTACTATGATGCACTGTACTATGATGCACTGTACTATGATGCACTGTACTATGATGCACTGTACTATGATGCACTGTACTATGATGCACTGTACTATGATGCACTGTACTATGATGCACTGTACTATGATGCACTGTACTATGATGCACATATGATGCACTGTACTATGATGCACTGTACTATGATGCACTGTACTATGATGCACATATGATGCACTGTACTATGATGCACTGTACTATGATGCACATATGATGCACTGTACTATGATGCACTGTACTATGATGCACTGTACTATGATGCACATATGATGCACTGTACTATGATGCACTGTACTATGATGCACTGTACTATGATGCACTGTACTATGATGCACTGTACTATGATGCACTGTACTATGATGCACTGTACTATGATGCACTGTACTATGATGCACTGTACTATGATGCACTGTACTATGATGCACTGTACTATGATGCACTGTACTATGATGCACATATGATGCACTGTACTATGATGCACTGTACTATGATGCACTGTACTATGATGCACATATGATGCACTGTACTATGATGCACTGTACTATGATGCACATATGATGCACTGTTCTATGATGCACTGTACTATGATGCACTGTACTATGATGCACTGTACTATGATGCACTGTACTATGATGCACTGTACTATGATGCACTGTACTATGATGCACTGTACTATGATGCACTGTACTATGATGCACTGTACTATGATGCAATGTACTATGATGCACATATGATGCACTATGATGCACTGTACTATGATGCACATATGATGCACTATGATGAACTGTACTATGATGCACATATGATGCACTATGATGAACTGTACTATGATGCACATATGATGCACTATGATGCACTGTACTATGATGCACATATGATGCACTATGATGCACTGTACTATGATGCACTATGATGCACTGTACTATGATGCACTGTACTATGATGCACATATGATGCACTGTACTATGATGCACTGTACTATGATGCACTGTACTATGATGCACTGTACTATGATGCACTGTACTATGATGCACTGTACTATGATGCACTGTACTATGATGCACATATGATGCACTGTACTATGATGCACTGTACTATGATGCACATATGATGCACTGTACTATGATGCACTGTACTATGATGCACTGTACTATGATGCACTGTACTATGATGCACTGTACTATGATGCACTGTACTATGATGCACTGTACTATGATGCACTGTACTATGATGCACTGTACTATGATGCACTGTACTATGATGCACATATGATGCACTATGATGCACTGTACTATGATGCACATATGATGCACTATGATGCACTGTACTATGATGCACATATGATGCACTATGATGCACTGTACTATGATGCACATATGATGCACTATGATGCACTGTACTATGATGCACATATGATGCACTATGATGCACTGTACTATGATGCACTATGATGCACTGTACTATGATGCACTGTACTATGATGCACATATGATGCACTGTACTATGATGCACTGTACTATGATGCACTGTACTATGATGCACTGTACTATGATGCACTGTACTATGATGCACTGTACTATGATGCACTGTACTATGATGCACTGTACTATGATGCACTGTACTATGATGCACTGTACTATGATGCACTGTACTATGATGCACTGTACTATGATGCACATATGATGCACTATGATGCACTGCACTATGATGCACATATGATGCACTATGATGCACTGTACTATGATGCACTATGATGCACTGTACTATGATGCACTGTACTATGATGCACATATGATGCACTGTACTATGATGCACTGTACTATGATGCACTGTACTATGATGCACTGTACTATGATGCACTGTACTATGATGCACTGTACTATGATGCACTGTACTATGATGCACTGTACTATGATGCACATATGTGAGACTGGTAGGTGGCTTGCTGGCCGATTCTGCATTTACACAGGATAAAACAGCATTTGGGTTATCCTGTTGACGCCCACTTCAGTGCACAGTCCATCGAGACGCTCACGATATTTAGATGACAGCCATTAAGAGATGCTTCTCTGACGACCGGACCAATCACGCGCTTGAGAACCGCTATTTATATGAATTTGGCACTCTTACTCCTTTCGGGATCAATGAGCGCCAGTCGTATGGATAATATAATGTTGTTCCGTCATTGCCGTATTTGTTTTCACATGTATTTGGGTGTGTTTTTTGCATATTTTCTATCCGTGTTACATTTGACCCAGTTTAAATCCTTCCTGTCATGTCCACATTTTGCTAGACCATGTGAACGTCAGTGTGTCGTTCTTGTTCGTTGTTGTTTGATGTATATGTAATCTTGATAAAGGCATTTTGGTCAAAATGTCGTTTTGTATGTGTGTGTGTGTGTGTTTATGTGTTCTTCCGTGATTAGCAAAACTGCATTACCCTGTTTCAAGCTTTACCCGATATAGTGAACCAGACTGGTTAATGACATGGGTTTTTTTTTCTGGATGCCACGATTCGTCTATAGGGTAGTAGTACATATCTGAAATTTGTCCGAAGATGTATAATATAGATTTGTTTAGGTATGACCAGACTCCTATATAAAGACCTGGGTACAGAAAGGTAAACATGACATGAAAGGTCGATTTTGATTATTTCTGTGCAATTCGTTGGTCAGCCTTAGCTTTTTTGGCTTGCGATTCCAATTATATTAATAGTGACCAATAAAAATCACGAAAAAAAATCAAAAACGTTATGAATTAAGTCATGTTTACTTTTGTACAGATATCTCCTTTACTGTTTGCGGTTTCTGTTTAGTTCCAGTGGTGAGACCACGAAAACTATTATCCGCAGATTGTGGACAACGCTTGAAAAAAGGTTGAGGAAATATTGGTATGGGGTGCTAAAGGTACCGCATTGTTCTCGTGCGAATCCAGGATTCGCAGATATAATCAAGATCCTAAAGTACCTACTCGAGGTGCAGCCTGGAAACATAAATATATCAGCTCCTGCTGTTTCTGGCCAAAATATTTGACAACCCAGTGACATGTTTTGGCCTGAAAAGTCCAAGGGCGTAGTGGGTGATAAACCGTCACGGCTTAGTGTCGATACACATCCGTCGCTTGCCGAAAGATAGAAAATCTATCACATGCTAGGGAAGCCCAACTGAATTAAAGGCATGCTGAAAACGGATGTGCTGCAGTTGGTTATTAGAGATCGACGTTTTTTAAGTATTGTTTTCTAAGCGTCATGACCTGTTTTCCTAAAGAGAGGGGTGGTGTGGGACTTCCCTTCCCGTATCTACAGCATTGAGTGTATGACCTTGACTTACCTGATCACAGCACCAATACCACATATTGTTGATGGTTATACCAAAAATCATGCCTGGCCATGGAAGTTCAAGGTTCTTGTATGAGCGAATGATATGCCAGGATGTTGACTGCGGAATTCCACACGTTGTGTAACTGCATACATCGGCAAGAACATACAATCAAAAAATATGTACACATTAACAAGAACATACAATCACACAAATATGTACACATTAACAAGACCATACAATCACACAAATATGTACACATTAACAAGACCATACAATCACACAAATATGTACACATTAACAAGAACATACAATCACACAAATATGTACACATTAACAAGAACATACAATCACACAAATATACATCTTTTTTGGAATATTGTATAACAATTATATAACGTTCTTTTAGATCTGTGTACAATAAATGTTATAGTCATTATTGAGTCTGTACAATAATTTTATAGTCATTATTGAGTCTGTACAATAATTTTAGAGTGTTATTTGGGTATCTGTAAAAAATGTCCGTGCTTATTTCACTTTTATACAACAATCTCAGAGCGTTCTTTAGATCCTTGTACAATAATTTTATAGTGTTCTTTTAAGTATTTTTATCTTTTTTTCGAATTGTAGGCCTCATCATCATCCTCAGGTGCCATGCCGGATGGCGTAGGCGGTAATGGCTCTCCACAGCTCTCTGTCCACAGTATTATGTATCAAGGTCGTTGTTGTTTCCTTGCCGTGCCAGGTTGTCAAATTGTCTAATATTTTCTCACGTTGTCGCCCTCTGTCTCTGTTGTCTTCAATCTTGCCTGTTGTGACTATGTTCTCTAAACCTGCCTGTCTCATGATGTGGCCGGGAAAAAAAGATTGCCTTTTTCTTATATTATTGATTGAGGTCCGTTTCTCTTTTGACTCATTCAACGCCTCTACATTAGTTTTTCTGGCAGTCCATGGTATTCTCAGCATTCTTCTGTAGAATCACATCTCTGTTGCCTCTGATTTCCCACTCTCCAGTTTGTTTAATTGTAGGCCTTACAACAGATAAAAAACAAAAACAATATAAATCAAGATATTTGAAAAGCCACTAAACATACAAAATGGGACAACTAACTTGTATGTTGAGTTATCTCCAAAGTGTGCTCGAGTTGTGTTTGGCCACGCTTCGTAATATTTCTCCTTAAGCTCTAGATACGATTGGAACGTGTTCATACCTGTACATACACAACATAAGTAAGTCTGGTAGTGCTGGAGGTAAGTGATAGGAAGGTGATATGTCACATCATTAAGTCTGGTTGTGCTGGGGCAAGTGATAGGTAGGGGAACTGTCACATCATTAAGTCTGGTAGTGCTGGAGGTAAGTGATAGGTAGGTGATATGTCACATTATTAAGTCTGGTAGTGCTGGGGCAAGTGATAGATAGGGGAACTGTCACATACTCATTAAGTCTGGTAGTGCTCGGGGCAAGTGATAGGTTACATAATCATTAAGTCTGATAGTGCTCGGGGCAAGTGATAGGTCACATAATCATTAAGTCTGGTAGTGCTCGGGGCAAGTGATAGGTTACATAATCATTAAGTCTGGTAGAGCTCGGGGCAAGTGATAGGTCACATAATCATTAAGTCTGGTAGTGCTCGGGGCAAGTGATAGGTCACATAATCATTAAGTCTGGTAGTGCTCGGGGCAAGTGATAGGTTACATAATCATTAAGTCTGGTAGAGCTCGGGGCAAGTGATAGGTCACATAATCATTAAGTCTGGTAGTGCTCGGGGCAAGTGATAGGTCACATAATCATTAAGTCTGGTAGTGCTAGGGGCAAGTGATAGGTCACATAATCATTAAGTCTCATTATGATAGTATACTGCACTTTTAAAAATGCGTTTCGATTCTATTTATATATTCCTTAAATTATAATTATTTTCGAATTGTTTCACGATTAAGACGTGGTGATCTCGAAACATCGTTTAAGTAGCTATATTCAATGTGTATATGTCCTTTCGTTGATTGTGTATAAACTGAGTTCAACATACACGTCAAACAAGACTAACTTACAATAGTAGGAGATGAGGCTTGCCCCTATTGCCAAGTAGAAGGCCTGGAGTGTGTTAGTGTATGCTAGAGCACGTAGGCCACCTGTTCTGACAAGTAATACACGCAGGTTTCAGTTACAGTTGCTATATCACACACATGATAGGTCAGAATAGATACAAGTAATACACACAGGTCGCAGTTACAATACACACAGGTCGCAGTTACAATACACACAGGTCGCAGTTACAATACACACAGGTCGCAGTTACAATACACACAGGTCTCAGTTACAATTGGTATATCACACAGAAGATAGGTCAGAATAGATACACGTACTGCATATTATAATAGAGAAGATGTTAAGTCTGTTACAGAGAAATATAAGTCTATTATATAAGAAGGTGAGTCTAGTAGAGGAGATAATTCTATAAGAGAAGGGAAGTCTAGAAGAGAAGATAAATCTATAAGAGTATGGAAGTATATTAGAGACGATAAATATATAAGCGAAGGGAAGTCTAATCGATAAGATAAAGCTATAAGAGAAGGGAAATATAATAGAGACTAGATCTACGAGAGAAGGAAGTGTAATACAGATGATGATGATGATTCAACCCCTTTCACTGTGAGCAGGAAGCTCTTGACAGCCCATAGCACTTCTGGCGAATGCACAGGTTTTCCTCAGTTGTGGTGCAGTTGTGTAGAGTGTGTTGTGTATAGCTGGAAGTGGTGGTAATAGTTCTTGTCGGATGTCTGTTAGTTTTGGGCACTGCAGTAGTAGGTGTTCAACAGTCTCTTCTTGCGCGTTGCAGTGTCTGCAATTTGGTTCGTGTAATGGATTTATTCTGTTCATGGTGTTTATTAACGGGGGCGTGACCTGTTCTTAGTTGGAATGTGAGACTCCGGTTTGCTCGCTCGAGTTGTTTCAGAGGATCCATTGGGTTGGGTTTCTGTTGGTGTTCATATAGTGAGCGTCCAGTCTTCCAGCTGGTCCACTGTTGTAACCATTCTTGTCTGTAGTTGCTTTTTTAGGATTTGTTTGTATGTTTGTAGGGAGATTTTTGGGGAGAACTGGGGGGCGGCAGCACCTCTCTTAGCTAATTTATCAGCCATTTAGTTTCCAAGGACTCAGGTATGGCCAGGTATCCATTGGAGGGTGACTTCTGCACCATATGATGTGGACAGCTGGTCAATTTGTCTGTTGATATTGCAACCAGGGGGTGTTACTTTGGTCTCCAAGGCTTGGAGTGCTGATTTTGAGTCGGAGAAGATGACTATGTCTTCAGATGGAGTAGTTCCATTCTCAAAGTCCAGAATAATTCATAGAAATCATATTTCGCCACTGGGAACACACATGTACATAATATAAGATAGAGAAATGAAATGGGAGAATGATGTAATGGAATATAGAGAAATGAAATGGGAGAATGATGTAATGTAATATAGAGAAATGAAATGGGAGAATGATGTAATGGAATATAGAGAAATGAAATGGGAGAATGATGTAATGGAATATAGAGAAATGAAATGGGAGAATGATGTAATGTAATATAGAGAAATGAAATGGGAGTATGATGTAATGGAATATAGAGAAATGAAATGGGAGAATGATGTAATGTAATATAGAGAAATGAAATGGGAGAATGATGTAATGGAATATAGAGAAATGAAATGGGAGAATGATGTAATGGAATATAGAGAAATGAAATGGGAGAATGATGTAATGGAATATAGAGAAATGAAATGGGAGAATGATGTAATGGAATATAGAGGAATAAAGATAACGATCTTGCTGACCTGATGATGGGATCAGTATTGCAATGATGAGAATTGGTACGCACACAACAATTGGCCCCAACTCTGTGAAGACTGACTGTAACAGTTTGTAGATGGCATACAGCTCCACCTGATGATGATTCCCTATTAGAAGTTTATTTTGACCTTCCAGGTTCAAATGTCAAATGTCAAAAATTGCAATGAGGCAAATTAAGGGACAAATGAAAACAAAATAAAATTCATTAATACTGGTGTGGATGACGTGAGAAAAATAATAACCTGCGGAGACATCAAGGAAAAATAAAGTATATAATTTGTTTTAGATATGGAGATAAGGAGAGTAAAAGAAGAGATAAGTGGTTGAAAAGAGGCATCTCGACGAAGAAGAAAGTTGATAGATGAAATAAAAAGTAGATAGAAAAAAGAATTAAAGTATTGTTGAAGAAGTGGAATGATAATTTAATGAAGAAAGTAGATGGATAAGATGATGAAAACAATAGATAGGTAAGTTGATGAACAAAATAGATAAAAACGTTGATGAAAAAAATGAAAAAGTTAATGGAAAAGTTGATAACGCAAGTAGATGGATAATTTGTTGAAGAAAGTACCGGTAGATGAATAATTTGTTTAAGAAAGAAGTTGATGAAAAGAGTAGTGGATAAGTTGATTAAGAAAGTAGATGGAAACATTCATGAAGAAAGTAGATGGAAACATTCATGAAGAAAGTAGATGGAAACATTCATGAAGAAAGTAGATGGAAACATTCATGAAGAAAGTAGATGGAAACATTCATGAAGAAAGTAGATGGAAACATTCATGAAGAAAGTAGATGTATAAGTTAATAAAAACAGAAGATGAATAAGGTGAAGAAAAAAGCAGATGGGTAAGTAGATGGAAAAGTTCAAGACTGATAATACACCCATGTGAAGTTACATTACAATAGTAATGGAAGATACAAATATAATATACTTGAGGTAATTAAGAGAATTTTTTTTTAAAAGAGTAATAATTTGTTAATTTGATATTCCAATATATCAAAAAAAAAAAGGAGATGTATTGAGAAAACAAAATTTATTAGGCCCTACAGAATAGATGTAGACATGTGTGATTTGAAGAAATACATTTAAAATAACATTTTTAAAGAATGCATTTTGCGAATTCAACAACCGATGGATTTTAATTTAAGAACACAACAGAAAGGCTGACGTAAACAATATTCTACGTTTCACTCATATACAAATATATACGCAACAGTAGGCAAAAGGAAAAAAGAAATAATATTGAACCGGTTAAAACAGAGTAAACGTCGATTGAAAAAGATATATAACAATATCATTTTATACTGTTTAGTAGAGATACTGTTGTTTGTTTACATTTGTTTGACCTTTCTGCATCCGTCGAGTTAAAAGGGGTTAACCAATCGTATCAATGATCAGCTTTGCCAAACCACATGAGAATTTCTAAGATTTCTCATACTGACTACGGTCGAGATTATTACCCAATGCGTCACCGTGCCAAATTTCATTAGAATTTGTCAAATCGTTGAGATTTTTATATTAAGTATACACAACGATAGATTTACAGAGTTATCCAATATATATATATATATTTATATATATATATATATATATATATATATATATATATATATATATATATATATATATATATATATATATATATATATATATATATATATATATATATATATATATATATATATATATATATATATATATATATATATATATATATATATATATATATATATCGATGTTGTATACGGTCTCCCGCCGAAGACGGATGTGTCGGGCCATTGACGCAAATAAAACGGCGACACGACGCATTTCCATTCTCTGGTCTACATCCTTCTGGAAATCTAATAGGACCATGGTCCTGATACAAGAGATATCCTGTGGGAGTTTGAGAATGAACGCTGAAGAAGAAGTATACGGTTTAACTGTAATTTCACATGGATGTATTCTTAGATTTAACAAGTATAGGACACACAACGAAGATCTCACTGAAGCTTTGGTAACTATGATGAGGCCGATGCTAATGACAGACATGTAGATTTCCATCCTGAGTGTGCCGTATCTCTTCTTGAGATAGTCTATTGTAGTCAGTGACTGAGTGAGTTGACATCAATAGAAATATAATACATGAATATTTATGACCAGGGTATGGATACAAAATGGATATGGATACAAAATGTTTCATTGAGAAATGATGATGATGACGATGAAATAATTTCTTAAGCTTTTAGCAGGTAGATCTTGACAGCCAACAGCCTTTCTGGTGAGATAATCTGGTTAGCTTTGACCAGGTATCTCTTGGCAGCCAACAGCCTTTCTGGTGAGATAATCTGGTTAGCTTTGACCAGGTATCTCTTGGCAGCCAACAGCCTTTCTGGTGAGATAATCTGGTTAGCTTTGACCAGGTATCTCTTGGCAGCCAACAGCCTTTCTGGTGAGATAATCTGGTTAGCTTTGACCAGGTATCTCTTGGCAGCCAACAGCCTTTCTGGTGAGATAATCTGGTTAGCTTTGACCAGGTATCTCTTGGCAGCCAACAGCCTTTCTGGTGAGATAATCTGGTTAGCTTTGACCAGGTATCTCTTGGCAGCCAACAGCCTTTCTGGTGAGATAATCTGGTTAGCTTAGACCAGGTATCTCTTGACAGCCAACAGCCTTTCTGGTGAGATAATCTGGTTAGCTTAGACCAGGTATCTCTTGACAGCCAACAGCCTTTCTGACATAATCACGGGTTCTTCTCAGTTGTGTAACTGAGGAGGCACCCAGAGTCATATAAAATGTCACAAAAGTATGTGTGAGGGGGCACTTGGATTAATATATAAGACTGTCTCAAAAGTATGTATAAGGGGGCACCCGGAGAATATATAAGATTGTCTCAAAGGTATGTATGAGGGGGCACCCGGAGAATATATAAGATTGTCTTAAAGGTATGTATGAGGGTGCACCCAGACTCATATAAAATGTCACACAAGTATTATTGGGGGGGGGCACACGGACTCATATAAAATGTCACAAAGGTATGTATGAGGTGGCAGCCTGATTAATACATAAGACTGTCTCAAATGTATGTTACTATGTATGAGGGGGCACCCGGAGAATATATAAGATTGTCTCAAAGGTATGTATGAGGGGGCACCCGAAGAATATATAAGAATGTCACAATGGTATGTATGAGGTGGCAGCCTGATTAATACATAAGACTGTCTCAAAGGTATATATGTGTAAAGTGGGGGAATGGGGCTTAGACCATCTATATCCTCGCTCTATCAGATTTGTTGACCGATCAACAGTGATGGTAATACTTCTTCTTCTTCTTCTTCTTCAGCGTTCATTCTCAAATTCCTGCTGGATATCTCTTGTAGCAGTACCATGGTTCTATTAGATTTCCAGGAGGATGTCGTCCAGAGAATGGAATGTGTTGTGCCGCAGTTTTATTTGTGCCAATGACCCGACACATCCGTCTTTGGCAGATTAATACCTCTACCATTCCCTGTCACGTAAGTCTGTCACAAAAGGACAAAGGTGTCATGTCTGCCGGCCTTCATCTCTGTGTAATCCATGGGGATTATTTACTAGAAGACACAAGCTAGAATCTGAGACAAGATATGACAACCATGATTTTCTTACAGATGACAGGTTGTCAGCCTATCCCCCCCCCAACCAACTATCCTTAGTATATTGTCTATTGTCTATTCCCAGTTGGTTTGTTATTCACTTTTTCCGTTAAGTTTAGTGGTTACTGGCGCTCGAGGTTGTGTTACAAGGCCAGATGTGTCGCCTCGGCTGTGATATAACCGTGTTTGTTCAAGATGCTCTTTACGTTTTCTATCCATCTTTTTTTTTGGGTCTTCCTCTGGCTTTACACCCTGATCTCATTTGATTATATGCCTGTACGGGCAATTTTCGTGATGTATTCTCATAATGTGGCCAAACCATTTGATCTGTTGCAGTTCTATGTATTTTGTGCAACCTATTCTTTCCATGATGTCTTCATTTCGTAATCTATCAAGCCTGGTGACCCCGGAAAAGTTCATCAAGCATTTCATGTCACATTTCCTTAGTCGCCTCTTACAACATGCATGGAAAGACAGTGGCCCTATTATTTGCTCCCAGAACTAGAAGTCTAGGCCCCGGTGTTGCCACATGGGTGCTATTAGAAGAATGAATACATAATCACTTAGATAGAAGAATCATGCAATATGATTGGTTGAGAGATAGTTCACGTGGTTTGATGTAAGAATTATACAATATGATTGGTTCACGTGATTTGATGTGATATCTTCTTGTTCTTCTGCGTTCGTTCTCACACTCCTGCACATCAGCAGGATGTAGTCTGGAGAACGGAATGTCTTGTGTCATAACGCACAGCTTAGCTGCTATATCTGCGCTTCTCGCCCTGCCACATTCGACTTTGGCTTCTGGGCCACTTTGACCCAATGTCGGATGGACCAGCCAACTCCACCACAAAACATCCTTAGTCGTCTCTTACTATATGTATGACAAGTAGAAGTGTCCCCATTCTGTGCTTCCCTTTTGATCCAGGTAACACAGTCATTATTTATAACTATTTCTTATCCTTATTCCTCGAGCACCCCCCCCCCCAAAACCAAGTGCCTCTTTCCTGGCCGTTCTCCAGTGTAGACCTCTGAACAGACAGTAAACAAGACTTTCTTCGTGATGTTTTTGTTTGTTAACGTTCATTTCTTTGGTTACCATTTGTATACTTGGAGTCGCACGCCAAAAAAGCCAAGGCCGACCACCGAAATAATAATGTTAGGTCGTGTTTACTGTCTGTACTTCTTCTTCAGAGTACATTCTCAAACTCCCGCTGAATTCTCTTGTAGTAGGACATGTCCTACTAGATTTCCAGCAGAATGTAGTCCAGAGAATGGAAATGCGTTGTGTCGCCGTTTTATTTACGCCAATGGCCCGACACATCCGTCTTCGGCAGAGTGTCTGTTCAAAGGTCTTACAATTACATCAACGGTCACGGCATCTCTTGCATCAGGATGGTAACTCTAATAGATTTCCATTAGGATATAGTCCAGAGAGCGTCAATGGCCCTACATGTCCGACTTCGCCAGTAAAGCATTATCATTTGAAGAATGATACAATATGACTAATTGAGAAAAAATAAATCGTATGTACTAATGCGCCTATGACAAACTCGTAAATGGGAGGAGAGGGTAGGTGTTCATATCCCCCTCTCCCTTATGAAATTAGAACATGACTTAGTACTAGGTATATACCTAAATGATGGGTAAAGCCCCCATCCCCCCTAACAATTTCGGTTCAATACGGGAAGAAGTACCTACGTTGCAACATTTTATCAAACCTTGTTGTCAACATGGTTCATTTAATTGAAGATTAAAAAACCGATCTGTGCGCTACGCACTGAGATGGTGACCTGAGAGGTCGGTGGGAAGCCTCCCAGTGCGTAGCGCGCAGATCAATTCATTCGGCAGAAGATCGATACATCTAGCGACTGTAAAATGAGTCTTTATCGATATTTTGATTCGTTAAATAATTAAATGATTTGTTTAGTTAAAATGTAAGTAGGCTTATTTCTCCCTTAATGTACTACAATTCCTCACAAAATGGCTACCAAATTTCTTGCGACAAAGAGGGAATTACACACGAAGATTTGCGAAGTGCGGTTTTTTTATAATAGAATATATGCCCCCTGCTACTGAAGACTTATTTACAGCCCTAGCCTATGATCCCACTCAAGTTTAAAAGTTAAAAACTGTTATGTACGTGAAGTGACATAGACACTTACCCCAGAGGCAATGTACACGGGGAAGAAAATCCAACCGAGAAACACTAAAGCAACAGTCGCCTGTAACCAGCATCAATAACACGGACAATTACTCATCAACAGAAAGATATAATCACCAATTTTGTATTATAATCGTAAATTTATCAAGTGACATATTCCTTCCAGAACGTTGTTGTCGCCGTGGATACTCTGAACGTCTCTCTGTCCCGATCAAGCAGGCCCGCATTGGCCAGAGACATGTACTTACGTTCTTCGATGTTGCTGGTCCATCGTCTTCTTGGCTTTCCTCTTCTTCTCTTTGCTGGCACTCTGCCCTTCAGAATCAGCCTTTCGAGACCATCATGTCCCTTTAAGTATCCAAAATACTGTAGCTTCTTTCTTATGGTGGTAGTTAGAAGCCAGCCTTCATTTAGTTTCATTAATTTCAAAACTTCAATGTTCTTCTTTTGTCTCTGTCCATGATATTCGTAGGATCTTTTTGTAGCACTTAATTTCAAATGTATTTATTCTTTTCAATATTGTCTTGTTTAAACTATAATCGTAAATAGTGTAATATAATCATCAATATATATTTTTTCCAGTGGCAATATATGATTGTGAAACGTGGGCAATAGCAAGAAAATAATGGAAAAGAAAATAACGGCATTTGAATGACATGATAGGAAAAGTCCTAATAATATCTTTGATAGAAACAACGAATCAATGCAGACGCCCGCAAAGACCTGAACGAATCAAAGAAGAAAACTGGTTCTTAAACATTATCAAAATAAGCAGGATAAAATTATGTTGGAGAATTGTTATGTAGCGTTGATTCCAAACTTTCAGTGGATGCCTCTTGTAGCAGGACAATGGTCCTACTAGATCTTCAGCAGCAGGATGTAGTCCAGAGAATGGAAATGCGTTGTGTCGCCGTTTTATTCGCGCCACTGGTCCGAGACATCCGTCTTCTGAGTCATTTTAGACATATACAAAGGTACAATAGAATAAAAACCAATATTCTAAGATAATAATCAATATTTTAAAATGATATGCAATACAGTTAGATACTTTGTAACGTTGTTATTTTTTTTTGTTTTATTTTTTTTTTTTTTGGTTTCTGAGAATGCATACAAAAGTTTCAAAATGATCACCAACGCACTCATATCCAGATGACAACACAAACACAGACAAACACAAAAGTAATTATAATTTTCATAACTGGTAACTAAGCACGCAGACATGAAAAAACACGTGACAGAGAACAAACCTTACATTGAGCTCGTACGCGTAAACGGTGACTCCAGACCGACTTGCGAAACCTGCCACCCCTACAAACTGAGCTGTACCAATGTTTGACATGACCATGTTACATGCCATCTCAAGACAGAAACAAAAATTTAATTCATTGTAACAATACTGGAGTAGTAATATTGTAACAATACTGGAGTAATAACATTGTAACAATACTGGAGTAATAACATTGTAACAATACTGGAGTAATAACATTGTAACAATACTGGAGTAGGCTTACTATTTGTGTGGGTGGTAACATTGTAACAATACTGGAGTGATGTCTGTGTGGTGGAATTAACATATCTTTCTTATCTCTCCTTATATTTATTTTATCTCTCCATATATTTATTTTATCTCTCCATATATTTATTTTATCTCTCCATATATCTTTCCTCTCCTTCCATATACATTTCTTATCTCCATGTCCATTTCTTATGGAGCCAAAGTGGAAAATAAAAGGAAAAAGTGGAAAAACAGATGGAGCTGGAGTGGAAAGATAGATTGGACGAGAGAGGAAAGATGTATAGGCAAGAAATATAGATTGGGCGAACGGAAGATAGATTGGGCGAGCGGAAAGATATATAAAGAAATACAGATTGGGCTAGAGGAAGATAGATTGGGCGAGAGATGAAAACTGTATAGACAAGAATAATAGATTGGACAAAAGGAAAGATATACCGACAAGAAATATGGATTGGGCGAGAGCGGAAAGATGTATAGACAAGAAATATAGATTGGGTGAGAGAGGAAAGATGTATGGACAAAAAAGACGGATTGGGCGAGAGGAAGATAGATTGGGCGAGAGGAAGATAGATTGGGCGAGAAGAAGATAGATTGGACGAGAGAGGATAGATGTATCATCATCATCACTACGTGACATAATCTTTCCAGGACGTTGTCTTTGTAATTTGGTGTCCTGAACCCAACTCTCATGTACCAATAAACCTGCCTCCTCCAATGATAACTTCAGTAAAAATGGCCGACAAGAACGGATGTTTAATATATCGGTGCTCAAAATTAATCGGATTTCCTTCCGGAAAGAACCGGCAACCTGTGGGAATAACGTGCCTAGATATTTGCAAAGGAAAGCCGGAATTCAATTCTTCAAGTGTTAAAATGTGTCAAAGTGGGAATTAGTTGTGTTATTAAAAAACCATCAAGTGTTTCACCAATGTCGGACACGTATGTAAATACATGACGTCATGCACTCAGCGTACATGGATAGAAAATGGCGAATGGAAGGAAAGCAGGTTTCAAAATAAGGACATGGAATGTAAATAGCCTGAAACACGGACAACATTATATAGTGATCATAGAAATGTGCAGATTAAATTTTGATGTACTAGGATTTACATAGCACAGATTGTATAATAAAAGAAATATGTATAGACTTAAAAAATAGAGTGGGCGAGAGAGGAAAGATGCAGCGAGGAGAAAAGTTAATAGAGGAAGTATGTTGATATAGGAAATACCAGAATGGCATCAGAAAGATCAGAAAAGATTCATGTATTCAACAATGTTTGATGTTCATGTCTTGAAAAACCTACCGGGAAGAAAGTCAGGCTCCGGTTTGCCAGGAAATATCCTTGACAATTCGTTCTTCCTTTCATGGCAATCTAGAGTAATAAAGAGAGAGATATATGTCTGAAATGATATCTGTCAATCTATAAACCCGTAACTAGTCGGGGTCGTAGAGGTTTCACTATTAATATATCAGCACATAGTCTGCCAGCAATGTCTATCTTCACGTCGCGGACGAGTGAGAAAAAAACTGTACCCAGATATGTTGTCTGTATATGCTTTTATTTGTCCTCCACTGTTTCTTCAACCCTCGACTGTTCCCCTTCGCAGTATTATTCCTCTTTGTGAACCACTTTCTTTACACATTTTCATTCTGCCTACATCTCAGAGTTCGAAAGTCTTTCTATACACATTTTTATCTGCCTACATCTCAGAGTTCGTAAGTACTTTCTATACGCATTTTTATCTGCCTACATCTCAGAGGTCGTAAGTACTTTCTATACACATTTGTATCTGCCTACATCTCAGAGGTCGTAAGTACTTTCTATACACATTTTCATTCTGCCTACATCTCAGAGGTCGTAAGTACTTTCTATACACATTTTCATTCTGCATATTAAATATGTTTCTGTCTTTCTCAACACGAGTAAAATTGTAATAACATATTCTCACAGAATACACTCACCCGAGCATACATCACTTGCACACACATACATGTATCCACTCATCCGATCATACACATGTATTCACAAACACACACAACAGATTAGCAGAGCAAAAACATACTTCCAAACACACGTACAAACATACACACAGAAACTCTAATATCAAGCACACTCACATATACATGTAATATAACACACACACACACACACACACACAGTAAAGATGCATGTATTCTAAGTACAGTCGCTAACACGCACAATTAACCATGTCTGTCAAGAAAGCGTCATTAATATTGGCTGGAACAACTGATAGTGATTTCCATTGGTTACTTTGTGTATAATTTGTGTCATCGGCCAATGAAAAGTTGGATTAGCCAATGAAAATTGATTAGTCAATGAAAAGTGGGATTAGCCAATGAAAAGTTGGATTAGCCAATGAAAAGTGGGATTAGCCAATGAAAAGTGGGATTAGCCAATGAAAAGTGGGATTAGCCAATGAAAAGTGGGATTAGCCAATGAAAAGTGGGATTAGCCAATGAAAAGTGGGATTAGCCAATGAAAAGTGGGATTAACCAATGAAAAATCGGATTAGCCAATGAAATCTGGATTAACCAATGAAAAGTCGGATTATCCAAAAAATTTCGGATTAGCCAATGAAAAGCCGGATTAGAAAAGGACCATTTGTAAAAACATACTTACCGCAAAAATAACGATGTTGATAAAAATGACTGACAGTGCGAATATGACCTTATCAATGGAACTGAGAATTTCCCCAGGTTCGTGAAAAGGACTATATGTTGTGGAAATCAGTTCCTGGTGCACCGTCGCCTCTTCAAGCGTGTCTTGACTCATCTGTGACTCGTGTTTATGTACTTGTCACACTTGTGTCCGTGTATGTTTAGTTGTATTTATTTATAACTGATTTGTAGGAGTTTGTTTCAATACATCTTAATTCTTGTATCTGTGCCTAATCGTCCTCGAGTCTGTGACTTAAACATGGTGTATGTGGATTGAACCTGTGTTCGAAGCGTTAACAAGATGAATGTGACTTATTGTGTATGTGATTTCATCATTGTGTTTGTGACTTTCTATTTGTGTATGTGACTAGTTAATTGTATTTGTGACTAGTCAACTGTATTTGTGACTTGCTAATTGTGTCTGTGACTAGTTAATTGTGCCTATGATTTTGTGTTAAATGTGTCTGTGACTTGTTAATTGTGCCTATGACTAGTTAAATGTGTATGTAACTTGTTAATTGTGTCTATGATGTGCTAATTATGTTTGCAATCTTTTTTATTATACCCTAGTTTGAATAATATGTTTGCAGTTTGCTACTTGTGTTTGTAATGCTTTCACTGTACCTATAGCTCTAACCTCTTGTATCTGTTAATTTAATCCCATATCTTGTTTGTTGTTTACAATTCTATTTCTTTGTTTCTTATTCGTGTATATTTTTCCTTGTATTTTTCTTGTCTTCCATGTGTCTGAATTTATTCTGTCTTTAGTGTGTTCTCTGTGTTTGAAATTTGTTGCTATATATTTAGCGTATTTCTTGCTGATAACTCTGTAACGTATTCCTGTGTATGTAACGTATTCACTGTGTCTATAACGTATTCCTTGTGTCTATAGCTTGTTCCCTGTGTTTGTAAATAATTACCTGCGTCTATAACTTATTCCCTGTGTCTATAACTTATTTCATATGCTTGTAACGTATTCCCTGTGTTTGTAACGTATTCCTTGTGTCTATAACTTATGTACTGTATCTATAACCTATTCCACGTATCTATAACTTTTTTCCCTTTGTCTGTAACTTATTCCTCTTGTCTATAACACATTCCTTGCATCTGAAAATTATTCCATGTGTCTGTACATTATTCCCTGTATATGTTATTTATTCCTTATGTTTAAACTTATTCTTTGTGTCTGCGAGTCTATACCTTCTTTCCTGTCGGTATATTTTCCCCTATATATACAATTTCTTTCCTGTCGGTATATTTTCCCCTATATATACAGTTTCTTTCCTGTCGGTATATTTTCCCCTATATATACAATTTCTTTCCTGTCGGTATATTTTCCCCTATATATACAATTTCTTTCCTGTCGGTATATTTTCCCCTATATATACAGTTTCTTTCCTGTCGGTATATTTTCCCCTATATATACAGTTTCTTTCCTGTCGGTATATTTTCCCCTATATATACAATTTCTTTCCTGTCGGTATATTTTCCCCTATATATACAATTTCTTTCCTGTCGGTATATTTTCCCCTATATATACAATTTCTTTCCTGTCGGTATATTTTCCCCTATATATACAATTTCTTTCCTGTCGGTATATTTTCCCCTATATATATACAATTTCTTTCCTGTCGGTATATTTTCCCCTATATATATACAATTTCTTTCCTGTCGGTATATTTTCCCCTATATATACAATTTCTTTCCTGTCGGTATATTTTCCCCTATATATATACAATTTCTTTCCTGTCGGTATATTTTCCCCTATATATATACAATTTCTTTCCTGTCGGTATATTTTCCCCTATATATACAATTTCTTTCCTCATTCTGTAACTTCTGTGTCTATTATTTCTTCTCTATGTCTGTATTTCCCTTGTCTTGTGACTTCAACACTATATTTATAAATTGTATCATATGTGCTAAACTTAATCAGTATCTGGTGAGTGTATTTTTTTTCTCTGGGATTTCCTTGTGTATCTGTGACGTACTTATGTTTCTGTTACTTGCTATTTATCTCTGTGATGCATTCCGTTTGTGCCTGCAATGTAGCTTTATTTATTTATGTTACTTTTTGCTTTGTTACGTCACCCTTGTGTCTGTGAAGTAGTTTTCTTCTATTACTTTCTCCTTATCTTTGTGACGTTATTTCGTTTCAGTTACTCTCTCCTTATGTCTGTCAAGTGTTCCTTGTTTCTGTGACGTGATTTTGTGTTGTTACTGTTACTCTTTATTTATCTCTGGAAATGTTCCCTGTGTGTGTGTGTGTGACGTGTTTTGTATTAGTTTCTGTTACTTTCTCTTTATTTCTGTGAAAGTGTTACTTGTCTCTTAACGTATCCATCTTTTCTGTAACAAAAGTAAATAAACGTAAAATGTATTAACGGCATCAAATGTAAATAAGAATGAAATGTATTTTACAATGAAATATCACTGATGTTTAAAAGCTTCGTCATAACATCATTATTACGTGTGCTGTATTGTCTTCAAACACACTCATGGGTACACTAAAATATGTTGGAAGGATCAAACTATCTATCTATCTAGTTATCTATATAGCTATATGTCTGTCTATCTATCTTTTTATTTATCTATATATCTATCTGTATATATATATATATATATATATATCATCATCATCATCAGGTGCCATGCCGGGTGACGTAGGGGGTCATGGCTCTCTACAGCTCTGTCCACAGTATTATGTATCAAAGTCGTTGTTGTTTCTTTGCCGTGCCAGGTTGTCAAACTGTCTAATATTTTCTCACGTTGTCGCCCTCTGTCTCTCGTGCCTTCAATTTTGTCTGTTGTGACTATGTTCTCTAAACCTGCCTGTCTCGTGAAGTGGCATAAAAAAGGAGGTTGCCTTTTTCTTATATTGTTGATTAAGGTCCGTTTCGCATTTAACTCTTTTAACACCTCTACATTAGTTTTTCTGGCAGTCCATGGTATTCTCAGCATTCTTCTGTAGAACCACATCTCTGTTGCCTCCAATCTCCCACTTTCCAGTTTGTTTATTGTCCAAGACTCGCACCCATCAATAGATATAAAGCTAGATAGATATATAGCTAAATAGATAGAGAGACAGATAGATAGACAGACAGACAGATAGATAGATAGATTTTATATATATATAAAATCTATATATCTATCTGTCTATCTATCTGTCTCTATCTATTTAGCTTTATATCTATCTAGCTTTATATCTATTGATTTATCTGTCCCTTTAACGACGAGCAGGGCGTGTGGTAACGGGGCCTGGACTTCTAGTTCAGGTTGCAAAGAATATGGTCACTATTTCCTTTCCAGGCATGTCTTAGAAGGCGACTAAGGAACTTTGGGTGATAAACTGACAACATATAGCCTGTAAAAAAACATTGTCACGTCTTGTCTCAGATTTGTTAACACATCAGCAATGATGGCACATCTTGGATTTCACCTAGCATTCTCCGTCACCTAGGAGTCTGTCACAATATGACAACGATGCAATGTCCGCTTGTTTGCATCTCTTCGTCATTCGGACATTGCCCCGCTGTCCTTCTCCTAGGTGACCAGGAATACCAGATGTCCAATCACTGCGGTGGGGTCAACAAGTCTGACAGAAGAATTGTGAGATAGTTGGCAGAGAAGTATGGGATGTGCTCCTGGCAGGATGTGGTACTCCATGGATAATTGCGAGAGACTAAATATTAATACCCCCCCCCCCCCCAAAAAAAAAAAAAAAACATTATAAATCCATGTCTTTGAAACAACCTTATATGCGTGGAAACGTCGCCTCAGTTACACAACTGAGAAGAACAATTTAAATAACAAATCCCGCCAAAAACGGATGTAAATAAAACGGCGACAAAACGCATTTCAATTCTCTGGACTTAATCCTGCTGGAAATCTAGTAGGATCATGGTCCTGCTACAAGGGAGATCCAGTGGGAGTTTGAGAATGAACGCTGAAGAAGAAGAAATAGCAAATCATTCAATTTAACTAAACAAATAACTCAATTTAACTAACTAAAATATACATTTCAACAAATTGTAACATTTCCTCATTGTAATTATTGTTTTCTCAAATTTTTTATGTGACAAACTTCGCTACTGCTAGATAATTAGCCAAACTGTCAGAGGATACCGGACAAGTTGGAGAGTGTCACAGTAACAAAACAAAAAATCTATAAATACTATGTAATATTGTTACTGATCTAGTTAATGCGCTGAAAGATGACAATATTACAGGATTATCTAGCAACAATATTACATTACCATAGTGTTCAATAATAGATAAGACTGTCTTGCAAGTTGAGATGAAAATTTGGCCGTTAGTCTCAGAATGTATCCCTTCCGCTGTCAAAATTTGTGTACAAGTCAAACACTTTAGATTTGAGATTATTGAACATGCATAATAAAAATAATAGTAGTCTAAAACTAAACAGCTTCAAAAACAAATGTCTTCGTAAACTGATGAACATAAAATGGAGCGACTTCGTCACAAATAGTGATCTAAGAGACAAAACACACCAAGAGTATGTTTCAAACATCATAAGAAAACGAAGATGGAAATACCTTGGTCACGTATTACGACTAGATGTAAACAAAATAAACCAACAAGCCCTTATGTGGACACCTGAGGGTAAAAGAAAAAGAGGAAGACCTAAAACAACCCTTAAAAAACACCATTCTTAAAGAACGGGAATTAATAGGCTGTAAGACCATCCAGAAACTAAAGCTGCAGGCAGCGGACCGCATCATATGGAGAACCAAAACCTCTGCCCTATGTGTCGCTTGCGGCACGAAAGGAACAAACTAACTATTGTTTTTTCCCTGGTGGTTTGTTATGCACTCTTGCCGCTAAGCGTAGAGGTGATTGTAGCTCGAGCTTGCGTTCTAAAGCCAGATGTGTGGACTCGACTGTACTAAACCGTGTTTGTTCAGAATGTCCCTGACGTTTTATATCCATCTTTTCCGTGGTCTTCCTCTGGCTTTGTAACCTGATCTCATTTGTTTATATGCCTGTACGGGCAACTTGCGATGCATTCTTATAATGTGACCAAACCACTTGATCTGCTGTCTTTCTATGTACTCTGTAAAAGGTATTATACCTATTCTTTCCCTGATATCTTCATTTCGCAATCTATCGAGCGTGGTGACCCCGCCGGCTTTCCTCGAGCATTTCATCTCACTATCTTTCTGTAATGTGAAGATGAGAAATACCAGGTTTGACACTGGTAACACAGTGTTGGTAGGAATATACTGTAAATCATTTGCCTTTCAGCTTCCATCTCGATCTTTGGATGAAGAAGTAGTGGTGACGGTATATTACTGCATTTGCCTTTTGACATCTCGTCTCTATCTCTCTGTCATGGCTTCCAGGGGCAAATGCAGTAACATACCAACTGTCACCACTACTTCTTCATCCCAAGATCGAGATGTAAGTTAGATAAATGATCTACAGTATATTCCTACCACCACTGATGTACTATCAGTGACAAACCTGGTCTCTATCATCTTCACATTACAGAAAGATAGATGTGTGATGAAATGCTTGAGGAAAGCTGCAGGGGTCACCAGGCTCGAATAGATTGCGAAATGAAGACATCAGGGAAAGAATAGGTATAACACCTTGCACAGTTTACATAGAAAGGCAGCAGATCAAGTGGTTTGGCCACATTATGAGAATGCATCACAAGTTGCCCGTACAGGCATATAACCGAATGAGATCAGGGTACAAAGCCAGAGGAAGACCACGGAAAAGATGGATATAATACGTCAGGAATATCCTGAACAAACACGGTCATAGCACAGCCGAGGCCACACATCTGGTCTTGGAACATAAGCTCGAGCTCTAATCATCTCTACGCTTAACGGCAAGAGTAGATAAACCACCTGGGGAAAGACAGACCATGCATATCAAGTGACATATTCTTTCCAGAACGCCTCTCCATTGGCCAGAGACATGTTCACACATTCTTCGATATCACTCGTCCAATCATCTTCTTGGTTTTTCTCTTCTCTTTCCTGGCATTCTTCCCTCCAGAATCAGCATTTCAATGCCATCATGTCTCTTTAAGTGTCCGAAATACTGAAGCTTCCTTCTTATGGTGGTATTTAGAAGCCACCATTCATTTAGTTTCAGTAATTTCAAAGTTCTTTTTCTCCATGATATATCTATCTATTCAGTAAACCCTTTATTGCCTTTCAGCGTCAGGGGTAGAAGAGTTCTCTGGAGATGGCCCTCGTGTGTGCTGAGTATATTGTGGAATTTATCGTCTCTTTTATTTCGGTGATCCATCGTTTTCGAGGTCTGCCTTCACTGTATCTGTGTATCATATCTATAGCATTGATGTTCGTAGGATCTTCCTGTAGCATTTGATTTCAAATGAATTTATATCGGATCCATATGTTGCCACTGGGAAAACATATAATCTTAAAATGGTTACTTTAATGTCAGTAATACATTTCCACAACTTTTTCATTTGTGTTAATTTGAGTGTTGCAATTGCGAGTGTTCTTCTAATCTGTAGAACTGTTTTTATATTTGCTCCCATATATTATAATTTGTTTACACATGCTAGTTCTTTCATTCACTTCAAACATGTCTATATCTGTATTCTAGTTCTAAATTGTCTATTTTGATTATCGATTTGATCTGTGTTTGATCATTTTTTGTGTTATGTGCGTTTATGTATAGATTTTGGACCTAGCTGTATTTGTTGCTGCGATTAACTGTTTCAGTCCTATAGGATGTTTAATAAGAAAGACTGTCGTCTGCACCTTATATCAAAAAGTTGTTAGTTTGTTCCTTTCGTAGCCGGCACATAGGGCAGAGGTTCTGAATTTCCATGTGCTGAGATCCGCTGCCTGCAGTTTCAGTTCTTGTATAGTCTTGCAGTCTATTATTTCCCCTTCTTTATGTATATTGTTTTTTATGTTGCTTTAGACCTGCCTAGTTTTCTTTTACCCTCAGGTGTCCACATAATGGCTTGCTGGTTTAATCTGTTTTTATCTAGTCTTAAAGCCTGGCCCAGGTATTTCCATCTGTGTTTTCTTATGATGTTTGAAACAAATTTTTTTTCTTGCTGTGAACATAATCGTATTGCAAAATACCACTACAGGCATTAAAATGAGTACCAGATGGCAAAAACAAGATAACATACAAGAATTACACAGTAGCACTGAATCGCTTAAACCAGACAGTACTGGTTTCTGCCCTATGCATCTTATTTGACTATGAAGGAACATAGTAAATGCTAGGTTTGATCAGTGATCAACACAGTACTAGCACTATATTCACCAGTACTCTTTAATATAATACAGTACTTCTTAATGGGGGAATTAGAGAAATATATGACTAGAAAGATAGCTGGTGGAGTTGTTAGAGAAACTTAATACTGAAAAGATAAGATAGCTGGTGGAGGTGTTAGAGCAACCTAAGACTAGAAAGATTGATATGGAACATTACTTACTAGAGATATGGTTCTATAGAAGAATGCTGAGAACATCATGGACTGCCAGAAAAACTAATGTGGAAGTATTGAAAGAGTCAAATGTGAAACTGAGCTTAATCAATCATATCAGAAAAAGACAATCTTCAATTTTTTTGCCACTTTATGAGACAAAGAAGTTTGAAGAACATAGTCACAACAGGCAAGATTGAAGGCAACAGAGACAGAGTGTGACAAAGTAAGAAAATATTAGTTTAACAGCCTGACATGGCTGGGAAACAACTACTTTCCTGATACATAATACTGGTGATAGAGCTGTGGAGAGCCATGATTACCTACACCAACCGGCATGACACCTGATGATGATAGGCAGTTATACATTTACTGGCAATTATGAAGGCCTGGGAAACACATCAATTAATACTTTATTATTACACAATATGAAAGAAAGTCGGGTTAATGGCAACTATGAAGGCCTGGGAAACACATCAATTAATACTTTATTATTACACAATATAAAAGAAAATTAGGTTAATGGCAACTATGAAGGTCTGGAAAACACATCAATTAATACTTTATTATTGCATAACATGAATGAGTTACATTAATAAGATGTAACTTGCACAGTAATTTGTTGCCAAAACTCAGATTGAAGACTGAAAGCCCATAGTATTAGGTATGTTGATTATCATCTTTGCACACCGGACACGTCCATAGGTGCTCCGATCTCCACTTCAGTAAATCTCTCAGGGTATAACGGCTGATGGTTCCGGTTCTATGTTGGTTCATTACTCTTTTTGTTGAGCCACGCCCATACACACTCCCAATTTCTTGCATTCTTGATATTGACTCATGCTTATTCATCTCAAAATCCTCTGATCGTGAGTGAAATTATTTTTTTTTAGCCCATAGTGGTTTGTAGCAATGTAGAATCTTATCTGTTCGTGATGTCTAGAAAACATTTTAAAAATCATTCGGTTCATTACGGTTTATGTGTTCATAAACATTCCAATTTTTTAATATTAGGCTTGATTACATAAAGCTTCATACGCAGAGAATTTTTAAAAACACAACTCGTCTGCTAGCGATTATTCAATCTGCGTACAAAGACTAGAAAGATCGTTGGTGGATTTGTTAGAGCAACTTAATACTGGAAAAATCGCTGGTGAAGTTGTTAGAGCAACCTAAGACTAGAAAGATCGCTGGTGAAGTTGTTAGAGCAACCTACGACTAGAATATAGATGGTGAAGGTGTTATTGCAACCTATTACAAGATCGATGGTGAAGGTGTTATTGCAACCTATTACAAGATCGATGGTGAAGGTGTTATTGCAACCTATTACAAGATCAATGGTGAAGGTGTTATTGCAACCTAAGACTAGAAAGATCGATGGTGAAGGTGTTATTGCAACCTAATACAAGATCAATGGTGAAGGTGTTATTGCAAACTAATACAAGATCGATGGTGAAGGTGTTATTGCAACCTAAGAATAGAAAGATCAATGGTGAAGGTGTTATTGCAACCTAAGACTAGAAAGATCAATGGTGAAGGTGTTATTGCAACCTAAGACCAGAAAGATCGATGGTGAAGGTGTTATTGCAACCTATTACAAGATCGATGGTGAAGGTGTTATTGCAACCTATTACAAGATCAATGGTGACGGTGTTATTGCAACCTATTACAAGATCAATGGTGAAGGTGTTATTGCAACCTAAGACTAGAAAGATCAATGGTGAAGGTGTTATT
The DNA here is from genome assembly GCA_034231615.1 of Meghimatium bilineatum. Lineage (NCBI taxonomy): Eukaryota > Metazoa > Mollusca > Gastropoda > Stylommatophora > Philomycidae > Meghimatium > Meghimatium bilineatum. The sequence continues at coordinate 39,763,756 of CM067309.1, read as the reverse complement.
GCAACCTAAAACCAGAAAGATCGATGGTGAAGGTGTTATTGCAACCTAATACAAGATCGATGGTGAAGGTGTTATTGCAACCTAAGACTAGAAAGATCGATGGTGAAGGTGTTATTGCAACCTAATACAAGATCGATGGTGAAGGTGTTATTGCAACCTAATACAAGATCGATGGTGAAGGTGTTATTGCAACCTAATACAAGATCGATGGTGAAGGTGTCATTGCAACCTAATACAAGATCGATGGTGAAGGTGTTATTGCAACCTAATACAAGATCGATGGTGAAGGTGTTATTGCAACCTAAGACTAGAAAGATCGATGGTGAAGGTGTTATTGCAACCTAAGACTAGAAAGATCAATGGTGAAGGTGTTATTGCAACCTAAGACTAGAAAGATCGATGGTGAAGGTGTTATTGCAACCTAAGACTAGAAAGATCGATGGTGAAGGTGTTATTGCAACCTAAGACTAGAAAGATCAATGGTGAAGGTGTTATTGCAACCTAAGACTAGAAAGATCGATGGTGAAGGTGTTATTGCAACCTAAGACTAGAAAGATCGCTGGTGGAGTTGTTCGAGCAACCTAAGACCAGAAAGACCAACTTCATTTACATGCCTATGCTTTCAGATGTGGAGGGTAATGAGAGATCTGACAGGCTGCTGAGCATGGAATTCATTTTCAAACTCCCACCGTTTCTCTCTCTTATAGCTTAATAATGGTGCTACAAGATTTTCTGCAGGATGAAATCCAGAGAATGGAAATGTGGTGTGTCACCGTTTATTTGCGCCAATGGGCCGACATGTCCGACTTTGGCATTGGAAAATATCTAATAAGAAATAGATAGGCCTAAATGCCCCCTAAAAAAAGACATAAATGAATATTGAAATGGAACTGTCAGCTGCTACAATTGGATAATTTACTGGGATGTGGATCAATCATCGTTGGATTTTTTTCTAGTGCGCACTAACAATAACTTTCGCTCACAACTCAATCATATTCAAACAGGATTAACATAATTTATATAAAAATATTTATTTAGCTTATTTACACAATTTCTGTGCACTGTCTTTCGAAGTGTATACTGATTGGTTTTCACATCTATCCACACAATTATCCTGACAATTTTACTCACATCTATTCATACAGCATTTTTGACATTCGCTCAACATGCACAACCATATGGAAACTGATATCCACACAATTTTACTGACACATCTGTCTGCACACTTATTTTGACATTCACACTATTTACAACCTGTAATCTTATCCTTCTGTCAGGTAGACACTGAAAATACTAGTCACCTTGATAGATACCAGCTATCTTGACAAATCAAATGATCATCTTGACAGACCATGATACTATCTTGACAGATATTTACCATTTTGACAGATATTGACAAATGATACTATATCTTCACACAACATGATATCCTGAAGAGATCAGATAGTATTTGGAAGGAATATGTGTTTAAAACACAAAAAGTGCCCCAACCATGTTTCCGTAGAAAATGTAAGTCACGACAGATGAAATGCATATGATATTAAACTAGATTTTATTGCTAAGTAAATAAATCACAGTAATTATTTAACCATCATAAGATGCAATTGATGGTGCATGTCTAGTTTCTAAGGAAATGCTACCTCTAATGTTAATCATACTGCTAATCTAATTCTGTTAACTCTAATTCTACTGTTAGTAAAAATGCTAATGTTAGCCCAATCCTAATGCTAATGTTAACCCTATGTCTATTTTAATGCTAATGCTAATGTTAACCTGTAGCAACCCGATGTCAACATATGCCTCAAGATTACTCTTTCCATAGACACCCGATGTCAACATATGCCTCAAGATTACTCTTTCCATAGACACCCGATGTCAACATATGCCTCAAGATTACTCTTTCCATAGACACCCGATGTCAACATATGCCACGTTTAACAATCATGGACAACAATCACCATGTAAATTTCCTACGTGCTTTTATAATAACTATTTGCTAGGTTGTGAGGGATGAACATTACATAAAACAATAGCAAAGAGAATCACTGCTTTCGGAGATATGTTACAGAAGAATTTTACGTATATCATGGACATCTAAAAAAACAAATAAAAAAGTGTTAAGATCAATAAACATCGAAGAGGGCTGGCTCCTTAACAACATCTTAACTAGAAATCTGTGTTTTTTGGGTCATATAAAGAGACATAACAGCATGGAAAGATTAATAGCTGAAGGCAGAGTTAACGGCAACAGGGGAAGAGTGCGCCAAAGATGACGACAGTGCAGCAATATATCAGATTGCTTAAACATTCTCTAGCTGCGTCAGGTCAACTCGCCCAGAAAAGCAGATTGTTCAGAGAATCCATAAGGGAGACTGTATTCTGGAAAGATGAATTCACATGATGATAATTTGCTAGAGTGGTCATCCTTGATTTTGCCGCTGTATTTGAAAACCCCCGTAGTGTATTTTATTCACTCTCTTCACGTTTGCAAGCCACGCTGTGTGGACTAACTTCAGTGACGCCATTGTTTGTGAATTCTTCATGAATGCTGATTCTGACGAAGAAGATTTTGAAGGTTTCAGTGTTGTGGGGGTTGATGGAGATGATTATATTTAAGTGATGTAAATGCTCTCATTTATGAAGAAGAAATTGAGGAACTGGGTTTTCTACAGATAGGTCTATGGATTACCTCAAAAGTCCTTTATACAGTTTTTGTTAGTCCTCATTGTCCATGTTTGTTGTCCACAACATAACACTGACGCACAAAAAACACTTCTAAATCATATCCAGCATCCACTTATCTCTACTGTCTCCAAATTTGAAATCAATAACTCTTCTTCTTCAGCGTTCATTCTCAAACTCCCGCTGGATCTCTCCTGTAGCAGGACACATTCTCAAACTCCTGCTGGATCTCTCCTGTAGCAGGACACATTCTCAAACTCCCGCTGGATCTCTCCTGTAGCAGGACACATTCTCAAACTCCTGCTGGATCTCTCCTGTAGCAGGACACATTCTCAAACTCCTGCTGGATCTCTCCTGTAGCAGGACACATTCTCAAACTCCTGCTGGATCTCTCCTGTAGCAGGACACATTCTCAAACTCCTGCTGGATCTCTCCTGTAGCAGGACACATTCTCAAACTCCTGCTGGATCTCTCCTGTAGCAGGACACATTCTCAAACTCCTGCTGGATCTCTCCTGTAGCAGGACACATTCTCAAACTCCCGCTGGATCTCTCCTGTAGCAGGACACATTCTCAAACTCCTGCTGGATCTCTCCTGTAGCAGGACACATTCTCAAACTCCTGCTGGATCTCTCCTGTAGCAGTACTACTAGATCTCCAGCAGGATGCAGTCCAGAAAGTGGAAATGCGTTGTATCACTGTTTTATTTACGTCAATCGCCCGACACATCCATCTTCGGCAGAATCAATAACTAAATAAATAAATAAAACAGTTATGCCAAAAAAGGACACACCCAGAAAAGCCAGAATTCATAAAAAATAGCCGGATTCCAGAAGATGTTGCATAATATATCTCTGGATTGCTACAGGTTAACCCTATCCCTAACCCTTCATTAGTTAATATGAATCTGTTACTAAGTTGACAAAATTAATTGAAGAATATATATATTAAAGAAAACTAAACATAGGTATCACATGGTGGCATCATCTAGGAAAACTCCCATTAAGGAAAAGGAAATCCTTATTACACCATCTACAGAGACCTGGTTGGAACATTTTTTTTTTAGTTTTGAGCGCATATTCTTTTCAAGTCTACGCGATTAGTCAATTATTTTATAAATAATTTGCACATGGGGGTGTGTGTTCGATACCAGGCTGTGATATCTTATTTAAAAATGCATTGTTTGAAAGTTCCCTGAGAAGTATTGCTTAAAGATATGAAGTTCTGTGTTATGACTGGCACTCTCGGCAGGTGGCGTGTGGCTCTGGTGAAATGGACTGAGATCTTATGAGGAATCCCTAGCACAATGAAGTGAATTCTTGACGCATAATATTAAGCACATCCCTTTAGCCATGATCTCTCAAGCAGATTAAACAGTTAGCCTCTGCCGCCAGTTGTGATGTACACAGATTAGATAGTTAGCCTCTACCGCCAGACATGAGACAGCCTTGCCGCCAGTCGTGATGTACACAGATTAGACAGTCTCTGTCGCCAGTCGTGATGTACACACATTAGACAGCCTTGCCGCCAGTCGTGATGTACACAGATTAGACAGTCTCTGCCGCCAGTTGTGATATACACAAATTAGACAGCCTTGCCGCCAGTTGTGATGTACACAGATTAGACAGTTAGCCTCTGCCACAAGTTGCGATGTACACAGATCACACAGTTAGCCTCTGTCGCCAGTTGCGATGTACCAAAACAAATTAGACATCCTCTGTTGGGATGTACCCAAAAAGATTAGACAGTCCATGTTGTCAGGCACAATGTCATGAACAAACTGGCACTGTCGGTTGGCCGCCATAATATAATGAAGATTCCAACAGCGAATGAGGATTTTAAAATTACAAAGGAATCACAACTCGTCTGTAGCCTCTTCAAGTGTTTCCTCCTGTTTATTCATGTTCTCCTCAAACTCCTCCAGTTGATTCATGTTCTCCTCAAACTCCTCCTGTTGATTCATGTTCTCCTCAAACTCCTCCTGTTTATTCATGTTCCTCACAACCTCCTCCAGTTTATTTATTTTCTTCACAACCTCTTCCTGTTTATTCATGTTCCTCACAACCTCCTCCAGTTGATGCATATTCTCAACCTCCTTCTGTTTATCCACGTTCTCCCCCACCTCCTCCTGTTTATTCACGTTCTCCCCCACCTCCTCCTGTTTATTCACGTTCTCCTCAATATCCTCTTCTACATTCTGTGATTCTTGGCCAGATTTCTTTGCAGTTGTATCCTTCTCTTTGACAGCAAAACTTCGCGCTTCTTTCTCAAACTTGAGTAGCATTATACCCAGCTCACCATCATGTCTGTTCTTGGTTACCTGTGATAGAAAGAGGTAGAATTGTATAAGAACATGCGACCAAGAACAAATAAGAACAGTGTCTGCCCTAACAAGCTGGGTCCAAAAGATACTCTAGATGACCCAATTGTGGCAAGAGATTATAGAATGGATAGTGGACTGCTGATGGTCAGTGTGAATTCCTTCATCTCGGTTACTAAAGCAATGCAAAACATTGTGATCTTTATTAGTCTTAATGTTTACCTTTCAAGTTCTAGAACAGTGTTTCACACAATTTTTGTGACGTCGCCAATTAAGGCAAAGAGGAGTATAACTTAATAGAGTTTGTAACCACTTATGATAATTTGACACATGATGATGATGATGATGAAGTAATCCCTTTTTGAGAGGGTAGGCATTGACACATAATGATGATGTAATTCCTTTAGCTGTGAGAAGGTAGCCATTGACACATGTAGTAATCCCTTTAGCTGTGAGAAGGTAGCCATTGACACATGTAGTAATCCCTTTAGCTTTGTGAAGGTAGACCTTGACATTCCATAGCCATTATGAAAAAAAACAAGTCCTCAGTTGAGTAACTGTGGTGCCACCAGAACTTATTATAAGGTTTGTCAAAGGTATGGCTCTGTTGGGCGAGGGAGGGTGGCATTATGGGTGCATCTTTAGCTCCTGAATGGAGTCATTCCAGTGCAGCTCTATCCCAGGATCATCACATACACTTCTGGGGTACAACTATCTCATATCCCAGGACCATCACATACACTTCTGGGGTACAACTATCTCATATCCCAGGACCATCACATACACTTCTGGGGTACAACTATCTCATATCCCAGGATCATCACATACACTTCTGAGGTACAACTATCTCATATCCCAGGACCATCACATACACTTCATTTTATCAGTCCAGACCAAGTTATTATAATGGAATTTCTGTTAGCAAATTCATATTTTATCAGTCCAGATCAAGTTATTATGATGGAATCTCTGTAGCAATTTATATTTTATCTGTCCAGACCAAGTTATTATGATGGGATTTGACAATTTCTGGTTGATTATGACTATATAGTGATAGTATTATTCTCTTATCCTCTGATTGGTACCACATCCTATTCAGGGCGTAGCTATCAACGCAGCATTTGTTGACTGGTGATTTTTTATTATTTTTTTTGGCAATTGATATATAGTGAAAATCTCTCCAACATTTTTATGTTTACATGTTGTGTGTTCTACTGTCCCCTAGTTATGTGTTCTACTGTCCCCTAGTTATGTTTACATGTTGTGTGTTCTACTGTCCCCTAGTTATGTTTACATGTTGTGTGTTCTACTGTCCCCTAGTTATGTTTACATGTTGTGTGTTCTACTGTCCCCTAGTTATGTTTACATGTTGTGTGTTCTACTGTCCCCTAGTTATGTTTACGTGCTGTGTGTTCTACTGTCCCCTAGTTATGTTTACATGTTGTGTGTTCTACTGTCCCCTAGTTATGTTTACATGTTGTGTGTTCTACTGTCCCCTAGTTATGTTTACATGTTGTGTGTTCTACTGTCCCCTAGTTATGTTTACATGTTGTGTGTTCTACTGTCCCCTAGTTATGTTTACATGTTGTGTGTTCTACTGTGTTTTGCTCAGACATTTAATAAGCACGTTCTTACTAGTTGCAACCCGGACCTCACAGGTGTGAGACCAACATTCTAACCTCTTGGTCATGCGCTACACTATTTCTCTAGTTCTCTGGTAATTATATGTTCATGTATATATTTATGTCCATACTGCACGTTTCAGTAACAGATTGTTATGTATCTTCCTCTTCTGCATTCATACTCAAACTCCTGCAGATTAGCAGAGTGTAGTCCAGAGAACAGAATGCTTTACCTATTGTTTTTTTTGTTATCTATAGTTCAAGCAACAAAACACTCCAGTCAATAAGATCTGATGATAACAACCAACTGACCTACAAGTACTTCTTGCCTTTGACAGACACAACCAACTGACCTGCAAGTACTTCTTGCCTCTGACAGACACAACCAACTGACCTGCAAGTACTTCTTGCCTCTGACAGACACAACCAACTGACCTACAAGTACTTCTTGCTTCTGACAAACACAACCAACTGACCTACAAGTACTTCTTGCCTTTGACAGACACAACCAACTGACCTGCAAGTATTTCTTGCCTCTGACAGAGGCCAAACGTTTGTCTTGGAGGATGAGAACATTATCTGCTTCCTGAGTAGCTTTGGCTGTACCAAAAATAGAGGCTATAGTTAGGTCTTCAGTTTCTTTTTCCTATCATGTTAATAAAACAAAAACAGAAGCTGTAGTTAGGTCTTCAGTTTATTTTTCTTATCTTGTTAATAAAACAAATGTTAAATGTTGGATTATTTGCAAATAGGGGACTTTAATTCAGGTTAGTTTGGCTCTAGTTGAATGTAGTATGGTTAACAATTTGTGTTCACAGTTGAAAACAGATAGTTTTGTTTACAGTGAAGACAGATAGTTGTGTTCACAATTTAAAACAGACAGGTGTTCACATTTGAATACACTTGTGTTCACAGTTGAAGACAGAGTTGTGTTCACAGTTAAAAATATACTTGTGTTCACAGTTGAAGAGAGTTGTGTTTACAGTTGAAGATAGATTGTGTTCACAGTTGAAAACAAGACATACGTTCACAGTTGAAAACAGACAGTTGTGTTCACAGTTTATGAGATAGATTGTGTTCACAGTTGAAGACACACAACTATGACATTGGAGACGCAATTATATTAGAAATACACAACTATAATATTGCAGACCAACCATAAGTTGACAGGCCCTGAAGGGGAGCAATGAATAGTACCATTATCATTATCATCCATGGGCAAACATCTCATTATCATCCATGAGCAGACATCTCATCATCATCCATGGGCAGACATCTCATCATCCATGGGCAGACATCTCATCATCCATGGGCAAACATCTCATCATCCATGGGCCGACATCTCATCATCCATGGGCAGACATCTCATCATCCATGGGCAGACATCTCATCATCCATGGGCCGACATCTCATCATCATCCATGGGCCGACATCTCATCATCCATGGGCCGACATCTCATCATCCATGGGCAGACATCTCATCATCCATGGGCAAACATCTCATCATCCATGGGCCGACATCTCATCATCCATGGGCCGACATCTCATCATCCATGGGCAAACATCTCATTATCATCCATGGGCAGACATCTCATCATCCATGGGCCGACATCTCATCATCCATGGGCCGACATCTCATCATCCATGGGCAGACATCTCATCATCCATGGGCAAACATCTCATCATCCATGGGCCGACATCTCATCATCCATGGGCCGACATCTCATCATCATCCATGGGCCGACATCTCATCATCCATGGGCCGACATCTCATCATCCATGGGCCGACATCTCATCATCCATGGGTCGACATCTCATCAGTCATGGGGATTATGTGATAGTAGACAGAAGTAAGAAATGGTGAGATGATGGTTTTTTTCCACAGGTCACAGGTTGTCAGCCTATCACGCAACTTTCCTTAGTCATTTCCTACAACATGCATGGGAAAAAAAGATTCACCCTATTCTTTGCACTTGAATTTCAGGTCCCAGTTAGCACACGAGCGATGGGCACATGATGGATGCTAACACAAACAGGACTTACACAAGTGATGGACACATGATGGATGCAAACACAAACAGGACTCACACGAGCGATGGACACATGATGGATGCAAACACAAACAGGACTCACATGAGCGATGGACACATGATGGATGCAAACACAAACAGGACTCACACGAGCGATGGACACATGATGGATGCAAACACTTACAAACAGGACTAACACGAAGGTGCTCTAACCTTTCTTGGATGAATAACCAAAGTGACGTGACAATTCATGTTTGTAGCAAACTGTCTACAAGAAGCTATGATGGAATCTTGCTTCAAGAAGCGGCTACTCCAATCCATGCCATCCACCCCCATCATGAACTGTAGGTTGTCCAAGACAACATGGGTGACATCGTGGATGTAGACTGCATGAGTCATGGCCTAGACACAAATCATGGACAATAATAGTTTTTACTGACAACTAATGTAGTTCAGTTTTATGACATCACTAACATCTTCTGAATATAGCCCACATCTGTGGTTGATTTTTGTACGTGACACTAATACATACATCACCTGAAAACTAACACCTGCGATATCTGATATTCAATACATGTGCTAGGTAACACTAATACCTGCGCTATATGACACTAACAACTACACTACCTGACACACCTGCATTTCAATGAATCAAGTGCCATGCTGAGTGGTGTAGGTGATCATGTTTCTCCACAACTCTCTGTCTCTTGTGTTGTCAATAAGTTCAGTTGGTGATTTTTTTGTGTGCCACAGTGACAACCCATCCAGAAATTTCTCTGTCACTTCTCCCTTGACCTTTCTAGTGGTTACTAAATGAACATTTAGTTTTTGCTTTTCTCATCACTTGCCCTAAAAACCTTGATTGTCTGCTTCTAATTTTTGCTATAATTTGTCATTTTACTTCAGCATCTCTAAGAATTTCTGCATTAGTTTTCTTGACTGTCCATGGGATTTTCATCAGTCTTCTTAAAAACCACATCTAAGTTGCCTCCAACTTATCTTGGGCACTTTTGTTTACTGTCCATGCTTTGCATCCATAAAGGAGTCGCTCAATTAATATCCTAGCACTAGAACTTGTGCATGCATTGATATTACTTCATTGGATATAATGACACTAACACCTGCATTACCTGACACTAACACCTGCATTACTTGACACTAACACCTGCATTACCTGACACTAACACCTGCATTACTTGACACTAACACCTGCATTACCTGACACTAACACCTGCATTACCTGACACTAACACCTGCATTACCTGACACTAACACCTGCATTACCTGACACTAACACCTGCATTACCTGACACTAACACCTGCATTACCTGACACTAACAGACACTAACTTCTGTGCTCCCTGATACAAAAACCTGCGCTCCCTTATACTAACACCTGCACTACCTGACATTAACATGTTATACGAGACAACACTTTCAATACTTGATACTTCTACTTGACACTCTCCGACCATTGCATTATTTACATCAACCACCATCTTGACACTCTCCTGTCACAACATTACTTACATCCAACACATTCTTGACACTCTCCTGTCACAACATTACTTACATCCAACACATTTTTGACACTCTCCTGTCACAACATTACTTACATCAACCACCATCTTGACACTCTCCTGTCACAATATTACTTACATCCAACACATTCTTGATACTCTCCTGTCCATGGAATGTCATGAAGTACATTGGTAGACTCTTGAATTGATCAGCGTACCTACGATACTTATCCATATTTTTACTCAGGTCCATCCTGCATACACAAAAAAGAATGAGCTCTGTCAAATACAAGATTTTAAATGAAGCTTTTAACACAACTATGAAATTATAAACAGACCAGAAAATGATGCAATTCTACAAATCACAACAGGACACAGCCGACTCCACAATCACATGTACAACAAAATTTATGATCAGCAACACAGAAATGTGTACACGTGAATAGACACAACAGACTGCAAAACATATACTTGAAGAATGTCCGGAATATGAAATGTTGAGACAAACATTCTTGCACATAGAAACATATACTTGAAGAATGTCCGGAATATGAAACGTTGAGACAAACATTCTTGCCCACAGAAACATACTTGAAGAATGTCAGGAATATGAAACGTTGAGACAAACATTCTTGCACATAGAAACATATACTTGAAGAATGTCCGAAATATGAAACGTTGAGACAAACATTCTTGCACATAGAAACATATACTTGAAGAATGTCCGGAATATGAAATGTTGAGACAAACATTCTTGCACATAGAAAAAACCTTTCTAGTTTGATTGTCTCCATACAATTAATAAACAATAATGGTAATAAGACATCCATGTCTTATAACTCCTGATATTACTGAAAACCACTGTAAATCCTGCACTTATTCTAAGTGAATTTTTACTGCCTTTCATATTATGTCTACCCTCTGATATTCCTGCAATATTATCCATTTATTTAGCGCATATACCTTACTGAATACATAGAAACATATAGAAATAAACGTACTCAAAAATCACAATTATTTAGCAGACAAACTCACTGAGCAAACTGAAACAGCATCATCATCCCAAGCCGCACGTTGTTGATTTCAAAACTTCCCCACAATGTATTCACCTGCAAGACATCAGAAAGGACTGATACAATATCAACAATACAGATATCACATTTTGAACTGAAGGATGCATATAGTTAAACTGAGTCTTCTTCTTCTGAGTTCGTTCTCAAACTCCTACAGATTAACAGGATGTAGTTCCTATCTTGGAGCAGTGCATAGATATACCTTCCAGGTGGTGTGACTGTCTCATGGATCAGCTGCATCTGCAACCAATCAACCAGCAGGATATAGTTCCTATCTTGGAGCAGTGCACAGATACAAACCTACCTTCCAGGTGGTGTGAGTCTCATGGACCGCTGCATCTGCAACCAATCAACAAGCAGGATATAGTTCCTATCTTGGAGCAGTGCACAAATATACTTTCCAGGTGGTGTGACAGTTATTTCTGATTTGATCATGGGTGCATAGAAAATCCAGACTTCCCAGCATAATAATACCATTACTTGCATTAGGTCGAAGGGCGTGATCTCATGGGCCACTGGATCAACAATCCAGCAGGATGTAGTCCTCAGAATGGAATGTATTATGTTGTGGTTTCATCACCATCAAGTGTCGTCTCCGCAACAAAGGTTGACTGCAACTGCAACAGACCTTCAACATCCCCTGTCTCTTGTTTTGGTGGTGCACTCTGCTAGGCTATAACCTGTCCATCTTGTGATGTTACTCTCCCACTTTGTCTACCTCTTGCTCGCTTCCATTTGACTTTATCCTCAAGTAAGGTCTTCCATAAGGAGTCATGTCTTTTAATGTGTCCAAAATGTTTTTATTTGCCTGATTTTTACTCTTTCTTCATATTAAGTGTTTTTAGAACCCCTTTGTTTGTTTTCTTCTCTTTCCATGATGTTCTCCATATTCCTCTATACACCCACATCTCAAAGGCATCAATTCTGTCTTCTAATTGTTGTTTTTTCAGTGTCCATGTTTCTGAACCATACATTAATATAAAATAGATGTAACATTTTATATTTCTCATTGTCATGGTTTACAGCTGCGATGTCCATCTCTTTCGGCCCGACACATCCAAATTCTTCTTCAGTGTTCATTCTCAAACTCCCGTTGGATCTCTCTTCTAGCAGGACCATGATCCTATTAGATTTCCAGCAAGGTTCTATTAGATTTCCAGTAAGACGTAGCCCAGAGAATGGAAATGCGTTGTGTCGCCGTTTTATTTGCGCCAATGGCCCGACACATCCGTCTTCGGTGGAACATCCAAATTCAGAATGGCTTTTGAGTTACAGGCCGACTAATGAGTCAAAATAGTGGGAAGCGTAACTTTTACAATAACTTGCTGCAGCTGGAGGAAGAAAGTTTTATGTATAAGATTATGAGACATATGTATGACAAGGACATACACATGACATTCAGGTAGGTAGGGTCTGAATCCACTTCCAGTAGGATGGATTCTAATCACTTTCTTCTTCTGCGTTGGTTCTCAAACTCCTGCAGATTAGCAGGATGTAGTCCGGAGAACGGAATGCGTTGTGTCATGGTTTACATCATTGCTACGATATCTGCGCCTTTCAGCCAGACACATCCGATTTCAGCATGGCTTTAGGTCACTGACCCTATATGGGATGGGACAGCCAACTCCATCCCATAACCTCTTTAGTCGCCTCTTACGACATGCATGGAAGGTAAACAGTGTTGCTATTCTTTGCTCCCCATTCGGCCCCGGCAACACACGGGCGGCATCACTATTTCAGGATCCTTAGTGAGGATGTCAGAATTTGACAAGAGCAGTGGTAGACAAGAAAGTTTTTTAAAAAGTAGTGACCAGGGTGTACCGCCAGGTGCTTGGTTGCCCCCATAGCAAAATTTGTGGAAACAGGGCTGTCAGAGTAAAGTTGTTGCTATGGATATAGTTTTGCATCAGGTGTGATGCGCCTGAATGTGAAAGGTGATGAATGCACGTCAACATCCATTGACTGTAGGCGGGACATCCGGCCCAGATGCACACATTTATCCGTCCCCTTTCTTTCTATAATATACCTACAATATTTGGTTTTTTTTAAAACCCGGTAAAAAAAACAAAATCAAAAATTGTGCTAACAACAAAAATATGAAAACATAAATAAAATATCAGAGAGTACTCACCCCTTGCATGCACAAGTCAAGGGAATATTCGCTCAGGAAAGTTGTCTTCCCTGATCCTGTTGGTCCAGTGAACACAGTCAGCTCCCCTCGTCTGTGACCTTTCAGAATTTTGTTCAGGGTAGGGAAACGTTTCCACTTAAACAACATGTACAATATGTGATATATTATACTATAGTACAATCATGTACTCACTCTTACATTTTCTATAGTACAATCATGTACTCACTCTTACATTTTCTATAGTACAATCATGTACTCAATCTTACATTTTCTATAGTACAATCATGTACTCACTCTTACATTTTCTATAGTACAAGCATGTACTCAATCTTACATTTTCTATAGTACAATCATGTACTCACTCTTACATTTTCTATAGTACAATCATGTACTCACTATTACATTTTCTATAGTACAATCATGTACTCACTCTTACATTTTCTATAGTACAATCATGGACCGCTACACAGTCAGACAAATGTAAACAAATAAAATAGTTCTAAATGGCAGGAAATAATCATATAATACTATTTTATTCTGTAGGGTCTAATGGATTGTTTCCCTAAGCGACTTCTATGATTTCTTAAAGGCTTGAATATCAAATGACGCCGAAGACGGATGTGTTGGGCCATTGGCGCAAATAAAACGGCGACACAACGCATTTCCATTCTCTGGACTACATCCTGCTGGAAATCTAGTAGCATCATAGTCCTGCTATAAGGGATATCCAGCGGGAGTTTGAGAATGAACGCTGAAGAAGAATATCAAATTATTACTCAATTTTTTTGGGTTAATTCTCATGAAAATATTATATGAGCTCAGACATTGTCTCATAAAAAGGTCCTGTGCCGGGTAGCTAGCGCAAGGTTTATTATGACTTCCATTTTCCTCAAAACTTGGTAAAAAATTGACCTACTTATGATTCAGATGATATTGATACGCAATTTTTAATTGGAATTCTAGAAAACGTGAATGTATCAGACAATGATGGGATAGTAGTTCAGTATTTAGTAGGTCTAGTTGAAATTATACTACAATTGTGTAGTGTAGGCATAATTGATGATGTGCTCGTCCCGCCCCACACACCATAGGCCTAGCAATGATTGAGAATAGTCAATACAGCTGATCTATGTCAATATTGATTAATTTCACAAGAAATCAAGTCCTGCAAACGACATTGATCGAGATTATTCTGCTTGTAAGACTAGGTCTAGTTTTCACTATTTCTACATTAGTCACTCTTTGGGGGTACGAGCAGAACAAACATGCATGCCTGTATCAAAATTTCTCAGAAAAACCAGATCCGTTTTGGAATCCAGTTTTATCAGATATCTAGGGCTTTTTTTATGTGAACTAGTCCTGTATATTTGGTGTAGTTAACAGCTACAGACTGTTGTTGCCATGCTGTGTAATGGAGACTGCTTTGCAGCTTTCATTTGAACATTTATCAGCAAACAAATTGACACAAGTAAATGAAGCCGACATAAATTCACCAAAAAATAAACATAATCATAATTGGTGATCACTCACCTTGACACCTGCATACTGCTCGGAGTGTAGACACTCTGATAAAATTTTCTGGTCAAGTTGATCAAAAATGGCTATTGAGTCATGTGCTATTGGTCGTGCTTTCTTGAGGATGGTGGACAACTTCAGGCCCTGGCTTAAGGCTGTCATTGGACCAGGATCATCTTGGCTGGGGCTTAAGACAATATAGATAATATTAGGACATCTTAGATAAATTTAGATTAACTTTCACCACATCAATGGTTACAAATGTCGTCAATTGTTTTTCCGTTGTTTAGAACCGTTGGCGACATTTATAGATCGTTGCTAATGCTGTCATTCATCGACATGTAACAAGATTTCTAGTGTCATGTGACCAGAATCAGCGACTCATAGCTAGCAGTAGTATTGTACTTCCAATGCTGGTTTAGTCTAGGAAAATGAGGATGGACAAAAAAAATTGTTAATATCGAGAGACATCTGTCTAGATTTGAATCAATCGGCGGATTTCAATGGCCATTAATATGTATAATTGACGTAAATTACTATGGATTGTGATAGGGAATTCTTAGGAATTACTTAGTTTTATAAAGTAGATATAGTAACACTTAGTTTTATAAAGTAGATATAGTAACACTTAGTTTTATAAAGTAGATATAGTAACACTTAGTTTTATAAAGTAGATATAGTAACACTTGGTTTTATAAAGTAGATATAGTAACACTTAGTTTTATAAAGTAGATATAGTAACACTTAGTTTCATTATGAAATGATATGGAGCATGGAACTAACATATTGACGGATTTACAAACATTAGGTCTAAGTTTCTATAACCATTTTTTAAACACGGTAAGTTAGTTTTACATGTTTTTATTAATTTCCCCAGCTATATTATGTTAGTTTAGTTAAGAAACTACATAAATATATTAAACTTAGGTGTGTGACAATGTGTAAAATAATGTGTAAAATAATATGTAAAACAATGTTTTCTGGGTTGCCACATTGGAAAATAAATAAATGAGTCATTATTTTTAAATAATTTGTAATTTGATTTTGATTTTCCGTTTTCCAATCTTCACGACCTTCTCACACCTCTTGTATCACACACGCACAAACAGAACGTAGACCAATATATGCTGTAGTAAATTTTTTATATACATATACAAAAATTACTTTAACCGTTAGCAAGCCAGATTAAAAAATACGAAACGTCTCCCTGCCACCGGATTCTTTTTTGAAAATTTGCGTTATTGATGGTGATTGTTTTGAAAATGTGATAATTTTTTGGTTGTTCGAGATATTTAAATAATATTTGCACATATAAATAAAGAATTGAATTATGCATATATTGTTGTAATTTATGTACGTGTGTGTGTGATACAGACGTATGAGAAAGTGGTAAAGACGTTTTTCACACACACACAATATTTTATAACAAATAAAGAGGAAAAAAATAAGTAAAAAAAAAAATAACTTACCTTACATATCGAATTCCTTGGCAACACTGTAAACAAAATCACGCAAATCTGTTGTATTTATGTTCTTTCACTACGAAATTATCAAAATATAGCCGGGGGAACTGTATAAAACATGTAGATTTGCAGTAAAATCGTTCTTTGAGCTTAGGCCTAGTTATTTTTTCTTGCACTTCAACATATTCGATATCAAACAACACAGCATTCTGTATATTCACTGCTGTGAAACTAAATAACCTAATAATTCATGATTCAAGCCACCTTTCAATGTTATTTTATTCGAAATACGATGAAATAAAGGTCTATAAAACCGATCCACCATCATGGCATCGTACCGGTGTGCAGATGTGGTCAGATTAATTGCTCTTAAACGTTTACGAATAGCTAGCCATTCTCAACAACGATCATTTCGGAAGTGGGGGATGTACCGGCTTCGATTGCGCATATCCCCAGCTATGTGCACGGACTGTGGTACGTGTAAATCTCACGATATTCTCGTTGGGTGGGACGGGCCGCCATTTTGTTTTTCGTCGGCCGGGGTTGATATAGGCTTGGTGAAGGTTAAAGTCTCTAAGAACAAACAAGTTATTGCATTTTCCACACACTCAACTCAGGTCTGCTGAACGAAAGATGAATGACTTAACATTACACTGTTGCGGCTTCCAAAAAATTATCCCAGTTGAATGTCAACAATATTGTCAGCGATTCTAACAATATATGACATAAAATCCCAATGCACACAAATATCCAAATTGTGTTTTTACTCACCGGATAATGTGACAGCGTTTACTATTGAGCATCGTGGAAAATGACTTGGCTGCTTTCCAAGCTCGGACATCATCTCCAAACCACAAGATGATGGTTTTAAATCTTTCAAGGCTGGGCAATGCCTAAAACATACCAGGAAAAGGTATTGTTTGGCACATATAAAAAGGTATTGTTTGGCACATATAAAAAGGTATTGTTTGGCACATATAAAAACAATGAAAATTATCTACAATCTGCTTCAACAAAATCCCTTTTTTTTCTCAAGTAAATCTACCTTCTCACAATTTTTTTTCTAGATGTACAATCGTCCTCTAAATGTACACTTTCCATTATCACAAACTCTCCTGGATACACCTCCTTTTATCTCATTTTTCCAGCAAATCTTTAGAGAAGCAAATCTCCTTTCTCACATACTCCCTCTAGATTTTATGTATTCTGTATTACGAATGTCCCTGGATGTTCAATCTCCCTCAGTATTCAATTGATGTACTGTACATTTCCTCATTACAATCATTATCACAAACTCTCCTTGATCTCCCTTGTCACAAACTTCCTTGGATGTACAATCTCCTTCACCATGAAGTTCATTGATGTACTGTATAGATAAAAATACACTGTACAAATAAAGGCATATGGTATAGGTATTTTACAGAAGTCCCTCATTCATTCAATAGATTACATCTCCCTTTTATGAGATCAATAACTATTGTCCGTAAACCACTTTTATGATTTCAATAACTATTGTCCGTAAACCACTTTTATGAGATCAATAACTATTGTCCGTAAACCACTTTTATGAGATCAATAACTATTGTCCGTAAACCACTTTTATGAGATCAATAACTATTGTCCGTAAACCACTTTTATGAGATCAATAACTATTGTCCGTAAACCACTTTTATGAGATCAATAACTATTGTCCGTAAACCACTTTTATGAGATCAATAACTATTGTCCGTAAACCACTTTTATGAGATCAATAACTATTGTCCGTAAACCACTTTTATGAGATCAATAACTATTGTCCGTAAACCACTTTTATGAGATCAATAACTATTGTCCGTAAACCACTTTTATGAGATCAATAACTATTGTCCGTAAACCACTTTTATGAGATCAATAACTATTGTCCGTAAACCACTTTTATGAGATCACTAACTATTGTCCGTAAACCACTTTTATGAGATCAATAACTATTGTCCGTAAACCACTTTGTAACTTTCATGACATCAGCATCTATTATTATATGGATCACAGAAATCAAAGAAGCCACAGGAACAAGCTTACAAACAGCGCACAAGAAGGCCATCTCCACAGAACTCTTCCACCCCTGACGCTGCAAGGCAAACAAGGGCGACAGCGTATAGATAGATAGTGTGGCGCACTCATGGATTATGTGTCTTATTATTATCTCCCGTTTCAGAAACTCTCTCTTGATGTACTACATATTACCAGCTTTACCATAAATGTTCTAGATGTACAGTATTCCTTATCACAAACTCCCTTAGTTGCACAATCTCACTACAATCTTTTTCAGATGTACAATCTCCCTGAATCCAAAACTACATCTGAAATATTTCAATAACATAAATTAATTAATTTCTTTCCTTTTGTTTTTTTTTTTTCATTAACATTTCATTTAGCATTGTTGCTATTTATAAGTTATATTGGTCATCAGTAACAACAATATATTATTATATGTGTTATTGTTTTGTAATTTCTTTCAAAACCTGCTCTGACCTCTTGTGGTAAGGAACTGAAGCCCCTAGGTAAGGCTATAGCCGGTCTTTTTGTTTCCTGACTGACTGCCATGGCATCAACTTCCGAGTTAGTTATGACTACTTCAGTGGCAGAGGCTGCCACTGTATCCAGGCCAAATACACAGGTTGGTCCTGTTCTGTACATGAGAGAAAATTGAAGAAGAAGATAAGTATACTATTGATAATTGTATTCTATTCTGAGCTGTGAGATAAGTATACTATTGATAATTGTATTCTATTCTGAGCTGTGAGATAAGTATACTATTGATAATTGTATTCTATTCTGAGCTGTGAGATAAGTATACTATTGACAATTGTATTCTTCTACTCAGAGCTGTGAGATTTTCAATCTTTTGCATCCAAGAAAGTTTGTAAAACATGCATGTTTTCAGTAGTTGTGATAGACTTTCATATAAAGTGTTTGTAAAACATGCATGTTTTCAGTAGTTGGGATACAGTTTCATATAAAGTTGGCAAAACATGCATGTTTTCAGTAGTTGAGATACACTTTCATATAAAGTGTTTGTAGTGCACTCTGATAAATTATATTTTGTCCATCTCATGTCCTTTTCTAAATGTATCTCTACCTACCTCTTGTTCGCCACTCCACAACTTTACCTTATTCATCACCCCACAACTTTACTTTGCTCACCACTCCACACAACTAGTAAGCGGCATTTTGTCATGGATTGAATATCCAATTCCTAGGGTCCTCAAATATCCTGTATCATAGTTTCCACAAAAATTCTAGACCTAGTCGATAATGTTAGTTTGAAATTTATCTCAGATATTACACATACACCACAAAACTGTCATCATTACATCCAGTAACCATTCCTTCATTTCCACACACAGGTTTTTTTAAAAAGTTATTGCATTTTGCAAATACCCTCCATAAATAGCGAGTAAGGGCAAAAAATAATGCAGTGGCAGGAGGAAATTAATTTTAACATAGCGTGGTGAAGGTTAAGACATGTCTTCCTGGTGTACCATGCTTGTGTCTTCAACACCTTCCTCTACGGCAGTGAAATATGGGCAACTTATATGCACCAAGAGAGACGACTAAACAGCTTTCATGTGTGGTGTCTACGTAGAATTCTTGGAGTTAAGTTTGTTTGTTTTGTTTTTCGTTCGCTCCATTGTAACCATCACGGATATCCGTGCGATTTCCGCCGGGAGCGTGATTACGTTGTGCCACCGTTATGCGCCTTGTAGGCCTAGCACATCCGATTTCGGCATGCCTTGACAATTCGGGTGGGCTACCCTTAGCCTGTGACAGCCTCTATATCTGTCTCCAGGCACGCGTAGTGGCGACTCTTCGCCCAGACGATTTTTGCTCTCGTCTGACTCGAACGAGGTGTTCCACTGTCTATGAACTTGCCTCGTGTAATTGGACGTGCTGTGCCTGTGCCCATTGGGTACTGAACCGTTTCTCATCCGTGAGCCTGGTTCCTTAAGGGGAAGAACTCAACAGATGAGTTGGACCCTGGCTCTTTCGCCCTCTTAGCCGAGGTGTCATTCACCGACATCGTGTACCCCTTGTCCAAGTTCGAGTCTCACACCACGCGTTTGAGAGCAAGGCGTTCTCGAGCTGAGCGTCCTTGTCCCAATAGCGCCTGAGCCCATCAGGTACTGAACCCTTTCTCTCTTCAAGTGTCTTTCCGGTATAGGAAAACCTGACAGTAGAGTTGGGTCAGGGCTAAATCGTTGTCCCTTTTGTGCCTGAGCGCATCGAGTACGGAACCCTTTCTCTTCACGAGCATAGTGCCGGTTTAGGAAGGCTCGACATTAGAGTTGGGTTAGGACTTCTTGCTTTACCAAACGCCAATGGATGGGTCTGGGTCTCTGCCTGTAAGGAACACAGGTAACTAGTAGCTCGTCTCGAGCTGACGGTGCTTGTAGTTCCCCTTTCCTAGGGACTTTTCACTTTCTATTTGCAGTTCGTGCTGCCCTCTAGCGTTCTGCCTTTTCATTGTTTCATTGTACTCGGTATGAAATCTATTTGTCTCTCGCCATGCATCTATCTTTACGTGCATTTTACATTGGCCGCCCCTCCAATGTTCGGACTGGACTGCCCTGCTTCACTGTATGTCGACAGTGTCGCTATATGTGGTGATGCTGGTGGTGTCGGAGATATTGTCTGTCTCTTGTGCAGTCAAATCTCTTTCCATCTGCTACCTCCACATTCTCGGACACGATCCCCAAATGATTTGGCCAGAATCAGCTCGAGCTGCTGTATTTCTGTTTCCAGGGTGCACCGCGTGGAGGTACATTTGGGATCTTGGTTATCTGCTAACCCTGGGTCCGCCTAGAGCAATGTGTTCCCTTTGCACCCCTTGGAGTTAAGTGACAATACAAAGTCACTAACACTGATGTATTGAAAAGAACAAGTAATATCAGTATTTTCTATACTCTGTGCAGACTAAGATGGCTGGGACACACTAGGAAGATGGAAGAATAACGAAGCATCTACTTTATGGAGAATTATTCTGGGAAAAGATCTTAGGTTTGACTTATACTTCAGAACAAAGATGTATGCAAACTCAATATGCATGATACAGACATTGATATGGAATCATAGGGACAGGATACCATGGATTATGTTGCATTGTGGGGGAAATAGGGATTAAATAAAGACAAAAGAGCAAGTGAGCAGTTAGTTCAAGAGAAGCCCGAGTGAAGATGGCACAACAGAATACGATGGTACAAGCGTGTCTGTGAATTCTTGTGCATATTGTGGAAGACCCTTTGTGGTTCAGATTGGTTTTGAGTCTCATCCATCATTGCCATGGATTGCAGATTATATTTCTTATAGCACAACAATTAATAAATCGTATGGAATGACAGAAAGGTGCAGCCACTAAGAAGTCAATAGTATCAGTAAACATACATACTCATACCTGGGGATGTAGGTTTCCTTCAGGCTACCAACAACATCTCCATGTTGTGAGTGACTGACCATCTTGTTGACACTCAAAATACAGTTGTTT
The DNA here is from genome assembly GCA_034231615.1 of Meghimatium bilineatum. Taxonomy (NCBI): domain Eukaryota; kingdom Metazoa; phylum Mollusca; class Gastropoda; order Stylommatophora; family Philomycidae; genus Meghimatium; species Meghimatium bilineatum. The sequence goes on along the minus strand of CM067309.1, from coordinate 39,741,881 downwards.
ACAGTCAGTGGTAAAATTACACAAGGATTATTGGGATTACACCGAACACCAAACTGGTCCAGAGTGGTAGTTTTCAGGAACTGTAACAAGATCAAGATCAGATTAATACATCCACTTGTCTTAATCTTACGCCAACATCAACAACAAAATTATGTTCTCAATCTTATACATACATAAGACCAATCACATATGTATGAGCGAACCTAACATAAGGAACTTAATGAGGAGCCTAATTGATGGTGAGCATGTTAAATATCATGGGTTATAGTGTGCCAGGTTCGAAACTATGTCCGGACACAAAAAACACGGTCGCGATTTCTCATTCGACACTACCAATCCTCCAGTCAACCCAACTGTAAATGGGTACCTGACACATGGGTTGCGGAAGGTAAACACAGAAAGGAAGTAATAGCTGTTGCAGTGTTAGCTTTACCTTTAACCACTAAGACAAATGTTTATGCACAAAACCAATCTCTAAAACAAATGTTTATGCACAAGACCAATCACTAAAACAAATGTTTATGTACAAGACCAACATCTAAAAACAGATATTTATTTATGCATGGGACTAACTTCTAAATCAGATTTTTAGACAGGAGACCAGTCACTAAATCTACTGTTTATACAAGAGACCAATCTCTCATTCAAATGTTTACAATTCTTCTTCTTCTGTGTTCATTCTGAATCTCCTGCTGCATCTTTCTTGTGCATGTTGTAAATACATTGGGAACTTCTTTTACCCTGTTTCAAGCTGTGGTCAAGACTAACCTCTAAACCAATGTTTACAATTCACAAGACCAACCTCTAAATCAAATGTTTACAGTTCACAAGACCAACCTCTAAATCAAATGTTTACAGTTAACAAGGTCAACCTCTAAATAAAATGTTTACAGTTCACAAGATCAACCTCTAAATTAATGTTAACAGTTCATAAGACCAACCTCTAAATCAAATGTTTCTTTCATTCTCTGGACGACATCATCTTGTAGTGAACTGAATAAGACACAGCTGTTGACCAACTCTTTAACTGCAGCAACGTCTTGGAGATACGGTCTGACTTTTTCCAGGTCTTTAAAACAGGTGAACTTTGACCTGAAGACAAAAAATCAATAGCACAACTTCATCAAATACTGTGGTTACGAGCACATGATAGTGACTACATTTGAATTGATATCTTTCTTTCTTTTGTTCATCTCTACTTTTGCTGTTAGGCATCACAGGTGTACGGGAGGTAAATATTTGTTATATATGGCACGTTCTGTCGCTTGATATGCAACCTGAAGTGTGCTGTAGTATCATTCTGTTCAGGTGATTGTTGAGATGTACATGTTAATGTGTAAAGTCGGAAGATGATAGTTTGGTTTTCCCTTACCAGGAAAAGTTGGTCTTTGGACTGGTCATAAAATTGTATATTTTTCTCCCAAGATATATCTTTACATGCAATACATTATAATTATTCATCTGTCATGGTCGACGATAACCATTTGAGAAGAAGATGACTGCAGTATCACCTATGTGTTGTTAGGGTCTGAAATGGGGAGTAAAGAACAACAAAAATGTGACCTGCCAGACATGTCATTAAGGGATGACTACAGATTTTAGGGGTGAAATTGGCTGCTTCTTCCCATAGAGGTCAGTGGCCACGCTGACATGTATCATGCAGAAAGGTGCAGATATTGCAGCTCAGCTGTAAATCATGACACAACACATTTCATTCTCAGGACTTCATTCTGATAACCTGCAGGAGTTTGAGAAGGAATGCAGGAGAAGACTGTGGATAATGAGTCCTATAGGTGTCTTGCATTTTCACCCACACCCTGAACATGAGAAGTCTCTAGGAAGCTGTACAGTTTTTTCCTTTAGCATGTTTCTGTTGAGCAGCAGCATGCTCAAGGAATATCAGCAGCAAGTCACCTTCAGTGGTCCTCTTCAATAGCTACAATCCTGGATCTGAGGCACCAGTAGGGCCCATTTTTTTCACAACCTCTTCCATTAAACTTATGGCTCCATGCCATGCATGTCGTAAGAGGCAATTAAGGTTTTTGGAGTGGAGTTAGCGGTCTCATCAAAAAATCTGAATTAAAACCAGAAGGTATGCTGAAGCAGAATGTATCAGGCCAAAATATACAGATATCACAGCTAAGCTGTAAACCAAGACAACACATTTCATTCTCTGAACTACATTCTGCTAATCAGCAGGAGTTTGAGAATGAACGCAGAAGATACATGTATTAAATACAACATACATGATAATGAATACATCAACACAACTGACCAGAATCAACCGAGCATACCTGCCGTCAATAATTTCACATTTACCTTTTCTTCTGTGTTTTCAACAGCATAAGATTATCTAGTAGATCTGGCCAGGCACCTTGTTTGTTACAGTGTTCACACACAAAGTGGCCTGGGAAAACAACAACACCAAATATGACTACATTACACTGAATAACTTTGCATGCAAACAACAATATCAGATGAAGATTTGTTTAACTTCAAACATCAAACTCAACACAGTAACACATTAGGTGTAGCCGAGCAGCAGTACCACATCATGTGTGGCTGTACTGCTCTGACACATCAGATGTACCATCACTGGAGAGGGATCAACAAACCTGTCGTTCACACACAACTCGTAGATGATTGCCTTCACTGTACTTGTTTTCCCATATGTACTCCGCTACTCTCAATGAGTGGCATGCCAACTGCTGAAAATACCAGCATAGCTTCAAGTGATAATCCATAGGGATTCTCAGAAAAATTCCACATTGTAAACAAGACGACATGGGCCGAATTTAAACACATGACCTGAACACAAGGTGAAAAGCTTAACCACCACACTAGAGAGATCCCCTTCTGACAATAATGATGGAATTGGCCCAGAAGTACATACAATGCACACATAACTCGTAGAGGATAGCCTTCACTGTATTCATTTTCACTGTATCAACTGTTTTGCTTTTGGCATGATAATCCTTGGGTACAGCTGCACTGGAATGCCTCCCCTCATTGGTAAAATATGCATCTATAAATCCATTAACACAGCCATGCCATTCAAACAACAAATTATATTTCCAGAAAGGCTATGATCTGCCAATAGCTATCTGTTCACAGCTAAAGGGATTATTATTTTATCAATAGCTATCTGTTCACATCTATAGGGATTATTACTTTATCATCAATAGCTATTTGTTCACGGCTAAAAGGATTATTACTTTATCATTAATAGCTATCTGTTCACAGCTAAAGGGATTACTACTTTATCATCAAACTTGAACATACTAAATGCCTCTTTTCTTCTCCTTCAGCATTCATTTTCAAACTCCCGCTCGATTTCTCTTGTAGCAGACCAGTGGTGCTACTAGATTTCCAGCAGGATACAGTCCAGAGAAAGAAAATTAGTTGTGTCACCATTGTATTTGCATCAATGGACCAACACATCTGTCTTTGGCTGGAAAGTGCCTTTTTATGTATAGAAAAAGATACATTTATGGCTACTGACCTGAAGTAGTATTGATGTACAGATTATCTTGTTTTGAGCTTTTTGTTAATCGTGTAACTTGTGGACACCGACTAATGATGCAAGTGTGTCCATGCTCTAGTTTCATCTTCATGTCAATGAGCACCTGAAATTATGTCAGTGACAGAAATGATGACAGTGACATTTAAGGCAGTTAATAATCTCATGTCAGTGATAGAAATGATGACTGTGACATTTAAGGCAGTTAATCATCTCATGTCAGTGACAGAAATGATGACAGTGAAATTTAAGGCAGTTAATCATTTCATGAATATCTCTGTACAAATCATCATCTTCTTCTTCTTCTGCGTTCATTCTCAAACTCCAACTGGATCTAGCTGGATCATGGTCCTGCTAGATTTCCAGCAGGATGTAGTCCAGAAAATGGAAATGCGTTGTGTCGCCGTTTTATTTGTGCCAATGGCCCGACACATCCGTCTTCTGCGGGAAATCATCATCTAAAACTCAAATAGCTTAGCCCAAGTCAACTCTATTGACAGTCTTTTTGTAAGATGGAACAAGTATTACATTGCAATCAAATACCATACTTGTAGCTTAGTATATATGTGAAATTCAGAAAGGATTAATTAGATTATTTCCAAGAGTTGACTTGGGCTAAGCTGTTTGAGTTTTCCCAGCCACCTCGTTGACCAGATTTTTTGAACTTATTGGATAGATGATGATTAGATGATTTGTACTGTACAGAGATATTCATATTCATGAAATGATTAACTGCCTTAAATTTCACTGTCATCATTTCTATCACTCATTCACTGACATGATTTCATGTGTTTGTTTCAGGGAGGTTCATAAAGAATACTATGTTCTGGAAAAAATATGTCACATGACAAGTCAACTTGGTAGTGCATATTCCCCCCCCCCTGGAAAGTGGGAAATTAGAGGCAACAGAGATGTGGTTCTACAGAAGAATGCTGAGATGACCATGGACTGCCAGAAAAACTAATGTAGAGGTGTTGAAAGAGTTAAATGCGAAACTGACCTTAATCAACAATATAAGAAAAAGGCAATCTTCTTTTTTTTGGCCACTTCACGAGACAGGCAAGTTTAGAGAACATAGTCACAACAGGCAAAATTGAAGGCAACAGAGACAGAGGGCGACAACTCTTTTTAGTTTGTATGTTGTATTATTGAAAATAAAGATAATTCGGCTACATTTTGTGATCAAAGAATTAACCAATCTTTCATGTGAAAATATCCTGATTAAAAGCTTATCCTGATTACTCCTGATCTATCATTCACTCAGTAGTTTTTATTTACAAATTTCTCTGATTACTTCTGATCTATCATTCACTCAGTAGTTTTTATTTACAAATTTCTCAGAATTTGTTACATCTTTATAATTTAGGCCTACCTGTTGAATAATGGCTGGTGATACAGGAATATTTCCTCCAGTCTCTGCTCCTTTGGTAAATAATCTCAACTTCTGGGTGCTTACTAACGCAAGCAAGCTTTGCTTGCTCAAATATTTTACAAACATTTTTACTTGTGGTCGCAGTTCAATGAACTAGCCGGTAAAAAATCAAAATGTAACCCCTACAAGTAAATTCGGTACGTAAATTAAATTACCGGTATTTTTACTTTCACCACGATGCACTAACCTAGTGTAACTAAACACTTCAAGTTCTTGGGTATGGTAATGATGGTTAGGTAGGGTAGTGAGCATGGCCTAACAATAACATTACCATATATTAACTGAAAATTGAGTATATGAAAACTTTGTCAAGTACAAAAACTGAGTCGTTTATTATTTTGTAACTCATGTTGACTTTTCTCCTAAAATAACTGTCATAACTGTAAATGCCATTAAAAGTGGTTTCATCTGTGTGTTTATCCTTGAATGAAGTCCATGAGTGTGTGCCCCAATTCCCGCCATATTGTTTGTGTAGGGGAAGCTACTCTTAAAAACGTAGTTACAACTCAAAATTTTGAAACGTCCCTGGAATTTCATTCAATCAACCTAGTATATATCTAATTATCTATCTATTCCTTAAACTCTCTGTTGCCCTTCAGAGTCTGGGGTAGAAGAGTTTTCTATAAATGGCCCTTGTGTGTGATGAGTATATTGTGGAATTTATCGCCTCTTTTATTTCGGTGGTCCATCGTTTTCGTGGTTGGCCTCTATGTCTCCCTGTATCTGTGAGGCATAGCTTGCTGTAGTATGCTGTCTGATGGTAGTCTGCTTGTCATATTACACAATATAACAGATACTAATACAATCACGTCACATGCACAAACGGAATACTTCACATAGATCAATAGAAAGTAGCAGAAACTAAATTTCGCCACAGAAACACAAGGAAGACTTGGGCTAACCAGATAGACAAAATACACGTACGTCATATAATGAATAGCCTAAGTCTTGTACATATTATCGATTTACAAATATAGTGTTGACGTCACACGACAAGGGAAAATGCAGATATAGAGAAGAAATAATAGACAAAGACGTTACAGAAAGAGGGAAGCAATTATATATATAAATTTCAATTGGTAGCGTATCCTATCCAGGACGTAGCTATCAACCCAGCATTTGTTGGCTGTGGTGATTTTCTAGGCAATATAAATACGTTCAGTAGGTTGCCATTGCTTTCTGAACGGTCCGGATGCACAATTGCCTATATATATATATATATATATATATATATATATATATATATATATATATATATATATATATATATATATATATATATATATATATATATATATATATATATATATATATATATATATATATGAGACCAAATTAGAAACATAGGGGAAAATATACAGACACAGGAAAGAAGTTACAGACACGGGAAATAAGTTACAGACACAGGAAAGAAGTTACAGATACAGGAAAGAAGTTACAGACACAGGACAGAAGTTACAGACACAGGACAGAAGTTACAGACACAGGAAAGAAGTTACAGACACAGGAAAGAAGTTACAGACACAGGAAAGAAGTGACAGACACACACACACAAAATGTAAACATAAGAAATCAATGACATACACAGAGAAGAGTGAACAGACACATGGCATAAGTTTCAGATGCAAGGATTCCTTTATAGAGAAGAGAAATACGTTATAGAAAAAGGGGAATCAGTTATAGACGCAAGGAATTAGTTATAGTCACGAAGTAAAAGTTATAGACATGAGAAATAATTTATGTAAAATGTTATTATAACAGGGTCTTGTTCATAGGATATACCTGGCAACCGTTACCATTAATACTTGATAATAGCAATATTTAAATGATAAAATCTACTCACGTCCATCCTACTATCGGTGTAGAACAACTTTTCTATAACTTACACAACTTTTTTATAACATAATAAATGAAACAACTATTCATTCTTTAAATTCGAATGTATCTTTTCTTGTCAAATGAAAAGAAAATTCAATTGTATTGCATATTGCATTTACAATACAATTGTATTGCTTCTGACTTAGAATTACAATCGCAAACACTAACTCGTGATCTCAGTTTAAAATCTCACTTCTTTTGAACAAATATCTTCAATATAATCTATCAGCTGAACTAACCTAATACTGTAATTAATACACAAAATATTCATTCATTTATTCATGTTCCTTTTGCGATGAAGTTAGCGCATTGGGAAGAGGTCAGATCTCTCCAATTCTGTCTGTTCAAAGTTATTCTGTGCAGTTCTTGAATAGTATGAATATTGATTGTTTTACTTTCTCTAAGTATTGTTCTTCCGATTGGTTCTTTTGGTCTACCCCTGGCCTGTAGGTACCCATTCAAGAGATTGGTGGTGTATTCTGTTGATGTCTGCGCGTAGGACATGCCTTATGTAGGACCAACGGCGGTTTCTAATAACGTCGTTGTCAGAAAAATATCATGATCAGGTGCCATATCGGCTGGCGTGGGTGGTCATGGCTCTCCACGGCTCGCTGTCCACAGTATTATGTACCAAAGTCGTTGTTTCCTTGCCACGCCAGGCTGTCAAACTGTCTAATATTTTCTCACGTTGTCGCCTTCTGTCTCTGTTGCCTTCAATCTTGCCTGTTGTGACTATGTTCTCTAAACCTTCCTGTCTCGTGAAGTGGCCAAAAAAAAGAAGATTGCCTTTTTCTTATATTGTTGATTAAGGTCCGTTTCGCATTTAACTCTTTCAACACCTCTACATTAGTTTTTCTGGCAGTCCATGGTATTCTCAGCATTCTTCTGTAGAACCACATCTCTGTTGCCTCTAATTTCCCACTTTCCAGTTTGTTTATATACAGAAAAATATACAATGGTAAATTGTTCTTTTAGGTTTAACTACGCTATAAATAGCAAACTCTTACATGTCTAACTAGCTGACGTCACGGAATTCCGTGTCGTCAGATAAGTCAGAAACGTAAACAGTTTGACAGACATTGATTATTTCCATGATGTAGTTACAGACATGAGGAATAAATTATGTACAATTTTATTTTGACTTATATCTTGATTATAAGATGGACCAGCAGCCGTTACCATTAATACTTTTTAAAATTTATCTTGCCACTGGGACACTGGTGGGCCAGGAAGAGAGAGTGAGAGTGTGTGTGATCGACGAATGTGGTGACGCCTCCACAATTTAAACAAAATTTAGCGCTAGTCATTACTCAATTATCATCATCAACTTATACAACAGGCCATGTGGCGATGGAGAAGTGGCGACGAGAAAGTGTGGAATACTCAAATTGCAGTCACAACCATGCGCACCTGCGGTTCAGGGCAAAGGGTCGCTTCCTGGTTAAACACAAGGCAGAAATGGGATTCGGCAGCCCTGTGGTCGACTGAGCCCTATTCAGTATAGCTCTGATCACCCCACAGCATGGGAAAGGGGCTAGAAAAGGTACCCTAAAAATAGCTCGTCTAACACAGAGAACCTACCTCTGTCGCCATACATTTCAATGGTGTTGGTCATCTTGGTGTACTCGATATCAGATCACTACCCTCAGATCCTGCACCACGGATGACAGATCTAGGTACGCTCTTGAAAATCGATTTAATTTTGAGTTTGTTACCCTCAAGCCTTGTGAACTTAACTCCTAACATTTATTTGTTTAAATTTGTGATGTGTTCAAAATGGTGTGGCCCTTATTGTATTGCTATCCATGCTGTATTGGGTCATCATCATCTGTTATCACATCCCGTCCAATTTTCAGAAAAACCCGCTTCCATGACTACATGTTTCCACATACATCATTGTCACCTTGAACTTCGTATTGTTTACATGTCAATAGTGTATCTAGTGCCTTTGTAGTAGTAACCGTCTTTTTACCGTTTTCATTGTTTTTTTACTGTTTGTTTTATACATTCTTGTGAAAGACCTAACGGTTCGAAACGTTGAAAATGTCTTGTGTATTGTAATTTGTATGTTTTCGTCTTTACACCGCATCTTAGTCTTAGTGATAGTATGTTGTTTTCAAGAGAAACAACTGAAAACATGTGTTCTACGTAGTAATATTATTGTTTCGTTTTACTGCAGTATTACCTTATACATGTACTATCATATGGATGCGAGTCTTGGACAATAAACAGGATAGTGGGAAATTCGAGGCAATAGAGATATGGTTCTACAGAAGAATGCTGAGAATACCATGGATTGCAAGAAAGATTAATGTGGTGGTGTTGAAAGAGTCAAATGTGAAACGGGCCTTAACCAATCATATAAGGAAAATACAATCTTCATTTTTTTGTAACTTCATGAGACAGGGTGGTTTGGAGAACATAGTAACAACAGGCAATATTGAAGGCAATAGAGACAGAGGGCGACAACGTGATATATTATTAGACAGTTTGACAACCTGGAACGGCAACAACAACAATTTTTATACATAATTCTGGAGAGTTGTGGAGAGCCATGATCGCCTACGCCAACCGGCGTGGCACCTGATGATGATGATTACCTTATATTGTCAGACTTTCACTGACGTCGGTAACTAAATTAATTGTTCCATTATGTATACCATGTTGATTCCCATATTAAAGAATTTCCCGCTTCTGATAAAATCTATAAATTAAACTGTAATTTGTTTACTTTACTCATTATTTGGCAGCCTGGTATATTACATCATAATATATACAGACAAGCAGAAAAATGTAATGTTGCTGTAACCACCGTCATGTACAGATTTTAGTTTCTCCATGATCAAGTGCCACGATTACTTCCGCCGAATGCGCTGCCGCGCACAGGCTTAATTTATAACAAAATGAACTTTCCTCCAGCATCAAAGTTAAATATATGCAGCAACTAACAAGTTATGTCCAGTATGGAGCATAGAAAATACTTCAAACAGTTTAGCAGGTCCGCCTCATGTTTTAAGAGATCTATACACCTCGGTGCTGTATTGATGGTCGGCGTTGCTGTGTACAGCAAATGGGTCGGCACTAGCATTCTGCAAGCGCTTGACAGGTAACAGTTCTCATTTATCTTATTTCTAACAGCGTAATTTTGTAGACCCACATAAACAGTTTATTTGTAGCAAGAGTAATTTATGCGGACATAGTGATGTGATTGAAACCCTAAGTTGTGTTTGTTTTTCCATCTTTTGATTCTCAATAACTTTTGACTATTATAATTAGCATACCTGTTTGCTAAATATGCCTTTTAATACTACGTTAAATACGTTGCATAAGTTCATTGTGTACAGTTGTAGCTAGACTTACACGGTCCTGATTTAGAGCTGTGGTAATAATCGTGATATTATTAATCCTAATTATTAGTCATTCCAGATGCAAAATTAACTGGAACTTTCATATTTTTAACGCGCCCATCAACCGACATGATGAAATTAGCGCTTATGCGCATGCGCGAAGTTCATGTTGTCTGCTATCGATAGGCAACCTAGTTTTATTTACAAAATGTACTTACTGCGCAAAACTGAAAACCAACAGGTTGTTTGCTGATCCAGCGGAAAACCAATAGGTAAATCCAGAACTGTGTGTGTTATTATGTGTCTTGTGATTAGCAAAACTTCATTACCCTGTCCTTGGATTTACCTCTATAATACTCTACTCTGTAATAAGGTAAATGAGTTCACTTACTTAGGAAGCATTATAACGAGGGGAGGAAAAACCAGTAAAGAAATACAAAATAGATGCAACAAAACATAACAGATCCTAGGACAGATGACACGTATTTTCAAGAACAAAAATGTAAACATAGACACTAAAGTTGCATTATACAAGACTATTATTATTCCATCACCATGCTGCCAGTGCCAAACCTGGACAATGACAGCACAAGACAAAAGAAAAATAGTGACAGCAGAAATGACATGTCTTTGAAGAATACTCGAAGTGTCATTAAGAGATAGAATTAGAAACGATAACATCAGACAGATAACCAAAACAATACCAGTATTGGAACACATCAAAAGACAGCAGATCAAGTGGTTTTCACACGCTTCCAGACTACCAACAGATAGCATGCGACAAATGGCCATGACACATATACATCACGGTTATAAAGCCAGATGCAGACCATGTAAAAGATGGATCACAGAAATCAAAGAAGCCACAGGAACAAGCTTACAAATAGCGCACAAGAGGACCATCTCCAGAGAACTCTTCAACCCCTGACGCCGCAAGGCAAACAAGGGCCACAGCGTATAGATAGATAGATACTCTACTCTAACTATTCGCTAAACCCTTTGTTACCTTTCAGCGTCAAGGATAGAAGAGTTTTCTGGAGATGGTCCTCTTCAACTCTTGTGTGCTGAGTATATTGTGGAATTTGTCGCCTCTTATTTCGGTGGACCATCGTTTTCGTGGTCGGCCTCTAGGTCTGCCTTCACTGTATCTGTGTAGCATAGCTTGCTGTGGTATGCTGTCTGGTGGTAATCTGCTGATGTGTGCAAACCATTTGATCCGTTGTCTCTTAATATATTCCAAGATTGGAGTGGTACTGGTTCCTTGTCTAATGTCTTCATTTATCACACTTGTCTCTTAATATATTCCAAGATTGGGGTGGTGCCGGTTCTTTCAACTGTTATCACGTGATGAGGCCACATTTTCCCGTAATGTTCCGTTTATTGTTGTCATTCTTATTGTTTATTATTTACGTTGTTACCTTTCTGTGTCTCCTTCAAATGGTCTGTCTCCCCTATTTCAAACTTTTTATCTAAAATTCTCCTTATTGCACACTCCGAGAACCACTAAATAGCCCTATAGTATGCACATTTTGTAATTGAATTCCTTGTTCATATGTTTTTTTGTTATTGTTGCAGGCATGACCACAATAACATATTACCGCATGGTGGGGATCCCTACTACATCAACTACAACAGATATCTGAAATCACACACTCCCGTAATCAAAAATGCTTATGGAGACGGGTATGGTTTATGTGGAACTAAATCATAGTCATCTGCATAATTACCTAATAGCATTTGTTCTTTAATTGTTATCGCTTGAACAAACTTTCTCTCGTGTGTTGTTGGGGGCCGAGAGGGGAGCAAAGAATAACAACACTTTTTACTTTCCATGCATGTCGTAAGAAGCGACTAAGGTATTTATGGGGTAGAGTTGGCTATCCCATCCCATATATGGTCAATGTCACCCAAAGCGAAGTAGGATGTGTCAGGACGAAAGGCGCAAATATTTCAGCAGTGCTATAAAACATGACACAACGCATTCAGTTCTCCGGACTATAATCTGCAGTAGTTTGAGAACGAATGCAGAAGAAGAACAACAACAACCTTTGAGTCATTTGATGACTCTCCAAACATTTGAGTTTTGCATACTATTTGAGAATTTTTTTTCAATTCGTCTCTTCTCTACTGATGGTAAATCCATGACAATTGAGATAGTTTTCATAATAATAAGACCCATAACCCGTTAGCGTCATAGGGGTGCCATACTGGATACAATAGTACAAAAAGCTCTTCAAACGGTATCCTCGGCCATTTAGAGGATTGAAGAAGAATCACGTCCAGACCAATCCTTCAAAAAAAAATCTGTCAATACTGCTTTTTACCAGTTCAGGCGTTGCAGGGAGTGGATTGAATAGCTGCCCAATCCCTGATGTTATCAATGCAGGAATGTAGTGTTCATACCTCCCGTTATAATTCTGAGGTTGTAGTTTTGTATCTTTGAGATCTTTTTGAGTGTTGCTTTTGTCTGCAGTGCCCCATGTTGACATTTAATATGCCATAGATGGTCTTCTGTATCTTGTGTAAGGCATATGTTCTGCTTAGAAATTTTTTCATTGTTTTCCCACTCTGTTACAGCTAATTTGTATAGCAGTGCTGTTCACATTATGCCTTTCATTTAGCAATTGTCAATATGCTGTTTCCACGTAAGTCTTGTGTCAAAAGTGACTACAATCTATGTAGGTGTCTCATCTTTTGGCTATGTTTGATCTTTTATGGAAAGTGAGGTTTTCTTTTTAGTGGACATGCTGAAGATGATACAGGTAACTTGAAGAGATCATGTGAGGAATGAAGAGATTACAAGAACTGTTGGAACAGCTGCAGTGGTCGGTTGGTTGGTTGGTTGCGGATCCAGCGGTCCATGGGCTCATGCCCTTTGACCCAATACCATTGTGTGATATATGCATGTGTTTGTGAGTTGTTGTTTTGTTCCATATAATGAGTTCCATTTATCTGGCCCTGGAGGGAGAAGCATTTTCCTGATGTCATCCAGCGCTGGACATTCAAAAAGGTGGTGTTCAAAAGTTTCATATGGATGAGTGCACAGCCGGCACCCTGGAGTGTGTTGTGGTTGTATTCTGTTCAGGTAATTGTTAATCTGTACATGTTGTGTGCGCAGTCGGAATATGATACTCTGGTCTTTTCTTTCCAGGAGGTTGATATTGTCTTTAGGATTTGGGCTGGTCATATAGTTATAGATTTCCCTCCCAGTGTTTCCCACGGCCCATCTGTTCATCCAATTTTCTTTGTTCACAGATTTCAGAATCATTTTAACTGTGTGCATTGTTGTTTCTGTATAAGGCTGTTCTTGTTGTGCTTCCCTCTTTGCTAGTCAGTCTGCCTTATCATTGCCTGGTATGTTTGAGTGGCCAGGAATCCACTGCATAACAATGTTGACATCATAAGATGTGAGCAGCTGGTTGACATGGTGGTATATTTCAGCTAGCTCGGGTTTACAATGTCCATCACATTCCAGTGCTTGGATAGCAGACATAGAGTCTGTAAAACTAATAATGTTTTGGACTTTTGATGGGAAGGCATCAAATGTGGTCTTCAGGTGGTACAAGGCAATTTCTAGGCTGTTATTTCAGCTTCATAGTTAGAACATATCTCCCAACAGGCATCAAACAACTTATCAGATGTTTTGTCTGGATATTCTATATAGACACCACAACCTGCTTTGATGATGGCTTTGAAGGCAGACCCATCAGTATAGACATGAATCCATTGTTCTGGGTAGGTGTCTATTGTTTTCTGTGTTGCTTTCATAAGACTTACAGGGTCGGAACGTTTCGTTGCATTATCTCTTAATTGTGTTTTGATTTCCGGCAATTTAAAGCCTGCATGTGGTGGTAAACATTTTTCTACTCTTTGCAGTTCTTGTCTCTTGTCTGGAAGGGGGTAACTGTCTTTTATTTCATTGACATGGTTCAGGACTGACTTTTGTTTTATTCTGTGGTTTGATTCCCAGTTTTCTACAAGTTGTTTATTTGGGTGGTCTTTGTTCATTCTTTTGCTTCTTTCATAAGCCTCTATTGCAGCCATATCTCTCCGCATCTCAAGGGGTTCTACGTTCGTATGTATTTCACATGCAGCCGTCGGTGTAGATCTCATTGCTCCACTAATAAGACGTAGAGCATTGTTCTGCACTCTAGAGCGGCAGTGGTCAAACATATTTAAAAACAGAGATTTAAATGATTCGGCCACTTAATGAGAATGAACCCTTATTGGTCAGCAGCAAGAGCATACAACATGAGAATGGAAGCAACAAGAGGCAGAAGAAAGCCAAGAAGAAGGTGGGTAAAAAGGTATTACCAACGCTCTGAGACGTTACAATATTACTGCATATCACGCCCATGTTGCAAAAACTGGGGCCTGGACTTCTAGTTCAGGGTGAAAAGAATAGGGACAATGTCTTTTTTCTCGGAATGTTGTAGGAGGTGCGATTAAGGACAGTTGGGGAATAGCCTGACCACCTGTCACATTTTCTCTGTTTCTTACTTGTGTCTTCTATCAAATAATCTCCATGAATTCTGGAGGGATGCAGGTGATGCATTTATCCGCAGAATTGTAACTGACGACGAGTCATGGGCACATCACTATAACCCCGACAACAAGCGTCAGCCATGGAGTACATGCATAAGAACTCACCGTCATCAAGAAAGTTCAAGGTTGCCGTTTCTGCGGGAAAAATGTTAATGACCTGTGTCCTTTTGTGGCATATTTCTAAGTGACAGGGAATGCTAGATGTGTCATCAGTGTGGGTGGATCAGTAAATCTGACAGAAGAATGATGGATAGCCCAGAAGTGTGTACTATGCTTCTTGCAGGAAGTGGTAATCCTAGGAAACATGCGCACTGAATGCTTCCTTTCGGGGACTAAAAATGCATCCATAAAGTTCCGTGTATATATAAGCACAGTTGCCACCTCAGTTACACAACTGAAAAGAACCTGTGCTTCTGTCCGATAGACTATGGGCTGTCAAGAGCTACCTGCTCACAGCTAAGAGATTATTTCATCGTCATCATTAGCATGGCTACATACTAAGAGACCAAACGTGCAATTGCGCAAAAACCGATGGTCATTCAATCCTACGACACCTTGTAGAGAAAGAAGAGATAAGACAATAGATACGAGGACAAATTGAAAAGTTGTGCCACATATGCGATAATGTGATTAATATTCAAGATACACATATGAACTTTACATTTTCTGAAATCTTGGAATGTCCTTATAAATTAGGTGTCATTATTTTTCACTTTAGTCCCCATTCCGGTCCACGAAAACACGCCAACGTTAGACAAGTTGTTGCATTGCATCCCGTCGAGGAAGAAATCAGACTTTTCCCCACGAAACTAAGTACTCACGGCTGCTTGCACCTCCTCGCCAGAAGCGTAACAGTGTCCCTTGAAGTGTTCATTCAGCTTCGGGAAGAGAAAAAAGTCACAAGGTGCCAGATCAGAGCAATAGGTGCGGTAAAATATTATACTTGAGATGCTCCAATGCAGACACTGTTTGTCGACTCGTGTGTGGTCGTGCTGAAGAAGTGCAGATTTGCTCACACGAACACGCATCAGTCGTTTTCGGAGTTTCATCAAGGTTGCCACATAGAGATGGGAGTTGATGGTATTGCCGTGCTTCGAAAATTCCATGTGGATTATGCCCTAGCAGTCCCAAAAGATGGTCATTAACACTTTTCCCGCCGAAGCGGCAACCTTGAACTTTCTTGATGACTGTGAGTTGTTATCCCTGTACTCCATGGACTCACGCTTGTTGTCGGGGTTATAGTGATGTGCCCATGACTCGTCGTCAGTTACAATTCTGCGGATAAGGGCATCACCTTCCTGTTCATATAGCGTCAGAAGTTTCTGACACGTCTGCTATCGCTGCTGATTCATTTCCGATGTCAGCATGCGAGGGGCCCCTCTCGCACACACTTTCCAATGCCCAAGCAAGGCATGGATAATGTGATGGAATCGCTCAGTCGAAATCATAAGCACTGTGGCGATATCTTTCTGCTTGATACGCCATTGGCACGCATCAGTTCGTCCACTCTTGGTGCTGTGCATCCACAGCTGTGATCTGACGTCCGCTGCGCGCCTGGTCATGAAGCCTCGACGTCGTTGGATTGACGTCGTTTAGTCATTGCCTACCTCCTGGAAGTATTCACATCCACACAGGCATCACCATATATTCAGTCATTCTTCGATGCATACCGATGGACGCATAACCTTCCGCCATCAGGAATTCAATCACAGCACATTGCTTCAACCGTATTTCCATACACTTCACCATTTTGTTCTGCTGCGCGCATGCGGCACGTTCAAGACGCATGACATTACATCCCCTGATGGTCACTTCCGTGGAGATTATTTTCACATAGGTGTCACGTGGCTCGGAGCGCTGTTGTCACTATTATGGCTCTGGAGGCAACAATTTTCAAATCGCCCTCGTAGATGGATAGAATTATAACATCTTAATTTGCTTCTTCTGTGTTCACCCAGATACTCTTTCTTGCCGATTGACAAGATGAGATTTTGGTCACGTTAACATTTTACGGGATTGTAGTCAAACCCATTCTTAACCATCCTTAGTTGTTGCAACTTACATAAAAAACCCATGGTTGCTATTCTTTGACCCTCCTCCCCTCAGTTCAATTTATTTCTCAATGTAAACCACCAGTAATGACACATCTTAGTTTTGTATTCTATAAGAAGAAGGTTGACCAAATCAGACATGGTTGGTGAGATACACCATGATCCAACTGTTTTTATTATTTCAGTGTTTAATCTCACATTTCCGCTGGATTGCTCATGTACCAGGACAATGGTCTTAAATTTCTAGCAGAATGTAGTCCAGAGAACAGTGACTCATTACTTTCATGTTTTATTTGTGCCAATGGCCCGAAATATACAACTTTGGAAGTGTACTTATGGGACTCTGATGCCGCTAGTAGAATTATGATTTGTATGTTTTATTCATTTATCGCAGCTAAGCTGTAAACCGTGTAAAAATGTTATTTGTTTGCTACAGGCATGGACATCATGATCATCATGGCCATCACGACCCTCATGGTCATCAGGACCCTCATGGTCATCACGACTCTCATAGTCATCACGACCCTCATAGTCATCAGAACCCTCATAGTCATCAGGACCCTCATGGTCTTCACGGCCATCATGATTATCACGACCACCATGGTCAGCATGACCGTCATGGTCATCAGAACCCTCATGGTCATCAGAACCCTCATGGTCATCACGACCCTCATGGTCATCACGACCCTCATGATCATCACGACCCTCATGGTCATCACGACACTCATGGCCATCACGATCACCATGACCATCACGACCATCATGGTGATCACGAATATTATAAACTACCACATATTGGGGAGGAGTACCGCGATGGTCACAGCAAATACTCACACAAAGATCACACGCCTACAATCAGTAAACATATTCTGCTTATTCGCCATGGACAGTATATGGATATGGAAGAAGATGAAAGAGAAATGGTTCTAACATCCTTGGGTGAGTTATCACAGAAATAGTCTTAAATAAGAACAAATTTATATCTCTGGAGTTAGTCTTGGGTAGATTGTGTCTATCTAGGAGCAGATGGTCAATTATGAATGTGTCTGCAGAGTTTTTGTCTTCTGTCTTGACAATTTACTTTCAAGTTGATCAAGTTCCTCCACATTTGTCTTATACTTTTCCTTATGCAAATGGTATGTTTAATTCTAGCTATGTTCCTTCAATGATTACAGCAGATGGAAGAAGTTCAGGAGAAATAAGATGGAGAATAGGACAGGCAAAAACAACATTCAGAAAATGAAAAATATACTGTGTAATATGACCTTGTCATTAGAGGGGAGAAAGAGAGTTCTGCAGTGCTATATAACCCCTATACTAACATATGGATGCGAGTCTTGGACAATAAACAAACTGGAAAGTGGGAAATTAGAGGCAACAGAGATGTGGTTCTACAGAAGAATGCTGATGATACCATGGACTGCCAGAAAAACTAATGTAGAGGTGTTGAAAGAGTCAAATGCGAAACGGACCTTAATCAACAATATAAGAAAAAGACAATCTTCTTTTTTTGGCCACTTCATGAGACAGGCAAGTTTAGAGAACATAGTCACAACAGGCAAAATTGAAGGCAACAGAGACAGAGGGCGACAACGTGAGAAAATATTAGACAGTTTGACAGCCTGGCACGGCAAAGAAACAACAACGACCTTAATAATACTGTGGACAGTGAGCTTTTGGAGAGCCATGACCGCCTACGCCAGTCAGCAAGGCACCTGATGATGATGATGAGGCCTATATGTTTGTAGTCCAGTGAATCCCAAACTTTTTTGCCCTGTAGATCCTTGCTGATTTTTTCCTCCATAGACAAAAACACCTGTCTAATATTTAATTTTCCTGAACTTGTTAATTTCAAATGTGTTTTTGACAGCTGACACAGCGCTGTTCACTTTGATCGGGTTCTGTGTAGAATTGACAATTGTATTCACACACAAAATGAAGAATATGTACAATTTTTATTCATACATTTATTAACAAAGAGTACATCTCGTGCATCCCCAATTTTTATTTTCGCTGATATGGATCCCCTCAAGGCGAAATCGAACCTTAGGGGTCCATATAGACCACTTTTGAAACTTAGGGAGTAGGTGGTACATTTTGTGAGCTGTACATGCATGTTCTAATGACATGCTGATCCCCTCAAGCGCAAGTTAGAGGGAACACTGATTCTAACTGAAGAACAAAGATCAAGTACAAATGTGTGTAGTGTCTTTAGCAATAAACGTGTATGGATTATATCATGATAGCAAAAATAACATTTATTAAATAAACATTTTAAAATATTATATTTATCCATTGTCAATGGGTAATGTCACATTACATTCTATATAAGTTTGTTGCAGACTGCTGAGTGTGTTAGAGACAGTTTGTTGCAGACTGCTGATTGTGTTAGAGACAGTTTGGTGCAGACTGCTGAGTGTGTTAGAGACAGTTTGTTGCAGAGTGCTGAGTGTGTTAGAGACAGTTTGTTGCAGACTGCTGAGTGTGTTAGAGTCAGTTTGTTG
This sequence comes from Meghimatium bilineatum, assembly GCA_034231615.1. Classification (NCBI taxonomy): domain Eukaryota; kingdom Metazoa; phylum Mollusca; class Gastropoda; order Stylommatophora; family Philomycidae; genus Meghimatium; species Meghimatium bilineatum. Next base: position 39,722,604 of record CM067309.1, on the reverse strand, counting down.
GAGACTGCTGAGTGTGTTAGAGACAGTTTGTTGGAGACTGCTGAGTGTGTTAGAGACAGTTTGTTGCAGACTGCTGAGTGTGTTAGAGTCAGTTTGTTGGAGACTGCTGAGTGTGTTAGAGACAGTTTGTTGGAGACTGCTGAGTGTGTTAGAGTCAGTTTGTTGGAGACTGCTGAGTGTGTTAGAGACAGTTTGGTGCAGACTGCTGAGTGTGTTAGAGACAGTTTGTTGCAAAACCTTACTGGTTCTTTTACCAGAAACTAGGATAATGTACTAAAAAGCAAAGTAACATAAGTACTATTTCCACATTACGGTCAAACAGGGACTTTTATGAAGAAACAAATACAAACGAAATAAACACACACAATTAAACCAAAATACAGAAATATAGAAACAATTCTATTTGTTTCCATTTTTAATACAACAAAATGGAGACGGTAAGCCATCTGTCTGTGTTTTGATTTAATTTTATGTGTAACTTTTGTTTGTGTTTGTTTCTGGATAAAGGTCCCTGTTGTACCGTAACGTGGAACAAGTTCCTGTCTTTATTTCTTTTATTTTCTTTTACATTATGTATATTATATGTTAATCCGGGTTGTGATTTCTCACTTGACACGACCACTCCTCCAGTCGACTCAGCTGTAAATGAGTACCTGACGCATGAGTTAGGGAAGGTAAAAAAAAAACAGCAAGGAAGGGAACTGGCCACCCCACCTAATAGTTGCTACGGCTTAGTACATGAAGAGTTATCTTCATCCCCGACGGCAGATGCCATGGGACCTACCTTTACCTTTTATATTATTTGTTAGTTATTAATTAAACCAGTAACAATATTTCATTATTCAAGGTATCACTTCTTGGTATTGTGACTGCGGGTCTCCCCACTTTTTCGGATATCTTCTGATAGTTTGGTTGTTTATATGTGTTTCACCAGTCTGTGGTTAGTAATTACGCACAAATTTAGACCTAATACTGGTATGCTATAATATCAGTCTAACATGTGATTTGTCGTCCATATGATCCAGGCCGTGCCCAAGCAGAAATGGTTGGGCAGAAGTTGAGAGAATTTCATTTACCATATACAAGTCTGACTGCTTCTACGATGACCCGTGCCCAGGAAACTGCCCGCCTTATACACATGTACTTGCCTGAAGTTGTATTTATGTCAGATGAGGCTTTGGAAGAAATCGCAGTTCACCCTGATCCACCATTAGTCTACTATAATCCAGAGATGCAAGTATGTCCATGTTACACAGTTACATAAGTATTGTACCCAGTTCACCCTGATACGCCAATAGTCTACTATAAGCCAGAGATGCAAGTATGTCCATGTTACACAGTTACATAAGTATTGTACCCAGTTCACCCTGATACGCCATTAGTCTACTATAAGCCAGAGATGCAAGTATGTCCATGTTACACAGTTACATAAGTACCCAGGCGACTAGATACTTAAGAGTATTTACCTATTTAAAAAAATATCATTCTTGTATTTTCGTGTATCAGATCTTCCATTTGATGAAAAAGTTGATGAACTTTCATTTAAAAAATATCTACGAAAAGGTCAAGGGTTGGCTTTTGGTCTACCTTTTGTCTAAGTTCTAGTAATAAAAGTCATGTTACGATTTGCTAAGGGGCGATTTGTAATCCCCCTTAATCTTTGGACCAGATTGTACTTCTACCAGTAAATAATTGCCTTCCTTATCTGCTTGCCTGCTGAAACCCAAGTGGATAACTAATGCAGTTGGGCATGAGGTTTCTTCCTCATCCTATGGACATTGTCATGAAATGACAGTGTCATGAAACCTGTAGATGACCCATACCTGGATTATTGGGCGGGAATTAACTCTATTTATCTGCAGCCCCCATCTAGGCCAACTCCGTGAATGACCACAGTCATACTCAAGCAAGCACAAGTGCTGAAGTCACGGAGATACCAGGTCGAGAGGCGCAGCAGCAGTTGCCATAGTATCACGCAACACACGACTAGATAGGGGACTAACATGTTTTCACAACAACAAAATCTTCAGCCTTATTCTGGATTTTCAACAAAGTGCCAACAACAGTTTCCTTCAGAAAATGAGCTGTAGCTTGCACAAACTCTGAAAATCTCCCCCATCTAAATAGTGCAACTCAACACTATTGTTGTTGTTCGTCCATCACATGATGATAATGACCATTTGTTACATCCACTTTTGAAATTAAGCTAGAGTTATATCCTTGACTATGAGTTTGTTTAGGACTAATAAGCCCTATTCTGGCCAAAAATGTCTTTGAAAAGTTCGGACATTGGATGACCACTGTAGACGGTTTTTTGTCTACCCGGGACTTTCCAGCTACTCTCCGCTGTTGAGCTTCTGCAATTCTCCTTTTTCACAAGATGCTACACCACTGTTTTTACTATACAGCGCCATGTAGCTATATTTTATGCAAGTTCTTCCCACATATCTTGATCTATTTCAAAGGCTGTAAGCGAAGGTCTTAACGTAGCTCTTCTGTTAGCCACCATGAGAAAGTCTTCACGTAGCTCTTCTGTTAGCCACCATGAGAAAGTCTGCACGTAGCTCTTCTGTTAGCCACCATGAGAAAGTCTTCACGTAGCTCTTCTGTTAGCCACCATGAGAAAGTCTTCACGTAGCTCTTCTGTTAGCCACCATGAGAAAGTCTTCACGTAGCTCTTCTGTTAGCCACCATGAGAAAGTCCTCACGTAGCTCTTCTGTTAGCCACCATGAGAAAGTCTTCACGTAGCTCTTCTGTTAGCCACCATGAGAAAGTCTTCACGTAGCTCTTCTGTTAGCCACCATGAGAAAGTCTGCAACTCACCATAGATAACTACCGGTATCTGTGGCAGGCGATGATCTGGCACACGTACCAGATTACATGGCCAACAAATCTTTGTCTGTATCAGAATAGTGTCAATGTTAGGGATACAACTCTATCAAAGACGGTGGTGGCTAGGAACGTTGTCTTGCCATCTTTCGTAACTTTTCTGAGACAATTTGAGTGAAATTGATCGAGTTACCTCACAAGTTGTCTATACACAGCCCATGTTTCACGAGTGTATAACATCACTGGAATTACCACTACCACTAAGCCTAACACTAACCTGGAACTATTAAAGTAACACTCTACCACCTGGCACAGGAACTTCTTCATCGTTCATTCTCAAACTCCCACTGGATCTCTCATGTAACAGGACACATTCTCAAACTCCCGCTAGATCTCTCATGTAACAGGACACATTCTTAAACTCCCGCTAGATCTCTCATGTAACAGGACACATTCTCAAACTCCCGCTAGATCTCTCATGTAACAGGACACATTCTCAAACTCCCGCTAGATCTCTCATGTAACAGGACACATTCTCAAACTCCCACTGGATCTCTCATGTAACAGGACACATTCTCAAACTCCCACTAGATCTCTCATGTAACAGGACACATTCTTAAACTCCCGCTAGATCTCTCATGTAACAGGACACATTCTTAAACTCCCGCTAGATCTCTCATGTAACAGGACACATTCTCAAAGTCCCGCAAGATCTCTCATGTAACAGGACACATTCTCAAACTCCCACTGGATCTCTCATGTAACAGGACACATTCTCAAACTCCCACTAGATCTCTCATGTAACAGGACACATTCTTAAACTCCCGCTAGATCTCTCATGTAACAGGACACATTCTCAAACTCCCGCTAGATCTCTCATGTAACAGGACACATTCTCAAAGTCCCGCAAGATCTCTCATGTAACAGGACACATTCTCAAACTCCCACTGGATCTCTCATGTAACAGGACACATTCTCAAACTCCCACTAGATCTCTCATGTAACAGGACACATTCTTAAACTCCCGCTAGATCTCTCATGTAACAGGACACATTCTCAAACTCCCGCTAGATCTCTCATGTAACAGGACACATTCTCAAACTCCCGCTAGATCTCTCATGTAACAGGACACATTCTCAAAGTCCCGCTAGATCTCTCTTGTAACAGGACACATTCTCAAGCTCCCACTGGATCTCTCTTGTAACAGGACACATTCTCAAACTCCCACTGGATCTCTCTTGTAACAGGACACATTCTCAAACTCCCACTGGATCTCTCTTGTAACAGGACACATTCTCAAACTCCCACTGGATCTCTCTTGTAGCAGGACACATTCTCAACCTCCCACTGGATCTCTCTTGTAACAGGACACATTCTCAAACTCCCACTGGATCTCTCTTGTAACAGGACACATTCTCAAACTCCCACTGGATCTCTCTTGTAACAGGACATTCCGGCATCTAATTTTCATATTTCCATTGGATACGTTTGTAGGTTGTGATAATTTTTCCATTCGTCGTCTTTTGATGTTTTGTTTGTGTCTTGATAAAGACCGTTTGGTAGAAACGTTGAATATGAGTTGTGTATTGTAATTTGTATGATTTCTTGTGTGCGCATCATTACCTACTAGTTTTAGCTATAGTATGCCGTGTCTCATTGAAGCGATATATAAACCTGTGTTTTACGTACGTCTACTTGTAACAGGACCATGGTCCTACTAATTTCCAGCAGGATAGAGTACAGAGAATGGAAATGCGTTGTATCGCCATTTTATGTGCACCAATAACCCAACAAATCCATCTTCGGTAGAAAGACACGGGGAACAAGAGAGCACAAACTTGTACTACTTAAGAGTGCTACAATCATTATCACCCCACCCCCTCCTCCTAGTTGATTGTTTCTTTTCTAAACTTGTATATTTATATATTGTTGTTGAAATACCTTCCAGATTGTATTTCCCTGTTGTAAGTCAGAGAACGACTATAGAATTATGAACAGGCCAGAATAAGTTGGAACTCTATGCTTCAAATTAGGGCACAACCAAAGTCACAGACAGATTTACACAAAATTCAAGATTGCCAACACAGCAGCAATGTCTACATGTGCAAGATTGCCAACACAGCAGCCATGTCTACATGTACAAGATTGCCAACACAGCAGCAATGTCTACATGTGCAAGATTGCCAACACAGCAGCCATTTCTACATGTACAAGATTGCCAACACAGCAGCCATGTCTACATGTGCAAGATTGCCAACACAGCAGCCATGTCTACATGTGCAAGATTGCCAACACTGCAGCCATGTCTTCATGTGCAAGATTGCCAACACAGCAGCCATGTCTACATGTGCAAGATTGCCAACACAGCAGCCATGTCTACATGTACAAGATTGCCAACACAGCAGCCATGTCTACATGTGCAAGATTGCCAACACTGCAGCCATGTCTACATGTACAAGATTGCCAACACAGCAGCCATGTCTACATGTGCAAGATTGCCAACACAGCAGCCATGTCTACATGTACAAGATTGCCAACACAGCAGCCATGTCTACATGTGCAAGATTGCCAACACAGCAGCCATGTCTACATGTACAAGATTGCCAACACTGCAGCCATGTCTACATGTACAAGATTGCCAACACAGCAGCCATGTCTTCATGTGCAAGATTGCCAACACAGCAGCCATGTCTACATGTGCAAGATTGCCAACACTGCAGCCATGTCTTCATGTGCAAGATTGCCAACACAGCAGCCATGTCTACATGTGCAAGATTGCCAACACTGCAGCCATGTCTTCATGTGCAAGATTGCCAACACAGCAGCCATGTCTACATGTGCAAGATTGCCAACACAGCAGCCATGTCTACATGTGCAAGATTGCCAACACAGCAGCCATGTCTACATGTACAAGATTGCCAACACAGCAGCCATGTCTACATGTGCAAGATTGCCAACACTGCAGCCATGTCTTCATGTGCAAGATTGCCAACACAGCAGCCATGTCTTAATGTGCAAGATTGCCAACACAGCAGCCATGTCTACATGTACAAGATTGCCAACACAGCAGCCATGTCTACATGTGCAAGATTGCCAACACTGCAGCCATGTCTTCATGTGCAAGATTGCCAACACAGCAGCCATGTCTTAATGTGCAAGATTGCCAACACAGCAGCCATGTCTACATGTGCAAGATTGCCAACACAGCAGCCATGTCTTCATGTGCACGTGTAGCTCTTCTACTTCTGGGTTCTCTCTCTGATAACCAACACGGGGATCATGAAGTACGCTGTGCTGCTGGTTTCACAGTAGAGCTGCGTTAACTTGCGCCTTCCGGCCCAGCACATCAGTTTTCTGAATTTCATGGGTACCCCAGATTGTAGAACATCTACCTCACGAATATCTTGAATATGAGATGTTGGGACAAATATGATGTCCGTAAGAAACAACACTAGAATACAAAATATATGATAACACTTAAACATTTTGCTGTCTCCGACACCCTTTAAATATTTTTTTCTGCTGGAGACTCCCAAAACAAGTAAGAGTGAACACTTTAGGTTTATGTGGATATTCAGTATATACACCTGCACCTCCATTCCTCGCCGCATTCTGTGCTGAACCATCTGTGTATACTCTGACCCATATGTCTTGTGGATATTCATCGTCCAGGAAACTGAGGGTGACCGTCCTTCGCTGCACACTGTTCTGTTCATCCTGGCTTAGTATTCCTTTCGCGTGGTTCTGAATGTATATTGGTATTCCATGCCTTTCGCTCCAAAGGGTTTGTTCTGGTAAAAGCCCTAAGGGGCTGTCAACTTCAGGTAGGTCTGTAAGTTGTCTACGGAGTTGTTTAGTTTGGTGGATAAAGCTGCTTCTATTCAGTCGCCCCCATTGCTAGATTTTGGAATCTTTCATTGGATGGCTTGATATACACTGAAACGTTTCTGCTTGTATTAGTATCTTAGCGTCTGTGCTTTCGCCAAGTGTTTGCGTTCTTTCAATTTTCTGCATCTCTACTATGGGTGTTGATTTCATTGCTCCCAAACATTATCCTAAGCGCCTGGTTTTGCACTTTATCTAGATCCTATAATGTGGTGTTTTATGCAGGACACAAGGCATCTGATCCATAGTCCAGGTGTGGTCTTATGCCTTGTTGGTAAACTTTACGGAGTATATTCTCACTGGCTCCCCATGTGGTTCCACTTAGTTTTCTCGGGATAGCTAACTTCCTTCTGACTTTTGTTGTTGCGTTGTTTATGTGCTGCTTCCATGTCAGCTTATCATCAAAAGTAACTCCGAGGTGTGTGGGTTGTTTGTCTTCTTTCAGAAGCTCTTCGTCTATTTTGATAACATCGGCTTTTTGTTTTGGTGAGAGGGTAAAGAGTATAGTGTTGTACTTATCTGTGTTAATGTTGCCAGCTATATATTTCCTACCATCAGGGGGTGGGGGGTTCTCAAATTCTGCAATTATGCAAGGCTAACATTATGCGGCAGATTAGCTCACCCAGAATCATGATTACTTCAGAACATCCATAAACAAGATTACATTCTGAATTAAAATATGTCACCTGAATATAAACTATCTGTTTTGTTTTTATTATTGTTCTCCCCCCCCCCCCCCCCCCCCAGCCATTCTATGATGACAGGTATCGCATAGAAGTTGCTTTCAGAAGATACTTTAGACTTCCCAGACCAAGCCAGAAAAAAGACTCTTATCTGATCATTGTATGTCATGCTAACGTCATCCGATACTTTACTTGCAGGTATGAATAGATTGTTTGTTTGTTTGTTTGTTTGTTTGTTTGTTAAACGGGGACATTGAAACTTCTTGCTGAGGCACAACACTTTCAACCTAAGACGAGTCTCTTTTTTGTAACCAGCAATTGAAGAATAAAACATTGACTCGCCCATGTGTTGCTGGGGCGGAAATGGGTGCAAATAGTAGTATTACCTAATACTCATTTCATGGGAGGCAGCTACGGAGGTTTTGGGATGGAGTTGGCTCTCATACCAAAGAGGGTCAGAGTGATCCAGATGTCATGCTGAAGTTGGAAGGTGCTGATATAACAGCTAAGCTGTAAACCATGGCACAGTTCATTCAGTTCTCCGGACTACATCTCGACAAATTTATGCTGATCTGCAGAAAAATAAATGCGGAAGAAAAAGACATTTAATTAAACGTTTTATGTTTTTACATACTTTTCTGAGATACTTTATAATATTTGTTCTGACATGTTGAGGATAGTTAATGTCATGAGACAATCCCAGTAGACGGGACTTCCATTTTGCAGGAAGCGAAACTAAATAAATGTCAAGTGTTAGACAAATTTTTTTAATGCGATTATTTCCCTTGACTATAATTACTCATTTGTGGTTGGAGGTCGCTTTATTTATTTTTGGAAGGTTATATGGGTAGGGCTCTCTGTGGGTGACGCGCACATGTGGGTGGCTCTCGGTGGGTGGCGCGCACATCGTTGCATCCGTCCTCACGACTGTAATAGACTTACTATATTTCTAACAAACTTACGATTACGTTAGCTATTTTCTATCTTGGACACACAATTTTAGATCAGTGCAAATTTTATAAAAACTTATAAAGATTGTAGTCCCATCTACCGGGATTGTACCACTGTCGATTTTGTTCGTTTCTATTAAACATTTGATAAATAATGAAAGAAACATGTTAATGCTTTGTTTTCAGAGCTCTGATGTCTCTAGGAGATGCCTGTTCCAGATTTCGTATAGCCAACTGTAGCTTGACTTGGATCTCAGTCCAGTCTGATGGACGTGCTATTGTAAGAATGAAGGGAGATCACAGCCACATAGAGCCAAATAAAATCTCATTTCATTAAAATCTGTGTGTCCATCTGTACCTATAGTTGGATCACATTCCAACCGGATGGACTTGTGGTCCTAGAAAGTATGGGAGACCATATCCGCATAAGTAAAAAAAATGATCACATGATGGAATATGTGTGCCCATTTCTAGCATAAGCTGAATCAAAAACTTATCTTTGTGGGTTTATGTTTTTGTTTAATCGCATTCCAATCTAACTGACTTGTTGTCCTAGAAATAATGGGAGACCCTGCTTACGTCAATCTAATTGACTTGTTGTCCTAGAAATAATGGGATACCCTGCTTACGTCAATCTATTTGCCTTTTTGTCCTAGAAATAATGGGAGACCCTGCTTACATCAATCTAATTGACTTGTTGTCCTAGAAATAATGGGAGACCCTGCTTACTTCAATTAAATTGACTTGTCCTAGAAATAATGGGAGACCCTGCTTACATCAATCTAATTGACTTGTCCTAGAAATAATGGGAGACCCTGCTTACATCAATCTAATTGCCCTTTTGCCCTAGAAATAATGGGAGACCCTGCTTACATCAATGAAAAGCTGATCACATTGTAATAAAATATGTGTGCCCATATGTCGTGTAAATCAGATGGTAATCTAATATATGATGAACTTGTAGTACGAGAAGTGATGGGAGACCACAGAGTTATTAGCATGTGTGCCATCTGTAGAATATGTTTGATCATAGTCTATTCTGATAAACGTGTGGTCCTAGAAGTGATTAGAGACCACATCAATAAAGAATAGATCACATGAATCTGTGTGTCCGTATGTAGCATAGATTTTCTGATTCTGCAATTTATTATCATCCTTCCTCTGGATCTCTCTTGTAGCAGGACAATGCGCCTACTAAATTTCCAGCTGGATCTAGTCCAGAGAAATGTGTTGTGTCGTCTTTATTTATGTAAATGGTCCAACACATCCATCGTCTATGGGTAGCATAGATTTGATCACAATCTAATATTATGAACTTGCGGTACTAGAATTAATGGGAAACCACATCGACATAGAATAGACCACATTATATACCAAGTTCTCATGTCTATATCTGTAATTTTGTCTCCTGGATAAAACTCGCCTTCTCTGGTAGTTCACACAGTGTCACATAGAGCTTTGATTCCAGTGTTTATTCCTCCATCCAATATGTAACTTCAGCTTTTCATACTCAGAACACTCTTGAAGGATATATTTGGCACTCTGTACTGCCTATACACATGAACACATGGCAGTGTTGCGAATCTTGAATTGTATGTACATATGACTGCTGAATCGGGTGTGTCCCATACTGAAGTGTTGAATTACAACTTGTTCTGGTCTGCTCATAATGTGATCTTGTGGTGGTGTTTGTGGCTTTCTTATTGACTTGATCATCTTTTTTTTTCTGAAGGTAGGTGATTGGTATATCTGGTTGGTCTTCGGCAGCACCTTCCTTAGCCAGTTGGTCTGCTTTTTCATGTCCTGGTATTCCCCAGTGAGTATCCACTGCATGGTTACCCTATACTGGCAAGACAGTTCATTAAGTAGTTTGTGTAAGTATGTTAGTTTTCCAGACTGGAGAGCTTGAAGCACTGACCTTGCATCTGTCAGGAATACCACGGGCTAAGGACCAGGATTGGTCATCAGTTTTTCAGTTTCCACACTAATTGCCTGGATTTCTGCATCATAATTATAACATAATTTCCTGTTGGTGTTATGATCGTATCTCTAGGCGTGTGTGGATAAATCTTCACACTATTTATCAATTAGTCTATAATCATTGAATGCATGAACCACACAAATCAATTGTTACATTTCTACTGGAAAAAAATGATTGTTTTTATCAGTAAGTAAATATAGAAAAAAAAATATCCGTATATAAAAATTGTTAAAAATAGCAGTTTTACGTGGAATAAAAATTGTTTCTGAAATAGGCCTATACCGAAATAAAAAAATTACATCTGAAAATTGTAAATATGTGACATCAGTGATGTAAGGTTGCATTGACAAATGGATCATATGAGTAGAAAATATTGCTTTAGTGATGTTAGAATTCTTTAGATGGCATTCTTTTCAACAACATAATCTTTTCTACGGATGCTCTGAACTTTGTGGTTATAATGCTGTCTTGCTAAAAAATGTTCATTTGAGCCAGTTTTTAATGTCTCTATTTGAATTCTTCTCTTGATTTCTGCTGCACAGCCCCAACGGTATATGTTTGCACCCAAATGTTAGAAATTCATTATCAAAATAAAGCTGAACAAATTACAATGCAAGGGTAAACCTCAAAGGCTGACATGTATGTAGGAATAAGAAACACTTATTACAACCAGAAATATATTTATTTTTAAAAAAATACATAAGCTAAAAAAAATTGGCAACGAAAAAAGCAACATTATTTGAGATGTACAAGTATGAATACTTTGTGAATGACATCAACTGTTGAATAAATTACAACAATATGGTAATATTATTGTAGCCTTGGCAACTTATTCTTCTGAATTGTGTTTTCAAACTCCTTCTAGTCAGCAGAATGTAGACCAGGAAGAATGGAATGTGTTGTGTTGTGGTTTATAGCTTGACTGAATTCTGACTACATGTTCTGAAACAAATCAAGAATGTAGTCCTGAGAGAATGGAATGTGATATCTTTGTGGTTTATAGCTTGACTGAATTATGACTACATGTTCCGAAACAAATCAAAATCCTCAGGGACTGTCCATTAATTACATCAGTAATTTTGTGAACATTGCTTATCCCTTCCCCCTTTAACAATTGTCAATAATTCAAGGAACCCTCCCATCCTGTTTAATTATGTCAACAATGTTTAAACCCAAACACCCCCTCCCCCCCCCCCCCAAATAAAAATATTTTTAGCACCAAAAAAAATACAGGAAAAACATGTTTTGTTTCACACTTTTGAAATTAAAATAATTCAAGTATCCAAGAGAACAGAGACAATGCGGTAAATTACGCGAGACATGTTTACGAGGAGCGGAACACATTGTGCAAAATAGACGTAGTCAACCCAAGTCTAAAACCTTGATTACCGCTTCCTCGGAGACTGCCACCCAGGGACATGTTTGACTTGTAAAATCCAAAAGCATAGTCAGTGATAAACCGCCACGGCGCAGAATTGATACACATCCGTCGCCTGGAAGTAGATAGGAAGGCTGTCACGGGTTAACCTCACCTGAATTAAAATTGTGCCAAAAACGTGTGTGCTGAGCCGCAAAATATAGTAACTCCTCTGTGAAATCAGTAGCACACGGTACTTCGCGCTTCCCGACGGAAATTACACGAAAATTCGTGTAAGCTATCAGAGAGAGAGAACGCAGAAGCAAGAAGATGATGAAAAGGAAATTTCAATTAAATGTAGAAAAGAATCGATCTAAATAATGGTAAAGTGGCAACACTCCTTTTCTTCTGCGTTCGTTCTCAAACTCATGCAGATCAGCAGGATGTAGTCCAGAGAACGGAATGAGTTGTGTCATAGTTTACAGCATTGCTGCGATATATGCGCCTTTCGGTCTGACACATTCGACTTCAGCATGGCTTTGAGTCACTGACCCTATATGGGATGGGACAGCCAACTCCATCCCATAACCTGCTTAGTCGCCTCGTACGACATGCATTGAAGGTAAACAGTGTTGCAATTCTTTGCTCCCCTTTCGGGCCGCGACAACACACTGGCAACTCCTTTTCTGAAATTTGTATTCCTTTATAACGCTATTTAAGTGTGTGTTTTTTATGCAGTCTAAATGGTGTGATCGTGTTTGTATTTTTAAGTAACTTTAAATAATTTTCTTGCGTATCACTCCGTGAATTGATAAGTCTGGTGATGTACGCAACCGCCGTGACTCTTCTCTGTATTAGTGATTTTGACATTTCGACTGTTGCGTTTTCTATGATGGCAACTGCCATATTTTAAGAGATTTAATCTTGAGTTAAATGGACAAGGTTGAAAGAGTGCGCCTCGGTTTAAAGAATTCTTAGCCCCACACATAACTACAGAGTTGTGTTCTTCGTACTTGCTATGGTCGTTTGATCTGTGTCCTAATAAGCACATTCGTAAAACCCCCATAATTCTTTAAACAGAGGTTTACTGATTCTTTATATGATGGAGGGTCGTTTTAATATTTTCGTAGGCTGTAAGACCATCCAGGAACTAAAGCTGCAGGCAGCGGACCGCATCATATGGAGAACCAACACCTCTGCCCTATGTGTCGTTTGCGGCACGAAAGGAACAAACTAACATAACTACAAGACAAGTGGAACACTTCTATCAAGGACATATCATACTTATTTATAGCAGTAAAATATGGGAACTGTCAGCATGCCTAAATTATTTCATTAACAAAAAAGACCGATTTCTGCGACTCCTTACAGCAAAAGCAGAGAGAAGACAATAGATACATAGAAAAGACCGAATACCTATAATGTATGTCCAGTGTTTACAATGCAGACCATGTTTTACCCATATACTAGGCTTACACGTTGATATGGCCTTTTACAAGCAGGGCAATCTAAAATTTTTAATGGAATGTAAGTCCACAAATGGAATATGAAGTCAACAAATGGAATATGAACTCAACAAATGGATTATGAAGTCAACAAATGGAATATGACCTCAACAAATGGAATATGAAGTCCACAAGGGGTAACTTTTTCAATGACTGATTTTGCCGATTATCGATTCGCATGGACGAGAGAGTAGAATAGATATATTAGATATGAGTTGAAGGATATAGATGTCTCACGTCAATGCTGCTTGTTTTCTGTTTCCTCCAGGAGCCACTCAGACTACTGGGTGCCTCGGGGTAATGGAGCACTCTATGATGTACGATCATTGGTCAGTTCTTCCCACAAATTTCCATTCATCATTAATTCGTTCAATTATGTTTTACAGATATCATGACTTCTTCAGCGTTCATTCTCAAACTCCCGCTGGATCTCCTTGTAGCACCATGATCCTACTAGATTTTCAGCAGTATGTAGTCAAGATAATTAAATGCTTTGTGTCGCCGTTTTATTTTCGACAATGGCCCGACACATCCGTCCTTAGCAGTATAATTATATATAAGTGTTGGTATACCTCTTCACCGTTCACTAAATGATAGCACCCCTCCATGCAAGTCGCATCGCTCAAGACAGAGATAGGTTCATTGGGAAGACAACGTTCTGGAGATAATACGACAACATCAATATGCTGAGCACGCAAGACTGATAAATAATTCCTTTATCTTCAGTGTCAATTTTGAGTTTTTAAACGTTCCCACTCTCAGATTTCTAAAAGTTTCAGACGCTTTTTCTATATGTATATTGATCCTTTTATCAAGTGACAAGTTCCACAATGTACTCAACACACAAGAGGGCCGTCTCAAGAAAACTCTTTACCCCTGACGCCGAAAGGCAACAAAGGGTTTCAACGAATAGATAAATCAAGTGATAGTGTAGTCCCTACATGTTACTGTGGAAACAGTACTGTGGAAACAGTAACATTTTCAACCGGTAGTTGAAAATTAGAACTATTTTCAGTGAAGTATCAATTAATGTGATTGATCCTGTTGGTGAGTCAGCTCCTTATATTATTCTTCTTCAGCGTTCATTCTCAAACTCCCGCTGAATCTCCCTTGTAGCAGGACCTTGGTCCTACTAGATTTCCAGCAGGATGTAGTCCAGATAATGGAAATGCGTTGTGTTACCGTTTAATTTGCGTCATTGGCCCAACACATCCGTCTTTAGTGGGAGCTCCTTATATGATTACAACGGTCATATCCACATTTCGCCAGTGTATTGTCTGGGTCCGAGAGAGGAGCAAAGAATAGCAACATTGTTTACCTTCCATGCATGTCGTAAGAGGTGACTACGGAGGTTATGGAATGGAGTTGGCTGTCCCATCCCATATATGGTCAGTGACCCAAAGACATGTGGAAGTCGGATGTGTCAGGCCGAAAGGCGCATATATCACAGCAATGTTGTGAACCATGACACAGCGTATTCCGCTCTCCGGACTACGTCCTGCTAATCTGCAGAGTTTGAGAACGAACGCAAAAGAAAAATAATATCAATATTTATCTTGAGTAACAAACAAGCTAAAAATAGAAATCATAAAAAGCTACATTTATTCTTTAACAATGTATGGCTCAGAAACATGGACACTAAACAAATTATTAGATGACAGAAGTGTTGCCTTTGAGATGTGGATATATAGAAAAATAGGGAGAACATCATGGAAAGAGATTAGTTTTTCTGGCAGCCGATGATATTCTAAGCATTCTTCCGTAGAACCACATCTCTTTTGCCTCTAATTTCCCACTTTCCCGTTTGCTTATTGTCCAAGACTAGCATCCACCTGTTAGCATAGTAGTTATATAGAAATGCAGAACTCTCTTCCTCACCTCTAATGACAAGGTCATATTACAAAATATATTTTTCATTTTTATGAATGTTGTTTCTGCCTGTCCTATTCTGCATCTTATTTCTGTTGAACTTCTTCCATGTGCTGTAATCATTGTACCTAAATATTTGAATTGGTGGACCTGTTTTAATACTATACCATTCACTTTGATCTTACAAGGTGTGGTATTTTGTTTCTTTGAAATAACCATTACTTCTGGGTTTTTTTATATTTTGGAAGAGGCCGTTCTCTTTACGTTCTGTGACTACTTCATTAATTAAATCTTGAAGGTCTTCTCCGCCTTTTGCAATCAGAACAGTGTCATCCGCACATCTCTAATTATTTATTTGTGTCCTCCCACTGATATTCATGATGTTAACACTATCCTTCTTAATATGGTGTATAAAAGCCAGCCTTCTTGGGCGTTTATTTTTCTTAGCACGTGTTGGTTTGTCTTTCTTGCAGTCCATGTCTCTCTCAGGACTCTTCTATAGAAGTTCATTTTGAAAGCCTCTATTCTCTTGACTGTAGTTTTATTTATTGTCCATGTTTCACAACCATAGGTCATCACTGACAAGACACATGTACACACATTTCAAACGACAATTTCAGCACATCCATAAAGACATTTTTGGCACAATTCTCCTGCCACTGCAAGCTTTATAATGGGTACCAGGTGGAAAAAAGAGTAAGATCAAAAGAAACTATTCGCAGAACTGCCATCAAAGAGCCTATGGATCTCAACAACATGCAAGAATTACACACCGTAACATCACATCGCTCAAGCTTATAGAACTATGGTTTCTGTCCTATGCTCCGTCCCGTATTGAGCGTTGAATGAACATAGACATAATGCATATCGGTCTTTTAAAATTGCAACTTGGTCTACCGGAAAATCATAATTTACTACAACATTCCCGAAAATCTGCTACTGTCAGATTGAATGGAAGTTGTGAAAGTAAGAGTTGTCAAATATGGAGTTCAGGAAATACGTCAGACGTCTGCGCGCATTGTCGCATGTAGCTAAACAATCTTTAAAAGTTGGTGCCGTAGTAGTAGTCGGTGTTGTTGTATATACTAAATGGAATAGCACGAATAGTATTCTGCACGCGGCATGGACAACTGGATATGAGCCAAGCGTCAAGTGGGATTCCAACTGGGATAGGTAAGAAGCTATTTTACGGTAGTAAAGCGCGTATTTACAATATCGGACCCGAGTTGCGCACACCGAAAAAGATGCAATTGTTGTTATTGTTTTCAATCGTTGATATGAATACTATACTATAATAATAATATGTATCTATAATCTATCTATTGTTTTTTCTTTGCGTATGCTGTGAGGCGTTGTATGGTTGAATGACGATCGGTTTTCTGGTTATATTGTCGGTTATCACGTCTAAATAATAATTTCAGTATCCCAGTGTTTATAAAATGTTCAGTGTTGGTAACTCCTATCAATCCACCTTCTTCTTCATCTTAGTCTTCCTCTGTATCTTGCTGTTTCCATTTCATGTTGTATTCTCTTGTCGCTGGCCAATATATAAGGGTTCATTCTCATAAGATGTCAGAACCATTTCAATCTGTTTTTCAATAATAATATATTATTATATTAATATATTTGACCACTGATGTTGTTCCAACAGTTCCTGTAATCTCATTTCTCTGACAATCACATGATCTCTTCTTTTTCTGTTTACTGCTTTTCTTAGACTAAGACATCTCATATGATTATGAAACATGATAAAAGGTAAAGTGTTTGCATGATACACCAGGCCCCTATGTGTTGTCACATTTTGAATTCCCAAAATTATTGTTTAGGCCTATTGATTAAATCAGATGATTAGGACTGTACATTTATTAGTGTGACCATATTAATATTATTTTTTAAAGAAAAGAGGACAAAGGCACCTAAGTTTTAAAAAATTAAAATGAGGACCCCCATCCATAATACTTAGACCCTAATTATAGTAATAGGCCTAGTCCACAAAAATATGGATGTGAAAGTTGGAAATCTACCGCAATAAGGATAAGAAGTTAGTTGCCTTCAAGAAAGATGCCTCTGAAAAATCACAAATACTAATTGGAAAGACTTCAAATCAAACGACATACTAAGAGTGGAGACAAAACAAGAATACGTGACGAACATCATAAAAAAACCTGATGGACATACATCGGCCACATACTTAGAATGAAGGAAGACAGAATCCCATGACAAGCCTTATGTGGATACCAGACGGGGAAAGAAAACAGGGAAGACCAAAAACAACGCTCAGAAGAACATTTATGAATGAATTAAAATCAACAGGCATAAATGCAACTAGCAACTGACCGACAGGCATGGAGAACTATGACATCTGCCTTATGTGCTAAACTTGGCAAAAGTGGAACTGACTGTCTAGTCATTTATTAACAATCATGATATCAAATAAGGGTTGTGGTAATTATGGTAATTAGTAATGTATTAGTATTATTTCGTAATGGTGATTCTTATTAATAAAGATCACATCATCATCTTCGTGTAGGCTAATTTTGTTGAATATTTCTTGGCTAATAAAATAAAGTGTCATGTGACGTATTCCTTCCAGAACGTTGTCTTCCCAATGAACTCTCTGAACCTCTCTCTGTCTTGGGCGATGTGGCTTGCATTTTCTAGCGATGTATTCATGTTATCTTTAATGTCGTCAGTCCATCGTCTTCTTGGTCTGCCCCTTCTCCTCTTCCCAGGTACTCTTCTCTCCATTATTTGTCTTTCTAAACAGTTGCGTCTCTTTATATGACCAAACAGGTGTAGTTTTCTTTTTGTTATTGTGTTCAGTAACCAACACTCTGGAATATTCAGTGTGTTTATAATATCTGAGTTTCTGATTTTATCCTTCCATGATATTCTAAGTATCTTCCTGTAGCATTTCAGCTCGAAAATAAAATAAAGTAAGAGTAAATAAATTTAATGATTAATGGGGGAGGTTGATGATGCTTTTATTTGCTATTTTTATGATCTAATTTCCTTGTAGATGATGGTTGTGATGATATTTTATTTATATAGAATTTGAGGTCAAATACATAATTTTTTGAGTTATCCCCTTCCCCCGTTCCTATTATCCGCCCTTCCCAATTGCCGACTGGTTTATACGGAAAGACATTTTCAGTGATTAGTCTTCGCCCGCATGCTACAGGTTAACATAACTTCCAGATGGACCATTCTGTGTTTGCTCCTAAAATAACTTCAAAAAATTATGTATTTTATCTCAAATTCTATATAAATAAAATGTTATACATTACATAGGTGTCCATATTTAAGGTCAACATAGACATAGTCAATGAAATATTTTTTGCACAAAGTATACGAGACATGTGCAAGTAAAATTTTTAATGATAAATATTTAATTTGGAATGTTATGGGGTTGTACGTTGTCGTATCCCAAAAAGGGCAGCAAAGAATAGTGATAGTTATCTGCCATGCATGTAGTAAGGGGTGACTAAGCATGTTTTGGAGTGGCTTTGATTGTACCATCCCATAGAGGGTAAAATTGATGCTGAAGTCAGATGTATCGGACCAAAAGGTGCATATATCATAGCTAAGTTGTAAAACATAGCAACGCATTCCGTTCTGTAGACTGCATCCTGCTAACCTGCAGAAAATTTGAGAATTAATGAAGAAGAACATATTAGGTCTATACATTTCACTGAATGTTTACAGGAAAGTGCAGATTCTTTGCAAAAGGGCTCATATTTTATTGAAAATGCCTAGATCGGTGGAGGATCCAGTGTTCAGTCTGGCTGCAGCTAGTATTCCAATGACTTGTTTTCTCATATTATCTTGACCACAGTACATAATGTCAAAGTGCAAGACAAACCTGAGGTGGTAAATTACATCCAAAGGCATCAGCAGACCACAATATTTCACCTTAGACCAGCCCCCCCCCTCCCTTCCCCGCTGCTGACTGTTTAACCATCTTTACCAATTAAGGACTGTGTGGACAAACTAATGTCTTTATGGAACCAAACCTTATCTCAGAAAAAAAACTTCAGGACTATCTAACATGCAAGGATTGCAGGTCTGACCAGAGGACACAAAGCTGAAGCAAAAGCTATGAGGTAGCCACTGATTTGGTAAAGACTTCATGGCCCTGGAAACAGGATTGACATTCTAAGACCTATGGAATTGAATGCAGGAAAATTACCTTGGCCACCATTGTTCTATATCAATTTATTCTCTGTCTACCTTTCCCTCACTTATCTTGAGCATGCATTGAAGTTGTGAAAAATTAACAGCCAAGTCACCACCAGAGACGATGACTGCCCAGCTCATGACACTGTATCCTGTAGCGAGCAACATTGTGTAAAACAGTTATCGGAGACTTTCAAAAAGTTCTAAACATCATTAAATAAAAAGAATTTCAGAGAAACATGATTCTGTGTCTGAAAGTGAACTCAACTGCCTGGCAGGGAACAAAAGTGACAAACTAGCAAAGTTATCTGAGACTTTCAAAAGTTCTAAACATCATTAAATAAAAAGAATTTCAAAGGAACATGATTCTGTGTCTGAAAGTGAACTCAACTGCCTGGCATAGGGAACAAAAGTGACAAACAAGTACTCTCTGGGTTTTATTATCTTTGTAAAGGTAAGATGAGTCATTAACCAGCATCATGTTTGTTGTTCATCCATCACAAATTATGATGATCATTTGTTACATCCCCTTTTAAAATTCAGTGAGTTAAGTCCTTGATTAGGAGCTCGTAGATGGTTACTAAGTCCAATTCTGGATGCAAATGTCCTTGGACAGTTTGAGTATGGGATGACCACTGTAGATTGTGTTTGGTCTACCTGTGACTGTCTATCTACCTACTCTCCGCTGTTGAGTTACTGTATTTCTCCTCTTTACTCAGGATGCTACGCTTTCTTTTTTACTGGAGAGCGCCATGTAGATCTATGTTGTACAAGTTTGCCCCATGTATCTTGGTTTTTTTTTGGATCTATTTTAAAGGCTTTCAGGTCTTTAATGAGTCCTTGTAGCGCTGGTTTTGGCCACCTTGAGAACTTATGCCTTTCTGCAACTTACCATAGAGAAGTATCTTTGGCAGGCGATGATCTGGAATATACCAGATGACCTACCCATCAAATCTAAGACCAGCATCATAGTACACTTTTTTTCTATAACAGCTCATCTCCCTTGTTGGTGGTTCTTATTCTTCATCTTCTACATTCATTCTCATACTCCTGCAAAGTAGCAGGATGTCATCCAGAGAAAGAATGAGCTGTGTCATGGTTTACAGTTTTGTTGCGATTTGACACATCCCCAACTTCATGGTCACTTTGTCCCTATATGGGATGGGATAGCTATCGTCACCCCATAACCTAACCTCCTTATTCACTTCTTATGACATAAATAGAAGGTAAAACAGTGTTGCTACTCAATACTCCCCTTTTTAACCCAGGAAGCACACATGCATTGTAGATTCTTATGATTTTATCATGTTCAGTGCCAAGTCTTATAATACAATCTCATTTGCATTGGTGTTTTATCTGTTTATAGGCGTGATCCCCATAGTTTGGTACCTCCACCTAAAAATGGCGGGGAAGGAGACAGTGAATACAACAAACAGCTGAAAACTCACACTCCCACAGCCAGTAGGCACATTCTGCTCATTCGACATGGACAGTATTTTGATAATGCTGCCATTGATAAGGAAAGATTTTTGACCAGCTTAGGTGAGGTGCTACACAATGTCTGGTGATAACACTGGTTGTGAATACTTATCTTGTGATAATGCAATGTTCTTCCCATGTTACTAAAAATCTAATAAATAAGTATAAATACTGCTGATGTTGGATGTGCCTGACCATTGGCATAAATAAAATGGCGGCACAGCTCTTTCTATTCTCTGGAAATCTAGTATAACCATTGTCCTACTAAAAAAGAAATACAGTGGGAGTTTGCAAATTTGTTAAATAATTATTATGTGAAATAAATTTAAAATGCATGTGTGAT
This sequence comes from Meghimatium bilineatum, assembly GCA_034231615.1. Lineage (NCBI taxonomy): Eukaryota > Metazoa > Mollusca > Gastropoda > Stylommatophora > Philomycidae > Meghimatium > Meghimatium bilineatum. The sequence goes on along the minus strand of CM067309.1, from coordinate 39,701,546 downwards.
GCCAGTGTTAGGTTGAAAGGTGCAAATATCGCAGCCAAGCTGTAAAGCATGACAATGTATTCCGTTCTTTGGATAACATCCTGCTAATTTGCAGAAGTTTAGAAAGAACGAAGTAGAAGACTTAACTAAATGGAAAAAAAATAACTAAGACCTGCCTACTTTGTAGCCACAATGGGGCCTGATGAAGCGAATACACTACAAACACAAATATTGAATATGGTAACAATAAACGTACTAAAAAGTGCATCAGCAAACGATTAGCACTAATGAAATGCAACAAAATAAATACAAAATGTTTTGTAATTTAAAAAACGTGAATCCGTGTTTATCTTATCATGCACATGCAGGTAACAGGACAAAACACAGTGGCACATACCTTTTCATACAATGTTACCCAGTGCCCATAGCAATTTTATAGACAGTCATGTGATGCTTGTACCTTGTGTTCATTCTAAAACATCTGGTTAGTAGGATGTAATCCAAAAAATATAATGTCTTGTGTCATGGTTTAAAGTTTGATTAAGATATCTGCACTTTTTGACGACAAATCTGAATTCAGATTGGCTTTTGGGTCACTTAGACCCCATCGAGGCCAGCACCATGAAATGGTGATGGGGCGTAATTCAGCCATCAGGGGCTGGGAACTAAGAGTGGTTGGACAGTCCCACTCGAGCAGGACCACAGTCCTCCCTGAAGAAATCAGCCAAAAGGTGCACAATTAATCAGGATACCACATACAAAACACAATGGGAACATGTCTTCTTCTGCGTTCAACATCTGTGGCCATGTTATATTGTCAGGGCGAAGTTCACTGTCTTCTCCAGGTCAGAGCGACTGCCCTATAGCTTTTGCCTAAAGTCTGTATCCTCTGAATAAATCTGCTGTCTCAGATCTTTGTATGTTGTGCAGTCCTGAAGTATGTGTTCCGGAGTGGGAACATGTCTATATCCAATAATAGTTATCATGCTTGTCCTGAGACGGCCGTTCAGGCAGGAATAGTGCTGGGCCTTATACGTAGAAAAGGCCCAACTACAATTACTGGAAGTCCTTCTCAATTTCCCTGAGGAGCCAGGAGGTAAGGGAATAGAGCTACTGGCAAACAAATGAACGACCAATAAAAATAATGCAGTGGAATGTTGAGGGTGTCAACAGCAAGAGAAATGGATAGAGTAAAAAAATTGAAGCTTGAAAATATACTATGTGAAGAACAGATTAATGTATGCTGTATTCAAGAAACATCTCAGCACCTTTAAAATCAGAGACTACCGGTGCTAAATGGAAAAGTCCGCTGGAGCTGATGGAGTCCAATGAAATGATTAAAAACCTGGAAATTGCAGCAAGAGCAAAGCTACTGCAGATCTTCAACACCAGCTGCACCACAGGTAATGTTCCACAGGAATAGAGGGAAGCAATAATGATACCACTCCTCAAATCAGGAAAAGATGGCAACACAGTCTCCAATTACAGGCACATGAGCCTCACAAGCTGTCTATGCGAAACAATGGAATATATTATCAATCTTAGGATGCAGTGGTACCTTGAAAGTGAAAACCTTTTGGTATTGTAGCAAGCAGGCTTTAGGCAGTGCTACTCTACTACAGATCAGGCAACCTATATCTTTCAAGAGATTGAGAACTCTTTTCAAGATAAGAACTGGTACTAGCAGCATGGATAGACCCCAGGAAAGCGTTTGGAATGGACTCCTGATGGAGAATTAATATAATGAGTCATTATCTAAAATGTGCATGTATTAATGTATAATAAAAAACAAAAAAAAACTGATAATGTTCATTGCACTTTCTTTGCTCATTTCTATCCAGGCCGCTCCCAGGCTGAATTGACTGGTCAGAGGTTAAAAGAGTTGGATCTGCCGTACACAATTCTTATCTCTTCTACCATGACTCGTGCCTTGGAGACTGCAGAACTTGTACATAAGTATCTGCCTGATATTGAGCATATTACAGATGACAGCTTGCGGGAGGGCGCACCAATTCCACCGGAGCCACCATTAGGAAGCTGGAGACCAGAACAGAAAGTGTGTGATTAGATATGTTGCTGATACTATCTTTTCTGCTTATGTTAGTAGCCATTGCTACATTTTATTCATCTGAAATCAAACTGTTACTGCTTTGTAGGTTTGCTTATTTTCCAGACAAGCAAGTGAAAACATGTTTTGCCACTTCCCTTTGCTGAAAGAAGAATCTATTTCTGATGAAATGAGTAAAAAATTCAAAGCTCAGTTAGATGTATTGGTTGAAGAATTTGGAAGAAGATTCCAAGAACTTGGAACAGCACTTCAATGTTATCAGTTCTCCTCTCAGTGCAGAAGCTGATAAACCCCCAGAGCACATACAGTTGGAGTTGCTTGAATTGCAAGCCAATAATTACATGAAGGAAAAATTTAAGTCTGAATATTTGTTGGATTTATATGATTCTTTGCCTGAACAATCATTCCCAAACTTAAAAAACTTTGCGGCTAAATTTTTGTCATTATTTGGATCTACATATATTTGTGAACAGGCATTTTCTTGCTTAAAAATCAACAAATCTAAGAATAGGTCTTTATTATCTGGTTGCAACTTAAATGCAGTCATGCAAATTTCTACAAGTAAACTTGTTCCAGATTTCAAAGGAATTATAAAATCTTACAAGCTATTACATACATCTCATTAGAAATTAATAATATCAATAAAGTTGTGACTGTGTGTATGGTGTTTTTTTTACATCTTCATTAAAACCCATATTGTAACTGTATGCAACATAATAATTTTCAAATATTGTTAAAATATTTGCAAATTTTTTTATCCATATTAGAAAATATACTGTTATAGTGTAAGTCTATTAGAAATGTAATTTATTTCAAGTTGTCTACATTATGTAAAACTAACTTTCTTTACAATAAAAATATTTAATTGATTACTTACCGAGAATTGTAAACAAAAATATACATAATATTATATGCGGCCCTCCAATAGCTTTACAATTTTCAATGTGGCCCTCTGCACAAAAAGTTTGCCCACCCCTGTCGTAAGGTGTTCAAAATGTTATCCCAACACAGTAGTGGAACATGCAAGCTGATCTTTCTCATTGTCTTGAACACCTTTCTCCGCTACCTCAAGTCACTGTTAGTTGGTTGCTGATCCACCAGTCCATAGACTCATGCTCTTTGACCCAATGCCATTTGTTGTAATGATGTTACATTATAATTCTGGGAAGTGTGTGGATGTTCTACCCACACTTGACCAGAAAATAACTATCACACCACCAGGAAGATCGACTTGTAACTATGCACTGCTCCAAGCAACTGTAGCTAAGAAACGATTCACTGTGCTTACTCCCTGTCACAAATTGTCTACTGGTTATACTGAACATCTTTATGGCTCCAAGCATGTAAGTGCAAAATGCAGTTCTCTTGTACGGCTGGCCTACTCCTGGTGATTGGTTACACACATTCATGATCCAGACGACCGTGTGATACAGACATCCAGAGGAGGTGGTAAAAACACTAAATTTATTAGTTACGGACATTGAAGTCGGATGTGCCAGTCCATTGGCAGCAAATAAAATTGTGACAACGTATTTCCTTTCTCTGGGCTATGTCCTGTTGGAAATCTATTAGGAAACCTGCTACAAGAGAGATTCATTGCGAGTGAGAGCAAAAACAAACAAGAAAGAAATGAGATTTTGCTGGAACTCGGAGCAACCTGTCAGTATTTGTTTAAAAAGGGTTACAGGAACAGTTTTGTGTTGAAAAATACACAGGATCAATGTTTCTACCAAAAGATCTTTATCAAGATAGGAATGAACAAATACAGAATAGAACCACAAATTCAAATGGAGACTACATGCAAGCAATGTAGTGAACACTGAAAAGTTTGACTGCAGTTACTTGCTCACTCAATTTTCAGAACATCCTCATTGGACGCCATTGCATTCCGGGCAAACCCATTAGTGCTCAGAATCCTCATTGGTTTGTTCTTAGTCTCGCAACATATTCTAAACACTCCCTGGCTGTTTCTTTCCAGCAGTTCTTCCAAGATGGAGCTCGCATAGAAAGTGCTTTCAGGAAATACTTTTACAGAGCAGACCCAAACCAGAAGGAGGACTCCTATGAGATCGTCGTGTGTCATGCCAACGTCATCCGTTACTTTATTTGCAGGTTTGATTTTGTTGTGTTTTTAAAAATTTGTTGTATAATTCAGTTAGTGTTCAATTCATAAATTCTTGTTTTGTTTCTTATTAATGTTAGTTGGTCAGTATTAACTCTTAATATCCCCCAAACGACAAATAGGTTGTCAGTTCATCCTGGTAAGAGTTAGTGTTAGATGGTCAACTCTGTGGTGGAAAGATACAGTGTGCAGCAAAGATGCACAGATTCAATCTCCACTTCAGAGAATTGTACATCCGAACCATTCAGAAAGAAATGCCCACATACTAAAGATAAAATAAATATTGCATAGATATTTGCTACAACAAATCTATGCTGAGTTAATTAATATGTCTTCTTCGTTCATTCTCAAACTCCTGCAGATTAGCAGGATGTAGTCCGGAGAACAGAATGCGTTGTGTCATGGTTTACAGCATTGCTGCGATATATGCACCTTTCGGCCTGACACATCCGACTTCAGCATGGCTTTGGGTCACTGACCCTATATGGGATGGGGCAGCCAACTCCATCCCATAACCTCCTTAGTCGCCTTTTACGACATGCGTGGAAGGTAAACAGTGTTGCTATTCTTTGCTCCCCTTTCGGGCCCCGACAACACACATGCGTTAAAATGTTCAAATGTTGGGAAAGATTTTTGTTTCAATCATCAGAAGTTGCAAGCAGAATGCAACGTAAGTTAGTCTAATCGCATAGACCCTAGTTACAATTATAAGTTAGTCAAGTCGCATAGACCCTAGTTACAATTATAAGTTAGTCAAGTCGCATAGACCCTAGTTACAATTATAAGTTAGTCAAGTTGCATAGACCCTAGTTACAATTATAAGTTAGTCAAGTTGCATAGACCTAAATACACAATTATCCGCCGAAAACGGGTGTGTCGGGCCATTGGCGCAAATAAAACGGCGACACAGCAGCGCATTTCCATTCTCTGGACTACATCCTGCTGGAAATCTAGGAGGACAATGGTCTTGCTACAAGAGAATTCAGCAGGAGTTTGAGAATGAACGCTGAAGAAGAAGAAGAAATACACAATTATAAGTTAGTTGAAATAATTTTTAAACTTCAGCCTGTCTGTGTTTTGCTGGTTGTGAAAAAGGAGCAAATAATAGTGACACTGACCTGCCATGCATGTCATTAGAAGCTATTGAGATTTTGATAGTAATTTTAGCTGTTCTATTCCATATAAAGTGACCCACAAGCCAGTCTGATGGTCAGGTTTAATTACATAATTATTGCACCCAGTCTGTAAACCATGACAATACATTCCATTCACTAGACTAAATCCTGCTAATCTGCAGGAGCTTGAGAACAAGTGAAAGAAAATACAGCTAAATTTTGCAGTTTAGCTGTGTATAGAAGTATTTGAATTATTATAGGATGTTGCTAGTTGTAGTAGTCTGCAACATATTTACAATAATATGCTTATGTTGCTGTTGCTAAAAAGCTACTCTTGCAACTTGTGAGGATTATTTATTATAAAAGTCTGAATTGATGAACTTGAATGTTACTTGTGTTGATTTGTTTGTTTAGTTTACAATTACTTTTTCATACAAATCTCTCATCGTGTAATGTATAAAACAATTTTCTCAGTTAATGAGCAAGAAAACTCGCTTCTTCTTTCAGGGTTCTACAATTTCCAGGTGACGCATGGCTACGCTTTTCTCTGGCGCACGGTAGCATTACACATATAGTCATTCGACCAAGTGGTCGAGTGACAGTTAGCTCTGCAGGAGATCACGGGCATATACCAGGCAATAAAATATCATTTAGTTAACGTACATTATACGAGAAGAGAATATTTTGTTGAGGTTTTAGTTGCTTTTTACATTTTCTTTGTGTACCTTTTTGTTTAACAGGCATACAATTTGTGTTTTTACTGTAACTGCTCTAGCATACAATTTGTGTTTTTACTATAGCTGCACTGACATACAATTTGTGTTTTTACTATAGCTGCACTGACATACAATTTGTGTTTTTACTGTACCTGTACTGACATACAATTTGTGTTTTTACTGTACCTGTACTGGCATACAATTTGTGTTTTTACTGTACCTGTACTGGCATACAATTTGTGTTTTTACTATAGCTGCACTGACATACAATTTGTGTTTTTACTGTACCTGTACTGGCATACAATTTGTGTTTTTACTGTACCTGTACTGGCATACAATTTTTGTTTTTACTATAGCTGCACTGACATACAATTTGTGTTTTTACTGTACCTGTACTGGCATACAATTTGTGTTTTTACTATAGCTGCACTGACATACAATTTGTGTTTTTACTGTACCTGTACTGGCATACAATTTGTGTTTTTACTGTACCTGTACTGGCATACAATTTTTGTTTTTACTATAGCTGCACTGACATACAATTTGTGTTTTTACTGTACCTGTACTGGCATACAATTTGTGTTTTTACTATAGCTGCACTGACATACAATTTGTGTTTTTACTGTACCTGTACTGGCATACAATTTGTGTTTTTACTGTACCTGCACTGACATACAATTTGTGTTTTTACTGTACCTGCACTGACATACAATTTGTGTTTTTACTGTACCTGCACTGACATACAATTTGTGTTTTTACTGTACCTGTACTGACATACAATTTGTGTTTTTACTGTACCTGTACTGGCATACAATTTGTGTTTTTACTGTACCTGTACTGGCATACAATTTGTGTTTTTACTGTACCTGTACTGACATACAATTTGTGTTTTTACTGTACCTGTACTGACATACATTTTAGATAACTTTTCTGTTGATAGTGCATGTTAATTTTATGTAGTACATATTTAGATAATAGCGTGAGGCTATTACGACATGCATGGTAGTTTCTATTGTTTGTTTTACTTTTGGGGCCCAGAAAAACAAGCGAATTGGACAAACAGAAAAACATCATGGCAAAGCGAAAGCTAGTTTACCAGAAGAATTCATGCAGTGACTTAGCAACAGCCATTTTATGCCATCCAGGATCAAATAAAGGAATGTTGACAATCAGAATAGAGGGTTGCCTCTTGTTCTCTCTTTGACTTTGCTGTGTTTTACTCTCTTGTTTACATCATATTTCATTTCCTATTAGAGTTTATTTTATGAAAATTGTATGCTGTCTAAAACAGGAAGGTACTATTTTTTCTGTATTGATGTACTATTTGTTAAGCATATACTTTGTATTAATTTATACATGCATAATTTGTGCTTTATACCAGAATGTTTATGATTTCTTTGTTGTATTTACACATAAATACTGCTGGCAGTTTATTTCTGATACTGGCTAGTTCTGTATGCAATGAAGATTTAGCAAATGTAATTTTAAGTATGTTGTCTTAATGTTAACATGTTGTATGCTGTCTTAGAGATGTCTTAATGTTAACATGTTGTATGCTGTCTTAGAGATGGCTTAATGTTAACATGTTGTATGCTGTCTTAGAGATGTATATTAACCACAAAGAGAGGATATGTCTAGGCATAGACTACTTAGGGTCTGTGGACTGCATCACTTCTTTGCACATCTGACTTATCTGTATTTTTTTCAATGGATGATGATTCAGTTATTTGCAAAGTAGTCCATACAAAGCGCAGATCAGCCAAGATGTGTGATGCTGTCTCTAGATATCTCAATAGGTTGTGATTTGGGTGGCTTTAAAAAAATATAATTTGTGTGTGTTTTTTAGTGGTAGAGTGGTAAAAGAATTGAGTAAGTGGTATTCGCTGAAGACAGATGTGTCTGACTATTGGCACAAATAAAACGGCAACACAACGTATTTCTGTTCTTTGGACTACATCCTGCTGGAAATCTAGTACGACCAGTTAACAGTGTTGTCTCCTTTTTGGGAACAATTTAGTTCATTTCACCTTTTGTTTAGTATGTAAAGTATGTAATAATAATTTGTGGTAGAAAACTCGACCAAATAATTCAGCCATGCATCAAGGGACTTGGTTGAAATTGTATTTACTGGCATGTTTCGTTTATTGGAAATGTAGAATGGTTGACTGAAAGGTATTGCCTACTGGCTATAATAATATTCTGCTTTTTCTCTCTAATAAGCAGCATGAAAAAGTGTGATTTCTGCTGGGTGCATGAAAGTATGCTGTGATGCTGGTTTACGGTGGTGCTGCAACTCTATCGTCCAACACATTCAATTTCTGCATGACTAATAATACCCGTAACCCATTATGGTCATCGGTGTGTTACACTGGAGGCATCAAGACAAAAAGCTTCCAAACATCTCAATCCTCAGATATCTGGATGAGTGGAAAAATAATAATCCCTCATTTCTTGATATTGTCAATCCAGAATTTTCACTGACCACTTCTCCGTCCACTCTCAACTGTTTCTTGCATTAATTTGAGAAAGTGAGTCATGTCTCATTCAAATTTCCAAATCAAGAACATTTACTCCATTTCACTAATGCCAGAATTAATTCTTAGTAGCCAACAAGTTTAACTTCTGCCACATGAATATATTTGTCTTATGTTCTAAGTAACGGATTTTAACAGATTTCTGTAGTACATATTCAAAAGACAGTATGGATATTGACAAATCATGATTGAATGAGATTCAATAAGACTTGAAATGTTTGTCCTGTGAAGACAGATGTGTCTGGCCATTGGTGCAAATAAAACGGCGCGCACAATGCATTTCCATTCTCTGGACTACATCCTGCTGGAAATCTAGTAGCATCATAGTCCTGCTATAAGGATATCTAGCGGGAGTTTGAGAATGAACGCTGAAGAAGAAGAAGAAATGTTTGTAGTCGAGAAATGTAGCTAAAGGATGGCAACAATGTTGCTATATGCAATGATTTGGTTTTTTTTTCATTCAACTATGCATAAATTTTCAGTTGACCCTCGTAACATAAGATTTCTTTGTATTTTTACGTTGCATTCTTCAATCTTTACTAACACTTTGCTTGTAACAATATAGATCATATATCTCCCAATACCTTCGGTATTTCCAAATTTTAATATTAAATGGCATCGTTGTCTTGAAAAAAAAATAGAACAAACGTGCCTTTTTAAAAAAAAATGCTAATTGTACAAAGTGTCACACACACCCCACCCCGCCCAATATCACTGGCCACTATATTCCATGTGTGCAGTCATTTTGGAATGATGTGGTTCTGTGGATGAGATATATTTTGTAATACTGTCACTACAAGAAGAGAAACTACATCAGAAGAAGAGAAATTGTTTTGCAATACTGTCACTATTAGAAGAGCCAGGGGTAGACCTAGAGTACACTGGATCGACATCAAAGAGACATCAAAAAACAAGAACATTGTATCTCCCTCGACACCTATAAAGGGTAAAAGAGGAAGAAAGAATAGATAGACTGTCACTACTGTTTTCGTGTAACTGCATCATCATAACAATTATCAAATTTGGTCAGCAGGGTGTTATGTTTGTCGCTGTGTAATTGAATTTTAGTTATTTTCCATGTTTGTGGATTTATAGAAATGATATAATGTGTATGAGAAATATTAAAACATCTGCTGCTGTTTGTTAATTGCATATTTTAGCCTTGATTAATCTTGTCATTTGCTCATTCTAAACTAAAAATAAACACGCTGGCTTATTTTACTTCTAGAGCTCTGCAGTTTCCAGGAGAGGCCTGGCTAAGAATCTGTGTGGCTAACTGTAGTGTCAGCTTGATCACAATCCAACCAGACGGACTTGTTGTTCTGGAAATGATGGGAGATCATGGCCACATAGACCCTGAGAGAATCACATTTCACTAGAATCTATTTTCTACCGTGCCGTGTCACATTCCAGTAATTGGAAACAGGTTTCCTGTAGCCAAGATTTTATTGTAGGAATATTATTGCTGTGATGTGTGACATTTGTCAGTCAAGAATACACACTTGACACATCCAGTCTATTTATATAATGTTTTTATTGTCTTAATTTTCAGGCCCCCAACACTTCATTTGATACCTATTTTACGTAACGTGATATATGTTGATCAATATTCTCTCAAACATGCATGGCAGTACATTTCATCAGGAGGTACCATTCACGAAGTGTGCTGTACTAATAATGTACAAGCAGTTTTGTTTTAAGTAGTAGAAACCCTAACATGGAAATATTCACTGCTCAGACATCCTCAGATTTGCTCATGTGAGAAGAAAATTAGAGGGAACATTGATGTTGATATGGAAACTTTTCTCCAGCAAATTGTTGTGGTTTATATCCAAATGCTTCTGAGTAGTTTCCCTCTTGGCACCACAATGCCATTCTTTAAAAAATGCAGGTCTTCTAAACGTCTCCGGCAATTTCAGTATTTTGTTGTGTCAGTCTTTTCTATAATTAGGGCCTTTTTACTTACAACATTATAGTGGGTTTTAGAACTCACTGTTGTCATATTTCACCTTGTATCTTAGGAACCTGTGCACCACAAGGAATTGTTGCATATTATCTTACATTTTCATGATGTAAGGATTTTATATCATTTTTTTTTTGCAGATAATGTCAATTTCATAAAACTGAAAGTTCTTTGATCTTTGTTAGCAAAATAATTTAACCTTTAAAATAAATATAGATGTCTTGGGCAGGCCTTGTGGTGTCAGGGGTAGAACGCTTATTTCTGTGATCCATCTTTTACGTGGTCTGCCTCTGGCTTTATAGCCATGATGTCTTGGGCAGGTGGTGCAAATAAAATGGCAACATGATTCATCTCCATTTTCTAGGCTATATCTTGTGGTGAATCTAATAGAATCATCATCTTTCTTCAAGAGAGAGATCCACTGAAAGGTTCAGAATGAACACTTTACAAAATTCTCTAAAACATGTAATTTACGGTAATTTTATAAATTTGATATTTTTGGGGAGTCATAGTAAATCTTCATAAATTGAACTTTTGTAAATTGTAATACTCACACAGAACATATTTTTTAAAAATCAATCAAGTTTAATCAAACCTACAGAGTGGCATAGGTGATCATGTTTCTCCATAACTCTGTCTCTTGTGTTGTTAATAAGTTAAGTTTTGTGCCACGGTGATGGCCAATGCAGCAATTTCTCTCTTTGTCTTCATCTGTTTCTTCTCCCCTTGATCTTTCTGGTGGTTACTAAATGTTCAAGGTTTGCTTTTCTCATCATATTCCCTATAAATCTTGACTGCTTCTAATTTTTGCTATTAATTTGTTGTTTTTTTTACTCCAGCATCCCTGATGACTTCTAAATTAGTTTTCTTGGCTGTCCTTGAAATTCTCATCATTCTTTTCAAAGATCACATCTCAGTTGCCTCCAGCATATCTTTAGCTATTTTGTTTACCGTCAAGGTGGTGCATCCATAAAAAAAGATTTGCTCGATATAAAATTCGAGCACTCAAACCCGTGTCTGCATTGATACTACTCCATAGAATGTTTCTCATTTTTTTTCAATATTTTGTTGTTGATATGGCCTGTGCTAGCCTGCTTTTTATTTTGTTTTTAGCTCCGGCCATCTGATGTTAAAATGGTACCAAGATACTTGACTTTAGTCACTTGATTTTATTTTTCATCATTTATATTAATGTTTGTGAAATGCTTCTGCATTGAAAGTACATTCTCACAGAAAAACAGCATAGAAAGCTACTATTTAATTGTTAAACTGGAGTACAGTTTGTGCAATGAACACAATGATCATTGACAGTTGCCATTCCGAGTTCCATCAGTTTCTGTAAGATGTTCATCTCTTCATAAATTTGTAACACTTTTCTGATCAGCAATACACAGCTTTATTTATATTCCCTTACCTAGGATGTTCGCAAATTTTTAAAAAAAGATCAATGCTGTGTTGGAAAAATGAATAAACATCAGTGCTGTGTTGGGAAAAGGTGTATATAATCGAACTCATGATGTTTAGCTGTGTCATAAAGAATGTTTGTGTTTCTGCATGAATTTGAAAGGCTCCCCCGAAGTTATTTCAAGAAGCATCACTTTCACCGTATCACACAAACTCACCTGCGAAAAATTATGAATTATTAAATGATTCACCCGACAACTACGTCAAAGGAATATTTTGTGGGTGTAGTCAGTATGGAATGGCATACTAACCCGGATGATATATTTTTAGTAATACTAGTCGCTGTATTACTAAAGTGTCATAGATGAAACTTCAAACAGGGAAATGCAGTTTTGCTGGTCACCTAGTAACAGAAAAATTGACTGTTCGGTGAATGATCCTCCGAGTTTTTTTTATTTGTTCTCAAACTCCCACTGAATCCCTCTTGCAGCTGAAAAATGGTCTTACTAGATTTCCAGCAGAACTCCAGGGAATGAAATTTGAACATATTCAATTTATCAAAGTTGGTCACCAAGGATATAGAACAGAATTATAGCATAATTCAACTTGTCAAAATTGGTCACTAATGACATAGACCAGAAATTTGAATATCATTGAAAGTGGCATGCAAATTGATAAAGTCCAGCAGAGGCAAATTTTTTAATGTATTATTTACAGCATAAGAGACTTGCCGCAATGATTGACAGCATGGGAATGGGGAACTCTTGCGTTTGAAGAGCAAATTAGTGTGTGTTGATTTAATTTTTGAACAATGAAATTTGTTTATTTAATATTGTTACCATTTGTATTGAATATTTGAGAAAATGACAAGCCGGTATAGATCAATTGTATGAGATAAGTGTCAAATTCATCTGTTCCTGCATTTTCCTCAAATGCAGATGATAAATTTAACATGGTCAATGTTCCATGAATGAAATAAAGAAAAATATTCATTTTTTTTAGATTTGTTTTTTTATCTTTACTTTGTACATTAATGATCCACATTTTTTGTTCTCATACTCGGGCTGAATCCCTTTTCTAGCAGACAATTGTCCTACTAGATTTCCAGCAGGATTAGTCCTCAAGACTCCCATACAGCTGAATTTATCAAGATAACCGGACTTGCTGTGTATGTATGTGTGTATATATATATATATATATATACACAAGACAAAAATGGATGCAATTCATTGGACGAAATTTAGAACTCCCATACAGGGCCCTCGAGGGGAGCCAAGAATAGCAACACTATTTACCTTCCATATATGTCATAAGAGGCAAGTAAGGAGGTTGTGGGATATAGGGTCAAAGTGACCTAAAGACATTCTGAAGTTGGACGTGTCAGGCTAAAAGGCGCAGATATCGCATCAATGCTGTAAATCATGGCAACACATTCTGTTCTCTGGACTACATTCTGCTAATCAGCAGGAGTTTGAGAATGAACGCAGAAGAAGAAGAACTGGGAAATGAAGTTAGAACTGCACTATTGACGTTCACATGCTCTTGCTGTCGTCACATGTACAGTGTCCGTTTTTTAGGCTGAAATAATTTTACGTTGGACAAGCTGTTCTCATGATGCTTGGCACTGTCTTTGAATGAAACAGGTGATCATCTTCACAGATGTACTATCTGTTGTGCGGTCTCTCAAAGAGTTTACTAAACTGCAACACCTTGGAGATAAACTAAACAACACAGCAAACAAATAATAGAACTGACCTTCAGTCGGTACCATCTAAATAAACAATTTGAAGACATAATTGATGCCTTTGAGATGTGGGTATGTAGGAGAATAGGGAGAACATTATGGAAAGAGAAGAAAACAGATAAAGAGGTGCTAAAAACACTTAATATGAAAACAGAATTACTAAGAGAAATAATCCTGGCAAATAAAATATATTGAAATATATTCAATATAGACAGAAATACAAGTGGGAGAGTAACATTACAAGATTAATAGGGTACCGTCTAGCAGAGTGCACCACTAAAACAAGAGACGGGATGTTTGAGATATGTTGCAGCAAACCTTCGTTTAGGAGATGGCACTTGATGATGATGGATACCATCACAGTAGTATTCGGGGAACTGAGAGGGCCGATTAGTTGGTCACAGAGAGAGGAGAGTATCAACATCATCAATCCCATAACCCTTCAGGGTAATAGGGGTGTCACTCTGGAAACATCAACACAAACATTTCGCCATGCCTCTCTGTTTGAGTGTCTAGAATTTTCAGAATGGAGAGTGTATGCAGAAAGTCAATAAAGTCTCATATCAAGAAAAGAATAGCTATACAAACTGCCACACACGAACATAGCATGACATAAGACGCCTACTACTATCTATATCGACATGTTACCATACTTCGCCTGAAGACAGGACACAACAGACTGATAAATGCATGCATGGGATGTGACTGTGTGCCACACCACTGTGCATTTGTGGAACAGATAAACCTCTGATCATATTTTACAGAACTGTTCCCAGTACAGCATGAACAATTGAGAGAGTCGTACTGGCTAAATGGCGCAATTCTGCACGCAAAGATAAACTGAACAAAAGAAGAGATAGGAGGTGTTCACCGATAAGACTTGTCTGACGGTGTGGAGAACATAAGACTTGTCTGACTGTGTGGACATCAAGTAGGGAACATAAGACTTGTCTGACGGTGTAGACATCAAGTAGCGAACATAAGACTTGTCTGACTGTGTGGACATCAAGTAGCGAACATAAGACTTGTCTGACGGTGTAGACATCAAGTAGCGAACATAAGACTTGTCTGACGGTGTGGAGAACATAAGACTTGTCTGACGGTGTAGACATCAAGTAGTGAACATAAGACTTGTCTGATGGTGTAGACATCAAGTAGGGAACATAAGACTTGTCTGATGGTGTAGACATCAAGTAGGGAACATAAGACTTGTCTGATGGTGTAAACATCAAGTAGCGAACAAAAGAAAGAGAAACACGTGGAACACAGAATCGATGTTGCCATCAAAAAATCTTTATCAGGATAGGGTGGACATGTGATTTGTAGTCTTCGTTTGTGTGGCTCCATTCTTTTTTTTTTTCTTTTTGTGCCTGCTGCTATCCTACTCAAGACGTTTTTATCCAAATGTGGATGCTGGGTTACATTCACATCTTATGGTAACATACGCTCCTTTCAATTGTGGGCGGTAGTTCAATTTGTTCATATCAGAGCTTTAAAACTACCATGGTTTGGACATGTATGCAGACTTGATTCATTGCAAAAAACAATAGGGGCCTACTGCAGGGAATCGTCGAATGGAAGAGAAGCAGAGGAAGACAAATAAAGACATGGACAGACATCAAGGAATGGACAAGACAGGATTTTTTCCTACTCATCCGCATCGTTACAGATATAAGTCGCAGGACTTTTGTACAAGTCTTATGTTCTCCACACCGTCAGACAAGTCTTATGTTCTCCACACCGTCAGACAAGTCTTATGTTCTCCACACCGTCAGACAAGTCTTATGTTCTCCACACCGTCAGACAAGTCTTATGTTCTCCACACCGTCAGACAAGTCTTATGTTCTCCACACCGTCAGACAAGTCTTATGTTCTCCACACCGTCAGACAAGTCTTATGTTCTCCACACCGTCAGACAAGTCTTATGTTCGCTACTTGATGTCTACACCGTCAGACAAGTCTTATGTTCGCTACTTGATGTCCACACAGTCAGACAAGTCTTATGTTCTCCACACCATCAGACAAGTCTTATGTTCTCTACTTGATGTCCACACAGTCAGACAAGTCTTATGTTCTCCACACCGTCAGACAAGTCTTATCGGTGAACACCTCCTATCTCTTCTTTTGTTCAGTTTATCTTTGCGTGCAGAATTGCGCCATTTAGCCAGTACGACTCTCTCAATTGTTCATGCTGTACTGGGGACAGTTCTGTAAAATATGATCAGAGGTTTATCTGTTCCACAAATGCACAGTGGTGTGGCACACAGTCACATCCCATGCATGCATTTATCAGTCTGTTGTGTCCTGTCTTCAGGCGAAGTATGGTCTCTTGTGTACTGAAGCATCCAATGTGGTACTCCTGACGGGTTACGGGTTTATAGAAATAGACGCCCGTGCGTTGCCGGGGCCCGAAAGGGAAGCACAGAATAGCAACACTGTTTACCTTCCACGCATGTCGTAAAAGGCGACTGAGGAGGTTATGGGATGGAGTTGGCTGTCCAATTCCATATAGGGTCAGTGACCCAAAGCCATGCTGATATTGGATGTGTCAGGCAGAAAGGCGCAGATATCGTAGCAATGCTGTAAACCATGACACAACGCATTCCGTTCTCCGGACTACATCCTGCTAATCTGCAGGAGTTTGAGAACGTACGCAGAAGAAGAAGAAATAGAATATCAGAGCTTTGCAACTATACAAAAATATTGGAAGTAAGTGTTCTGATAATCTAGCCACCACGACCTCTAGACCCTATGGCTATGGTATTGTGAGTATAAGTTAAAAATTTGGTAGGTTAATGAGTTTTCCTCTCTTTTAGAGAGGCGTGCCCCTTTCAACTAGCGGACAACAAAGTCCAATTAGGCTATATCAGGACAAAATGAATAAAATATTAGAGGTAACAAAGACAAGTATAAGTAAAACTGCCAATTAAACCTTGTATATTTTTGTTTTTGTGATATTTTTGTACAGGTTTGTTTCACTAAGTTAACTGATCACTATTCTAAATTATGAGCAACAAACCGGACGTACACTGACAAACGGAAATTGACATTGTAAACAATGTCGTAGCAGAACTAAACAACTGTCGTAGACAACCACGTGTTGACATTTGTTATAATTAAGCGAATTTATCATTAATTTTATAATCAAAACCATGGATGACATAAAGAATGATCCCCGCTTTGCACATATTGTATCGGATCCGAAGTTTAGGCTCATGCCAAAGTCGAAAAGGAAAGTGAAAATCGATTCACGTTTTCGATCCCTATTCACAAGTCAACATTTTAGTCATAAAACAGATACGGATAAACGAGGCCGACCTTTGCTGGACAAGTCAAAACAGAATAACAATGTGATGCAAAGATTTTATAACCTTTCCGACGATGAAAAGGTAGACGTTGATTCAGATCCAGAAATCGCAATCTCAACCAAGAAAAAGAAGAAAAAACATCCAAGTAGTTTCGTAGGAGATGAACCAGAAACAATTCCTAAACGCAAGAAAAGGCGAACAGAATCAGAAAGTTGTATTGATAAGAAAATTAAATATACAGATGATAATACGAAAAAACAATCATGCAATTCTATTTCACAGCAGAATGATATTTCTGGTAAGTTTTAATTTAGGTTAAAACGGTAGAGTAGTGCATTTGAAGAAAATATGGTGAAAGTAAAGAATGGTTCTCCACTGTGCTATAAATAGCACACTATTGACAATTTTAACTATCCAACGTCATGGATTCCCGTGTAACACCAATCAAAATAATGGCTGCCGTGACGTCACATCCAACAATCACTTGAGTTCAAATCTAGAAACAGACGAACTTATGCATAATCTGTTTGTTTTCCAATTTACACATTTTTTACAATTTCCTATTATTTGTGGTGAGCATCAGTATTTCTGCCCGCTACACATGGAGCGAGGTGCGTGCATACATTAGAAATATTATTTCTAATCCTAACCTTACTCTAAGTACATACCCGTAAGCTTGCCAAATCACACAACAAAGGTCAGGTAACACCTTGAAACTAGAATAAAGGTCACAGTGGAGAACTATACTTTACTTCAGCCGAAAATATAAATAAGCAGTATTCAGTGTATCATGTTCCATTTTCTATTCTTCTTCTTTTGTGTTTGTTCTCAAACTCCTGCAGATTAGCAGGATGTAGTCCGGAAAATGGAATACATTGTGTCATGGTTACAGCATTGCTGCGATATCTGTGCCATTCAGCCTGACACATCCGACTTCAGCATGGCTTTGGGTCACTGACCCTATATGTGATGGGGCAGCCAACTCTATCCCATAACCTCCTTAGTCGCCTTTTATGACATGCATGGAAGGTAAACCGTGTTGCTATTCTTTGCTCCCCTTTCAGGCCCTGATATCATCTTCCGATTCATCCAGTTTGTTACTGATGCAGTATTTCTTAAATGATTTTTCAACCATATTGGACAATTGAATCCTACGTATTCATGAACAATTTAGCGATAAGATTTGGAATTTGTTTGCGGACTATGCAAATGTCGAAAGAGGCAAAATACAGGTTGATTATACCTATTAAATTTTATTGTGCCAGCTGGTTGTTGTGCAAGATTTATGAATCGTCATGTTCTAGGCTTTTGGAAATTCCCCCCTTTATCAGTTTAGCTTGCACAGAACACATCCATTCCGACCACATCTTGTGAATTTTGTCTGAATGGTTTATTTAGGCAATATCTAAATTCAAGGAGTTATGGAACGGAGGTTAACCCTCCCAGTATGAGTATGTTACAGCAGATGTTGTCTTCAGCTTCTTGACAACCTCTTTCACTTCATCTGTCTTGTGAGCTCTGAACATATCCCAGACTAGCATAGAAAGTTCCTTCAGAAACGCTCTTGGTCATCCTATTCCATACCTTCTCCATCCATTTGATGATTCTATTCTCATCCATCCATCCCTTGTGATGTTCACGGACTATGACACCATAGAAAAATGTCAAACTCTTTGGCAACGTTTTTGAAGATAATAACGGGAGGCAGTTTTAATCAATCTATGAAATAAGCTAGTAACTACAGTGTAATGAGTCTTTTTGTGCCCCGTTGTTTTAATGAGAACAGTTGTCTCTTCAACTCCAGTCAATGCTTGGTAGATCGATCGTCATCAGAGTTTTATCTAATTTCCCAGAGATTGTTCAAATGATGACTTTTTTTCTATTTTTAATCATAAATCTCTGAAACGATTTGATTTGTCTTCAGTGTCATTAAGCAGCTTTTGCGCTATTTTAGTGCGCTGACGTAAGCATAGATTGTGACGATTCATAAATCTCATACACCAACCATCTGATGCAACAAAAGTAATAGATATGACCAACCTGTATTTTGCTTCTTTTGACATTTGCATAGCATGCAAATAAATTCCAGATTTTGTCAGAATGTAAACCATTTTGACGACCCAATCTTTATTATCTTTTTCCAATTCTGGAAATAACGCACACCTTGCTGAACATCGTTTCTTGGTCTTTGGCATTTCTTCGATTGACATTTTATTTTTTCTCTGCGTACGTGTTTCTCATCAACAACAAAAATGATGAGCTGCTGCATAATTATTGCTTCCTTCAGCATAACTGACTAATTTCAGTTTAAATCATGAAACATAAACAGATCTCTTTCTCTTACACAAGTAAATTCAAGTAGAAGGCATGAGAATAAATTTAAAATAATTCTTACAGCTGACGGGAATTGAACCAGGTCCGTTCTGGCATATAGAGTTTCACAGCTCACAAGAGTAGGGTATCTTCTGCTTCTGCCATCCAAGACCTTCCTCTCTTGATACGCCTTCCTTTTGTGTTGTCTAGAGATTGGTGTAAGAGGTGATTATCATTATTGATAACCTTGAAGTATTCTTTAACCTGAGCTATTTTATGTCTTGCTTTGATGCTCGGTAGGTCATGGGGAAACCTCATAGCCGGATAGGTGTGTATCGTGTGCATCCTAGGACAGCTCTCATGGTCTCATTTTTAACCCTCTCCAGTATCCATCTATGTTTGCGACAGTGTAAGTAAACCTAAACCATATTCCAACACAGCTAATACCACTGCCTGCATGATCTGAAAAAGGGTTCATTGCGGCATCTCTGCATGTGCCATGATTTTGACTGCACTGACACACTTCCTAGCATTCTGAATGACATTGTCCACGTTTCCTGGAAGATAGACTGCTATCAATGTTGATGCTCATGCAGGTGGCTGCTGGTACTGTGACTATGTTGTTGTTCAGTGGGAACCAGGCGATCTTTGCCTTGGTGGGATTGATGATTGCCTTGTAGTCAAGTGAACTAGATCGACAAATGTTCTAGATTACTCTGGACGCCATCAATCATGTCACTTCTGTTTCTGCCATGCTTGTACAGCAAGTGGTCATCCACATTTGTTAGTATCTTGCCGGGCACAGCCTCCTTAAGCTACACTTATTTGTATGTGTAGACGTGAAAGAGTTCAAGTGATAGTGGCAATCCTGGTGCTATAGTTCTGATGTCCAGTATCCCAATCTCAGAACAACAGGTCTGGACATTTATACCATTGCTATCCATCGAATTATCTACGAGTCGATGCTGACTTCACTTAACAAATGTATGTGCTGGTCGAAGCTGACCCTGTTGTAAGCATCTTCTAGATCTTGGCGACCACTGATTCCTCCTTTGCCTGAAAGCTCTTGTAGATGTCATAGACGCATTTATTATAATGGGAATCAACTGTAATATTTGAAGTATGAACATGTGTGGTCACATTGATAGTGGTCCAGAAAGTAGCAAAATAATCAAAGTTGACCATGGATTGGACTCAGATTGGTGAAAGGCGAGCACCGTGGGCAATGTTGTTAAAACAGGTTATAACACATGGTAGCTATCCTATTAGTGATATGGACACTTTGGTTGCATTGAGTCCTTGTTTGTTCAAGGTTATTTTGATGTTTTCTTTGCACCATTTTCTTGGTCTACCTCTGACTCTAAATCATTTTTTTTTGGGGTTTATCCTCTTATTGATATTTAGTTTGGGTTTCATTCTCATAAGGTGACAGAACAATTTTACATGTCACAGTGAATTGGTGAAACACTGAATATATGAGTTGCCATGATTAAAGTCAGATGTGTTTGGTCATTTGTGCAAATAAAATGACAACACAATGCATCTACATTTTAGTGCTACGTTCTGCTGAAAATATAGTAGGCTCATTGCCTGTGTGTTGCTAGGGTTCAAAAGTGGAGCAGAAAATAAACATTATAACCTGTAATGCACATTGTAAGAGGTGATTAAGGAGGTATTGAGGGTGGAGTTGGTTGTCCCACACACAGACCAATGTGACTTAGTAGCCATGCTGAAGTTTGGATGTGTCAGACTGAAAGGTGCAGCTAAGCTGTAAACTATGACACAACATATTCCATACTCTGGACTATGTGCTGTTATAATCAGGAGTTGGAGAATGGCACAAAAGAATACTTGTGTATCAATAGAAACATATTTATTTGGTCGGGTTTGTTCTGTTCTCAAACTCCTGCAAACGAGCAGGGTGTATTGCGTAGAACGTAATGCTTTGTGTCATGGTTTACATCTTTGCTGCAATATCCGCACCTTTTGTCCTGACATGTCCTGGGTCACTTTGAACCTGTGTAGGATTTGACAGCCAACTCCACCCTATAGTCTCCTTAGTCACCTTTTACAACATACATGAAAGGTAAACAGTGTTGCTATTCTATGCTCCCCTTTTGGGCCCCTGGAAACACATGAGAAGAAAGTTCTTTGCAGCCTGACTTGGTAATAATTTTAGTTTTTAGTGGTATTATTATGCACGACAACTAGTTAATATTTCTTTCTTCATCGTTTAATTACTGTTCTTTTGAATTCTTCAAGGTGACGATGACAGCAGTAAAAGTACTAGTGAGGAAGATGACGATAGTGATGACGAATTGCCCGAATTTACTCAAGAATTTGTATTAGAAGAAACCGAAATTGATCACAAGTGGAATGAGCTTCGTGAAGATACACCCACAGTGGTAGAATCCACTTCTAGACTTGCTGTCTGCAACATGGATTGGGATTTTGTCAAGGCTCAAGACTTGTTTATTGTGTTCAAATCCTTTGTACCAGACGGGGGTTGTGTCAAATCTGTGACTATCTATCCTTCAGAGTTTGGTAAAGAGAGAATGGCAGAAGAGGCTAGACTTGGTCCTAGAGAGATGAGAGAAAAATTAGGTAGTGATTCTGTTAATTCTTCCGGAAATGAAAAATCCAGAAACAATAAGAAGAAAGTGTCCGTAGATCAGCAACAAGCTAAAAGATCCACAAAAGAACAAGAAGCTAGTAACACAGAAAAACTGAGAGAGTATCAGTTGAACCGCATGAGATATTATTTTGCTGTAGTTGTGTGCGATTCAGCTCGGACATCTGAGACAATTTACAACGAATGCGACGGTAGAGAGTATTTGCTTAGTTCTGTTATGTTAGATCTACGGTTTATACCAGAAAGCATGACATTCGATGATATTCCTAAGGAGGTTTTCTCAGAGGAACAGAAAATCTTGGAGTATGAGCCGAACAAGTTTAGTTCAACTGCCTTAAGTCAAGCCAAGGTCGATGTGACGTGGGATGAGACTGATTTTGATAGACTAAGCCGGCGTGTTGCTGGTTTACAGCATAAGGAGTTGGAGGCTATTGTAGAGGAGAATAAGTTTGCCGATATTATTGCTCCCCCGGAGAGTGATTCAGATGAGGATATTCACGACAGACCAGACTGGCTGGATGATGCTATAGATGGCAGCGAAGGCGATAAAGTTTATACAGAGGAAGACAAAATTGCAATGTATCGGAAACTCTTTGTTGACGCGTTGCATGAAGGTGAGGAAGAAGAAACAGAGGCAGGTGACAAGGAGTATGTTTGGCAACCAGGATTGAAATCTTCGGCAGTGAAGAAAATTCAGAAGAAGGAGAAAAGAGAGGCAGAGTCTGGAATTGTCAGCGAGTACTTGGAGAAAAAAAGAGATAAAAAGAAGAAGAAGAAAGAGAAAAAGATGATTGCGAAAGATGACAAAATTGATCGGGAAAATGATTTCAGTGACGGTGATGAGGGTACACGGGATCGACATAAAGGAAAAAATGGGAACGGAGATCCAGATCAGAGCAGTAATTTGAAGAAGAAGAAGAAAAAACGATCTGCTATCGATGAAAGAGGGACACAATCCAGTATGACGGCAGATTTAGAACTTTTAGTGATGGGTGACAACGATAATCATAAAGGAGATAACGAAAACAAAGATGGAGCGGTGTCCGGTAAAATGAGAAAGAAGAAATCGAAAAAGAAGAAATTATTAGAGGGTAAAGATGAATTTCAGTTGGATGTTGATGATGCCAGATTTTCAGCTCTGTACACAAGTCATCTCTTCCACATTGACCCGACTGCCTCTCAGTATAAAAATACGAAAAATATGAACGCCTTAATGAATGAACAGGTTAAGAGAAGAGACAAGTATGCAAGACCTGCGTTATCATCTGCCGTGCAGTCTGTAAATGATTCTAAATCTCAGAGTACAGAAAGTTCAAAGTCGCTGTCAAAGGCTTTAGTGGACAGTTTAAAGTCGAAAATGAAGAAGTGATAGTTCAAGGTCATCAACTGATGTGTGACCAACAATTGGAAGGCATATGAATATTTCATATGTAAAAGTTGAAAGTTGCAAGCTGACATTCTAATACTACTTCAGATAGTTCAAGGTCATTTTATTACTTCTGATATGACAGTTCAAGGTCACTATCTGACTGTTTGCTAAAATTGAAATACTTTAGTCGCATATATGCTTCAAGGCCTGAAAGGGGAACTAAAATTAGTGCCACTGTGGCTTGCCATGCATGTTGTAAAAGACAACTACGGAGTGTTGATATCCAGCTGAATATAAAATTGACCCAAAAATATGACGATTAAATTACATTTGAAAGGCGTAGGCATCCTAGCCAAGATGTAAATCACGACACATTTTATTCTTATGATTACGCGTTGCTAGCTGGTAGAAGATGCGCTGACAAGAATACAATGGAATCCCCCTATAGCACAATGTGTTCTTTTTAACACACTTATGATAATTCCAGATTATTTTTAATTGTTTATATTCACCATGTGGTGCCAGGGTACAAAAGGGGATAGAAGAATAGCAACATTGTTACCAGCATGTTGTAAGAGGCGACTAAGGATGTTTTGGAGTGGAGTTGGCTGTCCCATCCCATAGGGTTAATGTGACCTAGAAACGATACTGAAATAAGATGTCTCCAACGAAAGGCAGGGATAGTAAAGCTAAGCTGTAGACAGTTGACACATTCCGTTCTCCGGACTATATCCTGCTGATCTGTTGGAGTTTTAGAACGGATGCATCAGAATAGATTTTAACTGCGTTAGTTAAATATTTACCCAGACTCCTGAACACATACTTCAGGACTGCCTAACATACATAGAACAGAGACAGCAGACCTGTCCAGATGTGACAGCATGTGAGGCAAAGGTTTTTCATAATTTTAATTTTGACAATGAAAGTTGGTAGATAAGCTTCCTCTGAAAATAATGAAAAATCTAAACTAAGCATCTCTACTTGAGAATACATGCACATTTAACAAGATGCCATTTCCTTATGATATTATCAGATGTGTAGAAAAATAAATTTAAAAAAAAGTAGGTTGAAAAGGTTTTACAGAGAGTATACAACAGAACAAATCAACATTTCAACCAAATGGTCTTTAACAATACGTTGGGCATATTCGTATTATTGTTATTGCTACCGCAATAATGAATAAGAAGTTAGTTGCCTTCGAGAATAGATGCCTCAGAAAAATCACAAATATTAATTGCAAAGACTTCACATCAAACGACATACTAAGAGAGGAGATAAAACAAGAATATGTGACGAACATCATCAGAAAACGTCGCTGGACATAATCGGCCACATACTTAGAATGAAGGAAGACAGAATTCCACGACAAGCCTTCATGTGGACACCAGACGGGAAAAGAAAACAGGAAAGACCAAAAACAATGCTTAGAAGAACATTTATGAATGAACTAAAAATCAACAGGCATAAATGCACAAGACCTGCAATCCTTGGCAACTGACTGACAGGCATGGAGAACTATGACATCCGCCCTATGTGCCAAACTTGGCAAAAGAGAAACTGACTGACTGACTACTAAGCTGCAGCAACTATTAGGTGAGTTGGCCAGTTCCCTTCCTTGCTGTGTCTACCTTCCCTAGCTCATGCGTCAAGTACCCATTTCAAGCAAGAGATCACGACCCAGATTTTTAGTTGGACATGGTTTCGAACCTGGCATGCTATAACCTGGTGTTAGTAAGCAAGCTCACAATCAACTAGGCTACCACACAGTCTATGTAAAACCGATTTTAAAATATGTGCGTATATACCTATATGGTTGTACTGTATTCTCCCCTTGATTTCATTATTTATGTGCACTGCTGACAGGCGCCTGTGTGTTTGGTAACAGTTGGTAAATATGTCATATATGTCACACTGTGGATGTCATTTGTGGAAGATAATAATAAATGAAGTATTTCCTATGTGACATTGATTTTGAATTGTTGTTGAACAGTGGGTAAAGTTGAAGGTGAGCAAGAGGTAGCCATAGATACAAGTGGGGGAGTGACATCTCAAAATGGGCATATTACAGTCTAGCAGAGTGCCCCACCAAAGTAAGAGATGGATTGTTTGAGGCGTGACCGATCGACTGTACAAGATCTGTTGGATAGAATTATCACGTGACCGGGCAAAGGCCACCTTTTTGTAAACAACGTCCGGCGTGTTATATCTTGTGTGTTAATTAATCTCGGTTTGTTATGGTATCTTTAAGAAAGTTTGTGTCATTTCTTCTAATATTGTCTCTTTAATATACCACACAATAATAATATACGAGAACAGAAGCAGACATGCCTCTACAGTGTTGTGTTCCTGGCTGCAAATCTTTACTATGTGCAAAGTTTATGTGACTAAATTTCCTCCGATATTGAGCTTAGAGAAAGGTGGATTAAATGTATCCCACTTTAGGACTGGACACTGACTAAATCAAGTGTAGTATGTAGCAAGTGTTTTCTATCAACTGAACTTATTCATTCAGACAAACATGGTGTTGATCATGTAATTCCATGACAAATACCTGCTTTACAAAAGAATGTATACTCAACTGTCTTTCCTGGTGTACCATCCTACCTTTCAATTAAAAAACCACAGCTTCTTAAAGATCCTGAACAACGTAACGCACAAATTACTAGTATTCATGAACACAAAGTTAATTAATGGTTGTTTTTAGATGTTATTAGGGGTGCAAGGGGAACGCATTGCTCTTGATGGGCCCAGGGTTAGCAGATAACCAAGATCCCAAATGTACCTCCTCGCGGTGCATCCTGCAAACAAATACAGCAGCTCGAGCTGATTCTGGCCAAATCTTTTGGGGGATCGTGTCCGAGAATGTGAAGGTAGCAGATGGAAAGAGATTTGACTGCATAAGAGACAGACAATATCTTCGGCAGTGGCACTGTCGACACACAGTGACACTAGTCAGTCTAGTCCGAATATTGGAGGGGCGGATAATGGAAAATGCACGGTGAAAAACGAGTCGATTCCATACCGAGTACAATGAAAGGGTAGAACAGAGCAAACTGCAAATAGAAAGTGAAAACGTTCCAAGGAAATAGGAACTACAAGCTGTGCTAGCTCGAGTCGAGCTTCTAGTTACCTGTGATCCTTATGGGCAGAGACCCAGAACCAATTATGGGTGCCCGGCAAGGCAAGAAGACCTGGTCTAACTTTAATGTCGAGCTTTATAATGTCGAACTTTATTGCCTATATCGGAAATACACTTGCAGAGAGAAAGGGTTCAGTATCCGATGGGCTCAGGCGCTATTGGGACAAGGTCACTCAGCTCGAGAACGCCTTGTCCTCAAACGTGTGGTGTGAGACTCGAACTTCGGCGAGGGGTTCACGATGTCGGTGAACAACACCTCGGCTAAGAAGGCGAAAGAGCCACGGTTCAGCTCTTCTGTTGAGTTCTTCCTCTTACAACTGCGTGCATTGCAGTACACCAGAAAGAGGCTCCGCTTAAATACATGTAGCGACCAGCCTTATCTACATTTTAAAAAAAAATGCTTTTTGGAGTATCACATGCGGATGTAAATATTCACACCTGCATATACAAAAAGAGTAATATATATATATATATATATATATATATATATATATATATATATATATATATATATATATAAATATATATCCAAGAATATGTACGTACAAAAGTTCTGGATGTTAAAATGTGAATAATACAAAGTTTGATGAAAATTGCATATTTTGACATAAGACATCCTTCTTCTTCTGCGTTCAGCATCTGTGGTCATGCTACATTGTCAGGTCTGTCGTCAAGACGAAGTCCACTGTCTTCTCCAGGTCAGAGCGGCTACCCCATAACTTTTGCCTCAAGTCTGTATCCTCTGGCCAGGTCTGCTGTCTCTGCTTTTTGTATGTTGAGCAATCCTGAAGTATGTGGTCAGGAGTCTGGGTTCCGGATCCACATGGACATTCATCTGTGTATGAGATCCTCAATCGGTAACGGTGACCCAGCAGTCTGCAGTGGCCTGTTCTAAGGCGAAATATTGTGGTCTGTAGATATCTCTGGAGGAGATGTATTGCATCATGTTTACATTCCACTTCCATTTATTTCTTCCACTTTGCTGTGTATGTGTTGTGGATTATTGTTTTTGCTTCTCCGTAAGACAGTGGGTGTCTGTGTTGCTCCATTTCGCTTCCTGCTTTTGACAGGGCATCCGATTTCTCATTTCCCATGATTCCACAGTGTGATGGTATCCATTGAAGGGCAATAGCTGATGATTTTTGGATCTGTCTTAGCTCATGTCTGATAATGTGCAAAAGGCTTTCGTTTCTGTTGCTCTGGATTGATTCCAGTAGGGATCTGCAATCTGTGAATATGGCTATCTTCTTTTGTCTTGGCAGTCCTGATTCGGTGAAGGCTTTCAGTGCCTGATGGAGTGCAACTGCTTCTGCTCTAAAGTTAGAGAAGTATTTCCCGGTTGGAAAAGTTTTTGATATTGTCTTCCCAGTCTGATGTGTCAGGCCGAAAGGCACAGCTATCGCAGCAAATCTGTAACCCATGACAACGCATTCCTTTTTCCTGGCCAACCTGCTAATATGCATAAATTATGAGAAGGAAAACAAGAAAAAAGACGCTACGTAATTTCACACCAAATTGAAAACCGTTGCACATCGAATTGAAAAGTATCGGGAAAACCAACCATCCCGCACGTCTTAAGTAAAGCAGTGAACGGTAACAAACATACAGACAATTAACTACGCCTGACTTACATTTGTTGTTGTTCTATGAGAAATCTGAAAGAAGCGGATGCAGCTGGAGTTAAATTTTAAATATTCATATTTTACCATACTCACAATTAACATTTTTCAGTATGGATGGTTTTGAGGGTAAGGCATATATATATATATATATATATCATCATCATAAGGTGCCATGCCGGATGACGTAGGCGGTCATGGCTCTCCACAGCTCTCTGTCCACAGTATTATGTATCAAAGTCGTTGTTGTTTCCTTGCCGTGCCAGGTTGTCAAACTGTCTAATATTTTCTCACATTGTCGCCCTTTGTCTCTGTTGCCTTCAGTCTTGCCTGTTGTGACTATGTTCTCTAAACCTGCCTGTCTCATGAAGTGGCCAAAAAAAGAAGATTGCCTTTTTCTTATATTGTTGTTTAAGGTCCGTTTCGCATTTAACTCTTTCAACACCTCTACATTAGTTTTTCTGGCAGTCCATGGTATTCTCAGCATTCTTCTATGGAACAACATCTCTGTTGCTTCTAATTTCCCACTTTCCAGTTTGTTACTTGTCCAAGACTCGCACCCATATGTTAGTATAGGGGTTATATAGCACTGCAGAACTCTCTTTCTCACCTCTAATGACAAGATCATATTACAAAGTATATTTTCCGAATGTTGTTTTTGCATGTCCTATTCTACATCTTATTTCTGTTGAACTTCTTCCACCTGCTGTAATCATTGCTGTAACATATATATATATATATTCGTTACTCTGTTTTCATATCTATCTGCCTATTTATCTCTATCTACGAGTATACTTGGACAATGACAGCACAAGACAAAAGAAAACTAGTGGAAACAGAAGTGATCGGTCTACGAAGAATACTCGAAGTGTCATAAAGAGATAGAATTAGAAACGATAACATCAGACAGATAACCAAAACAATACCAGCATTGGGACACATCAAAAGACATCAGATCAAGTGGTTTTCACACGCTTCCAGACTACCAACAGACAGCATGCCACAGATGACCATGACACATAGACATCACGGTTATAAAGCCAGAGGCAGGCCATGTAAAAGATGGATCACAGAAATAAAAGAAGCCACAGGAACAAGCTTACAAACATCACACAATAAGGCCATCTCCAGAGAACTCTTCCATCCCTAACGTTGCAAGGCAAATAAGGGTCACATCGTATAGATAGATAGATAGAGCCACTATCATCATTGCCACCACCATTAATTATCATCATTATCACCATCACCACTGTACATCCATTTCATAATCATTTATTCTGTTTGTCTGTAGGTACGTTTCAATTAATTAGAAGGAAGAACATACCTGACTCAGACTCCGATGTTGGTTTAGAATTTCGAAAACTATCAATAGGAGAGGCATACAATCCGCACGAGGAATCTACCATTCCGGTATCAGACAGACTATATCTGAATGTTGGCGGTACTCTGTTCATAACATCCCGGTACGCACTCAAGAGGTATCCATACACGAGGCTAGGAAAACTTGCCTCTGTTAAGGATAAGGAGGTCTATTTCGATAGAAACCCAAAGTTAATGACGTACATCCTCGATCTGTACAGAACCGGCGAGCTTCATGTGCCAAGAAACTGCTGCAGGTAGGTACTGTGGTTTCTATACAGAAGATATGAGTCTAATCTTCTTCTTCTGCGTTCATTCTCAAACACCTTCAGGGTGCAGTCCTGAGAACGGAATGCGTAGTGTCATGGTTTACAACTTAGCTGCGATATCTGCGCTTTTGGCTGACATATCCGACTTCAGCATGGGTTCAACAATGCTTCTCTTTGGGGATTAAACGTCCATCCATAAATCCTCGCTTAACACGTCCAAGTTTTTGAGATTTAAGACAGCAAACCATGTTTGATTGTGACTTCGACTACTCAGGTGTGAAGGACCTAGAAAGATTATGGGTTTTCAAGAGCTACCTGCTCACGGCTAATTGGATTATTTGATCATCATTTATCCGTCCATCACTCCTGTTATTTGTCCATCCATCTATCGTTCTATCATTGCGTTCATTTATTCATTCCTCTTGTTAACTGTCTGTCCATCTGTTCATTTGTCTTATTACAAGTCTATCCGTCTATCTTTAAGTTAGCACTTGTGTCTCTTCTTACCAAACAATCTTCCTATCTACCGATTTTCCTGCCAGTCTGTCTGCAAATTTATTTCCTACATGTCTGTCTCTCTGTCTATTCATATATATATACCTATAAGTATATATATATATATATATATATATATATATATATATATATATATATATATATATATATATATATATATATATATATATATATATATATATATATATATATATATATATATATATATATATATATATATATATATATATATATATTCATATATCTACCTATAAATCTGCTCATATATTTACCGATAAATCTATTCATATATCTACCTATAAATCTGCTCATATATCTACCTATAAATCTGCTCATATACCCGGTATCTACCTATAAATCTGTTCATATATCTACCTATAAATCTGCTCATATATCTACCTATAAATCTGCTCATATATCTACCTATAAATCTGTTCATATATCTACCTATAAATCTATTCATATATCTACCTATAAATCTGCTCATATATCTACCTATAAATCTATTCATATATCTACCTATAAATCTGCTCATATACCTATAAATCTGTTCATATATCTACCTATAAATCTGCTCATATATCTACCTATAAATCTGTTCATATATCTACCTATAAATCTGCTCATATATCTACCTATAAATCTGCTCATATATCTACCTATAAATCTGTTCATATATCTACATATAAATCTGCTCATATATCTACCTATAAATCTATTCATATATCTACCTATAAATCTGCTCATATATCTACATATAAATCTGTTCATATATCTACCTATAAATCTGTTCATATATCTACCTATAAATCTGTTCATATATTTACCTATAAATCTGCTCATATATCTACCTATAAATCTGTTCATATATCTACCTATAAATCTGCTCATATATTTACCTATAAATCTGTTCATATATTTACCTATAAATCTGCTCATATATCTACCTATAAATCTATTCATATATCTACCTATAAATCTGTTCATATATCTACCTATAAATCTGCTCATATATCTACCTATAAATCTGCTCATATATCTACCTATAAATCTGCTCATATATCTACCTATAAATCTGCTCATATATCTACCTATAAATCTGCTCATATATCTACCTATAAATCTGCTCATATATCTACTTATAAATCTGTTCATTTAACGTCCTGTAGTCTATCTACTCACTCCTCACTTCCTCTTCTGCGTTCGTTCTCAAACTCCTGCAAGATTATCAGGAAGTAGTCCAGAGACCGAAGTGCATTACGTCATAGTTAAAAGCTAGGCTGCGATATTTGCACCTTTAACCCGGACACACTCGACCAGAATGGCTTCTGTCACTATGACCCTCTGTGGGATAGCCAACTCCACCCCAAAACCTCCTTAGCCGCTCTTTACAATAGTGATGTCAGATAATTTAACTAATCCCCTCACTTTATCTCTAAGTATTTGTCCATCCATTGTCCCGTAATCTAACTAATTTCCTCACTTTATCTCTAAGTATGTGTCCATCCATTGTCCCGTATTCTAACTAATTTCCTCACTTTATCTCTAAGTATTTGTCCATCCATTGTCCCGTATTCTAACTAATTTCCTCACTTTATCTCTAAGTATTTGTCCATCCATTGTCCCGTAATATAACTAATCCCCTCACTTTATCTCTAAGCATTTGTCCATCCATTGTCCCGTAATATAACTAATCCCCTCACTTTATCTCTAAGTATTTGTCCATCCATTGTCCCGTAATATAACTAATTCCCTCACTTGATATCTCAAAGCATGGCCATGAAGTCTGAAATGTTGTTCTGGGACATTCCATCTGACCTAGTGTCTGAGTGTTGCTGGGCAATCTTCGAGGAAGGCGACAGAAACAAGACGGTCATTGATGACATCGACAAGACTCTCAAGTAGGTTGACTTCGTATGTTATACAATTTTTCAATAGAGAGTATCGCTCAAAGCACGTACCTACACATTCTTCAAAATGTGTAGGGACCTGCAAAAAAAATGTGAATAGGATATCGGACCTGCAGTCATTAACATAAGACAAATAACATAATATGTGTAATATGACCTTGTCATTAGAGGTGAAAGAGTTCTGCAGTGCTATATAACTCCTATACTAACATATGGATGCGAGTCTTGGACAATATACAAACTGGAAAGTGGGAAATTAGAAGCAACAGAGAGGTTGTTCCATAGAAAAATGCTGAGAATACCATGGACTGCCAGAAAAACTAATGTGTAGGTGTTGAAAGAGTCAAAGGCGAAACGGACCTTAATCAATAATATAAGAAAAAGACATTCTATATTTTCTGACCACTTCATGAGACATAGAGGTTTGGAGAACATAGTCACAACAGACAAGATTGAAGGCAATAGAGGACGGCAACGTGAGAAAATATTAGACAGTTTGACAACCTGACACGGCAGGGAAACAACAACGATCTTGATACATAATACTGGAGATAGAGAGCTGTGGAGAGCCATGATCGCCTACGCCAGTCGCCATGGCACCTGATGATATCTGGCCCATATTCTTTATTAGATTTATCGACTTGATAGTCCTTGTAACTACTGATCACTTTCTGCCACGTCTTCTTCTTCTTCTACGTTCGTTCTCAAACTCCTGCAGATTAGCAGGATGTAGTCCGGAGAACGGAATGCGTTGTGTCATGGTTTACAGCATTGCTGCGATATCTGCGCCTTTCGGCCGGACACATCCGACTTCAGCATGGCTTTGGGTCAGTGACCCTATATGGGATGG
The DNA here is from genome assembly GCA_034231615.1 of Meghimatium bilineatum. Taxonomy (NCBI): domain Eukaryota; kingdom Metazoa; phylum Mollusca; class Gastropoda; order Stylommatophora; family Philomycidae; genus Meghimatium; species Meghimatium bilineatum. Next base: position 39,668,617 of record CM067309.1, on the reverse strand, counting down.
GACAGCCAACTCCATCCCATAACCTCCTTAGTCGCCTTTTACGACATGCGTGGAAGGTAAACAGTGTTGCTATTCTTTACTCCCCTTTTGGGTCCCGGCAACACACGGGCGATTTTCTGCTACGAGCACTGTGCCATCTGATATCATACATTGTTTATTATCTCCCCACTGATCTTATGCCGGTTACGAATCTGCCCACCACCACATTTTTTTTTGTTGAGTTTCCTAGCGCAGGATGACACCAGCAAAATGCTTCTCCCTCCGAGGCCAGATAAATGGAACGCACTATGTGGAACAAAACAATTACCCCAATAAACATGAATATATACCAGACAGCACATCAACAGCTAGACGGATGTGTCGGGCAAATAAAATGGCATCATATTGCATTTCCATATTCCGGACTACATTCTGCTGGAAATCTAGTAGAGCCATTGTCCTGTTACAAGAGAGATCCAGTGGGAATTTGAGAACGAACCTGAGATTTAAAAAAAATTGAATTAAAATAAAATGTTAATAAGATGAGAATATCACCCGTGTGTTGTTGGGGCCCGAAAGGGGAGCAAAGAATAGCAACACTGTTTACCTTCCATGCATGTCATAAAAGGCGACTAAGGAGGTTATGGGATAGAGTTGGCTGCCCCATCCCATATAGGGTCAGTGACCCAAAGCCATGCTGAAGTCGGATGTGTCAGGCCGAAAGGCGCAGATATCGTAGCAATGCTATAAAACATGACACAACGTATTCCTTTCTCTGGACTACATCCTGCTAATGTGCAGGAGTTTGAGAACGAACGAAGATGAAGAAGCGAATAAATAATAAATTGATTATAAGGAACGAATCCAAATATTCGTAACAATTATATTTTAAGCAGAACCACTCAGATTGCCACTCCCTCCTCCATTTCCTACTAAAGTAGGAAAGGAACGATCCTCAAAGACTCTTTATATCCATCACAAGAGCGGTGGAGGATACAAGAGCCAGCTTCACGCTCAGAGGGAGTGACGAAATCTCGTCATCGTGGTTTCTGTGCCGTCAAGATTTACTCGACGTCTCGGCAAGACACACTTTAGAAATGATCCCTAAAAGTATGATCTTACAGTTCTAGGATTTTCTTGCAATGGCAGTCTCATTAATTATGTAGTAATACTTTGATCTATAAAATTATAATAATACTTGGATGATTTACTATTATTTATTTAAAATTTGCATTTTGTTAATTATAATTACTTTATATTAATGTTTAAATTGAATATAATTAATAAATATTATAGATTAATGTTTGTTCTTGTGTCTCAGACTATTTATTTTGCATATTAACAGATAGTAGAAACATTAGAAAAGGAGGTAATCCAAGTGATATTATTAATTATAAAGTATATATGGGACACAACCAGTTTAAACATAAAATCTCTACTATTGATCTTATATTTATGCGTTTTAAATTAATATAAAAGAAACTATTGTGTATGATTGATGAAAAATATAATACACAAATTAAGATTGTAAATAAACACGTAAGAGTAGCAATTTATTTTATATTACATTTTACAGTTGTTATGAGAAAGAATATTGAATATATTCAGTTGTCTCCCTTACTATAAAAAATGATGCACTGAGAATATTGTGTATCACAATAACATACCACAGTTTGTTGTGAACACAACACATTCTAATATGCGCTTTACAGCAGTGGCTCTCAACCTTTGATTGGCACATTGTCCCCTTTGCAGCAGTGGGTCTCAACCTGTGATTGGCATGTGGTCCCCTTTTGAAACAAATTTTCTTTCGCAGCCTTCCTAGTGTCTTAAAAAATAAACAAAAGAGATTGTTGACATTCTGTATAAATCACCAAGACATTTAAAACATTTTATAGCTGTATTTTTTGTTGTGTATCGTCCACGTATTTACCTTCCTGTGCACCCCCCCCCCAACCCAGACCTATGGGCGTGGTACCCATTCTCTCTAATATGATTTTTGAGATTCGAAGTCCTGCATTTTGTACTTTAGATAGGCGATCAGTATTTGTTTTTGATGCTGAAACCCAGGCTGTCATTCCATATTCTACTACAGGTCTGACTGTAGCTATGTAGACTTTTCGGAGAATATTTCCATATGCTCCCCAGCATATGCCAGAAAGTTCTTCCATCAAGGATAGCTTCCTGGTTGCTTTCTTCTCAGTGGTTATCAGGTGTAGTTTCCAGGTGAGTCGCTTATCTAGTTTGGCCCCGAGATATGTAGAGTTCTCCTCATCTGTATTTTGATTTCCATCTTGAATTTTGTGTGGAGAAGTAATGGTAAAAGTTAGTAATTCACTGTGTTTGCTTTCTGGTATCTTGTTTCTATTTCTTTGTCTAGTCTTCCATCTTCGGTAAACAAAAATGTTCTTAAATATTTATATTCGTTGTCTTGTTCACGTTAGTGTTATCTATTGTTATATCCATTGTTGTTGCAGGTTTGCCACAGGTTGTTCATAACTTCAGGTTTTTTTTGTTGGTATTTTAATTTTCATGTTGTACTTCTTATAAGGTAATAGCAATGCATTAATGTGGTGTTGTAAATTTTCGTATATTAGATTATGATTGTCGGCAAGTAGTAAGTGGTACGTCGATTTTATTATTAAATTCCGCATCCCAATTATTTGTAATTTTTCTCCTTGTCGATATGGGCGTCTTTTATTATTTTGTCCATGTATATGTTGAAAAGTAGAGGTGAAAGCAAGCAGTACAGATCTTGTTACGAAACTTTCAGTCATTCCACCTGTTGTTCTTACTGAGCTTTGACATTTGTGGTAGAATGCTTTTATTATTGTGTGACATCTGTCCTCTGATGTTATAATCATCTAAGATTTCCCATAGCATGTTTCTATCTACTCTGTCGAATGCCTTTTCATGGTCTATAAATACTGTGTTTAGATATGATTACTGCTTTTTCACTTAGTTATCTCAGTGTGAATAGTGCGCTTTTACAGCTTGCACCTCCTTCTAAAACCAAGCATTCCTATTTAAGATGTGCACTAAGGGTTTGCCATTTTTATCATTGATGATTGCTATGGGATTGTATCTATCTTCTCTCATCCGCATTGATTTAATACTTTTGAAAAAAATCCTCATTTATTATTCTCATTATAATCACCAACACTTTCCTCATCATCATTATAATCATCGATAACACCACCATCATCTAAACATCCAATCTGCAGTATCAACACACCAACTCGATGTTGCTATGCAGGGCTACACATGCCATCTCATTTAGTTACCAAGGTAACACTAAAACATACAATTTCTGTACCAGGGATCCATACGAAGGAATTGTGGGACTTCACCCAGTCTGTGACCATATATGGAATACACTCTCTAACCCCGGCTACTCGTTAGTTGCTCGGGTAGGTTTTTATATGTACGTCTTTGTTGTTAGTGTTCTGTTTGATTACTCAATACACAAAGAAGGCATTGACCTAAAGTTTCGCGTCTTCCAAAACTTCAAATTAACAACATATCATTGTGTTTTAAATGTTTTCCCCCCGAAATTTTGTTTGTTGTTATTTGTGTTCTAGAGACGAGATTTCAGTTGCATATGTGTCTGCTCAATGTTTAATTCTGCCCAATGCTCAAGTAAAGTGGTTTATCTGTAAGTTGGAAAACTTTTATAAAATGTTGATAAACGACAAGTAACGTGAACAGGTTTGATATTTTGTCTAGAAAGCATTCTTTATTTCATTAACTCATGTGTGTGGAGATTCACGCAATTCTGAATTGTATAACTTTATTTGAAATCTAGATTCTACTTTAGTTAGTTGATTTGGTGCCAAGTACGGCACATAGGGAAAAAGTCACGTTTCTCCACGTCTTCTGGTTCGCTTCCGGCTGTTGTAGTTCTTGGGTGGTTTTAATACTTGATTGTTCTTCGCAGTGTTCTTTTATTGTACTTAATATGTTATCATTTCGATTCTCACTGTTCGTCTTGACATCTATACTTTGATTCGTCAGTCAATTGAAAAGAACTGAGAAAAGTTGACTCAGCAAAGATAAATGACGTTTGGGATTCACGCAAATAATTATTCTGGAAAAAGACTTTAGTAAATGACTACGCCGAAACTAGATACTGGTTTGTTTGAAAATCACTTTATGACTAGCGGTCAACACGAGATAAGCAGGATTTTTACTGGCGGAGCGGTGTTCCTTTGGTCTTCAATATGAACATTGCAAGACTTGTGGGCTAAGTTGGGATTCTTCCTGCTAAATTGATACATTTGACTTTTATGGGGATTTGTCTTCAACTGTCGACAAAAAGTGACTTATGAAAATCACTGAGCAGTCAAATACGTCAATGTGGAAGGATGAACCTGATTAGTCAATAAGACTGTATAAACGACGAAAAATAAGGTCAAACTGTCCAGTTTTTGTTAAAGGTGAAATCAGATATTTTTTGACAGGGACGAGGGAGTTTAACTTCTGTTGACAAGTGGGAGGAGGAAGTTTAACAGTGGTTGACAAGTTGAAGGAGCGAGTTTGTCACAAAATGAACGTCAACAATATTTTAATATATACAAAATTTAATAGTTTGAATTTGCTAATTATATCCTTCTTACTATGAAAAAGTCATTGGAAAGGGGGGGGGGGCAATGTGTCATAATTATGTAGGAGAGGGGAGGTGTTCCTGAGTTCTTGAGAGTTCTTTTACAGGAGGAGGGGGGGGGGGGGTCAGAAATCGGCAAAAAATTGACCATACCTAGGTTGCACATAACACACGAATAAATATAAAAGTATTGATAAAAATTTATGATACCGTGGTGTCCAAATTTTGGATAAACCTGTATTGTTAATTTTTATTATTTCATGGCGTCAAACTTGAAAAACCTTCAAATTTAGCTCGCGCATACAAGCCAGTAGATGAGGGAGGGGCTTGGGTTGTTTAAAACCCCTCTTTAGCAAATCCGAACACTCACTAGAGACTGCAAAAAGTTCTGTAAAAAACGATCATTTATTGTGTTTTTTTCACAAAATGATCTTCAAATTTCCTGTCATTTAGTGAAATTTACACACGAGAACGGACGAGAGCCTTATTTTTTTATTTTTAGTAAAACTCCCTCCTTAATGTAATCATATCTACAGTCCTGCACACGTACACATACACACAAATACACAATAAGAGACATTATTACAGAGAAAGTTGTTATTTTCTCTACCAGGTGTGGAATTTTATATACGATTCCTTTGTGGCTCTTGCGTCATTGAGTTTTGTCCTGGAGAGTGAGCCATCTTTACGTTACATTCCCGATGACGTCAAAAAGACATTGCAAGGGAAGCTACCTGCTCCTGGAAAGTTTAGGTTTTTGATGTACTCCATTGAAATTACTCCCCTTTACATATTGGACACGACTTGCTGGGTTTTCTTTACATTTGAGTTTATTATTCGCTTGATTTGCTGTCCTAGGAAGTCACTTTTTATCAAGTATGTATTTTAGGATCGTGTTTTTGTCATCACACATGCCGCATATTACAGTGTAAAAGACGAGATATTTGCAACTTTTTTTTCACTGCTGAATTTGTATGTGTGCTTTGGATCTCTAGTAACGGTCACGAATTATAGTGTGAATTACGGCGTTGATCCTGAAGATCGTTCTGCTAGTGATTAATTTGTGCCATGTAAGATGCTGTCCATAAATTACGCCAACAATTTTTGACAAAATTCAACACTCTCCCGATATTAACAACGCGAAAATAATTCAGGCACACCCCCCATATTTACTTATGTCAACCCCCCCCCATAGTTAATTATGTAAATAATATTTCCCTCCCCTTTATGTGTCATGCATGTAGTAGGCGACTGAGGATTTTTGGGTGGAGTTGGCCGTCCCATCCAATAGAATGTCAAAGCGATTCAGAGGCGATGCTGGAGTCGGATACTTTAGTCACGTCAAAGGGTATAATTTGGTCAAGTCGGATATTTCTGTCAAGTCAAAGAGTGCAGATACCGAAACTAAGCTGTAATCTTTGACAAAACAAAGTTAGTTCTCTGGATCACGTGACAAAACATAGTTAGTTCTCTGAATCACATCCTCTTAATTTGCAGAAGTGTGAGAAAAAACGCAGAAAAAGTAGAGGAAAATCACATCAGAGAATTAAAGCATGTCAATCAATATTTAACTAATAGAAAAAACTCAAAACTTGTATAACAACCAACAAAACACAACAACTAATAAAAACACAACCGATAAAACATAAGAACCAACAAAAATACAACCAGCAAAACAAAATCATCAACAAAACACAACCAACAAAACAGAACCAACATCAAAAAGAACAATTCCTGTATTAGCACATCGGTACACTGCAAATCGACTGATGCCCATAGCTTTCTCCTATACATCTCCTCTCATCATAGCTTTCTCTTATACATCTCCTCTGCCGGTCGTAATTCCCTAACATTATCTTAACTTTTCCGCCTGCTGCGCATGTACAGTGTGGAAGAGGCTTTTGAGAAAGTCCATGAGATACTGTATTTCTTCTGCTGTCGCATATACCATGATAGGGTCTTCAGGTCTGACCTGTTTCAAGTGTGCAGCCTCTCCCACCAGAACACCTTCAAAAACAATCGGGAGGTCTTCCTTCAGTCAAACTTGCTCTCACCTTCCACCCCCATAGCTCTTATGTCCGTAATATCATATTCCGACACCTCCTTCTTCTTCAGTCGGATCCCAAGACTTGTAATGTGTTCAATGGCATGGATTATCAGGTTGCACATGACAGTCATTGTTACAACCATTAAGTCGTTTCAGATGATCGGACCCGACACACGCTTTACTATTGTTATATATATATATTAATTTGGCACGATTTAACCTTTTGGGTTCAATGTCCGCCAGTCGTATTCATAATATCCTTGTTGTTTCGTCATTTCTTCGTGTGTTTTGTTTCGTAGATACTTGAGTGTGTTTTGTCTATTTTAAGTTTGTGTTGTTTCACCACTGACCTTCTAGTTTTTACACATCCGGGTTGTATCGATAGTTAGCTCTATTATGTGAAAGTCAATAGTGCCGTTCTTACTCGTTGTTTTGTTGTTGTTAATCTGTTCTGGTAAAGGCCTTTTGGTCAAAACATCAATGTGTGTGTGTGTGTGTGCTGTTATGTATGTTTATAGCGATTAACAAAACTGCATTACTCTGTTTCAAGTTTTGCTAAGAAAAACAGCAACGAAAAAAACACAATAACCAACACAACAGAACAACTAACATAAACAACAACCACCACACAACAACCAACAATCAACAAAACACAACAACCAACATTCAACAAAACACAGCAACCAACAAAACATAACAACCAGCAAATACGCAATAACATAGATAAAAAATATTTCTGTGAATTGAAAGTTCCCATCAACAGAAGCAAGTTGAACATCATGGACATTTGCCTGTTGACTACTGTATGGATCATCTTCGTCTTGAAAGAATTTGTAGTGATCAAAGTTCATGAGTATGGAGAGATCTATTTTCTGACGAGGGTAAGTCTGTTTGTGTTCCTCATTGACACATTCTTCAATGATCTCATGTTTGTGTTCCTCATTGACACATTCTTCAATGATCTCATGTTTGTGTTCCTCATTGACACATTCTTCAATCATCTCATGTTTGTTAACTATTTGTAGATTTGATTCTTCTGATCCCATATAGTTTTTGATTTGATTTGTTCCTTATGCCAGCGTAGCAAGTTTAATGTGTCGTGTGTGGTTAACTTTTTGTGGTTTGATCGAGACTTTAGATTGCGTCTTTAGGAGTCGGCCACAAAACAACAAAGGTGCAATGTCTACTGGCCTGAACCTCTTTGACAACCATGGGAATCATGTGTTAGAAGACAACGGTAAGATATTGAGACAAGACATATAATAGTTCGCACCTTTCTTTCTTTCCAGACGATATTGTTATTGCTGTGCTATACAAAATATATTCTGTAACTCATGGCGGTAGTGACGTACAACACACATCTTACGTAGTAGGCATCTTTCCGGCTTCCCAGAAGGTCGTATTATTGTTGTGCTAAAAGAAATATACTCTAAGATCAATTGAGATGATGAATGCGACAAAATCAATCTGAGCCACAAAAAATATTCCAGAGTATGTACAAGAAATCACAGACCCACTTTTACAATCGTGTACTGTTATTTTTTTAATTAGAAGTGCAGTGTTCCCTGTTCCCGTGATTCTGTATCAATGTCTGTATCATGCATATCCCATTTGCATACGTCTTTGTTCTGAAGTAGAGGTCTATCCTAAAATATTTTAATACATGTAGTGACAATGGTTTAATCACATGTGACAGGTTCGCAACATATTCCCCCCCCCCCCCCAAAAAAAAATATTCCTATGTCGCTCATTGCGACATACCTGGAAAAGAGACAGAAGTCTTATTTTTTTGCACGCTGAACTATAAGCCCAGGAGCTGGTTGCCACACGGGTACGGATATAACATAATCAAGTGGAATACCATTATAACAAATTAGTCCGGACTGACGAAATATGTATGTAATAACAGAAATTCGATATATACAGTACAGAAAATAACGAATAAATAGAAATGGGAATTTTGAAAAGTATTGGTATATAGGACACACAGAAGCAGGCCTACGGTTTGTAATGTTAATACTGAAACGTAGAACGTCAAATTATTATCACAGAGTGGTAAATTAGAGAACATCAAATTGTTATCACAGAGTGGTAAATTAGAGAACATCAAATTGTTATCACAGAGTGGTAAATTAGAGAACATCAAATTGTTATCACAGAGTGGTAAATTAGAGAACACCAAACAATAAATGGAAAGAGTGAAAGTAAATTTCATAGGAATTAGTGAAATTAGTTGGATTGAGGCAGGAGGGATACAATGAGATAAATTTAAAGTCATATACTTAGATAAAAACAAGAGAAAGGTGTAGGCGTATTATTTAGACACAGAAACACGAAAAACGGTGAAGTCATGGCAATATAAGATCGGGTAATATTAGTGAAACTAACAGCAAAACCATTGGATATTACTTTTGTACAATTATACACACTCACAACACGCAGTTCAGAGGAGGACATCGAACATGTCTATCGAGATCTTGCAATGAAACTCCCAATTTTTTTAGAGACAATAGAGATGTGATTCTACAGAAGAATGCTGAGAATACTCTATCGACTGTCAGAAAAACTAATGTGGAAGTGTTGAAAGAGTCAAATAATAGACGGAGCTTAGTCAATAATATAAGAAAAAGGCAATCTTTATTTTTTGCTCACGCTATGAGACAAGGAGGTTTGGAGAATATAGTCACAACAGGCAAGATTGAAGGCAATAAAGACAGAGGGCATAAAGGGAGAAAATATTAGTTTAACAACCTGGCACGGCAAGGAAGCAACAACGATCCTGACACAACTACTAGAGACAGAGAACTGTGGAGAACCATGATCGCATAAGCCAGCCGGATTGGCACCTGATTATAATAATGTTATATAGGGAAATTTGTTATAAAAGGATGCGCTATAGAGGGATTCTATTGTAATGGTTGAGCGCCACAGATTTAGCTGATTCAGTTGCATTCTGTGTGAATTTGTGTTTCGAAATCAGTTATCTGCATTGTTTCTGTGTTGCCGGGGCCCGAAAGAGGAGCAAAGAATAGCGGCACTGCTACCTGACAAGGGATTAAGAAGGTTTAGGGTGGAGTTGGCTGTCCCATCCCATATACGGTCAAATTGACACATAAGCCATGCTGGAGTCGGATGTATCAGGCCGAAAACGGTATAAGCCGCAGCACAGCTGTAAACCCTTACACATCATATTATGTTCTTCGTAATACATTCTGATAATTTGCAGGAGTTTGAGAACACTTGAAGAAGAAGAAGAATCTCTGTCTACCTCTACCCCTCCTATCAACTCTATCCTCAAGTAAGGTCTTCACATATTTTCATATTCATTCTTTCATTCATTTTCCTTTAGCGCTGAATTTAGCACTTAGGGCAGAGGTCAGATCTCTCCAATTCTGTCTGTTCATAGCTATTCTGTGAAGTTCTTGAATAGTATGAATATTGTTTGTTTTAATTTCTCTAAGTATTGTTCTTCTGAGTGTTTCCTTTGGTCTACCCCTGGCTCTTCTGCCTGTTGGTATCGAAGCAAGAGATTGGTGTTGTATTCTGTTATTGTCTGAGCGTAGGACATGTCCGATGTAGGACCAACGGCGTTTTCTGATAACATCTGTGATGTAGTTTTGATGTGTCTCTTCTCTGATTTTTTCGTTCGATTTGAATTCGCTAAAGTGGGTGTTAGTTATCCTATATTCCAGGATGAAGGCATTTGTTTTTTCGAAACTCAGTAATTTCTTTTCTGAAGATAAAGAACTTTTCCAGCTCTCACATCCATATGATAGCACCGGAATAACGCAGGAATTAAATAAGCTCATTTTCGTGCGTGTGCTGATTGACTTTGACCTCCAGATATTAGACAGTCTGTTAAAGGCACTTGATGCTAAAGCAATGCGAGCTGTAATTTATGTCATGACATCGCCGTCGAGCGTTAATTTGCTTCCTAAATAGGAAAATGTGTGTACCTTTTCAAGTTGTCCATTTAAATTAATTGCGTTAGATAAACCGGTAAAGTCCAATAATTTTTGTTTTGATGGATTGATTTGAAGACTTATCTGTTCTGCGATGAATTTTATTCTATCAGTTTTTATTTGTGCATCCTGATGGTTTTCAAATTTCGTATGTCCAATATATTTCATTTCTCAAGTAAGTTCTTTAACAAGCTGTCATGTATTTTATATGTCTAATTCATTTAATTTGTTTTATTTTCATTTCCTTTAATAGTTATTTTTTCCAAACGTAGTTTTGTCGGAGCCTCTTTGTTTTCTTCTTTCCGCGAAGTTCTCTCTATTCTATATATCCACATCTAAAAATGTCAATGAATTTTCTTATAGGAACCTTAACCCTTCCCCCGCCCCCCGGCAAATCAACTGCGTAAAAGTGTACAAGAGTTCTGATGCTCGTAATTCCGGAAGAAATGAAATAAACAAAAGAAGCAACCTTACGTTTTGGCGTACTAGATTTTCTAATCAAGTTAAAAGAAATATGAAAATAAATGTATTTTCCACTTGACCAACAATACGAAAATGACCAAGTATACATTTTATGGACCAGATATATTTCAAAATCTACTGTAGGGTTTGCTTGTGTGTATAAAAGGGTCTAAAAGGGTACAAAATAATAGCACAACTGTTTGCCTTCCATGCATGTCGTAAGATCGTGGATTTATTATCTCATCCCGTATAGGGCCAAAGTGACTCTGAGGACGTGTTGAAGTCGGATGATTCAGGCCGGTAACTGGTGCAGTTATCGAAGCAAAGTAGTAAACCATGACAACACATTCTGTTCTCCGGGATACATCCTGCTAACATTCTGGAGTTTCAGAAAGAACGCAGAAGTATTGCAGGGTTGCCATATCGTCTACTTCTAGATTAAAATTCGCCATGAAATGACTAACATGGCAACCCTGAAGAAGATTGAATTAATTAAGAACGAACACAAAAATACTGCAGGGTTGCCATAACGTCTACTTCTTGATCAAATTGATCATGAAATGACTAATACGACAACCATATACTAGATTGAAGAAAGCTAATCCGTTGAAAAGTCAAGTAGATTTTTCCTTTTTTATGTCTGTAGGTTACAATTAACTCCTTCAAAGCAATGCGCGTGCTTCGAATATTTACTGTGCTCTACAGAAACGAGTACACCAAGGTCATGCTTTTGTCCCTACATGCATCATTCCATCCACTCAGTTTGCTTATGGTGAGTAGCGTTGTCCGGACTATGTTTTGGTGTGGGTTCCAATCCTGAATTTAAGCTGTGCAACGTTAATGTCAACATAACTATTAATCAGAATAACGATGTATAAGTTTATTTCTGTCATAAGGAACTGTCTACAATATCTTGTCAATTTTGTAACAATCTTCCTCCTCGTCAACAACTCCATAAGGAACTGTCTACAATATCTTGTCAATTTTGTAACAATCTTCATCCTCGTCAACAACTGCAAATAGTTAACACCTATGCTTAATTATGTTACATGGTTTTTAACCTCTTCCCCCATAATATTTTTTAGCTGAAAAAGTTATTTTATCTGGGCCTGATGATTTTCTTGTGAGTTTGATTGATTTATTGAGAACCCCAAGAATTGCGAGCATAATACTTAATTATTTTTTATTTCTATGTGCAGTGGTGTGGTTTTTCATAGCTTTCTCAAAGTATGCTGCGCAAGATGGGAAAATGTATGATCAGAACTGAATGGGTCACTTTTCTCGACAATGCGCTGAGCATTACATGGATTTACTGTCCTGGTCATGCTGGAGAAACGAAAGAGCCGATGTGTTGGTTGGTAAAGTTTTGGTGAACGGCACCGGGAAAAGAAGAGACAGGATTGAATTGATTAGAGCAATCATGGATACCCTACGAGAAGACGAGGAGGAAGTCAAACGTGAAAGTGTACATATTCAGAGAATGGTAGAAATGGGAGTGACTAGAGGTGAGGGGAGAAAGTGCCCCCTCTCCGAAAAGATCAGAAGAATGCGCAAGCAGCTTAAGAATGCGCCGGACTGGGACACTGAGCTTATACACTTTTAGATGGCTGACGGAACGGCAAGCTGAGCATATATGGGAATGCCCCCAGTGCTGTGACACTTGTTCCTAATCAAGAATCAATAATCAAGCTTTTTACATACCCAGGTGACTTCAGTTTTCGGCTTAGTGCAATGCCTATTGAAGTAACCTTTTACTCAGAGTGGGTCTGCCATGCTACAAATGACATGCTACAAATGACATGCTACAAATGACATGCTACAAAGCTTTCATAAGAGTACGAATATGCATGTTCTGTGTTTGTGTTCCTGAGGATACTTTAATACTTGTACGCGATGTTCGTTAATGTTTTAATAGTCATTGTTTCGACTGGTCTGTTCTCAGTGACTTGAGTACACAGGCTGAAAGTCTTGACGAGACCACACCTTTTTTTTGGGGGGGGGGGGATGTGGTTAGTCAAGTACGGAAAACCTCTTTACTTGTGTTGCAAAGCGATTCGGTGCTGCTAGAACAGACCTGGTTCAATTCCCGTCAGCTGTAAGAATTATTTTCATTTATTCTCATGCTTCCTTCGTGAATTTACTTGTATAAGATGTTATTTGAAGCAACATTGTTCTGTCTCTATGTTATTTATGTTTACAAGAAGACATTTAGGTCCTTGTGTACGAATATGCATGTTCTGTGTTTGTATCTGGTGTAAAGGAGTTAGCTGTTTCGTATAACAGTAAGTCGTGTATCTGGTATAACATACATATGTGGCTGGTGCAGAAGGGCGCAGATACGTTTTCAGTAAAGGGGGGGGGGTAGGGGTTATATACAAAAATGTCATTCTCTAAATTTCGAATATTTCATTTCTCTAATATTTTGGTGACCTTTTTTGGAATATTGTTAAAGAGGGGAAATGGGGGGGGGGCGTTTATTATCCCTTTGGCTGAATTCCTAGTTTAAGAGACATGTTAAGATATTAAATGGGAGGGATTGGGCACTCATCCCCCCCCCCATCTACGGGTTTGGACTGGCATAACAATTAATGGTGGTTGTATCTGATATGACAGAACTGAGACTAGTATAACGAATTTATGATAGTGTCTGGTATAACACATTTATGGTTGTATCTGGTATAGCAGATTTATGGTTGTATCTGGTATAGCAGATTTATGGTTGTGTCTGGTATAACACATTTATGGTTGTATCTGGTATACCACATTTATGGTTGTATCTGGTATAGCAGATTTATGGTTGTGTCTGGTATAACACATTTATGGTTGTATCTGGTATAGCAGATTTATGGTTGTGTCTGGTATAACACATTTATGGTTGTATCTGGTATAGCAGATTTATGGTTGTGTCTGGTATAACGCTTGATGGATGTGTCTAATATAGCAAATTTATGATTTTTTCTGGTATAACACAGTTATGGCTGTCTAGTATAACAAATTTATGATTGTGTCTGGTAATAACAAATTTGTGATTGTGTCTGGTATAACACATTTATGGATGTGTCTAATATAGCAAATTTATGAATTGTGTCTGGTATAACATAGTTATGGCTGTGTCTGGTATAACAAATGTATGGTTGTGTCTGGTATAGCACAGTTATGGCTGTGTCTGGTATAACAAATTTATGGCTGTGTCTGGTATAACACATTTATGGCTGTGTCTGGTATAACAAATTTATGGTTGTGTCTGGTATAACACATTTATGGCTGTGTCTGGTATAACAAATTTATGGTTGTGTCTGGTATAACACATTTATGGCTGTGTCTGGTATAACAAATTTATGGTTGTGTCTGGTATAACAAATTTATGGGTGTGTCTGGTATAACACATTTATGGCTGTGTCTGGTATAACAAATTTATGGTTGTGTCTGGTATAACACATTTATGGCTGTGTCTGGTATAACAAATTTATGGTTGTATCTGGTATAACACATTTATGGCTGTGTCTGGTATAACAAATTTATGGCTGTGTCTGGTATAACAAATTTATGGTTGTGTCTGGTATAACACATTTATGGCTGTGTCTGGTATAACAAATTTATGATTTGTGTCTGGTATAACACATTTATGGCTGTGTCTGGTATAACAAATTATGGTTGTGTCTGGTATAACACATTTATGGCTGTGTCTGGTATAACAAATTTATGGTGTTATGTACAGTCGGCCAGCATACAAGACAACTGAACAGTGAATGCCTGTAACTATCGATAGCCCAGTTACGCTTGTATTTTATATAACAGAACTATGAATGCATCTACCCTAATATTGTACACGACGCATGCGCGCATATTTGTATGATGTAGTTCGTTCAAAGTCCTTGTGGTTTTCTAATAACATGTTACTGTATTCCTTGTATAGCTGGCGGCCATGATGGCAGCTCTCATTTTTGGAGCGCTAGTATACTTGGCAGAGCTATCTGGCGGTTCGTACGACTTCAGGAATGTAGCTCTGGCCGCTTGGTGGGGCTATGAGACAATGACGGCTATTGGTTACGGTCAAATAGTTCCAGCAACTTTGGCTGGTTACATCATCGCTGTCTGCTGCGGTATGTTTGGTGTTGTCATCTTCGCCATGCCTATAGCGATTATGAGTGAGAGTTTTCAGCAATACATGGTCAATTTGAGGGCACACAGGCAACGTTTGGCCAAGTGCAACTACCTGAAGAACCAAGGCAAACAAAACGCGTTCAGGTGATTAACAACAATTACAAACAAATATAATATGCATAGTGTCTATCCCCAGGTGGACGTGGTCAGAATATCCACACTTGCCGTTTAACGTAGGGGGTGGTGATTGAGAGCTTTACCTGTCTATCCAAGGCCAGATGTGTCGCCTTGGCTGCCTTGAATCCGTATTTGTTCAGGGTTGTCTTGATATTATCCATATTTTTCTAGGTCTTCCTCTTGGCCTGTATCCGGATCTTCTTATGTTGTATGTTCTTGTTGGTAGTTGGTTATAGTTCATTTCCATTATTTGTCAAACCATTTTATTTATTTCTCGGTGCATTCTGCGAATTTTCTTATACCGATTCTTCTCCTTGTTTAATCATTTCTCATTTTGTCTAGTTTGGTCACTTTTGCGACATTTCTAAGGGATTTCATCTCACATGTAAGTTTTCTCTACTGGGCTGCTGTCAGTGCCCATTGATAGGAGAGTGTTAGCATAAAATACTGGTTTTCATCTGTCTCTTTACCTAAGTCTTGATCTTTGCGGTGAGCAGGAATGTTGCTTACTGGTATGTCACTATGTTTGCTTTCTGACATCTTCTCTCAATCTCTCTGTCTAATTTTCCATTGTATGTGAATATGCTTCAAATGAATTTAAATTCAGAACTTTGTTTCACTTTAATTTTATTTATTGTTATGTTCACTAGATTTGGTGACTTGCTGATTGTCATGACTTTTGTTTTCTGGTCATTGTTTTCATGTTATACTTTGTACATGTTGTCGTGAGTGCATTAGTATTATTTTGTAACTGTTGTTTCTCTTCGTAGATAAGGTATTGTTCATCACCAAATAATAATTCGTTGATTGCATTATTTAATTCCATTTCAGATTCTTCTCTTATTATTGTACTATTTACTTTCTTGTATTGCTATTCTTTTGTTATTCTGTCCTTGAATATGTTAAAAAGTATAGGCGAGAACACACATCCTTGTCTTACTCCTGATTTTATTTCGAATGATGAAGTCATTCTGTCCGCAGTTCTTAATGAGCTTGGAATAGAATAGAATAGAATAGAAATAGAAATAGAAATAGAATAGAATAGAAATAGAATAGAAATAGAATAGAATAGAAATAGAATAGAATATGTACTGGCATTATATACTTACGTCATAAGTGTTGGCTAATCATGTTTTCGTTCATGTCTTCTTTTTCTGCGTTCTTTATCAAACTCCTGCAGATGAGCAGTATGATGCCCGTAGAACGGAATGTGTTTTGTCATGGTTTATAGCTTAGATGTGATATTTGCGCCTTTCGGTCTGACACATCCAAATTGAGCAGGGATTCTGGGTCACTTTCACACTTTATAGGATGGGACAGCCAACTCCACCTCATAACCTCCTTAGTCGCTTCTTACGACATGCATAGGCAGTAAACACTGTTGCTATTCTTTGTTGTTCTTTCTGGCCTCGTCAATACACGGCATACTATTGATTTACTGGTGCTTTGTTGTTCGTGTGATGGGCCAATGCTATGATCTTCAGAAGTTCCACATGCGTTTTCTTGAGATAGAAAATAGGTATCAAGATGACCAAATCGGACCAGCAGCAATGTGATCGCCATCATAATCAGGCGGCATCTCCGCATCGAAGTCTTGCTGCAGCGAACCTCAAACGCCCTGTCTCTTGCCTTAGTAGTGCACTCTAGAGAACAGCTTTTTGTTCTTCTCATTGTGTCTCTTTATCGCTTGTACTATTGCTTACTTCTTGTTCGGCGCACTTATATTTTATCTTTAACTAACGTCTTCAAAATATTCTATTCCAGTGGAGTGATATCAGTGGAGTGATATCAGTGGAGTGATATCAGTGGAGTGATATCAATGTAGACACGAGTTCTGGTACTAGGATGTTATATTGAGTCAATCATTATTTTATGGAAGCAAAGCATGGACAGTAAACAACAGTGCCCGAGATAAGCTGGAGGCAACTGATATGTGATTTTTTTAAAGAAGAATGATGAAAATTCTATAGACAGCCAAGAAAACTAACGTAGAGGTTCTCAGAGATGTTGGAGTAAAGTGACAAATTATAGCATAAATTTTAAGCAGACAATCAAGATTTTAGGATATGTGAAGAGAAATATGAAACTTGAACATTTAGTAACCGCTGGAAAGATCATGGGGAGAAGAGACAGAGGAAGCCAGACAGAAATTTCTGAATTGGTTGTCACTGTAGCGCAAAAAGAAAACACCAACCAACACAAAAGTCAGAGAGTTGTGGAGAAGCCTGATCGCCTACGTCACTTAGCATGGCACTTGATTGGTTGATTGATTGAACGTCTTAAAAAAATATGTCATATATTTTAATACGTCCACAGTCACTCCAGTGTTGCCGTGGCCAGAAATGGAGGCAACGAATACCAAAACATTGTGGCCTTAGCATGTATTTCGTATTAGACGACGAAGGATATTTGGATGGTGGGAGTTGGCTGTACCATCCCAATGATGGTCAAAGTGGCTCAGAAATTATTCTGAAGTTAGATGAACTAGGCCGAACTAGGCCTAAGATTGAAAGACTTGAAGACAATATCAAAAGCTTTTCCAACCGGGAAATACTCCTCCAACTTTATATCTTCTTCAGCGTTCATTCTCAAACTCCCATTGAATCTCTCTTGCAGCAGGACAATGGACCTACTAGATTTCCAGCAGGGTATGGTCCAGAGAATGGAAATGCATCGTGGTGCCGTTTTATTTGCGCCAATGGCCCGACACATCCGTCTTCGGAGGAATTCCAACTTTAGATAACAAGCAGTTGCACTCTACCAAGCATTAAATGTCTTCACCAAACCAGGACTGCTAAGACCAAAGAAGATAGCTATATTCACAGATTGCATATCCCTACTTTAATCAATCCAGAGCAACAGAAACGAAAGCCTTCTGTACAACATCAGACATGAGCTGAGATAGATCCAAAAATTACCAACAATTGTTCTTCAATGGATTACCAAATTACCAACAATTACCAACAATTGTTCTTCAATTGTTCTTCACACTGTGGAATCATGGGAAATGAGAAAGCGGATGCTCTGTCAAAAAGAGGAAGTGAAATGGAACAACACAGAGATTCACTGTCTTACGGAGAAGTAAAAACAATAATGCGCAACACATACACTGCAAAGTGGAAGAAATAAATAGAAGTGGAAGAAATAAATGGAAGTGGAATACGAACATGATGCATTACATCTCTTCCAAAGATATCAACAGACAACAATATTTCGCCTTAGAACAGGCCACTGCAGACTGTTGGGTCACCTTTACCGATTGAGGATCTCATACACAGATGAATGTCCATGTGGATCCGTAACCCAGACTCCTGACCACATACTTAAGGATTGCGCAACATACAAAGACCAGAGACAGCAGACCTGACCAGATGACACAGATTTGAGGTAAAAGCTATGGTGCAGTCGCTCTGACCTGGAGAAGACAGTGGACTTTGCTCTGACGACAGGCCTGACAATATAACACGACAACAGATGCTGAACGCAGAAGAAGAAGAAGATAATGATGCTGATGAACTAGGCCGAACGACGCACATATCTAATATATATATATATGTAAACCACGACACAACGCATGTCGTTCTCTGGACTACATCCTGATGACCTACAGGAGTTTGAGAACATAGAAGAATTATCTCTGCCTATTTCTTGCTCTCACCTCTCACCTCTCAACTTGCAAATAAGATCTTCGTAAAAGGTGCAACGTCTTGCTATATGTCTAACTAATTTGTGTTTGGTAGTCGTTAGATAGAACGTTAATCAATTCATTGTTTCATTAAGTCACTTAATAATCAGTTTTATTTTTCAAGTCACTTAATAATCAGTTTTATTTTTCAAGTCACTTAATAATCAGTTTTATTTTTCAAGTCACTTAATAATCAGTTTTATTTTTCAAGTCACTTAATAATCAGTTTTATTTTTCAAGTCACTTAATAATCAGTTTTATTTTTCAAGTCACTTAATAATCAGTTCATTCTCTCATCAAATCAGTTAATAATCAGTTCATTCTCTCATCAAATCAGTTAATAATCAGTTCATTCTCTCATCAAATCAGTTAATAATCAGTTTTCTCTCAACAAATCAATTAATATCTTGTAATTCTCCCATCAAATTAATGAATACTGCCTCATTATCAAATAAATGACTACTTTATCATATATCATCAGATTAATGAATACTTTCTCATGATCTCATCAGATTAATGAATACTTTCTCATGATCTCATCAGATTAATGAATACTTTCTCATGATCTCATCAGATTAATGAATACTTTCTCATGATCTCATCAGATTAATGAATACTTTCTCATGATCTCATCAAATAAATGAACACTTTCTAATGATCTCTCATCAAATTAATGAATACTTTCTCATGATCTCTCATCAAATTAATGAATACTTTCTCATGATCTCTCATCAAATTAATGAATACTTTCTCATGATCTCATCAGATTAATGAATACTTTCTCATGATCTCTCATCAAATTAATGAATACTTTCTCATGATCTCTCATCAAATTAATGAATACTTTCTCATGATCTCATCAGATTAATGAATACTTTCTCATGATCTCATCAAATTAATGAATACTTTCTCATGATCTCTCATCAGATTAATGAATACTTTCTCATGATCTCATCAGATTAATGAATACTTTCTCATGATCTCTCATCAAATTAATGAATACTTTCTCATGATCTCTCATCAAATTAATGAATACTTTCTCATGATCTCATCAGATTAATGAATACTTTCTCATGATCTCATCAAATTAATGAATACTTTCTCATGATCTCATCAGATCAATGAATACTTTCTCATGATCTCATCAAATTAATGAATACTTTCTCATGATCTCATCAGATCAATGAATACTTTCTCATGATCTCATCAAATTAATGAATACTTTCTCATGATCTCATCAAATTTATGAATACTTTCTCATGATCTCTCATCAAATTAATGAATACTTTCTCATGATCTCATTAGACTAATGAATACTTTCTCATGATCTCATCAAATTAATGAATACTTTCTCATGATCTCATCAAATTAATGAATACTTTCTCATGATCTCATTAGACTAATGAATACTTTCTCATGATCTCATCAAATTAATGAATACTTTCTCATGATCTCATCAAATTAATGAATACTTTCTCATGATCTCTCATCAAATTAATGAATACTTTCTCATGATCTCATCAGATTAATGAATACTTTCTCATGATCTCATCAGATTAATGAATACTTTCTCATGATCTCATCAAATTAATGAATACTTTCTCATGATCTCTCATCAAATTAATGAATACTTTCTCATGATCTCATCAAATTAATGAATACGTTCTCATGATCTCATCAAATTAATGAATACTTTCTCATGATCTCTCATCAAATTAATGAATACTTTCTCATGATCTCATCAAATTAATGAATACGTTCTCATGATCTCATCAAATTAATGAATACTTTCTCATGATCTCTCATCAAATTAATGAATACTTTCTCATGATCTCATCAGATTAATGAATACTTTCTCATGATCTCATCAAATTAATGAATACGTTCTCATGATCTCATCAAATTAATGAATACTTTCTCATGATCTCATTAGACTAATGAATACTTTCTCATGATCTCATCAAATTAATGAATACTTTCTCATGATCTCATCAAATTAATGAATACTTTCTCATGATCTCTCATCAAATTAATGAATACTTTCTCATGATCTCATCAGATTAATGAATACTTTCTCATGATCTCATTAGACTAATGAATACTTTCTCATGATCTCATTAGACTAATGAATACTTTCTCATGATCTCATTAGACTAATGAATACTTTCTCATGATCTCATCAAATTAATGAATACTTTCTCATGATCTCATCAAATTAATGAATACTTTCTCATGATCTCTCATCAAATTAATGAATACTTTCTCATGATCTCATCAGATTAATGAATACTTACTCATGATCTCATCAGATTAATGAATACTTTCTCATGATCTCTCATCAAATTAATGAATACTTTCTCATGATCTCATCAAATTAATGAATACTTTCTCATGATCTCATCAGATTAATGAATACTTTCTCATGATCTCATCAAATTAATGAATACTTTCTCATGATCTCTCATCAAATTAATGAATACTTTCTCATGATCTCATCAGATTAATGAATACTTTCTCATGATCTCATCAGATTAATGAATACTTTCTCATGATCTCTCATCAAATTAATGAATACTTTCTCATGATCTCATCAAATTAATGAATACTTTCTCATGATCTCATCAGATTAATGAATACTTTCTCATGATCTCATCAAATTAATGAATACTTTCTCATGATCTCTCATCAAATTAATGAATACTTTCTCATGATCTCATCAAATTAATGAATACTTTCTCATGATCTCATCAAATTAATGAATACTTTCTCATGATCTCATTAGATTAATGAATACTTTCTCATGATCTCATTAGACTAATGAATACTTTCTCATGATCTCATCAAATTAATGAGTACTTTCTCATGATCTCATCAAATTAATGAATACTTTCTCATGATCTCATTAGACTAATGAATACTTTCTCATGATCTCATTAGACTAATGAATACTTTCTCATGATCTCATTAGACTAATGAATACTTTCTCATGATCTCATTAGACTAATGAATACTTTCTCATGATCTCATTAGACTAATGAATACTTTCTCATGATCTCATTAGACTAATGAATACTTTCTCATGATCTCATTAGACTAATGAATACTTTCTCATGATCTCATTAGACTAATGAATACTTTCTCATGATCTCATTAGACTAATGAATACTTTCTCATGATCTCTCATCAAATTAATGAATACTTTCTCATGATCTCTCATCAAATTAATGAATACTTTCTCATGATCTCATCAAATTAATGAATACTTTCTCATGATCTCATCAAATTAATGAATACTTTCTCATGATCTCATTAGATTAATGAATACTTTCTCATGATCTCATTAGACTAATGAATACTTTCTCATGATCTCATCAAATTAATGAATACTTTCTCATGATCTCATCAAATTAATGAATACTTTCTCATGATCTCATTAGACTAATGAATACTTTCTCATGATCTCATTAGACTAATGAATACTTTCTCATGATCTCATTAGACTAATGAATACTTTCTCATGATCTCATTAGACTAATGAATACTTTCTCATGATCTCATTAGATTAATGAATACTTTCTCATGATCTCATCAAATTAATGAATACTTTCTCATGATCTCATCAAATTAATGAATACTTTCTCATGATCTCTCATCAAATTAATGAATACTTTCTCATGATCTCTCATCAAATTAATGAATACTTTCTCATGATCTCATCAAATTAATGAATACTTTCTCATGATCTCATTAGATTAATGAATACTTTCTCATGATCTCATTAGACTAATGAATACTTTCTCATGATCTCATTAGATTAATGAATACTTTCTCATGATCTCATTAGACTAATGAATACTTTCTCATGATCTCATCAAATTAATGAATACTTTCTCATGATCTCATTAGACTAATGAATACTTTCTCATGATCTCATTAGACTAATGAATACTTTCTCATGATCTCATTAGACTAATGAATACTTTCTCATGATCTCATCAAATTAATGAATACTTTCTCATGATCTCATTAGACTAATGAATACTTTCTCATGATCTCTCATCAGATCAATGAGTATCTTCATGACTGAGAACCCCTCCATCAACTTCTGTACCAGCGTTGATAGAACCAGTTATAGCTATGAGTTTAAGAAGTATAACGCGTATTTTCGTCCCTCTGCAACCTCCGAGAACTAACGTGGAGAATCAGCTTTGTACAATGTCCACTCTATGACCTTATAACGTGGAGAATCAGCTTTCTACAGTGTCAACTATGTGACCTTATAAAGTGGAGAATCAGCTTTCTACAGTGTCCACTCTATGACCTTATAACGTGGAGAATCAGCTTTCTACAGTGCCAACTATGTGATCTTATAACGTGGAGAATCAGCTTTCTACAGTGTCAACTATGTGACCTTATAACGTGGAGAATCAGCTTTCTACAGTGTCGACTATGTCACATTTTAACGTGGCGAACCAGCCGTATACAATGTCAACTATGCGACCATATCCTCTTCTTTGTCAGCGTTCATTCTCAAACTCCTGCTGATTCTCTCTTTTATGAATGTAGTCCAGATAATGGAAATGCGTTGTGTCGCCGTTTGATTAGCGCCAATGGCCAGACACATCAGGTTTCGGCGGATGTCTGACCATATATCGTAGTGAACCAGCTTTGTACAGTGTTAACTAAATGACCAGATCTCTTAACAAAAACAAATGTAGAACTGTTTAAATCAACTGTCTGTTAGCGATAAAGTTGTGCTGCAGGGGATCCCTGCACACTGTGGAATTGCTAGAAATGAGACTCCATAGTCGTAACCTTCGATAACAGTTACCATGTTGTTCCGACAGGCCAACGTTGTGCTTGAACTAGTTACGGGCACGGCGTGGGTGGACGGAACAACAAAGAAACCTGTCGCAAGGGTTAGAGTTGTGCCCTGATGTCGACGTCTGTTTCAGCGACATTTGACTCGAAACACCATCGAGTCGGATGGCGGAACAGAGGGCAGAGCACTTATGGGAATGCCCCAAGTGCTGTGAGGTCAGTTTCTAATCAAGAATCAAGGAAATGAGACTGCTCACAGACTGGTAAAAGTAGGTGCAAAAAAGAAACAACTCCAGCACGAGACTGCTCACAGACTGGTAAAAGTAGGTGCAAAAAAGAAACAATTCCAGCACAGAATATCATTGATTGAAGCAAAAACTCTCATCAAAAGGAAATACAAACATACATGAATCAGAGAATATGCAGCAATTTTCCACAGAACCCCATTGTAAAGCTAAGCAGTATGCCCATGTCAACAGACTTTAGAACACAGACTTAGGTCCCAGACTTTAGGTCCAAGACTTTAGAACACAGACTTTAGGTCCCAGACTTAAGAACACTGATTTTAGGTCCCACACTTTAGAACACAGACTTCAGGTCCCAGTTTTTAGAACACATACTTCAGTTCCCAGACTTTAGAACATTGACTTTAGGTCCCAGACTTTAGGTCCCAGACTTTAGAACACTGACTTTAGGTCCCACACTTTAGAACACATACTTTAGGTCCCAGACTTTACAACACTGACTTTAGGTCCCAGACTTTAGAATACTGACTTTAGGTCCCAGACTTTTGAACACATTCTGCAGACCACTCTTCAAAGACGTGAGAACTAGAATATGGCCCCAAGAGACAGATCTGAAGATGAAGCTATGGGGCAACCGTGAGGACCTTCTGCTGATGACTGAATTCATGGAGGTGGCCCACCTTTCTGCATAGACTTATGCGCATAGGAAATTAATCGCAGAAGAAGAAGAAAAAACAATGTGAGTTTATACCGCGGTGAATCAGCTTTGTATAGGTACACCTCTGTGAGTTTATACCGCGGTGAATCAGCTTTGTATAGGTACACCTCTGTGAGTTTATACCGCGGTGAATCAGCTTTGTATAGGTACACCTCTGTGAGTTTATACCGCGGTGAATCAGCTTTGTATAGGTACACCTCTGTGAGTTTATACCGCGGTGAATCAGCTTTGTATAGGTACACCTCTGTGAGTTTATAACGCGGTGAATTAGCCTTGCATAATGATAAATGGTGAGCTAGTGATATTTCTGTGAGCTGCTAATACAAGGAACTAACCTTGCGTAATGACAACTCTGTAGATTGCTAGTATGGTGAACTACCCGTGACTAGTGTCTGGAACTGGATGATGGTGACACTAAGTACAATTTATGTCTACATTCTCAGTGATTTGATGCGCATGATCTGAAATATGATAACGATTTGTTCAGTAACACTGACTTTATCAACGAGGAAGGTGATAGTTGGCAAGATTCACATTCATTTTCTGCCTATCTATTCAAGTGTTCGAAGCAATGACAGAGCTGACATATTGGCGAGCTGTGCAACTGTATCAAGCGGTAAAGTCATGGACCTGTAAACAACAAGTAAACTCTTTACGAGAAACTGTACATACACGAAATTAAGGAAGATGATTAGTTGTCCATGTCCATGAATAAACGATATGAGCTTGAAATGCGACTACAACAGAAAAAAGCGCCAATACGGACTGAAAAACAATGTTTGTCGACCAACAGAGAACTAGAACCGTGAGTCTTCATGTAATTGAAGATATATTTAGGCGGCTATAAAAACACATATAAATATGTTCTGTATGAAATAATGATGATCTTCTTCTGCGTTCGTTCTCAAACTCCTGCAGATTGGCAGGATGTAGTCCGGAGAACGGAATGCGTTGTGTCATGGTTTACAGCATTACTGCGATATCTGCGCATTTCAGCCTGACACATCTGACTTCAGCATGGCTTTGGGTCACTGACCCTATATGGGATGGGATAGCCAACTCCATCCCATAACCTCCTTAGTCGCCTTTTACAACATGCGTGGAAGGTAAACAGTGTTGCTATTCTTTGCTCCCCGTTCGGGCCCCGGAAACACACGAGCGTAATGATGATCTGACAATTAAGAAAGAAGAGGTTCATTACGGGGAAACGTGTCCATATTCCAACTTTTTAATATTATACGCAGTTTCATTCAGCTTTCGTATCGTCATTGGAAAAAAAACTCTATTTATTCACAAAATGGAGGGTGTGGGGGGGGATGGCTTTCATTGTGTAACTAGAATATTGATCAATCGTGCAGTTCAGTTTATGCGTTGTTGTTGATAATTTTGTGTCATTAAATAATGTAGGATCTCATTTCAAGATTATGGTTTGTTTCGTTAAAAAAAATGTGGGCACTAATCCCAGTAAAGTACCGAAGAATATTACATAATTGTTGACAACTTTTACTTCAAAATGGGAGCTGAGAGGATTGAATATAATAATGATTTTCAATGTTTGATGTTTTTCTAGATTATTAAAATTTTTATTGTTATAATAACCATTCTAAATGCAGCTTTGAAATTATGGTCAAATTGTGCGTTTCTTTGATATTGGTATTTTCCTAATAAAATCATCTTGCTACACATTTTTGCATTATTGTGAAGACTGCTAGAACATCATGTCAAGAGCGTTGCAGCTAAATAAGTGTGTTATGCAGGTAACCAGAGGAGACTAGTGAACTTAGTCTTTCGTCAATTATGCGGTCCTTGGATCCATTGGAAATCCTCCTTTTAAGTGACGCTGTTTAATTTGTCCAGTGGTTTCCATTGACTGTCGATACCAAGTATACAAAAAGTGACAATGAAAATAATAGAAAAAGTCGAATAGTGTTACTTGCTCTAAGTATTGTTCTTCTGTGTTTCGTTTGGTCTACCCCTTGTTCTTTTGCCTGTAGGTATCCATTTAAGAGATTGGTGGTGTATTCTATTGATTTCTGCGCTTAGGACATGCAGATGTAGGACCAACGGCGTTTTCTGATAACATCTGTGATGAAATTTTGATGTGTCTCATCTCTGATATTATCATTCGATTTGAATCCACTCCAATGAGTGTTAGTTATCCTACGAAGACATTTGTTCTCGAAACTCAGTAATTTCTTTTCTGAAGATAAAGAGATTTTCCAGCTCTCACATCCATATGATAGCACCGGAATAACGCAGGAATTAAATAAGCGCATTTTCGTGCGTGTGCTGATTGACTTTGACTTCCAGATATTAGACAGTCTGTTAAAGGCACTTGATGCTAGTGTCTAGCTAATGCTAGATAGTGGTCTAAAATGTTTCGTGTTTCGATTGAACTGGTTTAACTGGTAATCAAACATGAACTAACGAGTAAGAGGTGCAACAACTACGAATCTAAAGTGGCCCAGTTCAGTTTATATTGCTGATCGTAATCTTTCGGTGTTTAATTTCTACATAATTCACTTATCGTACTATTCACTCCGCTATCCTACATCTGCGACAGGATAAGTATCTCCATCTCCAGTCAATTTACTGTACACGGTACAGTTTTACGCATGTGGTTGCGTCTGTGGGTCTCACCAATGGCCCACTAGACATACCACCCATGCAACAGACAACCTTAGTGGATGACATGCCGTTATATTGAGGTTATCTTCTTTCATCGTCCGTATGCCAGACAAGCGCCTTCCAAAGAGATTATTCTATGGGGAGTTGTGCGAAGGTAAACGTTCAAGTGGAGGGCAGAAAAAGCGCTTCAAGGATCACATAAAAAACTCTCTCAAGAACTGCAGCATCGATCCTAGCTCCTGGAAGATTGCATCACTTGATCGCTCAGCATGGCACACCCAGATCACTGCTGCCACCATGAAATTTCAAAAAGAAAGAACACTGCGGGCAATCTACAAGCGTTAGAAGCGGAAGGACAATTCGTAAATTCTCCTACCCCGAACCTTCAGCACTCCTGCATGCACTGCAATATAACTTTCCGTGCACGAATCGGACTCATCGAGCATCTACGAACTCACAAACCAAATTAGTTAATTACCAATTTTAATTATTATATATATATATTTTTCCCATCGCATTTAATATTTTTTTCATGCCATGCTCATCTTCGCTTGCGAAGGAGGAATATCATCATCTTCTTAGAGAAGCTTCATGGCATGTCATCTATACAATTATGCTTTTATCTTGTAGTTGAAATATGTTGAGGAAACTGACATCACTGTTTTTTCCTATGGCTGAAACCCATCATAGAGGCACAATGACTCAGGACGTGACAATCCTTTTGACTTGAACATTTGGTTGCATGCCTGGAGCAATAGAGAAGTTCGGCATAACCAGTAGTCAATTGGTGGCAGGAAATGAGCACAGTGAACCCTATCTTGGCTACAGTGGTTAGGAGCAGTGCATAGGTTGAAACCTACCTTCCTGGAGGTGTGATAGTTATTCTCTGGCTCTGTCCCGGGGTGGGACGAAAATCCACAGACTTCCCAGCAATATAATGCAATTTAATGGCATTAGGTCAAAAGGCATGAGCCCATGGACCGCTGGATCAGCAATCAACCAACCAACGGAACAGTTTATGATCTAGGAGTCATCCCGTTCTCAACCAGTTGCTATGAACCGGCGTCTTTAATATCGGAACAAACCGACGGTTTCTCAGTCACCATCAGCAGATATCGAAGGGTATGAGTGTTGATAGTTTAATCTTCTGTTAAAAATGTTTTATTTTTCTCGACAGATTTTCATTCTAATGCCTCTTTCTGTGTATATTGAATACTTCAAATCTGGATAAAATATTCCCAGTTTATGAAGGTTTTCAAAATAAAGAAGAATCTGTAGTTGCAGCGATAGACCTGCAAGATGCGTACAATACAGCTAGTTACATCCATCTTGTCGACATGCTAAGTGAACACGATATCCATCCCTGGATCATACACTGGATAGCAAATGTGCTAGTCTGTAGAAAAGTCGCTCTAAGGTGTTGATCCTGGACGTCTGAGATCAGAACAATGGCATCTGGTCTGCCACAAGGATCTTCTCTGTCCCCAGTGCCGTTTATTGTATATACTTTGATAATTACTCAGTTGCAAACTCCCAGCAATTGTAGAGTTCTAATATACGTTGATGATATCTTAATATACAACATGGGCAGGAACAGAACAGATATCGTTGACCGTGTACAATTGACTAGATAAATTGTCGATATGGTGTAGAACATTTAACGTTGGGATCAATCCCTCGAAAGCAAAGGTCGTCTGGTACTTCTTAAATAATAATCTGTTCAGTGACACCTTGCCAGCTGTCAGTTGCATGGACTCATTCATTGAAAGATTCATTGAAACAAGTTACTGTGAATACCTAACTATCGATATAAAACAGTAATAAATAACAATAACACATAGAACAAGGACAATTATCAACATATCGGTCCAATCGCGACTTTTCTGAAGAAACAAATAACAGTTAAGAAAAGACAACCATAATATTATCGATAACCAAGATTACTGGGACAATGTCTTCCTCACTAAATAACATTGCTATATGAAGATCTCGGGAAGCAGCTATAAACGACATCAAACGTTTGGAATCTTTCAAAGCATGGACTGAAAATCAGACTGCCTTAGTAAATGTAATCTCCGAGAGTCACTAGAGATGTGCAGTTACGGGATTATCATACTAGAAGTGGCTGTCATATATTTGTGTAATATTTTAGTACTTGTAATTCAAACACCCAAAGATCAAGATAGAAATAAAAAATTAGATAATATCTACAATTTTTATACCAACTCTATGCTACCAATGTCAAACATGGTCTTTAACAGCTTCGCAGCAAAGAAAAATCGTCACATGTGAAATGAACGTGTTTCCATGTTTACATTTGTGTTTTCTGGATTACGCGAATTTCGATGGTGTGGTTAGCGTATTACTGGTGACAGTGTGATGCCAAATTTAGTTCCAACCTGTAGAATCTGTGTTTTTTGTTCTTAAACGATTATAGGTGGAGTGTATTTCATTCAAGTTGTTCCGACTCGCGAACTCACTATCTTTGATACAGACAAAAGATGGCGTCTCGACTACTCCAGTTAATGGCTACGTTCACAGCGTAGAATTTCTTCTCAAAGAGACAACCGTAAGTCAACAATAGGGAATGTCCATCCCTAGACCAAAAGTCTGTGACGGCACGCGAGGCGGAGGAATCCAAATGGATCAACGGCTCAAACGGCGAAACAGCAAAGTGTGTGGCGCACAAGAGGCAAGTTCTGGGCATAATAATGAATATTGGCTGGCCACCGTGGAAAAGACTGGGACCTTACCACGTACACCCCAAAGTCAAGCAACGGATGAACAACATCTAAAGTTTAGGAAACAACATATTAGAATAGGAACATGGAATGTCAGAACACTACACCAATCAGGAAAGCTAGAAAATTTAATATTAGAGGCAGAATCATTAGATGTAGATATTCTAGGAATAGCAGAGACAAGATGGAAAGATGCTGGGTACACAAGAAAAGAAAATTTTAGTTTTATACATTCAGGAGGAGATTACCATGAACGAGGGGTAGGAATACTGATCAGGAAAGAAATAGAAAAATATATCAGCGGGTACTGGACATATAATGACAGAATGATGTTGCTAAAGATCAAAGCAATGCTACATCTATTCCATATTAATGTATGGCTCAGAAACATGGACACTAAATAAACAATTAGAAGACAAAATTGATGCCTTTGAGATGTGGGTATATAGAAGAATAGGGAGAACATCATGGAAAGAGAAGAAAACAAATAAAGAGGTACTAAAAACACTTAATATGAAGAAAGAACTACTAAGAGAAATAAAGATCAAGCAAATAAAATACTTTGGACACATTAAAAGACATGACACCCTATTGAAGACCTTACTTGAGGGTAAAGTCAAAGGGAAGCGAGCAAGAGGTAGGCAGAGATACAAGTGGGAGAGTAACATTACACGATGGACAGGTTACAGTCTAGCAGAGTGCACCACCAAGACAAGAGACAGGAGATGTTGGAGATACGTTGCAGCCAACCTTCGTTGCGGAGACGGCACTTGATGATGATGATGATGAAGTGTCTGAGGAAAGCTGCAATGGTTACCAAAATAGATAAAATAAGAAATGAAGAAATTAGGAAAAGAGTTGGTATAATATCATATATCGAACATATTGAGAGACAGCAAGTAAAATGGTTCGGTTGCCATATGAGCATGAAACCAAATACCAATAGGGGCATATAGCAAAAGAATATCCCGGCGTAAGGCCAAAGGTAGACCACGAAAACGGTGGATAGAAAACATCAAGAAAGCTGTGAACAAACATGGACTAAATGCAATCTCGGCGACACATCTGGCCTTGGAACGACAGCTTCAGCTCCCACCCCTATGCTTAAATTGCCTTTCACCTGGGGAAAGACAATCGACAATAGTAATTAAAACAATTCTCTATGTTCCCATAGTAACAGAAAACACTGCTACGAATCAGGGGACATAACTCTCATCTTATTTGTCATAGTCGACTGCTAGAGTCAGCAGACGGCCATCTTACACCGAGTAAATGATGTACATGAAACAATGACAGCAACTTTTCAGTGTCAACCAATATTTGTGATTATCTAATATGACTCAAAAGATATAGATGTGCATTCCCAGTTACTTTTTTTGAGCTATCATGGTAAGTCTTGAATTACTGTGGCCTATTTGACTATTTTACTGTATGGGTCTCTTCTCCCGGCCCTAGAATTTTAATTGATAAAATATAAAATATATCTAATCCGTCAGCTGTAACTGTAAGAAAATTATCGAATGGTTGAATGGAATAATTGTTTAAAAAATACAATTACGTGAGTGACTAATTAACGATCGATTATTAATACTGAACTTTTCTGCTATTTTCAGAAATCTGCTACAGTTCCATTATTTAACTATCGAAAAAGACACTGCCAGGCTCTATTATCAGACCCCCAACAACTGTCTTCAAATGTATCATTGTCAGAAAGTTCAAAAGTGATATTTAATGTAGAAGGTAAAGAATGTATGTTTTAACATTTGCGGAGTTGTTGTCATATTTATTAATTTTATAACTACAATTGCTTTTCAACTAAATTTCTTGTAAAGCAATATGATATTTATTGCTTACTATATTTTACTGCAATACATAAACACATTCTGTTCTCTGGAGTGTCCACGTTCGGTGTTAATATACGGGAATGTGAGAACAAATCCAGAAGAAGAATACTTCTTTCTATGATTATTGCTGACAGCAAATGATATACATGATTATTGGTGACAGCAGATGATATACATGATTATTGGTGACAGCAGATGATATACATTATTATTGCTGACAGCAGATGCTATACATGATTATTGCTGACATTGCAATAAGACGTGGTAACAAACTGTCAGAGGATATCCGACAAGGTGGAGAGTGACGTGGTAACAAACTGTCAGAGGATATCCGACAAGTTGGAGAGTGACGTGGTAAGCGATAATAGTTATGATAATATAATATTGTTACTGGTCATCAGCATCATCAGGTACCATGCCGTCTGGCGTAGGCGATCATAGCTCTGCATAACTCTCTATCTTATGTATTATGTATCAGGATCATTGTCGTTTCCCTGTCGTGCCTGGTTGTTAAACTCTAATATTTTCTCACGTTGTCGTCCTCTGCCTCTGTTGCCTTCAATCTTGCCTGTGGTGACTATGTTCTCCTTGTCTCATAACGTGACCACAAAAATGAATTTTTATTTTTATTACATTATTGATTAAGCTCCGTCTCGCATTTGACTCTTTCAACACCTCCACATTAGTTTTCCTAAAATAAACTGGTAACTAATATAAAAGATACCCGACACGGTTCAGAGTGCAAAAACAATGACCAGTAACAATATTACATTATCATAGTTATCAATGTTAGCTAACATTGGCAGAGATTTCTTCTTCTTCTTCTGCGTTCGTTTTCAAACTCCTGCAGATTAGCAGGATGTAGTCCGGAGGACGGAATGCGTTGTGTCATGGTTTACAGCATTGCTGCGATATCTGCGCCTTTCGGTCTGACACATCCGACTTCAGCATGGCTTTGGGTAACTGACCCTATATGGGATGGGACAGTCAACTCCAACCCATAACCTCCTTAGTCACCTTTTACGACATGCATGTAAGGTAAACAGTGTTGCTATTCTTTGCTCCCCTTTCAGGCCTGGCAACACAGGGGCGATTGGCAGATTATAATTTCATCTATTATGCCGACAAATTAGCTAGTCTCGCCACCAGAACAGACGGTAAACCAATGGACCGCCTCACGATCAGAGGATTTTGAGATCAATAAGCATGAGTCAATATCAAGAATTCAAGAATGGGCGTGGCCCGAAGAAAACCCCTGACAAAAATTTCAAAAAGAGTAGTGATACAACAAAGAACCGGAACAATCAGCCGTTATACCCTGAGAGATTTACAGAAGCGGAGATCGGAGCACCTATGGACGTGTCCGGTGTGCGAAGATGATAATCAACATACCTAATAGCTAATTTCATCTATGCAAGTCGACACATGCTTGGTCCATTCACATGAAGAAATATCTTTATTAACACCCTATTCACTGGAAATGATATGATCTGAACACATACCTAGTTTATCTACAAACAACAGCAGGAACAGGGACACATAGAATTAGTGAAATTAAGTTAATATCAAAATGTTTCTCATAGAATGGGTACAAACGTGAGTGATTGTCACTAACAGCACAGTTCCAACAGAGACACTAGGTATGACAAAAATATTATTATAGGAAATAAAAATCACATGAATAAAATATATTGGATGTATAAAATATATTGGATGTATAAAATATATTGGATGTATAAAATATATTGGATGTATAAAATATATTGGATGTATAAAATATATTGGATGTATAAAATATATTGGATGTATAAAATATATTGGATGTATAAAATATATTGGATGTATAAAATATATTGGATGTATACAAATAATTAATACTTGCCCTTTTTATCAGATGCCGGATCAGACAAACGACAATCAGCTCAAAATTATGCAGCAGCGAATAAATCAACATGTGTTTCTACTAATAGTTGGAACAATTTCAACTCAGATCAGAGAAATAATTTCAACTCAGATCAGAGAAATAATTTCAACTCAGATCAGAGAAATAATTTCAGCTCAGATCAGAGAAATAATTTCAACTCAGATCAGAGAAATAATTTCAACTCAGATCAGAGAAACAATTTTGAAAGCTTGACTAATTCAGGAAATAACATGCAAAGAGTAACAACAAACTCTGTCAGACAAATAAATCCTGGCCTCATGACAATGCAAGGTAAATTTCACAACAATGTCGCAACAAGTAACACTACTTGGAGACAGAACAGTAAAACCAAAAGCTGGTCTAACTGTCAGAAAGGTAATTTTCAAGAAGAAAATGCATCAACCGCAAATTGTGGTCAAGGTAAAGCTCAAGCAATGAATGGTACTTCACACAGAGCTACAACAATAGCTAGTAGAGAGAATACTTGCAAGACTCAGCTTCCCAATATCTCAGTAACATCAGCACTAGGAAACAACATTCCTAGAACCAAAAGTGATTTAGGAAACAAAAATGTTTCCAGTAATAGTTACAGTTTCTCGGGAAGACTTAAAGACACTATGCCTATGAACATGTGTAACCCAGGAGGGAGCTATGACAGAGGTTACTCTCATCAAGCTGAGGCTACTGCTAGTTTTATAACAAGTAGAAGCAACACTCAAGGAAGAAATGGACAAATACAACATCCACAGGTTCACTTAAAGTCACTGGACAACAACAAAAGGTACGTTATTTTGCTGTTCTACAATTACTGGAAAACATTATTCTATAATTACTTAAGAGTCAGCTTCTGGTAGCCCCAGATGATAATGCAGGCATAATTATTTTGTAATTAAAATACATATTTTATATTCTTCACAATAAAGATAATTTTCGGAAAATGTCCTGCCCAATAAGTTTCATGGAGTATGACAAGATACTAGATTATTGTCAAAGTCGTAAACGACACATGAAGAAACACATGACAAAAGACAGAGTATTTTAGATTCATGTTATAATGTTGTAACACCCTGATATGAAAACATTTTTTAATAATGTATACATTGATGTCATTTAGATTCATAAAGTTTGCCGTGGAATCCCTCTATATCACATCATTTTATAACAAATTTTCCTATATAACAACACTTTTCAAAATCCCCAATTATATATTTTTTTAAAAATTTTGTATACTGTACTAGATTCGTTCGGATCCCGTCGGGGCCCGAATCGAAACGAAATATATTTGGTTGCTAACCATGATAGGACCATGGTCATGCTACAAGGGAGATCCAGCAGGAGTTTCTTCTTCTACTTCTTCAGCGTTCATTCTCAAACTCCTGCTGGATCTCACTTGTAGCATGACCATTGTCCTACTAGATTTCCAGCAGGATGTAGTCCAGAGAATGGAAATGCGTTGTGTTGCCGTTTTATTTGCACCAATGGTCCAACACATCCGTCTTCGGCGGCAGCAGGAGTTTGAGAATGAACGCCGAAGAAGAAGAAGATAACTTTAACCACAAGCCGATACAGAAGTTTACCTGTTAGCGCTTCAATAACATTTGTATACAAAATTGTCGTCTACTTTGAACAACGTCACGACACCAATTGTTTTGTTTGATTCTTCTTCTGCGTTCATTCTCAAACTCCTGCAGATTAGCAGGATGCAATATGGAGAACGGAAAGCGTTGTGTCATGGTTTACAGCACTGCTGTAATATTTGCGCATTTCAGCCTGACACATCCGACATCAGCATAAATTTGGAGTCGTGTTGTATCCTCGGGATGTCATTTAGATTCATGTTGTAATGTTGTATCCCCCGGATGTCATTTAGATTCATGTTATAATGGTTTGCATCCCTGATAACCGATATATACCTTTTGAAAACATGAAACTATATTTTGAAATATGTCTAACGTAAGCAAATGTTGTGTCTAGTGTTACTCCGTGGAACAACGCCAGAATATCACAACAGCACAACTTGAACATAAGCGATTCCAACACTACTGCTGTATATAGGCAGGATCCTAGTAATTGTACCAGAAAGGATAACCAAGAAATGAGTACAGTCAGATCAAATATAAATCAAGTAAGGATGATTTGTTTTAGCTAGTTCTTATTCCAACACTATCATGTTGCTGTTGTTGGCAAGTAGGCCTACACATTAACTAAGTGATCATTGTGTATAACATTCTTTTTTTTCTCCTAACTTTCTGATTATTTTGTTGATAATTATAAAACTTCATTTATTCTCAATCTCCTTCCCGCCAGCAGGATGTAGTCCGAACTACAGAACTCATTTTATAATCACTCAATGCTTTGACGTCTGTGATTTTCTGATCTGAAACATACACTTTCAACATTATATTTTTGTGTGCTGCTTTAATTTCCTCTTTGATTTTTACTCCTTGACCAGGTTTCCATATGACCAGGTGACCAGGCTAACACCAAGGGCAATGCGCGGTTCTTGTTTGAAACACATACCTCCCCCCTTCCAGCTCCCCATTTCATTATTTATTACAATTGGCAATGTTTGTCAGTTTATATTTATCCTTTATTAATTTTAATATGAATTTATTTAGGGTTAGTTATGAGAAACAAAACCTCCCCTAATACAAACCCTAACCTAACCCTAAAAACATTAAGAGTTACATTAATAATTGCTAAATATGGATTGGCAAACATTGTCAAGGGAAATAATCAAATTAATAATCACATCGTTACACATACAAGAACCTAATGTACTATTGTTACTGCTACTAGTAAAGCTAAACAAAAAATAGTAAAACTTAATAATGTAAAATATTGCAAGTGAAAAGTAACAATCAATCAATAAATCCGTAACCCTTCAGGGTCGTAGGGGCACCACATTGGATGCCTCATCACACAAAGTCCTCCAGCGAATTCTATCCTCAGCGATGCGGATGAGTGTGGAAATATCTTGCAAAAGTAACAAACAAACAAAGAAAGAAGGATATTTTCTGCTTTGTGGTCCAAAACAGACCTTCATCAAGAAACTAATAAATGAACAAGAATTAAACGCAATAATAATAACCTTATACTAAGAAAAAAAAATAGGAAACAATGCACAGACAACAAAAACAGTGATGACTAACGTACAAGTAAAAATAATAACTAAAGTATCAGAGGATATCCCACAAAGTGGAGAGTGCCGCAGTAACACAAATAATAAGTGATAACTTCAGGTATAATGTACTGTTATTACTGTTTGATAACGGCTCTTAATGGACCACAAACATAGACAAATCCTTGCTCCTTTGTTTATTTTTTGTACCATATTTTACATTTAATATTTTTACTATTTATTAGTTTTATTAGTAATAGTAATAACAGTATATTGTCTGTTGTACTGAGTTAAAGGAACAACTCTTTGAGTTAGGGGCTACTTTATGGAATACAATTCTAGAGAATCTTCTTTCCCCATCCCCCAAATTCTCAATTCCACATAAACAAACAAGAACTTCATTGTTGACAGTTCCTAGTAACTGAAATAAACGATTCCTGTTTGGTTAACAGGGCTGCCTTCCAACTTTGTATAAAATTTGTGCACATCACAAATTAGGTGTAATTATGTGACTTCTCTGACTTTCGGCAGATACAAAATGATCTCCGTAATCAATAGTTTGTTTAGCTTACCAGCGACGGATAAACATGTAGTACGTCTGTTACAGCCGCGAGAACTGCTTCCAGATGCCCAGACGTGCGTGCCACACACTGAAAGCTCCACCCATAATCCCTCCTAAATAAATATCTCCACCGTCAACCAATTGTGGCTAATGATAGATAAGGGAAATAATAACTTAAAACGTGTCATTTATTTCGTTTCCATTTCCGCGAAAAAGATAGGTTCGTTAACCAAACGTGAACCGAACGATCACTAAAATCCACATAAAGGTGTTAACACATTAACATCTGATACGCTAAATATGCCACAAGACATATAGTAATAAAAGCATTTGTAATGTTTTAATGTATTAAAACTAACTTGATATTTCAGATACAAGACAGTTGTGTTACTACAGACATGACTTTGCGCATCTTTACCTGCCCTATAGCTGTGGTCAAATCATGGACAACCCAGAAAAATCACCTTAGTTTGGTCATGTTTGAAGTGTATGGTCAGTACAGAGCTTTTATGTTCCTCTCGTTGAATTTTATCATGCAGTACCATAGCAGCTTTTGTTGGTGCATCCTGACATCCACACAATGCCTGTTATTATAATTCACATTTCAGCTCTCGATAGAATACAGGTCTTCCACAAACCCTGCCATCTGTATCTGTTACTAGCTAGCTAGTAGTAGTATATTCACAACCAATTATGCTCATTGCAAAAAATGTGTCAACACATAGAGAGCTTAATTTATGTCCTGTCCTCTGTGATGTGGACAAGTGTGTCGAATTGAAGATCTGTCCATTCATGTATATTGTCATTCCATGACTTTCCCTCCCCCTCTCTTTCATGCTTCTTCCTTCCGTCCACTGTTCTCTCTCAGATTGTTTTGGACAAGGAGTCATGATGCCCTGACAAAAGCAGTAAGAAAAATTAAACACTGCAGTCACCTCCTGCTGTACAGTGAGGCAAAAACACTAAACCGTTATACATCAGTGTGAAGAAATATATGAATATTGATCCGAAACTACACCCACATACACCAACTTCACAGACAACAACATACCATCACATTTCGAGTTAGAACTAGTTACGGCAGACTGCAGGACGATCTGTACCAGGTAAAGGTACCTGTTCAGGGTGACCCACACGAGTACATGTGGGACAGGACTACAGACATGATTTCTCGTTGACAACGATCTTGTAGAGACCAGCTGAGGGTGAAAGGAGCACAAGAAAACAAAGAAAATCATGGACACAGCAAATATTAAGGATTGGATCGATCAAAATGTGTGTATAGTCATTCACATCGCTGCATATAGAAATGGATAGACAATGTTTTGATGCATTCAAGGTGGTACCCATAAGGCCCTGATGGATTATGGGTTTTATGTATGTATGTCGCTCCTGTCTTGGCAAGTCTGAAAGGGAAGCAAAGAATAATGACACTGTTACCTGCTACACATGTCGTATGGGGCAACTAAGGAGGTTTTGGAGTTGGTTCTCCCATCTCATAGAGGGTCAAAGTGACCCAGAACCAAGCCCATAGATAGGGAGAAGGGGGGAGGGGGTGTTTGCAAATCTGAATATGACTTCTAGTACAGTGGAATCCGGTTATAACAACTTGACCCGGACCTAACAAAATGTGTCTGTAATAACATAATTCGAAATTTGCTATATACAGCACAAACAATATAGAATAAATATAATTGGGGAATTAGAAAATTGTTGTTATACAGGGAACATGTGTTATTTAAAAGGATGGTCTATAGAGAGATTCCACTGTACTAGGAACCTAACCAATAGGTCGGTTAAAAACTCTCCCTTTGCGATTTTTAACAAAAAGGGACTTTAAATACTGAAAGTTTCTACACAAAAATTGGAAGGATTACTCTTTTTATTATGTAAGGTAAAACCCCATCTGTAAAAGGTAATCATATTTTTTGCACTGTCCAGAAGCCTTGCTGAAGTTGGATGTAGCAGATCATAAGGTGCGTATATCGCAGACAAGCTGGAAACTATGACAAAACAGATTCCGTTTTCTGGACTACATCCTGCTAATCTGCAGGAGTTTGAGAGCAAACATAGAAAAAGAATGTATGTATTTATCATGACTTAGTGATGTAATTTTAAATATTATTTTATTGTGAGAATCCATGTTTATATTATCCCACAAACTGGATGTACTTGTTTGGTTTATGGAAAGATAACATGTATTCTGTAAGGGTAACATCTGTATGCTGTAGGGGTGCAAAGAAATACAATATTGTCACCTGCCATGCAAGTCATAAGAAGGGACTGAGGAGGTTTGATATGGGGTTGACTTCTACTCCATGATCTATGATGTGTTGATACCTACTTTAGATTCATGCTTTCTGCCAAAGACAGATGTGTCTGGCTATTGATACAAATAAAACGGCGACACAAAGCATTTCCATTCCTGGACTACATCCTGATGGAAATCTAGTATAACCATTGTCCTGCTACAAGAGAGATCCATTGGAAGTGTGAGAATGAACTCTGAAGAAGATCCAATCCTGTACTGCTGAAAGAGTGAATTAAAACTTTTATCTACAGTATGTCTTGGAATTGTAACAACAAAAAAATGTCACGCATAGACCTTCTTCTTCCATTACTCCCCCCCCCCCCCAGCTCATGACATTACACTCTACAGCCGCATTCAGTAAAATATCCATATGGTTATATCTGGAGCATGCAAACACTCTCTGCTGAATCAGTGAATATCTTCTTCTTCTTCTTCTTCACTTGTTCTCAAACTGCTGCAGGTTAGCAGGATGTAGTCATGATAACGGTTTGTGTTGTGTCATGGTTTACAGCGTTCTTGTGATATATGAGCCATTGGACCTGACACATCCAACTTCAGTATCTCTTCTGGGGAACTTTGATCTTATATAGGATGGGACAGCAAACTTTACCCCATAACTTGCGTAGTTACCTCTTACACTATGCATGGAAGGTTGTGTTGCTTGCTTTCTGTGTTTCCTGTTGGAAACAAGCACCACTTGGATGAATCCCTATTTTAAAAAATAGCAGGGGAGCCAGCCTGCAAAGTACAGTTTTGCCACCTGGCATAGGGAACATGATTGACAAACTCATACTCCCTCTGGGTTCTATATCATCATCACCACAACATCACTCTCATCATCATCATCGTCATCACCTGTATCATTGCAACTAAGCTGTAAACCCTGACAATGCATTCTGTTCTTCAGACTATACCCTGCTGCTGCTTCTTCTTTCTGTTTTCGTTTGCCTGGATCATGCTTAGCCTATATCTGCAGTTTTAACTCATCTATAAAATACATCTTGTTAAACTGAAGGAGTTTGAGAATGAACAGAGAATCATCATCCTCATCACATTGTCAGCATCATCCTTATCATTGTCAACATCATCATCATCATCACATTGTCATCATCATCCTCATCATTGTCAACATCATCATCATCATTATTGTCATCATCATCATCATCATCTTCGTAGAGAGATACAAAATGGTCCTATATCTTTGTATTATAGGAGTGATTGATTCAGCCTTTGTCCGGGACCGTTCAGGAACTGGGAAAGAGTTTGTTTTGAGAGATGAGACTTCAACTATCACGTGTATCTTCTATGAAATAGTAAGTATCATTTATATATATCTACTATCGATGACTACTTCTGTGTGTGGTTGTGCTGATGTTAAGGCCATGTTTTCTATTTATTCATGAAACAATTCTGTAACAGATTCTAATTTCTTGTTGATTGCAAGCAAACGTCTTCTTCTGTACATGTTCTCCAGAGATTGGAATGCATTGTCGTGTTTTACAACTTGTCTGTAATATGTAAACATTTTGGCTTGACACATCCAACTTCAACATTGTTTCTGGGTCACTTTTACCCTATATAGGATGGGGCAGTCACTATTCTTTGCACCCATTGGCAACACACGAACGGCAAACACAAGTAAAGACATTACATGCATTGCCCAAGAAATTAAAATATTGGATGCGTGTGTAGTCCCAGAAGGGAGACATCCCAATGTGCAAGTATCGCATGATTACCATATCCTACCAGAAGCACATCACACGCATTTGGGCCAAATATCACATTCTTCTGGCAGATTTGTTGCCCATCGGCAGTGATTGCAAATCTAGAATTTCCCGTCATCTAGGAGTTTGCCTGCCACGATAAGACAGGGGTGTAATATCCACTGACCTGCATGTCTTCGTCATCTACAGGAATGATTTGATAAAAGACAAAAAGTAAGAAATTCAGACAAAATACGACAATGATTTTTTCACAGGTAACAGTTTATCAACTTTCCTTAGTCAACTTCTATAACTTCTGCAAAGGAGACACTTCTTTGAACCATGAACTAGACTTTCAGGCCCCAGTTGCCACATGGGTGATCCTATACAACAGGATTTGATTCAATTATATATGATTTTGTATTATAAAATCATTTATAGGTATAAATAGCCACAATAATTTGTTCCGATGCACTTAAATAGTTTTGTAATTGCTAAATTATGGCTTCTAGTTGCAGCAAGATGACGCAGACATAAATATTGTGACATTATAAGTTGCAATACGATCTTGGTATTTTTAACCAAAAAATCACATCTGTCGAATCCGCCGAAGACAGATTGGGCCATTGGCGCAAATAAAATGGCGACACGGAACATTTCCATTCTCTGTATTACATCCTCCTGGAAATCTAGTATGACAATTGTGCTGCCATAAGAGAGATCCAGCGGGAGTTTGAGAATGAATGATGCAGAAGAATAAATCTGCGGAAAGTCCCCTGAAAACTGGCTTTCGTGCAAGTATCACAAGATACTACCTTACCGTCAAAGTGGGAATAAAATGCTGGCCCTTGTGGCATGGGGCTTGAAACATACGATTTATGCCACACAATTAAAACTTTGCCAAAGTATCCTGAAACAATTAGCCGTCAAGATATCGTTCAAGAAATTGTGAAGAATTTGCAGTGACTGAAAACAAACTGCTCTATACAT
The DNA here is from genome assembly GCA_034231615.1 of Meghimatium bilineatum. Classification (NCBI taxonomy): domain Eukaryota; kingdom Metazoa; phylum Mollusca; class Gastropoda; order Stylommatophora; family Philomycidae; genus Meghimatium; species Meghimatium bilineatum. The sequence goes on along the minus strand of CM067309.1, from coordinate 39,625,990 downwards.
GACCAATATTGAACTGAATGCATAGTGATTGACCATATCGGAAGAAAAAGAAGAAGGAGATGAAGAAGAAAATCAGTTTTGTTGGCCTGGAGTGGATTCATTGATTTAAAATGATTGATTATGGCGAAATGTAACTCACAAGTTGAACATTTAGAAAGTTGAACATTTAGAAAGTTGAACATTTAGAAAGTTGAACAATTAGAAAGTTGAACATTTAGAAAGTTGAACATTTAGAAAGTTGAACATTTAGAAAGTTGAACATTTAGAAAGTTGAACAATTAGAAAGTTGAACATTTAGAAAGTTGAACATTTAGAAAGTTGAACAATTAGAAAGTTGAACAATTAGAAAGTTGAACATTTAGAAAGTTGAACATTTAGAAAGTTGAACAATTAGAAAGTTGAACATTTAGAAAGTTGAAATTTAGAAAGTTGAACATTTAGAAAGTTGAACATTTTCCTGGAATGACTGCATTGACTTATAAATGCCAGCAATACACAGAATTTGCAGCTTACTTCTTCCTTACTTAGTCATAAAACTCAACTTCTTCCTTACTTAGTCATAAAACTCAACTTCTTCTTTTCCAGGACCGTGAAATACCAAGACTGATTCGTGGTCAGTTGTGCAGGTTAGTTTTCTGCACGATTTTGTGTGTTCCATGTTATACTTACACTAGAATCAGTGACATGGTTCGACTAGAGAATTGTTTCCCAAAGTTGTCGGTACTACCCCAAGTGGGTCCTTGAACGGGGGGGGGGTTTATAGTGGAATCCGAAGCAAATGGGGGGGGGGGGAGTGGACGGTCTAGAGGGTTGGTGACTACTTATAGAAGAAATTAATTATATATTTAAAAATTAAATTTTCTCGTTATTTTGCGATTGGATAATCATTTAACATTTAGACTTTGCATTTTAATTCATCATATGTCCGTTTTACACGATCAATTATTCCATCAAACTTTTAATTTAACTATTTCATAATTTGAAAATTAACCATATCTGACATAAATCAATGTCAATTTGCTATGTCAATGAGAAAATAGAGCATATGTGTGTGTGTGTGTGTGTTTATGTATTATGTTACATAATGTTACACAATTTTACATTCAGTGACTATATTATAGACTGACTATATAGATATATCATCTTCACTAGTGATTACCCTCTGTATTGGGAGCCGCGTTAGCGCAGTGGATAGCGCACTGGCTTCGCATATGAGTGGTCCTGGGTTCATTCCCCAGCTGAGGCGGACATATTTTCAGATCGCAACGGCTCCCAGGTCGACCCAGCCTTAAATGGGTACCAGATTAATCCGGGAAGTAAAGACTGCGAGGGAGAGGAGATGGCTACCGCCCTCATTTGCAGAGCCTGTGAAATGTGAGATCGCTAACATCTCACACCACTACGGCATTAATAAATGCTATGGGTTACTTTACTTTACTTACCCTCTGTATGCACCATTCCATTTCTAGGTTCCTATTTCCAGTGTAATTTAAACACATTCCTATGTGATTTTGTTTTCCAGAGTTATCGGCTCAGTACCAGACAAAGTGAATCTGCTACAAGTGATATCTATCCGAGCTGCCCACATGGAGGAAAGAATGGTTTGTCAGGCAGCAACTGAGCTCTCACAAGTTGAGATGGCCAAGTTGACCATGTGAACAGTTGCTTGTTTGTTGCTGTTTGCTAATTTGTTCATGGTTGTTTTGTTTACACCAGTTGCCATTGTTGTTGAATAACAATAATACCAATATTACTATTGTTTTCTCAGATAGTAGCTATACAGGCCTAGGGTTACCATACGTCCGGGTTTCCCCGGACACGTCCTCTTTTTATGCCCTTGTCCGGGCGGCTTTCCAGACAAATGGTCTTTGTCCGGGTTTTTCTCCGTCCCCGACCGTCCGTCCCCGATCAATCGATACTTTCTTTTCTGTCTATACACTTTAATCTATTATGTATAGTCAGCTTTATTTAGCTCAATATTAACATTAGCCATCAGAACTTCTGGTTCCGTTAGCCATTTTCAATTTTTTGTAAACAACGCATATCGCATAGCAGATGGTAACGAGAGTTCGTTAGTGATAATTATTAATTAATTAATTTTTGAATTGAAGATTGAACTTAAATTAAAAAAATTAAATTTAAAAAATTCCGACACTCAGTTAACACTCAGTTAATACAAGTTTATAATTAAATAAGAACAATATTTTATGTAGTTTAACTTTAATTTTATTTGTGCAACACTTAATATTTGCCATATTTGATGAAAATTGTGTGTGTCCTCTTTTTCATCTGACAGTTATGGTAACCCTACAATAAGGGTGCACTGGATTTAAAGGCGCACGTCGAAACGTCCTCTTTTTCCATCTGACAATTATGGTAACCCTATATAGGCTCTATACTGTTGCCAGATTAAAGTTGTGATTTAAAGTCAAATAATATTAGAAAAAAAGCAAGAGAGACGAGAAAATAAATACCTGTAGAACTAGCTTATATTTTTTTCATACATGCACCTGTGTTTCTCAGTGTGGGGCGCATGAATGTGGAGGGGGATTCGAAAATTATCAACTTACCACAATCTTGAAACATCAATGCCAATGGAAACTCAAAAGTAGCACATTATAAATATACATTTTATTACCAATACTGTTTTATCAATGGCAGATGTTGATACAAATAAAGAAATAAAAATAACTGTAGGCATCTATATCACTGAATTAGGAAACTTTAAACTGAAGTTTAGTCTATAAACTTATTTACATAAAAAGAAATAGTCACAGAAATGAATGCGCTTTTTTTAAATTTAGGAATCAGAGGGGCAAAGTCTTCGCCCGGATGTTGCCGGGGGCCCGAAAGGGGAGCAAAGAATAGCAACACTGTTTACCTTCCATGCATGTCGTAAAAGGCGACTAAGGAGGTTATGGGATGGAGTTGGCTGTCCCATCCCATATAGGGTCAGTGACCCAAAGCCATGCTGAAGTCTGATGCGTCAGGCCGAAAGGCGCATATATCGCAGCAATGCTGTAAACCATGACACAACGCATTCTGTTCTCCAGACTACATCCTGCTAATCTGCAGGAGTTTGAAAACGAACGCAGAAGAAGAAGAAGAAGAAGAAGAGGGGCAAAGGAAGGAAAATGTGTGCCAAAAGTGTGCCATAGGCTGAAAGATGTTGGGAAACACTGATCTGGAGCCAATTCATGCTCACAGCTCTTGACATGTGATGATGATGAAATAATCCCTTTAGCAGATATCAGGTAGCCCATAGAGACAGTCATAGAGTTCTTGGCAGCCCATAGAGTTCTTGGCAGCCCATATAGTTCTTGGCCGCCCATATAGTTCGTGGTAGCCCATAGAGACAGTCCATAGAGTTCTTGGCAGCCCATAGAGTTCTTGGTAGTCCATAGAGTTCTTGGCAGCCCATATAGTTCTTGGCAGACCATATAGTTCTTGGTAGCCCATAGAGACAGTCCATAGAGTTCTTGGCAGTCCATAGAGACAGTCCATAGAGTTCTTGGTAGCCCATAGAGTTCTAGGTAGCCCATAGAGTTCTTGGTAGCCCATAGAGACAATCCAGAGTTCTTGGTAGCCCATAGTGTTCTTGACAGCCCATAGAGTTCTTGGTAGCCCATAGAGTTCTTGGCAGCCGATTAGTTCTTGGCAGCCCATAGAGTTCTTGGCAGTCCATAGAGTTCTTGGCAGCCCATAGAGTATATGGCAGTCCATAGAGTTCTTGGCAGCCCATAGAGTTCTTGGCAGTCCATATAGTTCTTTGCAGCCCATATAGTTCTTGGCAGCCCATATAGTTCTTGACAGCCCATAGAGTTCTGACCAAAAGAACAGGTTCTTCTAAGTTATGTAACTGAAACAAAACCCAGACATAAATAAAGTCTCACTGTCATGAATATATAAAAGGGGGGAGGGATCATGGATGCATGGGAGTCATTCCAGTACATCAGTATCTCAGGATTACCATATCCTGCCAGAAGCACAGCACGCATTTCGGGGTCGACTAGCTCATCATTCTTTTGTCAGACGTGTCGCCTCATTGATAGTGATGGCACATCTAGCATTCCCCGTCACTGAGGAGTCTGAAACAAAAGGTCAAAGGTGCAATGTCCGATGACTTGCTTCTCTTTGTTATATATGGGAATTATTTAATAGAAGTCAATAGTCGGTAAACTGAGATAAGATGTGACAATGATGATTTGTTTCACACATGACAGGTTTTTAGTATACCCCCTTCCGTGTCGGTAAACTGAGATAAGATGTGATAATGATGATTTGTTTCACACATGACAGGTTTTTAGTATACCCCCTTCCGTGTCGGAGTTTAAATACAATAGCCAGAAAAATCAAATGAACCCACATGTTCACCAACTGAAATAATCAACTACTATGCAGAAGTGCAGACCCTAAACATTGACGCAGAGATAAGTAAAAACACACCAAGTCAACGTCAATAGGGAATGCTTAATACTGATGCAATGACTGTCCTACAAGCCCTTGACAGCAATAAACTGCCAGACCTGAAGGAATCCATACGAGAAGTGAGCATCCAGAGAAGGGTAGTACTATAGTGGATGCATCCCACTGTGGCATACCAGGAAATGAGGAAGCAGATATGGTGGCAACAGATGGAGCGACACAGGAACAAAAAGATAAAGAAATCACCTAACAAGAAAACAGGACCATCATCAAAGCTATCAGGAAAGTCAACCACCAAAAAGACAACTATCAATATCTAGACAGAGCTGAGCAAGTTATTATCTTCCTTATCAGACTAAGCATCCACTTAAATAGACTGGTTCCATCACACCTGTGTTCATGTGGGCAGACAGCGTAGACCGCAGAACATATCCTGCAAGGCAGCATCACACTAAACCAGTTCAGGGATGAGCACTGATTCACAGAGACAGATATCCACAGAAAGATGTATGGGAGTCTTGAGAAGCTTTCAAATACACCAACGTTTATCAAGAAAACTGAACCCGATGTACTGACATGTCAAACTGCCAACGAGAAGAAGGAGCCTATCCCCCAACTTTCTTTAGTCCTCGTCTATTATGACGTGCCTAGAAAAAAGACAGTGGTCCTATTCTTTGCACCCTGAACTAGAATTACAGACACCTAAGTCACACATATCTACTAACTGCTTTGAGTTTATAATTAGTTTGTGTCTGACTCTTGACTACAGTAAATTATTCTGGGTATTTTTGAGTCTTGTGTTGTTATTTTTTTACATTATTTATGGTGTGATCGATTTCTTAAGTACCAACAGAACAGTTGTAAATGACAACCCTGTGTTAGACAACTCTCTTATTCAGTTTATTGCTAATAGATTTTATTGATTTTACCATTTGACTGATCATTAGTGAGGGAAAGTTCACCACAACACTTTAAACAATTCTCATCATTGTGAAATCATACAGGAGTCTAATTTGTCCAAATATAGCAGCTTATAGCATAGAGAATGGAATACCAAGTATCATGATTGACACACTGGCGCTTTTGAACTGACACATCCGACTTCAGGATGGTTTCTTCAGCGTTCATTCTCTAACTTCCGCTGAAACTCTTTAACTTCCGCTGAAACTCTGGTAGCAGGATAGTGGCTCTAATAGATTTCCAGTAGCATGTAGTCCAGAGAATAGAAAAACGTTATGTCGTCGTTTTATTTGCGTCGGTGGCCCGACACATCCGTCTTCGGCGGAATTATGGTTTTAGGTTACTTTGACCGGCTATAAAATGACATCACCAACTCTACACACAAAAATATTTCGTCGTCTCTTACGACATGAATATGGTAGGTAACATTATCGCAATTCTTTGCTCCCCTTTCTGTCCCCGGTAAATAGACGAGCGAACAGAGGTCCCATACTCCCTATTATCACCAACACCGTTATTATCCCATGAACTGTCTACATTTGGTACCACTGCAGTGTTATATAAGCTTATTACATTTTATATTTTGTTCTGCATTTTCACTGAGCTTATGTGCCGCCAAAACCAGTCTCACAGGCTCAATACGAGAAAAGGTTACCAAAAAGGCAAAGAAATCAAATTGCCAAATTTTGTTTTGCGCTTCTCTGCTTGCGCTACTCAGTGGAGACTTCTAACTGTTAGATTTTACTCCGAGCGCCATAAAGACTTACACGAGCTACGACTTTAGAGCCGACTCGCATCATCTCTGAACAATATAATAATCTCTTCAAAATGCAACTATGGTTTTAACATTCAAAAATTTCTTTCCTCTGACCTTAATTCGCCTGCGTGCCATCCTTGTGTACATGGCCTACGTGTCCGGACATTCCACCCTGACCACTGACCAGATGTTGTCTAATCGCTTTAGCCAGCCCCCACTTCTTTCAGAGAGATAGGTTAACTGGTGACCTGCTCCCCTACCCTTCTCCATCAAAATTATACAAGTCACGTACACTCTGGTCTAAATTTCTTGCCCAGTCTGGGTCATGGTCAGAGTTAAGATCACCTTTACTGACTTGAATATATCGCTATTACAGATGACCGCTCTAATACTTCATATTTGGCATGTTCTAATCTGGATGACTAAATATAATCCTGTCAGAAACACATGGGAAAAAAAGTAATTCGTGCCTTTTTCTGTGCTCATTCTATTCTTTGATGTCGAACTTGAAGTACTTTTCGTGAAACACTTCTTTGGGAGAGGGGAGGGGAGGGGGGGCGACGGGGATGTTTGGCTGAGTTTATAGAGCAAGTTCTTAGCGCTAAAAAATGATGTTCTGATTTGCTAAAAAAAAAAAGGTGGGGGGGGGGGGGGGGTCCGAACATACCATCTCCCACTTATCTCCGAGCTTGGATAAGTACGAGTGGAAAACTTTTAAGCCGAAGAATCCTGGCTATGTAAGAAATTCAGATTATCCTACAGGCCAAGCTGAAAGTTTACAGAGCAGTGTTATTTCCAGTGCTGTTATGTGCTGGTGAAACATGGACTGTGTATAGACATCATGTGAGGAAACTTTCACAGAATTTGTCTGAGTACAGTTATGAACATCAGATGGTAAGACAAGATTCCGGATAACATATTCCTTGACAGATCTGGTATCCTTAGCATTGACACTATTCTGATGCAGACACAGATTCGCTGGGCATGTCATTTGGTACGTATGCCAGACCATCGTCTGCCAAAGATACGTCTCTATGGTGAGCTGGAGAAGGGTACACGATCTGAAGGTGGCCAAAAGAAGTGCCCCAAGGTCTCATTAAAGACATCACTGAAAGCCTTTGAAATAGACCCACGACACATGGGAAAAATTTGCACAAAATAGATATAGGGAAGATCTAAGAAAAAGATAATAAAGTTATGCTGATACTAGATAACACACATAATGACACACACAAATCGACGTTTCTACCAAAAGGCCTTTATAGGGAAGTCGTCTACTTTAATGTTGCATGGTTGTTGATCCAGTAAGTCATTGGTGAGACCTTCCGCGTGTTGTCCATTCTTTTTTGTAATTATGTCAAATTCTTGGTGAGAATTATGGATTGCAGATTTTACTGCAGTGATCCTTCTTCTTCTGCGTTCGTTCTCAAATTCCTGCATATTAGCAAGGATGTAGTACGGAGAACAGAATACGCTGTGTCATAGTTTACAGATATACTGTGATATCTGCGCTTTTCGGTCGGACGCATGCGATTTCAGCACGATTTCTGCATCACTTTGATACTATTTGACGCACACTTCACCCCATAACCGCCTTAGTCGTGTATTACGACAGGCATGGAAGATAAAGAGTGTTACTATTATTTGCTTCCCCTTCAGATCCCGTCAATACACAGGACGGACTTCAGTGAACCACTTGGACTTGAGTGTAGACACACTATAATTACGTTTTACGAATCAACGAAGACACACAAAATCCGACGTTTCGACATAAAAGCTTATCAAGAAAACAAGATACAACAGGTAGAAGACTATACAAGAACGCAACACAAAATAATAAATGTCAAACGTTTTATTTGTTTGCACGCAAAACACAAAGTAGTGAGTTTTACCATTCACAGACTACCAGACTAACCGACACGAAAAAATATAGATAGTAGTATACAAAACAGACTAAATTAATGTATGAAACTGGTAATTTTAAGTCTACAGCCAATGTAAATCACATAACATCAATCCAATAACGACACTTTAGAAGGACCATTTCTAATTAGTCAACAGGATTGTACTTGACGAGAGACATTGTGGTATCAAAGTTGACAAATTTTGACTACTATAGCCAATCATCGTCATCAAGTACCGTCTCCACATTGAAGGTTGGCTGCAACGGACTTCTTCCATTTTCTCTCTTGCCTTGATGGTACAGTCTGCTAGACTGTATCCTATCTATCTCACAATGTTTCCCTTCCAGTTTGTATCTTTGCCTACCTCTTGCTCATCTCAACTCTACCCTCAATTAAGAGATCTTTAACAACGTGGTATGTTTTTTACATGTCCAAAATACTGTATTTGTTATATATATATACAGTATTGCCATATAGACTGCTGTCAGAACATCTTTGTTTACGGCGTCAGTACAGCCAAACAAGAAGGACATGAAGCCTAAGGTTATTGTAAACATCAGAATACAGTAAATAGCGGGTGATAAAACATGATGTTATGATAAACATCCTAATATAAAATAAGACACATGTATGGGAAACAGCTGGTACTGTAAACATCCTAAGATAAAATAAGACATGTATGGAAAACAGCTGGTACTGTAAACATCCTAAGATAAAATAAGACACATGTATGGGAAACAGCTGGTTTTGTAAACATCCTAAGATAAAATAAGACACATTTATGGGAAACAGCTGGTACTGTAAACATCCTAAGATAAAATAAGAGACATGTATGGGAAACAGCTGGTACTGTAAACATCCTAAGATAAAATAAGAGACATGTATAGGATGGTTACAGTCAACTCTCCACACACACAAACCTCCTTAGTTGCCTGCTGCTACATGCATACCAGGTCAGTGTCGCTACTCTTTGCACTACTTTCAGATCCTGGAAACACATACGCAGACTGTTTATAATTATTCATATGCTAACACTGCCCTCATATGTCAGAGCCACTGAAATGTGAGATCGCTAACATCTCACACCCCTGCGGATTTAATAAATGCTATGGGTAACTACTTTTCTTTTTACTGTCCAAGATCCGCGTCAATTATACAGTTCTGTGTACGTATCCTTCAAAAGTGATTGTGTTTGATTTTTCCGTGATTTGCATTGGTCAATATGTGTATACTTTATATTAATAACCAGTGTCATGAGAAAAAAATAATAGCATCAGTTTAGACAGAAAGTAAACATACCGTAACTCGTTACGTTTTTGACTATTGTCTTGCATTTCGTTGGTCACTATATACTTGGAATCGCCCGCCAAAAAAGTCAAGGATACAAAGTTTTATGCAATCCCTCAATTAAAAAATTGTTCTATTGGACACAATTGATGGGAAATTGTGGCAGAAAATCGTGGTGCACATACGTTGGCAGTTCACATAGGTGCATTCAGATTTTGAAAGTCTGTTTTTGAATATGCCATTGGTCTGTTCTCAGTGACTTGAGTACACAGATTGAAATACTTGACGAGATCACATCTTTTTGGGGGGATATGGTTGGTCAAGTACGGAAAACTTGTTTACTTGTGTTGCAAAGCGATTCGGTGCTGCTAGAACAGACCTGGTTAAATACCCGTCAGCTGTAAGACAGTTTTTAAAACATTTTTGAGAGACAGACTAGAACACATGAGACATAGGGGCCTACACGTAAAGCAAAGGTAAATGCAAGATAGCAGTGCCTGATTCAGCCTACAAGTACAGGGCGCATCTGTGACGATCAAGGTACCGGGTTCAAATCTCATCGCAGACAATTGTGCATCCGGACCAGTCAGAAAGTAATAAAATACTACATTACGTATTTATATTGCCTAGAAAATAACTACAGAAAAAATAAATAGTGAGTTGATTACCTACGTCCTGAATAAAACATGATACTTAAAAACAAACACCTGCTTCTTCTTCTTCTTCTGTGTTCACTCTCAAACTCCTGAAGGTTAGCAGACTGGAACCAGAAAAATGTAATGCAATGTGTTATGGTTTACAGCCTTAATTCGATATCTGCGCCTTTTAGCCTGACACATCTGACTTCAGCAAGACTTCTGGGTCACTTTGACCCTATATATAATTAAACCGTCAACTCTTACGACATACATGGGTGGCAAACATTGGTACTATTCTTTGCTCCCCGTTTGGGCCCGAGAACACATGGGCGTACAGGCCTGTTAAATAGCCGTCTAGAAGACGACAAATGCCATATACATGATAGCACACACTCAATAACATCGTTAGTCAGCTAATGGCAGTTGTTTATCAACAACGTTGTCTACAACGTTCAGTATGGACTCGGCGTGCTCAAAGAAGGCACTAAAGAGCCAAGCAAATAAACACAACAATATCATTATGAGATAGAAAGCAAACGTTGTCCAGTCCGGAGACAGAGCTCCTCCTATATATCGTCTCTCAGGTTTTCGACTTGTTCTAGTTTTAACTGCGTGCGTGGGATTATTTTTCAAGGACACGCTATCAGCCGAAATTCCAGCAGTATTATCGTAATGACTAAACACCGCTCTTGACGTCTCTGTTAAGCAAGCTACCTTTTCTCCGGAATGTATTCCATTTTCCCAATCTGCATTGCTGTCATATCCACAGATCGTGTTGCACTTTGAGACGTGGCACAGTGACCGTGACCTTGTAACTGTGCTGAGTGCGCTAACAATGAACGCTCTAGCCCCACTCCAGGAACCTGGACCAACAAGCCGGTACTGTGAATATATTTAAAAAAAGAAATGATAGTTGTAATTAAATGTGTTGTACCACGGATATCTAGCTACAAGGATATGTTACGGGATTTATATCGTCAAGATAGCAGATGTTTGTAAACAAGCATAGATAGTTTACATAGCAAATTATTTCCCGCCGAAGACGGATATGTCGTGTCATTGGTACAAATAAAGCGGCGACACAACGCAATTCCATTCTCTAGTTTACATCCTGCCGGAAATCTAGTAGGACAATGGTCCTGCAACAAGAAAGATCCAGTGGGAGTTTGAGAAATGAAATCGAAAGAAGAGGAAGATATAATGAATTTACTATGAGTTTTGTTAAAATACGTTTTAGATTTTTACTTGTGAAAACTCGTTATAACGTTATTGAGATACTTTTACTTGTGAAAACTCGTTATAACGTTATTGAGATACTTTTCACCAGTATAAGCTAGAAAATGTGTATACTGTAAGGAAACACACAACGATGGTTCTCAATAACCAACAGTTGTCAGTGTGCACCACCAAGGCAAGAGACAGGATATTGGAGATCCATTTGTAGCCAGTTTTTATTGCGGAGGCAGAACTTGATGATCAACCACTTGCTCTCTCTACGTCATAAATCAGTGAGCATATCCTTGTATCTAGATATTCGTGATACTGCTGGCTAATGTTTCGCATCGCTAATGTATAGACCAGTGTTTCCCAACCTTTTTTGTACTATGCCCCACCTAAGTCTTTTCTTAAATTCTGATACCTCTCTATGTAACATATACATATTTTTATTTATATTCAAACATTGAGTTATTCCCTAAATGAAACCTAATTGCGACATGTTCGAATTTCCCCCCTATGGGGCGTGGTCCCCACGGTGGGAAGCACTGGTACAGACATTATATAAAATGTACCGGAACAAGAAAAGTGCACGTGTTCTTTCTATATTCATGTAGGCCCTATTCTATTAACCTTGGTGTGACCCATGATCGAGAAGTTAGATCAGTGGGCTCACACATGTCAGGTCTAGGGTTCGACTGATTCAATTAAAACAATTTTTTGTTAAAACGTACCCTGTACATCGAGGAGCGCGGTAGCCTAGTGGATAGTGAGCTTGCTTGCTATCATCTGGTTACAGCGTGCCAGGTTCGAAACCACGTCCGGACATTTAAAAAAAAAAATCAGGGTTGTAATTTCTCACTTTTCACGACCACTGATCCTGTCCACTCAGCTGTAAATGAGTACCTGACGCATGAGTTAGGGAAGGTAAAAAAAACAGCAAGGAAGGGAACTGGCCACCCCACCTAATAGTTGCTGCGGCTTAGTACATGAAGAGTTATCTTCATCCCTGACGGCAGATGCCATGGGACCTACCTCTTCTTTACCTTTTACCCTACATGACGTGGCGACAGCAAGGGCATTCGGCAAGCCACTCACATACCCCCCGCCACTCACATACCCCCCCCCCCCTGCGACTCCCTAACGGGGAAAAATTTAGTTTTTACCGACAGCATTTGTCATTCTTCAGCTTTCATTCTCAAACTCCCGCTGGATCTCTGTTGCAGCAGGACAATGATCCTACTAGATTTCCAGCAAGATGTGGTCTAGAGAATGGAAATGCGTTTTGTCACTGATTTATTTGAGCAAATAGCCTGACATATCGGTCTTCGGCAGAAGTTTGTGATAACAAACGGCATGTCCAGCGCCATCCTTCAAGACAGCACATTTTTGCTCACCCATATAAACCATACAGATGAACTTGAACTCAATACTTAAAAAATACATACATGCATAATCATAGCAAACAACACGTTAATACCCCACTAAATGGGCAAGTCAAACCCGTAGATTTCTTATTGGGGCGGGGGGGGGTGGCCTCACATTCCCCTCCCTAGCAAATCAGAACATGACTTTTAGTACTAAGAATTCAGACAAACGGCGAGTAGAAACCCTTCCTGAACGATTTTTTAAACAACCATTTCACAAAAAGGTCATACAAATTCCTTAGCAGAAAGCGAGAATTACACAGAAAAATGAATGCCAATTTTATTTTTAGAGAAAAACCTCTCCTTAGTGAAATCGTATTTACGGCCCTGCGCAACTGTTCTTATTAAAGCCCCCATATTGTTAAAGTACTCATATTGTTAAAGAATCCATATTGTTAAAGTACCCATATTGTTAAAATACCCATATTGTTAAAGTATCCATATTGTTAAAATACCCATATTGTTAAAGTATCCATATTATTAAAATACCCATATTGTTAAAGTATCCATATTGTTAAAATACCCATATTGTTAAAGTATCCATATTGTTAAAATACCCATATTGTTAAAGTACCCATATTGTTAAAATACCCATATTGTTAAAGTACCCATATTGTTAAAATTCCCATATTGTTAAAGTATCCATATTATTAAAATACCCATATTGTTAAAGTATCCATATTGTTAAAGTACCCATATTATTATAGCACCCATAATGTTAAAGTACCCATATTATTATAGCACCCATATTATTATAGCACCCATATTATTATAGCACCCATATTATTATAGCACCCATATTATTATAGCACCCATAAGGCCTATCATTACCTGTTCAATGAGCAAACAGTTTCAGATGTTCACACATTTTTTTTACATAAAATGTTTACATCTTATAGCCCAGAATGTCCATTTCAATCATGGACGAGTCATATCCATCATCCACCCATCTATCTTATCTTTCCATCTATCTTATCTATCCATCCGTCTCTCTCTCTCTCTCTCTCTGTCAAATCTATCTATCATCGATATGACGTGTCATTTATTGGACGTTATCCTAACTCCCATTGTGTAAGTTCTCGGTTCTGTGCAAACAGTCCAAGTCCAGACTCTTCCAACGTTCAGAAGGTCTACGACATCCTGTGTCCACACCGTAGTCGTAGCTTGTCTCTTTTTCTCATTAGTGAAACCTTTCTCTCCGTGATTAATCTTTCTAAACCATTGTGTTTTTTTATTTGTCCAAAATATGTTAGCTTGCGTTTTTTTGTTGATGGTTTTGTGGAGCCAGTTTTCTTCTATGTTCAGGTCTATACGGACATCTGCGTTAGTTCGTCATTCTGTCCCCACGATATTCTTAGGATCGTACTATAGCGTTTCATTTCAAATATATTTATTATCTCTTCCATTCTAAGTGTCATTAACATTTCAATTGCAGGTGTCATTAACTTTTCCATTGCGGGTGTCATTAACATTTCCATTGCGGGTGTCATTATCTTTTCCATTGCGGGTGTCATTAACATTTCCATTTCGGGTGTCATTAACTTTTCCATTGCGGGTGTCATTATCTTTTCCATTGCGGGTGCCGTTATCTTTTCCATTGTGGGTGTCGTTATCTTTTCCATTGTGGGTGTCGTTATCTTTTCCATTAAGGGTGTTATTATCTTTTCCATTTCGGGTGTCATTATCTTTTCCATTGCGGGTCTCATTATCTTTTTCATTGCGGGTGTAATTATCTTTTCCATTTCGGGTGTCATTATCTTTTCCATTTCGGGTGTCATTATCTTTTCCATTGCGGGTGTCATTATCTTTTCCATTGTGGGTGTTGTTATATTTTCCATTACGGGTGTTATTATATTTTCCATTGCGGGTGTCATTGCACACGTTCCACATCCAGAGATTGCGAGTCCAGTTTAGTTATAACACAACCCGACAATTAAAAATAATGGAGGTCGCGGTTAAGATAATACTGTCACAGTTTCATACATTTCATCATATACTATGATCATATGTGTGTTTTTACCACAAAAATCTATATCTTACCTGAGCAGGTAGACATGGTCCCATGTAGCATTTCAAAGCCAGCTCTGGATCTAAACACATAATTCTCCACAAGCAGGGGCGAGCACCTATCTGAGAGGCCACTTGATCCATGTAATCTATCCAAAACGTCTGTGAAGAGATTACTAGTGTTAACAAGAGTCTTTCATGTTTTTTTTTTTTAACGCGCTAAGGGGTAGAAGAGTATTATTGTTCGATGGACAGTTCCCTCATCGAAGGCATCTCCTTATCTTTAAGGTGGGGCTTAGTCCAGCCGACATGAGCTGGAAACTGTGACTGCGCAGGTCACCTCTTACAACAAGCAGGACTACAGTCTTAACCAAGCAAGTACAGGTGCTGAAGTCAGAGAATCCAGGCCAAATAGCTCATCAACAACTTATGTATCATGCAACCCGCTAAATTGCGAACGAGAAGAAAAGACGGCTAGATGTAGGAGAATTTCTACCGCCGAAGAAGGATGTGTCGGGCAATTGACGCAACTAAAACTGCTCCACGGCGCATTTACATTCTCCAGAATACATCCTGCTGGAAATTTAGTAGAACCATTGCCTTGCTACAAGAGAGATCCAGCGGGAGTTTGAGAATGTATCCAGTTACAAGAGAGATCCAGTGGGAGTTTGAGAATGTATCCAGTTACAAGAAATATTCAGCGGGATTTTGAGAATGTGTACTGCTACAAGAGAGATCCAGTGGGAGTTTGAGAATGTATCCAGTTACAAGAAATATTCAGCGGGATTTTGAGAATGTGTCCTGCTACAAGAGAGATCCAGCGGGAGTTTGAGAATGTGTCCTGCTACAAGAGAGATCCAGCGGGAGTTTGAACATGTCTCCTGCTACAAGAGAGATCCAGTGGGAGTTTGAACATGTCTCCTGCTACAAGAGAGATCCAGTGGGAGTTTGAGAATGTGTCCTGCTACAAGAGAGATCCAGTGGAAGTTTGAGAATGTGTCCTGCTACAAGAGAGATCCAGTGGGAGTTTGAGAATGTCTCCTGCTACAAGAGAGATCCAGTGGGAGTTTGAACATGTCTCCTGCTACAAGAGAGATCCAGTGGGAGTTTGAACATGTCTCCTGCTACAAGAGAGATCCAGTGGGAGTTTGAACATGTCTCCTGCTACAAGAGAGATCCAGTGGGAGTGTGAGAATGTCTCCTGCTACAAGAGAGATCCAGTGGGAGTTTGAGAATGTCTCCTGCTACAAGAGAGATCCAGTGGGAGTGTGAGAATGTCTCCTGCTACAAGAGAGATCCAGTGGGAGTTTGAGAATGTCTCCTGCTACAAGAGAGATCCAGTGGGAGTTTGAACATGTCTCCTGCTACAAGAGAGATCCAGTGGGAGTTTGAACATGTCTCCTGCTACAAGAGAGATCCAGTGGGTTCAGAATCGTTTGCCGAGATGTTAAATTATTTTTATCAAAAACGTATTGTTCATTTGGATTGATCATTTGAAGTTAGGTTTAGAATAATAATGTCGCTATAGAAATATTTTTTTATCAAAGAAATGTGATCCAGTATCAAAGATACCTTATTTAACCTATATTAAAAAAAAGTTAATCTAAATTATAAACAATCGCTGGATTATGTAGATGCTTACATCTCACAGCTGATTATTAAATATAAAGGCATGACCCTCACGGTAGAATGTGCACCGTTCTAAAAGTAGTTGTTTCCACTGTACATTTGTATAAAGCAATGTTACATATGGAAATTCCCGTTTAGCACCAAATATTATTTTTCCTGAACTTAGAATTATGTGAAATCAAAAACGGCTATTGACTCGATTTCAAGTCACAAGTCAGAGGCACGTCTCAATATTTACAGAATGTAGGCGGCACTAAGCATATTACCTTCTGCAAGTCTATGTGAGAATGAATCTGAAAGCGAAATATTTTACTGAGCATAACATTGCTATAAAGATTTATCAATACTTCTGCAGAGAGCGTAAAAAGGGACATCTTTATTGTTCTTTATCAAATCCTGAGAAGAGAACAATGCATATTTTAGGTTTGTGTAAACGTTCATTTGATCGAATAGTGGAAGCAAGCGGATATTTATTGCCAACAAATTCACGAAAGCAAGGAAGGAAAGAAAAGATAGACAGTTTCGATAAGGACCTAGTAAAAAGAGAAATATGTAGAATGTTTGATAAAAACGAAGAAGTGACACTTAGAAAGTTGAAGATTTGGCTGAAAACTAATAACGACATTGAAATATCAAAAACTTTATTATGGAAAACTGTAAGAAATGCAGGCTTCACCTTTAGAAAGTATGCTGGTGGAAAAAACATTATTTGTGAAAAGCCACATCTGGTAGCTCTTAGAAGCAAGTATTTACGTGAAGTGAAGGGAATGCGCGAGAATGGTTATGATATTGTGTATTTAGATGAAACTTGGATCAACGCTCATCATACAAATGAAAAGGAATGGCAGTTAGCAGATGGAAGTATTAAAAGATCAGTACCAAGTAGTAAAGGGCAACGTTTGATAGTTGCACATGCAGGTAGCAGACATAATGGGTTGTTGCAGAATGCTCATCTAATTTTCATTTCAAAATCCATTGACAATAGAGACTACCACTCCGAAATGAATGGGCACATATTCGAAGACTGGATCGAAAAAAGTATTCTTCCAATATTAGATAGACCTTCTTGTCTGATAATGGACAATGCTTCATACCATAACGTAGTGAACGTAGAAGATAGAATCCCAACATCATCAAGTACAAAAGATGCAATCAAAACGTGGCTCATAAAAGAACACATACCAGTTACCGACAGGTACTTGAAACCCGAATTGCTTAACCTTGTAAAACAGACACAACGAACAAAGATATTTAAAATAGACAAGTTAATTGAAGAACATGGTCATAGATGTTTGAGACTACCTCCATATCATGCACACTTAAATCCTATAGAGCTAATTTGGGCAAAAGTTAAAGGACACGTAGCATCTACAAATACAACTTTCAAATTATGTGATATTGAGGCACTTACAAATCAGGCTCTATCAAATATACATAAAGACTACTGGGTGAAATGTGAGGATCATGTGTTACGCCAAGAAGAGGAATATTGGAAAAAGGAAGGTTTGTTGTTTGTTCAGCCGAAAACAGTAATCGACCTATTTGACTCGTCTGATTATGAATGATCATTACTCTGATTAAGTCTACACTAAAAAAAGTTTGATTTGCAAAATTTACAAGTTGATTTGTAAAACATTTCATTGCTCAATACCACCCAAGCAATTCAAAAAAATGTTATAAGCAAACCATCAACCATTACTTATAAAAATTAGCCCGCTTGATTCAATACAGAAGTTCAGATATCTTGGATCAACTATTACAGACAAAATTTCCTTACATGAAGAAATATATGTACTTATTTCAAAGGCAGCGACAACATTTGTGAAACTCACACCAAGAGCATGGAACAATATCAAATTGACTCTACGAACAAAAGATATATTTTAAATTTTTTTTACACCTGCCACCATGTAAAATTTTGTGGACACGCCTATGGGTCATCATTGCACTAGATTACTGTAAAATATTTTGTTTATGGTCGAAATCATATTTACATGGGCAAACATCAAAAGAATTCGCCGCTTTCAAATAACCGTTACAGCTAGACATCAAGTAACACATATGTTTTCGCGACATGGACATTTTAACAACGTATGCCAAAATTCATGTGAAATCATCAAGAACTTTTTGAATTATAAATCATAACATCTCGGCAAACGATTCTGAACGGACTATACAAGAGAGATCCAGTGGGAGTTTGAACATGTCTCCTGCTACAAGAGAGATCCAGTGGGAGTTTGAACATGTCTCCTGCTACAAGAGAGATCCAGTGGGAATTTTAACATGTCTCCTGCTACAAGAGAGATCCAGTGGGAGTATGAGAATGAACGATGAAGAGGTAAGAGGCGTATTTCTGACTATCATATTGTTGGAACCAGAAAAGGAGCAAAGAATAGCATCAATGTTGTCTGCGATGTATGTCGCAAGATATGACAAAGAAGTATCAAGGATGTGGTTTTTTTGTCCTACTTCATAGATGGTCAAAGTGACGCAGAAACCGTGCTGAAATTGGATGTGTTAGAACTAAAGGGTCAGATATCGATGCTAATATGTACGACATGTTACAATAGCATTCCGTTCTCCGGGATATATCTTGCTCAACTTCAGGAGTTTGAGAACCAACAGAGAAGAACATAATTTGTATGCGATAATGCTAGGGTTTCAAAAGTGTTTTTATATAAGATAATGTTAGGGTTTGAAAAGTGCCATTTATATGTGATAATGCTAGGGTTTAAAAAGTGTCATTTATATGCGATAATGCTAGGGTTTCAAAAGTGTCATTTATATGCGATAATGCTCGGGTTTGAAAAGTGTCATTTAAATGCGATAATGCTGGGTTTCAAAAGTGTCATTTATATGCGATAATGCTAGGGTTTGAAAAGTGTCATTTATATGCGATAATGCTAGGGTTTGAAAAGTGTCATTTATATGTGATTATGCTGGGTTTGAAAAGTGTCATTTATATGAGATAGTGCTAGGGTTCAAAAGTGTCATTTATATGAGATAATGCTTGGGTTTGAAAAGTGTCATTTATATGCGATAATGCTGGGGTTTCAACAGTGTCATTTATATGCGATAATGATAGGGTTTCAAAAGTGTCATTCATATGAGATAATGCTAGGGTTTCAAAAGTGTCATTTATATGAGATAATGCTATGGTTTCAAAAGTGTCATTTATACGAGATAATGCTAGGGTTTGAAAAATGTCATATATATGCGATAATGCTAGTGACTGAAATGTTTCATATATATTAAATAATACTAGTGTTGGAATTTTCTCAAATAAATGAAACTTTTCAGACACTAGCATTATTTCATATATATGAGATTTTCATTTTTTTTTAAATAGATGATTGTATTAGAGTTTGGGTAAAGTGAAATCACTGACCTGAACTGTATGCCTCCGTGACTTCACGTAGAGATCTGACATGGCTGCCTCTTTTAATCTGATATCATCTTCCATGGTCTTTCTGCTCGGCAAGGTCGCATTTCCTGAAAACCAACAAATGAATGATGTATGTGTATAAACAGCTTCATGTGTACAATTCTAATTTGTTTAGGATATATGAACTC
The DNA here is from genome assembly GCA_034231615.1 of Meghimatium bilineatum. Taxonomy (NCBI): domain Eukaryota; kingdom Metazoa; phylum Mollusca; class Gastropoda; order Stylommatophora; family Philomycidae; genus Meghimatium; species Meghimatium bilineatum. Next base: position 39,606,168 of record CM067309.1, on the reverse strand, counting down.
ACGGAAATGCTTCCATTCATCATTGTCACACTGCCCCAAAAACGCCTGGTGTCATATGCCGCTGTACTAAATTTAGTGTCTGGTCTGACACTGCACCAATTCTACATAATAGCAACAATAATCATAATTGAACTAGTAACCCGTTAAGGAGTCAGACAGGGCAGGGATGCATCCTCCCACCACACCTGTTCAACATTTATGCATAAAACAGCATGCGAAATATACGAGAAGACCCACATTATGAACAAGTCAACCCCTTAATATCGGAGGACACGAAATCCCAGAAATTAGGTATGTAGATGACTCCACACTAATATCAAGGAGTCCCACAGGTTTAGAATAAATTATTACCTCAGTCAAACAACACCATAGCAAAGCACAAAACATTTTCGTCAATGCAAAAAAAAAAAAAATTATGAATGTAAGCAGAGATGAAATTACACATATAATAGTCATTGACAAAAAGAAACTAGAAAATGTACACAACTTTGAATATCGACGATGAACCATCAGCACCACAGGAGATTGTTCGGCAGAGATAAGAAAGAGATTAGCAATGGCACTGCAAAAATAATCACAGATGGAAAAATATATGGCAAGGAGCATACAGAAAAACATAGTTACAACTACTAAGAAGCTATATCTTTCCAGTGGCAACATAGGGTTGTGAGACGTGGGCAATGACATCAACAATGGAAAAGAAATTATCTGCATTCGAAATTAAATGCTATAGAAAGATCCAAAGAATATCATGGACAGAAAAAAATAATTAACGCAGATGTCCGCAAAGATCTGAACATAGAAGAAGACTAGCTCCTCAAAACTATCAGATAAGGCAAATTTACATATTTCGGAAATATAAAAAGACACAATGGTTTAGAAAGATTAATCATGGAGGGGAAAGTTCCAGGTAAGAGAGGCAGACCAAAACTACGATGGAAACATGACATTGAAGACCTGAACATGACACTGGAAGAAGCTGGACAGCGTGCACAGAACCACGAGGTTTAGAACGTGGCAGTGAGGACAAAGTTTTGTAAAGGACACATCACATAGAGATAGTAGCCCGTTATGATAGTAGGAACGTCACATAGCAAACATCAAGATAAAAATCCCACCAAACATCCCTACCTTCGGCCGTACGGACGAATGTGGGAAAATCACGCTCCGGCTATTCTTTGATGTTATCAAGATTTGCATTTTCAACCACCACTTCATCTTCCACCCTCAATTGTTCCTTTGTTGTTGTTGTTGTCGACATCCAAATGCTGATGAGTTGATCTACTCTTGACATTCTTTAAAATTTATCTTTTAAAAATTATTTTTGCGTCCGATCTCAAACTTTCACCTAGCAGGATGTAGTCCAGAGAACGGAAATATGTCGGCGTTTTATTTGCGCCAATGGACCAACACATCTGACTTCGGTGTTTTGTTATTTGACACTGACCAGAAACAAGTACAAGTCTCACCTGTTACAATCCTCGCAAACCATCGGCTCTGCATCTCCGATATTGGCATTGCTGCTCCGATGGATTGTATGAGACCAATGACTGCCAGTGTGGGATGAGGCAGATGTGGTGGAAACACGTACTTGTACAGTCTGCTCTTGTTGTTGTCTACCTTGAAGACCGTCTCGTCCACAAAATCCACTCTGTACTCATACCCCGTAGCCAATATTATGACATCACATGAACATCGTGTATGGTCGTCGAATAGTACGCTGTTACTTTCAACGTTTCGGATGTTGGGTTTTGTCTGAACACGCCCACTGACTAGATGAATAGGCAGCTCATCGTTGATGGTCGGGTGACAGTTCAGAACTCTGAATATGGAGAAAATGAAGTGGTTAGACCATATAAAGATATGATTTGTTGTCCATTGTTTAATCATTTCTGTCTTGATATACAGAAATATTGCAAATAGAATATGAACAACTATATTTTACACATCACAAATTATATTGATATCGATGTTTCAAACAAAAGACCCTTAGCGGTATATAAAAATATATATTTATAAAGAAAAGAATACAAAGTAAACCGAGGAAAACAAATAAACGGTGTCTAATGTAGAATAACATCATGAATAACAATATCGTTATCAACATCTATAAACATTACGAAAACAAAATAGTAATATTAAAAATTACCACAGGGAAAAAAAGCTAGGTTGATGGCCATGTAGTGAATAAGGTACTCTACTAATTTTACTAACATTACAATTCGTCTTATCTGAAGAGCTCTTCATTTTACTAACATTACAATTAGTCTTTCTGAAGAGCTTTTCATTTGACTAACATTACAATTCGTCTCATCTGAAGAGCTCTTCATTTTAAAAACATAAATGTATTGAATTGCTTACCCATGTCCAGGCTTCAACCCGTATGTCACGTGGTCGATTCGGAAATTGGCTTGAACTTGAACGCACCAGTCGAGCAGCCTGTAAGGCAGTGTGAACACTATCCTACTGTTGGCCAACATGTCTGCAGGTAGACCCCAGAAGGCTGTTCGAGGAACTATCCACGCCCCTCGTCTGGAACTGATGTACACCTGTTATCGGTATCATGAGACGAGTTTAAAATCTCGTTTGAACGTGGTCTGTCAGAAATGATGTTTGCAAGAAAATGTCCCCATTATCTAGAACCATGGTCATAAACCAATTGTCTAGAACCGTGATCATAAACTAATTGTCTAGAACCGTGATCATAAACTAATTGTCTAGAACCGTGATCATAAACCAATTGTCTAGAACATGGTCGTAAACCAATTGTCTAGAACATGGTCGTAAACCAATTGTCTAGAACCGTGATCATAAACCAATTGTCTAGAACATGGTCGTAAACCAATTGTCTAGAACATGGTCGTAAACCAATTGTCTAGAACAGTGGTCATAAAATATATTTTATATATAATTTATACAATGATCAATTATTTATATAAAACTGGGTAGATTTCAGCAAGGTCTCAATGGCGTATTGTTAAACCCCGTTGACATTGTGTTCTTCTTCTTTTGCGTTCGTTTTCAAGCTCCTCTGTCATTGTTTGCAGCTTAGCTGCAATATCTGCGTCATTCGGTCTGTTACATCTTACTTCTGGTATTCAACATCTGACCTATAGGTCACTTTGAGCCTCACTGGGATGAGGCAGTCAGCTCCACCAACACAACTTCCTTTGTCGCCTCTACGAGATGTCTGGCAGGTACCAATGTTACTATTATTTACTCCCCTATCAGACCCTGGTAACAAACGGGCGGCTTTGTGTTCAAGACGTCAGGGGTTCCCATTCACCTCGTGACATCATGTTTAGGAAGTACATTTTTCGAAGCTTCCAGGGAAGCATCGCTTGAAACTAGGACGTGCTTGCAATGGTACTTTTCGCACCAGGCGTGCCGCGTAGTGGAGAGTGACGGAGTACATAATGGGAAAACTCGAGTACAGTGAAGTCAATTCTCTTACGACATTTGAACCTTATAAAAGTCTTCATTTCCTGTTAATGGCCTCATTATAGTGTTCGTGACTTTGTTTTATCTGATGGTTCTGCCCATGTCTCACCGGGTTCTAAAGTAGAACTAAGAATATCAGTGGCTGCAGAGCTGTGGGGGGTTGATTTGGGTGTCTCATCACAGAGGTCAAAATGACCTAGAAATTATGATGAAGCCTGATGTGTCAGGACGAGACGCGCATATATGGTAGCATACCATGGCACAACGCATTCCGTTCCTTGGACTACATCAAGTTAGCTAGTAGGACTTTGAGAACGAACAGAAGAAGATTAGTAACATAATCAACAGTGCTCTCTCTCTGTCTCTCTCTCTCTCTTGTGTGTTTACCAGTCTCTTGTCAACAGCGCCCTCTCTCTTTTTCGGGTGTATAACAGTCTCTTGTCAACAGCGCCCTTTCTCTCTTGAGTGTATAACAATCTCTTCTCAACAGCGCCCCTTCTCTCTTGAGTGTATAACAATCTCTTCTCAACAGTGCCCCTTCTCTCTTGAGTGTATAACAATCTCTTCTCAACATCGACACTTCTCTCTTGAGTGTATAACAATCTCTTCTCAACAGCGCCCCTTCTCTCTTGAGTGTATAACAATCTCTTCTCAACAGCGCCCTTTCTCTCTTGAGTGTATAACAATCTCTTCTCAACAGCGCCCTTTCTCTCTTGAGTGTATAACAATCTCTTCTCAACAGTGCCCTTTCTCTCTTGAGTGTATAACAATCTCTTCTCAACAGCGCCCCTTCTCTCTTGAGTGTATAACAGTCTCTTGTCAACAGTGCCCTTTCTCTCTTGAGTGTATAACAATCTCTTCTCAACAGCGCCCCTTCTCTCTTGAGTGTATAACAGTCTCTTGTCAACAGCGCCCTTCTCTCTTGAGTGTATAACAATCTCTTCTCAACAGCGCCCCTTCTCTCTCTCTCTCTTGTGTTTATAACAATCTCTTCTCAACAGCGCCCCTTCTCTCCTGAGTGTATAACAATCTCTTCTCAACAGCGCCCCTTCTCTCCTGAGTGTATAACAATCTCTTCTCAACAGCGCCCCTTCTCTCTTGAGTATATAACAATCTCTTCTCAACAGCGCCCCTTCTCTCTCTCCCTCTATAGTGTGTATAACAGTATCTTGTGAATTACACTAACTCTTCGAAATCTTCATTCAAAAATTACGTTATTTGATTTTTTCTTGGTTTTCATTGGTCACTGTGTGTAAACAGTGTATCGACAGCCAATGAAAATCACGGGAATTTAAATAGCGTCACATGTGAAGTATAATATCGATGAATCCACAAGACTAAACAACGAGAGAATCGTTGCATTCACGAGTGCGTTTATGTGCGTGTACGAGCGTGTGTGTGTGTGTGCTAGAATGTGATATATGGTCTCAATAGTACAGAAAATTATTCCGATAAGACTGAATCAAAGACTTACCTCCTCTGCAGATTTGGCCAAGTCACAAGCAATATCAACAGCAGAGTTGCCAAGTCCTAGATTTAGATAATGAGACGAAAACAGTTGAATAATTTCACATACAAACACTATAGAACATTGTTGAATAATTTCACATACAAGCACTATAGAACATTGTTGAATAATTTCACATACAAACACTATAGAACATTGTTGAATAATTTCACATACAAACACTATAGAACATTGTTGAATAATTTCACATACAAACACTATAGAACATTGCTACCCGAGGCATAAACAGTTGAACAATTTCACATACAAGAACTATAGAACATTATTGAACAATTTCACATACAAACACTATAGAACATTGCTACCCGAGACAAATCAGTTGAATAATTTCACATACAAACACTATAGAACATTATTGAACAATTTCACATACAAACACTATAGAACATTGTTCAAATATTTCACATACAAGCACTATAGAACATTGCTACCCGAGACAAATCAGTTGAATAATTTCACATACAAACACTATAGAACATTGCTACCCGAGACAAATCAGTTGAATAATTTCACATACAAACACTATAGAACATTATTCAAATATTTCACATACAAACACTATAGAACATTGTTGAACAATTTCACATACAAACACTATAGAACATTGTTGAACAATTTCACATACAAGCACTATAGAACATTGCTACACAAGGATAGAAACAACGTGAAGTTGTTGGGTGCAACGGAATGGTTTCTCAAGAGTTTATTTTTCATACTCAGAAGACTTCAGCCCTCGGTGTTGTGCGATGCTTTGACAAGAAGCCTCTTACTTAAAGGGAGAGAGGAGGATGGTTAGACAGCGAATATACCAAACAATCAGGAGGGCATTTGTGGAGTGATAAGGGAGTGGGTGCAGTGATAAAGGAGTGGGTGCAGTGATAGGGAGTGGGTGGAGTTATTAAAATGAGCTAAAATGTGAGACTGATTGTGAAAAATTACTCTTATCTTTGTCTCCTGAACGTGGGTGTGCAGAGAAATGAACGAGCAGACAAATTAGATAGCGCCGTCACCATAACAGATGGTCAGCATATGTATAAGATAGCAGACATACTCAATGCTCTTCGTGAGTCCGTACAATCAGAGGATTTTGAGATGAATGAGTATAAGCCAATATCGAGAATGGGTGAATTGGGAGTTAGGATAGGTGAACATGAACCATCATCCGTTATGCTCTGGGAGATTTACTGAAGCGGAGATCTGAGCAGCTATGGACATGCCCCGTCTGCGAAGAGGATAATCGACATACCTAATACCTAAGCTCCAAAAGTTTTCTCAAAAGAAAATCACCAAAAAACACCCACAAAAACTAAACATGTAGCCCCCTCCCCCCTATCCTATTAGGACCTCCTCTATATATGGTCCACTAGTGAACCATACAGCTCCAGGTAAGTAACGCTAATCTACAGGGGCGTAGACACATTTTTCTTAAGAGGGGATTGCCTAAAAAAATTAAAGGCATGTCGTGCGTTTTCGTGGTAAACTTCTCTGTTCAATGAAAAATGTGATCGGCTGGATATTTTTGCTAAGTTTCCTAATACTAAAAGTTATGTACTCATTTTCTAGGGGAGGGGGGGAGGGGATTCAACAGCCCAATCCCCTTCACATATCCACGGGCTTCTCAATCTATAACAACAACATTACTATCACATAGACACACACAGACCACATCTTGAATCTTACCCAAAATAAGAACACGTTTTCCTTGGAAGGAACTATCACATAGAGACACACAGACCACATCTTGAATCTTACCCAAAATAAGAACACGTTTTCCTTGGAAGGAACTATCACATAGACACACACAGACCACATCTTGAATCTTACCCAAAATAAGAACACGTTTTCCTTGGAAGGAACTATCACATAGAGACACACAGACCACATCTTGAATCTTACCCAAAATAAGAACACGTTTTCCTTGGAAGGAACTATCACATAGACACACACAGACCACATCTTGAATCTTACCCAAAATAAGAACACGTTTTCCTTGGAAGGAACTATCACATAGAGACACACAGACCACATCTTGAATCTTACCCAAAATAAGAACACGTTTTCCTTGGAAGGAACTATCACATAGACACACACAGACCACATCTTGAATCTTACCCAAAATAAGAACACGTTTTCCTTGGAAGGAAGCCGAGTCCTTGTATGAGTGCGAATGAAGTATCCTTCCCTGAAACGTATCCAATCCTGGGATATTGGGCAGATGTGGCACTGAATGATGCCCTGTACATATCATAACGCCATCGAAAGTCTCACAGTACACATGTCGATCGTAACGGCAGTTAGTGTTGCTTCCATCATCATCGATTGACAAGCTCGTCATAAACGTTACATCCCAGCGACCAGTCTTCTGGTAATTTTCTGACTTGACCACATTGCAGACTTCTTTGTTGAACTTGATATGTTGAATCAAATTGAAATGCTGGGCGTAGAGACGAAGATACTGCAACACTTTTGAGTGTGTTAGAAATGGTGGGAAGTCGTCTGGGGGCGGAAAGTCGCTAAACATCATCATATATTTACTAGTATTGATGACTAAACTGTTGTAGATGCTTGCTCTTCCTGTCACGGCATGAGGGGAAAAGTTCCACAACCCGCCAATATCTGGGCTTTTTTCGAGACATAAAGGCTCTAATCCTTCTTCTATGCAACATTTGATAGCTGCCAGGCCGCTACAACCGGCACCAATAATAGCGATTCTCTTCTTATTTTTCAGATGTTGTTTTGCCATATTGCCTTTGGAAAAATTTTTCCGATATTAAATATTTATGTCCATTTTACGATGGTTACTTCTTTCAGGCTATTTTGTCAACAACCTATCTAGGTCAGTATGTTTTTGATGCTAAATACTAGGTCAACAGAATATTGCTAGCACGGTCTCGCTGCTAAGCGTGAAGTATAACAAGTTGATGGACATTGTCAGAATAGTGCAACCTTTGACCTGGGAAAGTTGATGAGCCCAGGTTTGTGGAACCTTGTGTTATGTCAGACATCAGTGAATGCCGATTGGAACTGTCTGAAATTATACATGGAACAAGAAAGTTAATCAAGTTTAAAGTTAATCGTTTTCTGGAACACGTCGGTCACAATTTCCTGGAACACAGTGTCCTGCTAGAAGAGACAGTGGCGTAGCGTGGGTCATTGGCGCCCAGGGCGGAATATTAATTTTCCGCCTTTGTGACATGAAAAAAATATGTCCGTGATTGTGAAAGACTGGACGAAAATAAATTTGCCGCCCTCCCGATGATGCCGCCCGGGGCGGACCGCACCTCCGCCCCCGCCTCGCTACGCCACTGAGAAGAGATAGCCAGCGACATATTGATATTTGTATTCATTCTAAGCATATGTCTGATTTATAAGTCCATGTGTCCTCTCTTATTAGACTTCAGTTCTTCCGAGTTAATATTGAAGAGACAGGTCCGTAGATAAGAGGGGCGGTTGGGGGTGTTCACACACATGCTCCGCCCCCTTAGCAAATAGGAATATGACTTTCAGTACTAGGGACTTAGTATAATGCAGGCGGATAAAAAATACCCACAGCCTTCAAGCGATTTTCCGCAAAAAAAGATAATCAAATTAGTTCTGGAAAAGAGGATCTGACACACGATTGAACCTTTATTTTCTTTAGATAAACCCCCTCTTTCTCTCCTCCCCTTGAGGATACCATATCGAAGGCCCTGTCAAGAGATTGTTTATGAACATTTATTTTCAAATAAGTCTAATTTATTTTACAGTACTTATGTCATTTTCCAGCTTTCTCTATATTTTAACTTTCTCAACTATATTTTAACTTTATCAACAATATTTTAACTTAACAATATTTGAGCTTTCTCAACTATATTTTAACTTTCTCAACAATATTTTAACTTTCTCAACTATATTTTAACTTTCTCAACAATATTTTAACTTTATCAACAATATTTTAACTTTCTCAACAATATTTTAACTTTCCCAACAATATTTTAACTTTCTCAACAATATTTTAACTTTCTCAACAATATTTTAACTTTCTCAACAATATTTTAACTTTCTCAACAATATTTTAACTTTCTCAACAATATTTTAACTTTCTCAACAATATTTTAGCTTTCTCAACAATATTTTAACTTTCTCAACTATATATAACATATATATTCCACAGTGAGTAGTAACCAACCTACTTACCATTTTAAAAGGTTCTGTCTCTGTACAAATGAGCTACAGTTCGGACTGGGGCGATCCTAATACTGCCAGAGAATGGTACGGATGTTCAGAAATTAAATACAAGCTCTTTGATAGGTTCGAAGATATGGTGTCCACAGATCCGGATCTGCACCTGCCCCTTAATTTGAGATGCAGATGGAGTTTATGTTGGGTTGTCCGAGATGAGAAACTCGTCCAATGTCTCGGCGTTTATCTACGCGGTCTCAGTGGCAGCTGGTGTTTTATGTCTGCACACAGAACACAACCGGGAAACAAAGAGCAGAGTTACAATAAATGTGCAGACTCTGGCCATTGGTCAGCGGCTGAATAAAGGCAAAAGTAATGAGCTTCGTTGTCACGTGGTTTCAAAACAAGAAGTGGTCAAGGTCAATAATATGGGACAGTGCTGTGGGGTGAGGGCAAGATATTGGGGTAGGCATGGGGAGTTGAAGTGTACGTTGGCTTTCTTAATATTTTTTTTTAATGTTTAAGATAAGACTTTCTTTTTTAACATTTTCACATGCGGGTGTGTGAGAGTGTGTGTGTGAGTGTATGTGACTGAGTGAGTGTGTGTGTGAGAGCACTTGGGTTGTATTTTTCTGCATATTCATCTCGTGGGAATAGTTCAGCAGGTTCATTATCCAAAGCTTTTGGGTTCAATACCCTAGACGATTACAATTAAGGCATTATAGCTGCAGAAATAAGTGGGCCTACAGGATTCGCCGTGCGTTACTTGGATCAGAAATAAGTAGTCTTACATAACTCGCCGTGCGTTACTTGGATCAGAAATAAGTAGTTACATGACTCGCCGTGCGTTACTTGGATCAGAAATAAGTAGTTACATGACTCCACGTACGTTACTTGGATCAGAAATAAGTAGTCTTGCATGACTCGCCGTGCGTTACTTGGATCAGAAATAAGTAGAGTTACATGACTCGCCATGCGTTACTTGGATCAGAAATAAGTGGAGTTACATGACTCGCCGTGGGTTGCTTGGATCAGAAATAAGTACGCCTTCATGACTCCCCGTGCGTTACTTGGATCAGAAATAAGTAGAGTTACATGACTCCACGTACGCTACTTGAATCAGAAATAACTAGAGTTACATGACTCCACGTACGCTACTTAAATCAGAAATAACTAGAGTTACATGACTCCACGTACGTTACTTGGATCAGAAATAAGTAGAGTTACATGACTCGCCGTGCGTTACTTGGATCCAAAAGAGGAGCACATGTTCGTCCATCAGATGATGATGATGAACATTTGTTACATCCCCTTGTGAAATTCAGTTAGAGTTATGTCCTTGACTGTGAGTTGGTTGATCTCAAATAAGCGCAAATTTAGTCCGGGGATGGGATGGCCACTGTAAATAGTTGTTTTTTTAAACTGTAAGAGCTTAGGTTCCCAAACGTTTTCGGGCCACCGCCCCCTTTGCAAGACATATATATTGAATAATTTCAACGCATATAACAAATAATGATACATTGCTGCGTATGTCGTAAATTATAGAAAAAGTAGTGACCAATTTGTACTTCATCTGAAGCACAGTTATTGCTATACTGATTTTGAAGGAACATAACCCAAATGTAAAGATTGTCAAATGTATACTCGAATAACATTATGCTAAGTTTCATACGATGGTTTAAATATGAACATTCGGAGGCACATATTAAGAGATTGTATTACATTAGTAGGAATCTTATTGTAATAATTAAGTCACCTTGAAATGTATTACAAAATTGTTCATTACTAACTTATAAAGTAAAATTACAAAATACAAATAACAAATTAATGTGAATGGTGAGCCGCACGTACTCGTATTTTTAAAAGTTATTTAATATCTGGTTCAACTATCGTTAAAAACAGTCGTAAACTCTCAGTTACATGTAATCAGTTCCTTTTCTTAGACAGTAAATTAAAAAACAGTCGTAAACTCTCAGTTACATGTAATCAGTTCCTTTTCTTAGACAGTAAATTAAAAAACAGTCGTAAACTCTCAGTTACATGTAATCAGTTCCTTTTCTTAGACAGTAAATTAAAAAACAGTCGTAAACTCTCAGTTACATGTAATCAGTTCCTTTTCTTAGACAGTAAATTAAAAAACAGTCGTAAACTCTCAGTTACATGTAATCAGTTCCTTTTCTTAGACAGTAAATTAAAAAACAGTCGTAAACTCTCAGTTACATGTAATCAGTTCCTTTTCTTAGACAGTAAATTAAAAAACAGTCGTAAACTCTCAGTTACATGTAATCAGTTCCTTTTCTTAGACAGTAAATTAAAAAACAGTCGTAAACTCTCAGTTACATGTAATCAGTTCCTTTTCTTAGACAGTAAATTAAAAAACAGTCGTAAACTCTCAGTTACATGTAATCAGTTCCTTTTCTTAGACAGTAAATTAAAAAACAGTCGTAAACTCTCAGTTACATGTAATCAGTTCCTTTTCTTAGACAGTAAATTAAAAAACAGTCGTAAACTCTCAGTTACATGTAATCAGTTCCTTTTCTTAGACAGTAAATTAAAAAACAGTCGTAAACTCTCAGTTACATGTAATCAGTTCCTTTTCTTAGACAGTAAATTAAAAAACAGTCGTAAACTCTCAGTTACATGTAATCAGTTCCTTTTCTTAGACAGTAAATTAAAAAACAGTCGTAAACTCTCAGTTACATGTAATCAGTTCCTTTTCTTAGACAGTAAATTAAAAAACAGTCGTAAACTCTCAGTTACATGTAATCAGTTCCTTTTCTTAGACAGTAAATTAAAAAACAGTCGTAAACTCTCAGTTACATGTAATCAGTTCCTTTTCTTAGACAGTAAATTAAAAAACAGTCGTAAACTCTCAGTTACATGTAATCAGTTCCTTTTCTTAGACAGTAAATTAAAAAACAGTCGTAAACTCTCAGTTACATGTAATCAGTTCCTTTTCTTAGACAGTAAATTAAAAAACAGTCGTAAACTCTCAGTTACATGTAATCAGTTCCTTTTCTTAGACAGTAAATTAAAAAACAGTCGTAAACTCTCAGTTACATGTAATCAGTTCCTTTTCTTAGACAGTAAATTAAAAAACAGTCGTAAACTCTCAGTTACATGTAATCAGTTCCTTTTCTTAGACAGTAAATTAAAAAACAGTCGTAAACTCTCAGTTACATGTAATCAGTTCCTTTTCTTAGACAGTACATTAGCTCCATCACTAAATCCACGTTCAGACAAATAGGAAGATGGAAATATAATTATTAATGGATGCACTATTTTCCAGAATCCAGGGTAGAGTGTTGGTATAGATATATGAAACCAGAAATTTTGACATCCACTACAAAATTTTAACTTTAGTTATAAATTTGTTGAGAGTTCTTTGAGTCCTCTTCTAATTTTGATGATCCGAACGTATTCGCACTGATATTTCACACCCCTACGACATTACTAAATGTTATTGGTTAACATTACTTCACTTGACTTTATCAGACTTAAGCATTAATCCTAGCTCATTTTGAACATATGGGATAGGACAGCCCACACTATCATAAAACCTCCTTAGTCACCTCTTACGACATGCTTGGACGGCAACAATGTCGCTATTATTTGCTCCCCTTTTGGGCCCGTAACTACACGGGCAGTCCCAAGGTCCAATCTTTAGTACAACGAAATATTTTTTAAAAACCAACATTCCAAGGTCGACCCAATTTAAGGGAATGGTATTGAGAAAGTAAAAGCAGCTATTGTGATGATGGCCACATCAAATCTAGGACACTGGTCAATGGAAAGCACGGACCTAGCGCCGTATTATTACCCAATTCAGGATTGGAGTGGGATAGAATAAATCATACTTTAGCTCAACTTTCTACTACGGGCATGGTATTTCCGAAACCCTCGTTATTACAGCCTTATGGGCTCGTCGAGATCAGCTTCGAAATTGACGTTACTTGACTTTTCCCGTGATTTTCATTGCTATCGACACCAAGTGGCCAATGAAAAGTCATCAACGCATGCGCACACATAGTATTGTTGACGCAATCAAGTCCTTCTCCAGAATTGTCCTGTCATATTCCAAACGGTAAACGTCATTTATCTTGGCTGTTGGCAACTTATAATCGCTTTGTATCGCCAACCAATGAAAGGCACGGATAAAAGTAGGATCATCTGTGGCTATCGACAAACATGCTCTCTAGTTGAATTAATGAAACCTTCTTTCGTTATTTTTCTTGATTATTCCGATGTTTTCACTTGGCCAATATTTATATAATTGGAATCGCATGCCAAAAATAGCCAATTCGGCTCAAAGTATAGGCTATAAATGGTAACCAATGGAAAACGTGATAATAATAATACAAAAAACGTACCAAATGAAGGTCTGTTTACGTTTAGCAGTTAGGTCTTCTGTAACAGCAGACGGTCACGGATCATCAAAGGTAAGTGACGCGGTCTGGGGGTCCAGCCGTAGGACTATTTATAGAAGGACATGCTTTGGTCAATGACACTGCCCAATGTAAACAAATGCAAACCACCACCCATCACCCCAACTCAAATTTATTTAAAGCCTGCCGTCCAGAACAAAAGAAACAAATGTTCTAACTCTCCGGTCAATGTAGCAGACGGCAGATCCCGTCTGACCTTGGTGGCCGACCTTTCTACCTGCACGTGCGTCCAAAAAAAAATATCCCAGTAATCAAATACTACAAAGTCGTCTGCAGAATTTTTAGTGCTTGGAAATTGTCACGAGGTCACACTGACCATGTGAACTTAATTATGTTCTAGAAATAGCAGTTTCATATTACTAATACAAGGTCACACAGAACCGGTCAGATATATACAGTATACAGCCAATGTAAGATGGTATGTGTGTGTGGTCACTCAGATTAGCACGTTTCAGAACTACTTTTAAAAATCTTGCTTCTTATAACCTGTTTCTACATTTACATTAAATACTTAAGTAAATCCAGGAATAGGGTAATGAAGTTGTGCTAATAACTAAAGATACATATAATAACACACACAAATCGACGTTTTGACCAAAAGGCCCTTTTCAAGACAAAAATTGAAACAAAATTAAAACATACAACAGGAAACGAACAGTAAAGATATGGACGGTGTGTTTAAATACTTACCTGTTTTAACGTGTAGCTTATGTTCAAGTTATACTCTACTCTATTTCTCGTATGGTAGGTAACATAGATGTCTACATACATTCATCCAATGTAGTGTTTTTGGTATATTTTAATTCCAGTTTAAGTATTTGTCTTTTTTTCTTGAGAAATGCCTAGTAGTCGAAACGTTGAATTAGTGTATTCGTTATATGTTTGTCTTTTTCTTGAGAAATGCCTAGTAGTCGAAACGTTGAATTAGTGTATTCGTTATATGTTTGTCTTTTTCTTGAGAAATGCCTAGTAGTCGAAACGTTGAATTAGTGTATTCGTTATATGTTTGTCTTTTTCTTGAGAAATGCCTAGTAGTCGAAACGTTGCATTAGTGTATTCGTTATATGTTTGTCTTTTTCTTGAGAAATGCCTAGTAGTCGAAACGTTGAATTAGTGTATTCGTTATATGTTTGTCTTTTTCTTGAGAAATGCCTAGTAGTCGAAACGTTGAATCAGTGTATTCGTTATATATGTAAAACTGATATTTAACCATTTTTGTGTCACTTAACCATTTTTGATTCACCAAGTGGCAGAAGTTTTACTGAAGTTTTCTTTTATGCTTACCCAGGACCGTAGATAATATTTATGGTGGGGGGGAAGAATAATTAATTTCTACAATCCACTTTTGGGGAAACGGAGGTTGGGGGGGGGGGGGGGGGGAGATGTTACGTTAAAAAAAGTCATTGTTCGGTTTCGTGTGTTTACGTTAATAAGGTAATTCGTATGTTTTTGTGTTTCGCTATATACATTTTTATGTCATATTTCTTCTTCTTTTTTTTCAGCGTTATTTCTCAAACTCCTGTTGTTGGATTTCTCTTGTAGCAGCACACTGGTCCTACAAGATTTCCAGTTGAATGTAGTCCAGAGAATCTAAATGCGTTTGTGTCGCCATTTTATTTGCATTAATGGCCCAACACATCCGCATTCGGCGGATTGTGACATATATATAGACATTTTTGTGAAAAATCGCTAAAAAAGGGGGAGATTGTGTTGTTGTTAACTTTTGGACCCCCTTTCGGCCAGGTTCCCAATACTAAAAGTCATGTTCTAATTTGCTAAAGGGGAGTTCAAACACCCCAAACACCCTCCCCCTTTTAACTAGGCATGTGTCCACAAACTGTATGGTCGTCTAATTCTACTCAAAATACAACTATATATTCCCTAATCTCTGTTCTTTACCCCCTCCTGATATAGGTGCGCATTTAAGGTGTCATTTGTCCCAGGGCTTGGTATGCTTTACTACATCTATTGTGTATTTTTATGCTGCTCCTGCCGTCTGTTATTATATTGCTTCCTATGTGTGTGAATTATGTCACTTGTTCAAGTCTGTTGTTTCCAATATATACATATTGGTGTTTCTTTCTGTTCTTCCTATCTTCATTACTTCGGTCTTCTCTATATTCATCTTCATGTTAATGGTTTGGCATGTTTGGTGTAATATGTCTATTTGCCTTTGTAGTTGCTCTTCTGTTGATTCTGCTAGCACTTGGTCGTCTGCAAGTAGCAATTCGTTTAAGCTATTCTTCAAATTGTTTTCTTCCGTTGTCTTTGCTACTTTGCAAATGTGACCTATGTATGTATGAACAATAGGGGAGGGGGGATAGTATACATCCCTGTCTCACTCCCGAGTGTGGAAATTATCCATACACTTGTGCTTGTTCTTACTGCGCATTGACTATTGACATATATGCTCTGACATAGGCTTATCAGATGTTAGGGGATTCCGTATGTCTGCAGTGTTATCCATAGTTGTGCTCTGACAAAAGCTTTCTCTTGATCCACACAAGCCAGATATATGTCTTAGTTATGTAATGTTGATCTTTCTGAAAGTTGTTTGAGGGTTAAGATTGCATGTGTACATTTTTTATTTTTTCCGAAAGTCTAATTGTGTGTTGTTGAGCTGTGGTTCTATATATACGCGCATCCTTCTCTCTAGTATCTTGCTAAATATGTTTCCTATGTGGTTTAAGCCTCTATATATGCCTCTATACTTTGTGCAGTCCCTCCTACTGCAGAATCATCCGAAATTATATTTCAATATTGGGAGCCGCGTAAGCGCAGTGGTTAGCACACTGGCTTCGCATATGAGTGGTCCTGCTATGGGTTACTATGGGTTACCATACATGCTATGGGTTACTTTACCTTTTTTTATATTTCAATATATAACAGAGGACTGTGGAGAGACATGATTGCCTACGCCGGAAGGCATGGTACCAATGAATGAATTTAGTAAGAAAACAGTCCTGGTTTTTGCGTTTACTGTTATTCATTTGTTGCATTGTTTTGTTTATTTTGATAGTTAGTATTATGGTAACATCTGTACTACAGACACTAAATAAACAATTAGAAGACAAATTTGATGCCTTTGAGACGTGGGTATATAGAAGAATATGTGGGGGCCGCGTTAGCGCAGTGGTTAGCGCACTGGCGTCAGAAATGGGTTAGAAATGGCGTTACTTTACTTTTTTTATATAGTAGTAAGTAAAGTGTCCCATAGCATTTATTAATGCCGTAGGGGTGTGAGATGTTAGCGATCTCACATTTCACAGGCTCTGCAAATGAGGGCGGTAGCCATCTCCTCCCCCTCGCAGTCTTTACTTCCCGGATTAATCCGGTACCCATTTAAGGCTGGGTCGACCTGGGAGCCGTTGCGATCTGAAAACATTTCCGCCTCAGCTGGGGAATGAATCCAGGACCACTCATATGCGACGCCAGTGCGCTAACGCGGCTCCCTACTACTATATAGAAGAATATGGAGAACATCATGGAAAAAGAAGAAAACAAATAAAGAGATACTAAAAACACTTAATATGAAGAAGGAACTACTATGAGAAATAAAGATCAGGCAAATAAAATACTTTGGATACATTAAAAGACATGACACCTTGTTGAAGACCTAACTTGAGGTAAAGTCAAAGGGAAGCGAGCAAGAGGTAGGCAGAGATACAAGTGGGAGAGTAACATAACACGATGGACAGGTTACAGTCTAGTACAGTACACCACCGAGACAAGATACAGGAGATGTTGGAGATACGCTGCAGCCAACCTTCGTTGCGGAGACGGCTATGATGATGATGATGAACATTTGTAACTTAGTCTTTATCGCGTATTTAGTCAGACCTCTCCGGAAGTTCCGGTTTACCTATTTGTGTATATATGGAATGGTGTCCAATACTTTAGTGATTTTACTTGGAATTTACTATTTTTAATACATATTATATATATATATTTCCTCAAGAGTCATGGGAGAACAAGTGCAGACGAAAAATCAAGGCGTCGTATCTTTGAATTTCAAAATTCCTTCTAAAAGTGTAAAAAAAACTAAGAAAGTTCTCAGTGAGGATGACTTTTCTCAGGTTTGTTTGAGTTTGCCGAAGCGTTGTATCAACGTTTGAGGGATCGTTTGTAAATCGTAAATTATGTTTGATTGTGTAAAATTCGTGTTTATTAAAGCTTGAACTGTAAGTTTCAATCAAGAATTTGAGCATATATATAATTGTTATTGTATCTGAAAACTGTGTTACAAGGATGAATGATGCCAGGGTGAGGGTGTCCCAGTCCCACTGTCCAGTCCTCAAAGACAACAGTCGCTATCACTAATCATGAACATATTTTTTTTTAACATTTAAAAAATGCCAAACATCAACAATCACAAAGAGGAGAGAACTAGTACAGTGTACTGTCTGGCCCACAAATGCGTCTATCAAAACATATTGTAGGGAACCCACAACGACCTAAAACTTTACAAACTAAACTGCTCTACACGAGTCACGACCAATAGGCCTATATAGAGCCTGTCGTACTAATTGGGTGTATGAATGGACCTATGGGCCTAATAAAAATTGATTGTAGGAGGAGAACCTGTTTAATTATTCTACAGTTCCGTTCTAACATTTCTTCTACTTCAAATAGATTTAGGCCTACTGTCTCTGACTCACATTTCTTAAGTTAAAGTTAAGCCTTTAGGAAGGGAGGGGGAAGAGGGATTAAACAAATTATATGTGTAGACCCACCCTTATTAGAATTACTGCGGTTGCGGCTGTGGGTCTCACCAATGGCTCACTAGATAAACCACCCATGCAACAGAAAACCTTAGTAGATGACATGCCTTTATATTGAGGTTATCTTCTTATAGAAGCTTCATCTATACAATCCCGTAGTCGTAACCTTCGATATCAGTTACCATGTTGTTCCGGCAGGCCAACGTTGTGCTTGAACTAGTTATGGGCATGGCTTGGGTGGATGGAACAACAAAGAAACCTGTCGCAAGGGCCAGAGTTGTGCCCTGATGTCGATGTTTGTTTTGGTGGCATTTGACTCGAAACACCATTGAGTCGGATGGCTGCTGGAACAGAGGGCGGAGCACTTTTGGGAATGCCCCACGTGCTGTGAGGCCAGTTTCTAATCAAGAATTATTAGAATTACATCCATATTGCTACATATTAGAATTACATCCATATTGCTACATATTAGAATTACATCCATATTGCTACATATTAGAATTACATCCATATTGCTACATATTAGAATTACATCCATATTGCTACAAATTAGAATTACATCCATATTGCTACATATTAGAATTACATCCATATTGCTACATATTAGAATTACATCCATATTGCTACATATTAGAATTACATCCATATTGCTACATATTAGAATTACATCCATATTGCTACATATTAGAATAACAGAATATTGTGCAGAAAGGCACAGTATTGTGATTAAGCTATAAACTATGGCACACTGCATCCCGTTCTCTGGGCTGAAGGATACAATCTGCAGGAGTTTGAGAATGCAAAGAAGATCCAAATTCTGCTAGATGTTCATAAAGATTAATTCCCTATGGTTAAGTATTACAGTGTAATATCTTCTTTGGCAATCATCACTCAGTCAGTTCGGCAATCATCACTCTGCCAATCATCACTCTGGCAATCATCACTCTGGCAATCATCACTCAGTCAGTTTGGCAATCATCACTCAGTCAGTTTGGCAATCATCACTCAGTCAGTTTGGCAGTCATCACTCTGGCAATCATCACTCAGTCAGTTTGGCAATCATCACTCTGGCAATCATCACTCAGTCAGTTTGGGACTCCAGATTCTATGATATAGGCTGCTACAGTTCAATATGATCATATTAAATGAAATCTGAATATTTTTGGTACAAATATTCAGGAAACCTGTACAAGATAACAGTTTTTCAAGAATTCTATGACTAATTTCTTCAAGATAACTTCTGTTTTTTCTGTTTCAGGGTATCAGCCAGATCATAGAGAGAGATTTCTTTCCAGATATTCCAAGGCTACAGACACAGACAGAGTACTTTGAAGCATTAGACAAAAATGATTTAGTCAAGTTGAGAGAAATACAAATGCGTTTTGACTTGCAAAGACTGGACACTGGAATTTCAGAATTGAGTAAGTGTTTATATTCAATAAATTTGTTGATTTTAAGTGGATCTGAACTACGATGTGACAGAACATCGGGTGGGGGGAGGGTGTATGGGTATGTCTACTCCTTGTGAATAATATGGGTATGTTTCTCTTGTACCATAAGACAGTTGATAGGCTTTTGTTTTCAGCTACAAAAGTGTTGAGATTCTGGCTTGGGCAAGAGTATCTTTCATGCCTATTGAAACAGCAATAGAACAATTGTGTGTTTAGAAAACCATTTATGTTTGTTCCAGCTACCTAAGAAAACATTGTGTTTATAAAACCATTTATGTTTGTTCCAGCTACCGAAGAAAATATTGTGTTTATAAAACCATTTATGTTTGTTCCAGCTACCTAAGAAAACATTGTGTTTATAAAACCATTTATGTTTGTTCCAGCTACCTAAGAAAACATTGTGTTTATAAAACCATTTATGTTTGTTCCAGCTACCTAAGAAAACATTGTGTTTATAAAACCATCTGATATGTCTGCTATAGTGTCTATATATTAACTGTCTAATATAATTTGGAAAAATCATAAGCTAAAATTGAAAACAAATATACGGATCTATCAAACATGCATGATGAGTACACTATACTACAGATCTATCAAACATGCGTGCTGAGTACACTATACTACAGATCTATCAAACATGCGTGCTGAGTACACTATACTACAGATCTATCAAACATGCGTGCTGAGTACACTATACTACAGATCTATCAAACATGCGTGCTGAGTACACTATACTACAGATCTATCAAACATGCGTGCTGAGTACACTATACTACAGATCTATCAAACATGCATGCTGAGTACACTATACTACAGATCTATCACACATGCGTGCTGAGTACACTATACTACAGATCTATCAAACATGCGTGCTGAGTACACTATACTACAGATCTATCAAACATGCATGCTGAGTACACTATACTACAGATCTATCAAACATGCGTGCTGAGTACACTATACTACAGATCTATCAAACATGCGTGCTGAGTACACTATACTACAGATCTATCAAACATGCGTGCTGAGTACACTATACTACAGATCTATCAAACATGCGTGCTGAGTACACTATACTACAGATCTATCAAACATGCGTGCTGAGTACACTATACTACAGATCTATCAAACATGCATGCTGAGTACACTATACTGCAGATCTGAAACATGGATTACCTACACCAAACATGAGAGGAGACAATATCTTTCAAGATGAAATTATTCCTGGGGTTTGGATGTTTTTAGGAAAATTTTTTGGATCGCAACATGATTTAGGTGTAAGCTTCCTGAAGACAAAGTATTAGCCATGGAAGGTCATATAAGGTATAAAAAGAAAGATAATTGAATGTGGAATCTATATACAATATAAAAATATAAGAATTTTAACAACAAAATATAAAAATTACACCACAGACACAAATATTAGATGAACATAAATTATTTTTTACATATATTTTGTCCTACTCTCCCTCAGTTTTACTTGTCTTGAAATGTTGATATCCAATCTGACTAAAGTAGATGCCTTGACTGTCCATTTCCCAATCTGACTAAAGTAGATGCCTTGACTGTCCATTTCCCAATCTGACTAAAGTAGATGCCTTGACTGTCCATTTCC
The DNA here is from genome assembly GCA_034231615.1 of Meghimatium bilineatum. NCBI lineage: Eukaryota > Metazoa > Mollusca > Gastropoda > Stylommatophora > Philomycidae > Meghimatium > Meghimatium bilineatum. The sequence goes on along the minus strand of CM067309.1, from coordinate 39,584,806 downwards.
CAATCTGACTAAAGTAGATGCCTTGACTGTCCATTTCCCAATCTGACTAAAGTAGATGCCTTGACTGTCCATTTCCCAATCTGACTAAAGTAGATGCCTTGACTGTCCATTTCCCAATCTGACTAAAGTAGATGCCTTGACTGTCCATTTCCCAATCTGACTAAAGTAGATGCCTTGACTGTCCATTTCCCAATCTGACTAAAGTAGATGCCTTGACTGTCCATTTCCCAATCTGACTAAAGTAGATGCCTTGACTGTCCATTTCCCAATCTGACTAAAGTAGATGCCTTGACTGTCCATTTCCCAATCTGACTAAAGTAGATGCCTTGACTGTCCATTTCCCAATCTGACTAAAGTAGATGCCTTGACTGTCCATTTCCCAATCTGACTAAAGTAGATGCCTTGACTGTCCATTTCCCAATCTGACTAAAGTAGATGCCTTGACTGTCCATTTCCCAATCTGACTAAAGTAGATGTCTTGACTGTCCATTTCCCAATCTGACTAAAGTAGATGTCTTGACTGTCCATTTCCCAATCTGACTAAAGTAGATGTCTTGACTGTCCATTTCCCAATCTGACTAAAGTAGATGTCTTGACTGTCCATTTCCCAATCTGACTAAAGTAGATGCCTTGACTGTCCATTTCCCAATCTGACTAAAGTAGATGCCTTGACTGTCCATTTCCCAATCTGACTAAAGTAGATGCCTTGACTGTCCATTTCCCAATCTGACTAAAGTAGATGCCTTGACTGTCCATTTCCCAATCTGACTAAAGTAGATGCCTTGACTGTCCATTTCCCAATCTGACTAAAGTAGATGCCTTGACTGTCCATTTCCCAATCTGACTAAAGTAGATGCCTTGACTGTCCATTTCCCAATCTGACTAAAGTAGATGCCTTGACTGTCCATTTCCCAATCTGACTAAAGTAGATGCCTTGACTGTCCATTTCCCAATCTGACTAAAGTAGATGCCTTGACTGTCCATTTCCCAATCTGACTAAAGTAGATGCCTTGACTGTCCATTTCCCAATCTGACTAAAGTAGATGCCTTGACTGTCCATTTCCCAATCTGACTAAAGTAGATGCCTTGACTGTCCATTTCCCAATCTGACTAAAGTAGATGCCTTGACTGTCCATTTCCCAATCTGACTAAAGTAGATGCCTTGACTGTCCATTTCCCAATCTGACTAAAGTAGATGCCTTGACTGTCCATTTCCCAATCTGACTAAAGTAGATGCCTTGACTGTCCATTTCCCAATCTGACTAAAGTAGATGCCTTGACTGTCCATTTCCCAATCTGACTAAAGTAGATGCCTTGACTGTCCATTTCCCAATCTGACTAAAGTAGATGCCTTGACTGTCCATTTCCCAATCTGACTAAAGTAGATGCCTTGACTGTCCATTTCCCAATCTGACTAAAGTAGATGCCTTGACTGTCCATTTCCCAATCTGACTAAAGTAGATGCCTTGACTGTCCATTTCCCAATCTGACTAAAGTAGATGCCTTGACTGTCCATTTCCCAATCTGACTAAAGTAGATGCCTTGACTGTCCATTTCCCAATCTGACTAAAGTAGATGCCTTGACTGTCCATTTCCCAATCTGACTAAAGTAGATGCCTTGACTGTCCATTTCCCAATCTGACTAAAGTAGATGCCTTGACTGTCCATTTCCCAATCTGACTAAAGTAGATGCCTTGACTGTCCATTTCCCAATCTGACTAAAGTAGATGCCTTGACTGTCCATTTCCCAATCTGACTAAAGTAGATGCCTTGACTGTCCATTTCCCAATCTGACTAAAGTAGATGCCTTGACTGTCCATTTCCCAATCTGACTAAAGTAGATGCCTTGACTGTCCATTTCCCAATCTGACTAAAGTAGATGCCTTGACTGTCCATTTCCCAATCTGACTAAAGTAGATGCCTTGACTGTCCATTTCCCAATCTGACTAAAGTAGATGCCTTGACTGTCCATTTCCCAATCTGACTAAAGTAGATGCCTTGACTGTCCATTTCCCAATCTGACTAAAGTAGATGCCTTGACTGTCCATTTCCCAATCTGACTAAAGTAGATGCCTTGACTGTCCATTTCCCAATCTGACTAAAGTAGATGCCTTGACTGTCCATTTCCCAATCTGACTAAAGTAGATGCCTTGACTGTCCATTTCCCAATCTGACTAAAGTAGATGCCTTGACTGTCCATTTCCCAATCTGACTAAAGTAGATGCCTTGACTGTCCATTTCCCAATCTGACTAAAGTAGATGCCTTGACTGTCCATTTCCCAATCTGACTAAAGTAGATGCCTTGACTGTCCATTTCCCAATCTGACTAAAGTAGATGCCTTGACTGTCCATTTCCCAATCTGACTAAAGTAGATGCCTTGACTGTCCATTTCCCAATCTGACTAAAGTAGATGCCTTGACTGTCCATTTCCCAATCTGACTAAAGTAGATGCCTTGACTGTCCATTTCCCAATCTGACTAAAGTAGATGCCTTGACTGTCCATTTCCCAATCTGACTAAAGTAGATGCCTTGACTGTCCATTTCCCAATCTGACTAAAGTAGATGCCTTGACTGTCCATTTCCCAATCTGACTAAAGTAGATGCCTTGACTGTCCATTTCCCAATCTGACTAAAGTAGATGCATTGACTGTCTTCCTAATCATAATCTGTTTATTTGAAGTAAATCTTGCAACTGTTTTTGTGCTATTTTGTGTGTGCCATGTCCACTCATGGACCAAATATTGTGAAGATTTAGGAAATATTCCCAAGTATTGGATTTCCAAAGTTGAACTTTATTCCATTTAATAGCTTGATTGCTATCATCTGGTTACAGCGTGACAGGTTCGAAACTACGTTCTGACATAAAATAAAAAAATAAAAATTCGGGTTGTGATTTCTCACTTGAGACGACCACTCCTCCAGTCGTCTCAGCAGTAAAATGAGTACCTGACACATGAGTTAGAGAAGGTAAAAAAACAGCAAGGAAGGGAACTGGCCACCCCACCTAATAGTTTCTGTGGCTTAGTACATGAAGAGTTATTTTCATCCCCGACGGCAGATGCCATGGGACCTACTTTTACCTTTACCTTAAGTTACATAGAAAACATTTTGTGTTCATAAAACTATCTAATATGTCAACAAAAAATTATTATTGTTTGTTTATATTTTCATCAGCTGGTACACCAGCCACATTTGAGACTCCTGAAGGAAGACAGAAGACAACACCAGTAGTCAGAAGGCAACATGCTTCAGAACAAGCACATCAGCATCCACATGTTTCAGGGGAAGCACAACAGGATACACCTGATGTAGATACAGGTAAGAATACATTGTTAGTACTACACTGCAAGTACAAGTTTTACAGGTAAGAGTAAATGTGCGCAGGTAGAACATTCTTGGTGTAACACAGAAAGGGGTAACTTTGACACTTGCATGAAAATTGTTATACAGGTAGGACATTGTTTAGTGTCATGTAAATCTTACACCTATAGCAAAACTTGTATACAGGTAGGAGAACATTATTAGTGTTATATTTAGAGAAGGAAAGTTTTACACCTGTAAGAAAGAAAATTTTACACCTGTAAGAAAGAAAGTTTTACGCCTGTAAGAAAGAAAGTCAGAAAACAAATTAAATGAAGTTTATATTTATAAAACAGTGAACTGCTTGCAAGGAATACTGTGAATGCTATGACAAAAGGATTTTTATGCAAGAATAAGCACAACATTCCCTCTCATCCTTTTCCTGTAATCTTGTGTTTTGTCCCTATTTCCTTCAATTTTAGAACCTCTGATACTTTGTTCTGACAGCATGTGGAAGGTCTGAAAGTCTTACTATTAACCTATCAGACCAACAATATACAACATTAAACTCTTGAGTAGATGACATATACAACAGTGAACCGAGTAGATGACATATACAACAGTGAGCTGAGTAGATGACGTATACAATAGTAAACTCTGAGCAGATGACATATAGTAAACTCTGAGTAGATGACATATACAACAGTGAACTCTGAGTAGATGACATATACAACAGTGAACTCTGAGTAGATGACATATACAACAGTGAACTCTGAAGAAATGACATATACAATAGTAAACTCTGAGCATATGACATATACAATAGTAAACTCTGAGTAGATGACATACAATAGTAAACCCTGAGCAGATGACATATAGTAAACTCTGAGTAGATGATATATACAACAGTAAACTCTGAGTAGATGACATGTCAATATATTGAAGTTTTTCTCTTGTAGAAGTCCTGCAGCACTTGACACAATTTGGTTTCCCTTTGTGATGCAATATTCAGAGATTTCAGCACGATCTCAGGCTCAGGGAAGCAGATGAGTTTCAGACCTGACCATAGTCCTAGCTGCCAATATGTATTTGGTGCCACAGCTGTAAACAGGGGACACATGTGGGTGTGGTTAAAAGCAACTCTGTGCAGGATGTGACAATTCCCTGGTAGAGCTCAGAATCAGGCACACATGTTAACCCAGCATAATTGCAGAGAATGCATTGCTGGCTGCCCCAACCTTCCCAGTGACCATGATCCAGAGCTGTATCATAACCAGTGTCTGTGAGTCATAGAGAAGGCTGTACATTTATATATATATATATATATGAATATTATATATTTAATAGGATCGCCAAAGCAAGCAGTACTTTCGGCAGATTGTACGCAAATGTTTGGCGTAGAAATGGCATTAACTTACAGACTAAGCTGAATGTTTACAGAGCAGTGGTACTTCCAGTGCTGGTTTACGCTAGTGAAACATGGACTGTGTATAGACATCATGTGAAAAAACTCAATCATTTTCATGCAAATTGTCTCAGAAAAGTTATGAACATCAGATGACAAGACAAGATTCCAGATACCACTGTCCTTGATAGAGCTGGTATCCCAAGCATTGACACGATCCTGATGCAGACACAGATTCGTTGGGCAGGTCATTTGGTGCATATGCCAGACCATCGTCTGCCAAAGATACTTCTCTATGGTGAGCTAGAGAAGGGTATACGATCTCAAGGTGGCCAAAGGAAGCGCTACAAGGACTCAAAGGACTCACTGAAAGCCTTTGAAATTGACCACAATACTTGGGAAGAACTTGCACAAAATAGATCTACATGGCGTTCTAAAATAAAAAAAGAGCGCATCATCTTGTGAAAAGAAGAGAAATGCAGCAGCTCAACAGCGGAGAGCAGCTAGAAAGTCACGGATAGACCAAGATCCGTCTACAGTCGTTATTCCATGTCCAAACTGTCCAAGGACATTTACAGCTCGAATATGGCTCATTAGCCATCTACGAACTCATAATCAAGGACATAACTAAAATTGAATTTTCAAAAGTGGATGTAACAAATGGTCATTATCACTTGTGATGGACGAACAATATATTTAATATCATGTAACATGTGACAGAAGGGTAGGGGAAGATCAAGAAAGAAACTGCTTGGCATGGGGAAACATTGGTATTGTGGCATGGGGAAACATTGGTATTGGAATTTATTGACAGCACACAAAACAAAAGATTGTGAAAAGAATGATAACTAACACCACATACCATGAACCATAAGTAGAAAATGTGACAGATGACATTTTGTTTGTTAAAAAGTTTTGTGACGTGACAAGGCACACATGAATAGTATTTTTTTTTAACTTCTATTTTTTCTTCTATTCTCTGTTGATGTCTTCTTCACGGTCGCACAAGTTTCTGAAGGAACTCTACCATTGTCTGTTCTTTTTTGGTTGCATAAATCTGTGTTTGTAAGATTGAGCCATTGGGTCAATGCTTCTCTTAATTATTCATACCAGCGACAGTTTAGAGGATATACTTAGAGGTTAGGTACATCTGTTGTTGCCATAAGTGCACTTTTGTATAGCAGATGGTCACATCTTGTACATGTGTTTATTCAGTCTCTTCTGTCCTGTCCTCGGGCATAATGTACTGATCTGTCCCTGCCGGTCTAGATAATGATAGGCAGTTAGTATCACTGCAATTGGTTTGTTCAGCTCTTTTGTTTTTGTTGTAAGTTATAACTAAGTTATCATCAGTGGATACTGGACAGGTCCATGGGTGCTTTTATCCTCATCTCAGTAAATATACCAGAGTGTGGCTGCTGACAGTTCCAGTTCCATGCTGATTTATCAGTCTCTTTGTATATTTGTTATGTTTCTCTTTGTGACCATGATTCACACTTTTGAAAAATCTTCTGAATGGACGAGGTCCCTTAACTGTCAGATTGACCCATTGATGTACCTATTGACACTAGACATGCTCACCAGTGTATCAGTTGTCCATTACCCTCAACACCCGCATGTCCTGGTGAGAATATTGTAGCTCTCTTCTATTTCTGTTATGACATTTCATTGTTTTCCTGGATTAATTCTCCCTTTTTCACCACCTCATCAGCATGTTCATTTACAGGCACATCATAGTGTCATGGTACCAACTCAAGTACAGGCACATCATAGTGTCATGGTACCAACTCAAGTACAGGCACATCATAGTGTCATGGTACCAACTCAAGTACAGGCACATCATAGTGTCATGGTACCAACTCAAGTACAGGCACATCATAGTGTCATGGTACCAACTCAAGTACAGGCACATCATAGTGTCATGGTACCAACTCAAGTATATTTCTCCATTTTATTTGCCTGCTGTGATGTTTCATAGTGTCATGGTACCAACTCAAGTATATTTCTCCATTTTATTTGCCTGCTGGGATGTTTGTTTATTTCTCAATTTTTTTGTGCATGCTGGAATGTTTGTATATTTCTCAGGAAAAGGAGCTTACAGCTCTTGAGAGCCTTCAGAAAAGACAGTGCATCTGTGATGACCACTTATTGACAAAAGTGAAGTAATGTATAATGGGTGCCTGTTCTATTGCGTGAATGATGAACATTGTGTAATTGTTCCTAGTTTTTCTAGTTGACATTGACTTTGAGAATTTTATTTGCAATTCTAATTTGTTTCATTTATGTAGTTTCAGATAAAAGTGTCACCAAATTATCGCTGGACTCATTCCTATCTCGCAATACAAGTGAAGATAGTGCTTCATTTGTAGAGATTCTCAATGAATCTGATCGTAAACACAGGATGAAGCATGCTTGGCTGTTTGATAAGGAACAAGAGCAAGAGCTGGTAGTATTTCTGTCTTGTCTGCTGAATGTTTTCTGTTTTCATGTCTGAGAAATCTATTACTTTCTCCATCTATAAATCTATCAATACTTTCTCCATCTATAAATCTATCAATACTTTCTCCATCTATAAATCTATCAATACTTTCTCCATCTATAAATCTATCAATACTTTCTCCATCTATAAATCTATCAATACTTTCTCCATCTATAAATCTATCAATACTTTCTCCATCTATAAATCTATCAATACTTTCTCCAGCTATAAATCTATCAATACTTTCTCCATCTATAAATCTATCAATACTTTCTCCATCTATAAATCTACCATTACTTTCTCCAGCTATAAATCTACCATTACTTTCTCCAGCTATAAATCTATCAATACTTTCTCCATCTATAAATCTACCATTACTTTCTCCAGCTATAAATCTATCAATACTTTCTCCAGCTATAAATCTATTATTACTTCTTGAGCTATAAATGTGCCTCAAATATCATTATTTGAACAGAGCTAAACAAGTTGTCATCTTCTGCACCAGGATAGGACACAACAGACTAAAACACCACTTAAACATACTAAGACTGTTCCCTTGATCTCTGTGTTTATGTGTACAGGCAGCAGACTGCAGAACATATCCTGCATTAAACTAAACCAGTTGAGGGAGAAGAAAAGTCCCACTTTTTTGGAAAGTCCCGAAGATCATGCAATCAACACCTGACTGGGACTTTGAGTCTACATACACTGGTGTGGCTGATGGAACGTAGGGTGGAGCACTTATGGGATTGCCTCATGTGCTGTGAAGCTAGTTTATAATCAAGAAGAATGAAGCCTGTATGCAGAGTTCAATGCTTTGAGAAGGAGTTTGCTATTCATTGGGGGGGGGGGGGTTAAAACATAATTGTATAAATGAAGTGCCATGAGGTTTCCACAAGAGGAAAGTCTCGCTGTATATGCATACCATCTACTTGTAGTTTGCTATTATATAGTGGTTGGTCTGATGGCCCACTGATAGATTTTTCCATAGTGGTTGGTCTGATGGCCCACTGATAGATTTTTCCATAGTGGTTGGTCTGATGGCCCACTGATAGATTTTTCCATAGTGGTTGGTCTGATGGCCCACTGATAGATTTTTCCATAGTGGTTGGTCTGATGGCCAACTAGTAGAGACTTTTCACATGTGAACTCAGAAAATATCACAACATAAGCTATTGCAGCCATGTTATTACACCAAGATGCATTCCATTGTCTGGAGTTCATTATGATAACTGGCAGTTTGACAACAGTGGCATAAGGCAGTGGAGAAGATGTATTTCCATTTTCTGGACTACATACTTCTGAAAATTTAGTAAGACCATTGTCCTGCTACAAGAGAGATCTTTGGACTACATCCTGCTGGAAATCTAGTAGGACCATTGTTCTGCTACAAGAGAGAACCAGCGGGAGTTTGAGAATGAACCCTGAAGAAGAACACAGTTCTGTAAATACAGTGTAGGGTTGGCTAGTTTTGTGGGTCGTGCAAATTTGTAAGGATACTGTACCTTGATGATTTTCAAGTTCAGAGATTGCTGTTTGTTCCCTATTTTCAAGTTCAGAGATTGCTGTTTGTTCCCTATTTTCAAGTTCAGAGATTGCTGTTTGTTCCCTATTAATATTTCTCTTGTATTTTATAATGTTGTGTTTTTAGGAACATGAAGGCATGATGGTAGTCCCATCCATTGAGCAGCAAGCGGCGATCACTGGCAACCCAGCCCACATCAATTCATGGAAGTACACAAATAAAAATACTGTCATGTACATACCAGAAGGTGAGTCAATCATATAGTTATGATTGGAAAGTGAGAGTCATGTAGTTATGATTGGAAAGCGAGAGTCATGTAGTTATGATTGAAAAGTGAGAGTCATGTAGTTATGATTGAAAAGTGAGAGTCATGTAGTTATGAATGGAAAGTGAGAGTCATGTAGTTATGATTGAAAGTAAGAGTCATGTAGTTATGATTGAAAAGTGAGTCATGTAGTTATGATTGGAAAGTGAGAGTCATGTAGTTATGATTGAAAGTAAGAGTCATGTAGTTATGATTGGAAAGTGAGAGTCATGTAGTTATGATTGGAAAGTGAGAGTCATGTAGTTATGATTGGAAAGTGAGAGTCATGTAGTTATGATTGGAAAGTGAGAGTCATGTAGTTATGATTGGAAAGTGAGAGTTAAGTAGTTGTGATTGGAGAGTAAGAGTCAAGTAGTTATCATTAGAAAGTAAGAGTCAAGTAGTTATGATTGGAGAATGAGGATTCAGTACCCAATGGGTTGAAACACAAATGGGACAAATTTTCAGCTGGAAAACACACTTCAAGTCCCCAGTAGTCCAAAATGCAGGGTAAGACTCAAACTCTGATGAATGGTGAATGATATCTCGGGTAAGAAGATGAAAGAGCCCAAGACCAACTCTTCAGTTGAGTTCTTCCTAAACCAGAACCAGAGTTGGAGATGAGAAAAGGTTCAGTACTCGATGTGCACAGGCACAATACATATAATTACACAAGGCAAGTACACTGGCCCTGGAACACCTTGTGTGAGATAGACGTGAACGACAATTGTCTCAGTAAAGAATCAAATACACATCTGCCGCCTGTTGGCAGGCTGTCACAGGCTAGGGAAACCCACTACCTGAATTTTAAGACACTGGATGTTCTGGGCCACAAAGTGAGCCAACCTAGATGCAAATAACACAGTTCTGCTGTGGAACTAGGACTACAGCATAATTCACACTCCCCAGCGGAAAGCACATATTTCTTGCATCGCTGTATGTCGACATTGATGCTGTGTGTGTTGTTGACACAGATGTGTCAGAGATATTGCTTGTCTATGCAGACATATTTCAATCCGTCTGCAGCTTCCACACTCCTGTACACGAGCCTAGAAGTGTTGGCCAAGAATACAGCAAGAACAGCTATACTTCTGTTTCCAGAGTGCACAACGAGGAAGTACTTTTAGGATCTTGGTTATCTCCTAACCCTGGGTCCACATGAGAGCAATGCGAGACCCGTTGCACCTCACACCATGCCCTTAAAACAATACATGGGCAGAGAAATGATACATTTCAAAGAATATATCGCCCAAACATAGTTAACATCATAATATTTACGTAATATTTACGTAAAACACAAGGTCGATCAGCTGAATGCACAGACTATGAGATACAGCAATGAAAAAATGCAGATAACAATATACGAGACAGTTTCATTGTTTCAACCGTAAGATCTTTTTCAAGAAAATACTAGACAAACTAAAAATAAAGGTACTGTCACAAAGGCATTAGATGGCAGACATTTAATAACAGAGACATGCAAGGTCACAATGGTGTACATATACACAAGTGTTGTCATAGAGACATGCATTTAAAACATGAGGAAAATGAGAAAATAAAACAACTACGTCTGAAAACAACATCGATGATAATAACAAATGCCCCACCACCCAAATCTAAATAAATGATTGATATGTAGTAAGACCAATGGCTCACGGGTAGCAAACTGCAATATATATATATATACATACATATATATAAATTTATAAGGGCTCTCCTAGCTCTATCGACACCATGGGAAGAGTTTCATAGTGGATTACGATTTGAAAATAAAATTGTAAGCATATCATATATAGGGTATTGCTTTACAACTGTTTTTGGTTTTTTTAGGCACCACTGATACATTTCAGTATTCTTGAAACAGTATGAACTAATCTGTGCATTGAACCATGAATAAATTGTGGCTATTTGTCTGTCTCAATGTCACAGAAACTGGCTAGGCTGTGAAAAATGTTCTTCAAATGTTCTGATACTTCCAACACAGCATGAGTGAGACGGACATGGTAGAGACAGTATCGAATTTTTGGGAACAACGCCTGTGGTCAAATATATTGAAAAACAGACTGAAATGTTTTGGCCACTTAATGAGAATGAACCCTTATTGGCCAGCGGCAAAAGCAAATAACATGACAATAGCAACAGCAAGATACAGAGGAAGACCAAGAAGATGGTGGATTGAAGGAGTTACAAACTTTATGAGACATCACAATCTTACACCATATCAAGTGACCAAACGGCCGTAGCCAGAAAACCGATCGTCATGCAATCCTGCAATTTCTTACAGCAAAAACAGAGAGAAGATAATAGATAGAATGATATACACAAAGTTTCATCAATGTTAATAATGTGATCATGTTGGTTTCAGGTGTGGATCTCAGCGCTAAAGAGCTGATTGAGCAACAGAAACATAAATCAAGAGAAATCATTCATGACAACACAAGATTCCAACATAACCCATTCAGTAATGCTAAGAGTAAAGAAGCTATGCAAAGAGCTGCCACATTTAAAGCTTTGATCAACCAAGGTACAATTTTTTTTTATGATCCTCAGCAATTAGCTCTTGCTTCTTGACAGAAGTCTCCAAATCTCAGTGGTATGCTTAACTCAATTCCTACGTAAACACGATATAACTGGACAGAGCCTCCATCCTTTTCGGACGTAAGCACAATATTTCAGTCCACCATATATACCATCTAAATTTGCTTAGTTTGGTTTGTAAATGACAAGTATTAACTTATTTAGCCATTTAACATTTATAAATCTGGCTAATAAAGGAAATCATCGTCATTGTGTGTGTTTTAGAAGCGTGGTATATTTATTTCAAATTAAAATTCGAACAAGGTAGATTCAGCTTTCCAGAAATAATCAGCTTCATCTTCCACTAGCAACAGAGTTCAAACATTTATCAAACATCGTGCTTTATTATTCTTTGAGTTTTATAATTGGAGATGTTATTTCACATGATATGTCGGTTAAAAAAAACAGTGCTTTCGATTTTGACAGTGGAGATTACTGACTTGTTGAAAATCGGAAAATAAATAGACTAAGACCTAATAGGTAATAGCAAAAATATTATAAAACTGTTCCCACTTCTATTGTTTCTGAGGAGTTAGATAGACCTATTGACACCAATGTTAATATTTCACTACGTTATACAGAAATTAGAGTTAGACCTAATGATAATATTGAGTGGAATAAAGTTCAACTTTAGAGTAGTCACTACGAGTAGTATGACCATGGAGACTATGGCGGTGACCAAGGCATTTGAGTGGCTACGCACACAGAAGGTAACGCAGGTCTGCATCTTGAGTGACTCTATGAGTATGATTAAGAAAGTACAAATGGGTCTCGTTCGCGAACAGTGGATTGAGGCCTTGAGAAAGGCGAGCTTGAAAGTTATTACATCTATTTTCGTGCCGGGACATGTGGGCGTTCAAGGCAATGAAAGAGCTGATCAACTGGCATCGTGTGCGATTGTGGCACAGGGCGATGGGGCAATGTATCGCGCTGACATTTTGAACTACTTAAGAGATATAACACGCGAGAGTGAGACTAATGTGGAGGATGATTCCTTTTAAATGGCTTTATCTGATCTTTAGGATTAAAGATCAGGGATTGAAATGCGGTGTTGCTAGAGGTGAACATTTTGGAGGGTGCAGAAGAATGATGGTCAACCAGCATAGGACCGGTACTGTTAGCAGAAGTGTGATGGCGGATACACTCAAGGAGAGATCGGAGCAACTATGGATGTGTCCAGTTTGCAGTGATGATGATCCGACGACTAACTAACTAACTATCAACTTTGGAAATCCAATACTATGTCATGAATACTTGGGAATATTTCCTAAATTTTCACAATATTTTGTTCAGCTCTGAAATTGGACATGGAACACACAAAATGGCATAAAACACTATATGCAGTTGATATATTTACTTCAGATAAACGAATTATGATCAGTAAATGGACAGTCAATGCATGTATTTTATTAAGATTTGACATCAACATTTCAAGACAAGTAAAATTGAGGGTAAGAGAACAAATTTCATATCCAACAAAATTTCTCTTCCTCTAACATCCCCTTTTATGTTTGTATTTTGTTGTTAAAATTCTTATATTTTTATATTGTATATGGATTCCACATTCAATTATCTTTCTTTTGTTACCTTATATGACGTTCCATAGCTAATACTTTGTCTTCAGAAAGCTTGCGTCTGAATCATGTCGCAGTCCAAAAATTTAGTCTAAAATTAATTACGTCCTAAAAGAGTTAAGAGAAATCAAGTGCGAATTTGAGGAAAAAAAAATAAAAACTAATATCTGAACTTTGGTATCTAAATTAATGATGGAGAAACTATTGATAAATATCTATAAAAATGGAGCTATGTTTAATAGTTTTTAAAATAAACTCTTGCTATATTATGATTTTATTTTTGTAGGTAAAATTGGCCATGATGGAAAGGAGATTCAAGCCAGTCAGTCACCACAAGTCAACGGCTATGGTTTTGTTGATACTCCATCCCCTGTTCCAGGAGCTTGTGAGTCTCCATTGATGACTTGGGGTGAGATAGAGAGCACTCCTGCTCGTCTGGACAATAACAATGACCCATTCATGTCTTCAACTCCGGGATCTGTTTTTAGGGTATGTAACTCTAGTTACTTTAGTATCCATGGATATCACTGTATTACATTCAGACATCATTTAGCACATTCTTTCAGTGGGGGATAGAGCATCAGTTTGGGGACACCATGATACAGTAGGACTTTCTTGCTCTTGTAGACATCCAGTTGTGCACAACCTCTAATGTTATGTAGATATGATTTTGTACATCCTACAATTCACCCCACAGTTTCTGAATTTCTTCAAAAATCTTTCTTTCCAAACCATGTCAAAAGCTTTACTTAGGTCTATACATGTTGCTAGTACCAGTTTCTTGGAAGACATCTTCCCGCCGAAGACGGATGTGTCGGACCATTTGTGCAAATAAAGCGGCGACACAATGCATTTCCATTCTCTGGACTACATCCTTCTGGAAATCTAATAGGATCATGGTCCTGATACAAGGGATATCCAGTGGGAGTTTGAGAATGAACGTTGAAGAAGAAGAAGGAAGACATCTTCATTCTCTTGAGAAATGTAGGTTGCCTGATCTTATAGTAACACTACGTAAAGAATGACTGCTGTGACACAAGGTGTTTACTTTCAAAATACCACTGCAATCTAAGATTGATAGTCCTTGATATCTCTTGCTCATTGTAAATATATTCAGACATACTGGTCTCATAACATGGCCAAAAGATACAGATTGTCTTTTTCTGATATAAGTAACCGATCTTGCTTTAGACTCTTTCAACAACCTCTCATTAGTATTTCTAGTTGTCCATGGTACTCTCTGCATTCTTGTATAGAACCATATCTCTGTTGCTTCTTCTTTGTTAGCATGGAACTGGCATGTGTCCGAAGTTATGTCTCTTCTATAAACTTGACTGTGTGTTGTAACTTGTACAGGATCCGTAGAGTTATTCTGTCACTGTTGTTTCTCTGGCCAGTGTATTTGCCTCAGCATTCCATACTTCAGGCATTCCTGAAGAATATGTTCTGCTGTTTGAGGTGCCTGTCCATATGGCTGTGTTGCCAATCTTGAACTTTGTATAAATGTGACTGCGGAGTCAGTTGTGTCCTGTTCTGAGGTGCAGAACAACGACTTGTTGGAGTTGGCTTTCTAATTGCCTTGATCATCTGTTTCTTTTGATGGTATTTTATTGGCACATCTGGTTTATCATTGGCAGCTCCCTCCTTAGCCAGATGATCTCGTTTCTAGGCATTCCGCAGTGAGATGTAGCCACTGCATAACTGCTTTACTCTGCTTAGTTTGGTCAGTAGTATTTACATGTCTGGTAGTTTTCTGAACTGGAGCACTAGTTTACGTCTGTCAGGAATACTACAGACTGTGAACTAACTATGTTGGCTGAACTGTGTCGCATCTCCGCAGCAAGGATGTGGCCTCAATGGGGTTGTTGCCTCAAATTTTCTGCTATCCTGTTTATTTATTGTCCATGACTCACATCCATATGTTAGAATTGGTGTTATGTTGCTCAAAAGAACTCTCTTCCTCACCTTCTAACGGTAAAGCTTCAAACAAGGTAATAAAGTTTTACTAATAACACGAAACACACAGACACACACACAAATCGACGTTTCGACCAAAAGGCCTTTATCAAGGATCACAAACACATAAATCAAAAAGAAGTAGGGACGACACAACTTGCGTTCACATGTCTAGTAAGTTGGCCGAAATGATAGAAAAATGAATACATTTCCGCAGTTTGTACATATTTACGATTATTCACCTTCTAAAGACAGGGACATTTTACACAGTAGAGGCACCAACAACTTGTTCGTCTTTGATAGAATCGAAGTCGTCAGAATGAATGCATATTACAGACACATGAGAATGCAAGTAAATGATAGTGTGCCATCATGTTGCTGCTGCAGTCATTGTACCTGAGACGGTACTGCTACCCTCAGACTGTACTGTTCTTAATTTCACTTGTTTATGTAACAAACACTCCAAATATAAAGATAAGTCAAGTTTTCCAAATATAAAGATAAGTCAAGTTTTCCAAATATAAAGATACGTCAAGTTTTCCAAATATAAAGATACGTCAAGTTTTCCAAATATAAAGATAAGTAAAGTTTTCCAAATATAAAGATACGTCAAGTTTTCCAAATATAAAGATACGTCAAGTTTTCCAAATATAAAGATAAGTAAAGTCAAGTTTTCCATGCCATTGTGTTGTGTTGGGGTATAAAGTGTTAGGTCCGTATTTTTCATTGACCACCTGCATATATGAGGATCAGTATCAAGCTTGCAGCCATTACTTTCTCAGATCTGGTACCTGTTTTCTTAGACTGGGTCAACCTAAAAGCTGTTGTTGATTCAAAAATATATCCAGTTGAACTGGAAATTGAACCTTGGATCACCCAAACAGGAAGCCAGTTCACTAACAACTGAGCCACCTCTGCAATATAGCGATACCATCACAACATACCAGATTATTTTATTCAGATGTACACATCTGTTACCGTTCCGGTGTTCTGCAATTAATGCAAAATTCCACTCATCATCAGCTGGAGTGCAATACAATCTGTACATCTTGTCAACTTCTCTGTCGTATTGTTACACGAGATGGCTCGAGATAGTCACAACACACTACTGTCAGTAGTGAGAAAATCGAGTGTGTTGTTGGGATCCGCAAGAGCAGCAAAAAATAGCAACACTTTGACTGTCATAAGAGATGACTGAAGTGCTATATGGGTGAAATTAGCTGTCTCATTTCATGTGTCAAAGTGACCCAAAATCATTGCTGAAGTTGGATGTGTCAGACCGAAATGAGATTTTTAATTAGGCCGCAGTGTGATATGTTCAAGTAGGTCTCAGAGTAACATTTTTAATTATACAAGAGTGTGGTATGTTTAATTAGGCCACAGTGTAAAATGTTTAATTAGGATGCAGTGTGATATATTTAAGATCTCAGAGTCATTTTTAATTATACCAGAGTGTGACATTTAATTAGATCATGTGTTGAGTTTAATGTCACAGTCACATTCGATTAAGTCAGATCTTCCCAGCAATATAACGTTGGGTCAAAAGGGCATGAGCCCATGGACTGCTGGATCAGTAACCAATGTAACCAAAGACATTAATTGTAGAACACCGGAACGGTAACAGGTGTGTACATCTGAATAAAATAAACTGGTATGTTGTGAGTAAATAATACGATCTGTGGTGGTATCTCTATATTTCAGCGGTGGCTCAGTTGTTAGTGAACTGGTATGTTCTGATAGTATCTCTATATTGAAGAGGTGGCTCAGTTGTTAGTGAGACATGCTTAATTAGGCCAGACTGTGACGTTTAATTAAGCCACACTATGATATATTGTTGTGTAATTTAGACGTGTCACAACCTGTAATCTGTTTTATCAACAGATTCCTGCTGTCCCCAAACGTGACAGACTAGCTTTAGAACTATCAGAAAAAGCTAGCAAAGCCCACAGAGCCAAGAAGGAGGAGGCCATCAGACAGGTCACTCGACGTTTTGCAAGGTCAGTTTTAGATAATCTCTGTAGTATAGCAGTCAATCTCTGAGCATTGAAAACAATAACTAAGATTTTACAAGCTACTTTATCAATCTCAAATGTTACCTTTACCCAAAACAACACACAATTTTTATGTAACCTCAATGCTGTGGTAGCATAATTGTGGCCTGTTGCTATGCCGTCTTGTAACTACGATAAACATTTAAAATTTAAAGATTTAATCCAGAAAAATGCTAAACTTCAGGTAGCAATAATACACCTGTAACTTCCTTTTCCCATGGGGATCATGTGGAAAGCAGATGGTAAATCAGAGCAGTATTAAAATTTGTATTCATCTGTCCTGATCAGCACAAATTGAGTTGAAATGGAAGCCATTTTTAGAGAAATTCTAAGGATTGTGATTCTAATAAGGATTATTGAAAATATAAATATAAACCTGTGTTGCAGGGTTGCCATCCCTGCGCTATTATGGAGACGAGGGCTTGATGAAATATAGACATCTATTTTGTTTTTTTGTTTTGTCGTTTTCTGTTGTTTGTCTCTTGAAAAAGGTTCAATTTGAGCCGATACGTTGAGAATTGTCCTGTTTAGTTTTATTGTATGTTTTTTGTTTTTTTTCTTAAATATATTTTTATTAATAGGCTAGGTAAGTGTTTTAGTAACCTTTTTACCTCATTTTGCGTTACTATTATTGAGAATAATTGTGTTGTCAAAGTAGATATTATGAACAAATTAGTTTTGTTATAAAATGACAGGATAGAATAGGCCTAGTAGCCGCAATATATTCGGCAGTGAATATATTCACGCTGTGTATCATGCTAATATTGTTAGACGTAGTGAAGAATGGATTGACAAGGATAGCGTAGCGACATCTACGTGTTTCATTTATTTTCACAGACGATCTTATTAATATGTTAGTTTAGTTATGAAATAATCATCATCATTACGTACACTCTCCGCAACAAAGGGTGTCTGAAACAGACCTCCAACATCCTCCTGTCTTGGTGGTATACTCTGTTAGACTGTAACCTGTCCATCTCGTGATGTTACTCTTCCACTTGCTTCCAGACTTGAGGGGTTCCATGGATGACCTGAAGCGAATCACACAATTCATTGAAGCTATTGGTGCTGTAACTTGTATCTCTGACTACCTCTTGTTCGCCTCTCCTTGACTTTACTGTACCCTCGAATAAAGTCTTCAACAAGGTGACATATCTTTTAATGTCCAAAATATTTTATTTGTTTGATCTTTATTTCCTTTAATAATTCTTTCTACTACAAAGTGTTGTTAGAACCTTTTTTCTTTTCTTTCCACGTTCTCACTATTCTTCCATATATCTACATCTCAAATGTTATAACATTTATAAATACAAGAGCCATTTAGCAGAATTTTATTATGGATGCCGAACATTAGACAAGTATAGATGAGGCAGTGGATGACACACATCGGACAAGTATAGATGAGGCAGTGTTATTTTCATTTTCCGCCTTCACTATTTTCTCAATCCAAACTCAATACACCATCCAAACTTACATCATTAGATTCGGTATTCTATTCCTTATTTCCATACAAAAATCTCTAAAAACAAAAAAATTACTGCGTTTTCCAAACACGCAATCAAAAATTGTGAATTGTCAAAAAATAATCAGACTGCGGGGGGAATTTACACAATTTTTATTGAACTTGGTAAAGATTAACTTGTGACATGTAAATAGTTTGTTCCATATTATCAGTAAATATTGGTGCTTTTCCTGACAACTTTACTACATGGACATCACCCTTTATAGGGGTGTTAATAACGCAAAATGTAGGTCACTCACTTTGCTAAACTGTGACAGATTGCCACTATATGAATTCACACATAAATGATTAGTGTATGTTGATGAGTGCCATTCTGTCAGATCGGTGTAATTAGTTTAAAAACGGAAGAGTTTCTTATCAACAGGTTAACACCCCTCTAAAAGGTCATGTCCTTTTAGTAGGGAGTTAACAGGAAAACACAAATATTTACACATCTAAAACATTTTCTCTTTTTATTTCCAGTCCTGTTTCCAAAATTGGACTAAGTTCTTCAGAACGTCTCAACTCCATGTCACCAGCCGCACAGAGACTTGCTAGTAAACGTCTTGGCATTCAGACATCATCAGATAAAGCTCTCCAAGCCAGCTATACCCCCAGTCCCTCACACGAGCTACCTGGAACTGCTACTCCAGTTAGATTGACACCAGGTTCCAGGCGATCACGGGGCTCTCTTCCAGGAAGTCCTGCTATAAATACACCAGCTAGTTCTCCGGGCGGTACCACACCAACCTCAAATCCAAATCAGGAAACTTCTCTCACAGACCACCTTCTCAATTTACCAAAACGAAAACGGAAATCTGCAGCAGATTTTTTCTGAGCACCAGGAATCAACTGAAGCATATCCTGTATAGGAGATTGCTATTCTGAGCGCAAGGACTCAAACATGTCCTGTATAGGAGGTTGCTATTTTGAGCACCAGGACTCAAGCATAACCTGTATAGGAGATTTCTATTTTGAGCGCCAGGACTCAAGCATAACCTGTATAGGAGATTACTATTCTGAGCGCCAGGACTCAAGCAGTATAGGAGATTACAATTCAACATTTGCCGAATGTTTAGATATCACTAATACATCCAATCGTATCAGTGTGGATGATCAACTTTTGAACCACGAGAAAGTTTGACAGTTGTGTTTGTGAGATCAGCCCACTAAACATTCTATGGCCAAGCCGACCAAGTTAGTAGTTCAACTTTCCAAAACACATCTGTGAGATCAATGCCATGCTTTCTAGCTGGTACAGCAACAGGCAAGTCAGTGGTATCTTCACTAGCTACATTTCTAATAGTTACATCTGGTAGCTACTGCGGTGAAGGAGAAAGGGCTGACCATGAAGGCGATGGACTGACATTAAAAATAACATGAGCATGTCATTGTAAAATGCAAGCCGCATGGCCAAGACGGGAAGACAATGTCACATGACATCTAGTAGATAAATGACATGCTAGTACAGCAACAGCCAGGTCTGTGGTATCTTCACAATCTATCACTCAGAATTCATATTGATGAATATATCTATGTGAAATGTTCTTTGTGGTGAAAAATGTGGTTAGACTTTTAAAGAATATTTGAAGACATCTCTCACGCATTGCACCATTGACCCAAGTTCTTGGGGAATCACAGCTTGACCAGATCAGTGTGGGTGCACCATTGACCCAAGTTCTTGGGAAACCACAGCTTGACCAGATCAGTGTGGGTGCACCATTGACTCACGTTCTTGGGGAACCACAGCTTGACCAGATCAGTGTGGGTGCACCATTGACCCAAGTTCTTGGGGAATCACAGCTTGATCAAATCATTGTGGGTGCACCATTGATCCAAGTTCTTGGGGAAACCCAGTTTGACTAGATCAGTATGGGTATTAAAAAGTGAAAAGAGAAGAATACTGCAGGCAATTCGAAAGAGACAAAAATAGAAGACACTTCTTTTCTGTTTACACTGCAACAGGCTTCTCCGAGCTTGGACTAGACTCCCCAGTCATCTACAAACTCATAAAATACCAAACCTCATATTAATAAAAATGCAGTGTTCATCTTCTCTTTCAAAGGAGAAACACATCATTAACCACCTGTGTGACAACCATATTATCTGACTTGCAACCAGTTGTCTGTGTGACAACCATATTATCTGACTTGGAACCAGTTGTCTGTGTGACAACCATATTATCTGATAGCCTGCAACCAGTTTACAGTATTTGATTCTTCTTCTTTTGTTCACTTGAAACATGTCTATATATGTACAGTATTTGATGACATCTAACCATATAATAATATATGAAGTATATCCTGTGTAAGGTATTACTTCTAAACTATTCTTGAATTTTAAAACAATACTCATGTTTCTAAGGTCGACAGGAATTTTCATTTATTCCTGTGCTTCTTACTTGCTATTACTTATATGTTCAGCAACCTTGCCAGTTCTATACGACCAGACCGACTTTCACTGTGCTTGAACCCAGATCTAGTTCAAGCACGTTGGTATTCTGCAAGTGTTTCACTAACCTTTAGGTCACACAAGCTGGCATCGTCAGATTATTGTCTGCCCCCAGGTGAATGATGGTTGATCTTATCCACACTTTCCGTTAAGATAATTTGGCGTCAAACAATTACCATAAATAGCAATGTTAGATAATACCACTTTTAATCATGATTATAGCAACTTAATCACAGACAGTTGACACCATTATCTTACTCCCACATCAAAATTGTTTTTATTTTGCAGAATCTTTTGTTATGCTGATTTATGGTTAACATATCATTTTCAAATATTAGTGTATCATGTAATCTATTGACAGTAAGATTTTCATTGTGTCCTGATGGTATGAATGTCATAAAATAAGAATTGTGTGTCCTGATGGTGGTGGTGTGTGCGCATATCCAGAATTTATTTCATACCCAGAGGACTCCAACTCTAAGCTGATGAGACATTCAGACCAGTCTTTGAAAATGTGTCTACACAGGTTTCCGTAGAATAAGTTGATAAAATGCAGACGAGGTACAGTGGAACCCTCTTACAACAATAAGAGGACCAGTGTCCTTTCCGTACAGAACACGCCCAACCCCTCAGTACAACTCTGATCAGTAGTTCATACACACAAAAAACTAAGACTGGTTTAGTTTTTAAAATTGCAACCAAAACTTTATTTAAAAGCTAAAAGTGAAACAGGCATCAAATATATATATATCTCATTTAGTTGCTGTGAAAATCAAATGGAATTTCAGTCCTTCTTACAATGACAGAATCATGTTGGTAGATGTCATACGTTTGTGTACAAACTGATCTGATCTGAGCATGTTCAATGAGCTCCGACACTAACAATCCATGATTTTCTATTCCATTTATTTTTATATAAATACATGGTTCTATTTTCTGGAATGAATAAATTCTCACAGTTCTGTAATTGCAAGACATTACTTTTTACATAAAGTCTTTTAATGTTGTCATTTAAAAGAAAACAGAAAAGATGTCTTGATAATGGTACTGGTATATATTTTCTCTGACAAAGACTTATGTTGATTGGATGCTTATATAATAGTACCAGTCACCTGTGTGTTGTCATGCCTGAAGCAAAGATGCAACTAAGAAGGATTAAGGTGGGGTAAGCTGTGTCGCATCTTACTGAAGATATAAGTGATTCAAAAGCCATGCTGAAGTCATGCATATATGTCAGACAGAAAGACACTTATATTGCATCCAATTTTAATCACGGCAATGCAATCTGCTCTCCAAATTACATCCTGCTAACCAGGAATATGAGAAAGAAATGCAGTAAGAATAAGGTACCAGTTCTGATCAGAATATGCAAGTTGTTGTCACACAAAGGACAAGTGTGTAGATACACCAACAGATGATTTGTTTAAAAAAAAAGTATTCTATCTGAGACCTAAAACTACACAGAAGATAAATGTGTAGTTTAGAGACAGTAACAACCAAACTGTTGATTCTTAAAACACAAAAAAATACACATCTAATGATAAACAACACAACACATATTTCTGCTTAATAACATACAACACTTGTCAGTGTGTAACAAGATAGACTATTTGAGCAATCAATACACATTGGTTGGCAATTATGGAAGGTTCCTTAAACTATTCTACACATCAACCATACTTTCACAGCTGATATATAACTTACCATCTTATCTCATGACCACAACACTCCTAATGATGATTCATACAAAAGCTACTTCTGGAAGACGGAACATATAAATGAACCAATCAAATAAAATTGCTTAATAACAACTGAAGCTTATCCTGTATAGGACACTGCTATTCAACTATTGCTTGCTAACAAACCAAAACTTTTTTTCAGTATCGAATATTCACATTCATTCCTTATAAATTGAAACAACATTCTATTATGATAAAAAATGTGAACAAGTTTGTTTACAGCTCATCTTTGACGTTGATTTGAAAAGTTGTGAGGATGTTCAGTCTATCATTGAGCTGTTCTTTTTTCTTATCACTGACCTTGCCAGATCGTAATTTCTCTACTCGTAAAACCTCGCTGGCAATAAATTCATCTCCCTTTTCCAAGACTTTCTTCAAGGTTTTGATATAAACATCAGCAGAAACTTTATCTGCTTCTTGCGTCAACTGACCTGCTGCCTTTTCAGCTTTTTCTAATACTGCACCTCTCTGGTCCTTGGCTGCCTTCAGAAACTCTCCAACAAGTTTATCAAATTCCTCCAGACATCCAGGACGACCAATCCACAGACCTGTCAGTATAGATCAATACAATTTTATAAACAATAGTTCACTTGCTGTGTCTACAAATATGAAAAATAGATTCAGTTTACAAGACTTGGAATGAGAATTGATTGCAATGAGACAAGCAATATCTCCAACACCTCACATCCAGAAAAACTGTCACCACAGTGACAAGGCATTTTTGCTCAGATATTGGTAGGGTGACCAATCTTAATATATGAGTAGATGATACTATAGCAGCATTTAGAGTACACATTGAATGTACAGCTATTCAATCCACTCCCTGCAACGCCTGAACTGGTCAAATGCAGTATTGACATTTTTAATTTTATTATTGAATGCCCCTAGAGAAGACAACACACGCTAGGGGACTGTTGTGTGAGAGAAAAAGCTATAGTGGCAACAAAGGCTCAAATGTCCAGCATGAAACTGGCTAAAATGATGTTCATGGTTGAGAACACAAGTCAAAATTAAATGTCAGCAAAACATCTCACCACAACTGACTAGGACACAGAGTATATACTTTTTAATGGCTGATGGACAGAATGGCAAGCAGAACATTTATGGGGCTGCCACTTGTGCAGTGATGATGGTTCCTAATCGAGAATTAATGTGACTAAGGAGGTTTAGGGGATGGAGTTGGCTATTTCATCCCATGAATGGGCAAAATATTCCACAGTCTAAGTTGAAGTCAGATCTGTCAGGCTGAAAGTCAAAGATATTGCAGCTAAGCTGTAAACCAAGCCACAACACATTCTGTTCTCTGGACTACATTCTGCTAACATGCAGGAGTTTGAAAATATGAACGTAGAAGAATTGATTTATCAAGCAAAATTTTGCACCTTTATAAAGTTAAAATCAGTTTTAAGGGACAATGGAATAGCAAACTTCAAAATGAATCAACTGATAGCTAATAAACACCAGGAGTGAGGGATGTAACGATATTTGGAATTTTGCACCTAGTCCTAGCGGCAGGATTGTTGCAGAGTGCACTGGAGCATATAAGAGAACTACTTTCAGTATCTGCCACTCACAAGCCCCTGAATGATCCAGATTCATCTGTTGTTTTTTGCATGTTCCTTGACTGTCCGTCCGTTTTATTTGATAGGAAAAGGATCTGACCTTCCATCAGCTTCATTTCTCACGCTCGCATCCCATAACCAAAATTCCCATTTTCAATTGATTATGAAAATATCACTTTTTTTATTTTCAGTGCAAACATCTAGTGAACACTGGCTGTCTGCATGAAAATAAGTTGTGGCTAAGCCATTCACTTTCTTCTCAAGAGGTTGCGGATTCATATTATGTTTACAAAGTGGATTTTTGCTAAAGATACCTGGGAATTATTGCACGAGGATACAAAGTTATATGGTGTGAGTGGTATTCTTGGCAGGTGATGTGACACTTTGTTGAGAGGGGTGAAGTTATCATCCTAACTCCGCAGTGAAGCTTGGTTACACAGATCTCAAATATCCTCTATCGCTTGGTAGTGCCGTAATGGTGCACTCTGACAGTGTGTATCCCATCTCATGATAGATTCTAGTCTAGAAAAAACGTTAATTGTTGTCTAAACTGCTGGGTATGACAGCACGTGTTATGATACATGATGTGTTCACAGTACAGAAAAATAACATCCATTAAGGTCAAATAGCCAGATTTTTCATCACTGAAGACAAATCTGCAGAGTATTTGCCATTAGCTCTGTATACAGCATAGCTGTAAAGATTTGTATGACATGCGTATGTGAAACACCTTACAGGCAAAACAGAATACGACTTGACCTTTGAGACTAACTTATAAGGTCAAATCACCAAATTTTTCTTAAGAGCCAAAGGAAAATCTGCAGAGCATTTGCTGTTAGTTCTATATTTAGAACAGTTGTAAAGTTGTATATTTCAGCCACACATAAATTATATTTGTGAATCAGATCTTACAGGACATACAAGTACGTCTAAGCAGCGATTACTGCTAATTGTTATGATGTACCGATACATCCCATAGGCGTCGAAGGGGTTAAGCTGTGGTGACCTAGGAACCTCTTGCAGCTTAAATATTTTTTCCAGTTGAACTGAAAATCAAACATAAACCATCAGACACTGAATCTAGTGCACTAACCATATCTAACCGAAGACGGATGTGTCAGACCATTGGCGCAAATAAAACGGCAACACAACACATTTCCATTCTCTGGACTACATCCCTCTGAAAATCTAATAGGACCATGGTCTTGATACAAGAGATATCCAGTGGGAGTTTGAGAATGAACGCTGAAGAAGAAGAAACATTAAAAGCCACAAGTTCACATACCTGACTCTCTCATAACAAAATTTTTGATGTCATCTGAACTTTCTGCATTGGCAGTAAAAACAATAGGTTCCTTTACTTGCCCATTCAGGAAAAGTCTATATGCAGGATAATTCTCTTTTGTAATGCCAAACCTTTCTGCCAGGTCTAAATTGTCTTTATCTCCATAATCTAAATAAGGAAGAGAAGAATGTTTGATCTCTATTGAAGCTATTCAAACAAAATTAAAATAATGCAAATGATAGATGATATACATAGAAATAAAAAGAGGGGTAAGACAAGGATGCATTTTAGTGTGTAATTAATATGCACACTGATATCATTTTTAAACATATAGAAGGAATGTCAGGACTCTAGATCAATTGGAAAATAATAAACAATCTGAGATATATGCAGATGACACAGTCCTCTTAGCAGAAAGTTAGCAGGAACTAAAATGACTAACAGATAAAGTCAATAAAGAATATGGATGCATACAAGCAAAGCCATGATAATAAGCAAAATTGCAGAATAGGTGCTAAACATAAAAATATACAGAGAGATACTACAGAAAGTAGATTATTACCAATATCTTGAAAAACAATCACAAATGATGGTAGATGTGAAACAAAAGTTAAAAGGAGAATAGAAATGGCTAATCCATCTATTTATCATCTTTTCTCTGCTTATGTGAGGTGTCACAGAATTGAATGACGTTTGGTTTTTGGGCTATTGCATGTTTGGGCGCTTGATTTACAGTAAATACTGTGTCAGAATGTTGGTAACTCCTTCAATCCACTTCTTCTTGGTCTTCCTCTGTATCTTGCTTTTTCCATATTCATGTTGTATGCTCTTGTCCCTGGCCAATACGGTTTCATACTCATTAGGTGGCCGAACAATTTAAATTTTTCAATATATTTTAGCACTGTTATTGTTCCAACAGTTCTTGTAATCTTCTCTCATTTCTCACATCATCTCTTCTTGTTGCTTTTCAATGACATGAAGAAAATATTTACATCTAAACAAATTACAAAACAAACTCAAAATGAGAATTATAAAATGTTACATCCATACTATATTAACCTTAGGCACGATGTGTTTACAATTACGTAATTTCTCTCCTGCGGCGGAATTAGTTTTTGGAAATGTTACGTAATCGTTGGTGGCTGTTTTGAAATCATGACATTTTTGCTGTTAGAGATATTTAAATCATATTTGCACATATGAATAAATATTATGTCAATGTATAAAAATTTGCATGCACTCTCGGTAATGGTGAATAAGTACATCTAGATTACTGGTGAGCATAGTGTTAAAGAAAATAAAGACCACAACAAATACACTATTTTAGATATATTAATTAAAGGACATGACACCTTGTTGAAGACATTACTTGAGGGGAGGCAAGTAAGATGTAG
This sequence comes from Meghimatium bilineatum, assembly GCA_034231615.1. Taxonomy (NCBI): domain Eukaryota; kingdom Metazoa; phylum Mollusca; class Gastropoda; order Stylommatophora; family Philomycidae; genus Meghimatium; species Meghimatium bilineatum. The sequence goes on along the minus strand of CM067309.1, from coordinate 39,557,702 downwards.
GCAGAGATACAAGTGGGAAACATCATGAGATGGAGAGGTTACATACAGTCTAGTACAGTGCACCACCAAAGCAAGAGACGGAAGATATTGGAGGTCTGTTGGTGCCAACCTTCTTTGTGGAGACACCACTTGATGAAATGATAGATGAGTTGTAAGCAGAGGAGATGTTAAAGGTAAAAGAATCAAGGAATAATGAAGACATACAGAAAAAAATTAACAATGCTGGTTAAACAAATTACAGACATAATAGACAGCAGAAAATGCCACATTATTTTTTATAACCCTTTCAGTCATGGCGAGCTTAATTTCCAGGGCAAAAGAATTCAGCATAAATGAAAAGTGACCATACAAGAAAATGAATGATTGGTTGCTGATCCAGCGGTCCATGGGCTCATGCCCTTTGACCTAATGCCATTGAATGGCATTATATTGCTGGGAAGTCTGGATTTTTGGCCCACCCCGGGACAGAGCCAGAGAATAACTATCACACCTCCAGGAAGGTAGGTTTCAACCTATGCACTGCTCCCAGCCACTGTAGCCAAGATAGGGTTCACTGTGCTCATTCCTCGCCACCAATTGACTACTGATTATGCCAAACTTCTCTATTGCTCTAGGCATGCAACCAAATGTTCAAGTCAAAAGGATTGTCATGTCCTGAGTCACTGTGCCTCTATGATGGGTTTCAGCCATAGTAAAAAACAGTGCTTTCAGTTTTCTCCTCCCCAGTGCTGCACTGTACATCTCTGGCTCCCTCCCAACCACAGAGGGTGCATACATATATATTCAGGTAAACATGAAACACATTTCAACAACAAAATAAAAGCATAATTGTCATGGGTGGTATGTCTAGTGGGCCATTGGTGAGACCCACAGACGCAACCACATGCGTAAGAAAATGAATAAAAAATGTAATATTTTAAATCAATTTTTATATTTCAAAGTTCAACTTACAGATAAATGGAAGAGGTGTGTGCACTGATCTGTGAACATATTTTGTGAATGTCATGTAAGACAGGTTTACAGGCAAGAGGAAACAAAATGAGCACCAGTTTCCTGTCAACTTCATTTACTAGTATCAAAATGTTTGCTGATAAATTTTCAAATGAAAAGCTGCAAAGCAGTCTCCCTTACACAGCATGATAACATGATTTCCTAGTCCATCGATTATCCGATTATAGATCATCCGATTATCCAGCATGCACCTAAAAGTTAATAGATATCCAGAATGATGATCTGATGCAGACCAAATTTTTATTCCCTAGGGTTTTTTCATATAGGTCTACTGTTTAAATTGGAGTTCGTAAAAGCTATCAATACTATTTCCCTTTAACATCTTTTTTGTGTGCTTTATTTGTGGTAGAAAAAACCCCCATCAACTGGGAAGTGATCCTGAGACACTGAAATTAAAGCAGTGATCTATCAACTGCACTACCAGAACTCAGAAGTTAAATACATGTTAAATACAATGTGCCACAACTGGTAAAATACCTGCCACTTGGACTTCGGCAACAAGGAGGTCATGCTGCTGTAAACTGGCCTTTGCAACTTCCTTGAAGACATCCTGTTTCTTGCCATAAGGATAAGTCTCATCAAACTTGACTAGCACAGCCTTGTGCTTTTGAACAACCTGGAAAAGTTTGTACAGTAGAAACCCTGTATAGTGCATCCTTTTATAACAAATTTCCCTATATAACAACACTTTTTCAAATCCTCAATTACACTCATGCCTATTACATCAATCGGGACCAAGTTGTTATAGTGGGATGTGTATTATGACTTGTTCATTATACTGTTGTTGCTATGTGCAGCTGAATCCTGGACTATCTATGCATGTAAGACAGCTTATTTCCTCCAGATCAATGTTCTGATCATCCCTAACAGTGTTTTCCCAACTTTTTTGGCCCATGGCCCCCTTTTACCCTTGATTCGTTAAAAAAAAAAGTCACTACTATCTTTGACTATTGCTTCACATGCATTACCAGTGGAAGAAAGATATGGATATTGACCAGACCCCATACACTAACTTCATAGGTAATAACAGACCATCATCTTTTGACTTAACACTTTGCTCACCAGCAATCCAGAGCGTACTTGTCCGCCATTACCAAGGGTGCATGCAAAATTGTATACATTGACATCGCCATCTTTAAAAATGTGTATAAAATCAATCTAGTGTAAGAAAGCCTAGAAACATTCTATGCGTGGTAACGACTATTTGCACTTTCTGAATTAATTTGAAAGCTCCAGAGTTATTTCAAGTACAAAATGCTACTTATAATGCTAGGTCTAGATTTACATTAATTTCTATATAAGTATATATCATACAATATTTCCTTCGAAATCTCAGATATTTCTTCTTAAAAACTCACGTACTAGGTTTATATTGTTATTCCTGACATGCCGCCATTTTTACAGAACATAATTTCCCAGAAACACTATTTTTAGCACATTATTGCATCCATCGGAATCATCATTCTTATCATGTTAGGAAATACCTCAAAACTAGGTCAACTTTCACTGTGATAGTAGAAACGAAAGATGCGCCTAAATTCAATCATTGTACCAACATTGTGATAAATGTCAGACATGGACACTAACAAATGAACAGAAGAGAAAGCTTACTATGTGTGAAATGAGATGTCTCATTTTCTCATGAGAAAAGCAGCAAATAGAACAAGAAGAGATCGGATCGTGTGAGGAATGAAGAAATTACTGTTGATTACAAAAATTGCTGGGACATCTGTGGTCAAATGTTTAAATGGTTAGGCCATTTAATAAGAATGAAGTATTATTGGCCAGCAGCAAGAGCATACAACATAGAAATGGAAACAGCAAAATACAGAGGAAGACCAAGACGTAGGTAGATTGAAGGAGTTACCGACATTCTGAGAGGTCATTAACTCAAGCGACCAAACATGGCACTACCGATCTTCATTCAATCCTATGCGACGCCTTACAGCAAAAGCGAAGAAGACAATAGATGATAAGACGTACGATTATTCTTGGTGATTATTGCACACGTAGGCTAAGACTAGCATAGGTTTAAATCGTATGACCCGAGGGAGTCATTATATCTGCGTGAGTCTACTGTCACTACAACACTACCAGTCGTTCGTTTTACAGCCTTGTCGTGCAGAAAACAGATGAGACACGCAGTGAAATATATTTATAAATATACTTAAGAAACGATTAGATTTTACCTAAATTACCTTATCAAATACGCCTGTGTTCAATGCGACGGACCCAAGCACAATATCACCACAAATATGGTGAAATACTGTAGCAAGCACAACCAACAAAACGACAACCATATTTCCAGCAGTAGACATTTTCGAGAAACAAGCCGCTGCTGTTGACCAATCATAAATACTTTTGTACGACAGGAAATCAATTTTCTAACGGCCACGACATATATAAATTGAATTATGATTGGTTGGCTCGACAAGGAATGTAACTCTGATTCAAGTATCAAACTTCTGATTATAGCCCCTTCGTATAAGAAAAAACAACTCACGTGAATTAGTCTTCACCATCATAGTTCATTCTCAAACTATATCTCTTGTAGCAGGACCAGGACAATGGTCTTATTAGATTCCCAGCAGGATATAGTCTAGAGAATGGAAATGCGTTGTGTCTCCGTGTTATTTGCGCCAATGGCCAGACACATCTGTCTACGGTGGAGTGCATATAGTCATAGATATCTTACACAAGACAGATCCGGCTGACGTAACATAATAAAGAGTGGTGCAGCAGCTGCAGAGAACCACAGATACGATGCTGCGTAGAAAAAGTGTGTTAGAAGAAAGGCAAGAACAGCTCAAGTCCCACATCAAAATAAACAGAAATAGGTACTCATGTTATCAAAATACTGGAATTAATTCATTTGAAATGAAGTGCTACAGAAAGATCCTACGAATATCATGGACAAAGAAAAATAAGAATATTGAAGTTTTGAAATTACTGAAACTAAATGAAGAGTGGTTTCTAAATACCATCATAAGGAAGCCATAGTATTTTTGATACTTATAGCGACATGATGGTATCCTAAGGCTGATTCTAGAGGGCAGAGTGTCGGGGAGGAGAAGAAGAGGAAGACCAAGAAGATAATGAACCAGCGACATAGAAGAATTTATGCACGTCTCTGGCCAATGCAGGCCTGCTTGCCCTGAACAGAGAGGCGTTCAGATTATCCACGATGAAGAAAACATTCTGGAAAGAATATGTCACCTGATATATATATATATATATATTAATGTAATAATGTTACTGCAGCACTCTTCACTTTGTCAGACATCCTCTGACAGTTTGGTTATTTAACTAAATTTCTTATTGTTACACAACACATCACATACCACAAAACCCATCACATACCACAAAAAATCATAAAACACATCACACAACATAACATCCATCAGTTAGTAGCACATTACTGTTCAGGATGTAGCCATCAATCTAGACTTTTTTTTTGGCCGCAGTGTTTTTTTTCCTGTGGAATATAACTACGTTCAGTACTATTATTTTATTAAAGATCCAGATGAACAATTGCCGGAAGCTAGATTTGAACCTGCTACCTTTACCATCATAGTTGCGATCTCTATCACGCAGTCGAAGAGCTGGACAATCACTCATCAACAAATACATAAAAATAGAGCAAACTTTTGAGTATATTTATTGAAGCTTGTATAATAAATAAAAAAGTCAGAAAACCATAAAGGATTCTACTGACGCAGATAATGTAACCATATTATCACAATTTCAAGTATAAAACATATTCATCTTCTAGCTCTTATCACAATTTCACATCTGAAACATTCATTTTCTAGCTTTCATCATAATTTCACATCTGAAACATATTCTTCTCATTATGCGTTCGTTCTCAATCTCCTGTAAATTAACACGATTTTTCCGGGGAACAGATTGCGTAATGGCAGGGTTTATAGCTTTGCTGTGATATCTGCACCTTTCAGACACATTCGACTTCAGCAAGGCTTCTGGGTGACTTTGACCCTATATGGGATGGGACCACATAACCTCCTTATTTGCCTATTACCACATGCATGGAAGGAAACAGTGTTGCTATTATTTGCTCCCCTTTCAAACCCGGACAACACATGAACATGAAACACATCCATCAATTATTCCCCATCACAATTTCATGTTTGAAGCATATCCACCATCTAGCTCTTTGAAATCAGTAAAATAAAATATTCAGAAAAACTGTAAATATAATACAACACAAGCAAATGACACATTTATATACTTATTATATTTGTAACAATTGTATATTATTAATAGGTAGAACTGCAGCAAAATTATGTTCAAACAGGCGAAAATGAAGACACAGCAATCAAGTTTTGTAAGTCACTGGCTGTACAAGTGAAAATACACAAATCAACATTCGAACAAAATACTTTTATAACTGTGTGGATAAATTTTAAATATTTTTATTGTTGCGATGTGATCATAGGCAGTGCTGTCATTTACTTATTATGTGCTATGTTTTGTTTTTGATAAAGGCCTTTTGGTCAAAACATTGATTTGTGTATGTTTTCCAGTGATTCGCAAAACTTCATTTCCCATCTGTTTTCAATATTCTTTAAACAATTGTATAGGCACTGTTGATCAAAATAAAATCCACAATCTGTGCAAGGCGTACAAATATTTGACCACAAAAAAGTCAAGGCACAGAAATGTTTGGCAATGGTAAATCAAGGCGCACAAATGTTTGACAATATTTAGTAAAGACACAAATATCTGACATGTTTTCTATTTGTTACTGTTGTCTGCTACTACTGGTAGTTTCTACATGGATTAGTTACAGGAACATAGCTGGACTAACAGTGACGGTCGTCAAGTTTCAAGATGTCACTAGCTCTTATCCATCTTTTATTTGGCCTTTCTTTACATGAACACCCATCCCCATGCAAACGCACTTGTAAATTTAAAGCCCAATTTAAAACTCACGCCCTTGTCAACGCATGACAAATATTTTTGACCACTTCACCACAGATTTCCTCCAAGAAGCTGAGATTGACATAATCTTTACGTCAGCCTAATGATAATGTACATGACTGACAGTGTGGATCAAACCAGCATACATTCAGGAGCTAAAATATTTGGTTTGGGAACCATATACTGTATACAGCATTACTATTGAAGTATTACTATATTGTTAAGCATATTCCTTATGACAATTTCATTGCATGGATTTTTTTTATTAGAGAGTTTTCATGGGATGGACAATAGTCCATATAGTTTCAATGAGATGGATGGTGTTCCTGTATTTGTGTATTCATCCTTGTGCATCACCAGTATAATGTGGATAGTTGGCTTTTCAAACTATGAATAAAGTTTCTGCATGTTTACGAGTCGGACTCACTAATGTCTTGACCACCAAGCTGACAAGAAGTACGATTTATCTATGTGACTTGTCTTGCATGTTTATGAGTCGGCCTCACTAACGGCTCAACCACCAAGCTGACAAGAAGTACGATTTATCTATGTGACTTGTCCTTTGGAGAACATTGTTCTCACCATCACTCTGTAAGCCTCTCTACTCAGTGTTTTCCAGTGTCATATTTGTCATAGATGTCATGTGTCCATCATAGTCATGGTCTATCACTTGTTCTTTTCCTTGGAACTGTTTCCTCCATGATTAATCTTTATAAACCATTGTGCCTTTTTTATGCTCAAAATATGTTAGTTCACATTTTTTTTTTTAGCTTTGAGGAGTCAAGTCTTCTTTTAAGTTCAGGTTTTTGTAGACATTTACATTGGTTCATCTTTCTGTCCATGATATTCTTAGAACCTTTCTATAACATATCATTTCAAATGTCGATATTTCTTTTCCATTGCAGTTGTCATTGCTCATGTTTCACCACCATATTTTGCCATTTGAAAATTATAGCCTCTTAATAGAACAATCTCCTGTGGTGTTGATGGTTGATCCGAGATATTCTAGTTGTTCTTTCTCAATGACTATTTTAGGCTGAGTCCATTACTGTTGATATGCATTAGTTTTGTCTGTGCGCTGAGGAAAGATTTTGTGCCTTGCTATGATGTTTAACTGACATAATCATGTGTTCTAGACCTTTGGGGCTTCTTGATATTTGGTTGGTGTCATCTACATACCAAATTTATGGAACCTCATGGTCTTCGATAGTAAGAAGTTGAAACTGTTTACAGCGTGGGTCTTCATGTACATTTTGCATGATGTTTTCTGCATATATGTTAAACAGATGATTCCTTTTTGGATCTCAAACCAGTCAGTTGTTTCTCCCTCAAGGTGGACAGAAGTATTTCCAATAAAGAATAATTAAATTATTTTAATTAGCGATATAAGAAGGCACGGAAAGCCGATACTATCAATAATTTCAGGTGTGTTATGAAGTAAAATGTCTTTGAGTAGTCAACGAAACAGGTGTATATGTCTTCATTGAGCTCTCTGCACTTTATTATATTTCTGATATTGAACATGTGATCCCTAATACCTCTTGGGGGTAATCATGTGTTTCTTGTTATTGAATAAGTCTCAGTAGTTTGCCATTGCTTTATGAACCAGTTCTGATCGCTTATCAGTTACTGTCCTTGGTAGCAGCGTAGTGCACTGGCTTCGCATATGAGTGGTCCTGGGTTCATTTATCAGTTGAGGTGGATATGTTTTTCAGACTGCAATGGCTCCTGAGTCAACTCAGCCGTAACTGGGTACATGATCAATCCAGAAAGTGAAGACTGTGAGGGAGAAGAGATGGCTACCACCCTCATATAGCAGAACCACTGAAATGTGAGATTGCTAACATCTCACACCCCTTACTACTTTCCTTGATGTGACCTCAGCACAATATGGGACCTAATATTGCAAATGTGAGCACTGGTTATTCTCTTCAATAAAATAATGCTGTGGAATTAGAATATCAACTTCTGTCATCAATCTCAGACATCATACATTGTCTGACATTCTGACATCATACATTGTCTGACATTCTGACATCATACATTGTCTTGACGTTCTGACATCATACATTGTCTGACATTCTGACATCATACATTGTCTGACATTGACATCATACATTGTCTGACATTCTGACATCATACATTGACATACATTCTCTGACATCATAAATTGTATGACACTCTGCATACATTGTCTGACAATCTGCATACATTGTCTGACACCATACAATTTATGGCACTCTGACATCATACATTGTCTGACACACTTACATCATACATTGACACTCAGACAGAATACATGAAATATTTACATATACTTAAATCTCCAAAAGCAGACAGTGACATACGTTGTCTGACACATTTACATCATACATTGTCTGACACTCTGCATACATTGTCTGACATTCTGTATACATTGTCTGACACCATACATTGTCTGACACACTTACATCATACATTGACACTCTGACAGAATACATGAAATATTTACATATACTTAAATCTCCAAAAGCAGACAGTACACAAACCAAAGTTGCATAACAGAAATATATATGGATACATCAAAAATATGGATACATGATTTAAGCAGCACTACAGAATAATATACATTACAAGTGTACACACAAAAACAAACTCTCTAAGGTAAGCAGTATAAAATGTGTATATAAAAAATAAATCTGCACAGAAAAGTGTACATGGAATCAGGTATAAAATAAATCATAATGCATTTGAGAGAATAATGTGTACAGACTGTTGTGTACATAATTTACTGTACATTTTTAGCTATACACAGCTTGGAATTAAGATTCATAAAATATAATGCGTCTCAGATGACGTGATATTATTTGCAATGAAAAGGGCTGAAATGGGGCAGATAATTGAACTCTTAATCTCTGTAAAGCCGTTAAAACAGTCAGTTCAGCATATCCCTTCTGCCGAAATACAGCTAAAACCTATATTTGAATAGTTACTTCTAAATACATTACAGCAGGGCAGAAAAATCTTTACAGCGGAAAATGATTTTTTTTTAAATTTTAAGTTTGTGTGTGTTCTCAAATGTCAAGAATCCTGGTTCTACTAGATTTCTAGCAGGATGTAGTCAGAGAATGGAAATGCGTTGCGTGGCTGTTTTATTTGTCTCATTGACCTGACACATCCGACTTCGTTGGAGGACTATGTTCAGTGTTTTACATCTTCCACTGAACGGTGGACATCTGTAATCATATATAATCATATGTAATCATATGTAATCATATATAATCATATGTAATCATATGTAATCATATGTAATCATATGTAATCATATGTAATCATATGTAATCATATGTAATCATATGTAATCATATGTAATCATATGTAATCATATGTAATCATATGTAATCATATGTAATCATATGTAATCATATGTAATCATATGTAATCATATGTAATCATATGTAATCATATGTAATCATATGTAATCATATATAATCATATGTAATCATGTCGCTAGTAGTAATATGCTGCCGATATCAGTATTGACTTAAGAAAGCAGGTTGTTTCCAACCTGGTGCTCATGAGCACAACGGTACTTTTGGCACTCTTGCTGTAAAGAAGTGCTCCATACGTGTTAGAAAGTGGTCGCTAGCACTAATGATTACATGTATGCTGTGCTCACCATAAGAAAAGGTTGAGAACCTCTGACATAGAGGATTCTTCTTCTGCGTTCATTCTCAAACTTCTGCTGATTAGCAGGATGTAGTCCGGAGAACGGAATGCGTTGTGTCATGGTTTACAGCATTGCTGCGATATCTGTGCCTTTCTGCCTGACACATCCAACTTCAGCATGGCTTTGGGACCCTCAAATCTATCCCATAACCTCCTTAGTCACGACATGCGTGGAAGGTAAACAGTGTTGCTATTCTTTGCTCCCCTTTCGGGTCCCTGGCAACACACGTGCGACATAGAGGATTTACTTCATTGTACAATTAACTGTCTTACCAGTATAGAATAACCATGCAATGGATACCCTCTCACTGTGGAAAACCAGGAAATGAAAGAGCAGACCAATTGGCTAAGAAAGGTGCTGCCGAAGACCAACCAGAAGTACCAATCAACTACCATCAGAAAAAACAGATTTGAGCAAAAAATTGTAACATCGTAACTTGACATGCATATTGTAAGAGGTGACTAAGTTGGGTTAGGTTGATGGGGGGGGGAGAAGAAGCAAACTCATCTCAGATTGTCAATAGCTAAAACAAATGTATGCCACAATTGAAATGTGTTGGCCGAAAAGTGCAGATATCACAGCGACACTGTAAACAATGTAATACATTCTGTTCTCTGGACTACATCATTTGAGAGAACATACAGAAGAAGAAACAAATAGATAACCAAGATTTTATGTTCAAAAGAACTCACAAGGTTAGAGGATTGACTTCATTGTACTCAGGTTTTCCCAAATGTATTCTGTTCTTCTCAAAGAAGCAGTATGCCTCCTTCTGAGAGTACCACTCATCACACGTAACTCTGTAGCTTCAAGCAATAATTTCCAGGGATTTCTGGGAAAAAAATCCCCCTTGTAAACAAGAAATCACGAGCTGGATTTGAATCTGCGACCTCTTGAGCATTAGACTAATAGCTTAAGCACTAAATAGATCCCCTTTATTTTATGATGGTGCCCCACAATAACATTCAGTTCATGATGGTGCACCACAATAACATTCAGCTCATGATGGTGCCACATAATAACATTCAGTTCATGATGGTGCACCACAATAACATTCAGTTCATGATGGTGCCACATAATAACATTCAGTTCATGATGGTGCCACATAATAACATTCAGTTCATGATGGTGCCCCACAATAACATTCAGTTCATGATGGTCCCCCCCCCCACAATAACATTCACTTTATGATGGTGCCCCACAATAACATTCAGTTCATGATGGTTTCCCCCCCCCCCACAATAACATTCACTTTATGATGGTGCCCCACAATATGATTCAGTTCATGATGGTGCCCCACAATAACATTCAGTTCATGATGGTCCCCCCCACAATAACATTCACTTTATGATGGTGCCCCACAATATGATTCAGTTCATGATGGTGCCCCACAATAACATTCAGTTCATGATGGTCCCCCCCCCCACAATATGATTCAGTTCATGATGGTGCCCCACAATAACATTCAGTTCACGATGGTGCCTCACAATAACATTCAGTTCATGATGGTGCCCCACAATAACATTCAGTTCACGATGGTGCCCCACAATAACATTCAGTTCATGATGGTGCCTCACAATAACATTCAGTTCATGATGGTGCCTCACAATAACATTCAGTTCATGATGGTGCCACACAATAACATTCAGTTCAAACAAAAGTTGACTATAATAAATAGCATGTCGCAGAAATATGCTTGAATATACACAGAGAACAGACAACAATTATGAGAATGAATGTAGTTAATGAAAAACAAATTCTGCTGTATGAAACAACCCTATGACCATGCATACATGTATCTTCTTCTTCTTCTGCGTTCATTCTCAAACTCCTGCAGATTAGCAGGATGTAGTCCGGAGAACGGAATGCGTTGTGTCATGGTTTACAGCATTGCTACGATATCTGCACCTTTCGGCTTGACACACCCGACTTCAGCATGGCTTTGGGTCACTGACCCTATACGGGATGGGACAGCCAACTCCATCCCATAACCTCCTTAGTCGCCTCTTACGACATGCATGGAAGGTAAACAGTGTTGCTATTCTTTGCTCCCCTTTCGGGCCCCGGCAACACACGGGGGATACATGTATCTTAGCAGTAACAGAGACAGTTTTCACAAGTGTGGTAACCGGAGCATGGACATCTAGCTAGTTCAGGGTGCAAAGAACAAGGTCAATGTCTTCTTTCCAGGCATGCTGTAGAAGATGACTACGGAAAGTTAGGGGATAGATGGACAGCCTGCCACCGGTGAAAAAAATCATTGTTACTACATGTCTCAATTTCTTACTTCTATCTTCGGTTTTACTTACTCACCAGTTGCTATATGGGTTAGCAGGTTGAAGTGCCTTAAGCTAAGGGAGTAAACCCCTACTGAAAATCTGGAGGGGAGACCATAAGGCAAGACTGCGGTGCATTAAACCATCTTCTGCAGTTTTGCTTACTTCCAAGTGTATCTACATTGCCTTTCCCTTGGAACTAATCAACACAGTAGAGAGGAGATTAGTGCAAATGTGCAAGATACTTCCTGCATACCTCCTACCCAGGCAAGCAATCATGCGTGAAACAGGAACTGTGTTTCTGCAATTTAACCAATCTGAGTCTCATAGTCAATTTGAAATTTTACACTGTCCTATTTCCTGATTGTAACGATGACTAAAGACTATTATAAGTATCATAGACCAGGTATTGATGTTTCGATAAGAATTTTAAAAAACTAGTAGAAACTTAACTGAATTAGTAAATATTGGAATTCAAAGGAAATCAAATTGAATACAAAATGAGATTCTTTAATTCATAATATTAAATAGATGTTTTATGGCTTAGAAACATCATATGCATAAACAATCCAGCCGATCCGATTATAAAGCCAATACGATCAGCCAAGTGCAAATTGGTTTATTTGTGATCTCCGCTTAATAAGGAATTTTCTGTAAATATTATAATCTTTACTCCATATGCACTTTGCCCCCATCAATGAAGTGGCGTGCCGAGAGAACTACTTATAGTAGCCTCTCAATGAAGTGATGTGCCGAGAGAACTACTTATAGTAGCCTCTCAATGAAGTGGCGTGCCGAGAGAACTACTTATAGTAGCCTCTCAATGAAGTGGCGTGCCGAGAGAACTACTTATAGTAGCCTCTCAATGAAGTGGCGTGCCGAGAGAACTACTTATAGTAGCCTCTCAATGAAGTGGCGTGCCGAGAGAACTACTTATAGTAGCCTCTCAATGAAGTGGCATGCCGAGAGAACTACTTATAGTAGCCTCTCAATGAAGTGATGTGCCGAGAGAACTACTTATAGTAGCCTCTCAATGAAGTGGCGTGCCGAGAGAACTACTTATAGTAACCTCTCAATGAAGTGATGTGCCGAGAGAACTACTTATAGTAGCCTCTCAATGAAGTGATGTGCCGAGAGAACTACATATAGTAGCCTCTCAATGAAGTGGCGTGCCGAGAGAACTACTTATAGTAGCCTCTCAATGAAGTGGCGTGCCGAGAGAACTACTTATAGTAGCCTCTCAATGAAGTGATGTGCCGAGAGAACTACTTATAGTAGCATCCCAATGAAGCGGCGTGCCGAGAGAACTACTTATAGTAGCATCCCAATGAAGTTGCGTGCCGAGAGAACTACTTATAGTAGCCTCTCAATGAAGTGACGTGCCGAGAGAACTACTTATAGTAGCCTCTCAATGAAGTGATGTGCCGAGAGAACTACTTATAGTAGCATCCCAATGAAGCGGCGTGCCGAGAGAACTACTTATAGTAGCATCCCAATGAAGTTGCGTGCCGAGAGAACTACTTATAGTAGCATCCCAATGAAGTTGCGTGCAGAGAGAACTACTTATAGTAACCTCTCAATGAAGTGACGTGCCGAGAGAACTACTTATAGTAGCCTCTCAATGAAGTGGCGTGCCGAGAGAACTACTTATAGTAGCCTCTCAATGAAGTGGCGTGCCGAGAGAACTACTTATAGTAGCCTCTCAATGAAGTGACGTGCCGAGAGAACTACTTATAGTAGCCTCTCAATGAAGCGGCGTGCCGAGAGAACTACTTATAGTAACCTCTCAATGAAGTGGCGTGCCAAGAGAACTACTTATAGTAGTCTCTCAATGAAGCGATGTGCCAAGAGAACTACTTATAGTAGTCTCTCAATGAAGCCATGTGCCAAGAGAACTACTTATAGTAGTCTCTCAATGAAGCGATGTGCCAAGAGAACTACTTATAGTAGTCTCTCAATGAAGCCATGTGCCAAGAGAACTACTTATAGTAGTACTCTGCATCTTCAATCGATAATCCAGTGAAATCTCAGAATTAGTTCACTTTATGAACAAGACAATGCGAGCCGGATTCGAACCAGTGACCTCTTTAGCACAAAGATGATGGTAACCCTTACGTCAGGGAAATTCCCAATACATTAATTTTGATTAGCTTTCGACAATGTCTGCTGTAATTCAGCATCATCAAACCCATAACCAAAACTCCCTCTTCATAGAGTCTTCTAGACTGGTTAGAGTAGTCAATGACATCCTGTGCCAGGAATGATGGTATTCAAGAACATAGAGTCTTCTAGACTGGTTAGAGTAGTCAATGACATCCTGTGCCAGGAATGATGGTATTCAAGAACATAGAGTCTTCTAGACTGGTTAGAGTAGTCAATGACATCCTGTGCCAGGAATGATGGTATTCAAGAACATAGAGTCTTCTAGACTGGTTAGAGTAGTCAATGACATCCTGTGCCAGGAATGATGGTATTCAAGAACATAGAGTCTTCTAGACTGGTTAGAGTAGTCAATGACATCCTGTGCCAGGAATGATGGTATTCAAGAACATAGAGTCTTCTAGACTGGTTAGAGTAGTCAATGACATCCTGTGCCAGGAATGATGGTATTCAAGAACATAGAGTCTTCTAGACTGGTTAGAGTAGTCAATGACATCCTGTGCCAGGAATGATGGTATTCAAGAACATAGAGTCTTCTAGACTGGTTAGAGTAGTCAATGACATCCTGTGCCAGGAATGATGGTATTAAAAAACAAAAAAAAATATTCATATGGAATCATATCTCTTATTTATAACATAAAAAAGAAAAGTAATATGTCTGATCTATGACAGAAAAATATATAAAATAATATATATATAATCTATGACAAAAAATTAAATGTAAATGAAATGTATGACAGAAAAAAATCTATATATTGTATCTACGATAGAAAAAAACATATTATTAATGTCTGATCTATGACAGATAAAAATATAAAATAATATATAATCTGTTACAGAACAAAAATATCTTTAACCTGTGATGAAACACAGATAAATATAATTTTATATCTCTCATGTATGTCTGAACAAAGGCAATTGCAATCATTTGTACGAGGCATGTTCAAATGAAAACGGGACTTGTGGATTTATTTAAAAAGTATCATACGCAATTTAATATTTTCAACGGAATTGAACAAAGCAACCACTTGTGAATAAGAATGCCCCTGGGTTCATCAGAAAAAATCTCCGTATGCATTTAGGCAAGCATCCCACTGTTTAGGTAGACGTCGAATGCCGTCCGAGAAAAAGTTGCGTGGCTGTTCTCTGAACCATGTGGTCACCGCTGTCTTCACGTCTGCGTCGCTGTTGAATCGCTGTCCCTTTAGTGCTTTCTTCAACGGTCCGAACAAATGGAAATCACACGGGGATAAATCGGGACTATAGGCTGGGTGATGAAGAACTTCCCAATTCTTGGCTCTTATCGGAAGGTGTGTTCACAGACCCACTGTGAACACACCTTCCGATAGTTCAATTTCTTCCGAACAACCATGTGGGCTGTCCCAATTGACATATGGAATTCTTCTGCAAGCGAACGAATGCTCCGACGACGGTCAGTCAGTACTGCTTTATCAAGCACGGCTATGGCTTCTTCTGTTGCAACAATATGCGCCTGACCTGGCCGTGCAAGATCTGCCGTTAACTCACGTCCGTCTTTAAACATACGCACCCACTCCATCACTCTGGTCCTCGACAAACATTTGTCACCATATGCTGCCTTCATTCTCCGATGAATGTCTACTGCTTGACATCCTTCAAATGAAAGAAACTGGATCACAGCACGCTGATTCACTTTGGACGGGTTCGGAATCACACCCGCCATATTGTTAACAGTCTTCTGCAGCACATATGCATGCTGGGAAGATGAACACGTGACCGTATGTAAATTATTGGATACTCATTACTAGTGCAAAATGTCATCAATATCAGTGCGCTCTATCACGCGTGGTGTAACAAGTCCCGTTTTCATTTGAACACGCCTCGTAAATTTAAATTATATGTATGTATACAATTTTTCATTTGTGAGAACGTTAATATCATTATCATTCATTTTACAAATACAATCTTTAATCAGTGAAAGTCAAAAGTTCAAAGTCATAAAGGATTGACTTCACTGTACTCAGTTTCCCATATGTACTCTCACTATCATCGAAACAGCAAGCTGCGTACTAAGAGTACCCCTTATAGATCGTAACTCTGTAGATTCAAGAGATAACCAACAGGGATCTCCAAAGAAATCTACCTTATAAACAATATGACATGAGCCGGATTCGAACCCATCACCTCTTTAACGCAAGGTGAACAATCAGTGAAAGAACAACAAATTCACACCAATATTATTTTAAATAATACAATATTTCACGAATCTTCAAAAACTGAACTTTTTATCATCCATAAACTGACTGACAGTTTATCATCCATTAAATGACTGACAGTTTATCAGCCAGAGGAAAGACAGAAACAAACATGCTTTCCCAGTTTGCAAAATAAAATACTTCCAGAAAAGCTCCAGCCATCCAGAATAATCAGACATCCAAACAAACAGAAAAATGTAATGTTAGGTCATAAACAGACAAACAGAAAAATGTAATGTTAGGTCATAAACAGATAAATATAATATAATGTTAGGTCATGTTACAGACAAACAGATTTAATACAAAATGATGTATATCCGCAGAAGAGGGATGTGTCTGGTCATTGGCGTAAATAAAATAGCGACACAGCGCATTTTCATTCTCTGGACTACATCCTACTGGAAATCTAGAAGGATCGTTGTCCTGCTACAAGAGAGATCAAGCGGGAGTTTGAGAATGAATGATGAAGAAAACTATATTAATAGGTAAGATGAAACAAAATTTGACAGATAAGATTAAACTCCAATTTAACAGGAAAGATCAAACAAGATTAAACTCAAATTAAAAAGATTAAACCCAGAACCAAGATTAACAGATACAATCGAACCCAGATTTGACCGTTAAGACATGCATATAAATTTGGCACAATTGAACCCTTTGGGATCAATGCCCGACAGTCACATGGATGATATCGCATTCTGTTATTTGTTTTATTTCGCTGATATTTTTTCTCTCTATTTGCTGTTTGTGTTGTTTCACCTCTGACCTATTTTTAACCCAGGTTATATCCATATTTTTCTCTGCCATGTGAACATCAATAGTGCCATTGTAACTTGTCACTTTTTTGTGTTGTGTGTAGTCTTTATAAAGGCCTTTTGCCAAAAACGTTGATTTATTTGTGTTAAATTATGTTTTCCAGGGATCAGTAAAACTTCATTACCGTGTACCAAGCTTCGCCTGTTGGATTTTAGTTTTTCTGCAGTGAGTATATATTTTCCAACTTCTTTGATTAAAAGATGGAAAACAAAATCATTCATATCTCTGATTATGCGTTGGAAAACAATATTTTATATCTTTGATTAATAGATGGAAAAGAATCATTCCGATTTCATTATTATTCATTAATCATTCATATCTTTGATTATTAGATTATTTCTACAGAATCATTCATATTGTTGGTGATAAGAGAACAATCATTATTATCTTTGATTATACAATAGCAAACACAAATTTATATTGTTGATTATAAGACAGCTGACAATCATTGATAATTTTGATTATAAGATAGCCAACAATAATCGGTTCATGTTTGGAACGTGTGCCTACTAGTTTATTGTAAGGATAACAAATCTAAATATTATAAGCAACAATTAATCAATAATTAATTTAAATATAAATTATTTTAGGATTTGGGGTTAGGAGAGTTGTGTTTTACATAACTAACCCTAACCCTAAATAAATTTATATTTAAATTAATAAATTATACACAAACTGATAAACGTAGCCAAGAAAAATAATCAAATAGGTAGGCACACATTCCAAACATGAACCCACGAATCATATATTTGATCTTAGAACAGTTAACAATCATTACATAATCGACAATAATTCACTTTAACAAAAAATACAAGGTAGTTGAGAACCATTCACTTCTGTTACCATAAGACTTCTGACAATCGTTCTCATATTTGATTAGATAATAGTTGATAAACATACAAAAACAACCATTGAAATCCCAACCGCTGGACAGATAAATCTGTGACCACATTTGATGTATGGTTAAATATCATTGTAAATAATTTACAGAAATAGAGATAGTGATATTGTTTATGAAATTGTAAGTTGATGATTTTATCCTTTTGTTTATGAAATTGTAAGTTGATGATTTTATCCTTTTGTTTATGAAATTGTAAGTTGATGATTTTATCTTTTGATGAAACCTGTCACGAAACTTCAAATGTACAGCCAGATTTAAGACAAACTATTTCTGTCTGTATTACAAAGCAATGCTTCAAGATCAGTCCAGATGATGTTCTTATTTTTGTACTTTCTTTGGTTAACATCTATACTCTCAAAATTCAGAGTTCCTCTTTGATTTCACATATCTCTGTACTCAAACTCGAGCCATCCAAAGATATCAACAGACCACACTATTTTGTTTTAACCAGCAGAAACCTGCCATCGGCATATGTCACATATTTCCTGCCCTGATAGCAACCCAATGGGGCATATGTCATATTCCAATTAATCACTTATTGTAAACAATCTCACATGATCTTTTCCGATCATTATATTGTAATAACTATTTGCTAGAGTGATTGACCCTGAATTTTTCAGCAGTATTTGAAATACCCGTACATTATATTTGGTCTAATAATGTTAGGAAGCTACAATGAGCTACATTGTTTATTTCGCTTTGGAAAGCCATTGTTAGTGTAGGCGTATTCTTCTAGGATGCTGATTTGATTGAAGGAGATTTTGAAGGCTTAATTGTGTTAGTTACTGTAGATAAAAGTATAATAATGGAAATATTGACAATAATAATAGTGCTGTCAGTAGACAAGGCTATCTGGCTATCATCATCCTTGGCTCCATGAGTAAACTTGGTCTAGTCTAGGCCTATTAGGAAACTGTAAGTCCTTTATGTTCATGTGTTTTTGTTATTGTCCGTAGCCCCACTGACACACAAAAAACAAATAACACCACCATATCCAGCATCCACTTATCTCCAATGTTTCAGAATTTGAAATCAATAAATAAAAAAAGTTATGCCACAAGAGCAAATGCAGAAAAACTCGAAAAACTCGAAGTCATAAAACATGGCAGAGTGCCAGAGGAAGTACTCATTATTTTTCTCTATGTTGCTACAGGTTAAAACAGTCCACTGCAGACTGTTGGGTCACCGTTACAGATTGAGAACCTCATACACAGATAATGTCCATGTGAATCAGGAACTCAAAATCCTAACACATATTTCAGGATTGTCCAACATACAGAGAGCAGACCTGGTCAGAGGATACAGATTTAAGGTAAAAGCTATGAGGCAGCCGCTCTGACCTGGATAAGACTGTGAACTTTGCCCCTGACAACAGGCCTGACAATATAGCATGACCGTAGATGCTGAATGTAAAAGAAGAAGAAGGTTGAGTCATAAGGTCAATATGTCTCAATTGTTCATACTGGGGATATGTACCTAGCTCTGTGGCAAAGTGGTACAGAGCTCATCTGTAATGGCCAAGGTACTGAGTTCAATCCCCGCCACAGGCGTTTGAGCATCTGGACTGCTCATAAAGAAATGGCAAACTACTGATTATACTTATATTGTCTAGAAAATCCCTACAGCCAAAAAATTCTGGATTGATGGCTACGCCTGAATAGGATATGCTACCAATTAATGTACCTATGTCTACCTAGTAGATATCACTCCCCATATCTACTGATGTCTTCCTTTCCTAGATTTCACATAATCTGTAGAATGAATGATTGTTTGCTAAAAGCAAATAACTTTTGTTTTGCTTCGACCAAACTTCTCATGAAATAAACTTTATGGCAGTCCTTACATACACAAGCACACACTCTGTTTTTCAATCTGTGTTAGTAGGCAAATCTTCAGGGTCTGTCCTGAAGACATGATTCCCCCGACTACTGAAGCCTTCCTTTCCTGGACTTGACATCATCTGTTGAATTATTGTTGACTGACATCACATGATTGTTACTTTCAATTATCTTAGAAGCATCATCTTGCTTGTGGATTGAATATGCTGATTTCCTGCTTCTTCTGGAGCTACTTCTTAGAATATCACTCTTTAGAATGCGCCAGAAAAGGATGATATTCATAACATCCATAATGAATGTTGTAACTGTAATTGATAAGAAGTAAAACGTGGACACCTTATTTCTGTAGATGTAACACCCACTGCTAATTACAACCAGAGGGATGCCTCTAAACAGGACAAAGGAGATGAGGTTTAGATACTTGATCAGAATATACTTGGAGCTGTCGTATGGTGTTCTGACCATCTGTAACATCTTCCGCCAGTGTAGGAAGACGGAATTAACTTCCACCGTCAGAGCTACGATGTTGAAGGAAATGTGTGCTTTGAGGTGGATGTTGTAGTAGAACATTCCAGTCACCTGCAGAAGAAATCACAGAGGTTAATCTTGGACAATACAGTAGAAATCACAGCGGTTAATGTTGGACAATACAGTAGAAATTTGCGGTTGGTCAAGTACGGAAGAACCCGTGTGCAATAGTTGCTAAGCGATTTGGTGCCGTTGAACGGACTGGTTCAATTCCCGTTAGTCTCAAGAATTTTTTAATTGACTCTGGCTTCCTACTTAAATTTACTAGTAGAAATCACAGAGGTTAATGTTGTACAATACAGTAGAAATCACAGAGGTTAATGTTTGCCAATACATTAGAAATCACAGAGGTTAATGTTGGACAATGTAGAAAAATAAATAATAATGGTTAATGTAATTACGAGCTGTACAGATGAGAGATTATGAGCTGTACAGATGAGAGATTATGAGCTGTACACATGAGCCATTATGAGCTGTACACATGAGACATTATGAACTGTACACATGAGACATTATGAGCTGTACACATGAGACATTATGAGCTGTACACATGAGACATTATGAGCTGTACACATGAGACATTATGAGCTGTACACATGAGACATTATGAGCTGTACACATGAGACATTATGAGCTGTACACATGAGACATTATGAGCTGTACACATGAGACATTATGAGCTGTACACATGAGACATTATGAGCTGTACACATGAGACATTATGAGCTGTACACATGAGACATTATGAGCTGTACACATGAGACATTATGAGCTGTACACATGAGACATTATGAGCTGTACACATGAGACATTATGAGCTGTACACAAGAGACATTATGAGCTGTACACATGAGACATTATGAACTGTACACATGAGACATTATGAGCTGTACACATGAGACATTATGAGCTGTACACATGAGACATTATGAACTGTACACATGAGACATTATGAACTGTACACATGAGACATTATGAGCTGTACACATGAGACATTATGAGCTGTACACATGAGACATTATGAGCTGTACACATGAGACATTATGAGCTGTACACATGAGACATTATGAGCTGTACACATGAGGTACTAATTGCTGCAGTCTAGCATCTAACATTTTTCCAGGCTCAACCAGAAACATTATTTTTAAAAAAGGATGCCACTTGTACCACTTCTTGTCTTCCTGCTTCTTCTTCTTGTTCACAGTTTAACATGGCCACACAACAAGTCCGGTTTTCTTGATAAATTCTGCTGTGTTTGAAAGCTCAGCTACCATACAGCTTTCTATGGACGTCTGTCCCGTGGGCCAGTCCTCCTGCCTCAACTGTTTTAGTGTAATGCAGTCTTGCAGGATATGTTCTGCGGTCTGTCCTGCCTGTCCAATGGACACAGCGGTGATGGATCCAGTTTTAGTTAATTTAATACCAACTCTTCTAATTGAATTTGCCCAATGTCAACCTGTAACATTGATCCAGTTTGAAACACATACACACACACACACACAAATAAAATAACACTTGTAAGCATACAGTTTGTACTGGATCAGTGTTGCCATGAAGGTGTTGGGAAAATTTGTTATACCGTTGCCTAATAAATGAATTCTTCTTCCTCTTCTGTGCTCATTCTCCTGCAGATTAGTAGGATGTAGTCTGGAGAATAGAATGCGTTGTGTCATAGTTTACAGATTGGCTGCGATATATGTGCCTTTTGTCCTGACACATCCAACATCAGCATGGCTTATATGTTACTTAACCATCTATGGAATGGGACAGCCAAGTCCACTTCAAAAACTTCCGTAGTCATCTCTTATGACATGCATGACAGGTAACAGGGTCACTATTCTTTGCTCCCCTTCCAGGCCCTGGCAACACACGGGCAAGTATATGACGAATAGAGCAGCACAAGTGACTATTTCAGTACATGACCAAGTAGATCAGTACACATGACAAAGTACATCAGTACACATGACAAAGTACATCAGTACACATGACTAAGTAGATCAGTACACACAACTAAGTAGATCAGTACACACAACTAAGTAGATCAGTACACATGACTAAGTACACCAATATAAGTGACTAAGTACATCAAGACATGACTTTCTTACAGCTACGTGGTGCAGAGCCAGCTCCCACACAGAGCGGAAAGGGTTGTTGACTAACAGGTCTAGGAAATCATACAGGAAGTAGCCTGTAACAACATGAAACATGATTAGTCAATAGCATCCATCTTACTAATTCTATGAGTATGCTTTTAATGTTTCAGTGGGGCTATTTACATCTTCAGTAGTTAAGAAGAAATCTCCGCAAAATAGCGGTGCTTTTCATCATTAACTTAAGAATATCTCCGCAACTAAGGGGTTAATCAATCGCACCTGCAGTGTCTTTCTTATCACTCACTTTGAGAATCCCCGGACTCCTTCTGCACCCACCTGCAGTGTCTTGTCACTGACTTTTGAAAGCCCTGCACTCCTTCAGCACCCACCTGCAGTGTTTTATCACTCACTTTGAGAATCCCTGCACTCCTTCTGCACCTACCTGCAGTGTCTTATCACTCACTTTGAGAATCCCTGCACTCCTTCTGCACCTACCTGCAGTGTCTTATCTCTCACTTTGAGAATCCCTGCACTCCTTCTGCACCTACCTACATTTACCAGACATGTTCAGTTGCTTTGCATTCAAGTGGTATACATTTCAGACCTGAAACAGGTGTCAATGATTGATCTATTTGTTTACAACTGATTAAATAAACATCCACATGCCACCATTGCTGACACAGTGGAATCACTATACAAAAATGGGACGGACAAACTATTTATGTAATAACAAAAATTTGCTATATAAATTATATATATTTCAATCAATCAATCAGTTGCTATCCAGAGTGGCTTAGACAATCATGTTTCTCCACATCTTTCTGTCTCTTATGTTGTCAATAAGTTCAGTTGGTGACATTCTCTTGTGTCACAGTGACAACCCATTCAGAAATTTCTCTCTTTGTCTTCCTCTGTCTCTTCTCTCCTTGAACTTTCCGGTGGTTACTAAATGTTCACATTTTTATCTTCTCATCAGGTTCTAAAAATCTTCATTGTCTGTTTCAAATCTTTGCTATAATTTATCATTTTATTCCAGCATACAACGATATACCTCAGCTGCAAAAACACCTAAATACGCTAAATACCCATTGCGACATCAACATCTTGAGAATCAACATACCAAAATCAGAAACAATGAAGATATGCAGAAATCAATCCCAACTAGAAATAAACATAGACAGCACACAACTCAGCCATGTAAAGGATAAATATCACCAGCACACACTAAAGGAGAAACATCACCAGCACACACTAAAGGAAAAACATCACCAGCACACACTAAAGGAAAAACATCCCCAGCACACACTAAACGAAAAACATCACCAGCACACACCAAAGGAGAAACATCACTAACACACACTAAACTACCCAATCAAGGTGCCTGCTGTATTGACTAGGTTAACAAAAACAAAACACAGAAACCCACCAGATGAGAAACACACGCAGTAGTACGTCAAGTGTGTGATATGTTGTATAAGGTCGCTGTACAGATCCGGGTACAAGACTGTACTGTAAGAACAAAAAATAAACTCATTTATTATATGTATATGTCATTTTTTTTTTAAATGGTCACATTCATTCTCATACTCCCAACAGATTTCTCTTATAGCAGGACAATGGTCCTACTAGATATCCAGCAATGTAGTCCTGAGAACGGAAATGCTTCTTTTGTATCGCCATTTTATTTATGACATGGCCAAAAACATCTGACTTTGGCGGGGCTCTATCACTAAAAATTATGATAGTAAAGTGAACATGTCATTATCATCAAATATTCTATGAAGGTAGTTAAATGGAGATGTCATTGCACATGACATCTGATGACATTTAACATGACAATTAGATATCGTCAAACATCTTATGATGGTAGTTAAATTGACATTGCTACCAAACATGTAACATTAGGTCTTGTTAAACATTTTATGATGGTAGCTAAATGGACATTGCTACCAAACATGTAACATTAGATCTTGTCAAACATCTTATGATGGTAGCTAAATGGACATTGCTACCAAACATGTAACATTAGGTCTTGTTAACCATTTTATGATGGTAGCTAAATGGACATTGCTACCTAACATTTTTGATCAAAAAGAAATGAACAAACTAACTAATGGAAAAGTACATTTTTTTCAATTTTGAATCTATATTTCTATTTCATGGCATGTTGCACATCCATTTGTCACTGATGATGAGGAGGATTTTTACCACAGGTGTCGTCACACTAAGTCAACCACCTACTCACCCACACAGTCGTAACATACACAGTTGATTAATTCCCATATCAAGAAATAGTTATCTCCCATGTAAACACTAATATGCTACATACATACAAATCAATACAACGCATTAAATAACACGGTTTATTAGCTTCCAAGCTATAAATTGTATCAGTTTTGGCAGTAAACTACAGTACGGCCATAAAGTAAGTCATAAGTTTAGAAAAATATATGAAATATGGCACAGAAACAACTAAACAAATTATCACAAGGAAGTCATCAAGAACTAAGTCATCAGAATTGTTGCATATACTCAGGGAGAGATTGGGTATCTATGACATGTCCCGTGTGCACTGGTGTGACATCTATGACATGTCATGTGTGCACTGATGTGACATCTATGACATGTCCTGTGTGCACTGATGTGACATCTATGACATGTCATGTGTGCACTGATGTGACATCTATGACATGTCATGTGTGCACTGATGTGACATCTATGACATGTCATGTGTACACTGATGATCTGATGTGACATCTATGACATGTCATGTGCGCACTGATGATCTGATGTGACATCTATGACATGTCCTGTGTGCACTGATGTGACATCTATGACATGTCCTGTGTGCACTGATGATCTGATGTGACATCTATGACATGTCCTGTGTGAACTGATGTGACATCTATGACATGTCATGTGTGCACTGATTATCTGATGTGACATCCATGACATGATCTGTGTGCACTGATGATATGATGCAATAACACTATGATAACGTAATATTGTTACTGGTAACTAATATAACTAACAATTATTAAAACTAATGTAAAAGAGAAATAACACAAAAAACTAAGGAACAATGACTTTTTCTGTGTTATGATCTAATATAAACCTTTATCAAGAACAAATACATTAAAAAAAATAAACACACAAAATTATTAAATTATTAATGTAATGAAATGGTCTCACCTTTCCATCTAAACTGCCTTAGATAGTACCCAAAAAAAAAGAAAAGGTGCAATCACGTTAATGACTGGAAACTGACTACTTCAGTGCGCACCAGAACTTACATATTATTGATAGATAAAAATATAAACTGAATAAGTTCAGAGGAATGTCATAAGAGAAAGAATCATGAGTGTCATATCAGACCAATAGAAAGCCTCACATCAATGATGACAACTTTACACAAAATATACAAACACACTAAGTAATGTGCATGTGTAAGATCACACAAATACAAAAATGGAGATGGAAGCAATAAATAACATCAAAAAATTGGGGGAGAATGGGAGTCAATGGGAATGGAGGTTGGGCTTTGTAAAAACACAGCTGTTGATATACGAGGGGGAGTCAATAAGTAAGTCACAAATGGCTCTTTAGAAAAAAACTGAAGACGATAAAAACCTGAAAACTGTTTATTTTTACACATACATTATCCCTTTACTTCTCAACATAATTTCCACCAACATTGATGCATTTATCCCATCGTTTTATGAGTCCTCCCAAACCTGCTGCGTAGAACTGCGTGCTCTGCTTTTTAAGCCACATTTTCACTTCACATTCAACTTCTGCGTCAGTCGCGAAATGCTTCCCGCCAAGGTGGGTTTTTAGTGGACCAAAAAGGTGAAAATCACTAGGGGCTAAATCGGGGCTGTAAGGAGGATGTTCCAGAATTTTCCAACCAAGATTTTTTATTTTCTCCTGAGTTAATCGAGCCGTATGTGGTCTAGCATTGTCATGAAGGAGTAGCACTCCTCTAGTCAGCAGCCCTGGACGTTTTCTTCGAATTGCATCCCGAAGCACTGATAGAACTTCACAGTATGATTCAGAATTCACATTGTCACCTTTCTTTTTGAAATTGGTTAAAAGCACTCCTTGACAATCCCAGAACACTGTCAGCATAACCTTCCCTGCTGATGGTGTAACCTTGAATTTTTGGACACAAGGCGAAGAAGGATGTTTCCATTGCATTGAAGCACGCTTTGATTCAGGCTGGTAGTGATGCACCCATGATTCGTCCCCAGTAATAATCCTGTTCATCATGTTTTCTCCTTCATTTGCGTATTGACAGAGATGCTCCAATGACAAGCCTAATCGGTTCATTTTGTGTTCGTCCGTCAATTGTCTGGGCACCCACCTTGAACACACTTTCTTAAATTTCAATCGGTCATGCATGATGCTGTATGCTGAACCATGTGAGCACCCTATTGCAGCTGCTACAGCGTCTATCGTTACTCGTCTGTCACCTCGAATCATCTCCTCAACCCACTGCACAGATGCGTCTGTTGCAATTTCAACAGCACGACCAGATCGGATTTCGTCAACAATTTTAGAGCGTCCTTGAGAAAATTTTTTTACCCAGCTGTGCACCGCTTTACGGGACAAACAATTGTCAGCATAAACAGGAAGCATTTCTTTATGAATGTCTTTTGCAGGCAGTCCTTTTGCCCATAAAAAACGCACAACAGCACGTTGTTCATTGATTGTACACTCTGTAAGTACAGTAGCCATTTTGTTTTTTTTGCTGCGCATGCGCAAGGTACAGCTAGCGCCATCTAGCGAACATAAACATAAAGTTCTATGATGATATCAACTATAAACAGCTTTAGAAACCACCTACTGCATTTTCCTGCCATCCAACATCAATTTGTGACTTACTTATTGACTCCCCCTCGTATATGTTTATATCCTTAGATATGCAGATGACACTGT
The DNA here is from genome assembly GCA_034231615.1 of Meghimatium bilineatum. NCBI lineage: Eukaryota > Metazoa > Mollusca > Gastropoda > Stylommatophora > Philomycidae > Meghimatium > Meghimatium bilineatum. The sequence continues at coordinate 39,530,257 of CM067309.1, read as the reverse complement.
TATTTTAGCAGAAAGTGAACATGAACTACAAAGACTAATAGATCAAGTCAATAAATCAAGTAATGAATATGGACTGGATATAAATATTAAAAAAACAAAAACCATGATAATCAGCAAAGACACGGAAGAACAGGAGGTAAACATAAACATACATGGAGAGAAACTACAACAAGTAAAACAACATCAATATCGTGGACACATAGCCACAAATGATAGCAGATGTGAAACAGAAGTTAAAAGGAGAATAGGAATGGCTAAAAGTACCTACAATGACATGAGGAAAATAGGAACATCTTAACAAATTACAAACAAGTTAAAAATGAGAATTATAAAATGCTACATCTATTCCATATTAATGTATGGCTCAGAAACATGGACACTAAATAAACAATTAGAAGACAAAATTGATGCCTTTGAGATGTGGGTATATAGAAGAATAGGGAGAACATCATGGAAAGAGAAGAAAACAAATAAAGAGGTGCTAAAGACACATAAAATGAAGAAAGAACTACTAAGAGAAATAAAGATCAGGCAAATAAAATACTTTGGACACATTAAAAGACATGACACCCTATTGAAGACCTTACTTGAGGGTAAAGTCAAAGGGAAGCGAGCAAGAGGTAGGCAGAGATACAAGTGGGAGAGTAACATTACACGATAGACAGGTTACAGTCTAGCAGAGTGCACCACCAAGACAAGAGACAGGAGATGTTGGAGATACGCTGCAGCCAACCTTCGTTGTGGAGACGGCACTTAATGATGATGATATATATGTATATTCATATATATATATATATGTACACAGATAAACATATATGTACATATACATATATCTACAACAAACATGCATGCGCAGACACAGATATATGCATATTCACATATTAAAAAGTTCATTCACAGACGTATGAAAGGTACCCACACAGACATCGTACCATAAACAATATTACATTAACATAGTTGTTACTGCTTCTTCTTTTCAGGGCTACTACTGCCCTCTCCACCTTGTCGGATATCCTCTGACAATTTGGTTATTTATTTATGATCTGATGACTAACCAACTAATTAATAACAAGCTCTAATCAACTAACTAAATAATCAGTATATTAAATAATTAACTAACTAACTATCCAATCAGCAAATTAACTAACTAAGCAGCAAATTAAATAACCAAATAACTAGCATATTAATTAACAAGCTAAATAACTAGATACCTAAAAAGTTAATTAACTAACTAACAAGCTAATTAAGTAAATATATAACGAAATAATTAGTTAGCTAACCAATTAACTAACTGATCAGCTAACTAACTAGCCAATCAAATATTTATTGCTCAAATAAACAAGTTAACGCAAACAAATGTGAACAATGTCCTCCTTTGTATATCATCATTGTTTGCATAGGGCATCAACTAAATCTATCCAAATAGTCGTATCATACAACTTTTTACATTTTTTCTTTGATCTTCTACACCTATTCTATACTTTACCTGCACAAGTTGCTTTTAATTCTTCACTGTGACCTTTGCTCTAGTTTTGAGGTCTATTACCTAACATTTGCAGTGTGATTAGTATAATTTGTATTTAGAATTAAGGTATATTCATTGAAAAGGCATATTAATTTGGAATTAGTATTTAGATTAGGGAAGGGGGTTAGGGTTAGAGTTAGTTATAAATTAAAAAATAAATTAGTTATAAAAGTTATAATAAAAATGTGGTTGAGGTCGTTTGTATCTGGAGATGTGACACCACTGCGTCCATTAATTCCATTGGTGCTACACGGAAATCTGTGACGTCAGCTAGTTAAAAATGTAAACAGTGTGCACACAGTAAAGAATCAAAAGCAACTTTTACCTTTCCTTAGACATAAAGACACGCACCCATCAGCAATTAAAACAAAACATGCCATAAAGAAGAAACAAGAATAGTAAAGGACATTGAAAAAAGTACTTCAGCTTGCATTATCCACATATTTATTTTTTTTGCAAACCAAATATCTACAGATTCTATGGTCATCACTGTTCCCTCTAATTTTCTTTTTATGTGAGCAAGTCTGAAGATGTATGAGCAGTGAATATTTCCATGTGAAGGATTGTACTACAATTAAAAATTTTGAACCTGATAATGTGGGTGATACACAACTACAGAAGCTGGTTGACTCACTGGACACACTCAACAACTACAGAAGATGACTGAATCTTGGACAAATGAACAACTAGGCTATAATGTAAGTTTTTTTATTTGACTGACTCAAGAACAACTACAAAAGTCCTCTGAAGGGACAGTGTTATTATTCTTTACTTTCAATTTGGGACCTGATAACATATCCATTCAACAACTATAAACTGACCGATCCTTGGACAAATGAACAGCTAGACAATATAATAAAGGCTAAGCGGTTCAAGTCTAGTTTGTCTCCACTGTGACCTTTGTTCTACTTTCGAAGAATTTCCTGACCTTTGCAGTGTAATTGCTATGCATATCACTAATGTATATACTAATGTATATTCACAGAAAGATGTATGGGAGCACTGAGGAGCTTTCAAATACAGCAGCATTTATTAAGAAAACAGGACTTGCTGTGTAGACATGTCAAACTGCGAACAAGACTATTGTATGATTGAATTAGGAATATAATTAGTATTTAAAATGAAGTGATATTTATTAAAAACGATTGTATTAGAATTAGCGTTAATTATTATTATATACAATAGTGGGAAGATATAAGGGATATGCGCAATAGTATACATTAGCAGATGGAAAGAACAGCTATGGCGGATAATGGCGCAAGTTGTTAGATGTGACCTTACTTTCATTATAAATCTAAATATGGAGAAGAAAGCTTGTGAGGTAGAATGATATATTATTTATTGAAAATGATGGCTTACCAAAATGACTGCATTAGAATTAGAGTTTAGGGTTAAGGATTAGAATTATTAGTTTATAGTATTTAGAATTAGGATAAGTAATAGTATATACTATTGGAATATTTATGGAGTTTGTTTCTGGAATTTAAAAAAGTGTATCCTGCAGAGAATGCTGAATAAGGTGAGTGTTTCATTTTATTAACATTGTTACAGTTTATCAACCCTACGGATCATTGATGTTCCAGGGAAATCTATGACGTCAGCTAGTTAAAAATGTAAACAGTGTGCTATTTATAGCACAGTGGAGACTTAAACTAGACTTCTACCGGCTAAGCTTCTAGACTGGTCTGAGAACAACAAAAGTCCCCTGGAAGAACACATCTGCAACAAGCAACCACATACTATTATAGGCCCTAGATATAATTATAATTAATTGTCTGTCTAATGTGTCACACTATATAGTATATAGAGTGACAAATATAATTATTGATAATTATGCCCTCGACCTCCCACACTTTAAACTGGGAATATCAATATCCTAGGCCCTATGTAGGATATAACCACGCCCACAATATAAAAATAATGTAACGTCATGGGCCTACACCACCCTGATATAACCAAGTAGATTCATGTCTACTCTAAGCCTAACGCCACTAAAAAGGTGATGTGCCTCGTCATATATTTTTAAAATGGGGCTCTATTAATCAATCAGTCCTTGGATCCCATGAGTCTCCCCCAACTGAAATCCAACAACAATGTGAATGTGACAATAGCTGATAGTGATAGCAAGTTAGCAACAGTTGTCAACAAGACACAACATCAAGAAATTCGAGTCAGTAGTGAGTAGAGAGTCATGATTCCATGCCCGCGAATGGTATAACAATTATATAACAGATAAAAATTAGCAATTTCTATAGATACATCATCAAGACATATTACATAGGAAGTTAGTATTTGTAAAAAGCTTTAATTAATACTAATACTAAGTCTGGACGACTGACACTTACCAAGTTATTATCCACACTGAAGCAATCACAGAATGAACCCAGGAAACGAAAAGATTTCTCCATTTCCACTCGTCGTCAGTTAACGACTTCGGTGGTCCGTATAGTTTAATTAACCAGTTGACAAACTGGAAGAAGAGAACAGAAGCAAACAAGAAAAACTGCCCATGCCGGACTGACACCGAATCTCTAGCGACAGAGAAAACGTCTTCCTCGAGATTCATGTCGTAGCCTGTTGTCTCGTTTCCGGCAGCCATCTTTGAAAGTAAACACTTATTCGAATACTGGACAACGATTTCTTAATCCGAGTCCAATTATGTCATCAGAACAGACACCGCCCCTAGGGTGCACACTTGCGTTCTTGTCAAAATGATGATGGTGTTCCTCTTTCGCAAGCGAAGATGAACATAGCATGAAAAAATACTGAAATGTTGTGAACAAATTTTTAAAAATAAAAAATTCTTCTTCTTTTCCCTCTATACACCGTTATGCCTTGCAGCTTCTGTGGTGGAAGAGTTCTCTGGAGATGGCTTTTTGTGCGCTTCATAGCCTATATGTTTTCGTTGACTCTTATTTCTGTAATCTATCGTGTGCAAGGTCTTCCCCTGGCTTTCTATTTATCGTGACTGTATAGTAATATAAACAGATCACTTATGATTGTCTAATTTGGTTTGTGAGTTTGCAAATGTCCGATTCATACCAGAAAGGATCTATATTGCAGTGTTTGTCAAAATAGGGTTATGATAAACCATTTCTTTTTATTCTTTCGTTCACTTATTGTGTTTTGTACTTGGCATCCTGATTAATTGTGCGCCATATGGCTGCTTGCCTGCGTCTTCGGCACCCTGCTTACTCAGTTCGAGTGGGACTGCCTGACCAGTCTTAGTTTCCAGCCCCTGATGGCTGAACTAAGCACCGTCACCATTTCAAGGTGCTGACCTCGATGGGGAAGATAAACCATAACAATGGTCATACTATGCACCCTGGAAATCGGTATATAAAAATAGAGCCCTACATTTACCTGGCCAACGCCTGCAGATGGGACATGAAATGTTGAGATTGTAAATTGGGGTCGATATCATTATAGCCGTCAATCACAGATGGTAATGACAATTATTTTCCTACCTGTTCGTGTATCTTTCGGGTGTGTTCAAATAGGGCCCTAAGACTAATATTTCAAATTATGACAGAATCTTCTACGACATTTGGGACAAATATAGTGAAAGTTGTACACGTGTATTTTTTTTGTTTTGTTTTATCCTTTCAGACAACATATTATCTCTAAAAAAAACTTTCATTATGCGTGTTTTCCTGTTAATGAGTGCAGGGAGGCTGTTATCTCATATTATATCTTCTTCTTCTTCTTCTTTCCTTCCTCTTTTACCCTTTACGGGTGTCGAGGCAGATACAATGTTCTTGTTCTCGCTTTTCTGGCAGCTTCAGATAATGTTATTTGGTGTTCGTGTAATGTCTCTTTGATGTTGTCGATCCAGCGTACTCTAGGTCTACCATTGGCTCTTCTTTCTGCTTCTCCTCTCTTCGTTTATGCTTTATAAACTAATGAATCACACGGCATTCTTTCCAGATGTCCAAACCATTGTATCTCTAAGCGTCTGAAATGTGATACATCTCAGAAATGTAAGCACTTTTGATGGTTTTGCTGTATGACATTGTTTTATATACAAATATGATTCTCGAAAACGCAAGCAAGTCGACACTTATTATTTATATATGTCGATGTATAATGTTCACAGAGTTTTGCAGCTGGTCAAACATGTTCTTGGTGTTGAAGCCTGATCTGTCTGTAGTAGGTTAAACAGACGAAAGTTGAACACACTATAGCTTTTCATTGCCAAAACGTCTGTTGTACATTTTCCTGTGTGTTTCTAGTATTTACCGTATTCTCAATACATGTCTTCTTAAATTATGCAGTCTTTTCTTGTTGGAAGGGGGGGGGGTGGATAGAAATCTGATGAAAGAAATGCATACGAAAATAATCCATGTCTCTGCCACTTAAAACGTGGTGCATAATGTATAATGATGATCTTAGAATGGTTTAAAGATCTTGGTCGTGACATGGAATGATGATCTTAGAATGGTTTCTTCTTCTTCTTCAGCGTTCATTCTCAAATTCCCACTGGATCTCTCTTGTAGCAGAACCTTGGTCCTTATTGGATTTCCAGCAGGATGTAGTCCAGAGAATAGAAATGCGTTGTGTCGCCGTTTTATTTACGCCAATGGCCCGACACACCCGTCTTCGGCGGAGGAGACTGGTTTAAAGTTCTTGATCGTGACGTGGAAATCGTAGCTACGGGGATAAATGACCGTTCTCGCACAAAAATGATGACTCGAATTAGTTAGTCTATTAGTTGAAAGATCATTCTTACTGAAGATAGAACCATCAGCCTATTACTGCTTAGTTTTCCTCCGCACGATGGTCCTCAAATGTGTAGCAGCTAGGTACGTCCATTTTGATGGAGAGGAATAAATTCTTCCCCTGCAGAAGTATTTTGATAAATTACTTAATGTCAATATAAATACTGCACTAGGTAAATTGTATCGATGTATTAGATAAAGTTACATCATCGTGTCGATGTTCAGACATTAGTTCATTTTATCATCGTCAAAGTTACAACAGAAAACTCTTGTCTCCCGTAAATGTACGTACGTTTGATTTTCTTAAGAGATGGAAAGTGCGAAAAAGACTCACTGCTCTTTGTGAGTCCTCACAATCAGAGGATTTTGAGATGAATAAGCATGAGTCAATATCAAGAATGCAAGAAATTAGGAGTGTGTATTAACGTGGCCCGAAGAGAACCCTCAACAAAGATTTCAAAAAGAGTAGTTAACCAACATAGAACCGGAACCATCAGCGTTATACTCTGAGAGATTTACTGAAGCGGAGATCGGAGCACCTATGGACGTGTCCGGTGTGCGAAGATGATAATCAACATACCTAATACCTGCAGAATACCTGCCTAAGTTCGGAAAAGCTTTTTAATTGTTTTGGGGTATTTGAAATTTTGTTTTTGAGAAACCGATCATTACTTACTTTTAAGTAAACAACTTGATGTTCTACATTCCTGGGGGTGGGGTCACCCTTTTGGCAACCAAGACCTGGACTTCTATTTTAGAAGGCATGAATATGATCACTGCCTTTTTTCCATGCATGTCGTAGAGAGCGACAAAGAAAAATTGGAAATAGGCTGACAATCTGTCACATTTGATAAGATCATCAGTGTCACATTTTGTCTCAATTTTTTTACTTTTGTCTTCGATCAAATAATCCCCATAGAAGACGAAGAAATACATGCCAGTGGATCTTTGTCATTTTGTGACAGACTCCTTGTGACAGACTCCTTGTGACAGACTCCTTGTGACAGACTCCTGGTGACAGACTCATTGTGACAGACTCCTTGTGACAGACTCATTGTGACAGACTCCTGGTGACAGACTCCTTGTGACAGACTCCTTGTGACAGACTCCTAGTGACAGACTCCTTGTGACAGACTCCTTGTGACAGACACCTAGTGACAGACTCCTTGTGACAGACTCCTAGTGACAGACTCCTTGTGACAGACTCCTAGTGACAGACTCCTTGTGACAGACTCCTAGTGACAGACTCCTTGTGACAGACTCCTTGTGACATACTCCTAGTGGCAGACTCCTTGTGACAGACTCCTAGTGACAGACTCCTTGTGACAGACTCCTTGTGACAGACTCCTTGTGACAGACTCCTTGTGACAGACTCCTAGTGACAGACTCCTAGTGACAGACTCCTTGTGACAGACTCCTAGTGACAGACTCCTTGTGACAGACTCCTTGTGACAGACTCCTTGTGACAGACTCCTTGTGACAGACTCCTGGTGACATGGGATTCTAGATGTGCCGTCACTGCGGATGGGTCAAAAAATTTGACACATGAATGATTAAATCGTTGGTCGAAATGTGTACTGTGCTCCTGGACGGCCGTGATAATCCTAGGATACTGACACACTGGAATGTCTCCCTTTGGGAACTAAATTACACCCATAAACCTCACACATTCAAACCTTTTAGACAATCTTATCTGAATCCGGGACAGAACAACAAACACACACGTGTCCAATTTTCACTATATTTGTCCCAAATATAGGCAATGTACATATTCAGAAAATGGTAGAAATGGGAGGGATTAGAGGCGATGGGAGAAAGGGTCCACTCTCCGGAAAGATCAGAAGAACGCGTAATCAGCAACTGACTGGGACACTGAGCTTAGGGCCTATACACTTTTAGATGGCTGACGGTACGGCAAGCAGAGTATATATGGAAATGCGTCACATTAGAAATGTGGGTGGAAGCATCTATATAGAAAATTTGGAATGGAAGAAAATTTGAGAAAACAATAGCTACATGTGTTAACTTTACAAATTTCAAGGCACAGTGTGAAACAATCAAAGTAGCAACTCTTTTACTGATACAATCATTCACCCTGGATAAAGAAATGACAGTAATTCTGACCGACACCAAACCTCCATTGCAAGTTCTCCAGAATTCAAATACATTCCACGTGAATTAATTAAAATCACTACTGCCTCAACTAAACACGCAAGCAAAAAGTAGTTCTCCAGTGGATTCCAGGGATGCCACTAACAAATTCGGGGAAATGACATAGCAGACCAGCTTGTAAAAAGTTGAAGTAACCGCCAACAACAACAGTAGGAGATTCAATATTATTTCCAGAAATGAAGTCCATCATAAAAAGGTCCACAAACATGGAATGTAACTCAAATCCCTATGCAGCCAAAAAGATGATACTATCTACAAGCTTGGAAGAAATGAACATGCAATCATTTTTAGATTGAGAACATGTCGCAACAGACTCAAACAAAATAAGTACAAGAAGTATTGAGTCAGCGACACGGAAATATGTCCATTTGGACGGTCACACCAAACACAGAACATATTTTGCAGAACTTTCCACTGTAATACACCACAAGAAGAAAGCTATGGCTATCCGAGGGACAAGCTCTACGGTTCTGTCTCCGGCTTGTGACTGTGATACATTTGCTATGGCCATCCGAGGGACAAGCTCTACGGTTCTGTCTCCGGCTTGTGACTGTGATACATTTGCTATGGCCATCTGAGGGTCAAGCTCTACGGTTCTGTCTCGGGCTTGGGACCGTGGTACAGTTGCTATGGTTCTGTTTCCGGCTTGTGACCGTGGTACAGTTGCTACAGTTCTGTTTCCGGCTTGTGACCGTGGTACAGTTGCTACAGTTCTGTTTCCGGCTTGTGACCGTGGTACAGTTGCTACAGTTCTGTTTCGGGATTGTGACTGTGTGCAGTCCATTGAGAATCCATATCAGCATGTAACTTCGGTTGGAGAACGAGAAAGAAGAAGAAGAATCTACATAGCAAACGAGCTCAAACTGGTGTGCCACGAAGAAAAGCCTCATAACAAATAAAATGTGATGAAAGCAGATAATTTAAACCAAAACTGCAAATATTGCAACCTCGCTGCAAACTATGACACAAAATAAAAAAGGAACAACATTAGAATGAGCGATGAAAAATGGATCACTTGTTCTGTCAGTAACTGAGTCAGTCCAGCATGATGTTGTACCATCCACTATTTCAGCACTTTCTTGTTATTGTACCATCCAATATTTCAGCACTTTCTTGTTATTGTACCGTCCACTATTTCAGCTCCTTCTTGTTATTGTACCATCCACTATTTCAGCACCTTCTTGTTATTGTACCATCCACTATTTCAGCACTTTCTTGTTATTGTACCATCCACTATTTCATCACTTTCTTGTTATTGTACCATCCACTATTTCAGCACTTTCTTGTTATTGTACCATCCACTATTTCAGCACCTTCTTGTTATTGTACCATCCACTATTTCATCACCTTCATGTTATTGTACCATCCACTATTTCAGCACCTTCTTGTTATTGTACCATCCACTATTTCAGCACCTTCTTGTTATTGTACCATCCACTATTTCAGCACCTTCTTGTTATTGTACCATCCACTATTTCAGCACCTTCTTGTTATTGTACCATCCACTATTTCAGCACCTTCTTGTTATTGTACCATCCACTATTTCAGCTCCTTCTTGTTATTGTACCATCCACTATTTCAGCACCTTCTTGTTATTGTACCATCCACTATTTCAGCACCTTCTTGTTATTGTACCATCCACTATTTCAGCTCCTTCTTGTTATTGTACCATCCACTATTTCAGCACCTTCTTGTTATTGTACCATCCACTATTTCAGCACCTTCTTGTTATTGTACCATCCACTATTTCATCAGCTTCTTGTTATTGTACCATCCACTATTTCAGCACCTTCTTGTTATTGTACCATCCACTATTTCAGCACCTTCTTGTTATTGTACCATCCACTATTTCATCACCTTCATGTTATTGTACCATCCACTATTTCAGCACCTTTTTGTTATTGTACCATCCACTATTTCAGCACCTTCTTGTTATTGTACCATCCACTATTTCAGCTCCTTCTTGTTATTGTACCATCCACTATTTCAGCACCTTCTTGTTATTGTACCATCCACTATTTCAGCACTTTCTTGTTATTGTACCATCCACTATTTCAGCACCTTCTTGTTATTGTACCATCCACTATTTCAGCACCTTCTTGTTATTGTACCATCCACTATTTCAGCACCTTCTTGTTATTGTAACATCCACTATTTCAGCACTTTCTTGTTATTGTACCATCTGCCGTTGAAGTGTCCAAGGCATCATCTCATTCCTTGCCTCTGACTATCGCATAACATGCGCTGAATCTATCGTAGCAACATGTTCTGGTGAGCCATGATTTCTTCAGAGCACCGCAATCTTAAAAATTTATGCCATACTTAGCTAATTTCGTAGTTCAGGACAGTCGGCCTAATATAAAGTATCTTCATTACGACTATTTATTTAATACACCCTTGAAAATATTGGTATAGGTGTAATAGTTTACAAATTTATAATTGGTAAACTAACGCCAGAAGGACACACATATTAATTTAATTATTGTTTTGTTGAATGTAATTTGTAAAGTGAATTTTAAACACATATTGCATTGACTGTTATTTAGTAATCGATTTTTACAATTTTGTGGCACACGTATTATAAACATCGCTCGAACGGAAGAGCTATGTTATCTGTCCTATGCACTGTATTCGGCGCTGAAGGAAGATAAATAGATTAAATAGATTTGCTAGATTAGAGAGACAGACAGACGGACGGACAGAGACAGACAGACAGACAGACAGGCAGGCAGGCAGGCAGACAGACAGATAGATAGACAGACAGACAGACATACAGACAGACAGACAGACAGACAGACAGACAGATAGACAGATAGACAGACAGACAGACGGACGGACAGAGACAGACAGACAGATAGACAGACAGGCAAGCAAGCAGACAGACAGACAGACAGACAGACAGATAGACAGACAGATAGACAGACAGGCAGGCAGACAGACAGACAGATAATTATAAATAGCTCCATACAAATTAATATTTTTAGCAGATCCAGTTATCATGCCATTATTTCTTAAATAAATATTGATAAAGTTCAAACATAATGACCACATTGACAACAGATATGGTATATGCTGTACAAATAGTACTTAATCGTAATGTACTGTGGGCTACATTTGTTGAATCATATTTTAATGTGAATTGTTGCTCCAACAGAACAATTGATTTTAATTTGTCAGAAGGTGGGATGAGGTTTTTCAAAAGTAAGCTAAAACAAAACAAAAACAACAACAACAAAAAACTAACTCGGCGGCTATAGGGCTTTCAGGACCTTGTTTTACTAAAAAATCGTATATGCATGAGTTATGGCTGTTTATGTAAAAATAATGGAGGGCGAGGGTCTCCCGCCAAAAATGTCTGCACTTCCTGTATATTTTCGTTATTTTATTGTTCGTATTCTAAAAAAAATTCCAGGGCACAATGCTATGGGAGTATAATACAATTAATGTTTGTGCTAATGATTATGTCTTATGTCACCAAACACATGACAGCCGCTGTCATCGTTTCAATTTCCATTCTTATACTTGGTAGTCCTATAGTTTTGGGGGTTGAGTATTAGAGCTCTCCACAACTTTACTGCCGTTTTAGTTAGTGACAAAACTTAATCCACATCAGTGGTCGTAGATCTATAATCCATAAAATTATAATCCAACAGGGTCGTAGGCGTAGGCGTAGTACATTGGATGTATTAACACACATATGTCAGCATAGAATACATATCCACACACGCATGCGGTTGCGTCTGTGGGTCTCACCAATGGCCCACTAGACAAACCACCCATGCAACAGAAAACCTTACTAGATGACGTGCCGTTATATTGAGGCTATCTTATGGAAGCTTTGTAGCATGTCATCTATACAATTATAGACCCCCCTCTGAGTAGACGGTTCCTTCGATAGACATTGCACTAAGCCAAAAACTGAAGTCCATGATCTATGCAACCTGATACATGGAAAACTGCAGCAAAGTGACAGAAAGCATGATCTATGCAACCTGATCTTGTCTTCCAACTGAAGACAATCAGAGATGAAAAACTGCAAAAGTTCAAAGATACCGCTAAAGATTGTAAATGATAAATTTTGTCAAATGATTGCAAATAAGAAGTAATTACTACAGATCTAATATTTGTATAAATCGACCAACGGTCATGCAAAGCGTCAGAGTATTCCTGGCATTCAGAGCACAGACCTCACGTGGCAGAAGACGCGGATGAGGCTAATAGCGTAGCTCTGCTAGCACTTTATATCTCACAAATTGGTCACAGAAACATATGAAACTAATATGAAAAAAGTTACAGAAATGTGCATGGGCCTTACTTTGAACGAAGCAACATCGGTTTATTGCTGAAGAGATTGAAGCTGAACTTAAAAAAATAAAAAACATAACACTAGGATCAGGCATGACCTTCTCAGGTATAAAGACCTGTGTACAGAAAGGCAAAGTTGACCTGAAAGACATTGTGATTATTTCTGCAAATTTCATTGGTCGGCCTTGGCTTTATTGGCATCTGACTCCAAGTATATAAATAGTGACCAATGAAAACACGACAATAATATTTTAAAAAGTCACGAATAAAGTCTTGTTTACTTTCTGTGCAGATGGCTTTACTGCAAATGGTCTCGGATCAGGTGTTTTAATTACGGGAGCCTAAGCAGGGAAAAAAAAACAGATGGAGAAATTGTGGAGACGGCAAACATGTTTCAACCCTATAGTACACGGTGTGTACCTTTTTTTATTTACAACCAGCCAACTCGCCTGAAAATATCTTCGTCATTTATGTTTTCACAATTTTTACAGTTGTATCCCTTTAACGCCAGATGTTTTCATAATTTTCACAGTTGTATCCCTTTAACGCCAGATGTTTATAGATGGAAACTTGAAACATTCAAGATGAGCAATTATTGAAATTTGTAAAAGTTATTTTTACCAAAAAATTGTGCATGTTGACAAGGTATAGTTTTCTAATGTAGCTTTTCACTTTAGCTAGTTTTCTAATGTAGCTTTTCACTTTAGCTAGTTTTCTAATGTAGCTTTTCACTTTAACTAGTTTTCTAATGTAGCTTTTCACTTTAACTAGTTTTCTAATGTAGCTTTTCACTTTAACTAGTTTTCTAATGTAGCTTTTCACTTTAACTAGTTTTCTAATGTAGCTTTTAACTTTAGCTAGTTTTCTAATGTAGCTTTTCACTTTAGCTAGTTTTCTAATGTAGCTTTTCACTTTAACTAGTTTTCTAATGTAGCTTAACTGTAGCTAGTTTTCTAATGTAGCTTTTCACTTTAACTAGTTTTCTAATGTAGCTTTTCACTTTAGCTAGTACAACGTAATCACGCTCCCGGCGGAAATCGCACGGATATCCGTGACAAACAAACGAAAAACAAACAAAACTTTAGCTAGTTTTCTGAAATTAAATATTTAGTAAAAATACTACTTTAGTTTATTTCTGCTTCAGTTTTTGTAAAAAATAAACTCCGTGATTCTGTAACTCAAATCTGGTAAGTTATGTGCCCTATGTGTGATACTCTATCAAATGTTATAGTTTTTAATTCTATCTCTTAATGACATTCCGGATATTCTTCGTAGACATGTCATTTCTGCTGTCACTATTTTTTCTTGTGTCTTGTGCTGTCGTTGTCCAGGTTTGGCACTGGTAGCACAGTGATGGAATAATAATGATCTTGTATAATGCAACTTTAGTGTCTATGTTTACATTTTTGTTCTTGAAAATACGTGTCATCTGTCCTAGGATCTTGTATGTTTTGTTGCATCTATTTTGTATCTCTTTACTGGTTTCCCCCTCACTCGATATAATGCTTCCTAAGGAAGTGAACTCATTTACCTTTTTACGGAGTTTATCATCGATGGAGATAGTAATATTTCTTTCTTTCTTTGCTATTGTCATTATTTCGGTCTTTTCAATATTAATCTTCATGTTAAATTTTTGACATGTTGTGTGGAATCTGTTCACATGTTCTTGCAATTGTTCTTCTGATGTCGCTATTAGTACTTGATCGTCTGCAAAGAGTAGTTTGTTCAATTTGTCTTTTATGTTATCTTCTTCGTTGGTAATTGTTAATAAGATGTTTTTATGTTAATGAGATGTAATAATACTCGGATGTTTTCACACTGAGAGGGCGAAATCAATAGGAGGTCTCCAATCGAGGCCAACTGCTTGAAGAGGAGATGGGGCGTAGTCCAGACAACTGAGGCTGGAAACTAAGATTGGTCGGGTCATTTCGGAAATCGAGCAGGACCAAAGTCTTGCTCAAGCAAGCACTGATGCTGACATCGGAGATGCTAGCACGAACAATCATGGTATCACGCAACACGATCCAGATAACATGTCTTCAGAACAAAATATACTTGCTACGGAGACATGTTTAACTGCGCATGAGATGAAGAAGAAATAGATTGGGAAGATCTCAAAAACTGCTTATTGTTCTCCAAGGGAAGATCTCAAAAACTGCTTACTGTTCTCCAAGGGAAGATCTCAAAAACTGCTTATTGTTCTCCAAGGGAAGATCTCAAAAACTGCTTATTGTTCTCCATGGGAATATCTCAAAAACTGCTTATTGTTCTCCAAGGGAAGATCTCAAAAACTGCTTATTGTTCTCCAAGGGAAGATCTCAAAAACTGCTTATTGTTCTCCAAGGGAAGATCTCAAAAACTGCTTATTGTTCTCCAAGGGAAGATCTCAAAAACTGCTTATTGTTCTCCAAGGGAAGATCTCAAAAACTGCTCAATGTTTGCATTATGAAGACCTCAAAAGCTACTGAATGTTCTCACTGGGAAGGTCTCAAACATTGTTTGATACTCTCCTTCTGTTCGTAATCTAGCATGTGGTGAAGATCTTGAATGGTGATAATCCTCATATCGTCTAGCACTGTGTGTAGATAATCTGGTATGGCACAGATCTGGTCTTCCTCCACTAGGACAAACACACGATATTGATTGACTGTTGTCACGGAGTGGCTGGCGTACTGGACAGGAGATAAGAAAATATTGATTAACTGTTTGCTTCTTGTGATTGAGATATGTTTATCAAGATTCATGGAATGTATGTAGATGAGGATTACGATGACTGCGATGATGATGGTGGTGATGACGATGGTGGTTAGGAAGACTATAACGATAGTGGTGAGGATTGCGGTTGTCAGGCTGACGACGTTGATGATGATGACGACGGTGATGACAATGGTGATGACAATGGTGATGATAATAGTGTCGACGATAGTGATGATGATGGTGATTGTGTTGTTGATGATGTTAGTGTTGGTGGTGATGAAGATGCTGACCGCGATGCAGCAGAGCTCCGAGGGAGTACATATGTATCACCCTTTTTTGTAAGCCAGGAAATGGAGTTTTAACTTTTAGCTTGAACTTCGTCCATTTGTTGCAGGAATTTAACCTTTACCTTGAACTTCGTCCATTTATGCAGGGTTTTAACTTTTAGCTTAAACTTCGTCCATTTGTTGCAGGAATTTAACTTTTACCTTGAACTTCGTCCATTTATTGCAGGGTTTTAACTTTTAGCTTGAACTTCGTCCATTTGTTGCAGGGTTTTAACTTTTAGTTTGAATTTTGTCCATTTGTTGCAGGAATTTAACTTTTACATCGAGCTTCGTCCATGTGTTGCACGGGCACAAGATGGGAGCAAATAATAGCAACACTTTTTACCTTCCATGCATGTGGTAATAGGCGAATAAGGAGGTTATGTGATGGAGTTGACTATCACATCCAATATAAGGTCAAAGTGGCCCAAATCCATGCTGAAGTCAGAAGTGTCAGATCGAAAAGCGCAGATATCGCAGCAATGATCTAAACAATGACACAACGCATCCCGTTCTCCGGACTACATAGTTTGAGAACGAATGCAGAAGAACATCTATCTTTATATTTCTCCCAAAGGAGAAATCCAGAGCTTTCGAAAAATCTCCGATGACTGACTGAATGTAGTTGACGGATACAATGACAGAAGCTGAACTGTTCATCTGTACCAAATGGGGTTTCGAGGTGATCATCGTTCTCGAGGCATGTTGCAGATTAAAGCGTGATACCCTTTCTGCAGTTCAGACATTGGTCTTCAGCAGACTTCATTACGTCGGACATCGTTGGGTGCTGCACTCAACTTTCTTAGCTGCCTTTTTTACTTGCATATCAGGTGGCAGTGATAATATTCTGTGATCCCATTCTTCTTATTCTTCTTCTTCAGCGTTCATTCTCAAACTACCACTGGATATCTCTTGTATCAGGACCATGGTCCTATTAGATTTCCAGAAGGATGTAGTCCAGAGAATGGAAAAGCGTTGTGTCGCCGTTTTATTTGCGCCAATGGCCCGACACATCCGTCTTCTGCGGTTATCCCATTCAGGGCTCATATAGTGTCTGGAAAAATACGTATGTATATCATATCTATTTATACCCAGAGAAATCATCTTTCTTACCCAGAGGAATCCGCTTTTTGACCCAGAGGAATAGTCAGCCTTCTAACCCAGAGGAATCAGCCGTCTTCTGCGTTCTTCTCAAACTCCTGCAGATTATCAGGAAGTGGTCCGGAAAACGGAATGCGTTTTTGTGATTTACAACTTTGCTGCGGTATCTGAGCATTTCGTCCTGACACATCCGACTTCAGCATGACAGGGGTGGGTATGTAGATAGGTAGGTTGATAGGAAGGCAGATAGAATGATAAGTAGGTTGACAGGTAGACAGATCGGCAGATAAGTAGATTGACAGGTATGCAGATCGGCAGATAAGTAGGTTGACAGGTAGGCAGATCGGCAGATAAGTAGGTTGACAGGTAGGCAGATCGGCAGATAAGAAGGTTGACAGGAAGACAGATCGGCAGATAAGTAGGTTGACAGGTAGGCAGATCGGCAGATAAGTAGGTTGACAGGTAGGCAGATCGGCAGATAAGTAGGTTGACAGGTAGGCAGATCGGCAGATAAGAAGGTTGACAGGAAGACAGATCGGCAGATAAGTAGGTTGACAGGTAGGCAGATCGGCAGATAAGTAGGTTGACAGGTAAGCAGATCGGCAGATAAGTAGGTTGACAGGTAGGCAGATCGGCAGATAAGAAGGTTGACAGGAAGACAGATCGGCAGATAAGTAGGTTGATAGGAAGACAGATCGGCAGATAAGAAGGTTGACAGGAAGACAGATCGGCAGATAAGTAGGTTGACAGGTAGGCAGATCGGCAGATAAGTAGGTTGACAGGAAGACAGATCGGCAGATAAGTAGGTTGACAGGAAGACAGATCGGCAGATAAGTAGGTTGACAGGAAGACAGATCGGCAGATAAGTAGGTTGACAGGTAGGCAGATCGGCAGATAAGTAGGTTGACAGGAAGACAGATCGGCAGATAAGTAGGTTGACAGGAAGACAGATCGGCAGATAAGTAGGTTGACAGGAAGACAGATCGGCAGATAAGAAGGTTGACAGGAAGACAGATCGGCAGATAAGTAGGTTGACAGGTAGGCAGATCGGCAGATAAGTAGGTTGACAGGTAGGCAGATCGGCAGATAAGTAGGTTGACAGGTAGGCAGATCGGCAGATAAGAAGGTTGACAGGAAGACAGATCGGCAGATAAGTAGGTTGATAGGAAGACAGATCGGCAGATAAGAAGGTTGACAGGAAGACAGATCGGCAGATAAGTAGGTTGACAGGTAGGCAGATCGGCAGATAAGTAGGTTGACAGGAAGACAGATCGGCAGATAAGTAGGTTGACAGGAAGACAGATCGGCAGATAAGTAGGTTGACAGGAAGGCAGATCGGCAGATAAGTAGGTTGACAGGTAGGCAGATCGGCAGATAAGTAGGTTGACAGGTAGGCAGATCGATGGATAAGTATCAAGATATACAAAAATAGGTAGGTGTGTTACCAAAATAAAACAACCTAACAGCGAGATCTGTTAGGTTGTTTTATTTAACAGATCTCGCTGTTAGGTTGTTTTATGTTTTATTTTTGTAACACACCTACCTATTTTTGTATATCTTGACATTTTGCCCAGTGTTACCTCAGCCACCTACTTCCTGTTTAGGGTTGTTACCCTACACTGGTTGATTTATCCCTCGATGGATAAGTAGGTTGACACGTAGGCAGAGCGGCAGATAAGCAAATAGAGATTAGACAGATAGATTAGTTAGGTAGACTAGATAAGTAGACTAGATAGGTATATTAGATAAGTAGACTAGATAGGTATATTAGATAGGTAGATTAGATCGGTAGATTAGATCGGTAGATTAGATCGGTAGACTAGATAGGTAGATTAGATAGGTAGACTAGATAGGTAGATTAGATCGGTAGACTAGATAGGTAGATTAGATAGGTAGATTAGATATGTAGATTAGATCGGTAGACTAGATAGGTAGATTAGATCGGTAGACTAGATAGGTAGATTAGATAGGTAGACTAGATAGGTAGATTAGATCGGTAGACTAGATAGGTAGATTAGATAAGTAGGTTTGATAGATGAATAGGTGGATAGACGCATAGGCGGGTAGGCGGGTAGGCAGGTAGGTGGATGATTGATGGATAGATATAAAGATAGATTGATGTGTGGACGGACTGAGGGTGGCAGGAGGTGAGGCAGATAGAGACAGAGATAGAGAGAGACATAGCCAGACAGACATGCAGGCAGACAGACAGAAATAGATATAGAAATAGACAGACATACAAGCAGGCAGATTGACATGCAGACAGTCAGGTAGGTAGATGTCTCTGGGGTGCGTATGTTACCTTCATGACAATATCAGCCATGCCATATTGGTTCAAGAATGTCCTAGAAAGAACAAGAACTACTCGCCAGCTGTTTCTAATAGCTTCTATAAACTGTTGATCTATTGGTCCTTGTTCAAGGTCTCTTTGGTGCACAAATGTCTTCAAATTGAGATCGTCTTCCAGGTACCTGTTTGTGACACGTTGCTATTATTATTAGGCTCAGGCTTTTGAAAACAAGTGCTACAGAAGTTTGTTAAGAATTTGCTATTTAGAACACAAGACAGAAATATATTTATCTGGCAGTAAATAAACAAACTTACTGTTTATCAACAACCAATTTTGGTTGTGGTGAAATTGTGTAAATGAAGCATCTATACTGCTACTAAACAACAATTGTGACGCATCTATACTGCTACTACACAATCATTGATGACGCATCTATACTGCTTATACACAACAATTGATGACGCACCTATAACTGCTACTACACAAAAATTGATGACGCTTCTATACTGGCCACATCCTGCTAATCTGCAGGAGTTTGAGAACGTTCTCCGGCCTATATCCTACGAATCTGCAGGAGTTTGAAAACGAACGCAGAAGAAGAAAAACCACCAGGGATTTATTAATAAAGAAAAATCATGCAATGAACAGAATTTGAACCAGGTCCAATCAGTTTGCACCTACTCGCTTCGCAACGTGAGACAAATTTGATGCCTTGCAAGGTGTGTCAAATAAAATATTAAAACATGTCCAAGCAACAACTTCCTTATGATTCCTCCCTCCAGATTTGTAGTAGAACTTGTTTACCACAAATGACACTCTATGACAGATTTTATCAACTTGATGCTCTTGTGTTCTGGTGTTCTTGTACTCTTGTGTTCTGATGCTCTTGTGTTCTATCTTGTGTTCTGGTGCTCTAGTTGTTCTGGTGTTCTTGTGTTCTAGTGCTCTGGTGTTCTTGTTGTTCTGGTACTCTTGTCTTCTGGTGCTCATGTTGTTCTGGTGCTCTTGTGTTCTGGTGCTCTTGTTGTTATTGTGCTCTTGTTTTTCTGGTGCTCTTCTGTTCTGGTGCTCTTGTCTTCTGGTGCTCATGTTGTTCTGGTGCTCTTGTGTTCTGGTGCTCTTGTGTTCTGGTGCTCTTGTTGTTATTGTGCTCTTGTTTTTCTGGTGCTCTTCTGTTCTGGTGCTCTTGTGTTCTGGTGCTCTTGTTGTTCTGTTGCTCTTGCGTTCTGGTGCTCTTGTGTTCTGGTGCTCTTGTTGTTCTGGTGCTCTTGTGTTCTGGTGCTCTTGTGTTCTGGTGCTCTTGTTGTTCTGGTGCTCTTGTTGTTCTGGTGCTCCCCTAATGGCATGGTTTCGTGAAAATTAAAACTTATTCGCGAGCACTAACGATTACACGTGGACGATGCTCAACGTGTGAAAAAGTTGAGAAATTCAGCTATACGATATGCATAGCAAATGACACATGATATTTAATACGAACTCATTACTTATACTAACCACACATTATATGTGTGACATTTATCACAAGTGACATGTTTGTGATAGTCATCACAAGTGGCGTGTTTGTGACATTCACACATGACACATTTGTGGCATTCACACATGACACATTTTTGACATTCACGCAGGCCACGTTTGTGACATCCACCACAAGTGACATATTTGTGACATCCACCATCAGTGACATGTTTGTGATGTTCAGCACACGTGGTGATGTGTGTGCTGTTCAACACACGTGGTGTGTATGACAGATGAGGCGTGACCGTCGACCATTTTATATGGAGTTCGTTCTCAAACTCCCAACGGATCTCTCGTTTAGAAGGATGTTTCTGCTTGGTGTCCAACATGATGTAATCCAGAAAACGGAAATACGTATGTCGCAATTTTATTTTTGCAAATGGTCCAATAGATCCGACTTCGGTGGTCATCGACAATATGAGACCTGTGGGCTAAATTGGTTATCATTAAAACGTGACATATTTGACTTCTCTGATGATTTTCAACAGCTGTGGGCAAATTATCAGTACACATCATAGGGAATGTCACATTTCTGATGTGTGACAACAGAGACACACAATAGCGGCACAAGGTCAAGCATCCGTGACGGTAGTTAGCGCTGAGCGTGGTGACTTGCCGAGTTATGGTATGTTATGTTCCTCCAGGGACATAGGAGCGCATAGGGCAGAAACCATAGCTTTCCATTTCCTTCTTTGTGTTGCCAGGTCTTTCAATTGTTGCGTGTTGTTTAGGTTCATTGACATGCCTTCTCTATTAATGGTTCTTCGTAGAGTTTCTCTAGGTCTCCCTCTTCTTCTTACTCCAGGTGGCACCCAATATAGTGATTGCTGGGGAATTCTTAGGCTGTTCATTCTGAGAACATGGCCGATTAAGTCCAACTTCTTTGTCTAATGAAGGAAGATATATAGGTTTGTTTGCTTTCCTCTCTCATAGTAGTGTTAGATTTAAAGTCACTCCACTTAACATTCAGAATGGTACGTAGGCACTTGTTTTCAAAGGAGTCGAGTCTCTTATCTGTAGGACTTGCCGAGTAGGTACAGGAAACAGTTTTTGTACGCCAGGATGACTATACTATTTGAGAGTGGTGAGCAGCATGGCCGACTATACTATTTGAGATGACCAGCATGACCGACTATACTATCTGAAAGTGATGGCCAGCATGGCCAACTAGTCTGAGCATGGTGGCCAGCATGGCGGACTATACTATTTGAGAGTGGTGACCAGCATGGCCGACTATACTATCTGAGAGTGGTGACCGACTAGCGATATTGTTACAGACGTAAACCGTTCAGCGAAAGTGGTAAAATCACCGAATCTATTAGTTCCCATCGCCGAAGTTGGATGTGTCGGGCCATTGACATACATTACACGTCGACACAACATTTCCGTTCCCATGATTATGTCCTGCTGGAAAGCTTGTTAGCCATTTTTTTGCTACAAGAGAGACCCAGTGGAAGTTTGATAGCGAAAAAAAAAAAATACGTAACTTTAGAAGGATTATTCCTGATGATCCAACAGTACTGCAGATTTGACGAGAGACACGTACGAATTATGACTCACCTCAGTAAAACATGTTTGACATACCGGTAGTCGTCATCAGCATAACCAATAAAGACTCCGATTTTGTAATCCTCTGGTAACATTGGCCGAAATAATGGAACAAATATTCGTGCTAAAATGGCTTTAATTGCAGTTTGAAATCTGATGAAGAGGTAAGTTAACAGGAAGGCGAGACCCATTGAAATCAGTAGAACTAGAGATACCATCAGACAGATTCTGTCAAGATAAAAATATAATATCAATATTTAATCGCAATGGTTGACCTGCTCCCCCCCCCCCCTCCTACATCATGGAGGCCAATGTCAAGGATATCATACAAAATATGTCACAATCATGACCATCTGAATCACTAATTGAAAAACAGGTTTTTAATATGACTAATTTTATTATTCCCGTGATTTTCGTTGACTAGTCACAAGAATACACAAACTGACCAATGAAAATCGCAGGAAAAGTTAATTGGGTCATTTTAGAACGTTGTTTTCAAATATCCAACAGGTCCTATATTGTCGATGGTCCAACTATAATCATATTCAAGGTCACACATTATTTAATTGCTATTAATCATTCTTGATGACGAATGAGTGTCGGGGCACTGAAGATAAATGATCAGCCCGTTTGTGTGTTCGTCCATACATGATGATGATGACTATTTGTTACATCCACTTTTGAAAATTCAGTTAGAATTATGTCCATGCCTAACAGTTCGTTAGATGGCTAATAAGCCATATTCGAGCTGTAAATGTCCTTGGACAGTTCACGCATGGAATAACCACTGTAAAAGGATTTTGGTCTATCCGTGACTCTCGTAGCTACTCTCCGCTGTTGAGCTGCTGCATTTCTCCTCTTTTCACAAGATGATGCGCCCTTTTTGATTGTAGAGCGCCATGTAAATCTATTTTGTGCAAGCTCTTCCCATGTGTCTTGGTCTATTTCAAACGATTTCAGTGGGATCTTTAACGAGTCCTTGTAGCGCTTCTTTTCGTGGACGTGAAAATGACTTGCACTGGGGATTTTTTATTAAAGTGAGGAAGAGTTGTACAAAGCGTCGACCTCACTTTCTTGTCGGACCTCATTTCAAACCAGTGACAAGACGAGTCGAGACGATTGACAGAGAAGTTCGATGCATTGGATGACCATGGTTTTCTACGTGTCTCACTATGTCCAATGCGGTCATTGCTAACGTTCGCCTAAATTACGCCGTGGGTCGATAAACTATCGTACCTCATACACGTAAACTCGCCGAATATCAGACTTTGCGTGTAGTGATTGACAAGACGGTCGTTCTATTTGAGACAGTCTAGGCATCGGCATCACCTACTTAATGACTGCTTAAGAGATTGTCAGCAGAACACGCCTCAGCCCATGATCAGCCACAGACATCGCAGCCACAAAATAGGGGTGCTACACTAGAGACATCAGTGTTGTAGGGGTGTTAAGCTAGAGATCAGTGTTGTAGGGGTACTAAGCTAGAGATCAGTGTTGTAGGGGTGCTCACTATAAATATCAGTGTTGTAGGGGTGCTAAGCTAGAGAGTTGTAGGGGTGCTAAGCTAGAGATCAGTGTTGTAGGGGTGCTCACTATAAATATCAGTGTTGTAGGGGTGCTCACTATAAATATCAGTGTTGTAGGGGTGCTCACTATAAATATCAGTGTTGTAGGGGTGCTCACTATAAATATCAGTGTTGTAGGGGTGCTCACTATGAATATCAGTGTTGTAGGGGTGCTCACTATAAATATCAGTGTTGTAGGGGTGCTCACTATAAATATCAGTGTTGTAGGGGTGCTCACTATAAATATCAGTGTTGTAGGGGTGCTCACTATAAATATCAGTGTTGTAGGAGTGCTCACTATAAATATCAGTGTTGTAGGGATGGTAAGCTAGAGATCAGTGTTGTAGGGGTGTTAAGCTAGAGACATTAGTGTTGTAGGGGTGTTAAGCTAGAGACATCAGTGTTGTAGGGGTGTTAAGCTAGAGACATCAGTACGAAAAGCACATCAATCGCCTCTATGCTCAGCCATTCAAAGAAGTATAGAAAATCTAGCCCAGACTATTCTGTGATGTTATCATTCCTGGATTTTCTCAGGTAGCCTCTTCTCCTTTCACCCTCGACTGTTCCGTGCAAATAATGTTAGAAAGCGAGCCGTGTCTCGTTACATATCCAAACCAAACAAGTTTACATTGTTTCAGCACTGCCAAAACTATATCTTGATAGCCTACAAGTGTTTTCTATATTTACTACCTGACGAATATTTGTATTTTGTGTCCTATGTAAGTAATTCTTAAAAATTATGTACACATTGTCCAACGAAAATCACGACAATAATCAATGACATGACGTAAAATGGCTTGTTTTGATTCTGTTGCTAGGTCTTGTGGCCTATATCGGTTATTGGTCACAATTTTACCACAGCAACCTTAGCCATGGGTGGGAGGGATGTCAGAGCATTCTTGTTTGTTGAGTGCTGGATTCGACTACGCCATCTCGGGATGCCTAGTCATGTCGCTTTCAACCTAGTCCTAAGAAGGATTTTTGGTTATGTAACGACGCTGGGTGCGGACGGGGAACTGACGAAAAGTACTTGAGCCTTAGCGAAAATGACGAAAAGGCTGACGAAAGTTTTCTGAAACTTGCTTTTAATCCCGGGACGTACTGCAGATAAGAAGATTCGATTCTCTCTTGGAAGTTTCCAAGTCCACAGCAGGTTCCCACCTCAGCTGGAGATCGGTCGATCCTTGATAGTTTAGCTAGATTGCTCTGTTGCCCGGGGTACTCCGCGGGGAGGAGTATCAAGGTCTGAACCAGTATGAGTCCTTGTACTGGCGAGCGAAACGAGCAGGTGCTCGCTTCAACGTCTCCATACCCCTTGTCAGAGCATTCTTCAATACCCAGAATACTTAAAGTGTCAGAAGTATGCAAATATAAATCATTTAGTCATTAGTAAGTGATCATGCATCAAACACAAACTCGCTACTACTGCACAGCCGTTCGTTACCATACCACACATTAACCTTAACTAATAAGTCAGTTCACACACACACACACACACTCGCACGCACGCATACACACATATTTCTTACAATATATTGCATATTAGCAGGCCTTAATTTCTCTTACCTCCCTAAGCATAACTTTGCAAGCACAGGGATATCTGAAAGACCATTCAAACGTACCCTCTGCCCGTCATCTGACCGACAATTGCGTGTACTCGTCTGATCAACCTTCACGTGTGTCGTGAACAACCACACTGTCAATGACATTAAAAGATTTGCTATTATAATTTAAAACAACAGTTTGCGAACACATCTAACTACTTTCCCTAAATGTACATTCCCGTCGAAGACGGATGTGTCAGGCCATTGCCGCAAATAAAACGGCGACACAGCTCATTCCATTCTCTGGACTACATTCTGCTGGAAATCTAGTAGTCCTGCTACAAGAGAGATCCAGCGGGAGTGTGAGAGTGAACGCTGAAGGAGAAGAAGAAATGTACATTCATTCTGATAACCAATCTAGATTAATGGTCGTCAGTATACACACATTTGTGAATTAGAGGTCAGTATACACACATTTGTGAATTAGAGGTCAGTATACACACATTTGTGAATTAGAGGTCAGTATACACACATTTGTGAATTAGAGGTCAGTATACACACATTTGTGAATTAGAGGTCAGTATACACACATTTGTGAATTAATATGAATTACTAGAGGTCATTATACACACATTTGTGAATGACTGAATAACTAGAGGTCAGTACACACAGTTTTATGAGTGACTACTGAATTACTAGAGGTCAGTATACACAGTTTTATGAGTGACTGAATTACTAGAGGTCAGTACACACAGTTTTATGAGTGACTGAATTACTAGAGGTCAGTACACACAGTTTTATGAGTGACTGAATTACTAGAGGTCAGTACACACAGTTTTATGAGTAACTGAATTACTAGAGGTCAGTACACAGTTTTATGAGTAACTGAATTACTAGAGGTCAGTATACACACATTTGAGCACTGCAATTCGCTATTGGTGATAAATGTACACAAATTCAAGAACCAATCCGGGTTGCTTATGGTCAATGCACACAATCTTAAGAACTAACCTGGGATACTGGTGGTCAATGTACACAATTTTGAGAATCAATGTGGGTTACTAGTGGCCAGTGTACATATATTTGAAAACTAATCTTGGCTACTGATAGTAAACGTACACAAATATTAGAATCTATCTGGGTAGCTGGTGCGCAATATATAAAACTTGGGATACCAATTGAACTACTTGTAATCGGTACACACAACAGGCGTGCCGCTACGTTGAGAGGGATACCGAGTACAGTGAAGTCAATCTTCTACGGCTTTTAAACCATTTTTAAAAATCTTAATTTAACTACTTGTAATCGGTACATACAACTTGGGATCCCATCTCTACTACTTATGATCAGCATAACTATACAGCATCCTCAAGCTGCAGAGGAACGACTTCATTGTACTCATATTCCCATACACGTAATTATTCCATGTCGATGTAGCAGCATGTTTCATTCTAAGAGTGGCGCTGAAAGCACGTAACTCTGTCGCTCAGATGATAATCATCAGATACCTAAAATTTATAACAGGTAGTAACTGTAGCAAAACTGAAATCCAACAGGCGAAACTAGGAAACAGGGTGATGAAGTTACAGAGATACAATTTTATATGGGGAGGGGAGAGGTCCCACGGACCCTAGTGTGGCCTCAGTAAGGTAACTACAGTGGAATCCCGATATGACAACTTTGTCCGGACCGAGAAAATATGTGCGTAGTGACAGAAATTCACCATATACAGTATAAACAATTATATAATAAATATAATTCGGAATTTTGAAAAGTGTTGTTTTAGAGGGAAATTTGTTATAAACGAATGCGTTATTGAGGGATTCCACTGTATTTCAATGATAAGTAATAATATCTATAGCTACGAAGCTTATTTGGACAAACCAGGAGGTGATGGGTGGGTTGGTGGGGGTGGGGTTCAAACCCCCTTCCTTAGTAAATCAGATCATGGTTTTTAGAACTAATAATTCAGATGAAGTGCTGTAAAACTCTTATCATAACGATTTCCACACAACAAAAAGCTCATCGAATTTCCACACCACAGAAAAGTTCATCAAAATTTTGCAAATCTCGTTATAACACATCCCGTTCTAAGACTACATCCTGCTTACCAGCGGGAGTCTGATAACTAGAATATAAAATATGACAACTCCATACGCCATACCGAGGTCGCACTCACTTTCTGTAACCTTCAGGCACTGATCCATATACGTATCACAAACAGCTCTGGGGTCGACCCAGTCTAAGGAAAATGGGTACCAGATCTACCAGATCTACGCTGGTTACATCATCCCTTAATACACGTCCATAGATAAGGAATAAGGAGGATGTTTGGGGGAGGGGTTAAACCCCAAAACATCACATGACTTTTAGCACTAGAAATTTAGCACTAGGAATTTAGCACTAGAAATTTAGCACAAAAAATATAGCACTTGGTATTTAGCCTAAATTTGGGAAAGCGCACCCTCTCTCCTCCCCCTTAAACATTTTCCCCAAGAGGGTAATCAAATATCTCATTAAAAAGAGGGAATTTATACGTAAAATGGGTGGTATTTTTTAAGTAACCTTTTCCCAAACGATTTTTGAAAAAATACAAATCACAAGGAATCTCACGTAAACGAAGGAATTACACGCACACATTGACAAATGGCAGTAGTTTATGAGTTTACCTCTCTTTTGGAGAGGCGTGCTCCTTTCAACCAGCAGACAACAAAGTCCAATTAGGCTATATCAGGATACACTACCACAAAATATTAGAGGTAACAAAGACCCCACAATTTATTTATATTACTTGCCAAATGAACCGTGGTTGTTAGGCACCCTCCTTCCTTTCATACCTTACTGAAGACGCATCTACGTCCGTGGCTTCTGTATTTACCAGGATTAGAGGATTAATTGATTGATTGAATACAGGTGGTATGTATTTATAGATTAAGATTTTTTTAAATTGAATGTTTCCACTCACCGAGATAATTCATCTGTGAGCAGACACATGCTATGCCGTTATCCCGCAGCATCAAAAGAAAGTCATTCACCAAGGCTGCATGATTATTAAGGGCCTCCATCTCTTCTTCAGTTAAAAACAAGATAGCATTTTCTGACAGATCAAGAACCTGTAGCTTAGGAGTTGTGACGAGATCGAAGGGAATGTTTGAAAATCTGTTCTGCGACAAAATCACATGAGTCATGTTTGGATTGGAGGTGAACATTTTCGATGAAGGTAACACATTGAGTTTGTTGTTTGAAATATCCAAATATCTTAAATTAGTAAGGTTACGGATCAACCGTTGGACTGAAATTTGTTTAAAGAATGTGTCAGGTTTGACACCGCGAAGCACAAAAACCTGCAGACCTGAAAAAGTATCGAATAGATTATCAGGAATATCGAACATGCTTCCAGTGACATCGAGTACTTTGAGATTCTCCATTCCATAGATTTTGCCTCTAATTTGAAGAAGGTAGTTGTTGACCCAGTATAACTGTTCAAGGTTTTTGCTGCTTTTACATACGAAGGTCCAAGTACCAAGTTCGAGTGGTCCAAATATCATATTGATAATCTTGACTATTCTCAGAGATGGCAGAAAATAATAGGTAATATTTCCATTGTATGGGAACTGTGATTGCCCTCCTTGATAGTGGAAGTATAACTGCCTTCCTTGGTAGGTTCTCAAAGCATTGACAGATGAATAATTTGATGTCGATTTGTTAAATCTACCTATTCTGATGTTACTATTATTATCCTCCATACCATTGACATGTGAATAGTTTGATGTGATTTTGTCTTGTTCGTTTATTCTGTATGTATTATTAATGTCCATTCCATTCGTGATCCACGCTGTGGTGTGGTCGTAATAATTATGGCTGATGAATTCTGGCTGCGCTTGCTTTTGTTTGCTATTAACAGTTTTGACAGTTATATTGTTGTTCAAATGTTCCACATAACTTTCTCGTTTCTTTGTTAAGTTTTCTGGAATCTTAAAATGAATCAAATGAGGATATTGGCTGCTTTGTAATGATGCAACTGAGGAGAGGAAAATCGCTGTGACATATTTGAGCTTGCGGGCTTCTAGAGTAGTGGTTACCCAACCTATATTCTCTAATTTGTTGTTTGATAGATCAATAGTTCTGATACATTGAATCCACGTTTCACTTGTAAGCGACTTTGGTTCAAATGCAAAAAGAAGACTGCCAATCCAGGCAAAATGGGCAACACAAATAGACCTCAAAGAAGAGGCCACAGATAATCCAATAATACCATCCGCAAGTGAATAACTAGGCACACTGTATGTTGCCGCGTAACTTGATTGTTTCAGAAACAAGGAAGTCATATTCCTATGTGCAAACGGCCAGAGCGCAATTAACATATTATGATTTCCAACACGGCTGTCAACAACAGAAAGAAACATAACATTGTGTAGGTATTGAAAAATTCCCAGCTCAAAAATTATAACTTCATGTTTGAATGCAACAAGACTAAAGACAATGATTTGAAGTCCTTCAAGTCCTTCTAAGCTGTTGTTATAAATGTATGCAACCAGAGGACATTCTACGGTCAGGTTAGTCAATCGTGTCAAGTTGGAGAACTCATGACCTAGATAAAGTGTCTCATTAAAAGTGTCTACAGACAGGTTTGTTAAGTGGGGCAGACTCCAGAATATATCAATATTATCAGGGTAAGACCGGCACTCTGAGATCTTCTCTCGATGTTTGTTATTAGACCCAATAAATAGGTGGCGCAGATTAGGAACATGTGTAAACATACCCGCAGGATATGACCGTCCTGTCTTCTGGCAAATTGGAAGATAGTTATCTTCCAGGTTAAGGATTTCTAGATTGACCAGACCAAAGAGAGCGTTAACCTGTTGATTAACAAATATGTATATTAATTTCTGCTTTCAGACCAAAGAGAGCTGTAACCTGTTGATTAACAAATATGTATATTAATTTCTGCTTTCAACAGAGAAGTACTTAGGCAGAATGAATACTCAAAAGTTAAAAATATCAGTTTTGTCCAAACGGATCTCCGTAGATAATGTACATTGGGGGGGGGGGGGGGGGGGGAGATTCCTTATATTAGTGGTTCTCAGCTTTTTTTGGTATATTATTTCCTCTATGGACTCGCTACTGTATTATGCAAGATCGTTGATAATCTCTACATGTCACCAATACGTAATAATGTTATTGCTATATACAGTTATTAATCTCTACATATCACCAATACGTAATAATGTTATTGCTATATAGGCCTACAGTTGTAGTGTGTTGTTTATCGTGTAAAAGTTGACATTGTCCTCGTTAATAAATATAGCAATACAATCAACATAAATAAACATAATGATCAATTACTGAAAGACGTGCAGAAATTTAAATATCTTGGGAGTATTTTTACAGACGACGGAGACTGGACAGAGAGATCGAGCCAAGAATTCAAAAAGCCAACTACATAAATTATGAACTTACACGAATAGTGAAATACATATATCCCGATGGACACCAAAAGGAAAAATTATAAATTCAATCTTCATACCAACATTGTATTATAAAAGCCAGGCATGGACACTGGCTAAAGAAGAAGCGAGATAGATTACTACTTGTGAAATGAGATGTCTAAGAAAAAACAGCAAACAAGAAGAGATTATGTGAGAAATGAAGAAATTGCAGGAATTATTGGAACAACGTCTGTGGTCAAATATATTGAAAAACAGAGATTGAAATTGTTCGGTCACTTAAAGAGAACCAACCTTTATTGGTCAGTGGCAAGAGCATACAATATGGAAATGGAAATAGCAAGATGCAGAGAAAGGCCTAGAATAATGTGGATTCATGGAGTTACATTCTGAAACGTCACAATATTACTGCACATCAAGTGACCAAACGTGCAATAGTAAAAGCATCGATCAGTATTCAATCCTGCGACGTCTGCAGCAAAATCAGAAGAAAAGATAATAGAATAAATCTAGAATTCCGTGCTTAAAGTAGAATAAATCTAGAATTCCGTGCTTAAAGTAGAATAAATCTAGAATTCCGTGCTTAAAGTAGAATAAATCTAGAATTCCTTGCTTAAAGTAGAATAAATCTA
Source organism: Meghimatium bilineatum (assembly GCA_034231615.1). Lineage (NCBI taxonomy): Eukaryota > Metazoa > Mollusca > Gastropoda > Stylommatophora > Philomycidae > Meghimatium > Meghimatium bilineatum. Next base: position 39,498,872 of record CM067309.1, on the reverse strand, counting down.
GAATTTCGTGCTTAAAGTAGAATAAATCTAGAATTCCGTGCTTAAAGTAGATATCTATTTCTGGCAGTGACGTCATCTACTGAAAATCACGTCATCTATTTCATTCATTCATCAGGTGTCATGCCAGCTGGTGTAGGCGATCATGGCTCTTCACAGCTCTAAATCTCCAGTATTATGTATCAAGATCGTTGTTGTTTCCCTGCCGCGTCAGGTTGTTGCCTTCAATCGTGCCTGTTGTGACTATGTTCTCTAAACCTGCTGTCTGATAACGTTGCCAAAAAATGAAGATTGTCTTTTTCTTATATTATTGATATATAATTTATTTTGCATTTGACTTTTTCAACACCTTCACATTATCACGTGATCTAAGGCGGCCATTTTGAAAAAAAATCATGAACATTGGTGTTCTTGACGATGAACCCTGAGCAGGTAACACACATAAATATTGACTATTGCATAATGAATGTATGCAACTTACGCCTGACAAATGTGGGAATCTACAAGATACTTCATGTTAGTTAGTTAGTTAGTTAGTTAGTTAGTTAGTTAGTTAGTTAGTTAGTTAGTTAGTTAGTTAGTTAGTTAGTTAGTTAGTTAGTTAGTTAGTTAGTTAGTTCGTTAGTTAGTTAGTCGTCGGATCATCATCACTGCAAACTGGACACGTCCATAGTTGCTCCGATCTCTCCTTGAGTGTATCCGCGATTACACTTCTGCTGGCTGGTTGATCATCATTCTTCTGCGACCTCCAAAATGTTCACCTCTAGCAACACCACATTTCAATCCCTGATCTTTAATCCTAGCCATTGAAAATGAATCATCATCCACATTAGTCTCACTCTCGCGTGCTATATCTCTTAAGGAGTTCAAAACGTCAGCGCGATCCATTGCCCCATCATCCGAACATTCCGTCATTCTTTCCTCCGAACTTGTTACCCTGTTACAATTCGATCACATAACACACTTTAAATTGACAGACATCCACGTAAATACACACACTTAACAATATAAACATGCATCAAACCACATAAGCACACACACCTAACAATATAAAAATACACCTGCTAATCTATGGAGTCTTTGTTAACTCAAATATTTTATAGGAGTGCGTCCTAATATAACCTAAAGATACTTCATGGGCTCATGATAATCACATTATTTGACATTCAATCATGTGAACATACTAAACACTCCATGACAACAATACAATCATGCCAACATACTAGACATTCGAATTAAACAAGACAATCATGTGAACATACTAAACACTCCATGACAACGAGACAATCATGTGAACATACTAATATAACGTCTGGTTTTTGGACATCTTTTCAGACGACAGTACTTCTGAAAACTTGTTTTTTGTTTTTGTTAAATGGGGGATTAAAGCCTCTTAGCTGAGGCACGAACTATTCAACCTAAGACCGAAGTCTATTTTGGTTATATCAGGCCGTGTTAGCTTTTATCTAAGTGTGACCCAATGGTCTGGGAATTTTGAAAGCCGTGCGTGCTATTGCTATTAATTATCTATATTGCTAGGTGGAGTTGATGTTTATTTCTGGCTGAGATGCTTTTTTATCTAAGTGTGACCCTATGGTCTAGGGGAATTGAGAACCGTGCGTGCTATTATTGCCAAATAATTTTATGTTGCTAGTTGGAGTATTACGCTGTTTATTTCCGGCCGCATTGCCTTTTACTTAAGCGTGACACTAATGTCTGGGGGCGTTCGAAAACCGTGCGTGCAATAATTGCCAAAAATTGTGAATAGTGCCAGTCGTATCCTGTGATGAGCTTTCCTCATCTGTAGAAACAATTTTGGGGAGTCCTGGAAAAGGCTTATGTTATAACTAAGGGAACTGTGAGATTGACGACAAACAATGGCTTACTTTATATGTTTTAAATTGGTTAGGTTGTTTTTAAATTAGGGATTTAGTCCTGGTTATAAATTGTTTAATTAGTTTTAGTCTATCTGTTGGTACATCATGGCCAAGAACCTTTTCTAGTTTATATGGGATTTTATTATTTAGGTAGTAATCTTTTAGGTTTCGAGTCCTTCGACAATTACAGTCTATATACTTCTTCTTCTTCTGCGTTCAGCATACCGTCAGACCTGTCGTCAAGACGAAGTCCACTGTCTTCTCCAGGTCAGAGCGGCTGCCCCATAGCTTTTGCCCCAAGAGTCCTATATACTAATCGGGAGTCAACCTTCTAAAGTGTAATTAACGAGGGACTAGATTGTTTGCTGACACACCTTATAAAGAGTCGCCGCTACACGTAAATACCCCACATCAACCCACACGAACGCATATAAACACAGACGAACGCATATAAACACACAATCACACATCCGTGACAACTGCCCCCCCCCCACATATATACACCCGCGCTTCACTCCTACTTATTTTAATATAAATTTTTAAAAAGAGTTTCAACCTCAATGGCTTCCACTTTGGACGACCTAATACTTAGATGTCGAAGCGAGTGTAGGTTTGTCGCGTTGAAAGACATGTTCGGCAAACATCTGATCATATTCCAATTTAAAATGAGGGTTGTGATGTTGTCTCTTAGCCCTAGCAACGGGAGAGCGTGTATGCCCATTCCGGAACAGTCCGTCAAGTTGCCACCATAAACATGATCACGTGATACCTTGCACCGTTCAGCACTGTTAAGTTGTTGCTCTTTTACTGTATGCTTGCAGTACACACATTTAACACAGGGAAACATCACAAGTAAAAGTAGGTAGAACATTTCGCAGGCGTAGATTGTCGTATCTTAATGTGATTTAAAAAAAGTTCTAATTCGAAATTAATCGCTAAAACAGAATCATCCCTGGCCTAGTCGCTAACGCTTTTGCTTTGTGCTTGAGGTCGCAGGTACTAATCCAGCTCGAGATGTATTGTTTAGAAATTATAAAACTTTTGTATTCCCCGCCTGCAACATATACTGCTATTGTGTGTCTTATTATGGATAGTTCTTCACATTCCAGCTGTATTCACAAAAGGTGTTGGAAATATCCGCCGCGGTTTAGTTTATAAGATCAAATACTAAACATCTGTATATAACAGTGATATTGTGAAGTACAGTTAAATGGAGCCGGAACCATGACGTAAAAATTACAATACGTTTTACTTCGATTCAAATCAGTCCCTTGTCACTAAATGGACCCCCTGTTTATGTGTTTCAAGATTAATTGGGACAGTCACTTGAATAGAGGCACCTGGGAGTGGTACTCTAGTTGATGGCGTGCTTATTTTGTTGAGAGGAACGGTGTACACATGGGGTAACCACAGTACAATGACGCCAATTCTCTACGCCTTTTCAAACGCAAGCATCATTGCCAGTAACAAGCATCGTTCAATTGAAAGGATCACGCTCCGAAATGTTGTATACAAGTAATGCAGTATGTAAGCCAATCGTGGACAATCTCTAACAACTTGAATGATCCAATTTGCTCTGCATTGACATGAATTCCATCAATGCTGTTGTATGTGTGTTGATCATGGACACTGAAAGTAGACAATGAAAAATATTACTGAGAAAACGAAATGTAGGTTTTGAAAAATATGTTGCACGCAAAAGATCATTTTGAAATCAAGCCAGACAATATCATGCTATTTAAGTACGTCGACATGCAATCTTTTGTTGACAGTGAAATATGTTGACATACAATCTCTTGTTGACAGTGAAATATGTAGATATGCATTATTTTGTTGACAGACAGTGAAATATGTTGACATACAATATTTTGTTGACAGACAGTGAAATATGTTGACATACAATATTTTGTTGAGAGACAGTGAAATATGTTGACATGCAATCTTTGTTGACAGACAGTGAAATATGTTGATATGCAATCTTTGTTGACAGACAGTGAAATATGTTGACATGCAATATTTTGTTGACATACATGGAAATATGTTGACATGCAATATTTTGTTGACATACATGGAAATATGTTGTTGACATGCAATATTTTGTTGACATACATGGAAATATGTTGACATGCAATATTTTGTTGACAGATTTTTTCTAGTCTGATTCTAACTCTTCCGTTTTAGTATTTACTTTGTTGTCATCTTTTAGATTTAGCAATCCTTTAAAACAGTGTTGTCATCTTTCCAAGATTCTTTCTAAACATTGATTGTCTTTTCATTTTCATCATTTATTATTTCGCGTGGTTCCTATTTATCTTCCATGTTTCTCACAGTGTTGCCATCTTTCCAAGATTTTTTCTTTTAGAATTTCTTTGGTGTTTGCTTGTAATCTTTATTTATTAGGGCTGGTACTGATTAAAATTTTCTTGATCGATTAATCGGAAAAAAATGTAATCGATTAATGTCGATTAATTATAACGCATATATTAATGCAACTATTAGTATCTGATCTGCAACAATCCATGACTTAACTTCACAGTTCACACAAAAATGTTGTAAATTCAAACTTGTAGCACTGACGTAAGTGATTTTTCTCAAACTTGAAAAAAATTTTGTAAATATTTTCTTAAATTGTAATCTATCAAATTTATTTTGATCGATTAAAATTTTTAATTATTAATCGATTAATTAATCGTTAATTTCAGCAGTCCTAGTATTTAATGGTTTATTATATTCTTGCCAAGCTTTCGTTTTGGCATCTATTTTCTGTGTTATTATATTGCTTTAGCTCACATGTACTCAATATAATCTTAAAATATTAATACAAAGAAGAGTATGCCATTAGAATAATAATAATAATAACATTAATAATAATTAGTAATAATAATAATAATTAATAATAATAACAATAAAGAATAATAAACAGTAATAATAATAATATGATAGTGAATAAACACAAAAAACGTACCATTATATTTGAGAGAAAACAACTACAAACTCAGACATCGTGGAAGATTGGGGATTAATGAACCACAGAAAACAGCTACAAACTCAGTCACCAGTAGACGGAAGGTTAGTAAGTGGTTCATAAACTTAACAATCATCCAATATTGCAGTTTTGGAAATTTTCATATTCTTTCAAATTTCCTTATCGTGACAACCCACATTAAATGTAGCCGGGTTTAGTTTCCATCTTCTATTCAACTTTGAATGATGTTATTGTATTATTTCGCTGTGAATTACATTAATAGGCGTCGTATACACATGTATTCATCACAGTTGTAAATAGGAGAACAGGCTTGAATCAAGAGAACGGATGTTTACATTTTTACGGCTGTTCCAACATGCATTTGAATCGGTATGTTAATTATCTTACGGAACTACTATGCTATTTTTAGTGTTTTGAATTTTTTCCATCAATGAACAAGAAATTAAAATATAGACACATGGGGCTGTCCATACTTTGCATGAATGCTTTTTGACCCTTTTCCTTGTCAGCAATTTATCAAGAACCCAAAGACACCCCATGCTTAATAATGTCAATTTACCTCCCCCCCCCCAATCCCATATTTTAGCAGAATAAAACGGGGAAAATCATCAATCTATGTGACAATTCATTTACAGAACGTTGTCCTCGCTGCAACTCTGTAAGCCTCTCGGTTCTGTGCACGCTGCCTAGCCTCTTCCAGTGGCATGTTCAGAAAGTCGTTGATATCCTGTGTCCATTTGTAGTCTTTGCCTGCCTCTTGTTCTCTTTCCTGGAACTATTACCTCCATGATTATTCTTTCTAAACCAGCGTGTCTCTTTATATGTCCAGAAATATGCTAGCTTGTGTTTTTTGTATAGTTTTGAACAGTCTGTCATTTTTCTATATCCCTTTCACGTCTTTGCGGACATCTGCGTTGGTTCGTTTTTCTGTCCATCGTATTCTTAGGATCTTTCTGTAATATTTCATTTTGAATGCCGATATTTTCTGTTTCTTTTCCATTGCGGATCAACGATTACGGGCGGAAAAAAACGACATCGTCATCATCATAATGTGCCGTCTCCACATCGAAGATTGGTTGCAACAGATCTCCAACATCCCCTGTCTCTTATGTTAGTGGTGCACTCTGGTGTACTGTAACCTGTCCATCGTGTAATGTTACTCTCCCACTTGTATCGCTGCCTACCTCCTGCTCGCTTCCCTTTGACTTTACCCTCAAGTAAGGTCTTCAATAAGGTGTCATGTCTTTTAATGTGTCCAAAGTATTTTATTTGCCTGATCTTTATTTCTCTTAGTTGTTCTTTCTTCATATTAAGTGTCTTTAGCACCTCTTTATTTGTTTTCTTCTCTTTCCATGATGTTCTCCCTATTCTTCTATATACCCACATCTCAAAGGCATCAATTTTGTCTTCTATTTGTTTATTTAGTGTCCATGTTTCTGATCCATACATTAATATGGAATAGATGTAGTATTTTATCATTCTCATTTTTAACTTCTTTCTTATTTGTTTATATATTACTATTTTCCTCATGTAAAATAAAAAGAAATTAACATTGTTCAAATTTGTAAACTGTATTTTCAAATTCATAAAATTTAATTGGTGTAAAAAAACACCGTGTTGTTGACGTCAACTTTTATCAAACACCTCCCTCCCCCGTCAGCATCTGTTAAATATTTTTGGGACTCCCCTTCCCCTGTTCACATTCTTGATGTAATTTATGGACATCTCTGTATTGTGTATATATATAATAGAACCGGCACAGGGTTTAGACTTGATAAGGCCTTAAGCTATTTGAGAAATGGGGCCCTTCATACGTCCAGATTTTATATGTCTGTGCCATATATGATTTTTGGGGGCCCCAAGCTATAGTTTGTTTAACTTATAGGTAAATACTGCAGTGAATAGAACCACAGCTCAACAACACGCAAATAGGTTTTCAAAATAAAAGCTGTACAGGTGCAATCTTCGCCCTCAAACAACATGCAGAAAGAGAGACGGAACATAACCAAGATTTATATTTGGCTTTCGTTAACCAAGAAAAAGCTTTTGCCAGAGTGGATAGAGCACAATTATGGATAACATTACAGACATATAGAGTTCCACAACATCTGATAAGTTATGTCAGAGAATATACGCTAATAGCTATAGTTAATGCGAAGTAAGAACGAACGCAGGCACATCCGATTATTTTCAAATCCACTCGGGAGTGAGACAGGGATGTGTACAATCCCTCTATAGTTTATAACATACATAGACCACATCTGCAAAGTAGCAAAAACAACGGAAGAAAACAATCTGAAGAATAACTTAAACGAATTGCTATGTGCAGACGACCAAGCACTAGTAGCATCATCAGAAGAGCAACTACAAAGACAAATAGACAGATTACATCAAACATGCCAAACCTTTAACATGAAGATAAACATAGAACATATTGAAGTAATGAAGATTGGAAGAACAGAAAGAAACACCAATATATATATATATTGGAAACAACAGACTTAAACAAATGACATAATTAACATATCTAGGAAGCAATATAACAACAGACGGCAAGCGCAGTAAAGAAATACACAATAGATGTAGTAAAGCATACCAAGCCCTAGGACAAATGACACCAATCTTCAGAAACAAAAATGTAGATTTAAACATCAAAATAACACTATTTAAACCGATTATTATGCCAATGCTGTACTATCAATGCCAAACATGGACAACGACAGCACAAGACAAACGTAAACTAGTGACAGCTGAAATGGCATGTTTACGCAGAATCCTAGGAATATCACTAAGAGACAGAGTGAGAAATGAGGACATAAGACAAAGAACTGGCACCGCCCAATCTTGGAGTATCTTAAGAGCCTACATATCAAATGGTTTGCATCAGCAGAATACTACCAGACAGCATACCACGGCAGGCTATGCTACACAGATACAGTGAAGTATAATAGGCGACAAATTCGACAATACACTGAGCACACACGAGGTCAAGAGAACTCTTCTACCCCTGACACTGAAAGGCAATAAAAGGTTTAGCGAATAGATAGTTAAATGGGTAACTCCGTAACTCTCTGTATTTCATGTTCACTATAGTCGCCTTATAGTTGAACATTTAGTTTCCACCGAAATGGAAATATAGTTGAACATTTAGTTACCACCGAAACGGAAATATAGTTGAACATTTAGTTTCCACCGAAACGGAAATATAGTTGAACATTTAGTTACCACCGAAACGGAAATATAGTTGAACATTTAGTTTCCACCGAAACGGAAATATAGTTGAACATTTAGTTTCCACCGAAACGGAAATATAGTTGAACATTTAGTTACCACCGAAATGGAAATATAGTTGAACATTTAGTTTCCACCGAAACGGAAAAATCAAGGGGAGAAGAGACAGAGTAAGATATATAGAAATTTCTGGATGGGTTATCACTCACTGTCTCACAAGAAGATGTCACTAACTGAACTTATTAACAACACAAGAAAGAGAGATTTGTGGAGAAGCATGTTCGCCTACGCCAGTCGGCATGGTACTTGATAGATTTACTCTTATACTACATTACATGGACAAAATTTGTCACCTTTATAGTTTAGCTCAGTGGTGTAAAGATGTCGCATTGCTCTCGGCGGACTCAGGATTAACAGATAACCAAGATACTAAAAGTACCTCCCCGTAGTGCACCCTGGAAACAGTGAGACAGATACTCTCATGAAAATATTTCGGCTCGTGTCCGTAAAGGCTGTACATGGAATCATAATTGCCTGCAAAGGGAAAAGCAATATGTCTGAGACTTCTACGCTAACACACAATATTGCAAGACATATGTGCACTCCCTCTCGGTTGGCCAGAAATGCTGAAACATTGGAGGGGCGGCCAATGTCAAAGTCCCGATATTGGTAGAACCATCTATGGCATGGTGATCCTTTGAGTACACATTGAATCTGGAACCCTGCCGAAGATGGATGTGTCGAGCCATTGGCGCAAATCAAACGGCGATACAAGGCATTTCCATTCACTAGACCAGGGGTCGGCAACCTATAGCACGCGTGCCACACTTGGCACGCCAAGCAATTTCAAATGGCACGCAGACTCTTCACGTTTCCTGTATAAAGTTGATTATAAATCGATTAGCGCGGTTTCCTCGCTTATTTTGGCACTGAATAATTTGAAACCTTAAGTTGGCACACAGTTAGCAAAAGGTTGTCGACCCCTGCTCTAGACTACATCCTGGAAATCTAGTAGGGCCACCGTCCTGCTACAAGGGAGATCTAGCAGGAATTTGAAAATGAATGCTGAAGTTCTTGTATGGTCTTGCAGTCTGTTATTTCCCTTTCTATAAGTATGGTGTTCTTTAGGCCTTCCTCGTTTTATTTTACCCTAAGGTGTCCAAATAAAGGCATGTTGGTTTATTCGTCTTACAACGTGACCAAGGGTTGAAACATATTCGTGATGTGTTTTTCTTACATCACTATTTGTAACGAAATCGCGCCATTTTATGTTCATCAGTTTCCGGAGACATTTATTTTCGAAGCTGTTTAATTTTTGGACTGTTGTTTGAGTTGATTTCCATCCCAGCAACAACTTTATTCGGTACTACGACATTGTTTTATTTAATTACTCCGTATGGATGTTTGCTTTACGGCTAAGTACGCTGCGGCGGGTGGACACTAAATGTGTTTCTCGACGTATGCATATTATTGTTACTAACTACTTCCGCCTCATATCTGAGCTTGACTCATCTAAATCTGAGCTTTTTAATTGTCTTCAGTACCTTATCTCTGACAACTTTCTTCTCATCATCCACATCCGTCTCATCAACCACACTCTCAACAGACAACTTTATGTGTACTCAACACAACCATAAACTCAACATCTCCCCCGCCCCCTGCCGACTCTGTACCCCAGAACCACTCGGGTTGTTTGCATCTGAGGGTAGATTTCTATACTCAGCAAGAGGTTTCAATTTATACCATTTCGCCCTGCATATGACCACTACACCCTTATGCAGAACTTTCATCAGTTTCATCGCCGCTTGAGCATACGGTTCCTTGTCAGGGACAGTGAACCGTCTCAACAGCCCAATGATATAATATCCGTTATAACAACTAGGTCCGGACCGTCAAAATATGTATGCAATAACAGAAATTCGCTATATACAGTACAAACAATATAAATATAATTTGAGATTGTGAAAAGTGTTGTTATATAGGGAAATGTGTTATAAAAAATTGCGTTATAAAGGGGTTCCGCTCTCTGTATACTATGTTTATATTGTATATTGCAAATTCTCGTTATTACATACATATTTTGTCGGTCCGGACCAAGTTGTTATAATGGGATTTGACTATCAGCGAGTATTCTATTGGGAGATAAGCTCTGTAGAACATTGAACACTGCAGACTGGGTCTTTTGGGGGATAAGCTCTGTAGAACATTGAACACTGCAGTTGGAGTCTTCTGGTCCTAGAGAAACTCCCTTCCCCATACATTTCAAAAAAGGATACAAAACTCTCCTGCTTGTAATTACTGGGTATTGAAACAGACAAACCCCATATTCTTGTTCACAGTTTAATAACATGTCCACACAGCAGTTTTGATTCTCTTGATACATGCTTCTGTATTTGATAGTTTCTGAAGATTTTCATACAGTTTAACATATTTACACAGCAAGTCTAGTTTTCTTGACAAATTCTGCTGCATTTGTAAGCTTCTCAAGGCTCCTGTACAGCGTTCTGTGGATGTCTGTATTTATGGGCTAGTACTCCTGTACAGCGTTCTACGGATGTCTGTATTTATGGGCTAGTACTCCTGTACAGCGTTCTACGGATGTCTGTATTTATGGGCTAGTACTCCTGTACAGCGTTCTATGGATGTCTGTCTCTATGTGGGTTAGTGCTTCTCCATTAGCTTGAAATCCCCTCTGAGTAGGAGGCTTCTAAAAGAATTGTACAGCTGAAAGTTGAGGTCTTTAGGGTATGAAATGAGCTCTGAAGAAACACTCCCCCCCCCCCCCCCCAATGGCACAATAGGATACATGAGCTCCATTTCTGGGGATTGGAATAAATATATACACCCCCCACCCGCAGAGTAGGAGGAGGCTGCACCTCAAAGCATTGCACACCGCTGAGATGTGGATTCTTCTGGGAAGCTCCGAGAAACACCACCATTGCACAAGCTATATTGCTAAAAACTCACTTACTAGGTCTATATCGTTATTCCCGACATACCGCCATTTTTACAGAATATAATTTCCCGGAAACACTATTTTTAGATAATTATTGCAATGGATATTCCCATTTTTCTGATCTATCATAGTGCATTCGACTAGCATCGAACTTGGTCAGCAAGGTTCTGTAACGGAAATTCGACTAACGTGGAAATTGGTCAGCAAAGTGTTAACAAGCTATATTCCTGGGAATCAACACAAATTACATCACACTATTATAAGAATCATCAATTAATCTTCACAAGATCTTTAATCTTCTTCATATTTTTTAATTTGATTCAGTAAACAAAGAAATATAGCGAAGCACAAAATTTGTATTTAAACACGCAGAAAACAAAAATCATCTCAACAGATATAACAACACAACAACCAAAAATCAGAATAGACAATACCGAGATAGAATGTGTGGATAAATTTGAATACTTAGGAGCAAACATCAACGGTGCAGGAGACTGCATGGCAGAAATAAGGAAGAGATTGGCAATGGCATATTGTAAAATAACACGGCTGAAAAACATATGGAAAAACAACAAAATAGAAACGAATAATGGAGGGAAGAGTACCTGGGTAGAGGAGAAGGGGCAGACCAAGAAGACGATGGACTGACGACATTAAAGATAATATGAATACATCGCTAGAAAATGCAAGCCACATCGCCCAAGACAGAGAGAGGTTCAGAGAGTTCATTGGGAAGACAACGTTCTGGAAGGAATACATCACATGACACAAACAAACTTCATTTGTTTATTTTCATGATTTGAATCATTCTTCTTTGTTCATTGTTGGATTCCAACATTGATTACTGTCAAATGTAGCTGTCTAACCCTAGACTCTGTGCAGTAAGATAAAGATTATCAGGAAAGGTGCCAGAGCCTGGCCAAGTGGTTCTCTCTTTCCATCGTACATCGAGCAGATCTGCAACAGGTGTTTGGTTGTCACAGGTGAATAAGTCTGGTGTTATTCATTTTTGATACAGGTGATGACAGAGTCTCTTATGTGCATAGTTGAAAAATAATCACCTATTTCCACCTGGAGATTTGGACCATTCATGCATGGAGTACATAGCACTGTTACAGAAGATCTGTATTTTCACCTTACATTTCATAATATCAACTTTCAGCAGAGTTTGAACACTTCACAACTGGTTAGTACAGTTGCACCTTTCATTCATCTGGCATGTCCTTATATCTGAAGTTTGTTTATTCTATAATATTGACTGTGTTTTTGAAGCTTGCACAGAAGTCAGTTGAATCTTTATTCCATTGAGTTGCTTCTATGTGCCAGTGTTTGTCTCATCATTTCATATTTGGGATATTCTTGAAGCATATGCTCTGCTGTCTGTGCTGCCTGTCCACATGTATTCATGGCCATCTGGTTACTTTGATCATCTGCTGGTATTCATGGCCATCTGGTTACTTTGATCATCTGTTGGTATTTATGGCCGTCTGGTTACTTTGATTCTCTGTTGGTATTCATGGCCGCCTGGTTACTTTGATCATCTGTTGGTATTCATAGCCGTCTGGTTACTTTGATCATCTGTTGGTATTCATAGCCCTCTGGTTACTTTGATCATCTGTTGGTATTCATGGCCATCTGGTTACTTTGATCATCTGCTGGTATTCATGGCCATCTGGTTACTTTGATCATCTGTTGGTATTTATGGCCATCTGGTTACTTTGATCATCTGTTGGTATTCATGGCCGTCTGGTTACTTTGATCATCTGTTGGTATTCATGGCCGTCTGGTTACTTTGATCATCTGCTGGTATTCATGGCCATCTGGTTACTTTGATCATCTGTTGGTATTTATGGCCATCTGGTTACTTTGATCATCTGTTGGTATTCATGGCCATCTGGTTACTTTGATCATCTGCTGGTATTCATGGCCGTCTGGTTATTTTGATCATGTGTTTATTCTGATATAAGTTATTGGTACATCTGTAAAGATTTTAGAGTTTTCTTTTCTTGGTAAGTCAAATTAACATTTTATGGAGAGGTACGCTCCTTTCAACCATGGATGTTATATCAGATAATTTATATAGATCAAATTATATATAATTTGATTATATCACAGCTTTAACCATCAAGAAATAATGATGGTCATGGTTCTGGTAATCCAGTCACCATGAGTCTGGGTATTGAGCTTTCAGAGTTAAATTAACTCGTTTTTAACAGTTGGATTACGAGGGTCATGACCTTCCTTTTGTATCTTGAAAGAGAAGTCTATTGTACTGTAACCTTGAGTTAACTTGCCCGTAGAGATAACATCAACACTATTTAAACAGAATTCAGATAAAGTATCCTCGTCGACCCCTCCACTGATTTCAATTATGATTGATGGAAACAATGACTTGAGTTTAGAGGCTGTTTCTCCGGCAGACTAAGGGAGGTAACAAAAGAACAAGATTAACATCGATGTGAAATACTATCATAACTGGAAATGATAACTGACAATTTAACTGTGGAAGCCATGACAACTGTCAACAAACTGAAAATTATGATAATATATGTGACAATTATGATAACTGACAATATAACTAGAAATGATAATAACTGACAGCATAACTAAGAAAGTTAACTAGATAACTTATGAATCAGAGTTAATAACATACAGTTTGACAGCTCAATACACAGAAAAGTGTATTAGGGAAGACAGTTGTGCTTTCAGATGATGGAGGTGACCAGAGCAATGATGCGATTGGAAGCTTAGAGTATTACAAATGTGTGTTTTCTGACAGATTCTAGTATACTTTGAAAGATTCAGCTGGGCTGTACAGTGACTAGATGAAGGATTCAGCTGGGCTGTACAGTGACTAGATGAAGGATTCAGCTGGGCTGTACAGTGACTAGATGAAGGATTCAGCTGGGCTGTACAGTGACTGGATGAAGGATTCAGCTGGGCTGTACAGTGACTAGATGAAGGATTCAGCTGGGCTGTACAGCGGCTGGACAAAGGATTGAGCTGGGCTGTACAGTGACTGGATGAAGAATTGAGCTGGGCTGTACAGTGGCTGGATGAAGAATTGAGCTGGGCTGTACAGTGGCTGGACAATAGATTCAGATGGGCTGTACAGTGACTGGATATAGGATTGAGCTGGGCTGTACAGTGACTGGATGAAGAATTGAGCTGGGCTGTACAGTGACTGGATGAAGGATTGAGCTGGGCTGTACAGCGGCTGGACAAAAGATTCAGCTGTGCTGTACAGCGACTGGACGAAGGATTCAGCTGGGCTGTACAGTGACTGGATGAAGGATTGAGCTGGGCTGTACAGTGACTGGATGAAGGATTGAGCTGGGCTGTACAGCGGCTGGACAAAAGATTCAGCTGGGCTGTACAGTGACTGGACGAAGGATTCAGCTGGGCTGTACAGCGGCTGGATGAAGGATTGAGCTGGGTGTACAGTGACTGGATGAAGGATTGAGCTGGGTTGTACAGTGGCTGGATGAAGGATTGAGATGGGCTGTACAGTGGCTGGATGAAGGATTGAGCTGGGCTGTACAGTGACTGGATGAAGAATTCAGCTGGGCTGTACAGTGTCTGTATCAAGGATTGAGCTGGGCTGTACAGCGGCTGGATGAAGGATTGAGCTGGGCTGTACGAAAGATTCAGCTGGGCTGTACAGTGACTGGATGAAGGATTGAGCTGGGCTGTACGAAAGATTCAGCTGGGCTGTTCAGTGACTGGAGTTGATTATGTAATTTGTGTTGACAAAAATCACTTTCATTTTTGGGTCTGGACATGAACTAGAGGAAATGAAAGAGCACGTACACAGCATGGGTACAGTGGCAAGTAGAAATCTGACGGGACATGTGTCAAATAAAAATTTGCTGGGACATGTGGCAAGTAAAAATTTGCTGGGACATGTGGCAAGTAAAAATTTTCTGGGACATGTGGCAAGTAAAAATTTGCTGGGACATGTGGCAAGTAAAAATTTGACGGGACATGCTGATATTTTGAATGCAATCAAGAAGTTAAGACAGTCAGAGAATGTATTTCTCCTTCTGCTTCTATAGCCATAATACTTCTTCTTCTTCAGTGTTCATTCTCAAACTCCCGCTGGATCTCTCTTGTAGCAGGAAAATAATCCGTATAGATTTCCATCAGGACGTAGTCCAGAGAATGGAAATGTGTTGTCACCATTTTGTTTGCACCAATGGCCCAACACATTCATCTTTGGCTGAGTCAAATTGAGAACCTGGGAGTTGCAAGAAATGAGCGACATAAGGAGCCAAAAGAAATGTTGTCAACACATAGTGTAATAATGTATAATCAAACAAATAATGTATTTTGGACACATTAAAAGACTTGTTAAAGACCGCACTTGAGAGTAAAGTCAAAGGGAGGCGAGCAAGAGCTAGGCAGAGATACAAGTGGGAGGGAAGTATTATGAGGTGGACAGGTCTAGTAGAGTTTACCACCAAGGCAAGAGACAGAGGATGTTGGAGGTCTGTTGCAATCAACCTTCAATGCATAGATAAGAATGGTGGTGATGCAATAGAATACATCTATAGTCCCAGGAAAGGTTCCAATCCAAATATTCCAAAACAGATTGCAGCAATAATGTAATGGTTACATCAGCAAACATGACTGAAATGATTACACCGCAAGGAAAACCTTACATGCTGACATATATGTTGTACCCACGTATCCATATATGTTGCAAATTAAGTGACTGAATTACAATGTGTTGAATTACAATCTCACCTGCGGAGAAAAGTTGTCTAACATAATTATGTCTGCCCCAGCATAAGCCGCTTCTGTTGCCTCGGTCAAGCTCCTACACTCCACTTCAATTTTGGTGGAGAACCCCCCAACCAGTTTAGCATCTTTCACTGCCTGCTCAAGAAATAAGTGAAGCTGTTATTTCGCAGTCTTTGGTACTACAGTGAAATCTCATTATAACAACTTTGTCCAGAGCAACAAAATATGTATGTAATAACAGAAATTCGCTATATACAGTACACACAATATAGAATAAATCTAATTGGGGATTTTGAAGTGTTGTTATAGAGGGAAATATGTTATAAAAGGATGCTCTATAGAGGGATTCCACTGTATATAATGTTTTTGGATCAAGGAGTATGTTGGTAGGATGTGCTATTCAGGATGTAGTGATCAATCTACCATTTTTAGTTGTAGTGATTTTCTAGGCAATATAAATAAATTCAGTAGGTTACCACTGCTTTCTGAACAGCCCAGATGCACAGTTGCCTGCAGTGGGGTTTCTTCTTCTTCTTCAGCGTTCATTCTCAAACTCCCGCTGCATCTCCCTTGTAGCAGGACCATGGTCCTACTAGATTTCCAGCAGGATGTAGTCCAGAAAATGGAATTGCGTTGGGTATCCGTTTTATTTGCGCCAATGGCCCAACACATTCATCTTTGGATACATTCATCTTTGGCTGGCAGTGGGGTATGAACCTTTAAAACCTTGGCCATCTGAGATGAGCTCTGTACCACAGAGCTGGACAATCAGAGTGAGTAAATAAAGCATGAAATGAAAACATGATATGCCAAAACTTAGATCCTTCTTTTTCTAGTCCATGCAATATGGCATTATTCATCATGTCTGTCCATCATAGCTTTCAATTGATTTTTTTCATAAATTCCTATTTTTACTATTTATATGCGTATTTGTATTAAAACATCCATATCTAGCACCAAAATATCTTTTTTTTGTTCCATCAATATGCTCATTACGTGCGTGTGAAATAAAAAAAACAAAAAAAAAACTGCAGCATTAATAATAAGAACTGAAATTTAACACCAAATTATCTTTTTTTTTTTTAAATGAAATTTTTTTTAATGCCCGAAATCCGTATCAATACAGTAAATCTGTGCGTTGATACCTGTGATTCATTGCCTTTTTGTATTGTGTGTAATGAATAATTTGTGATGTTTTCCCATGCTACAATATCAGGTTGTCCAGCGTGTTCATTCTTTCCTATTCCTCTTGCTCTTCAACCTGCCTGCTGTTACAATGTGATAAATCGTGTCTGAATAGCTTTTTTTAAATTAACTTCTTTCAAGATATTTAATTGCGCTTTTTAATTTCCCATGGTGTTCTCACCATTCTTCTATATTGTTGTCAATATCAAATTGCTGCTGAATAGTTATACTCTTGGAAACTCGATGTCATTCTTTAAAAAAAGTGGTTTTCTGAAGTTGAATAAGCTTTCTATATAATGAGTTACGGTAGTCGGTGATAAGGGTAGATTGTCTGAAATAAATGTTTCTGGTAGATGAGAGAGAAGGGCATTCAATAAATAGGTGTTATGTTTATTTTGTTGGGATGTGTGGGTAGTTGCTGGGGTCTGAGATGAGAGCAGTGTCTACGTGTGGCGTAGTTGCTGGGGTCTGAGATGAGAGCAGTGTCTACGTGTGGTGTAGTTGCTGGGGTCTGAGATGAGAGCAGTGTCTACGTGTGGCGTAGTTGCTGGGGTCTGAGATGAGAGCAGTGTCTACGTGTGGCGTAGTTGCTGGGTATGATACAGTTTAAATAGCTATTAACTCTAAAGTGTGTCCTATTCAAAAACTGAAAGATAAAGGAATCATATTCTTCTATAAGACCATATGTCTGCTGCTTCATCTTGTGAAATACTGTCTGGGCTATCCTATGCTAACTTGAAATACTGTCTGGACTACCATATGCTAACATGAAATACTGTCTGGACTACCATATGCTAACATGAAATACTGTCTGGGATATCATATGCTAACATGAAATACTGTCTGGACTACCATATGCTAACATTAAATACTGTCTGGACTACCATATGCTAACATGAAATACTGTCTGGACTACCATATGCTAACATGAAATACTGTCTGGGATATCATATGCTAACTTCTATACTATACTAGTACATTTTATCAATTTGACTACAACCCCACAAATATTTCAAAAATTGAAAAAAAAAACAATTACCTGAGAGATGCTTCCAGCTGACCAAATGTGATTATCTTTTAGCATTATCATTGATGACAGGTCATGACGATGCGTGGACACACCACCTACAAGTAATGCATATTTCTCAACCAATCGAAATCCTGGCGTTGTTTTTCTGGTACCTGCAATTTCACCTTTCCACCCACTAGCGGATGCAATATTTGTCATTTTTCTAGCCAACGTGGCAATACCACTTGATCTGGTGATACAATTTAATGCAACTCTCTCTCCCAGAAGTAGATGCCGGACTTTACCGGTTACAATAGCAACGGTTTTAACCGGTTCAATATAGTCACCCTCCTGTACAAGCCACTGGACAACGCAGTCTAGTTCATGAAATATAGCATCAAAAAATGGTATTCCTGCAATGACTCCAGCTTCTTTCATGAGCAGCACAGCAACTTCCTGATGCTCTCCCACAACAAATCCAGCAAAGTCAAAAGCTGGAGTGTCCTCCTCTAACCATTCCCTGGCCAATCGTTTAAGGCTAGTAGGTGTGAGTGCGTGTCGATAACTTGGTTGTGATATCCTAGGACACAAAATATCCTTTATGTCTCCATTTGCTTTGGATTCAAAATTGTTGTCATTCATATTAGAGGCCATATCTGTAATTTTAATATATTAGAAATTAGAACAGAAATGCTCACAAATGTATTATATATTATACAATTTATTACCACATAGTGAATAAGAGATTAGAGCGTCCATGTTACCACATTGTGAATAAGAGATTAGAGTGTGTCTATGTTACCACATAGTGAATAAGAGATTAGAGTGTGTCTATGTTACCACATAGTGAATAAGAGATTAGAGTGTGTCTATGTTACCACATAGTGAATAAGAGATTAGAGCGTCCATGTTACCACATAGTGAATAAGAGATTAGAGTGTGTCTATGTTACCACATAGTGAATAAGAGATTAGAGTGTGTCTATGTTACCACATAGTGAATAAGAGATTAGAGTGTGTCTATGTTACCACATAGTGAATAAGAGATTAGAGTGTGTCTATGTTACCACATAGTGAATAAGAGATTAGAGTGTGTCTATGTTGCCACATAGTGAATAAGAGATTAGAATGTCTGTTACCACAAAGTGAATAAGAGATTAGAATGTCTGTTATCACACTGTGAATAAGAGATTAGAGTGTGTCTATGTTACCACATAGTGAATAAGAGATTAGAGTGTGTCTATGTTACCACATAGTGAATAAGAGATTAGAGTGTGTCTATGTTACCACATAGTGAATAAGAGATTAGAGCGTCCATGTTACCACATAGTGAATAAGAGATTAGAGTGTGTCTATGTTACCACATAGTGAATAAGAGATTAGAGTGTGTCTATGTTACCACATAGTGAATAAGAGATTAGAGTGTGTCTATGTTGCCACATAGTGAATAAGAGATTAGAATGTCTGTTACCACAAAGTGAATAAGAGATTAGAATGTCTGTTATCACACTGTGAATAAGAGATTAGAGTGTGTCTATGTTACCACATAGTGAATAAGAGATTAGAGTGTGTCTATGTTACCACATAGTGAATAAGAGATTAGAGTGTGTCTATGTTACCACATAGTGAATAAGAGATTAGAGCGTCCATGTTACCACATAGTGAATAAGAGATTAGAGTGTGTCTATGTTACCACATAGTGAATAAGAGATTAGAGTGTGTCTATGTTACCACATAGTGAATAAGAGATTAGAGCGTCCATGTTATCACATAGTGAATAAGAGATTAGAGTGTGTCTATGTTACCACATAGTGAATAAGAGATTAGAGTGTGTCTATGTTACCACATAGTGAATAAGAGATTAGAGTGTGTCTATGTTACCACATAGTGAATAAGACATTAGAGCGTCCATGTTACCACATAGTGAATAAGAGATTAGAGTGTGTCTATGTTACCACATAGTGAATAAGAGATTAGAGCGTCCATGTTACCACATAGTGAATAAGAGATTAGAGTGTGTCTATGTTACCACATAGTGAATAAGAGATTAGAGTGTGTCTATGTTACCACATAGTGAATAAGAGATTAGAGTGTGTCTATGTTACCACATAGTGAATAAGAGATTAGAGTGTGTCTATGTTACCACATAGTGAATAAGAGATTAGAGTGTGTCTATGTTACCACATAGTGAATAAGAGATTAGAGCGTCCATGTTACCACATAGTGAATAAGAGATTAGAGTGTGTCTATGTTACCACATAGTGAATAAGAGATTAGGGTGTGTCTATGTTACCACATAGTGAATAAGAGATTAGAGTGTGTCTATGTTACCACATAGTGAATAAGAGATTAGAGTGTGTCTGTTACCACATTGTGAAAAAGAGATTAGAGTGTGTCTATGTTACCACATAGTGAATAAGAGATTAGAGCGTCCATGTTACCACATAGTGAATAAGAGATTAGAGTGTGTCCATGTTACCACATAGTGAATAAGAGATTAGAGTGTGTCTATGTTACCACATAGTGAATAAGAGATTAGAGTGTGTCTATGTTACCACATAGTGAATAAGAGATTAGAGTGTGTCTATGTTACCACATAGTGAATAAGAGATTAGAGTGTGTCTATGTTACCACATAGTGAATATGAGATTAGAGTGTGTCTATGTTACCACATAGTGAATAAGAGATTAGAGTGTGTCTATGTTACCACATAGTGAATAAGAGATTAGAGTGTGTCTATGTTACCACATTGTGAATAAGAGATTAGAGTGTGTCTATGTTACCACATAGTGAATAAGAGATTAGAGTGTGTCTATGTTACCACATAGTGAATAAGAGATTAGAGCGTCCATGTTACCACATAGTGAATAAGAGATTAGAGTGTGTCTATGTTACCACATAGTGAATAAGAGATTAGAGTGTGTCTATGTTACCACATAGTGAATAAGAGATTAGAGCGTCCATGTTACCACATAGTGAATAAGAGATTAGAGTGTCCATGTTACCACATAGTGAATAAGAGATTAGAGTGTGTCTATGTTACCACATAGTGAATAAGAGATTAGAGCGTCCATGTTACCACATTGTGAATAAGAGATTAGAGTGTGTCTATGTTACCACATAGTGAATAAGAGATTAGAGTGTGTCTATGTTACCACATAGTGAATAAGAGATTAGAGTGTGTCTATGTTACCACATAGTGAATAAGAGATTAGAGTGTGTCTGTTACCACATTGTGAAAAAGAGATTAGAGTGTGTCTATGTTACCACATAGTGAATAAGAGATTAGAGCGTCCATGTTACCACATAGTGAATAAGAGATTAGAGTGTGTCCATGTTACCACATAGTGAATAAGAGATTAGAGTGTGTCTATGTTACCACATAGTGAATAAGAGATTAGAGTGTGTCTATGTTACCACATAGTGAATAAGAGATTAGAGTGTGTCTATGTTACCACATTGTGAATAAGAGATTAGAGTGTGTCTATGTTACCACATAGTGAATAAGAGATTAGAGCGTCCATGTTACCACATAGTGAATAAGCGATTAGAAGACTTGTAGTATCCTGCTTAACTATTTCAAAGATGTTGTGATCATCGCCAAAGAATAATTCATCTTTCTAACAGATGGTCGTAGAGATAGGAAAGAAACCAAACTGTGATTAGGCACATGGAATATGTCAAGCATGTATCAAGGTAAACTTCAAATGGTACAGGAAGAGATGGAAAGAACTAGAGTAGATATTATGTTTCAATATACGCTTATTCAATATGTCAAGCATGTATCAAGGTAGAAACTCAGATATTATAAACACATTGAATATTCCAGTGTTGGTTACTAAACAAAATAACAAAAAGAAAACTACACCTGTTTGGTCATATAAAGAGACACAACTGTTTAGAAAGACAAATAATGGAGGGAAGAGTACCTAGAAAGAGCAGACCAAGAAGACGATGGACTGACGACATTAAAGATAACATGAATACATCGCTAGAAAATGCAAGCCACATCGCCCAAGACAGAGAGATGTTCAGAGAGTTCACTGGGAAGACAACGTTCTGGAAGGAATACGTCACATGACAGTACAGTATCAAGGTAAACTTCAAATGGTACAGGAAGAGATGGAAAGAACTAGAGTAGATATTATGTTTCAATTTTCGCTTATTTGCGATCTAGATCAAAAGTCTACTTGTCAAGACACACCTCACATTTAAAAAAATAAGGTGGTTACAATCAATTATAAGACATCATTACACACGACATTTTAAACATTGTTTATCATATACTTGGCATGTTTAAGTGTTACGTGGACGATTCCATACTCTGGAATACAAGACTGACAGGGTTTTAAAGTTGTATCCGGTGTAATGATTGAAGTGGTAAAACTTCTTTTTTGGAGACATAATTACTTTTAATTAGTATGCAAAGATCAAAGGATTTCATTTGTGTATAAAAACTGGACATGATGCACAAATATAAATTTGTTGGGTTTAACCAACAAAACGCATCATATGCAAAAAATGGAATTAATATGTTAGAGCACCGGTCAGCAACCTTTTGCTAACTGTGTGCCAACTTAAGGTTTCAAATTATTCAAAGTGCCAACATCACATATCATTTTATACAAGTCGAGGCCAATATTCTTATTTTACCATATATTTTATTTTTATATTTTAATTAATTAATATATAGTGATATTCAATAATATGTAAAGTTATAAACAACATTAAAAGAAAAACTTGTTATTATTAATGGCAGCCTTGCCCTTGCATGGTCTTGGCCAGTTGCTCAATATCGACAACATACTTTGTCAGTTTGACACAATTTTCTGAAAGTTTAGGCGTTAGGCGAGTGCCGAAATGAGCGAGGAAACCCCGCTAATCGAATTATTATCAACTTTATACAGGAAACGTGAACAGTCTGCGTGCCATTTAAAATTACTTGGCGTGCCAAGTGTGGCACGCGTGCCATAGGTTGCCGACCCCTGTGTTAGAGGGTTATTCAGATGATTACATTTGTAATTTGTTTGAGGGATAAGTTAGTGAAATGTGCTATACTTAGTCATAATTATGCATGACAAATATCTTTTTTGAAATTGTGCTATTTATATTTATGTGAAAATCTAGTATAGGTCTCCGTTGGGCTATAAAAAGCATTAACATCATGGATTTCCCTTGAACAACCAATCATATCGATTCACGCCTTAGATGATAATTTTTAGAGAATTAATTATGAATTCTAAACATTAATTCTAATCCTTTTCACCTCCCCCCCAAAAAAATCTATAACTAATTATAATCCTTTTAACCCCCTCTCTCCAAAATCTATAACCTTATCTAACACTACAAAGGTTAGGTAATACCTCGAAAGTAGAACAAAGGTCACAACGATGCCTGTGTGATGCCGGGGCCCAAAATGGGAGCAAAGAATAGCAACACTGTTTACCTTCCACCCATGTCGTAAAAGGTGACTAAGGAGGTTATGGGATGGAGTTGGCTGTCCCATCCCATATAGGGTCAGTGACCCAAAGCCATGCTGAAGTCGGATGTGTCAGGCCGAAAGACGCAGATATCACAGCAATGCTGTAAACCATGACTCAACGCATTCCGTTCTCCGGACTACATCCTGCTAATCTGCAGGAGTTTGAGAACGAACACAGAAGAAGAACAACAGAGACCCATACTAGAGATTAGCTGATATTTTTTAGATGAGTAACTTTCCTCTACCATACTAGTATTTCTACTCTTAAAACAAGACACCAGTAATGAAGTATTCAATCTGCTACCTATCCTGAACTATCCACATCGCGTGGGGGTGAATTTGTTGATAAACACTAAAATTAAAGTGTGTTTAAATTAAAATACATGTAACAAGGTTTAACAGAATAAATATTATAGGTCTTGAAAGGCTGAAGTAAATTATAGTTCTCCGCTGTGACCTTTGCTCTAGTGTCGAGGTGTTAACTGACCTTTGTTGTGTGATTTGGCAAGCTTATGGGTAAGTACTTAGAGTAAGGTTAGGTTTAGAAATAATATTTCTAATGTGTGCGCGCACCTCGCTCCGTGTATAGCGGGCAGAAATACTGATCACTCACCACAAATAATAGGAAATTGTAAAAATGTGTAAATTGGAAAACAAACAGATTATGCATAAGTTCATCTGTGTCTAGAGTTGAACTGTGTGATTGTCGGGATGTGACGTCACGGCAGCCATTATTTTGATTGGTGTTACACGGGAATCCATGATGTTGGATAGTTAAAATTGTCAACCGTGTGCTATTTATAGCACAGCAGAGATGAGAGGAGCATACATAAGGGGGGACAAGCCCCCCTTTTTCTTTATTTATTACCCCCACCCCACACCTGCCTTGTGTTTTTCTTTCATTTAGCACACATGAGGGGGGCAAGCCCCCCTCAACCCCCTTTTTTTATTTTTTTCTCTCGTTTTAGAAAGACTACTCAAGTCTCCCTAAAATATCTAATATTTTATTTTTTATTCCTAGCCCCCCCCCCCTTTTTTCTATAAATTTCTTTTTAAGTGACAATTACGACCAGAGACCGCCATTCATGTCAATCACACGCCACCTTGGAGAACCTTCTGATCACGTGACCCTGGGAAAGGTTGGAAAACACCTCGATAGCAGAGCAAAGGTCACAGTGGTGGACGAAACAGCAGATGAGCCATAATATCCTACAGGTTATAGCCCAAATTTCACTTGTTTATAGAACACTGAATCTATTTTACTATCGTTAAGTGAACAGAGTGGATATCTTACTAGAAAGAAAATGAATGGCTGGCTGACAGACAAGTTAATCATAATGTTTACTATTTTTTGTAATTTGTGTGCATAAAATAATCAAAATGTCAGAGGATGTAAGACAAAATGGGAAGTGCCGCAGTAACCAAACAAATAAGTGATAACAGACTATATTAATATACATTTAATGTTACTATAGTATATACAAAAGAATTCATTATAATACTATCAAAATAAATACTGTCGAAACTAAATAACTATTAAAAGGACTATTTCCACGTTGCGGTACAAACGGGGCCTTTCTCAAGAAACGAAAACATACGAAAATAAGTTTTTATGGGGGAAAAATATTGGTCGTCAAAATATTTATACCATAATATAGGCGAAAATATCTTTTTACATAAACAGATACTTAAACTACATTTTTTGGGGTTTATTTGATAGTTTGTATTTTAATAACATTACACTTACTATTTAGTGTTCTTTGGTTGGCTGAATTTGAATGAAACTATCACTTCCGATTAAAACGTAACCAATGAAAATTTAGGTTTGATGTAAATTCAAACATAACTACACTTTTATTTGTAATCGAATGAACTGCATTCTGCTGAAAACATTCAGTAGTTCTGAAGTTATGATGGTTTTAAAATCATGGTTCTAAAGTATGATGATGATGGCTTCAAAGTTATGCATATGCCTATTTAATTTGATAAACAACTGATTAGTGACCATGGAACTTTAAAATTAATTGTAAATACTTAAATTAATTATTACAACAACTCATATTATTGTACGCATAAATGATTAGACCTATAAATCCCGCTCCGTTCACTCAAACTCTAAATTATCAATAGGAAGAAGCTGAACAAATAATTATAACGGGCATACCTTTGATAATATGGATGATTTTTGTTGCTCGATTGTGAAATTTACTAGAAAAAGTACGGTTCTCCAAAGTAATAACGGTACGTTAAAACTATGACAATTTATTAAATGATATTTGACAGACGTAACGATTCGTTCTACAAATATAGTACGTACCGCGCGATTGTAGCAGCCGACACAATGTGACCTTAGTTGCCACTCAACGTTTTGACGTCTCCAGTTCCGAGGACCACAAAAGGGACGAGAAAGCCCAACTCATATATATATATATCTCACGTCAAGACTACATCGAGAGGCGGAAAGCCAGATAGTTTGATCACGTCATGAGAATGGAACCTGAGCAACCAGCCCTTTGTGCATACATCAGCAGAAGACCAGTCTACAAGCTACGAGGAAGACTAATAACTAGATGGGCACAGACAATCAAAGAAACATTAAATAGACACAGGCTTTCCATGGCCAATTCAACTCAAGTGGCTAAAGACAAAAAATTCCGAATTCCCTCCACAACGCTTAACTCACAAGAGGAAATGACAATAGAAAGAAAGATAGACAGACAGATAGATAAATCGGTATTTAGAAGGTAGACAGGCAGACAGATAGACCGTTAGGTAGGCAGACAGACAGATAGAACAATATTTTAAAAATTAGGGTGAAATGCTTTTTATTTCAGGACTTTCTCCAAGTGACCGAAATCGGTCTCCGTGCATAAAATAGACGGATTGATCGCAGACATTGTAGTGATGGAATATCAGATCGCACTCATTGTAGTCTTCTTCTTCTGCGTTCGTTCTCAAACTCCTGCAGATTAGTAGGATGTAGTGAATGCGTTGTGTCATGGTTTACAGCATTGCTGCTATATCTGCGCCTTTCGGTCTGACACATTCGACTTCAGCACCGCTTTGGGTCTCTGACCCTATATGGGATGGGACAGCCAACTCCATCCCATAACCTCCTTAGTCGCCTTTTACGACATGCGTGGAAGGTAAATAGTGTTCCTATTCTTTGTTCCCCTTTCGGGCCCCGGCAACACACGGGTGACACATTGTAGTGATGGAATATTCATATTTCTTACAACGGAATAACTTACATTATGGTTTACGTTCATATGTAGGTAGAATGTTATTATGTCGGTATCCAACATTTTGCTATATCGATCAGTATGTTGCTATATCTATCAGTATTTTGCTATATCTGTCTGTATTTTTGTTAAATCTGTCTGTATTATGTTAAATATGTTTGTATTATGCTAAATCTGTCTGTATTATGTTAAATCTGTTTGTATTATGTTAAATTTGTCTGTATTATGTTAAATATGTCTGTATTATGTTAAAAATGGACTTCTGCTTTTCATTGTTGCCAAGATGTTAATCTAGTAGTGTTGCGTGATAACGTGGATGCTGGTGCGCCTTTCGACCCGGTATCTCCGACTTCAGTACCGGTATTGCTTGGGCAGGACTGTGATCCTGTTCGATGTAAGGGATGACCCACCCAATCTTAGTTTACAGCCCAACTCGAAGATAGGGGGGGTTTGGGGAGTTCAAACCCTCACCCTTCTTAGCAAATCGAAACATGACTTATAGAGCTAGGACACCCCTACCCCCCCCCCCCCCCACCCCCCAATCATATTCATATATATTTTTCACAAAAAGGTCATCAAAAGAAAAAAATGGACACGAAAACGCGCGAATTGACATTTATTTTCACAAGTAAAACTCTCTTCCCTTAACGGAAACGTATCTATGGCCATGTTCTAGCCGCTGTTGGCCAGATTAAGCCACATTTCCATTTCAAATAGTTGGCCCCTATGGAAAGGAAATTACGTGAATTCCCACATATATGTTTGTAAGATGTCGGCAATTGTCGCATTGTCGACGGTTATTTTCCTTCTCAGAACATTTCGAGGGAATGTGTAGGTCCAATCACCAGATACACGAAGTACAGTGAATGATTAAATTCCCTGTGTTATACCGCCCAGTGTTCTCACTTCTTCATATGCACGCCATTTGTATGATATGACAATCAATACAAGGTAACTGCGTGAAACGTAACAACAATTAGACTTACGTAAAACACAGGTTTATAAATCGTTTCAATGGGATACGACAGACTATAGCTAAAACTAGTAGGTAAAGATGGGCAATGATGAGCACACAAGAAATCATAAAAATTATAATACACAAATCACATTCAACATTTCAACCAAAAGGTCTTTATCCAATAATCGTCGTCTTTTGATGTTTGTTTGTGTCCTGATAAAGACCTTTTGGTTGAAACGTTGAATGTGATTTGTGTATTGTAGTTTTTATGATTTCTTGTGTGCTCATCATTGCCCATCAGTACCTACTAGTTTTAGCTATAGTCTGTCTTGTCCCATTGAAACGATATATAAACCCGTGTTTTACGTAAGTCTAATATGATAGCACAGTATCCGATCAATAGACGTAATTTGCACCAATATGGTTTAGAAAGATTTATAATAATATTGTACTGGCAACAAACAGCAGCAATAAGAATAAGAAATCAAATTGGCCCTTTTCAACAAATAAAACAAGGAGTTAGACAGGATTGTGTTTCTTTTCACCAAACCTCTTTATACAATGAATCGATAATGCGTGCAATAGTTGATATCCCAGGAATATCAGTGGGAGGATATACCATTAATAATTTGAGATATACGGATGACACTGTTCTGATTGCAAAAAGTGAGGAAGACATTCAAGATAGATATATTTAATGTAGTAGTCACTGAAAGTAAAGAGAAAGGCCTCTTTCTTTATATCAAGAAAACAGAAGTAATTGTTATTTCAAAGAAACAAAATAACACACCTTGCAAGATCAAAGTTAATGATAGAGTATTAAAATAGGTCCACCAATTCAAATATTTAGGTACAATGATTACAGCAGATGGAAGAAGTTCAGCAGAAATAAGAAGCAGAATAGGGCAGGCAAAAACAACATTAAGAAAAAAAAATATATTGTGTAATATGACCTTGTCATTAGAGGTGAGAAAGAGAGTTGTGCAGTGCTATATAACCCCTATACTAACATATGGGTGCGAGTATTGGACAATAAACAAACTGGAAAGTATGAAATTAGAGGCAATAGAGATGTGGTTCTACAGAAGAATGCAGAGAATACCACGAACTGCCAGAAAAGCTAATGTAGAGGTGTTGAGTCAAATGTGAAACGGACCTTAATCAATAATGTAAGAAAAAGGCAATCTTCACTTTTTGGCCAATTCATGAGACAGGCAGGTTTGGAGAACATAGTCACAACAGGCAAGATTGAGCAATTGTAACAGAGACAGAGGGCGACAATGTGAGAAAATATTAGACAGTTTGACAACCTGGCACGGCAAGGAAACAACAACGACTTGATACATAATACTGTGGACAGAGAACTGTGGGGAGCCATGATCGCATACGCCAGCCGGCATGGCACCTGATGATGATGATATTAATAATAATAAGACCCATTACCCGTCAGGGACGTAGGGATGCCACACTGGATACATCAGCACAAAAAATTCTCCAAACAGCTCTACTCTCAGTCGTTCGGAAGAGTAGAAAAATAACGCCCAGACAATTCCTTGATGTTATCAATCCAGGATTTTCTCTGGTCTATTTTTCCCCCCTCGACTGTGCCTTGCAACATAACATTAGATAGCGAGTCGTGTCTCGTTACATGTCCACACCAAACAAGTTTACGCCGTTTCATCACTGCCAAAAGTGGTTCTTGATAATCTGCAAGTTTGTTTATTTGCTGTCAGATAAAAGAGAACATGAGACAGACAGATATATATATATCTGCTGACAATTATATATTTATCTTATGTTCTATATCATCATCATCCGGTGCCATGCCGGCTGGCGTAGGTGGTCATGGCTCTCCACAGCTCTCTGTTTACAGTATTATGTATCAAGGCCGTTGTTGTTTCCTTGCCGTGCCAGACTGACAAACTAATATTTTCTCACATTGTCGCCCTCTGTCTCTGTTGCCTTCAATTTTGCCTGTTGTGCCTATGTTCTCTAAACCTGCCTGTCTCATGAAGTGATAAAAAAAGAAGATTGCCTTTTTCTTATATTGTTGATTAAAGTCCGTTTCGAATTTGACTCTTTCAACACCTCTATATTAGTTTTTCTGGCAGTCCATGGTATTCTCAGCATTCTTCTGTAGAGCCACATATGGTTCTATAGAGCTAATTCTTAACAAACGTCTGTAGCACACGTTTACACACCTGGATCCTTCTTTCTGTGTCAGCATTGAGTGCTTAACTTTCTCATCAACGTGTGCCGTCTCCGCATCGAAATATGGCTGTAACAGACCTCCAACATATGTCTCTTGTTTGGGTAGTGCACTCTGCTAGACTGTAACCTGTCTATCATGTGATGTTACTCTCCCACTTGTATCTCTGCCTACCTCTTGCTCGCTTCCCTTTGACTTTACCCTCAAGTAAAATCTTCAACAATGTGTCATGTCTTTTAATGTGTCCAAAATATTGTATTTGTTTAATCTTTAATTTCTTTTAATAATTCTTTCGTCGTATTAAGTATTGTTAGAACGTCTTTGTTTTCTTCTCTTTCCGTGATGTTCTCCCTATTCTTCTATATGCCCACATCTCAAAAGCATCAATTTTGTCTTCTAATTGTTTATTTAGTGTCCATGTTTCTGAGCCACTCATTAATATAGAATAAATATAGCATTTTATAATTCTCGTTTTTAACTTGTTTGTAATTTGTTTAGATGTTAATAATTTCCTCATGTCATTGAAAGTACTTTTAGCCATTCCTATTCTCCTTTTAACTTCTGTTTCACATCTGCCATCATTTGTGACTATGTGTCCAAGATATTGATAATGTTTTACTTGTTGTAGTTTCTCTCCATGTATGTTTATGTTTAGCACCTGTTCTTCTGTGACTTTGCTGATTGTCATAGTTTTTGTTTAGTGGATGTTTATATCCAGTCCATATTATTTACTTCATTTATCGACTTGATCTATTTGTAGTTCATGTTCACATTCTGCTAAAAGAACAGTGTCATCTGCATATCTCAGTTTGTTTTGATTAGTTTCCCATTGATCTTGAGTCCTGCATTTATTTCTATGTGTTAAAAAATATTTTCTATGCTGATATTAAACAGTCTGGGTGATAAAATACTTCCTTGTCTTACCAATCTTCTTATTTCTATGTATTCCACCGAAGACAGATGTGTTGAGCCATTGGCGCAAATAAAACGGCGACACAACGCATTTCCATTCACTGGTCTATATTCTGCTGGAAATCTAGTAGAGCCATTGTCCTGCTACAAAAGAGATCCAGCGGGAGTTTGAGAATTCTTCTTTCGTTCACTTGAAACATGTCTATATCTGTAATTCTGTCTCCTTAATAAAACTCACTGTCTTTTGTAGTTCATACAGTGTCCCATAGAGCTTTGATTCCAGTGTTGTTTCCTCTGGCCAATATGTCTGCCTCAGCGTTTCATGCTCAGAACACTCTTGAAGTATATGTTTGGCACTCTGTGCTGCCTGTCCACATGGCCGTGTTGCCAATCTTGAACTTTGTATACATGTGACTGCGGAGTCGGTTGTGTCCTGTTCTGAGACGTAGAATTATAACTTGTTCTGATCTGTTCATAATGTGACTCATCTTGTGTTGGTGTTTGTGGCTTTCTTATTGACTTGATCATCTGTTTTTTTCTGATGGTAGGAGTTTGAGAATGAAAGCTGAAGAAGAAGATGAATTTCTATCTATGGTGAGCAGTTATTTTCACACCTTATTGATGCAGTGTGTTTCTAATATATATTTCTAATCAGCCTGATTAGTCCAACTTTCACATCCGTATAAAAGTAAACTTTGCACTAGCGTTCTGAATAGATTGATCTGTACTGTAATACTGATCTTACTTTTTCATATCATATTCAACCTTGCTATCGCCATGTATAGAAAAAATAATCATGGAGGGAAAGTTCCAGGAAAAAGAACAAGAGGCAGACCAAGACTACGATGGAAACATGACACTGGAAGAAGTTGGGAAGCGTGCACAGAACTGAGAGGCTTACATAGTGGCAGTGAGGACAACGTTCTATAAAAGACACGTCACATAAATAGATTACACTGATAGCAAATATATTTAAGCTTAATTGCATCATAGTGAGCTAATGCCATTTGAAAAGACTAAAAGAATGCAAGATTCTACGTACCTGAATAAATTTCACAGATAAATATTTAATTTCAATAAGCAGTTGTGTATTGTTTTATACAATTCAGTGTGTAAATTGAAATGAGTAAATTAGTGATACAAGCAGCAGATGAAACTGAAGAGACAAGTCATGAGCTCACACGCGCGTGACGTATATAACAATTTTACCGCACCAAAGTAAATTACGGAAACCCGTATGACCATTTATTCAGTTTAGAAACACCATGGTAAAGCACGGCCAAAAATATTTAAAAACTTGGGTGAAATTCAGTTTTATCCAAATGCATAAATTCATGGGGATTATGGGGGAATATGAGAGAAATGGGCTTCTCTGAACATATCTTACTGAATCAACTTTAATCAGTAAGCAGCTGGGAGAGTTGTTTGTGATATCTTAGAATGGTTTTTGGTAGATAGCGGGATAAAACAGGGATGCACGCTATCACCTAACTTATGTAATATATGTGCGGAATGTATGCAAAAGGTACTAAACTGCTCTCGGCGGACCGTGGGTTAACATAAAACAAAGATCCTAAAAGTACCTCCTCGTGGTGCATCCTGGATACAGCTGCTCGTGCTGCTTCTGGAGATCGTGTCCACGAATGTGGAGGCAGCAGACGGAAAGATAATTGACTGCAAACAAGATAGTCAACACATGCTGTGTCACTGTTGAAACACAGTGACGCTAGTCAGTACGGTCTAAGCATTGGAGGGGAGGCCAATGCAATTGACACGAAAAGGTAGATGCATGGCAAGAGATGAAAGGATAACATACTGAATACAATGAAAGGGCAGCACTGTGTCATAAGCACATAGAATGGGAAAACGTTATAATTTTACGATTTATTTATTTATTTAATTATTTATTTATTTAACTAATTATTTATTTAATTAATTATTTATTTAATTATTTATTTAATAAATAAAACCAAGAAGGAGATGGAAAGATGATATCAAAGACTCTCAAGATATTATTGGAGGAGGCAGGCACAGGAAGAGTCGGATTGAGCGCATCAATTGCAAAGACAACATTCTGGAAAGAATATGTTACATAGAGAGAGATTAAATGCTTGAGGAAAGCTGCCAGGGTCATCAGACTTGATAGATTGCGAAATGAATATATCAGGGACAGAATAGGAATAATATCTTGTACAGATTACATAGAGAGAGAACAGATCAAGTGGTTTGGCCACATTATGAGAATGCATCACGAAAAGTTGCCCGTACAAGCATATAACTAAATGAGATCAGGGTACAAAGACAGAGGAAGACCACGGAAAAGATGGATAGAAAACGTCAGGGACATCCTGAACAGACACGGTCATAGCACAGCCGAGGCCACATATATAGCTTTAAAACGCAAGCTCAAGCTCCAATCACCCCTACGCTTAACGGCAAGAGTGGATCACAAACCACCTGGGGAAAGACAATAGACAAATAGAGAGAGATTTGACAAGGTGAAGCATTCAGAAATTATAGAAATGTTAGAAAAACTCAATGTCGATGGGAAAGATCTAAAGATAGTAAGAAATATGTATTGGAAACAAACAGCAGCGATGTGGGTTGACAGTAATGTAGGAGAATTCCAAAAGAGAGATGGGAGTCAGACAAGGATGTGTAATATCACCAGATTTTTTCCCCCCTGTATACAGATGATATTATGTGAAACATAAAAGACATGCAAGGAATAACTGTTGGAGGTTACAATCTGAATAATCTGAGATACGCTAATGATACAGTTGTGATTGTAGGGAGCGAATAAGAACTCGAAGCCCTGTTAGACATGGTAGTGCAAGAAAGTCAAGAAGAAAACAGAAGTAATGGTTATTTCAAAGAAATACACACACCCGAAATGTAGTATTACTATCAATGGTGCAAAATTGAATCAAGCGAATAAAGTCAAATATCTTGGCACCATTTGAACATCAGATGGTAGGTGCTTCAATGAGATCAAGAGCAGGATAGCACAGGTCTAATCAACATTTAAAAAAATGAGAGACATTCTATACAATGGAGTAATATCAATGCATACACAAGTTCGAGTGCTAGAATGTTACATTGAGCCAATCCTTCTTTATGGATATGAAGCATGGACAGTAAAAAAAGTGCCCAAGATAAGCTGGAGGAAAATTAGATGTAGTTTTTAAGAAGAATGATGAAAACTTCATGGACAGCCAAGAAAACTAAGGAGTCTAAAAACTAAAACTAAATGTAGAAGTCCTCAGAGATGCTGGAGTAAAACGACAAATTATAGCAAAAATTAGAAGCCAATCATGATTTTGAATTCTTGAGACTAACGGGATTTTTAGTGCTTGGATTTTTTTTTTGGTTAGAAAAGCATAACTTGAACATTTAGTAACCTCAGGACTAATCAAGGGAAGAAGAGACAGAGGAAGACAAAGACAGAAATTTCTGGATGGGTTATCACTGTGACACAAAACGATGTCACCAACTGAACTTATTAACAACACAAAAGATAGAGAGTTGCGGAGAAACATGATCGCCTACACCAGTTGACATGGCACTTGATTGATTGAAATGTAAAAAAAATCAGGTGAAGGTTTAGTGCAAATCATAACATGCAAAATTAAGCAATGGCAAAGGGAGTGAGAAACAATAACTGCCTCGGTAAGTGAAGCCCTACTGAATCATTTGAAGTTAGCAGTAATGGTTATGGTCTCCATTCCAGCCCAAGAAGAATTGTGCTGTGTGTGTTTTTTAGCATAATGTCTTAAATCTCATACACCAATCCCCATTCTAATAATTAAATCTCACACACCAATCCCCATACTAATATTTAAATCTCACACACCAATCCCCATTCTAATATTTAAATCTCACACACCAATCCCCATTCTAATATTTAAATCTCACACACCAATTCCCATTCTAATATTTAAATCTCACACACCAATTCCCATTTTAATATTTAAATCTCACACACCAATCCCAATTTTTAATATCTCACACACCAATCCCCATTCTAATATTTAAAATCTCATATTCCCCCACACCTAAGTCTCAAATATCATACCAATACAGTTCCGCCGAAGACGGAAGATTCGGGCCATGTGTGCAAATAAAACGGCGACACAACACATTTACATTCTCTGGACTACATCCTGTTGGAAATCTAGGACCATGGTCCTGCTACAAAGGAGATCCAGTGGGAGTTTGAGAATGAACGAAGAAGATACCAACACAAAATATTCTAAACACTCCTCCTTCAGATTTACCACTTTTCCTCCAGATTTACCACTTTTCCTTCAGATTTGCCACTTTTCCAATGAACACTGTATTTTAATCCTCATATAACTTCATAAACTAAAACAAACCAATCAAATGTAAGCTTACAAAATCTAAAACAAACCAATCAAATGTAAGCTTACAAAATCTAAAACAAACCAATCAAATGTAAGCTTACAAAATCTAAAACAAACCAATCAAATTGTAAGCCTACAATATGAACTCCATTTCTGATTCTGGTATTCTGAACCACCATTTATTATCTGCATGCACAGAGAGAATATATGGACATCATACATAAATTAACATCTAGTAGATAAGCAATGCAAAATATTCACACACAAAACATAGCATGCATTCATGAGCTGAGCATGTCATACATGAAGGTGGGTGTTGCTTTGCGGACAACAGGAAAGGGAATTGTAGGACAAGTTTGAGTGAGATGAGACTCGATGGTATATGCGACATGGTTAGATATTGCTGGTCGGAACTTGTAATAAAAGATAAATTATAGTTGCCCTTTAACAGAGTACAGGAATTATGGTCAGATACGCTTTCACAAACATAAGACAATACTCCAATGAGCTGTCTCACACATAGACAGCAGTGTCTTGAGCGCTGAAAGCAGTCACATAAACTTTCTAGCATACATACAAGCCACATGAACTGTCTTGAGTACTAACAGTAATCATATGAACTGCATCACACAGACAGTGGTCACATGAACTGTCTCACACACAGACAGCAGTCACATGAACTGTCTCACACACAGACAGCAGTCGCATGAATTGTCACACACACACAGACAGCAGTCACATGAACTGTCTCACACACAGACAGCAGTCACATGAACTGTCTCACACACAGACAGCAGTCACATGAACTGTCTCACACACAGACAGCAGTCACATGAACTGTCTCACACACAGACAGCAGTCACATGAACTGTCTCACACACAGACAGAAGTCACATGAACTGTCTCACACACAGACAGCAGTCACATGAACTGTCTCACACACAGACAGCAGTCGCATGAATTGTCACACACACACAGACAGCAGTCACATGAACTGTCTCACACACAGACAGCAGTCACATGAACTGTCTCACACACAGACAGCAGTCACATGAACTGTCTCACACACAGACAGCAGTCACATGAACTGTCTCACACACAGACAGCAGTCACATGAACTGTCTCACACACAGACAGAAGTCACATGAACTGTCTCACACACAGACAGCAGTCACATGAACTGTCTCACACACAGACAGCAGTCACATGAACTGTCTCACACACAGACAGCAGTCACATGAACTGTCTCACACACAGACAGAAGTCACATGAACTGTCTCACACACAGACAGCAGTCACATGAACTGTCTCACACACAGACAGCAGTCACATGAACTGTCTCACACACAGACAGCAGTCACATGAACTGTCTCACACACAGACAGCAGTCACATGAACTGTCTCACACATAGACAGAAGTCCTGTGAACTGTCTTATACAAAGATAGTTGTCACATGAACTGTCTAACACACAGACAGTCATTACATGAACTGTCTAACACACATACTGTCATTACATGAACTGTCTAACACACAGACAGTCATTACATGAACTGTCTCACACACAGACAGCACACACATGAACTATCTTACATACAGACAGTAATTACATGAATTGTCTTACATACAGACAGCAAGCACATGAACTTTCCCATATACAGACAGTAGTCAAGTAGTCACATGAACTATCTCACATGAAATTTCCCATATACAGACAGTAATTAAAAGAACTGTCTCACACACACACACAGCTGTCACATCAACTGTCACACACACAGCCACTGCTTGCACTATATTCCAGGTAAACCATGTTCTACTATGTGACATGCCCTTTTACAGAACGTTGTCCTCACTGCCACTCTGCAAACCATTTGATTTTGTGGACGCTGTTCTGTTTCCTACAGTATCATATTCAAAATGTCTTGGATATCATGCAGCCATCGATGTTTTAATCTACCTCTTGTTCTCCTTCCGGGGCCTTTTTCTCCGTAATTAATACCCCTCTTCTATTGGTTTTCATAAAGATGATTTCTACGGTTTATTGGATAGACATACTTCTCATTTTATAAGGGAATCAACCTTTGATTTTCTTATTTTACATTTTACTGTTAGGAGGGAATCAACCTTTGATTTTCTTATTTTACATTTTACTGTTAGGAGGGAATCAACCTTTGATTTTCTTATTTTACATTTTACTGTTAGGAGGGAATCAACCTTTGATTTTCTTATTTTACATGATACTGCTGGGAGGAATCAGACTTTCATCTTCATCATGTTTTCATGGTTATAGGAGAGCCACAGTCCCTTCTGAAAAAGAAGGCAGCTCTGCATGTGCAGGGAAGTTTTCTATGGGCTGTGGAAATAAAGGCAGCTTCGCCATAGCAGACACAGGGACATGTACAGGACGGATTTTGATTGTACCTCTGAAAAAAAATCCTGTCCCAACCATGGATTGAACCTAGGACCTCAAGGGTCTGAGAACGGCATTCTAACTACACGGCCATGCGCTCCACTACACTATGTGTATGTGACATTGTAATATGCATGTATGCAGCCACAATCAGGCAAGCAGATTCCTGAGATTTTAAAGAAAGTGAATACCTACCATTTACAAGTGAGTTAAAAACCAAATCTTGCTTCGTTCACAGCCACCGGAATAAAGAGTCTGAGCACCATCACACATACACGGATGCACACACACACACACAGAGGAATATAGAGTATGAGCACCAACATACACACACACACAAATTCTCTCTCCATCAGGGCTTGTAAACAACAATGAAATATTAATTTATGATTTGTTAAGATATGATGTTTGACTACATCAAAAGCAGACAAACATCAAGACTTCAATGACAGACATACATCAAAACTTCTATGACAGACACACATCAAAACGTCAATGACAGACATACATCAAAACTTCAATGACAGACATACATCAAAACTTCAATGACAGACACACATCAAAACTTCAATGACAGACACACATCAAAACTTCAATGACAGACATACATCAAAACTTCAATGACAGACACACATCAAAACTTCTATGACAGACACACATCAAAACTTCAATGACAGACATACATCAAAACTTCAATGACAGACATACATCAAAACATTAATTATGGACATGCATCAAAACTTCAATGACAGACACACATCAAAACTTCAATGACAGACATACATCAAAACTTCAATGACAGACACACATCAAAACTTCAATGACAGACACACATCAAAACTTCAATGACAGACACACATCAAAACTTCAATGACAGACACACATCAAAACTTCTATGACAGACACACATCAAAACTTCAATGACAGACATACATCAAAACTTCAATGACAGACATACATCAAAACTTCTATGACAGACATACATCAAAACATTAATTATGGACATGCATCAAAACTTCAATGAAAAGGAGATTTGGTGATGGATTATACAGACAGGTAGCAGCTGGGAAGAGTCAACTGTGCAGGATATGGCAGATCTGAGAGATTTCGTGAATGACCTATGCACCTTAAGCAAACATGATCAATAGCAGAAAAAAAGGACATCAAGAAATGACAAGTTTGTATTCTGTGAATGATATGACAAGTTTAAATTGGTACATGGCATGGCAAGTTTGTGTTTGGCGCTTAACAAGTTTGTTTTTGAAGAATTTCATGACCAGTTTGTATTCGGTTTTGTTTGTTTGTTTGCGTTCGCTCCATTGTAATCAGCACGGATATTCGTGTGATTTTCGACGGGAGTGTAGTTACATTGTGCCACCGTAATGCGCCTTGTAGGCCCAGCACATCTGATTTTGGCATGCCTTGACATTTTGGGTGGGCTACCCTAGCCTGTGACAGCCTTCATATATGCTTTGTGGGAGGATTGGAGGACAAGTGGTCACGTTTGTATTTGATGAATTTCATAACATAAATGACAATTTTGTATTAGATGTCATGGCAATATTTGTTTTTGATTAATTTCATTTTGCATGTAACAGCTTAGGTAGGTTCAACTCAAGCATGACTGTTACCAACACTAATCTGTGACATTCAACTCAAGCACGAGTATTTTACCAACACTAATCTGTGACATTCAACTCAAGCACGAGTATTTTACCAACACTAATCTGTGACATTCAACTCAAGCACAAGTATTTTACCAACACTAATCTGTGACATTCAACTCAAGCACAAGTATATTACCAACACTAATCTGTGACATTCAACTCAAGCACAAGTATTTTACCACCACTAATCTGTGACATTCAACTCAAGCACAAGTATTTTACCAACACTAATCTGTGACATTCAACTCAAGCACAAGTATTTTACCAACACTAATCTGTGACATTCAACTCAAGCACGAGTATATTACCAACACTAATCTGTGACATTCAACTCAAGCACAAGTATATTACCAACACTAATCTGTGACATTCAACTCAAGCACGAGTATTTTACCAACACTAATCTGTGACATTCAACTCAAGCACGAGTATTTTACCAACACTAATCTGTGACATTCAACTCAAGCACAAGTATTTTACCAACACTAATCTGTGACATTCAACTCAAGCACGAGTATTTTACCAACACTAATCTGTGACATTCAACTCAAGCACGAGTATTTTACCAACACTAATCTGTGACATTCAACTCAAGCACAAGTATTTTACCAACACTAATCTGTGACATTCAACTCAAGCACAAGTATATTACCAACACTAATCTGTGACATTCAACTCAAGCACAAGTATTTTACCACCACTAATCTGTGACATTCAACTCAAGCACAAGTATTTTACCAACACTAATCTGTGACATTCAACTCAAGCACAAGTATTTTACCAACACTAATCTGTGACATTCAACTCAAGCACGAGTATATTACCAACACTAATCTGTGACATTCAACTCAAGCACAAGTATATTACCAACACTAATCTGTGACATTCAACTCAAGCACAAGTATTTTACCAACACTAATCTGTGACATTCAACTCAAGCACAAGTATATTACCAACACTAATCTGTGACATTCAACTCAAGCATGACTGTATTACAATCAGTAATTTATGACAACTCATATCTAACAACATTAATCAAGAATCTGCAACAATTAATCAAGAATCTGCAACAATTAATCAAGAATCTGCGACAATTAACTCACTTGTGACAACACATCCATAAATATGTCTCAGGTAAGACTCCTGCCCAGCAAACACCTTTCAGAAGCATGAATTGTTCAAATGTAAAATGCCCAGCAGGAGGTATTAAACTAAGACTTATCATTCAATAACCACTAGATTGCAAGTGGGAGACACCTGAGATGAACATGGAAAAATAGCAATGATCATGTGTAAATTAAGTGCAAAGATCTGTTTGCTGTGGCGTGAACGGTATTTAGTTTAGTGTGCGTACAAACATGTCGTCAATTTATGAAAAACATTTTTTTTCTATAAATTTATGAATACAAAAAAAGTTCATGCATTTTGAATGTTGCCAATCAAAAAAGGGCACAAAATTTCATTTCATTGATCGCTAATACCATTTTTTTTTTAAAATGTGGGTATCTGAAGACTGGTTTTTAGTGACCCTGCGGCAGCAAAAATGAAATATGGTGACTGTGCGTTATATTAAGATTTATAAAAGTGGTCAGCGTGCAGTGCAAGCAATACTGATAAACAGGTTGCAAGACACGGCGGCTGGTCTATTAATGATATGTCCAACAGAAGTTGTAAAATACTGAAAGTATTAGATACAACTGCCAATGTCAAATGTGTCTGACCTCTCTGGACTTTGGGAAATCTAGTAGGACCATTGTCCTGCTATAAATCTAGTAGGACCATTGTCCTGCTGCAAGAGAGATCCAGCAGGAGTTTCATAACAATTGCTTAAAAATATTTACAAATGTGTTTTGTTTCCATGTGAAAGCTAAAATTAGAAATCACTTGCTCAATAACAAAAGATGACACAGCTTTTACAAGCCAATCAAAAATGCCTTCAAAAATTATTAACCGTTGTTCCTGTATTCAGTCAGTAATTGTATTTTTCAATCACAAAGAGCTCTAATATTTATTTTTCCATTAAAGATAACTCTAATATTTTTTGTAACTCTTCTTCTTCTTGTTTTCTACGCTGGTCTTCTTTCTCCTGTTCCTTCCTGGAAAGCTCTAGAACAATTTGAAGATCTTCATCTTCTTTAACCCTGACTGGGAGAGGCATACGTGGTCTGGAGTTGCAGACGCTGACAATTGCAGGTTCAGGTGCACCATCTGGGGTTACTCTAGGCTGGAGACTAGCTGCAATTGCTCTGTAATAACAGTGTACACAAATGAGTTAGACAAAAGTAGAATTGGAGCACTCACATGATTGAGGGTATGGTAACTTATGTGTATTGTATATGTAGTGCTAGTGGAGTGTATGTTAGTGTACAGTGGAGTGTACGTTAGTGTACAGTGGAGTGTACGTTAGTGTACAGTGGAGTGTACGTTAGTGTACAGTGGAGTGAATGGATAACTCTCAGATATACATCTCAGATAATACAGCAAGTAATAACAATATAAAGTGAGTTTCTATCATGAGAATCATTATCTCATATAGAAGTAATAATAGTTGAAAGATTGTCGAATATAGAAGTAATAATAGTTGAAAGATTGTCGAATATAGAAGTAATAATAGTTGAAAGATTGTCGAATATAGAAGTAATAATAGTTGAAAGATTGTCGAATATAGAAGTAATAATAGTTGAAAGATTGTCGAATATAGAAGTAATAATAGTTGAAAGATTGTCGAATATAGAAGTAATAATAGTTGAAAGATTGTCGAATACAGAAGTAATAATAGTTGAAAGATTGTCGAATATAGAAGTAATAATAGTTGAAAGATTGTCGAATATAGAAGTAATAATAGTTGAATGATTGTCGAATATA
The DNA here is from genome assembly GCA_034231615.1 of Meghimatium bilineatum. Taxonomy (NCBI): domain Eukaryota; kingdom Metazoa; phylum Mollusca; class Gastropoda; order Stylommatophora; family Philomycidae; genus Meghimatium; species Meghimatium bilineatum. Next base: position 39,456,781 of record CM067309.1, on the reverse strand, counting down.
GAAGTAATAATAGTTGAATGATTGTCGAATATAGAAGTAATAATAGTTGAATGATTGTCGAATATAGAAGTAATAATAGTTGAATGATTGTCGAATATAGAAGTAATAATAGTTGAATGATTGTCGAATATAGAAGTAATAATATTTGAAAGATTGTCGAATATAGAAGTAATAATAGTTGAATGATTGTCGAATATAGAAGTAATAAAAGTTGAATCATTGTCAAATATAGAAGTAATAATAGTTAAACATTGTCGATTATAGAAGTAATAATAGTTGAATGATTGTCGAATATAGAAGTAATAATAGTTGAATGATTGTCGAATATAGAAGTAATAATAGTTGAATGATTGTCGAATATAGAAGTAATAATAGTTGAATGATTGTCGAATATAGAAGTAATAATAGTTGAATGATTGTCGAATATAGAAGTAATAATATTTGAAAGATTGTCGAATATAGAAGTAATAATAGTTGAATGATTGTCGAATATAGAAGTAATAAAAGTTGAATCATTGTCAAATATAGAAGTAATAATAGTTAAACATTGTCGATTATAGAAGTAATAATAGATGAATGATTGTCGAATATAGAAGTAATAATAGTTGAATGATTGTCGAATATAGAAGTAATAATATTTGAAAGATTGTCGAATATAGAAGTAATAATAGTTGAATGATTGTCGAATATAGAAGTAATAATAGTTGAATCATTGTCAAATATAGAAGTAATAATAGTTAAACATTGTCGATTATAGAAGTAATAAAAGTTGAATGACTGTCAGATTACAACACAACACAATCTTGCTAAGTGCAAAACGCACAGTCCATTAATTTCTACAACTTTCTTGAGATCATTCATGTTTGAAATAAACTTTTAATTGAGGTCACAGTTCACTGACCTCTGAAGCATTTTGTCTTCATCCTCCATTCCAGGTAAATCTTTTCCCTTGTTTAGAGCTTCGTAAAATGTCACCTGAAAGTGTGTGCATGTCATCAGGTAAAGTGTGAGCATATCATCAGGTAACATGGGGCATCCCCAAAACAAAAAAATAGAATAGTAACAGAACATCTATGACATATATCAATGAGAGACATTAATCCCCAAGGGCTCCAGTATGCCAAGTTGGAGGATATGCCAGTTCTCAAGCACAATTGAGTCCTGTCACCAGAGGCTGTAACTTAATGGCAGTAACATGGACATCATGTACACCCTAATGGCCTGGCTGTTAAAGTGGTCAGAGACAGGTGTCCAGACCAATGTTTGATTCTATGCACATGTCAATAGAATTGTTCTGAAAGCTTCACACCTGTCTCCCCTATGTACACCATGATGCAACATTCAAATTATTGCGTGACGTAATGGGACATGCTTGAAAAAAACACTCTTCAGTGTGGAAAATGTCTTTCAGAAATATCACAGAAAGGGTCTGTATATGACATCAGGTAAAATGTGTACATTTCATTTTAAAAATCCACAAATAATAAAGAAAAAAACATTAATTTAAAAAATCTGTTAACTCTTAGTGGGCCAGGTGCAAAACTGCGGTTTTATCAGTCTATTTTTATGCATGAATTTTTCTCTATGACTGATGTCATCAAATTTATTATGAATCATGTAATTATACATCCTACAATATGTATTACATGTAAATGTTCGGCAATTAATTTTCTATATTTTTTTTACAATGGTTAAACATGTATCTGATAATTTTTTTAAAATAAATTAGGACAAAGTATACATCACGACAATATGGCGTTGTGTTTTCATTCTGTGAAGCAGGGATCTATGTTATGTATTATATTCAGTGAATTAGTGTGCAGTGGAAAATATGTCAATTCGGGATAATATCTTGAAGGTTACTCGTTAATGGAATAAAAGATAACATAGTGAAGGTATTATCAAGTTTAGAAGTCTTAATGTGGATGCGTACGAAGTAAGGTTGTGACTTAGTGAAATGGTAGCGATGCGCTCAGCGCGAAGTTCAAATGTGATGTAGTGTCAACATCAGCAAAGTGCAATGGAGATGGAGAGAGAAAACACATCCATATAACCACATCAGAAGGACAGCTGGAGAGGAGATGGGCACCACTAGCTAAACCTTTTGCCCACTGAAATACTACAATGGATAATCACACACAGAGAATACAGAACAATTAACATCAAAGTTAGAAAAAGTTACCAGCAAGTACGGAATGGAAATCAATTCAGATAAGAGCAAAATCTTGGTAAACAGCAGAGACACAGAAAACCAGACTAATATCATGATGAATGGACATAAGCTTGAGGAGGTGAATACCTTCAAATACCTCGGATCCAGTATATGCAGCGATGGTAAATGCAAAGCAGAACTAAAAATAAGGCTGGAGATGGCTTTAGCGTCCTTGTCAAGGCTAACTGTGATTTGGAAAAGCAACATCAGTGTTGGAGTGAAAATCAAACTGTATAGGTCGCTGGTGCTTTCTGTTGTGTTGTATGGTTGTGAGAGTTGGACACTCACTGCGGACATGGAGAGAAGATTACAGGCTTTCGAGTATAAATGCTACAGAAGAATTCTACGAATTTCCTATAGGGAACATAAGACCAATGTGTACGTAAGAAATAAAGTAGAGATGTGTGCAGGTGTCCAGGAGCCATTGCTTTCAATAGTGAAACGAGGAAAACTAGCATGGTTCGGACATGTATGCAGGCACGATTCCTTGTCAAAAACAATACTGCAGGGAACTGTCGAGGGTGGAAGAAGCAGAGGAGAACAAATAAAGACATGGACAGACAACATCAAGGAATGGACAGGGCTAGATATTTCCACACTCATCCGCATCGCTGAGGATAGAATTCGCTGGAGGACTCCGTGTGCTGAAGCATCCAATGTGGTACCCCTACGACCCTGAAGGGTTATGGGTTTATTGATTGATGATAAAACTTTATTTAAACATATTCTATGCACTTATAGGTCGACAAAATTGCTATATTCATATATACAAACATCAGGAAAGTTTAAGTAATTTTTACTTATAAATACATTTTAAAAATACGTTACAGTGGTCATGCCATAATTTTTTGGAGCTTTTGGCCATGTAAGAGTTAAATTTAAAAAGTTCACATAACAGCCAAGTGAAGGACGGAAGGCAGCCATTCGTTCTTCATCAGGTCGCTACGTCTGTGGATCTCACAAACAGCAAACTAGTAGTGGTAATATTTTTAGCATATACTTACTTATTCCCTATAATTACTGTAAAATATATAAGGTAGCCGGGGGCAAGACAGCACACTTTTCACAGTTCAGCGAACTCTGACAACTATGACTTAACTATGAGAGACCAAACTGCCATTAGTGTATAGCTTATCCATCCATCTAACATTAGTGAAAGTATGAGAGACCAAACTGCCCTAAGTGTATAGCTTATCCACCTACCTAACAAACATTAGTGACAGTATGAGAGACCAAACTGTCATCAGTGTATAGCTTATCCATCCAACATTAGTGAGAATATACGTGCAGACAGTTGAATGTGATTATTTCAACATCTGTAAAACAACCAGCTTGCCCTATGTTATGGGGCAAGATGGCGCAGGCAAACAATTTTACCAACCATTATAAAATTGATGGAGGTGATCACTGCGACAGGTCTAGCAAACCAACAGTGTGTAAATGTTGCCAAGAATAGATAGAATAAATAGAGTCACCTAATTTCGTAACTTTAATCTGGAAAATAAAGCTTGAATAAAAAATAGTTCAAAAGTTAAGTTTTAAAGCTAATAATGTCTTTGTAAGGAAGAATGATCGTTATAATTATATATATTGGTCTCTCCCAGCTTTAAATCGGCATCGACAACTTCCTCATGACATTGGCATTTTTAAATACCTTTTTATTGCACCATCTTGCCCCAATAAACGTGCGCCAGTTTACCCATCATATTTTTATCATAAATTTTGATGAAAAAACAAAGTAGCTCGACAAGATAATGTGCTTAAGAATTTAACAACACAACATATATTTCAGTTTAAACATTTTTTTTTTAAAATCATGATATTAATGATAACAGCAGGCAGAGTTGCCAGATGTTAAATAAAAATATAGATCAAACATGGTGAAAAAATATTTTGCTGCAATGTTGAAAATTGACCCATCATTGACCAATAAAACTTTGTTGTGTGACAGATTGGAATGTTGCTGCCTGACCTAGCCATGTGTACTACCGGAAAAACCTATTGACTAAAAAAATATCCCGCTTTGTCATCTTACCACATGCGCTGTCTTGCCCCTGGCTACCCTACCTTCTTCCCTATAATTACTGTAAATCTATTAGATTAACATTCTATTTACTACGTACTCACTTGGTCATTCTATTTACTACGTACTCACTTGGTCATTCTATTTACTACGTACTCACTTGGTCATTCTATTTACTACGTACTCACTTGGTCATTCTATTTACTACGTACTCACTTGGTCATTCTATTTACTACGTACTCACTTGGTCATTCTATTTACTACGTACTCACTTGGTCATTCTATTTACTACATACTCACTTGGTCATTTATTTACTACGTACTCACTTGGTCATTTTCTGTACCAGAGTCAACGAGACTTTGTTGAATTGCAAACTGCAGCAACTCATCATCCTCGTCTCGCAGTCTCTCGTGGTGGCTATCACCCCCTGGAGATGATCAAATAAGCTCATACAAAAGAAAATTAAACATACATGCCTGGTACAAGGAACAAATATCATTCACCAAAAAATATCCATCATGTCATCCATGACCAGACAAGGACGAAGTAATTAATGACCATGAGACGAGATGAGGTCTTCGAAGGAAGATACTGACTCTCTCCAACTATCTCAATCTGTAGTTATCCTGTGTTCGGCATTGATAATTGTTTCTCTTGTCTTCAGCAAAATACTTATCAATCTCCCACAAGTGTTTATAAAATGTAGTAGTTCTTGTTATCATCTAAGAGCTGGGGTTGGAAAAGTAGGGCACTCTGGGCAAATCCAGCCCTCAAAGCAATTTTTGTCATTGCCCACCAAGTCATTCCTCTTGGCCCGTAAGCCAAACTTCCTGGCCTGCCAAGCCATTTTTCCTGGCCCATCAAGATGATTCAAATCGACTATATGTACTGGCTCCTGAATATATAAAACTCTAAACTGTCTAAAACACTGACATTCTACCAACACATTACTTTTACTTGACACATCTTCTGGGAAGTTCTGAGATATCAAAGTTCTGATGTATTGAAGTTTTGACATATCAAAGTTCTGATGTATTGAAGTTTTGACATATCAAAGTTCTGATGTATTGAAGTTTTGACATATCAAAGTTCTGACATATTCCTAAAATTAATATTTGTGAAGCAACAACATGATGCCCAAAATTTAAATTCATTGAACACATACGAAGAGTCGACTTTTTGACCAAAGGTCCTTTATCAATGTTTTTTCTAGTTCATAACTATTATGTCCATATCTGTTAGTTTCTAGCACATAACTTTATGTAGTTTTCCAGCTATATTGTTGTTCCCTTCTATGTTTGTCTGTCACTATCTTGATGAAAACATTTAAGTAGATACATTGATTCTGTGTATTTGTATTGACAAAACTGATTTTACCATATTTCGGTTAATAAATAACATCAGGTGCTGGTATGAATCCTATGCATTTTATCATAGCTTGAATATATTGACAAAAACATGCAAGTCGCAAGTTATGGGCATTTTTAAAAACCGGTAAGTGTTATCCCTCTGTTACTGAGATTTGAGGTAATATTTTTTTAAAAATTGTGTTGTACTTGTTTATTAGGCCTAAATCAATTTTGGATAAATGTCCAAAAATTCTCGGTTTATACACAGATTTCTACGGTAATGTCTTTCTGGAACTTCAATTTGATCAAAGGGAGACAATTCCCACAAATAAGTTTACAGTTCATGCTTTTTTTTCCAGGAAAACAATTCTATAAATTTCCCACAATGAAACAATTCAGCAACTAATTATTCTAATATAATGTAACTTACCAATTCTGCCATAACTGGCTGGAGCATTGAAACATTCCTGGTCTATAGAACAAGTGATCTGGTCTGGACTCTTCACTAGTGTAACATGCAAGGCCTCACTCTCACTTGCTTGGATATTGCCGAAAGTGATACGGGCATTCAATACATGGAACAGAGGGATCTCTGTGTGAACGACAAGCACACAAGTTATACATTCAATACGTTTTTGTGTAAACGGCAAGCACACAAAAAAACAACATGGCAATGAAGTTTTTCAAATCACTAAAAGCACACAGAAAAATACACACATCAATGTTTCGACTAAGAGGCCTTTATCAAGAACACAACGTAGTACTCAATGTGTGACAGCACTTCCTGTGGTCCATCACAATAGTTTTGCACTCGTTCTCAAACTTCTGCAGATTAGCAGAATGTTTCCCAGAGAACAGAATGTTTCCCAGAGAACAGAATACACTTTGTCATGGTTTACAGCTTAGCTGAAATAGCTGCTCCTTTCGGCACATCCAACTTTTTGCATCTTTAAACACAAACTCTGAGGTGTGTTCAGATGAAACCCATCAAGTGGGTTTATTACAAGATTATGAGGTGTGTTCAGATGAAACCAATCCAAGTGGGTTTATTACACAATTATGAGGTGTGTTCAGATGAAACCCATCAAGTGGGTTTATTACCAGATTATGAAATGTACATGAGCAGTTATGTTGCCTAGGGACCAAACCCGAAATAAAGGAATGACGAAAATGGATGTGCTGGACCTCGGACGTCCTGACCACAAGTGGCCAACTGGGGTGCAAATAATCACAGTTTTACTGTGGAACTTGCAGCACAACGTACTTCACGCTCCCTGGCGAAAATCACACGAAATATTCGTTGTTGTTATTTGAGAGTGAACGCTGAAGAAGAAGTTATGTTGCCAATCTAACAAATGAACTTCAATGTCACTTTCCACTTTATATTTCCACCTACATCGTGCATATTTCCACCTACATCGTGCATATTTCCCCTACATCATGCATATTTCCACCTACATCGTGCATATTTCCCCTACATCGTGCATATTTCCACCTACATCGTGCATATTTCCACCTACATCGTGCATATTTCCACCTACATCGTGCATATTTCCCCTACATCGTGCATATTTCCACCTACATCGTGCATATTTCCACCTACATCGTGCATATTTCCACCTACATCGTGCATATTTCCACCTACATCGTGCATATTTCCACCTACATCGTGCATATTTCCACCTACATCGTGCATATTTCCACCTACATCATGCATATTTCCCCTACATCATGCATATTTCCACCTACATCATGCATATTTCCCCTACATCGTGCATATTTCCCCTACATCGTGCATATTTCCATCATAACTATGGCTGTGTCATCAATGTACATATATAGAATATTCTCTATTGCAAACAAGATGTATTAAACTCACATTTTTTAAATTTCACAACAAAAAAGTCCCACATGACATTCTCGCAATGTAAACACAAAACAGGAAGCCTCAACTATGCAAATGTCATGGTTTTAAATTAACCCTGAGCAGACTCAAAATAGAATATCGATCTTAGTGAAACAAGTATTTTAAAAAAGCGACTACCAGCAAATCTAGTGATCTATGTGCAGCGGCTGTAGTTATCAAATGGTTAAAAATCACCATCAAGAGTCCATCTTGGTCCACAAAAAAGACAGCAAGCATACACTTTCCTGCAAAAATCCATCAGGCTAATGATTTTAAGTTTTTGCTCTTTTTTTATCCAGAATGTTTCCACTGCATGCTGGCTGCTTTTTTTATCCAGGATGTTTCCATTGCATGCTGGCTGCTTTTTTTATCCAGGATGTTTCCATTGCATGCTGGCTGCTTTTTTTATCCAGGATATTTCCACTGCATGCTGGCTGCTTTTTTTATCCAGGATGTTTCCATTGCATGCTGGCTGCTTTTATATCCAGGATGTTTCCATTGCATGCTGGCTGCTTTTTTTTATCCAGGATGTTTCCATTGCATGCTGGCTGCTTTTTTTTATCCAGGATGTTTCTATTGCATGCTGGCTGCTTTTTTTACCCAGGATGTTTCCATTGCATGATGGCTGCTTTTTTATCCAGGATGTTTCCATTGCATGCTGGCTGCTTTTTTTATCCAGGATGTTTCCATTGCATGCTGGCTGCTTTTTTTATCCAGGATGTTTCCATTGCATGATGGCTGCTTTTTTATGCAGGATGTTTCCATTGCATGATGGCTGCTTTTTGCTACATGGCTCAAAGTGGTGACACCACAAATCGTCACCTGCTGTTAATCATAACAGAAATGCATCAGTATAGTAACGCTGTAGATGGTTCAAACTAGTCCCCGTTCATTCTTCCTTATGATGTTTAGTCAGTAATCGTGGTACCCACCGAGAACACATCTTTTGATACTTCATTTTCTTCTGACCAATCGTTTAGACTGTTCCTAATGACACCGAGAAATAATTAGCTAGAGAAAGCAAAACTCTAGCGAGGGTCAACACATATTGCTTCAACCATCTTGGTGATGGCTTCTTCTGTCACAACATGAGCCTGACCTGGCAGTGGGAGATCATTTGTTAGCTGTCACCCTTCTTGATATGCTCTTGTCAAATACTGTCCAACACTGTTGTCTTCGAAACACATTTTCCACCATACACCGCCTGCATTCTTTGATGAATGTTTGTTGGTCAACATCCTTCGGCTGTAAAAATACTGAATCACTATTCATTGATCAAATTTGGATGGATTTGTTATCACACCATCGAATGCCAGCACAGGACATTAAGCATATGAAGAGAGTGACCATGTGACTATTTGTTCATTAATGTGGTCATATTACATCAGTGATGACGTCTTCACGCTCCATACATGCTGGCATAGGTGACTCAGCACTGGTAGGTTCATTTCAATGCACCTTGTACAACATCTCTATTGGCACAAACTACAACATCTCTATTGGCACAAACTACAACATCTCTATTGGCACAAACTACAACATCTCTATTGGCACAAACTACAACATCTCTATTGGCACAAACTACAACATCTCTATTGGCACAAACTACAACATCTCTATTGGCACAAACTACAACATCTCTATTGGCACAAACTACAACATCTCTATTGGCACAAACTACATCTCTATTGGCACAAACTACAACATCTCTATTGGCACAAACTACAACATCTCTATTGGCACAAACTACAACATCTCTATTGGCACAAACTACAACATCTCTATTGGCACAAACTACATCTCTATTGGCACAAACTACAACATCTCTATTGGCACAAACTACTACATCTCTATTGGCACAAACTACAACATCTCTATTGGCACAAACAACAACATCTCTATTGGCACAAACTACAACATCTCTATTGGCACAAACTAAATCTCTATTGGCACAAACTACATCTCTATTGGCACAAACTACATCTCTATTGGCACAAACTACTACATCTCTATTGGCACAAACTACAACATCTCTATTGGCACAAACAACATCTCTATTGGCACAAACTACTACATCTCTATTGGCACAAACTACAACATCTCTATTGGCACAAACAACAACATCTCTATTGGCACAAACTACAACATCTCTATTGGCACAAACTACAACATCTCTATTGGCACAAACAACATCTCTATTGGCACAAACTACATCTCTATTGGCACAAACTACAACATCTCTATTGGCACAAACTACATCTCTATTGGCACAAACTACTACATCTCTATTGGCACAAACTACAACATCTCTATTGGCACAAACAACATCTCTATTGGCACAAACAACATCTCTATTGGCACAAACTACATCTCTATTGGCACAAACTACAACATCTCTATTGGCACAAACAACATCTCTATTGGCACAAACTACAACATCTCTATTGGCACAAACTACAACATCTCTATTGGCACAAACTACAACATCTCTATTGGCACAAACAACATCTCTATTGGCACAAACTACAACATCTCTATTGGCACAAACTACATCTCTATTGGCACAAACTACAACATCTCTATTGGCACAAACTACTACATCTCTATTGGCACAAACTACAACATCTCTATTGGCACAAACAACATCTCTATTGGCACAAACTACAACATCTCTATTGGCACAAACTACAACATCTCTATTGGCACAAACTACAACATCTCTATTGGCACAAACAACATCTCTATTGGCACAAACTACAACATCTCTATTGGCACAAGCTACAACATCTCTATTGGCACAAACAACATCTCTATTGGCACAAACAACATCTCTATTGGCACAAACTACATCATCTCTATTGGCACAAACTACAACATCTCTATTGGCACAAACTACAACATCTCTATTGGCACAAACTACAACATCTCTATTGGCACAAACAACATCTCTATTGGCACAAACTACATCTCTATTGGCACAAACTACATCTCTATTGGCACAAACTACATCTCTATTGGCACAAACTACATCTCTATTGGCACAAACTACATCTCTATTGGCACAAACTACAACATCTCTATTGGCACAAACTACAACATCTCTATTGGCACAAACTACATCTCTATTGGCACAAACTACAACATCTCTATTGGCACAAACTACATCTCTATTGGCACAAACTACATCTCTATTGGCACAAACTACAACATCTCTATTGGCACAAACTACAACATCTCTATTGGCACAAACTACAACATCTCTATTGGCACAAACTACAACATCTCTATTGGCACAAACTACATCTCTATTGGCACAAACTACATCTCTATTGGCACAAACTACATCTCTATTGGCACAAACTACATCTCTATTGGCACAAACTACAACATCTCTATTGGCACAAACTACAACATCTCTATTGGCACAAACTACAACATCTCTATTGGCACAAACAACATCTCTATTGGCACAAACTACAACATCTCTATTGGCACAAACTACATCTCTATTGGCACAAACTACAACATCTCTATTGGCACAAACTACATCTCTATTGGCACAAACTACAACATCTCTATTGGCACAAACTACATCTCTATTGGCACAAACTACAACATCTCTATTGGCACAAACTACTACATCTCTATTGGCACAAACTACAACATCTCTATTGGCACAAACAACAACATCTCTATTGGCACAAACTACAACATCTCTATTGGCACAAACTACATCTCTATTGGCACAAACTACATCTCTATTGGCACAAACTACAACATCTCTATTGGCACTAACTACAACATCTCTATTGGCACAAACTACAACATCTCTATTGGCACAAACTACATCTCTATTGGCACAAACTACAACATCTCTATTGGCACAAACAACATCTCTATTGGCACAAACTACAACATCTCTATTGGCACAAACTACAACATCTCTATTGGCACAAACAACAACATCTCTATTGGCACAAACTACATCTCTATTGGCACAAACTACAACATCTCTATTGGCACAAACTACATCTCTATTGGCACAAACTACTACATCTCTATTGGCACAAACTACAACATCTCTATTGGCACAAACAACATCTCTATTGGCACAAACTACTACATCTCTATTGGCACAAACTACAACATCTCTATTGGCACAAACAACATCTCTATTGGCACAAACTACATCTCTATTGGCACAAACTACAACATCTCTATTGGCACAAACAACATCTCTATTGGCACAAACTACAACATCTCTATTGGCACAAACTACAACATCTCTATTGGCACAAACTACAACATCTCTATTGGCACAAACAACATCTCTATTGGCACAAACTACAACATCTCTATTGGCACAAACTACATCTCTATTGGCACAAACTACAACATCTCTATTGGCACAAACTACTACATCTCTATTGGCACAAACTACAACATCTCTATTGGCACAAACAACATCTCTATTGGCACAAACTACAACATCTCTATTGGCACAAACTACAACATCTCTATTGGCACAAACTACAACATCTCTATTGGCACAAACAACATCTCTATTGGCACAAACTACAACATCTCTATTGGCACAAACTACAACATCTCTATTGGCACAAACAACATCTCTATTGGCACAAACTACAACATCTCTATTGGCACAAACAACATCTCTATTGGCACAAACTACATCATCTCTATTGGCACAAACTACAACATCTCTATTGGCACAAACAACATCTCTATTGGCACAAACTACATCTCTATTGGCACAAACTACATCTCTATTGGCACAAACTACATCTCTATTGGCACAAACTACATCTCTATTGGCACAAACTACAACATCTCTATTGGCACAAACTACAACATCTCTATTGGCACAAACTACATCTCTATTGGCACAAACTACAACATCTCTATTGGCACAAACTACAACATCTCTATTGGCACAAACTACATCTCTATTGGCACAAACTACAACATCTCTATTGGCACAAACTACAACATCTCTATTGGCACAAACTACAACATCTCTATTGGCACAAACTACAACATCTCTATTGGCACAAACTACAACATCTCTATTGGCACAAACTACAACATCTCTATTGGCACAAACTACATCTCTATTGGCACAAACTACAACATCTCTATTGGCACAAACTACATCTCTATTGGCACAAACTACATCTCTATTGGCACAAACTACAACATCTCTATTGGCACAAACTACAACATCTCTATTGGCACAAACTACAACATCTCTATTGGCACAAACAACATCTCTATTGGCACAAACAACATCTCTATTGGCACAAACTACATCATCTCTATTGGCACAAACTACAACATCTCTATTGGCACAAACTACAACATCTCTATTGGCACAAACTACATCATCTCTATTGGCACAAACTACAACATCTCTATTGGCACAAACTACAACATCTCTATTGGCACAAACTACAACATCTCTATTGGCACAAACTACATCTCTATTGGCACAAACTACAACATCTCTATTGGCACAAACTACAACATCTCTATTGGCACAAACTACAACATCTCTATTGGCACAAACTACAACATCTCTATTGGCACAAACTACAACATCTCTATTGGCACAAACTACATCTCTATTGGCACAAACTACAACATCTCTATTGGCACAAACTACATCTCTATTGGCACAAACTACATCTCTATTGGCACAAACTACAACATCTCTATTGGCACAAACTACAACATCTCTATTGGCACAAACTACAACATCTCTATTGGCACAAACAACATCTCTATTGGCACAAACTACATCTATATTGGCACAAACTACAACATCTCTATTGGCACAAACTACTACATCTCTATTGGCACAAACTACAACATCTCTATTGGCACAAACTACAACATCTCTATTGGCACAAACTACAACATCTCTATTGGCACAAACTACAACATCTCTATTGGCACAAACTACAACATCTCTACTGGCACAAACTACATCTCTATTGGCACAAACAACATCTCTATTGGCACAAACTACATCTCTATTGGCACAAACTACATCTCTATTGGCACAAACTACAACATCTCTATTGGCACAAACTACATCTCTATTGGCACAAACTACAACATCTCTATTGGCACAAACTACATCTCTATTGGCACAAACTACATCTCTATTGGCACAAACTACAACATCTCTATTGGCACAAACTACAACATCTCTATTGGCACAAACTACAACATCTCTATTGGCACAAACAACATCTCTATTGGCACAAACTACATCTATATTGGCACAAACTACAACATCTCTATTGGCACAAACTACTACATCTCTATTGGCACAAACTACAACATCTCTATTGGCACAAACTACAACATCTCTATTGGCACAAACTACAACATCTCTATTGGCACAAACTACAACATCTCTATTGGCACAAACTACAACATCTCTACTGGCACAAACTACATCTACAATAAAATCATACAAGAGCCCTGACCAATTTTGATAGGAAACCCTGCAGGCAGCTGAAGTGTGATGAAGTCTCGAAGCTTAGCAAAGTGGGCATTGCTCTGTGCCATTAGATCAATAATTGGTATGACTTGTTCTTGCAATGACAAAGGGTAACCTTCACACAGCCACAAACTAGCTTTAAATTTTTGAATTTTTACAGTCTGTTCTTTTGGTCTGCCTATGTCCTTTTCACCGAGATCAATCAGTGTGTTGAAATACTCTTCCGGTGTTATATTGCCAGGATTGTAGGAAGTGACCGTTGATAGCTGCCAGATAAAATATCAGTTGAATTTAGAAAAGTTAAACATAATGTTGTTTGTAGTTAATGTAGTATGTGTATATGTTTGATGTAGTATGTGTATATGTTTGATGTAGTATGTGTATATGTTTGATGTAGTATGTGTGTATGTTTGATGTAGTATGTGTGTATGTTTGATGTAGTATGTGTGTATGTTTGATGTAGTTCATGTAGTATGTGTGTATGTTTGATGTAGTTAATGTAGTATGTGTGTATGTTTGATGTAGCTAATGTAGTATGTGTGTATGTATGTATGATGTAGCTAATGTAGTATGCATGTATGTATGATGTAGCTAATGTAGTATGCATGTATGTATGATGTAGCTAATGTAGTATGCATGTATGTATGATGTAGCTAATGTAGTATGCATGTATGTATGATGTAGCTAATGTAGTATGCATGTATGTATGATGTAGCTAATGTAGCATGCATGTATGTATGATGTAGCTAATGTAACATGCATGTATGTTTGCTGTAGTTAATGTAGTATGTGTGTATGTTTGCTGTAGTTAATGTAGTATGTGTGTATGTAGTTAATGTAGTATGTGTGTATGTTTGATGTAGTTAATGTAGTATGTGTGTATGTATGATGTAGTATGTGTGTATGTTTGATGTAGTTAATGTAGTATGTGTGTATGTTTTCTGTAGTTAATGTAGTATGTGCGTATGTTTGCTGTAGTTAATGTAGTATGTGTGTATGTTTGCTGTAGTTAATGTAGTATGTGCGTATGTTTGCTGTAGTTAATGTAGTATGTGTGTATGTTTGATGTAGTTAATGTAGTATGTGTGTATGTTTGATGTAGTTAATGTAGTATGTGTGTATGTTTGCTGTAGTTAATGTAGTATGTGTGTATGTATGATGTAGTATGTGTGTATGTTTGATGTAGTTAATGTAGTATGTGTGTATGTTTGCTGTAGTTAATGTAGTATGTGTGTATGTTTGCTGTAGTTAATGTAGTATGTGTGTATGTTTGATGTAGTTAATGTAGTATGTGTGTATGTTTGATGAAGTTAATGTAGTATGTGTGTATGTTTGATGTAGCTAATGTAGTATGTGTGTATGTTTGATGTAGTTAATGTAGTATGTGTGTATGTTTGATGTAGTTAATGTAGTATGTGTGTATGTTTGCTGTAGTTAATGTAGTATGTGTGTATGTTTGATGTAGTTAATGTAGTATGTGTGTATGTTTGCTGTAGTTAATGTAGTATGTGTGTATGTTTGATGTAGTTAATGTAGTATGTGTGTATGTTTGCTGTAGTTAATGTAGTATGTGTGTATGTATGATGTAGTATGTGTGTATGTTTGATGTAGTTAATGTAGTATGTGTGTATGTTTGCTGTAGTTAATGTAGTATGTGTGTATGTTTGCTGTAGTTAATGTAGTATGTGTGTATGTTTGATGTAGTTAATGTAGTATGTGTGTATGTTTGATGAAGTTAATGTAGTATGTGTGTATGTTTGATGTAGCTAATGTAGTATGTGTGTATGTTTGATGTAGTTAATGTAGTATGTGTGTATGTTTGATGTAGTTAATGTAGTATGTGTGTATGTTTGATGTAGTATGTGTGTATGTTTGATGTAGCTAATGTAGTATGTGTGTATGTTTGATGTAGCTAATGTAGTATGTGTGTATGTTTGATGTAGCTAATGTAGTATGTGTGTATGTTTGATGTAGTTAATGTAGTATGTGTGTATGTTTGATGTAGTTAATGTAGTATGTGTGTATGTTTGATGTAGTATGTGTGTATGTTTGATGTAGCTAATGTAGTATGTGTGTATGTTTGATGTAGCTAATGTAGTATGTGTGTATGTTTGATGTAGTTAATGTAGTATGTGTGTATGTTTGATGTAGTATGTGTGTATGTTTGATGTAGCTAATGTAGTATGTGTGTATGTTTGATGTAGCTAATGTAGTATGTGTGTATGTTTGATGTAGCTAATGTAGTATGTGTGTATGTTTGATGAAGTTAATGTAGTATGTATGATGTAGCTAATGTAGTATGTGTGTATGTTTGATGTAGTATGTGTGTATGTTTGATGTAGTATGTGTGTATTTTTGATGTAGTTAATGTAGTATGTATGATGTAGCTAATGTAGTATGTGTGTATGTTTGATGTAGTAATAACCAGGGATTCCACTGTAGTAATAAACAGAGTCAAACATAATTCTATTCTATTCACCTCCCTGTAGAGCACAGTCAGCAACAATCTTCTTCTACATTTTCTTGGTGTATTTATCTATTTCTACATTTTCTTGGTGTATTTATCTATTTCTACATTTTCTTGGTGTATTTATCTATTTCTACATTTTCTTGGTGTATTTATCGATTTCTACATTTTCTTGGTGTATTTATCTATTTCTACATTTTCTTGGTGTATTTATCTATTTCTACATTTTCTTGGTGTATTTATCTATTTCTACATTTTCTTGGTGTATTTATCTATTTCTACATTTTCTTGGTGTATTTATCTATTTCTACATTTTCTTGGTGTATTTATCTATTTCTACATTTTCTTGGTGTATTTATCTATTTCTACATTTTCTTGGTGTATTTATCTATTTCTACATTTTCTTGGTGTATTTATCTATTTCTATATTTTCTTGGTGTATTTATCTATTTCTACATTTTCTTGGTGTATTTATCTATTTCTACATTTTCTTGGTGTATTTATCTATTTCTACATTTTCTTGGTGTATTTATCTATTTCTACATTTTCTTGGTGTATTTATCTATTTCTACATTTTCTTGGTGTATTTATCTATTTCTACATTTTCTTGGTGTATTTATCTATTTCTATGCGTTCCTCATCCAAATAGGCAAGCCTCACTGTTGGAAAACTACCTGTTTCAGAGAGTTGGATTAGGATACTTTCTATTGTTGAATTTTATTTTCACTTTGACTTCTAACAAGTGCGAGATATTCCCTCTAAGTAGAAGGTTTCTTCAATAGGCATTTAGTTTAGCCAAAAGCTGAATTCTCCTGGGTGTGAATGACAGTTCTGAGAAACCATCTCACTACACATAGGAAGTAAGAGTGAGTTGCTTGAAATTTCCGGGGATAGCAAACAAACAAACACAACAAGTGGAAGTTGAGGATCCCTCATAAACTGTTCCTGTTATTTCGTAATGATGATGTTCCTCCTTCGCAAGCAAATATGATATAGAAAAAAGGTACAATATAAGTAGCTGTGCCTACAATTTAACGTAACAAATTCCAACATTATTTAGCGAAATGAAATACAGATGGAGATGTATTTATAATTAAAAAGCACTTTTGACTTGAAGAAAAAGAAACAAACTCACTCCTTCCAGACTACTACTGCTGCTGGAAGTGGTGCTGACTGCCTCTTCAGCTGTTCCAAGGAATGATTCAAGTGGTGTCTTACTGCATGACTTCTTGGCTTTCTGTTTGTCCTTCCCAGCGAGATGCTCTGTGCGTGTCTTTGTGACTAATTCAACATTATTTGCTGTGAACACCTGAGTAAAATAAACATACATTTGTTGTATGTGAAAGTAAAAACATAAATTTGTTGTATGTGAAAGTAAAAACATAAAAGTGTTAGATTTAAACTTGTCTGAAAAGGTTGAAAACCCCTGCTATAGAGTGTTAGAGTAACACAACAGTCATGCTTAAGCCACATGTGACAGGCATAAAGGCATCACAAATATCGCAGCTAAGCTGTAAACTATGACACAATGTATTCTGCTCTCCAGGCTACATCCCAAAAATCTGCAGTTCAGAATCAAACGCAGAAGACATTCCTTAATAATCACAAACCTACCTTCCACTCAAAACCAGAGGGGTTAGGGTATTGACACAAACCTACCTTACAATCAAAACCATTGATAGGTTCTGATTTATCACTCCTCCATCCCCAAATTCCAGTTTTGCTTCTGAAAGTGAGAAAACAGTCTGTATAAGTAATGAATAGTACAAGTATATGTAACAATGAATGGTAGTACATGTAACAATGAATGGTAGTACAAGTAACAATGAATGGTAGTACAAGTATATGTAACAATAAATGGTAGTACAAGTATATGTAACAATGAATGGTAGTACAAGTATATGTAACAATGAATGGTAGTACAAGTATATGTAACAATGAAGGATAGTACAAGTATATGTAACAATGAATGATAGTACAAGTATATGTAACAATGAATGGTAGTACAAGTATATGTAACAATAAATGGTAGTACAAGTACATGTAACAATGAATGGTAGTACAAGTATATGTAACAATGAATGGTAGTACATGTAACAATGAATGGTAGTACAAGTATATGTAACAATAAATGGTAGTACAAGTATATGTAACAATGAATGGTAGTACAAGTACATGTAACAATGAATGGTAGTACATGTAACAATGAATGGTAGTACATGTATATGTAACAATAAATGGTAGTACAAGTATATGTAACAATGAATGGTAGTACAAGTATATGTAACAATGAAGGATAGTACAAGTATATGTAACAATGAATGATAGTACAAGTACATGTAACAATGAATGGTAGTACAAGTATATGTAACAATGAAGGATAGTACAAGTATATGTAACAATGAATGATAGTACAAGTATATGTAACAATGAATGGTAGTACAAGTATATGTAACAATGAATGGTAGTACAAGTATATGTAACAATGAATGGTAGTACAAGTATATGTAACAATGAATGGTAGTACAAGTATATGTAACAATGAAGGATAGTACAAGTATATGTAACAATGAATGGTAGTACAAGTACATGTAACAATGAATGGTAGTACAAGTATATGTAACAATAAATGGTAGTACAAGTATATGTAACAATGAATGGTAGTACAAGTATATGTAACAATGAAGGATAGTACAAGTATATGTAACAATGAATGATAGTACAAGTACATGTAACAATGAATGGTAGTACAAGTATATGTAACAATGAAGGATAGTACAAGTATATGTAACAATGAATGGTAGTACAAGTACATGTAACAATGAATGGTAGTACAAGTATATGTAACAATGAAGGATAGTACAAGTATATGTAACAATGAATGATAGTACAAGTATATGTAACAATGAATGGTAGTACAAGTATATGTAACAATGAATGGTAGTACATGTAACAATGAATGATAGTACAAGTATATATAACAATGAATGGTAGTACAAGTACATGTAACAATGAAGGATAGTACAAGTATATGTAACAATGAATGATAGTACAAGTATATGTAACAATGAATGGTACAAGTACATGTAACAATGAATGGTAGTACAAGTATATGTAACAATGAAGGATAGTACAAGTATATGTAACAATGAATGATAGTACAAGTATATGTAACAATGAATGGTAGTACAAATATATGTAACAATGAATGGTAGTACATGTAACAATGAATGATAGTACAAGTATATATAACAATGAATGGTAGTACAAGTACATGTAACAATGAAGGATAGTACAAGTATATGTAACAATGAATGGTAGTACAAGTATATGTAACAATGAATAGTACAAGTACATGTAACAATGAATGGTAGTAAAAGTATATGTAACAATGAATGGTACTTGTATATGCAACAGCAAAACAACGAAAATTGTATGGTTTGGACATATATGCCAACATGACTCTTTGTCATAAATGACATGTCAAGAAACAATAACGGGTGGGAGAAACAGAGGAAGGAAAGAAATTATGGACAGACAACATTAAAGACAAGACACGTCAGAATTGTTTCCTCGCTCATCCGCATTGCTAAAATTAGAAATCGCGGGAGAACTCTATGTGCTGATGTATCCAATGTGACGGCCTTGACAGGTTATGTGTTTATCAATACAAATGGAGCTGGTTATAACAACAGGTATATTAGGTAACAAGTACAAGGTAATAAATCGTAGGTAAAGTAACAATTCACCTTTCAAATGAAATTCTGTTTGTGTCAACGTAGGTGGTGCAGGCAGGTGAGGTTAACCGAGCAGCCACAGCCTCCTCCGAGGGCCTCATGACAGCTGAATCAGCTGATGATGGCAGGACACGTATAATCTCTTGGTACACTTCATGAAGGTCATGGTCGACCTCCATTATTGATGCTGAGTTATCACCTGTAGAAAGTACTCATCTAGTTATCACCTGTAGAAAGTGCTCATCTAGTTATCACCTGTAGAAAGTACTCATCTAGTTATCACCTGTAGAAAGTACTCATCTAGTTATCACCTGTAGAAAGTGCTCATCTAGTT
Source organism: Meghimatium bilineatum (assembly GCA_034231615.1). Taxonomy (NCBI): domain Eukaryota; kingdom Metazoa; phylum Mollusca; class Gastropoda; order Stylommatophora; family Philomycidae; genus Meghimatium; species Meghimatium bilineatum. The sequence continues at coordinate 39,436,223 of CM067309.1, read as the reverse complement.
ATCACCTGTAGAAAGTACTCATCTAGTTATCACCTGTAGAAAGTGCTCATCTAGTTATCACCTGTAGAAAGTACTCATCTAGTTATCACCTGTAGAAAGTACTCATCTAGTTATCACCTGTAGAAAGTGCTCATCTAGTTATCACCTGTAGAAAGTACTCATCTAGTTATCACCTGTAGAAAGTACTCATCTAGTTATCACCTGTAGAAAGTACTCATCTAGTTATCACCTGTAGAAAGTACTCATCTAGTTATAACCTGTAGAAAGTACTCATCTAGTTATCACCTGTAGAAAGCGAGACTCAAGTCCTAATAGGTTTCCAATAATGTACAAGCTTCAACATTGTCCATGTCCCAATGCATTCCACATTTAAAAAAATTCAATGCTCCAACAATGCACATTATCTAAAAGGTTCTCTCAACAAGTTTTTATCCCATCCCAACAAGTTTCATATCCCAAATATCAACAAGTTTCATATCCCAAATATCAACAAGTTTCATATCCCATATATCAACAAGTTTCATATCCCAAATATCAACAAGTTTCATATCCCATATATCAACAAGTTTCACATTTAAAATCCCACATTTCATATTCTAAATCTCAACAAGTTTTATATTTCTTCTTCTTCTTTCGTTCGCTAATAATGTCTATATCTGCAGTGTTGTTTCTTGTATAAATTGGACAGTGTTTTCCATTTCTTGTTTTGTACCATAAAGTTTAACATTCATTGGTGTATCAGAAGGCCAGTATGTACATCTTAATGTGTCATAGTTTGCACATTCTTGAAGGATATGTTCTGAAGTCTGGTTGACTTGTCCACAATTACACTTTGCTGTTGTGCCAATTTTAAATTTTGTATACATATGGCTGTTTAGTCTATTGTGTCCAGATCTCAGTCAAAATATGATGACCTGTTCTTGTCTGTTAAGTAGGTGGTAGTCGTCCCGTGGAGGTAAGTTAGGCTTTCGTTGTGCCTTTATCATGGATTTCTTTTAGTGATAGCTGATTGGTACATCCGGTTGCTGCATGTTAGCACCTTCCTTGGCGAGTTGATCAGCTCTCTCATTTCCTGCTATTCCACAGTGTGATGGAATCCATTGCAGTATAACTCTACACCTATTTTGTACTATGGACAATACCTCTTTTAACTCTGGAAGTTTATTGGATTGTAATGCCTCTAGTACTGACCTTGCATCTGTAAGTATTACAATAGGGTGTGAGGTCCTGTGCAATGTTAACAGAGTCATAGTTGTTGCAGTAATTCCCTGTTGGTATACAAGTGGTATCAGTGGTGCCATCTGGGTATTCTAAATATACACCACTTCCTCCATTTTTTACTGCATTCTGTGCTGATCCATCTGTATATACTCTGGTCCATAGATCACTTGAGTAAACATCATCGAGGAAGCTGAGAGCTGCTACTCTTTTCTGCAGATTATTCTGATGTTCATCCCCATGCACACCTGCTACTGTTGTTTGGATGGTCACTGGTAGGCATGTCCGTTTTTCCCATGGGGTGTGTTCTGGTTGAGATGTCAGTGGTATTGTTACCTCTGACAGATCCGATACCTGTCTACGTAGACTCTTGGCCTGGTGTATGAAGCTGCTTCTTTTAAGCCGCCCTTGTGACAGATTCTGGAATCTTTCCTTCATCGGGTGACTATGGCGGGAAAGAAACATGTATCCAATATATGTTTATCAGTATATGTAACAATGAATGATATTAGTTTTATTGTATGTTTTTTTTAAATATATTTTTATTAATAAGCTAGGTAAGTGTTTTAGTAACCTGTTTACCTCATTTTGCGTTACTATTTGTTCATTAGGTTACTGCGGCACCATCCACTTTGTCGGACACCCTCTGACCATTTGGTTATTTATATTTGCAGTGTTTAAATAGTCCCCAATTTGCTTTTTTATAATTCCAACTTGGAAGGCTACATGCATTTCCTGTGAGTTCATTTTTAATACTAAGGAGGACTGGTCGATGGTCGCTACCTCCAAGTTGCTTCCCCACTGTTCTATTGATTTCCCAGTTTAGGTCTGCTGAGTACAATGCCAAGTCTGGCGTGGAAGTGGTTTGCCATGCTCTTGAGTAGTATGTTGGAGGATCTTTTGGCTTATTAAGCAATAGAAGACATTTATCATCTTGCCAGCTTTCAAGTTCTTCTCCTCTTTTATCCATGTGGTCATAACCCCAGCTTTGTGAGTGACTATTAAAATCTCCACATACTATCAGTCTTCCTCTGTACGGTATTGTGTCCAGGGAAAGGGACTGGTCATTTGGACAATAATAATTTAGTAGGTTGAAGTCTGTGTTCTTGGTCTTTAGTTGAAGGACCTGATATTCTGCTCCTTCCATGTATAGCTCAGTTTGATGCGTGCTGATATTATTTTTGACTAGGGTTAGTATACCTCCTTTTCTTCTGTCTATTCGATCAGCTCTAAAGCACTGATAACCTGCAATTTTAAAGGCTACATCTTTGCTGAGGTGTGTCTCTTGTATGCAACAAATGCTGACCTGTTCCTTAAGAAGGGTGTTTTCTAATTCTAATTTCTTGCTAAAGCCATCTTTTTTGCTATTTACACCCTCAGCATTCCAGTGCATTATTTAAGTGGTGTCTCATTGGTTCGTAATATTTGTTGGTCAGTGATATTACTCTTGTGCCTCCTGGCTCCACAAGGCAATCGAAGAGGACCTCCAGTCGTATGGGGTGGGCCCTTTCGAGGTATAGGGCCCGGTGCTACTCCTGCCTGGTGAGTTGTCACAGGGTTAGCACCATAACGGGGTAATGCAGATATAGACATTCATGTGCAATAATGCATGACATTCTGATTGTTGCGGTGCACCTTCTGGCCAAATGTCGCTGACTTCAGCACCTTTACTTGCTAGGCAAGACTGTGGTCCTGCCCTCTGCTGGCTGGACTAAGCCCCATCTCCACGCCAAGGAGTTGGCCTAGATGGGGGTTTTATATTTCAAATCTCAACAAGTTTCATATTCCACATCTAAAGTTTCATATTCCAAATCTCAGCAAGTTTCATATTCCAAATCTCAACAAGTTTTATATCCAAATCTCAACAAGTTTCATATTCCAAATCTCAACAAGTTTCTTATTCCAAATTTCTCTTAAGGAAGCTTTGTAGCATGTCATCTATACAATTATATATAGAAAGTTACTTCAATAGGCATTGCATGAAGCTGAAAACTGAAGTCTCGTGGGCATGAAAGAAAGCTCAGAAAAAACACCACACTACACATAGGAAGCAAGAGCTAATCACTCACAATTCCTGGGGTTATCAATCAATCAATCAATCAATCAATCAATCAATCAATACCCAAATAAAACACTAATCCCAACAGATCTAATACCAAAACAAGGCACATGTCCTAACAGGTAATTTTCTAGCTTAATCTAGAAAGAATCTAATAAAGACATACAGACCTGATACTTTAAAAATATAACTACGACTTCCTCTCTGCCAACTCATGTTATCAAAGCCCAAGAGAGTGGTATCAATACGGACGCTGGAACCTGGCGGAAACAAATTAGTGAACTGTGCTTAACAACTATTAAATTCAAAATATATCTATTCACATTTTAACTACCTGTCTCTCACACAACTTCTTACACTCTGACAACATGTCAACACTCTGACAATTCTTCTTACACTCTGACAACGCGTCAACACTCTGACAATTCTTCTTACACTCTGACAAAGCGTCAACACTCTGACAATTCTTCTTACACTCTGACAACGCGTCAACACTCTGACAAAACACTTCTTACACTCTGACAAACACTTCTTACACTCTGACAACGCGTCAACACTCTGACAAAACACTTCTTACACTCTGACAAACACTTCGTACACTCTGACAACTCTTTTTTACACCCTGGCAACACTTCTTACATCCTGACAAACTCATCATGATGATAGAGGATAGAGATGCGTAGAGATATTTCTGTACCCTATGTCTGAATGTGACACCCCTATGTCTGAATGTGACACCCCTATGTCTGAATGTGACACCTCTTATGACCCTGATGGGCTATGGGTTTTATTATTATTATTATTATTAAGGAAGATGTCAGATTATGCAGAACTAACATGTTTTGTCTGATTCTAGGCTCCTCTAGGAAATTGTAACATCCTGAACAGATTTGTTTTCTGCCATACACCATGTGCCACATTTTCATACGGAAATGTCACCTCTACAAGCTGATAGCTGATACCATAGTCAGGATTTGAACTCATTTACTCCCCCAGAATGATGTACAATACTGGGCTCTCTGAATGTTGCACCACAAAGGGAAATATAATTGTATAAATGAAATGCTATGGATATTCTACAAGGAGAAAGCCTCGTTAAATTGACATGTCATCTATTTAAGATGGTTGGTCTGGCAAATCACTGATCAGACCTTCAAACTTTCCACAATTGGTTTTACTTCTCACAAATTATCTCTCTACCACACTCTGACCAGATACTACCGTCAGCAACACTAACCTTTTTTCCAGACTTTATACGTATCGCTCGGGCACATTCGAGAAATCAGAGGCACTGAAAATAAATTTGTTTTTAAAATGACAATGTTGACAAATGATTGGATAAAAAAATTTAGACATCAATCATTGATTGCAGCACATGCCCACAATCATTGATCAATCATTGATTGGGGTACCTTTCCACAATCCTCTTAGCATAAATTCTTCCTACTTTCCTTCAACCCTAATACAACCACAATTGGATACTCATTAACCCTTTAGCTGCTACACAAGTTGACTTTTTCATCTATCTGACGGTTATTGATGAGTTAACTTATCTTGTTATCTATTCCCTTATTGCTAACAACAATTTAAAATCTGAAATCATCAAACATCAGTGCACATCAAACATCAGTGCACATCAAACATCAGTGCACATCAAACATGCAATCCACATTCATATTGTATACATTTTCTAGTCTCAATAAACAGCTGGTACTGCAAAAACTCTCTTATTTGCGTAGGACAAGAAGAGAAATAGGCACATGGGAAAAATTCATTGGGGAAAAAATATAACAAAGCTAGGATCAGTTGTTGAGAATAATGTAGCACAGCTAGGATCAGTTGTTGAGAATAATGTAGCACAGCTAGGATCAGTTGTTGAGAATAATGTAGCACAGCTAGGATCAGTTGAGAATAATGTAGCACAGCTAGGATCAGTTGTTGAGAATAATGTAGCACAGCTAGGATCAGTTGTTGAGAATAATGTAGCAACTAAAGGGTTAATTAATATAGCTAAAGATAAATAACAAATAAATGTTCTACTGGGAGGATTGGAACATGTACCACAATAACACAGGAGTACTTAACATGTGATGTGAGAGTAGTTAACATGATATGAGAGTAGTTAATATATGATGTGAGAGTAGTTAATATGTGATATGAAAGTAGTAAATATGTGATATGAAAGTAGTTAACATGTGATGTGAGAGTAGTTAACGTGATATGAGAGTAGTTAACATAAGATGTGAGAGTAGTTAATATGTGATATGAAAGTAGTAAATATGTGATATGAAAGTAGTTAACATGCGATATGAAAGTAGTTAACATGTAGTGATGTGAGGCAAGCAGATAAGCACCAGTTACTTACCCCAACTTGTAAACTCCCATTTCATCTCAACATAAAAATCTGGGGACTTAAGAACACAAGTTAAAATTGAATTAGCACAACAAGACCACAGATCCTGCATTTGACAACTAATGTAACACAAGTGATAACAATGAAAGTAGTATAAGTATGTGTTGAGTAGTATTAATGGGTTGACTAGTATTAGTGGGTTGAACAGTAGTACGTGGCTACAATAGTACAGTTTTACGTAGAACACAGGTTTTTAGAATGCTTCACTTGATGATAACTGACAGACTATCACTAAAGGGCTATGGGGTGTCAATACGAAAAAATACAAATATCAATACAAGATATTTTCAATATTTTGTTGAAAAATGGAACAGGATATGAGAACAGAAAGAAAAAAATTATACAAAACAACATGGACGGTAATACAACAATGATCACACTAACACAAATTAATGTTCGGAATTAAGTCTAATCGGCTTGAGGGTACTAAACTCAAAAATAAATCAATTGGTATCCTCAAACCTTTTAAACTTAATTCCAAACATTCATTTGTTTAATTTTGTATTGATGTGGTCCTTGTTGTATTTCATGTTGTTTAGGGTAATCATTTTTTATTTCAGTTATAATATCTCATTCCATTTTTCAACAAAACCCTCTTCTATGACTACATGTTTACACGAATGTCATTGTCACGTTAAACTTTAGTATTTTTTACATGTCTGCATTGTAGTGCCTCTGTGGTGGTAACATTGTTTTTTTTACTGTTTTTCACTATTTGTTTCGTATATTCTTGATAAATGCCTAACTGTTTGAAACATTGAAAATATTTTGTGTATTGTTATTTGTTTTTTTGTGTGTTTTCACCCCATAGCCTCTTAGTGATAGTCTGTCAGTTGTCATCAAGTGAAACTTCAAAAATCTGTGCTCTTCTTCTTCTGTGTTTGTTCTCAAACTCCTGCAGATTAGCAGGATGTAGTCCGGAGAATGGATTGAGTTGTGTCATGGTTTACAGCATTGCTGCGATATCGGTGCCTTTCTGCCTGACACATCCGACTTCAGCATGGCTTTGGGTAACTGACCTTATATGGGATGGGACAGCCAACTCCATTCAATAACCTCCTAAGTCGCCTTTTACGACATGCATGGAAGGTAAACAGCGTTGCTATTCTTTGCACTCCTTTCGCACCCCGGCAACGCACGAGCGCATCTGTGTTCTACGTAAGTACTATTGTTATTCAGTTTTACAGCAGTATTACCTTGTATTGATGGCTACAGTAGAACTGTGTTGAGTAGTATTACCTTGTATTGATGGCTACAGTAGAACGGTGTTGAGTAGTATTACCTTGTATTGATGGCTACAGTAGAACCGTGTTGAGTAGTATTACCTTGTATTGATGGCTACAGTAGAACTGTGTTGAGTAGTATTACCTTGTATTGATGGCTACAGTAGAACTGTGTTGAGTAATATTACCTTGTATTGATGGCTACAGTAGAACTGTGTTGAGTAATATTACCTTGTATTGATGGCTACAGTATAACTGTGTTGAGTAGTATTACCTTGTATTGATGGCTACAGTAGAACTGTGTTGAGTAGTATTACCTTGTATTGATGGCTACAGTAGAACTGTGTTGAGAAGTATTACCTTGTATTGATGGCTACAGTAGAACTGTGTTGAGTAGTATTACCTTGTATTGATGGCTACAGTAGAACCGTGTTGAGTAGTATTACCTTGTATTGATGGCTACAGTAGAACTGTGTTGAGAAGTATTACCTTGTATTGATGGCTACAGTAGAACTGTGTTGAGAAGTATTACCTTGTATTGATGGCTACAGTAGAACTGTGTTGAGTAGTATTACCTTGTATTGATGGCTACAGTAGAACTGTGTTGAGTAGTATTACCTTGTATTGATGGCTACAGTAGAACTGTGTTGAGTAGTATTACCTTGTATTGATGGCTACAGTAGAACTGTGTTGAGTAGTATTACCTTGTATTGATGGCTACAGTAGAACCGTGTTGAGTAGTATTACCTTGTATTGATGGCTACAGTATAACCGTGTTGAGTAGTATTAGTGAATCGACTAGTAGTATATTGTAAGAATAAATCTCAATATATGCGGTAAAACGTATTTAAGTTATGCATACGTATCATAGCATGAGGTTTACCCATAAGTGTAAATGTTCCGGTATAGTAGTTAGCTAGCACGGACCATCATTATATCACAGCGGATACATCCATATGTGCTCCCATCTACTGATAAATATGTGGTAACTAACTGGCTGTTCACGTTCTGGCTGTTCAAGTTTTGTGTTGGTTGATAACTGTTCTTCTGATTCATACATGCTGCTCATTTCTTGAAACAACATCCTGCTTCATTTCCAGGTCCTGTACGCTAGCCATAGATGAAGAAGAAGAAATATGCTGCCACATCTTCCAACTTGAGCTTGATTACATTCAACTATCAGCACAGTCCACTGAACTACAACTAGTCACTGTGGCAATGCTGGCAAGTCTAACTACTCTTTCATTTCTCCTAACACCTGCATGTCCATGCATACAAATAAAGGTAACTCTCTTCAGCACAGACTTTATCAACAACTTCAAACACTGACAGCAGAGATAGGATGATTGAATCTTCAGAAGTACACTCATAACATCAGCTAAAAAACAGATACCCCTAGCACGCTGAGTCTCCAGCCATATCATTGTCCTGGTCACCAGCCATATTATTGTCCTGGTCACCGCCTATCATTGTCCTGGTCACCGCCTATCATTGTCCTGGTCACCAGCCATATTATTGTCCTGGTCACTGCCTATCATTGTCCTGGTCACCAGCCATGTTATTGTCCTGGTCACCGCCTATCATTGTCCTGGTCACCATCTATCATTATCCTGGTCACCGCCTATCATTGTCCTGGTCACCAGCCATATTATTGTCCTGGTCACCGCCTATCATTATCCTGGTCACCAGCCATGTTATTATCCTGGTCACCAGCCATATTATTATCCTGGTTACCGCCTATCATTGTTTTGGTCACCAGCCAAATTATTGTCCTGGTCACTGCCTATCATTGTTTTGGTCATCAGCCATATTATTGTCCTGGTCACCGCCAATCATTGTCCTGGTCACCAGCCATGTTATTGTCCTGGTCACCGCCTATCATTGTCCTGGTCACCAGACATATTATTGTCCTGGTCACCGCCTATCATTGTCCTGGTCACCAGACATATTATTGTCCTGGTCACCGCCTATCATTGTCCTGGTCACCAGACATATTATTGTCCTGGTCACCGTCTATCATTATCCTGGTCGCTGCCATTGAAAGCTCTCAGATTAAACTACTCTGAAATGATTTTATGTAGTAATATACTTTTCTTCTTGCTTGCTCGATCTCAAATAATAATAATGAATTTTCATGTCATTTCAACTGGAAAGTGAAACTTTGTGCCGTTACATTTGTAGTGGAGCTGCACCATTTGCACCTTTCAGCTTAGTACATCCGATTTCAGCATGCCTATTATTCCAGAACCATTTCAGCCTCTGTTTTTCAATATATCTGAGCACAGACATTGTTCCAACAGTTCTTGTAATCTCTTCATTCCTCACATGATCTCTTCTTGTTCTGTTTGCTGCTTTTCTTAGACATCTCACTTCACACATGGTAAACTTTCTCTCTTGTTTTATAGTTGGTGTCCATGTCTGACATTGGTAGCAGTGTTGGTATGAAGACTGAATTTATGATTTTCCTTTTGGTTTCCATTGGGATAGATTTGTGCTTCAAAATTGGTTTATGTTAATAATGTATGTAGTTGGCATTTTCAATTCCTGTCTTGATCTCTCTCTGTCCATTCTTCAGAATCTGTCAAATTGCTCCCAAAATTTCGATATATCTTGTGATATAAACGTATAACAATAGAAACTAACAAAATTACAAATGTATATCAGAAAAACTATAGGAAAAAATGAATAAAATACCAGAAATTGATGAAATAAAAAGTGGACACAATAAAATAAATGGACAAAATAACAGAAATGAATAAAATAATAGAAATAAATGAAATAACAGAAATTGATAAAATAACAAATGAACAAAATAACAGTTATGAATAAAATGACAGAAAAGAATAAAATAACAGAAATGGACAAAATAACAGACATTAACAAAATAACAGAAATGGGCAAGATGGAGAACAATAAAACAAGAGTTGAATCAAACCTCCTCCAGCTTCCTAAGCAAATCTGGAACTCCAAATGTCCTCTTGGAGTACCTCTGAAAGTCTCTGTGCTGGAGAACCAACTGGACAATTTCAGGGTCACCTGTACAGACGGCCTCATGAAGAACTGTCCGGAAACATCAAATACTTCAACTAAGAACACGGCTTAAAAGTCAAACATTTCTTCAGGTGAAATTGTAATTAAAAGAAAGAAACAAATATTCACACAACTGAGGCTTACAGATAATATGATGTCTTGCTTGTGTGTTCACACAACTGAGGCTTACAGATAATATGATGTTTTGCTTGTATGTTCACACAACTGAGGCTTACAGAGAATATGGTGTTTTGCTTGTATGTTCACACAGATGAGGCTTACAGAGAATATGATGTCTTGCTTGTGTGTTCACACAAATGAGGCTTACAGAGAATATGATGTCTTGCTTGTGTGTTCACACAAATGAGGCTTACAGAGAATATGGTGTCTTGCTTGTGTGTTCACACAAATGAGGCTTACAGAGAATATGATGTTTTGCTTGTATGTTCACACAGATGAGGCTTACAGAGAATATGATGTCTGCTTGTGTGTTCACACAACTGAGGCTTACAGAGAATATGGTGTTTTGCTTGTATGTTCACACAACTGAGGCTTACAGAGAATATGGTGATTTGCCTGCAACTTTCTGTGACCAACACAACTAATGTGGTCTCTATCACAATGGCGGCTTTTACTTTCTTACATTTTTTATGGTATCATTTTTTTTTACCTCTCTCATTTGTTCTCTGACACAAGTCGCTTTAGCAAGTTCAACCTCTGAGATGCTTTTCTGTGATATTGTTAACTAACCTGTAGCAGCCAAGCTAAAAATAATACACTTTCTCTAACACCCGGCCATTTTTTATGCCTTGGTTTTTCTGCACGTGTTTGCTTTTTGGCATAGCGTTTTGTATTGAGTTATTGATTTCAAATTTGAAGACAGTAGAGATAAATAGATACTGGATATGATTTGGAGGTGTTATTTGCTTGTGTGTGTCAGTGTTATGTTGTGTACAACCAAAGTGTGGACAAACACACACAAAGAACTTACCTCGTGAAGGTTATGTCTAGGCCTAGCTAAAGACGACACGGCTCCTCAAATTCCTCGTCACAAATGACATCAATGACATCACTATTGAATATTATTAACATCTCTCTCAAATATCATACGTTGATCTACAGTAACTGAAACACTAAAGCTTTCAAAGAGATTAAGAATAGGATGCAGCTGTGCCTTGGGGTAGCCCTTCCTCAAGCATGCGCTTGGATGACAGTTTGTTGTTTACTGCAGTTTGTATGGTTCTGTTACTTAGGTAGTTCTTAATCTATTTGTACATTTTCCCACAAATGCCAATGTTTTGCATTTTTAGCAGTAGTCCCTTTCTCCATACTTTGTCATATGCTTGCATTAGGTCTACAAAGACAGCAAGTGTACTCTTCCCATGCTGAAAAGTGTCCATCACATTCTGGGTGAAGAAAAAGAGTTGGTCTTCACTCCTTGATCCTCTTCTGAAGCCTGCTTGAGAGTTATTGAGGGAGGCTGACGCTTACAACCACCAGTATAATCTGTTGTTCAGCATTCATTCTGTAACTGGCATCCTAAATCTGTGTTACCATGGCAACATATTGCTGGGCTACCATGTGTCATAAAACTGTGCTACCATGTGTCCTAAAACTGTGCTACCATATGTCCTAAAACTATGCTACTATGGCAATATATTGCTGTGCTACCATGGCAATATATTACTGGGTCCCAAAGAAGAGCAATACTGTGACCAACCATGCCTATCATAAAAAGCAACTAAGGAGGTTTTGGGGGTTGACTGTTTCATTCCCTAGGTCAAAGTAGTTCACAAGTCATGTTGAAGTCGGATGTGTCAGGCCAGAAGGAGCAGATACTACTGCCAAGCTGTAAACTTTGTCACAATGTATTCTGATATCTGGACTACATCCTGTTAACAAGTCAGAGTTTGAGTATAAACACAGTAGAAGAAACCTTGTGCCATCTGTTCCTTGTTGTCACCGTAATCTGTTTCTCTCTTCTTCATTCGTATTTTTTTCTTCTCTTTTTATTGTTCCTTTCTGTTTCTAACACCAGACCCACATAGCTATTTTATTAGCTATAACAATTGAACAAATTTAATCAAATAAATTGTTACTACAAGAAGAATGCCATACCTGACCAGTATCCTTTATTTTCAGCGTTTGCATTTGCACCATGACGCAAGAGTACTCTAGTGCTCTCCAGATGACCTAAGGCTACAGCCAGATGTAGGGGTGTACGTCCTCTTGGGTCTAGAATTTCAAGGTCATGCTGTGAATGTAAGTCAAATTGTTACAAAAATAAGCTATATTTGGGTAACATATTATTTCCATAATATTAATATTGCTAGCGTATCCTACTCAGGACGTAGCCATCAACCCAGCATTTTTTAGCTGTAGTGATTGTCTAAGCAATATAAATACATTCAGCAGTTTGCCATTGCTTTCTGAACAGTCCGGACGTACAATAACCTGAGGCGGGATTTGAACCTGGTACCCTGGCTGCCACAGACGTGCAGCTGTATTTCTGTATCACACCGCCAGAGCCGGACTTCCATAATATAGTCATCATTATGAGTAAATATTGTCAATACATGTTATAATAACCTACAGTAACTAATATAAAGATGATAGGAATCTCACTATAACAACTTGGTCTGGACTGATATAACATAGATGTAATAACAGACAGTCGCTATATACAGCACAAACAATGTTGTTATAATGGGAAATGTGTTATTAAAGGATGAGTTATAGAGAGATTCTACTGTAAAATAAATAAGAATAGGGATAAAAATTATGGTTCTTTACGGGATAATGTGTCCACACCCACATGACATGTTTTACAAAACAAACTATGAGCTTGTTAAAAACATGTAGCTTATTTATTATGGAACATTATACTATAGAGGGGAGACAGCATATTTTAGTTATTTGGAGGGGAAGGGGTATTTATGGTTAGGGGAGTTAACAATTGGGGTTAGGATTGGTGTTAGATGTTTAGTTTTTGGGAGGGGGATGTGTAGATTTTGGGATGGGGCGGTTGGGGTTAGGATTAGCAAAAATGTAAAGATGTAACACAGAATCTGCCCATCGTAATGGGATAGGTTTGCTAGCCACATGAGATTTCTCTGACGGCAAAAAACATTCACGAACTATAGCAGAAATTAAATGGTTCTACGCATAACATTAAAAAGATGAACTGTGGTCATGTGGGCACATTATCCTGTAAAGTACTAAAATTATTTTTCATTTCATTGTAATTGTTTTTATCGTAACTTTATTATTAGCAGTAGGCTTTTACAACATATATTTGCTTATATACAATATTTACATTAGTATTGTGTTACTGCAGCCCACTACCTGATTGTCAGATCTTCTCTGGCTTTTTGGTAACTACACATTTTTTCTGGATGCTCTAAACGTCTCATGATTATTGGTGAGTAGACCTTCTGCTGCAGTGAATGAATATGATTCAGAAAGTCAAAACAGGTGATGTACGTAGGCAATGAGTGGACTCATCAGAGAGAGCTAAATGCGGGCCTCACTGCGGAAAATCAGTTATCTTTGTTTCTGGACATGTGGGTGTCGAGGGAAACAGACGGGCTGATCAATTAGCTAGTCTCGCCAACATAATAGATGACCAGCCTATGGATCAAACAGACACAATCAGTTCTCTTTATGAGCCTGCATGATCATAGAATTTTGAGATTAATAAGCAAGAGTCAATATCGAGAATGTGCGATTTGGGAGTGAAGTTAGGCGTGGCACGTAGAGAACACTTAGCAATGATTTTTTCAAGAAGGACTGAACCAAATAATACCGGAACCATGAATCATTATACCCTATAGATTTACTGAAGTGGTGATCTGAGCACCTGTGGACATGTCTGGTGTGTGAAGAGGATAATCAACATACCTAAACCAACAGACTTGCTGCAGAAAGACAAGAGCAACCATACACACAAATGAGCACGCACACACACACAATTAAAATGATGTTGAAATCTTTGAACAAAGAGACATAGCTGAATAGAGAGGCCATGGGAAACACTGGGACAGTATTTACATATATACAACTAGACCAAATCTCAAAGATAACATCAACCTCCTGGGAAGGAAAGACCAAAGTATCACCTTCCGATTTCTCACATAACATATACAGCTTAACAATCACCAGAACAGAAAACTGAACAGGTAGTTGTTAATACATATACCTGTTTTACTCTATTTGAGACAGGAAACATTTCAGATAACTCATCATCCTGAACTCTAGCTTGTATTGCATCATGCAACTGCCGGAAGATTGTGATAAATTTATGTGGGCTCTTATATTTTGCCACAATCTTCCACAGGCCCTACCTACTCAATGTGTCAAATGCATTTGTCATGTCTATGAAAGCAGTGTACAGGTCACAGTGCCGTTATTGACATTTTTCTTGAAGTTGTCTTTCTGCAACAACAAGATCAGTTGTTCCACTAAAAATAACTTTGCTTGTAACTTTTTATTTTCCCTCCTGATCACATTAACACAGACTTGTATGTATGACTCATTATTATTGTGTTGTTTAAAGACATGTATATTTTTTTTATTGGTGGTGGTGTCCTGGTCACAGTGGTTAGGCCATTCACTTTCGGCTCAAGAAGTTGCTAGTTAAAATCCAACTTGTTATGTCTTGTTTACAACATGAATTTTGTTGTTGAGATCCCTGGTAACTATTTCTTGAAACTATGGAGTTACATGTAATGGGTGATACTCTCAGCATGCAGAGTGCTGCTTCGTTGAGAGAAACTGAGTACAATCCTTTATGCCTTTTCAGACAAACATTTTATTACATCATGCCAGACACCTGAAGAACTAACAAAACAATAACAAATGTAAATTCCAACTATTCTACACTGAACTAAGAAGTCAGTTTTGAGTAATAACTTGAATATTTTTCATGAATGTACTTGTTACAGTTTACATAATGTCTTGCACCATACTCCATAGTGTGTTTACTTACACATTACATAGATAAGCTCACACAGGTGCTTCAATAACACTTAGACTTAGTCCCACTGACAATATCATATATATGACACACAGCTGAGTCATTTAGTAACCCTAACTTACACAGTGCTAGTACTAACTAGAGGCAGAGTGTTAAATGACTTTTACCTGCACAGTTCAAAGCCAAATGTTAAAAAAACCAAATAAAACAATTTTCAATGACAATATTTAAAAATTCCGAATTAATTGAATAACTAGCATAATCTTAAGGAGACATCATAAGTTTTAGTTTAGTACATAGTATCACTTCATTCGTCATAGTTCATTATCATTCAGACCTAGGCCGAATCACAATCTGAGAATGAAATAAATCTTTTTTGCAGAGTACAAACAATGTCGGTACCATGTTAGTCTCGATCTCTGCGTCCAGCTCGCGAAAATTATTATGCCATACGAGCCAATGTATTGGATATTCATTTTTTAATCCTTTCGCTGCCATTTCTGGCATTCAGGTAATAAAATCAGAGAAAATAGCCGCGGATCTATCTTCTAGTACTTCCTCATGAACAAACTGGTATTGATCTTTACATCGGAGATATACCTATTTTTGGTATGCCGCACTGTGGCAAAATGGTACAGTGTCGCAAATAAGACCGCTAGACATCTTGTTTTTTGTGTTTATTCTCAAATTCCTGCAGATTAGCATGTGTTCCAAAGAAATAAAATGCGTCAAATTGTGGTTTATAGTTTAACTGCGCCTTTCGGGTCTGGTACATCCGATTTCAGCATGCTTCTGGTTCCCGTTGACCTATATGGGATAGACATCTCTCTCCCAAAACATCCTTAATGACCTCTTACGACATGCATGGAAGGTAAAAGGGTGTCGACATTGTTCGCTCCCTTTTTGGACTTGTAACACAACGACGGGTGTGTTTACAGCTAGTCATTTTTCACTCGATTTATGATTTTTTCAGTTTTCTTTGGTTTTCTTAGGGAAAATCTGGGTTCTTTTGACAACTGCCATTCACAAAACATGTATAGGCATATGGGGCCTATTATATCGAACTTCACTTCCAGTCGTCTCGACTCGTCTTGCCACTGGTTTGAAATGAAGTCCGACAAGAGAGTAGGGTCGACCCTTTGCACAAATTCTTATCACTTAAATCAAAATCCCCCAGTGCAAGTCATTTTCACAAACACGAAAAATGCTCTCTAGGAGCATGGATTGTACGCAAACTTCTAGATAATGACTCAAACACAAAATGTAGGTAATAATTTATCACAAAATGACAACGTTGATGATGAAGTGTATAGATGGATCCCCAAGGGAAGCAGCGCTTTCTTCAGATTGTACGCAAATGTGTGGTATAGAAATGACATTAACCTATAGACTAAGCTGAAAGTTTGCAGAGCAGTAGTATTCCCAGTGCTGTTATACGCTAGTGAAATATGGACTGTGTATAGACGCCATGCGAGGAAACTCAAACACTTTCACACAACTTGTCTCAGAATAGTTATGAACATCAGATGACAAGACAAGATTCTGGATACCACAGTCCTTGACAGATCTGGTATTCCTAGCATTGGTACTATTCTCATACAGACACAGATTCGTTGGGCAGGTCATCTGGTACGTATGCCAGATCATCCCTGCCAAAGATACTTTTCTATGGTGAGCTGGAGAAGGGTACACATTCTCAATGTGGGCGAAAGAAGCGCTACAAGTACTCATTAAATACATCACTAAAAGCCTTTGAAATAGACCAAGATACATGGGAAGAACTTGCATAAAATATATCTACAAGGCACTCCACAGACAATCAAAAAAAGGGTACATCATCTTGTGAAAAGAGGAGAAATGCGGCAGCTCGACATTGGAGAGTAGGTAGAAAGTCACGAATAAACCAAAACTTGTATGCAGCTGTCATTCCATGCCCGAACTGTCCAAAACGTTGAAAATGTCTTGTGTATTGTAATGTGTATGTTTTGTTTACTACTCATAACCCCTTAGTTTTAGTGATAGTCTGTCGTATTCAAGTGGAACTTTCTAAAAACCTGTGTTCTCATCATCATCAAGTGCCGTCTACGCAACGAAGGTTGGCTGCAACAGATCTGCAACATCCCCTGTCTCTAGTTTTGGTGGTGCACTGTAACCTGTCCATCTTGTGATGTTACTCTCCCACTTGTATTTCTGCCTACCTCTGCTCGCTTCCCTTTGGCTTTACCCTCAAGTAAGGTCTTCAATAAGGTGTCATGTCTTTTAATGTGTTCCCTATTCTTCTATATATCCACATCTCAAAGATACATCACAGATGGTTTGGTTGTTAGGCACATGCTTAGTCCTTAGACCTTTACATCGAGTATATAGGGAAGACAATCAAAGACGGAAGTGGACGTGTCATGCCGAAAGGCGTAGATATCGCAGCAATGCTGTAAACCATGATACAACGCATTCCTTTCTCCGGACTATATCCTGCCAATCTGCAGGAGTTTAAGAAGAAATGTAGAAGAAGAGAATGATGGGACAGCCAATTTCACCGCCCCCCCCCAATATATCCTTATTCTTCTCTTGTGCCCTGCATAGAAGGTAAACAGTGTTGTCATTATTTACTCCTAGGGACCAAACCCAAAATAAAGGAATGACGAAAACGGATGTGCTGGACCTCGGTCGTCCAGGTCACAAAGTGGCCATCCGGGGTGCAAATAATCACAGTTCTACTGTGGAACTTGCAGCACAACGTACTTCACGCTCCCCGGCGGAAATCATACGATAATTGCGTTGTGATTACTTGAGAGCGAACGCTGAAGAAGAAGAAGAATTATTTACTCCTGTTTCGTGCCTCGACAACACACCAGCGATTTGGGGAATTGAAAAGTGTGTATAGACAAGTGGTAGGAAAAGTGTGTAATGACAAGTGCTAGGAAAAGTGTGTAATGACAAGTGGTAGGAAAAGTGTGTAATGACAAGTGGTAGGAAAAGTGTGTAATGACAAGTGGTAGGAAAAGTGTGTAATGACAAGTGGTAGGAAAAGTGTGTAATGACAAGTGGTAGGAAAAGTGTGTAATGACAAGTGGTAGGAAAAGTGTGTAATGACAAGTGGTAGGGAAAGTGTGTAATGACAAGTGGTAGGAAAAGTGTGTATAGACAAGTGGTAGGAAAAGTGTGTAATGACAAGTGGTAGGGAAAGTGTGTAATGACAAGTGCTAGGAAAAGTGTGTAATGACAAGTGGTAGGAAAAGTGTGTAATGACAAGTGGTAGGGAAAGTGTGTAATGACAAGTGCTAGGAAAAGTGTGTAATGACAAGTGGTAGGAAAAGTGTGTAATGACAAGTGGTAGGAAAAGTGTGTAATGACAAGTGGTAGGAAAAGTGTGTAATGACAAGTGGTAGGGAAAGTGTGTAATGACAAGTGCTAGGAAAAGTGTGTAATGACAAGTGGTAGGAAAAGTGTGTAATGACAAGTGGTAGGAAAAGTGTGTAATGACAAGTGGTAGGGAAAGTGTGTAATGACAAGTGGTAGGAAAAGTGTGTAATGACAAGTGGTAGGAAAAGTGTGTAATGACAAGTGGTAGGAAAAGTGTGTAATGACAAGTGGTAGGAAAAGTGTGTAATGACAAGTGCTAGGAAAAGTGTGTAATGACAAGTGGTAGGGAAAGTGTGTAATGACAAGTGCTAGGAAAAGTGTGTAATGACAAGTGGTAGGAAAAGTGTGTAATGACAAGTGGTAGGAAAAGTGTGTAATGACAAGTGGTAGGAAAAGTGTGTAATGACAAGTGGTAGGGAAAGTGTGTAATGACAAGTGGTAGGAAAAGTGTGTATAGACAAGTGGTAGGAAAAGTGTGTAATGACAAGTGGTAGGGAAAGTGTGTAATGACAAGTGCTAGGAAAAGTGTGTAATGACAAGTGGTAGGAAAAGTGTGTATAGACAAGTGGTAGGAAAAGTGTGTAATGACAAGTGGTAGGGAAAGTGTGTAATGACAAGTGGTAGGAAAAGTGTGTAATGACAAGTGCTAGGAAAAGTGTGTAATGACAAGTGGTAGGAAAAGTGTGTATAGACAAGTGGTAGGAAAAGTGTGTAATGACAAGTGGTAGGGAAAGTGTGTAATGACAAGTGGTAGGAAAAGTGTGTAATGACAAGTGGTAGGAAAAGTGTGTAATGACAAGTGCTAGGAAAAGTGTGTAATGACAAGTGGTAGGAAAAGTGTGTAATGACAAGTGCTAGGAAAAGTGTGTAATGACAAGTGGTAGGGAAAGTGTGTAATGACAAGTGGTAGGAAAAGTGTGTAATGACAAGTGCTAGGAAAAGTGTGTAATGACAAGTGCTAGGAAAAGTGTGTAATGACAAGTGGTAGGAAAAGTGTGTATAGACAAGTGGTAGGGAAAGTGTGTATAGACAAGTGGTAGGAAAAGTGTGTATAGACAAGTGGTAGGAAAAATAACATTCACAATTTGGCTACGATATCTGAGCATTTTAGCCGAAATATCAGACTGCATTACTGCATAAGGCTTGTGGCTTACTTTAAGCTAAGGTATGGGGCACTCAAATTCACTCTCAAACCTTCTTATTCGTCTCTTAGGACATGTATGGCAGGTTTTAGTGTTGAAATTCCTTGCTTAACTTCAAAGCTATGGATATACGCGCACGTGACAATGATTTCAGATTATCTGAGATGTGAGCATCCCTTGAGACATTGCAAATACACTGGCTTTTATGGAGCTTCCCGATTTACACAGAAATATAAGCCTTGTACAAACTACACGCGTCACTGGATATGGCATTACATCAAACAACTAAATTCAGATTGAATTACCGTCATGTCATTAGATAGAGTGTGTTAGCTAAGTATATGCTGTGTTCATATTGCCGAGGAAAAAATATATTAAAAATAAGGATGTTAAAACTCAAATAAGTAGATAAGGGTTGGATGGATGAGGGATTAAAATCTCCCATTAGGAATGTGTACAATATATAACACATAGATAACCAAAATGGGGATTGATAGATGAGGTATGTGTACAAAATAGGGGATTGATAGATGAGGTATGTGTACAAAATAGGGGATTGATAGATGAGGTATGTGTACAAAATAGGGGATTGATAGATGAGGTGTGTGTACAAAATAGGGGATTGATAGATGAGGTGTGTGTACAAAAGAACACATAGAAAACCAGTCAAATGCTGACTTCTGCTGCGTTCGCTTTGAAGTTACAATCATGTATTTTTATGTGGTTGCCGCCATGGAGGGTGAAGTACGTTGTGCTAAATTTAATTAATATCTAGTACATCTGATTTCTGCATGCTTTTAATTTGTATTAGCTTTCCTAGCATCAATGAGTCTTTCAATCTGGCGCCAGCCATATCGTGCGTATCATCGTTATGACATTTTTCACCCAATGTGCCCTTGAACTTTGGAGGTAAAAACACGTCATTTGGGCGGTGGTCTTCGGGGGTGGAGATTATTAACAGAGATTTAGACTTGGATCGACTACGTCTATCTCGTACGAGGTGTTCCGCTGCCAGTGAAGTTGTCTGGCGTAAGTATAATGTGCATTGATCTCAGAGCGAGCCCCCGAGTACTGAATCTGAGACTGGCTGCATTATAGGAACCCTCTAGGCAGTACACATGAACTAGGGTTGGTTCGTTATCTTACCCGAGGTTTCGTTAACCGAGACAGTAAACCACTGTAGTGTAATCTGAAGTCATTCTACCACCGACCAACAGAGGCGATTTCGAATCCACTCGTTATTCGTAGTTTGAAATAAAAATTAGTCCAGTGGTTCACCAAGCTACCAGAAAATAGGGCATCGGGGTTCGTGCGCTGGAAAGATCGATAAATGGCGCTAGTGCTATTGCGCATGTGCAAAGGCGATACTAATCAAGCACTTTGTGGTCAAGCACTGACTAGACAGCAGCGCACTTATGGGAAACCGTATGTTATGATGATGGTTCATAACTCAGCTTACTATTATCTTTTTAGACAATGAACATCTCGTCCAAGTTTGAGTTTCAACGCACATCTAGACCAAGTTAGTATAAAGATGCACGCAAGCGAGATGTACACGATACCGGCTTTGATGTGGAATAATGGGAACATGGTGCCATGGATTGTTTTGAATGAACTGGAAAGAATAGGAATAGTATAAAGATAAAGGAGAAAGTGGTAGCAAATAGTTCAAGGGCTGAACGTCTAAATAGACACACAACAGTACATGATGGTACAAGTGGGTCTGTGATTGTTTATGTTTGATGTTGCTCGTTCATCATAAGTGATGGCGACCAATTGTTACTTTCACTTTTGAAATTCAGTTAAAGTTACGTGCTTGACTATGAGTTCGTAGCCGGCTAATAATCCATATTCTAGCCATGAATGTCCTTTGACAATTCGGGCATAGGATGACCACTGTAGATGTTCTTTTATTCATCCGATATTTTCTAGCTACTCTCCGCTGTTGAGCTGCTGAATTTATCTTCTTTTCAGAAGATGCTTCTCCTGTTTTTACTGTAGAGTGTCATGTAGCTCTATTTTGTGCACGTTCTTCCCATGTATCTTGGTCTATTTCATACTTTCATAAGCGAAGTCTTTAACGATTCCTTGTAGAAATATTTTTGGCCACATTTTTAAAATGTATGCTATTTTTCAACTCACCATAGAGAAGTGTCTTTAGCAGGTGATGATCTGACACGCGTATCACATGACCCGCCCCAACGAATAGTGTACGCACTGTGAAAGACTCTTTGTGGCTGATATTTGTCGTGTGAGTCACCTCCATCATTGCCATGAATTATATATTATATTTCTTATAGCACAGAACTAGTAATATCGTCCGGAAAGACGGAGATATGAATAATATAGCCAAATAACGTTGTTTATTTAGTATAATGTACATATTATTTTCCGGTACTACAATAACATCACAGTTTTTATTGTAGAAAAAGAAAAGTAGATTAATTTTTCTTGTCTTATTGTGCTGCATTTGTCATCTACAAATTATAAGACTGTTAATATAGGATACGATTATATAGATACATTAGGTAGATGTAGCTTTTCTCTGCTTTTACTGTAAGACTTCGCAGGATTGAATGGCGATCGGTTCTCGGGCTATAGCACGTTTGCTCGCTTGAAATGCAGTAATACTGTGACATCTCATAATTTTGGTAACCCCTTAATCCACCTTCTTCTTAGTCCATCTCTGCATCTTGCTGCTTCAATGCTCGTGTTGTATTATATAGATAATCCGATTGAAATGTAAAGTGAAAAAGAAAAGTCTCTATAGGACCTATAGCCTTGCATTACGGAATTAGCCAAGTATGGCGGACAAGTTTAAGTCGACTGGACTCAGTAATCTTGTAAACTAGTTTTCCTACACATCGTTCATAAAGAAGCATATATGTCTCTTCCACATACATATCTACATCTCCTGAATTCATATGTTTGACATATAGACCAAAATCGTTGTGCTTAAACTTGCAACAAATGACACTGGTTTAATCTTTAAAGGAAAATATGTGATTCAGAATGAGATGTCTAATCTGTCCTGGCCAAAATTTATCTCTCGCCGCTCAATGAGCAATCTCAACTGCCAGGTTGTGTCCATGTTTACAATAATTTAATTGGACAAAAACAGGGACAGATATTGAATGTGAAATTCTAGTGAGTTGAAACCCACTAATCAATCCAGCCATGTCCCTCATACGAGCGTCTGCCTTAGACAAACTCTTCAGTCTACCCTGGTGTTAGATCTTCGCTTCACGTTTTTCATGTGATGCCAATATCACAGAGCTTTCATCGTGTCTATTCTTCAAGTCTTTCTAGATCTTACCTATGAGAACAGTGCAGGGAAGTCAATGGACAACTAATGTGTTGCCGGGGTCTGAAAGAAAAGCAAAGAATATCAACACTGTTTATCTTTCATGCATGTCGTAAGAGGCGACTAAGGATGTTATGGGGTAAAGTTGGCTGTCCCATCCCATATAGGGTCAAAGTTACCCAGAAGCCTTGTTGAAGTAGGATATGCGCAGATATCGCAGACAAGCTGTAGAATATGACATAGTGCATTTCGTTCTCCAGACTGAATCCTTTTCTTCTTTTTCTTCGTTCATTCTCAAATCTCTTGCAGTATATCAGGATGAAGTCCAGAGCGAGGAATGTGTTTGTCTCAAACTCCTGCAGATTAGCAGAATGTAGTCCAGAGAATGTATGTCGTTGTGGATGGCTTGCAACTTAGCTGTGGTATCTACGCCTTTCGGCCTGACGTCGAAATGGAATGAGGCAGGCAACTCCATCTCAAATTCTACTTAATTACCTACAACGACATACATGGCAGGAAACAGTGTTTCAATTATTTGCATCCTTGTCAGACTCCGCATCACATGTCAGATATACTTGCCTGAGAATCTCTTCTGTCATGTGAAACCACATTCTATCACAGGGCCACAGATACGTTTCCGGGGGTTAACATAAAAATAATGGCATACGGTCATTCGTATATTTTCGAGTGTCAATTCTTCTTCTTCTTCAGCGTTCATTCTCAAACTCCCGCTGGATCTCTTTTGTGGCAGGACCATGGTCATATTAGATTTCTAGCAGGATGTAGTTCAGAGAATGGAAATGAGCTGTGCCACTGTTTTATTTGCGCCAATGGCCTGACACATCTGTTATTGGGGGAGAGTATAAATTATTTTTTGATGAAAAATTGCAGACTTTCTGGAGAAAATTTGCTATGGAGGGAGGGGGAGTGTTTTTGGCCCACCGTTTGGCTTAACACCCCCCCCCCCTATATACGGTCTCGTTCTATTCCTCATTATATACGTACAATGCGACTAAGCAGGTTATGGGATGGAGTTGGCTGTCCCATCCCATATAGGGTCAGTGACCCAAAGTCATGCTGAAGTCGGATGTGTCCGGCCGAAAGGCGCAGATCTCTCAGCAGTGATATAAACCATGACACAACACATTCTGTTCTCCTGACTACATCCTGCTAATCTGCAAGAGTTTAAGAACGAATGCAGAAGAAGAAGAAGAAGAAGTATCTTTGTTTATAGGCCCTAAGTCTGTTTTTACCTACTTTGAAAATTTTTCATTTCGATCATTTTCAATTAATCAATGAGATTGTTTCAGTGATTAATGTCCTGTATCAATACATACTAGTCTACATTGTAGTTAGACGAACGCGTCTAGTGTGTCATGTGTACGGGAATACGCAACCATCACACGAGATCGTTGTTTTGGTATAGACATTGCTGACAGCAGAATTCGACTAGCGTTAGTTTGCTATCTTGAAATAAATCTTTTGGCCTTGGCTTTATGCATTTGTGTTTACTTGCCAAACTGCATTCATTTTCTTTTTCATTATCAATTTACCAATCTCCAGCCGATATATGAAAACGAGTCAATGTCAATAACAAAAATTCCTGCTATTGTACGTTTTCCCGAATAATAACGCATAACCGTAATAAACCAAATAAGTACCAAAAAAACCCTTACAGCCACGGAAGACAGACCACAGTTATGACATTTTGTATCCATTATCAAGGACCCCATGTATGGCCTTGACCCGGACGGGAAGCAAATAATAGCGAGAGTGTTACCTGCCATATAGATAATAAGATGCGACGAAGGAGGTTGGTTTTCTTATCCCATTGAGGGTCACTGTGACCCAAAAGCTATGCTAAAGTCGGAGGTGTCAGGCCCACATGCACAGAAAGTACGACTAATCTGTAAAACATGACACAACACTATTTCACATTCGTCGGACTCAACGACAGGCTCAAATGCGTAGATGATTGACTTCATTGTACTCAAGTTTACCTTCATATTTACTCCGTCAGTATAAAACGAAGAGGTAGGTCGCCTGCTGGGAGTATCACTCATGGCACGTAATTCTGTAGCTTAAAGCGATAATTGCCAGGGATCTCGGAAAATATTTATTTGCAATCAAGGGTAGTTGTGGGAGCTTGAGTTGTCGAAGTTACGCGTAGTGGTGGGAGCTTTAGTTCTCGGAGTTAAACGTAGTGGTTAGAGCTTTAGTTCTCGGAGTTAAACATAGTGGTGGGATCTTTATTTCTCGGAGTTAAACGTAGTGGTGGGAGCTTTAGTTCTCGGAGTTAAACGTAGTGGTGGGAGCTTTAGTTCTCGGAGTAAAACGTAGTGGTTAGAGCTTTAGTTATCGGAGTTAAACATAGTGGTGGGAGCTTTAGTTCTCGGAGTTAAACGTAGTGGTGGGAGCTTGAGTTGTCGAAGTTAAGCGTAATGATAGGAGCTTCAGTTCTCAGAGTTAAACGTATTGGTGGGAGTGCTTTAGTTCTTAGTAAATGACGTCGTTATATTGAGGCTCTCTAATGGAAGCTTTGTGGCATGACATCTATACAATTATAGACCCCCTCTGAGTAGAAGGCTCCTTCAATAGGTATCGCACCGTACTAAGCTGAAAGCTGAAGTATCCTTGGTATGAATGAAAGCTCAGAAAAACTACCTCACTACGCATATGAAGTAAGATCTAATATCTAACAACTTCTGGAGTTCTTAAACAAACAAACAAACAAACGAAATATTAAAAACTGTCATTCTCCGTTTTCGTGTTTAAAATTTACTATTTGATGGAAAATTGGAAGTTCTTTTTTGTGAAAAATAAATTCTCAAAGGAGGGAGGGGGGGGGGGGGGTACCAACCTTTTGGATATGTTCCTAGTGCTAAAAGTTATTTTGAGATTTCTTTTTTTTAAAGGGGTTGGGGGTGAACCTCACAAATCCCCTTGTCTACTGTACGGGCCTGGATATGGGTTGGATAGAAGTCTGTTCCATGACATGACTTACATGGAGAGGAAAACTGTTCAGATATCAGAATTGAACTCCATTAATGGGTGGAGTAAATAACGGGAAGGGTGGACTAAGAAAGGTTCCATTGCCTGGTATGTTGCGGACACACAAAAATAGGTCACAGTGACTTTTGTTCGAATATAGACTACAACTAGACAATATCTCTTTGTCATCCACGAGATTTATTCGATAGAAGACAAAAGTGAGAAAATGAGGCAAGATAGGACAACGCTGATTTTTTATCACACGTGACACGTTGTCAACGTTCCCAACTTTCCAACTTGCTCACGTCTTTCTTTAGTCACCTCCTACAACATACATGAAAAGAAGCTAGTGGCTCTATTCTTTGCATCATAAACTAGAAGTATAGGCATTGGTTGTCACAAGGACGCTTCTGACGATGAAAGACAGTTCTGAAGAAACAACTATACCTGCATAAGTGTATTCGTACTTTCTGAGTTCGAAACAAAATACACACAATCGGACCACTTGGCGCGGCACATACTGATGGTGATAAAGGGAGATAATATTATCTCATTAGTGATAAGACAAGACATTTAAGTTTGTGTGTTCCCTTTTTTCTGTGTATTAATAAACTGGGATGAAGCTATCAGTCAGTTCCTCTTTTGCCAAGTTTGGCACATAGGGCGGATGTCATAGTTCTCCATGCCTGTCGTATGAAGCTGTGTTGTTTGTCCATCACAAGTGATGATGACCACTTGTTACATCCCCTTTTGAAAATTCAATTAGAGTTATGTCCTTGATTATGAGTTCGTAGATGGCTAATGAGCCCTATTCGAGCTGTAAATGTCCTTGGACAGTTCGGACATGGAATGACGACTGTGGACGGTGGCATAGAAATAATCACCAAAATGCTAAATGACATCTAATAACAGTGGCGATATTCCATCTGATTTAAAAAAAATCAATATTCATATCCTTACGGAAGAAACCTGGAGCAGTAAAATGTGAACACCACCGAACAATCAGCATCATGAGCCAGATGACCAAGATCCTACTTCGTATAATCATGAGACGAATAAGAGAAAAATTAAAACCAGAAATCGCAGAAGAACAATGTGTGGTTTTGTGGAAGGAAAAGGCACAAGAACTGGCCTATATATAATACGAATATTGAATATATTCAGGCTACGTCCTGAATAGGATATGCTAGCAATTTTTTTAATTGATGGAGAGGTCATTAGAATTACAAAATGACATATACTTGTGTTTCATAGATTAAAGTAAAGCATTTAACAAGGTGAAGCATTCAGAAATGATAAAAATGTTAGAAAAACTCAATCTTGATGGGAAAGATGTAAAGATAGTAATAAAAATATGTATTGGAAACAAACAGCTGCGATTTGGGTTGGTAGTAATGTATAACTCCAAGAGACAGAGATGGGCGTCAGACAGGGAGGTGTAATGTCACCAGATATTTTCTCCCTGTATACAGAGGATATTATGCAAAACATAGGAAGCATGCCAGAAATAGCAGCTGGTGGTTACAATCTGAATAATCTAAGATATGTTAGGATACGGTTCCGATTGCAGGAACTGAACAACAACTTCAAGCCCTGTTAAACAAGGTAGTACAAGAAAGTGAAAACAAAGGCCTCAGTATAAACAAGAAGAAATCATAAATAATTGTTGAATTACACGAAATACACACACACAGCCAAAATACAGTATCAATATATTCATCAATGATACAAAATTAAATCACGCAGATAAAGTCAAGCATCTTGGCTCCATTTGAACATCAGATGCCAGGTAATCCAATGAAATCTCACACAGGATAGCACAGGCCAAATCAACATTTCAAAAAATGAGAAACATTCTTTACAATGAAGTACACGATTTCGACTGTTCCGATGTTATATTGAGCCAATCCTTCTTTATGGAAGCGAAACATGGATAGTAAACAAAAAGGCCCAAAAATCAGCTGGAAACAAATGAGATGTGGTTTTTTAAGAAGAATGATGAAAGTTCCATGGACAGACAAGAAAACTAATGTAGAAATTTTCAGAGATGCTGTAGTAAAAATACAAATTATAGCAAAAATGAGAAACAGTCAAGATGTTTAGGTCATGTGATTAGATAAATACAACTTGAACATTTAGTAATCACCGAAAATATGAAGGGGAGAAGAGGCAGAGGAAGACAAAGAGAAGAATTTCTGAATGGGTTGTCACTGTGGCATAAAAAGAAGTCATCAACTGAACTTACTAACAACACAAGAGACAGAAAGTTGTGGAGAAACATGGTCGTCTACGCCACTCGATATGGCCCTTGATTGATTGGTTTATTGTTCCCGTTACTTCTTATTTGCTTAAGAAGAGAAAGGAGACCAGGGTCTTGTAATTAGATAGCAACTGTCGTCCGCACCTGGAATCAACGATAAGGATTAAATACTAAATCACGCGCCTCAGACGTGAATGTAAACTGTATTTGTACAAAGCTGCTTATGAAGATTATCTTCTGAATTTTAACTGGGTCTTTTTGTGTCAGAATGAGCTCTTGATTTTCATTGAGGTTTGATTGATTTTCATAATTGATAATATTTTATTTTTAGGACACAAAAAGATGGATTCGCGCTTTTGAAAACTATTGAGGTTTGTTAAGGATTCGCTATATAGAAAACAAGACAAATATATATGTGCGACAGAAAATAAATAAATTTGCAGGTGAGATAGTTATATACAAAACAAGACAAATATATCTGCGACAGAAAATAAACAAACTTGCATATTATCAAGAACCACTTTTGGCAGTGGTGAAACAGCGTAAACTTGTTTGTTTTGGACATGTAACGAGACACGACTCGCTTTCTGAAACTCTTTTGCAAAGAACTGTCGAGGATTGAAGGAGAAGTGGAGTTAAGAGAAAAAAATCATGCATTGATAACATCAAGGGATGGTCTGGGCGTGATTTTTGAGTGCAAACCGAATGGTGGAGGATAGAGTTATTTAGAGAACCTTTACCGACGTCTCCGTTGTGACATCCCAACTGAGTTCCACTCTTTTTTGAAGCTTTATTTGCCGAGTGAGCCTGTGTGAAATGTTACTCAGCTTCCCAGTTTACTCTTCATCGGAAGTATTTGTAGTTTCTTTTCTTGATACTGCAGCGTATTTTTATGAAGTCTTACCAGAATTCCAGAGTTTCTGCCTTTTTTAAGCCTTACTTACCGAGTGAGAATGTGTGAACGGTTGCTCAACTTTCAAGCCTGTTCCGGGATACAACCAGTCGGAGACCTTGAATTTTAAGAACCTGCTGTCTTTTCTTGTAGACCCAGCCAGACAACGTTACCGTGGGAACATTACCTTCGGGAGTAGGAGATGTCCGTTTCAAGCAAATGAGATGGCTTAGTGAATAAACTGTGAACACTACGCTATACAATTCAAACCCCTTGTTAAATTGTGTAAATTCACTAATCAATGGATTCGACAAGTTTATGAACAGTAAACACTACGTTATCAGTGTCACCACTAATTTCGTTTTCGATCTTGTTTGGATAGCCGGACCAATCATATAATTATCCTCGACAACTGCGAACTATTTAATTGAATGATAGGTTTATAATGATTGTCAATCAATCTTTGAACTGGTTTTTTTTTAGTGATAGTTAGGTCGGATAGTTGGGACAGATCACCTGATTTGATGTTAGAAACAATAGGAGGTCAGCATATAGCCAGGGAATCAACTGCCTCCTTTCCTATGAGTATAAAGACTGGAAGAATGTGTTATATGTCATAACATAGATTGTTGTCACGTAATTGATGTCCATGAAACAAAGTTATTATTAAAAATATCTATGTGTAATATAGTTTCCTTTCTTTTAGAAACTAAGACTTAGTTAAGGTTTTAGATGGGACCAGTCTCAATTAGTTCACAGTTGCACAGCGAAAATTAGAAGTACTTATAACATCAACAGAAATTCCAGATTTGGAAACCACTATACTGAGAAGGAAGAAGATGAACCACGGAACAAAACATCAACAAAAATAACAATTAAGGAAGCTATCAAAGAAGATATTTGTGAAGTATAATATCTGACAAGAAGGATACACACACACACATATATATATATATATATATATATATATATATATATATATATATATATATATATATATATATATATATATATATATATATATATATATATATATATATATATATAAGAAAGGAGAAAAAGCACTACGTTACAAAAACGGACAGCGAAAAGGACACACACAAAGATCCCCCCCCCCCCCGTATACATCTGTGCCCCCCCCTCCAAAATTCCAAACGTATTTTTTTGTGTCCCCTTTTCCCTGAAATTTGTGTGGACCTTAGAGTTACCGCATGGCACATGATGAGAACCACTGATCTAGGGAATCCCTCTGCATAATCTAAGGAAGCCCGTTTGGGACAAAAACAATGACATTGTTTACCTTGAAGGTTCGTTCTGCCTAAGTGCCCGCGATCTAAACAAGCAGATCGAAGAGAAAACGAAAGATATCGGCGAGATTTGTACAAACAGATCACAGATAACAACAAAGTTAGAACATTTCGTCATTGCGAAATTTCAAAATGCCAAGTAAGTTTTAACTTCATTGAATCAAACCGAGTCCCGAGTCCGGTATAAAGTCCGGTAGACTCGTCGGTTAATCCTTTAAAATGACACTTTTTACCCTTTCCGTTACTTTCATTGAAAAAAATAATATATGTATGTCGACAGCCAATAAAAATCAATGGAAAATTCAAACACCTTTACCTTTGATGGATGATTCCTGATGTCTACAAGACTATTTACTTATCCATAGAGCCGATCAAGTCTCGGACATCTAGAAACACACTAGGATATGTCAGGTCGTCATAGAAGTAGTCGGTTGTCGATAATAATTTCCGTGATTTCCTGTCCTGGAAACAATTGTTATGGGTCAAAGGGCATGAGCCCATGCAACTTATATTGAGCTTATATTGAACCTACGCACAACTGGACCAACAACCAGCCAAACAATTGTTACTAGTATAGCTGCAAAATGTATAAGCCATGTATATACAAAGTTTCCATAGGACATCACTGAGTATTGATCTCATGCAGCCTAACTTGTCTTGACATATCTGACTTTTTCCGTACTTTGCTTTGATTGGCTACACAAAGTATTGGCATATGTAAAGCGACAAAGCGGAGTGGTATAAGGCCCGTCTGTGACGGCCAAGTTCGATCCCTGTAACAAGAAATTATGCATCTGGATCGTTCAGAAAATACTGGCAAACTACTGAACTTAATTATATTGCCTAGAACAGGAGTCGGCAACTTTTTGCTAACTGTGTGCCAACTTAAGGTTTCAAATTATTCAGAGTGCCAACATCACATATCATTTTATACAGGTCGAGGCCAATATTCTTATTTTACCATATATTTAATTTTTATATTTTAATTAATTAATATATAGTGATATTCAATAATATGTAAAGTTATAAACAACATTAAAAGAAAAAGAGTTTCTTGAAAGATTTAAAAATACACTTTTTTATTATTAATGGGAGCCTTGCCCTTACATGGTCTTTGCCAGTTGCTCAATATCGACAACAACATACTTTGTCACTTTGAGTTTGACACAATTTTCTGAATGCTCAGGCGTTAGGCGACTACGCTGTGGATTTAGCACTGCTTTCATGTGAGAGAAAATTTGCTCATAGGAATAGGTTGATCCATTTGAGTCTGCGTGCCATTTGAAATTGCTTGGCGTGCCAAGTGTGGCACGCGTGCCATAGGTTGCCGACCCCTGGCCTAGAAAATCACTATAGTTAAAAAATTCTGGGTTGATAGGCACGTCCTGAATGCTACCAAAAAAGCGACAAATTATCTATCACATCAACTAAAATGATGGACATTGTATGAGATCGGACACATACCAAGGTCAAGCACGCATCACACTTAGTGGATTTTTCCTTTGGGATTTTCCGTTTTGAATCGATTCTCACTAGTATTTCTAGAAAACAAGTCATACTCCAGAATAGTTTTGTGTACTGATCTCATGCAGCATAACTTATTTTGGCATACCTGATGTGTTTCCGTACTTGACGATGTGTGAGTTTATCACGCAGAACTGTTCTGGAGAAGGACTTTGTAAATACAGTAGAAATCCGGTTATCCGAATTAATTTGGGATCTGGTAGGTCCGGACAATCGAAAATTCGGATAATCGGACATAGCTCAGGAATGAAGAGAAAAACAGGGTACATGTACATACATACAATCATACAGTGAAATAAACGGAATTTTATTGTTAAAAGCACAGTAATTTGTAAGCAACTATGTATTGCAAATAAACTACATACATTACAGTACTGTAGAAATATGCAAAATTACATAAATTGTACTTATGTAGAATAGAATAGCTTGGCTGGGATGTCTGCAACTACTTAAGCCAGTAAGTAATAATACGGTTGTAATAATAATAGTAATAATAATAATAATAATAATAATAATAATAATAAATAATGATAAAGAACAACAATAATAACAGCAATAATAATAAAAATAACATAATAATAACAATATTAATATTGACAATAACAACAATAATAATAACAATAATATTGACAATAACAATAATAATAACAATAATAATAATAATGATAATATTAATGACAACAACAACAATAATAACAATAATAATAACAGTAACATTGGAAATAATAACAATAGCAGTAATAACAATAACAATAATAACACTAACAACAATACTATCTACAATAATAATAACAATAATAACAGCAAGAATAATGATAACAACAAGAATAGCAAAAGTAATAATAACAACAACAATAATAATAATAATAATAATAATAATAGTAACAACAACAACAAAAACAACAATAACAATGATACAAATGAAGAAATACGTTTACAGATATTGTATTACATTGTACAATTCTTGAGACTAACGGGAATTGAATCAGTCCATTCAACGGCACCAAATCGCCTAGCAACTATTGAGCACGCGTTCTTCCGTACTTGACTAACCGTACTTGTATTACATTGTACTAACGTTCTCGCTATAAAATTATTTCACACAAATTCGATTCGGATAATTAGAGATTGTTTAATTTGAATTCGGATAATCAGGTTTCTACTGTGCTATTCGTGACATCCCTGCTATCACTCCTGTATTTAATAAGAATTACCTTTTCTGTGACTTCCGTTCTTCGTCCAGTATCCTATATCTAAAGGTCCGTGGATCAGTACACTTGATTATTCTGGAAAAAAATGACGCAGTATTTACTATAAGAGAAAATTCGGCAATCTTTGTTGACAACCGACTTTTTGTGTGCCGTCATAGCACATCCTTATCTATCTATACGTCCTTGGTTCCACCCAAAAACTGATTATGTTCTGTATTTACATATTTCGTCTTCTTTCTTCTCTCAACCAAATCACATACCTCTTCTACATCAACAACCTTCATGTACATTTTGACCTTTTCTAGTTCTCCTCTGTTAACACTTGATTACACTTTCATCATCTCTGCTACACGACCACTGTTTATTTGAATTCATTCGTAACAACGTTGTTAAGCCTGTCGTTTGTTAAACTTGCATCCAAACCTCATTTACATACGTCAAGCAAATTATATCTTCGTTTAGGTTACCATCAAGCATGGCCAAAATCTAGTAAAGACTTGTGTAAGGAAAGTAAACATGACCTAAAAGCTGATTTGTGATTATTCCCGTGATTTCGTTGGTCGGACTTGGCTATTTTTGGCATGCTACTCCAAGTATATAAATCATCATCATTGTGCCAAGCTTGGCACATATGGAAGATGTCATAGGGCAGATGTCATAGGACAGATGTCATAGGGCAGATGTCATAGGGCAGATGTCATATGACAGATGTCATATGGAAGATGTCATAGGGCAGATGTCATAGGACAGATGTCATAGCTCTTCATGCTTGTCGACCAACAACCAGTTGTTCCATATTATTCGTTTTAGTAGTGACCCACATATTACCGTTTTAATAGTGAACAGTGACGTAAAAACTTCACGACAATAAAATACAAAACTTCACGAATGGGATTTTTAAAATTCTTTGTACAGAGGTTTTTAAATGAATGTGTTTTCTTGTATGCTATTCGATAAACGGATTTCCTCCTGAAAGCAATGGCAAACTACAAGAGTAATGTGCCTAGTAATTACATTTTGGATATTATGACATGCGTATTTCCAGTGGCAATATACGGTTGCGAGGCATGGACATTACATAAAACAGTTGCAAAGAGAACCACTGCTTTCAAAATAAGATGCTACAGCTAAAAATAAAAATCAAGAAGTGTTAAGATCAATAAACGCCGAAGAGTTTACTGATTTAAAAAATTCTTACATGAAAGCTGAGGTATTTTTGTTTTTGTTTTATAAAGAGACATAACAGCGTGGAAAGATTAATAGCTGAAGGCAGAGTTAACAGTAACAGGGGAAGAGGGAGCCTATGATATATCAGATTACGTAAACATGTATCTAGCTGTGGCAGGTCAACTCGCCCAGAATCGTGGAGTGTTCAGATAATCCATAAGGAAGACCACTTTCTGGAAAGAATATGTCACATGAGACAAAGGCTTTTACTGTCGACGGCATCGAACCAGCTTGCTGTCCCCGTACACACCCGTGTTTTTTATGAATTGTACCGTGACCAATCAATATTATAAGACCTGTGGGCTCATTAAAAACCATTATTCTAAAGTGACTCATTTTTTCCATGTGTTTTTCATTGGCTATCGACACATATTTACGCAAAGTGACCAAAGAAAATAACGGGAAAAGTCAAATTAGTCACTTAAGAATGTTGTTTTCACTGAGACAGAAAGTCTTATATTGAAGATTGGTCACGAATATATTTAGTCCTAGTGGCACATTAGAAATTATTCTGCCAAAGACGAATTTTACTGTTCCCATTATTTTCATTGGCCACTGTATGCAAACAGCAATAGAAAAACCAGCGAAATGTAAAACGTGTCACATGAGAATGATAATATCCAATTTAACCCACAGTTCTTATAGTGGTAAGGAACAGCCCACTTCTCAATTAAGGTCTTTCTGAATTAAGTGTCATTCCTCATGGCTGATCTAATTTATCCCTACTTTTCGTTGGTTACTTTGCGTATCAAGCAACCAAATGTGCCATAGCCAAAATGTGCCAAATAACCAAATGTGCCATAGCCAAAATGTGCCAAATAACCAAATGTGCCATAGCCAAAATGTGCCAAATAACCAAATGTGCCATAGCCAAAACAAAACTGATCGGCATTCAATCCAGCGAGTCCAAACATCAAAAGCAGAAAAAAGACAATAGATAAACAGATAAGCTTCGGAAATACTTTTTATCGCCTGCATTGAAAAACACGGATAATACGGATCATTAAAGATGAGTGCCACAGATTGCAAGCCCTAAATTTATGTGTAAGTTGCACTCCAAAGTTATGTGTAAGTTGCACTCCAAATTTATGTGTAAGTTGCACTCCATACCAAATTCATCAGTTACTAGTGATGTAATGTTGGGTGTCGGTAAACTATTAATTACCACCAGACGTAGCTGTTAACAATGTAAAACACTAGACTTGTGTGGTTGTAACAATGTAAAACACAAGACGTGAGTGGTTGTAACAATGTAAAACACTAGACGTGTGAGGTTGTAACAATGTAAAACACTAGACGTGTGAGGTTGTAACAATGTAAAGCACTAGAGGTGTGAGGTTGTAACAATGTAAAGCACTAGAGGTGTGAGGTTGTAACAATGTAAAGTACTAGAGGTGTGAGGTTGTAACAATGTAAAGCACTAGAGGTGTGAGGTTGTAACAATGTAAAGCACTAGAGGTGTGTGGTTGTAACAATGTAAAACACTAGAGGTGTGTGGTTGTAACAATGTAAAACACTAGAAGTGTGTGTGGTTGTAACAATGTAAAGCACTAGAGGTGTGTGGTTGTAACAATGTAAAACACTAGAAGTGTGTGTGGTTGTAACAATGTAAAGCACTAGAGGTGTGTGGTTGTAACAATGTAAAACACTAGAGGTGTGTGGTTGTAACAATGTAAAACACTAGAGGTGTGAGGTTGTAACAATGTAAAACACTAGAGGTGTGTGGTTGTAACAATGTAAAACACTAGAGGTGTGTGGTTGTAACAATGTAAAACACTAGACATGTGTGGATGTAACAATGTAAAACACTAGACTTGTGTGGTTGTAACAATGTAAAACCATAGACGTGCAGCCAGTGAACTTACCTCGTGTAATTAGACGTTTTGTGCTAGTGCCCATAGGGTTCTGGTTTAGGCAGAACTCGACAAAAAATTTGAACCCGGGCTCTTTCGTCTTCTCAGTCGAGGTGTCTTTCGCCGACATCGTGAACCTCTCGTCCAAGTCTGAGTCTCACCACGTGTTTGGGAGCAAAGCATGTTCTCGAACTGAATGACCATGTCACATTTTTGCCTGAACTCATCAGATACTGAACCCTTTCGCTACCCGATCATGTTTCCGGTATAGAAAAGCTCGACAGCAGAGCTTGACCATATCTGCCTTCTTTGCTAGGCGCCCAAGATTGGGTCTCTGCTCGTAAGAAGCACCGGTAACTAGAATCTTGTCTCGAGCTAACAGAACTTGTCATCATCATCATCAGGTGCCATGCCGGCTGGCGTAGGCGGTCATGGCTCTCCATAGCTCTCTGTCCACATTATTATGTATCAAAGTCGTTGTTGTTTTCCTGCCGTGCCAGGTTGTCAAACTGTCTAATATTTTCTCACGTTGTCGCCCTCAGTCTCTGTTGCCTTCAATTTTGCCTGTTGTGACTATGTTCTCTAAACCTGCCTGTCTCATGAAGTGGCCCAAAAAAAAAGAAGATTGCCTTTTTCTTATATTGTTGATTAAGGTCCGTTTCGCATTTGACTCTTTCAACACCTCTACATTAGCTTTTCTGGCAGTCCATGGTATTCTCAGCATTCTTCTGTAGAACCACATCTCTGTTGCCTCTAATTTCCCACTTTCCAGTTTGTTTATTGTCCAAGACTCGCACCCATATGTTAGTATAGGGGTTATATAGCACTGCAGAAGTCTCTTTCTCACCTCTAATGGCAAGGTCATATTACACAGTATATTGTTCATTTTTCTGAATGTTGTTTTTGCCTGTCCTATTCAACAGAACTTGTAGATCCGATTTTCTTGAAAAGTTTTCTCTTTTTATTTGCACCTAACGCTGCCCCCTGGAGCTGTGCTACTCTTTCATTGTACCTAGTATGTTATCTTTTCATCTTTCGCCATGAGTCTACCTTTTCGTGACGATTGCATTGTCGCCCCTCCAATGCTAGGACCGGATTGTCTAGCGTTTCTGTGTGTCGGCATTGACGCTGAGGTTGTTGGCACAGAGGTGTCGAAGATATTGCTTGTCTGTGCAGTCAAATCTCATTCCGTTTGCAGCCTCCACAATCAAAGACATGAGTCTAAAAGTGTTTGCCAGGAATACAGAAAGATATTTGTTATTATTCTATCCTTGCATTACCAATACAGCAAGATATTTGTTATCATTCTATCCTTGCATTACCAATACAGCAAGAACAGCTGTACTTCTGTTTCCAGGGTGCACCACGAGGAGGTACTTTTAGGATCTTGGTTATCTGCTAACCCTGGGTCCGCATTAGACCAATGCGCTACCCGTTGCACCCCAGATCGGGATACAAGCCACGAGGAAAACAAAGAACTGGATGAGTGGAGACAGTCAAAGAAATGTTAGACACAGGCTGATCATGGCCAATGCGACTCAAAAGGACAAAGACAGACAACTACAATTTCCTCCACGACGCTTAACGGCACAAGTGGAAATAACTACAGATGCCTCCGAAGGTCGCTTGCCATATATACGCAC
Source organism: Meghimatium bilineatum (assembly GCA_034231615.1). Classification (NCBI taxonomy): domain Eukaryota; kingdom Metazoa; phylum Mollusca; class Gastropoda; order Stylommatophora; family Philomycidae; genus Meghimatium; species Meghimatium bilineatum. Next base: position 39,398,588 of record CM067309.1, on the reverse strand, counting down.
ATTTATGTGAATCAACGCATGTACTACTTTTGGTAATAACGTTTCATTATTTCATTTGGTTTGATTGATAAATAAGTTATTACGAATGGCTCGTCTAATCGATGAGTCAATCAGATGAATGGTGTACATGAATTGCAGGTTGGGAAGCCCTGTTTGAGCACAGGTCCTTACATCGCTATTAACATTCTCTCCACTCGGTCCGCATTCTTCTGGCCAGCATACAGTCGTTGAGCTATGACAACACACGTCTCGCGATTGTTTGCGGCTGTGCCCACTCGGTCTTTAGGTATGTTTACAGACGACAATTTGGGATAATCTGGCATACAGCAATTCACCATGTGTAGCAAGAGCTGCACTTCCTGGTCACATGACTCAGGTGGCGGCGACCTACCCGACTTCAGGTAAGTACTCTGACTATAAGTGCTTGTTAGCAAACATGGTAACTTCGCACGTGCTAGAGAAAATGAATACGGTCGGGTACTTTGATCGCTAGCCCCCATCTACCAAAAGACTTCACATATTGAGACTTCGATATCCTTACATTTTGGCGGGAGCACACGATGAACACATGTGTTAGAACGCGGACCTCTAGATAATCTACATCGGCCTACGTTAAATCTAGAAATCTGTGGTTGAATCAAGGAAAGTAGATAGTAGATCTGATTAAACTAAGAAGGATGGGGATTGGGGGGGGGGACATTGATATTCCTAAATATTATGTGTAATTTTCTGTTATTTAGTTTGTAATACTAAATATTATGTGTAATTTCATCTGTTATTTAGTTTGTAATACTAAATATTATGTGTAATTTCATCTGTTATTTAGTTTGTAATACTAAATATTATGTGTAATTTCCTGTTATTTAGTTTGTAATATAAATAGTATGTGTAATTTTCTGATATTTAGTTTGTAATCCTAAATATTATGTGCAATTATCTCTGTAATTTAGTTTGTAATATTAAATAGGCATATTATGTGTAATTTTCTTTGCTATTTAGTTTGTATTCTTATTCCTAAATGTTAATTTCTGTTTGAAACTTAGGTTATATTTCTAAATGCTAATGACCTGGTCTGCCCTGCCGTAACATTTGGTTTTAGACTGCATTTCCTCGTCCTAGGGTAAGGTTTTTAAAAATCTTCCCACAAGTGCTTCACCGCCAGAAACTTTTGGTACAATGAGAGTTGTTAGGATGTGTAGACGGCGTCCACCGTATGGCGTTAACAGACACAGGTTGTACCGATTACTGTCATTTCGGACAAAAATAATAACAATAATAATAACAATAATTATAATAAAAACAACAATAATATTGACAATAACAATAATAATAATAAAAATAACAACAATAATGACACTATTAATGACAACAACAACAATAATAACAATAACAGTAATGTATTGGAAATAGTAACAATAACAATAATAACACTAACAACAATATTATCAACAATAATAATAACAACAATAATAAAAATGATAACGACAAGAATAGAAAAAGTAATAATAACAACAATAACAATAATAATGATTCAAATGAAGAAAGACGTCTACAGATATTGTATCACAAAGAGAAACCTACATCAGTGGTTTTCAAGTTATTGTTTTTCCCGTGACCCCCCCCCCCCCCCTTTCATGGCATTCTATTCAGTTCCCATCTCACCCACGGTGCCTAAAAAGAAAAGTCATTGACAATTTTAAAAAACAGACAATTACGTAGCGAGACAGTTGTGATAGGCCATATAATATCAGACAATTAGGTAACGAGGCAGTTGTAGTCACTTGTAGTTCCTATAAGTCAAAACGTACACGAACGAACATGAATTTGTTTTCCTTACGGCGTCAAATTAACGGATTTTCTTCACGAAAGAAACGGCAACCTAAGAAAGTCAAGTGTCTAGAAATTAAGAATGGATACAAATGAAGGGTGGCTTCTTAATACCCTAATAAAAAGGAATCTTCAGTATGTTGGACACGTAAAGTGACATGATGGTAACGTAAGACTGATTCTGGAGGGCAGAGTGCCAGGCGAGAGAAGTAGTAGAAGACCACGAAGACGATGGACCAGTGACATTGAAGAATGTGTGCACATGTCTCTGGCCAATGCAGGCCTGATTGTCCGGGACAGAGAGGCGTTCAGAGTATCCAGGGTGAAGACAACGTTCTGGAATGAATATGTCACTTGATATAATGACGTACAAATACCGTCGGCAGTAGTACTCTGTGGACGTGGACGTTCACGACTATATCTATAGTAGTACTCTGTGGACGTTCACGACTATATCTATAGTTGTACTCTGTGGACGTGGACGTTCACGACTATATCTATAGTAGTACTCTGTGGACGTGGACGTTCACGACTATATCTATAGTAGTACTCTGTGGACGTGGACGTTCACGACTATATCTATAGTAGTACTCTGTGGACGTTCACGATTCTTGACTATATCTATAGTAGTACTCTGTGGACGTGGACGTTCACGACTATATCTATAGTTGTACTATATTATGCCATCCAACTGGACTTCATAAGGGTCAAGGAATGCAACAAAGAGTTGTAACATCTTCCTTGGGCATCCAATGGACACGAGCACCATGCGAACCAGAGCGATGTCATGCGAACAGTATCAAAAGCCTTGGTTAGGCCGACGAAATCAATGAAGAGAGGTCCCCATTGCTCGGAGCACATATAGGATAACCCGAGTACAAATGATGTCAATTCTCTAAGCTTTCAACCTTTCAACTTTATCTACAACATAATTTCTAATTTTATCCACAAACAAATCAGTGTTCTCATCGTCTCTACACACAAATCGATTTTCTAGATTTATCTACACACAAATCGATTTTCTAGATTTATCTACAAACAAATCAGTGTTCTAATTTTATCTACAAAGCGTTTAGTTTTTCTACGAAAGTTGTACACTTTATCTATAATTATGTTTTATAGTCTTTCATTGTCTATTGGCTGTACCCAGAATAATGAAGGTTGATCGTATTCACACTTTCCGTTAGACGTAGGGGTAGGAGCTTAAGCTGTCGTTCCAAGGCCAGATGTGTCGCCTTATTTTCATTTAACCCATGTTTGTTCAAGACTATCTTTATGTTTTCTATCCACCATTTTCTTTGTCCACCTTTGGCCTTACGCCGGGATATTCTTTTGTTATATACTCTTATTGGTATTTGGTTAGGGTTTATTCAGTCTTTCATAAATAAACTAATAAATTGTTTCGATTCTTATCTACAAACAAATACGTTTTATGACTTTATTTACAAACAAATAAGTTTTATGACTTTATTTACAAACAAATAAGTTTTATGACTTTATTTACAAACAAATAGGTTTTCTAGCTTTTCATCTACATGAAATACATTTGTTTAGTTTTAATCTGTAAATAAATCTGTTTTCTAGTTCCATCTGTAATTCAAAATGTTGATAGTTTTAATCTACAAACAAATCAGTTTTCTCATTTTTCTTACTACAAACAAATCGATTTTTAAATTTTGTCAACAAACAAATAACATTTCTAGTTTTATCTACAAAAAAATAATATTTATAGTTGTATTTACACACAAATAACTTTTCTAGTTTTATCCACAAACAAATAACTGTTCTAGTTTTATCCACAAACAAATCATTTTTCTAGTGTTATCTACAAACAATTCATTTTTCATCTCAATTTTTTCCTACAAACAAATCGATTTTTAAATTTTGTCAACAAACAATTACTTTTCTAGGTTTATCTACAAACAAATTCTTCGTCTTCTTCTGCTTTCGTTCTCAAACTCCTGCAGATTTGCAGGATGTATTCCGGAGAATGGTAAACGTTGTGTCATGGTTTGCAGAATTTCTGCGATATCTGCACCTTTCTGTCTGACACATCCGACTTCAGCATGACATTGTGTCATTGACCATATATGAGATGGGACAGCCAACTCCACCTCATAAATTCCTTAGTTGCATCTTACGACATGCATGGAAGGTAAATAGTGTTGCTATTCTTCGCTCTCCTCTCGGGCCCTGGCAACATATGGGCGATCTACAAACAAATAACATTTCTAGTTTTGTCTACAAACAAATAAAATTTCTAGTTTTATCTACAAACACATAACATTTCTTGTTTTATCTACAAACAAATAATATTTATAGTTGTATATACAAACAAATAACTGTTCTAGTTTTATCTACAAACCCATAACATTTCTTGTTTTATCTACAAACCCATAACATTTCTTGTTTTATCTACAAACACATACCATTTCTTGTTTTATCTACAAACCCATAACATTTCTTGTTTTATCTACAAACCCATAACATTTCTTGTTTTATCTACAAACACATAACATTTCTTGTTTTATCTACAAACCCATAACATTTCTTGTTTTATCTACAAACCCATAACATTTCTTGTTTTATCTACAAACACATAACATTTCTTGTTTTATCTACAAACCCATAACATTTCTTGTTTTATCTACAAACACATAACATTTCTTGTTTTATCTACAAACACATAACATTTCTTGTTTTATCTACAAACACATAACATTTCTTGTTTTATCTACAAACACATAACATTTCTTGTTTTATCTACAAACACATAACATTTCTTGTTTTATCTATAAACAAACAACATTTCTAGTTTTATCTACAAACAAACAACATTTCTAGTTTTATCTACAAACAAACAACATTTCTAGTTTTATCTACAAACAAACAACTGTTCTAGTTTTATCTACAAACAAACAACATTTCTAGTGTTATCTACAAACAAACAACTGTTCTAGTTTTATCTACAAATTAGTTATATGCTTATAGTTTCATGTACAAAGTTAAAGTGTATTTTTAACTCGCCATCCCCCCTCCCCCACTTTTCCCATTACAAATCCAAAAATAACCTACCAACATCGAGCACGTAAAGGACGTTAGTTAAGCCGGGGCAGTTTTGCAATTAATGACATTCATAGATTGAAAGCTCATTGGAAATATTTGTCTTCCCTGTTTATCGTTCGTGATGTTCAAATGCTCAAATTGTTGTCTCGCATTTTATCGTGTTGTCTCGTGTTTTGTTAGCGCGCTCAAATCACAGACAACTTGTAGTGAAGCTTACTCTCACTTTTGAAGAGCAGTTCTTGAAAGGTAATGCAGTGATAGGTTACCGGTTCTAGTTAGAAGATTCAAACGTAATTGTTCTATTAACTGTGTAAGTGTAACATATATAATAAATATAGTTATTCAGTTCATTGTTTCAAAATTTACATCCGTGAGTAGTCTTGTTTCTGCAATCTTCTCGTTGCCAGTTGGTTCTGATCCAGCGGTTCATGGGCCCATTCCTTTTGAACCAAAGTTATAATTGATGTATGTGTGTATTGTGTTTGTATATATGTTTTGTTTTTAAGGACCATGTTTGACATTGGTAGCACAGAGTTGGAATGAAGATACTTTGGATGGTTTTTTTTATTGTCATTGGTAGCATTTTAAGTTGCAATAAAGAGATACTTGTCCCAATATTTGATTCGCTTTGCTACAACGAATGTATATTTTGGTGTCCATCTTGCCATCTGAAGAGAATGTTGCGCCTAAGTATTTGAAGGTGTTGGTTTGTTTAATGACTTAATTTTCCACTGTTATTTTTAGATTTGTGTGTATCGGGTATATGACCATAAGAGATACATTTTACTTTGCAAAAAGACAGATATAGAGGCTGTCACAGGCTAAGGGTAGCCCACCCGAATTGTCAAGGCATGTCGAAATCGGATGTGCTAGGCCTAGAAGGCGCATAACGGTGGCACAACGTAATCACGCTCCCGGCGGAAATCGCACGGATATCCGTGATGGTTACAATGGAGCGAACGCAAAACAAACAAACAAACTTTGCAAAAGAGAAATATGAGAATCACATTGAAGGAGGCTGAAAACATAGGATATCCAATGATAGAGGCTGAAAACATAGGATATCCAATGATAGAGGCTGAAAACATAGTATATCCAATGATAGAGGCTGAAAACATAGTATATCCAATGATAGATGCTGAAAACATAGGATATCCAATGATGGAAGGAAATAGAAAATACTTGCCCATTCTCTATTCACTGCAGGATATGTAAACATCCTAGGGGGACAAAGGGATTGAGTGATTGATTGAATATGATTATACCATTAGTATCCAAGAAACACTGATCACTCATGGACCTGTGCTGCCCTCTAAGACAAGAATTCTGGTCAGCAAAAGTATATCTCGGTGAACTGATAATTTTTGAACATCTCTTTTTCTAGGCAAATCTTCTACCCAACCAAAGTTAACCGTCTTCAGCATGTTCTATTTGTTATTATAGTAACTTTTTCCCACACTTCTATACATGTCTTGTGCTCCAACAGATAAAAATGTATGCGCTAGCACATTGGAGGAGTCGTCGTGTCAAACGAGAAATCATAACCCGGATTATTTTTTGGGTCCGGATGTTGTATCCAACCTGGCACGTTGCAAGCAAGCTCACTATTAACTGTGCTACACAAGCCTGTTACTTACACATTTTTATATAGATGCTTATACGATTATATATAAATAATATTTTCCTACGAATTTGCTAATATAATAAATACTAACTCGTTTAACTTATTTTCTACCATCCTTACAGCAACAACACACGTCAGGAAATAATATGCCCTCGATTGTTCCTCGGTAATTAATAGTAATTACGTAGAACACTAGTCTTGAGTTTTACCAAGATCAACAGACCATCAGATCATGTGGTATATGTACGAGAACATACAGATAACAATATACAAAACATTTTCAACGCTTCAACCTTAAGGTCTGTCCAAAATATGCAATTCTATTTCATTACTGGAGAACTGATTCTATAACATAGGATATTGTTCCAACAGTTAAAAAGTGTCTTCATTGATTTGGGATAACCTGATCATCCGTGTCCTTCCTAATCACTAGCATGAGATTGGGAAAATCCGTTAATTGATCACAGATTGGATTAATAAAATCGATATGGATACTTTCCTATATGTTGATTATAGTATATTCTATGTGGGAGATATAGGTACAATCTATGTACTAACTATATTATAACATTAGTTAGTGAGATTAGTATCAATTATTTGTTAACTACAGACAAGTGATACCAGTATATCACATTTGCTAACTACAGACAAGTAATGCCAAACTGAATATCATGTTTCGTAATTACAGACAACTGATACCAGATTGGCCATCAGATTTGGTAACTACAGATAAAGTCAACCAGATTGAACATCAGATTTGGTAACTACATATTTTAAATCTGCCCCCAGTGGACCAAGCTGAGGAAAAAGTAATGGGCATGTAGCTCTGGTCCGAATTAGCCTGAGAGCTTCGTCAAAAACTACAGGTTTGAAGATGTATCGAGGCCAAAATAATACTGATCTTTAGCGACAGAGAAACTTCATGATGACAGCAGTCAGAAACATATTTACAAACTAACGGATATTTTTTTGTCCTTGAAGAATGAACGTCACTTTCGGTTATGATCATCGACACAAAACTGGAACTTCCGGAATCAGGAATTCTAGTATCACAAGGTTAGATAATTCTAGTATCACAAGGTTAGATAATGATCTAGTTATCTATCTTGAGAAGTACTACTCCCTGGTGTTGCTCATCTTTGGTACTCTGGGTAATCTTCTCTGCCTGGCTGTGTTATCCAGAAGAACATTCAGGTAATATTATTGTTTTGTTTTTTGTAAAGTGTCAAGCGATTTAGTGATATAATATATTGCAATAATATATATATAATAACTTTTATTTAACTATTAACTTTTATTTTTCCGGTTACAACATACGGCTGTGAAACATGGACCCTAAGTAAAACAGCGGCAAAGAGGATCAACGCATTCGAGCTGAAATGCTACAGAAAGATACTTAGAATATCATGGAAGGAAAAAATCAGAAACTCAGATATTATAAACACACTGAATATTCCAGAGTGTTGGTTACTAAACACAATAACAAAAAGAAAACTATGCCTGTTTGGTCATACAAAGAGACACAACTGTTTAGAAAGACAAATAATTGAGGGAAGAGTACCTGGGTAGAGGAGAAAAGGCAGACCAAGAAGACGATGGACTGACGACATTAATGATAACATGAATACATCGCTAGAAAATGCAAGCCAAATCGCCCAAGACAGAAAAGGGTTCAGAGAGTTCATTGGGAAGACAACGTTCTGGAAGGAATACTTCACATGACACAATATATAATAAAAATAGTCAAATGTCACGGTCCAGGCAGTGTTTAATTGTCCAGTTTATATCTATGGTGAAATAAAAATACTTCTAAACGGGAAAAGTAGATTTTGTGCTAAATTTTACTACCGTGTGAAAAGTGGGCGAGTTCAGCTATAAGTTCAGGATCTGATATTTTATCACTGGGATATCTTGCGTCAGTGTCCTTGATCGTTTAGAATTCTGATCAAACGTAAATGAGATTTGAGTGTGTCACGATTGAATTTTTGTTTTCATGGACATTCATGAAAGTATGTTGATCCAAATCCACTGATGTAGGATAGTTCTGCTTCTTCTTCTTCTGTCTCCCTGGAATGTGCTTAAATGTGCAGTTTTGGTCTCTTCTATAAACCACGACTGTGTGGTATAAATCAATATGGTACAGATCTGTTATAAAGATCTGTAGCGGTTTTTTAAAGTGTTATTTCTGGGTCAGTGTTTTTGCATCAATATTCAATATTCGGAACATTCTTTAAGTATTCTTCTAGGTCGAATGGCGCAGATATCGCAGCAAAGCTGAAAACCATTACAACGTATTTCGTTATCCGGACTAAATCCAGTTAACTTGCAGGAGTTTGAGAAGCATTGCACCACAAAAAAGAAGTATTCGTGACTTCCTAGTACTAAATGTCATCCTGACTTCCCAGTGTTGACCAATGAAAACAAGGAAATTGTCAAATGTGTCATTATGAAGATTTGATTTCCCATTAGCTAGTATGACTTATAATGTATATGGTCATGCTAGATGTCCGCAGTTAGCATGGCCACATACAGTGTAAGACACACTAGCTGCTCCCCTCTACCTATCTCTTCCTGTGAGACTACATCACTTGATCGCCCAGCATGGCACACTCAGATCACTGCTGGCATCACGAAATTTGAAAAAGAATGAACACTGCGGACAATCCACAAGCGCAAGAAACGGAAGGACAAATCAGAAAAATCTCCTACCCCGAATCTTCAGCATTCCTGCATGCACTGCAATAGAACTTTCCCTGCACGAATTGGACTCATCGGGCATCTACCATCTCACAATCCAAATGAGTTAATTACCAATTAATTTGTTTTTTTTAAAAACAGGTTAATCAGTCTTTTTTTTCCATCGCATTAAATGTTTTTCATGCTATGTTCATCTTCGCTTGCGAAGGAGGAACATGATCATCATCACCTATCTAAAAGTTTGCGAACTGATATCTTAAGAAAAATGTTCACCAGTTTAGCTAGAAAATGTACACTCTGTCGGAGAAATGCCAGAACTATTTGTTTAAAAACCAACTGTTATTGTGACGTAGTAATCCCCGTAGTATATTAGCCCTGTATTCAGTGATCCGCGTACATTAATCTGCAAACTTATTGAATAACAATCGTCGACAGTCTCCAGTCAATCACAACCTAGCTATTGTTACCCAGTGGGAAAATGGGAGTATGAACAAGCAATCACCAACATTATTCTCAGAGTAATCCAAATAATTATGCCCAACGAGCGGTCATCGAGAGCAAATCAACGACATTCACATTGTTTCTAGAATAGTTCGGAAGTTAGACTTCGCGAACACGAGCTTGCGTTTTCTTTACTAGATTGAGATGGAAATGGTGATTTCAAACAGAAAGTGACTGTCATTATAGATATTGGTTATTGATTACCGAGCAGGTATCGTAGTATTGTTACTATTGATTACCGAGCAGGTATCGTAGTATTGTTACCATTGATTATCGAGCAGGTATAGTACTATTATTGTTCCAAATGTAGTGTTCTGAGCATGAAACGCTGAGGCAGACATATTGGCCAGAGGAAACAACACTGGAATCAAAGCTCTATGGGACACTGTATGAACTACAAAAGACAGTGAGTTTTATTAAGGAGACAGAATTACAGATATAGACATGTTTCAAGTGAACGAAAGAAGAAGAAGAAGTTCCAAATGTATTGCATTTCCGTTAGAGTTAACAAGGCAAGCATAGAAATGCGAGTGATGGGGGTGTTGTGCTGCATGGACGACGTTAGATCTCTATATTTAAACCTGGGAATTGTGCTCTGGACTCTACTCCAAACCCTGACCTTACTAGGTATCGGAATATTATTCTTCTTCTTCAGAGTTCATTCTCAAACTCCTGCTGGATCTCTCTTGTAGCAGGACAATGATCTATTTTAGATTTTCAGCAGGATGCTGTCCAGATAATGGAAATGCGTTGTGTCGTCGTTTTATTTACGCCAATGGCCCAGCACAGACGTTTTCGGCGGGATGTATCGGTATCAAATCGGGATATGACAATTACGGGGTATACGCCTTTGTAAATTGACAAAAAAATCTCGCACATGCGATGCATAACAGGCCCGTAGATATGGGTCGGGGACGTTGTGTGTTCGAACCGTTACCCCCTTAACGAATCGGAACATGGCTTTCAAAACGTGGAACTTAACAAAATGTTGTGCCAAAAGCCAAAATCCGCCCACCTCCCAAACCAACGATTTCTCGCAAATAAGGTAATCAAATTTTTCATAAAAATGAAGATCTAATAGGCGACCGGTAACGTATTGGAAAGAGCACTCAATGCCATAGTTTTTCTATATTCAGTGTACACAGAGTCAGATGGCTGGGTCACACAAGGAGGATAGAAGATGGCTGGGTCACACAAGGAGGATAGTAGATGGCTGGGTCACACAAGGAGGATAGTAGATGGCTGGGTCACACAAGGAGGATAGAGGATGGCTGGGTCACACAAGAATGATAGAAGATGGCTGGGTCACACAAGGAGGATAGAAGATGGCTGGGTCACACAAGGAGGATAGGTGATTGCTGGGTCACACAAGGAGGATAGGTGATTGCTGGGTCACACAAGGAGGATAGGTGATTGCTGGGTCACACAAGGAGGATAGGTGATTGCTGGGTCACACAAGGAGGATAGGTGATTGCTGGGTCACACAAGGAGGATAGTAGATGGCTGGGTCACACAAGGAGGATAGGTGATTGCTGGGTCACACAAGGAGGATAGAAGATGGCTGGGTCACACAAGGAGGATAGGTGATTGCTGGGTCACACAAGGAGGATGTAAGACTGCAAAATACAAAAAGCACTACATTACGAAGAATAGAATCTGGGAAAAGATTTCAGGGTTGACCATTACTTCAATACAAAGATATTTGCAAACGTGATATGCAACAATGCAGACATTGCCTAAAAACATTACGTAGTGTATGAAAATATTCTTACAGGAATAAAGAGTTAAGAAATATAAAAAGTCATATTCTATCTGTGGCTACATATTATTGTGAGATTTGGGCAATAATATCTGCAATATAAAAGAAGGTCCATTACGGGATAATGTGTCCACGCACATTCTAAGTTTTTAATATTAGATTTGATTTCATACAGCTTCTGTCACGCAGAGATAAACAAACACATGACGTCTACCATCGATCATTCGATCTGCGCGTAACGCACTGAGCACACATCTCTCTCTCTCTCTCTCTTCCCGAATTAACTTTCAGGGGAGGGAGAAGGGGGTGCCTCTCAGTATGTTACACGCAGATAGATGGACACTGCGTTGTATGCGCGCGCCTTTAGCGAAAGTTCGTTTCGTTAAATAATGTATGGTTTATTTAGTTAAAAGCGTAGACACATTATCCCGTAAAATACCGAAAAATAATATCAGCATTTGAAATTAAATGATAACAGAAAAGTCATAAAAATATCAAGGACAGAGAGACGATACAACAAAGATGTCCGTAAAGACGTAATCATAGAAAAAAGATTAACTTCTTAAAACCATAAACAAATTCAAGTGAACATATTTTGAACATGTGAAAAGAAACAAGATAGAATTATTAATTATGGAGGGTAATGTTCGAGGAAGAAGAACAAGAGGCAGCCCAAGATGTCAAAGAACGCATGATATCGAATACATTTTGGCTGTGATACGAGAAAAATCTGGTCAGTTTTCACAGAAACGAACGACTTACAAAATTACAATGCCGACAACGTTTTGTAAAAAGCATGCCACAATAAATATAAGAAATGTATTTTTATGTTTGTAGCTTGAGCTAGCTTCTAAGATAATGTTTGTAGCTTAAGCTAGCTTCTAAGATAATGTTTGTAGCTTGAGCTAGCTTCTAAGATAATGTGTGTAGCTTGAGCTAGCTTCTAAGATGTTTGTAGCTTGAGCTAGCTTCTAAGATAATGTTTGTAGCTTGAGCTAGCTTCTAAGATAATGTTTGTAGCTTGTGCTAGTTTCTAAGATAATGTTTGTAGCTTGAGCTAGCTTCTAAGATAATGTTTGTAGCTTGAGCTAGCTTCTAAGATACTGTTTGTAGCTTAAGCTAGCTTCTAAGATAATGATCTTTCTCTTTCTCAGACGATCTTCTGCTGGCATTTATTTGAGATTTCTCACAATCTCCGACTTATCCGCCATTTACACGGGGGTCTTGTTTTTCACGGCCAGGTCTCTTTTCAACTATAATTTCCGGAAAAGTGATGAACTCTCCTGTAGGTAAGTTCATGAAAATACACCACAAATTTCACACAATATTTCGGCAGTCCAAAAATAACCGCAGACAAAATATATAAATATATGTCACGTTTTTGGGTGGGTTTTTTTCAACAGGAGTATATCCTGGTAATATAAGATATTTTTTCTACTTAAACGAATATGTTGTCGCTGTTATGTGACATATTTTTTCCAGAACGTTGTCTTTCTTATGAATCTCTTGAAATATCGATTTTGAGCTCGTTGTCTTGTCTTCTCCATCAACATTATTCATGCATTATTGGATATCAATTGTCCATCGACGTCTTGGGCGACCTTTCCTCTTCTATCGATCCTTCCAGCAATACTTTTACCATACCCCTATGTCTCTTTATATGGCCGAACAAACCTAACCTACGTACGGTATTCAACAAGGTGTCATGTATTTAATTTAATATGTCACACATATTTTATTTGCTTGCTCATTATTTCCTTTAATACTTCTTTCTTCATACGAAGTGTTATAACCTCTTTATTTTCTTCTCTTTCCGTGAATTTCTCCTTATTCTTCTATATATCCACATCTGAAAGGCATAAATTCTGTCTTCTAGTTGTTTGTTCATTGTCCATGTTTCCGATTCATACAATAGAATAGATATAGCATTTTATAATTCTCATTTTAATGTTTATAATGTGTTTAGATGTTAATATTTTTCGTATGCCATTGAAAGTACTTTTAGCCATTGCTATTCTCCTTTTAACTTCTGTTTTTTCTTCTTCAGCCTTCATTCTCAAACTCCCGCTGGATCTCTCTTGTAGCAGGACCATGTTCCTTTTTGATTTCCAGAAGGATATAGTCCAGATAATGGAAATGCGTTGTGTCACTGTTGTATTTGTGCATGTGGCCCGACACATCCGTCTTCGACTGATAACTTCTGTTTCGCATCTGCCATAATTTGTGATTATGTGTCCACGGCATTGATAATGTTCTAATTGTTGTAGTTTCTCTTCATGTATGTTTATGTTTATGTTTATGTTTATCAATTGTACTATTTTCTCCTCAAATTTCATACATAATTGTACTATTTTCCCCTCAAATTTCATACATAATTGTACTATTTTCTCCTCAAATTTCATACATAATTGTACTATTTTCCCCTCAAATTTCATACATAATTGTACTATTTTCCCCTCAAATTTCATACATAATTGTACTATTTTCCCCTCAAATTTCATACATAATTGTACTATTTTCCCCTCAAATTTCATACATAATTGTACTATTTTCCCCTCAAATTTCATACATAATTGTACTATTTTCTCCTCAAATTTCATACATAATTGTACTATTTTCTCCTCAAATTTCATACATAATTGTACTATTTTCCCCTCAAATTTCATACATAATTGTACTATTTTCTCCTCAAATTTCATACATAATTGTACTATTTTCCCCTCAAATTTCATACATAATTGTACTATTTTCTCCTCAAATTTCATACATAATTGTACTATTTTCCCCTCAAATTTCACACATAATTGTACTATTTTCCCCCCAAATTTCATACATAATTGTACTATTTTCCCCTCAAATTTCATACATAATTGTACTATTTTCTCCTCAAATTTCATACATAATTGTTCTATTTTCCCCCCAAATTTCACACATGATGGCACTATTTTCCCCTCAAATTTCATACATAATTGTACTATTTTCTCCTCAAGTTTCACACATGATTGTACTATTTTCCTCTCAAATTTCACACATGATTGCACTATTTTTCCATCAAATTTCACACATAATTGTACTATTTTCTCCTCAAATTTCACACATGATGGCACTATTTTCCCCTCAAATTTCATACATAATTGTACTATTTTCTCCTCAAGTTTCATACATAATTGTACTATTTTCCCCTCAAATTTCACACATAATTGCACTATTTCCCCCTCAAGTTTCATACATAATTGTACTATTTTCCCCTCAAATTTCACACAAGATTGCACTATTTCCCCCTCAAATTTCACACATAATTGCACTATTTTCCCCTCAAATTTTACACAAGATTGCACTATTTTCCCCTCAAGTTTCATACATAATTGTACTATTTCCCCCTCAAATTTCATACATAATTGTACTATTTCCCCCTCAAATTTCACACATAATTGTACTATTTCCCCCTCAAATTTCATACATAATTGTACTATTTCCCCCTCAAATTTCATACATAATTGTACTATTTCCTCCTCAAATTTCACACATAATTGTACTATTTCCCCCTCAAATTTCATACATAATTGTACTATTTCCCCCTCAAATTTCACACATAATTGTACTATTTCCTCCTCAAATTTCACACATAATTGTACTATTTCCCCCTCAAATTTCATACATAATTGTACTATTTCCCCCTCAAATTTCATACATAATTGTACTATTTCCCCCTCAAATTTCATACATAATTGTACTATTTCCCCCTCAAATTTCATACATAATTGTACTATTTCCCCCTCAAATTTCACACATAATTGTACTATTTCCCCCTCAAATTTCACACATGATTGCACTATTTTCCCCTCAAATTTCACACAAGATTGCACTATTTTCTCCTCAGGTTTCACAGATGGCTATCATTCACCGCTTGTGATCTCAGCTCCTGGGCTCTTGTCCTAATGTCCACTGCTCGATTGATCTCCATCGCATGGCCAATGAAACGCTTAATCACACGTCGACGCGTTTACATAAGTATTATAATCACCATCATTGTGATGCTTGCCGCCAACTTTCCCATATTCGTAATATATGGAAATGTCCAAGACCCAATCACAAACAAGACAAAGTTATGCGTCTTCACAGACAGCTCTTACGAAGACTTCTACAATTATGTCTTCAGCTGGTTGGTTTTACTCAAATACAGCTTCTTACCAGGCGTTGTGTTAATAGTTCTGAACACGGCCCTGATTTTAAATGTGTCCAGAAGCGGGAAAGCCGTAGACAAGATGGAGTCAGGGTCAACAAGCAGTTCCTTGTTGACAGTTAGGAAGCTGAAATCAAAGTTCTCAAATTGGAGAGCAAAAGTACGTGGATGTCGTTCTCAAGAACGCCCCCACGATGTTCTTAGCCTAGAAAGCAGCTTGACTACAGCGACCGAGTCAAGCGAAGTTAGTATAATAAGTGATGATGGCGATATTCAAGAGAACAAGACAATCGGGCTCAGTCGGGGAGCTTGGAGTGATATGTTGGTTCATTTAAAGTTTCGAGGGAAGCTGCCGAATCACAAGAAATGCCATTTGATTGACCAGAGTCTTGGCAGTCTGCCGTTTGATCTCAGGATGCTGGTGACCAGTGAGGTAGAAACATCCAAGGAATTTGTTGCTCGTTTGTCCTCGAGTAATCAGAGTACAGATTCAGAAAAATATACAACTGAGAGAGGGGTCAATAACAATAGGAAGGACAATAACAATAGAGAGGATAATAACAAGAGGGAGGACAATAACAATAGGGAGGATAATAATGTGAAATATACTGGAGATCACGATGTAGGGTCTACTTGGAGGGACAGACAAGGTCATGGAAACTTGACCTGTACAGAAGTGGAGAAAGTTGATGATAATGACAAAGGACGGCCGGTTGTAGACAACAAGATCGGCTGCACGGCTGTGGCTGGTTATAACTCAGAGAAGGCGTGCAGGCGGTTCTCTCTTCCGTCTTTAGTATTGCAGTCAAGTATCATAGACAGACCTGCATTTGAAAGAGAATACACTAAACAACAAGGAAATATGGATAAGGAGAGACAAGAAAACAATGATATAGAACGACAACTTAGTATGAGCAAAGACAGACAAGAAAACAATGATATAGAACGACAACTTAGTATGAGCAAAGACAGACAAGGAAACAATGATATAGAACGACAACTTAGTATGAGCAAAGACAGACAAGAAAACAATGATATAGAACGACAACTTAGTATGAGCAAAGACAGACAAGGAAACAATGATATAGAACGACAACTTAGTATGAGCAAAGACAGACAAGAAAACAATGATATAGAACGACAACTTAGTATACACAATGAAAGACAAGAAAACATGGACACTGATCATCACAAAAACGTGTGTAGAGAGACACACAACGACATTGGCGTGGACAGACAGAACGGCATCAGCACAGAAACAAATATTAACTTGAGCTCAGAAATACAAAGTGGCATTAACTCTGAGATACAACATGACATTGACAGAGAACAACAAAAAGTCGTTGACACGAACATACCAGAAGATGTAAGCAGAAACGGACTAGAAGGAAGTGACGCAACTCAACCTTGCACACTCAATACAGACAAGAAAGGATGTAACCACAGTCATCCCATACGTCATGTAAATAAGAACGTGTATCACAATGTTGTAACCACTGCTGTACATTCATCACTATCTTGTTGCCAATTAGTGGCTCTGTCCGGAAACCAAGTCTGTCTAAACAACGAAACTCAACGACACAAAAGCCTAGTAACTGTAAACACAGATGGTGTCTCTACTTCTGGACTAAGTTTATTACTAACACCAGACGGCGATAAAGATAGTAGAGACACGTTAGATAGAAACACGCTTGTAAACAATGACAGTAATCTCGAATGCAATACTCAACAATTGCAAAACATAACTTTACCAAATTCTCAACAAGAGCTTGATTTATGTGCCAGAAATAACATCTCAAATGAAGACGAATTGGACAACGGTGATCCAGCGAAATTTTCATGTGACCAGAACGAGGTAAAAGGGAGAAGCATTAGTGCCAGGCACTCTGACGATGATCCCCATAATAGGGTACAGAGAAGTAGCCTCGGTGTGCTCATTTGTTCAGACAACATCGATAATTCAGCAAGAACAGCGACTGATAGAAGCAGTAATACGTTTTTACCGTCTAGCAAAAACAATCAGGAGAATCATCTGGGAATTATTTCTGAAACAGGGGCACCCGAAGTATCAAGATGCAGCGTGCTAATTGATACTACAGGCAAAGAAATCAATACTGGTGACGTCATGACGTCTCACAATGATGGTCATGTCAGCACGAGTAAAGGGTGTAACTGCAAACGAAAGTCGTGTTTGAAACGCTTGACCAAGAGGCGGAGGTCCAGCGGTGGTCAGGCAGCTAACAAGGGCAGCAGCAAAAGTAGAAGTCTGACTCGAACCCTGCTGGTTCTCAACACCGTCTTCTTGCTTAGCACCATTCCCATCACTATCTACTTGACTGGCAAGGTAAGGAAAACTGTCGTTAGTAACATTCTTGATACTTGATTATAAACTGGCTTCACAGCACGTGGGGCATTCACATAAATGCTCCGCCCTCCATTCCAACAGCTATCCCAGTGTATGTAGACTCAGAGTCCTGGTCATGTGTTGATTGCGTGATCTTCGGGCCTTCCAAAAAATTAGTTTTCCTTCCCTCACCTCTAGATACTCCCATTTCTGATATTCTCTGTTGGTGTACGTTCTATATGTAATAAAATTTCATTTAATAATAAATGTCTTAGAAAACTCTTAAATATTGGTTGGGTAGAATTCAAATAAAACAAACAAGAGAAGACACCAAACATCAATCTGTTTCTACAACAATAATAAAACGCTGGAATAATATCGAATATGTACTTAGAATGAATAAAAACAGACTGTTTCTACAAGCATGAAAATGGGAACGAAAAATATGAAGACCAAGAGAGAGACTTCATCTCCACAGAGTAACCATCAAAGAGCAACCATCAAAGAGCAACCACCAAAGAGCAACCATCAAAGAGCAACCATCAAAGAGCAACCACCAAAGAGGGTATGACTATAGGTCTCAACGACATGCAAGAATTACACACAGTAGCATTACATCTCTCGAACTGGAGAGTTCTGGTTTCTGTCATGTACACATTATTCGGTGCTTAAGTAACATAGACAGACAGACAGACAGGATGAGGTGATGTGAGAAGAGAATATAGACATCATGATGTGGGAGAATACGATGGGAAATTTGGAGTGGGTGGTGGGTGAGGATGGGGGGTTTGACTGACACATCCAACAGAGCAGTGGTCGGGGAATCCGGGTAAATTACTCCAAATTTGGCAAAATTAGAAAATTTGTGCGGCAACGAATTGTATTTTTGCTAACGCATTGACTTCCGGCAGTGATATGTCGAATGTGACATCAAAAGGTCAGAAGTGAACATGTATTTTCCCCCCTTCTGTCTCGAAAGAGTACTATCGGTGCAAACAAATATATGTTTAGTGGATGATCTGTGTCGGAACTCGCTCTGATGTATGTTCGAACATACCACATATCAATTCTGTGAGATATGCTCGGAAATTTAGTGAGGAACTTCTAGTCTTTGGGTAAAAAATGGTTAAAACAAATGATCAAATAAATTAGAAAGCCAACTCCAATAACAGATGACTACCAAATTATGAACAGATCAGACCAGGTTGTCACTCTACGCCTCAGACCAGGACACAACCTACTCCGCGGCCACATGTATACAAAGTTAAAGATTTGCAACACGGCCATGTGTACATGTGGACAGGCACTTCAGACAGTATAGTTTCTCAGACGACCGGAGCCGTCACGCGCTTGAGAACCACTGTATATATCAATTTGACACGCTTAAACAATTCGGAATCAATGAGCACCAGTCGTATGGATAATATCATGTTGTTCCATCATTTCTCTGTCTTGTTTCACATGAATTTGAGTGTATTTTGTATATTTCCTGTTTGTGTTGTTTCACGTCTGATCTAGTTTAACCCTTCCAGGTTATCTCTACATTTTGCTATGCCATGTGAACGTCAATGATGTCATTCTTGCTCCTAGTTTTTTTTTTTTGGTGTGTATGTAGTCTTGATAAAGGTTCTTTGATCGGAATGTCGATTTGTGTGTGTTTATTGCATGTGTTTACAGTGGCTAGCAAAACGTCATTACCCTCTTCCAAGAAAATACAGAACATATCTTACACAGAACTGCCCACTATACCAGACCAAAAGAATAGAACTAGATATCTGAACAAAAGCAAACTCTGACAGTCCAGCTCTGAGCATGACCAAATAAAGACCTTTCAACAGAATTAATTAGACCTTCATTATTAACGTTTTTTATTATTTTGGTGATTTCGGTTGGTCATTATTTATATACTTAGAGTAGCCTTGACTATTTTTGACATGCGATTCCAAGTATGTATGTTGTTTGTTGTTTATTTGAGAACCTAGAATTGCGAGCGATTAGATCTTACTTCCTATGTGCAGTGGGGTTTTTCTGAGCTTTCTTTCATGCCCAGGAGAATTCACCTTTCGGCTTAGTGCAATGCATATTGAAGGAGTTTTCTACTCGTAGGGGGTCCATAATTGTTGTATATATGACATGCTTCCACAAAGCTTCCATAAGAGAGCCTCAATATAACGGCGTGTCATCTACTAAGGTTTTCTGTTGCATGGGCGGTTTGTCTAATGGGCCATTGCTGAGACCCAGTAATACATGGAAAACACAAGAATAATCAAAAAAAGGAACGAATGAAGGCCTAATTAATTCTGAGACCAGGTTTCCTATACTACCGACAGTCTCCCTCTGGGGCCCTGTCCCTGTGGCCCTCTATCTGGGCTGTTAACCAAGTCATCATCATCATCAAGTGCCGTCTCCATCACGAAGGTTAGCTGTAACAGACCTCCAACATCGCCTGTCTCTTGTTTTGATGGTGCACTCTGATAGACTGTAACCTAGCTATCTTGTGATGTTATTCTCCCATTTGTATCTTTGTCTACCTCTTGCTCGCTTCCCTTTGACTTTACCCTCAAGAAAGGTCTTCAACAAGGTGCCATGTCTTTTAATGTGTCCAAAATATTGTATTTGTTGATCTTTATTTCTCTTAGTAATTCTTTCTTCATATTAAGTGTTTTTAGCACCTCTTTATTTGTTTTCTTCTCTTTCCATGATGTTCTCCCTATTCTTCTATATACCCACATCCCAAAGGCATCAATTCTGTCTTCTAATTGTTTGTTTAGTGTCCATGTTTCTGAGCCATACATTAATATAGAATAGACGCAGCATTATATAATTCTCATTTTTAGCTTGTTTGTAATTTGTTTAGATGTTATTATTTTCCTCATGTACTTTGTGGTCCCGGGTTCAATCCACGGTTGGGACAGGATATTTCTTCGGAGGTACAATCAAAATTCTTCCTGTACATGACGCGGCGTACATGTATATGGCAAAGCGGCCTTTATTTCCACAGCCCATAGAAAACCTCCCTGCGATCCTTCACAGGAAAACATGCAGTAACGAAAGTTATTGAATGTACCTTTAGCCATTCCTATTCTCCTTTTAACTTTTGTTTTACATCTGCCGTCATTTGTGACTATGTATCCAAGATATTGATAATATTTTACTTGTTGTAGTTTCTTTCCATGTATGTTTATGTTTAGCTCTTGTTCTTCTGTGACTTTGCTGCTGACCAGGTACAATTCATTATAGAAATCCTTATCAGGTTCTGACTCCAACTAGAGAACAAAGAAGAAGCAGATTCATGTACTTGGCGTCTACATTTATGTAGCTCAATCAATCAAGTGTCATGCCGACTGGCGTAGGCGATCATGTTTCTCCACGACTCTCTCTCTCTCTCTCTTGTGTTGTCAATAAGCTCGGTTGGTGAGCTTCTACCGTGCCACAATACTAGTCCATGCAGTAACTTTTCTCTTTGTCGACCTCTATCTCTTCTCCCGTTGATCTTTCCAGTGGTTATTAAGTGTTCAAGCTGTGTTCTTCTCAGCACATGCCCTAGAAACCTTGACTGTCTGCCTCTAATGTTTGATATGATTGATCTTTTTACGCCAGCATCAATGAGAACCTCTGTATTAGTTTTCTTGGCTGCCCATGGTATTTTCATCATTCTTCTCAGAAACCACATTTCTGTAGCCTCCAATTCACTTTGAATTTTCTTGTTTATAGTCCATGCTTAACATCTATAAAAAAGAATCGGTTCGATATAACATCTCAGCACCCGAATTCGGGTCTGCATTGATAGTCTTCCGTTGCAAAAAATGGTTCTCATTTTTTGGAATGCTGATTTGGCTTGTGCTGTTAGGCTCTTTATCTCACTTGAGCATCTACCTTCTGATGTTAACAGAGTGCCAAGATATTTCACTTTTTCAACTTGTGCTAATTTTGTGTTATTAATTATTATGTTGCATCTTGGTGGTGTATGTCGCTATTTATGTAGCTAGCTAATCATAATTCTACTTTATATCTATATCTCTGAACTAGTTATTGATAAATGTATAGACGATTCATCCACGAATGATTATATTTATTTTGAACTTACTTTTCAGACATACTTCTGGCCAGATTCCGGAACAGAATACAGCCCTATGCAAGATGTCTTCGTAACGATTGCCAATTTTACGATGTACACAAACAATTCCATCAACTTTATTTTGTATTGCGTCACGGGGTCACGGTTCAGAAGACAGTTAGTGCTCATGTTCACAGAATTATATCACGCGATACGGAATCTAACCCGTCGTCTGTGTCATGTCACGTGTCAATCAAGAAGGTGATTTATTTTGCAGCAATGCAATTGAACAATGCAAATATTCTATGATGGATGTCATTAACGATCGCCTCCACTAGAAGACCTCTGCACAGAATTAATTAGACCTTTATTCGTTCCGTTCCTTGATTATTGTATTGATTTCCGTTGGTCACTATTTATATTCTTGGAGTCGCGTGCCAAAAATAACCAAGGAAACTAAGAGTGCAATAGTGAAAAAGGAAACCACAATAATAATAAAATAACAAAGTAATGAATGAAGGCCTAATGAATTCTGTACAAACAGATAACAGATGATGTGACACGAAAATGGTCTGTCTTCTATTTCGTGCGGTCTTTGTTATTAACAAGTCCAATGCAGGGCTGTCAATGTTATATATTTTGCAGCAGAATTTAACAATACAAAAATTGTTTGAGTCCAGTTCAGAGTTGCCATATAGTAATAATTCATTATAGTCAAATTTAAATTAACAAATAGCCAAATATAGTCAAGGCCCGGGATATATGTTAGGGTATTCTTAAATAGATCAAAAATACGAAAATAACCAAAATATAAATTTGACGTCCAGTGACATTTTTAAATGAAAAAAATGCTATAAAATAGCCAAATTATGGCAACCCTGGTCCAATGCGCCACAAGCATCTACGTCACCTCAGTTATCCTTCAACCGTAACCTCAGTTATCCTTCAACCGTAACCTCAGTTATCCTTCAACCGTAACCTCAGTTATCCTTCAACCATAACCTCAGTTATCCTTCAACCATAACCTCAGTTATCCTTCAACCTTAACCTCAGTTATCCTTCAACCGTAACCTCAGTTATCCTTCAACCGTAACCTCAGTTATCCTTCAATCGTAACATCCGACACATTTTTGTATGATGCTCTTCTTCTTCTTCTTTTTCTGCGTTCGTTCTCAAACTCCTGCAGATAAGCAGGATATAGTCCGGAGAACGGAATGAGTGTGTCATGGTTTACATCATTGCTGCGATATCGCGCCTTTCGGTTTGACACATCCGACTTCAGCATGGCTTTGGGTCACTTACCCTATATGGGATAGGACAGCTAACTCCATCCCATAACCTCCTTAGTCGCCTTTTACGACATGCGTGGAAGGTAAACAGTGTTGCTATTCTTTGCTCCCCTTTCGGGCCCCGGCAACACATGGGCGGTATGATGCTCTAAACTGCATTACCATAGTCTTCTATTTGTCACCATATTTCTCTGCCTATATATCTCACTCACAGTGTGAGTCGTGCCTTTCTCCAGGATATTCCTTCACGTTGAACAAGCCCGTAGATAAAGGGGAGGGGTTTGGGATGTTAACCCACCCCAGGGGCGTACGGTAGATTCTCTCAGTATAATGCAAATCTTCAAAATGCTGCCCTTTAAATTAAAAAAAAATTCAATTATTGAATTATTCAAATTATATTTTGATTTTGCTGCTTATGCCGCCTCCTTACAGTGCCACCGGATGCGGCTGCCTCTCTGTACCCCAGCACTGCCCTGACCCCCCCCCCCCCCCAATCCCTTTAGCATATCATGGCATAACATGTGGAGTACTAGGAACGTGGTCAAAAGCAAAGGCGGGTAAAAAAAAGCCTTCTTGCCTCCCCCCCCCCCCCTTTACAATTCTCTTCCCTTAGCTATTTTTCACAAAACAGTCATGAGATTATTCACCAAAACAGATGACGTGAGACACGAAAACAGATGACGTGAGACACGAAAACAGATGACGTGAGACACGAATACAAACGAATTATTTTTTTATGTAGACCCCCACCCTTTTGAATAGAACATAAATACGGCCCTGAGGTAGATCCCGGAGATTCATCAATATTGACTGATCTGACGAAGGAGTACTGTCTATTTCCTGGCCACACAAACTATGCACACATTGACCAATCAGTCGCATCAAGAAAGATAATTGAAGCTGTGTGTTATCGGTGCACGGGACTTTATCGGAGAAGGGCTTGCATGAAGAATAACTACCTATCCTTAATTATATACTTCATCTCGTTTCTGCTGCCAGAATCTTTTAACCGCACATCAAGCCATAGAATAAGTTGCCCTCGTGATGTTTGACAAAGTCTCTGAATGTCAACAAGTGGTCATCTATCTTCACAGACGCACTATCTGTTCCTCGTGCTCTCAAGGGCATGCAGGACTGCAATACCTGTACTTAATCTTGTTTATGTTACCAACATGTTTTAGCCGCACATCCTGATACAGTGGAATTTCTCTATAGCGCATTCTCTTGTAACAAATATCCTTATATAACAACACTGTTCAACATTTCCAATTATATTTATTCTATATTGTTTTTACGGTATAAAACGAATTTCTGTTATTACATACATATTTTGTCAGTCCAGACCAAGTCGTTATAACAGGATCCCATTGTATATCCAATTCAGAATTTATAAATATAATTTTCTTCTTCTTCTTCTTTCGTTCACTTGAAACATGTCTATATCTGTAATTCTGTCTCCTTAATAAAACTCACTGTCTTTTGTAGTTCATACAGTGTCCCATAGAGTTTTGATTCCAGTGTTGTTTCCTCTGACCAATATGTCTGCCTCAGCGTTTCATGATAAATATAATAACATGCTATGTGATTTGTGACATCACGACAAGGCTTGACTGTAACCAAAATAATAGCTGGGAGTTTCTTTCAATTTCGAAGTTGAATACAAACACATACTGTTGTTTTTTTTTTAAATTTCAATTTGTAAATTTGATATATGTACATATTTCAAATATAGAACATAAATATAAAACGTGTTACATATTCTAGTCCACCAATTATATGCTAATTACTTCCGGTGTTATATTTATTTATACCAAAACTTGACATTAAATGTATGCATTTGATGTGTGTTTATTGTTCTTGACAAAGGTATAGTGGTCGAAACGGTTATTGTTATCTATTGTCTTTTTCTCTGCTTGTGCTGTTAAAGCGTCACAAGATTGAATGAAAATCAGTTTTCGAATTATGTCATGTGTGGTCGCTTGATATGCTGTAATATTGTGACGTCTCAGAATGTTGGTAACTCCTTCAGTCCACATTCTTCTTAGTCTTCCTAAGTATCTCGCAGTTTCAATTTTCATAGAGAGTGGTATCGTGTCTGGCTGATAAGAGTTCATTCTCATCAAGTCGCCGAACCATCTACTAAACACAGTAAATGTGCAAGACGTTTGACTTCTAAACAAAGACAGCGGATGTGTTTTTGCCATATAAAGGACTGTCCATACATTACGTCAACACTCCTCCCCCCCCTCCCCTTCACCTATCAAAAAACGTCAAGGAAATTATCTGCTTAATTATGTCAAAATAATTAGCCCCTCCCCTCTTAAAAATTTACCCAAAAAAAATACAGCAGAAAGAGTATGAGAACAAACTGCATGCTGTACTTCACATGTTTAGAAAATTGTTTCTATTTCAAACAACTTAATTGTTGTGTAAATTTGATTGTATCCTTTTATATGTTGTGTAAAATATAATTGTTATGTAAAATTTAATTTATGTGTAAAATGTAATTGTTGTGCACAATTCAATTGTGTAAAATTCAATTGTGTAAAATTCAATTGTTGTGTAAAATTTAATTATTGTGTAAAGTGGTATTGTCTGTTTCTACTTTTTCCAACCTCCTCCTATTGTCAAAAACTATCAAACACCCCCCCCCCTTTTTTTAATTGTTTACATAATTTATGGGCAGCTCCTAAAGAGACAAAATGATCAAATAATGAGCTGTGAACAGTTAGCTCTTAACACATGATGATGATGATGAAATAATCCCCAGAGCTGTGAACAGTTAGCTCTTAACACATGATGATGTTGAAATAATCCCCAGAGCTGTGAAGAGTTAGCTCTTAACACATGATGATGATGATGAAATAATCCCCAGAGCTGTGAACAGTTAGCTCTTAACAGCACATAGCCTTTCTAACAAAGTATAGGTCCTCCTCAGTTGAGTAACCTAGGTAACACTCAAACATAGGTCCTCCTCAGTTGAGTAACCTAGGTAACACTTAAACATAGGTCCTCCTCAGTTGAGTAACCTAGGTAACACTTAAACATAGGTCCTCCTCAGTTGAGTAACCTAGGTAACACTTAAACATAGGTCCTCCTCAGTTGAGTAACCTAGGTAACACTCAAACATAGGTCCTCCTCAGTTGAGTAACCTAGGTAACACTTAAACATAGGTCCTCCTCAGTTGAGTAACCTAGGTAAAACTCAAACGCATAATGCTTGCTGTATCACAGGCGTGGTTGTGGTAAGGGAGGTTTTATAGATTCATGTTTAGTCACCGAAGGGAGGAATTGCAGTGTGTCAGGATCAACCCGTCCTACTAGACTTGCAGTATATTTCTGATGGTTTGTATAGCTCTTTTGTTGTTGTTGAAATAATACTTGATTGTCATTCTACATACACCCTCCTCCCTCTGTGGCCACCTCAACAGCCCTCTCAATTTCCCGGACACCACATTGTGCTGATACCCACTGAGGTACAGTTTTACTCTTTGTTTGCTGTGTTATTTAGTTTGAGAGAGATGAAACAACGTAAGATAACTTGACTTGGACATGTAACGAAGCACAAACGGCGTAAGATTACTTGACTTGGACATGTAACGAAGCACAAACGGCGTAAGATTACTTGACTTGGACATGTAACGAAGCACAAACGGCGTAAGATAACTTGACTTGGACATTTAACGAAGCACAAACGGCGTAAGATAACTTGACTTGGACATTTAACGAAACACAAACGGCGTAAGATAACTTGACTTGGACATTTAACGAAACACAAACGGCGTAAGATCACTTGACTTGGAGATATAACGAAACACAAACGGCGTAAGATAACTTGACTTGGACATTTAACGAAACACAAACGGCGTAAGATCACTTGACTTGGACATTTAACGAAACACAAACGGCGTAAGATAACTTGACTTGGACATTTAACGAAACACAAACGGCGTAAGATAACTTGACTTGGAGATATAACGAAACACAAACGGCGTAAGATAACTTGACTTGGACATTTAACGAAACACAAACGGCGTAAGATCACTTGACTTGGAGATATAACGAAACACAAACGGAGTAAGATAACTTGACTTGGACATTTAACGAAACACAAACGGCGTAAGATAACTTGACTTGGACATTTAACGAAACACAAACGACGTAAGATTACTTGACTTGGACATATAACGAAACAGAAACGGCGTAAGATTACTTGACTTGGACATATAACGAAACAGAAACGGCGTAAGATTACTTGACTTGGACATATAACGAAACACCATCCGCCATCTAAGAATTTCCTACATGATACTGCAAAAGAGAAAAACTTTTACAGACACCCTGAACAATTATTAATTTACTGTATGGATCACTAAGTCTATTTTAGAAGATCAAATTTAAAGAATGTCGATGTGCTGCCAAGAGTAGATCAACTCATCAGCATTTGGATGTCGACAACAACGACAAAGGAACAACTGAGGGTGTTAGGTGAAGAGGTGGTTGAAAAAAGCAAAGCTTGATAACATCAAAGAATAGTCGGGGCGTGATTTTTCCACATTCGTCCGTACGGCCGAAGGTAGGGATGTTTGGTGGGAGTTTTGTGCTGATGTTTCCTGTGTGACGTTCCTACTACCATAACGGGTTACTCTCTCTAAGTGGCGTGTCCTTTGCAGAACGTTGTCCTCACTGCCGCTCTGTAAGCCCCACGGTTCTGTGCGAGCTGCCCAGCTTCTTCCAGTGTCATAAGTGTCTTCCAGTGTTCAGAATGTTTTCAATGCCACATGTCCATCGTAGTCTTGGTCTGCTTTTTGTTCTCTTTCCTGTCATTTACTACCTTTTTTAGTCCTAGATACAAAATGGCTACCGTAAGTTTGTTAGAGATGTATAATTCTGTTAAAGTTACGACGACTGTTGCCGGAGGCGGCGATTTTCTTGTAGCACAGTGAGAGCACCCCCCCCCCCCCCCACCTTTTCCCCGAATCTGTTCGTCATTCACTAAACGACCAATCCATACAACTCTAAAATAAAAAATCTCGAACCCGAACCACTGTTCGGTAATTATGGCTGTGTTGTTAGAACGTCGTTCTAGGCCCTTGAGGTCCCGGGTTCAATGCACGGTTGGGACAGGATTTTTTCTTTCGGAGGCACAATCAAAATCCTTCCTGTACATGTCGCGACGTCTGCTATGGCAAAGTGGCCTTTATTTTCACAGCCCATAGAAAACCTTCCTGCACTCCTTCACATGAAAACATGCAAAAAGAAAAACAAGTGTAACATTTTGTAGGAAAAAAATTGCCCATAATTCGTATTACCTTTCGTATAAGTAGGTCCTGGATATGTCATGGAACCATTTTTGACAGATGACTTTAACAGCGTTTAAGTGAAGATAGGGCTTAGTCCGGCCAACAGATCCTGGAAATTAAGACTGGTAGGGCTATCTCTTAAAACGAGCAGGACCACAGTCCTGCCCAAGCAAGCACAGGTGCAGAAGTCAGAGATACCAGGCCGAGATGTGCACCACCAGCCATGGTAGCCTATTTATGCAACTCGCGTTGCAAATGAAGACAAATAAATATGAAAAGTGGGTGACATCAAGATCACGTGTGAACATAAAATTTGGTACGCGTGTGACATTGAGTTATGTCATATGAGACGCGCGTACGTTGAACGTGTTAATTGAACAAGCGGAAGACATACAAAGCGCGTCAGCCTGTGATAATTATTTATAGATTATGGAAAGGAAACTCTTCGATCTTATTGGTTATTTCCCATTCTTCGAAGTTGAAACCAAGCCCAAAGGTGCCGTGCAAGTCTTAGAAGAATCGTTTCTATTGTTGACTGATTACTTGTTCATATTGACGCCTGTAATCGAATATGCAGATCCTGTGCTGACATCCTGTAAACAGAAGAATAAGGACAAAAACGTACTGTTGTTGGGATCTTTGGTCACAGATTTACTGTACCAAACACAAGATTATGAATGTATACAAACTGGAAAAGGATTGGAATATGGTGTGAAGGAGGAAGAGAGAAATATAGTCTTAAGCACAAAAAAGCGTAGAGGACTGACATGATTGTAATCAGATTTTTCATATGTACACCGCCCTTTCGCGAGATAAGACTCCAGTGTCGAGAAAGCAACCCGAAACTGAAAGTGAGGGGGGGGGGAGTGTAACACTGGACAAATATCAAAAATAAAAGAAACAGGTATATGCCTAAGTGTTAACAAATATTAGTCAATAAAATAAACTAGCAGCGAGACACAGTGACAGGCGACGTTTCGACTAAAAGCCTTTATCGGGACAAAAGACAAAAAAAACGTTGGGGAAAAAGTACATATGAGGATCGTAGGAGCAAGCCGTTAAATCGCAGTAAGAAACATGTGGTAGGGAACAAAACGATCAAAGCTGGGTCCTGATGAAGGCTATTAATCAAAACACCGTCCGCCTCTTTCAACAGAGCAGCACTTCTCATATTGAAATCACCACTCAAAGTACTACATGTAATACCTTTACACTAGAATTTCATAAATTCCAGCGATAATCCCTGATATCCAATTAAATGTTACTGTAAGCATGATGTCAGAGTCCTGTATCGAACCAAGTACAGTACAGATATCTTTACAATGGCGCTGACACGCTATGACGAGATATTTAGCCATTTTATTTTAAATTGTGTTTCCTTGATATTTCTTGATAAAGGCACTTTGTGGTTTTCAAATGGTTTTCACACGCTTCCAGACTACCGACATATAGCATGCCACAAAATATGTATGTACTAACAGAAATTATATATACAGTTGAATCCCGTTATAACAACGTGGTCCGGATCGATTAAATATGTATGTAATAACAGAAATTATATATAGAGTTGAATCCCGTTATAACAATGTGGTCCAGATATATTAAATATGTATGTAATAAAAGAAATTATATATACAGTTGAATCCCATTATAACAACGTGGTCCAGATCGATTTTCTTCTTCTTTCGTTCACTTGAAACATGTCTATATCTGTAATTCTGTCTCCTTAATAAAACTCACTGTCTTTTGTAGTTCATACAGTGTCCCATAGAGCTTTGATTCCAGTGTTGTTTCCTCTGGCCAATATGTCTGCCTCAGCGTTTCATGCTCAGAACACTCTTGAAGTATATGTTTGGCACTCTGTGCTGCCTGTCCACATGTACACATGGCCGTGTTGCCAATCTTGAACTTTGTATACATGTGACTGCGGAGTCGGTTGTGTCCTGTTCTGAGACGTAGAATTATAACTTGTTCTGATCTGTTCATAATGTGATAGTCATCTAGTGTTGGTGTTTGTGGCTTTCTTATTGACTTTATCATCTGTTTTTTCTGATGGTAGGTGATTGGTATATCTGGTTGGTCTTCGGCAGCACCTTCCTTAGCCAGTTGGTCTGTTTTTTTCATGTCCTGGTATTCCACAGTGAGAGGGTATCCACTGCATGGTTACCCTATACTGGTAAGACAATTCGCTAAGTAGTTTTTTCAAGTCTGTTAGTTTTCCAGACTGGAGATCTTGAAGCACTGACCTTGCATCTGTCAGGAATACCACAGGCTGTAGGTCAGAGTTGTAGTTCAGCAGTTTTTTAGCTGCCACACTAATTGCCTGGATTTCTGCATCATAATTATTGCAGAATTTTCATGTTGGTGTTCTGATTGTATCTCTAGGCTTGTGTGGATATTCTATATATACACCTGCACCTCCATTCCTCGCGGCATTCTGTGCTGACCCATCTGTGTATACTCTGTCCAGATCGATGAAATATGTATGTAATAACAGAAATTCTCTATATACAGTGCAAACAATAAAGAATAAATATAATTGGGGATTTAGAAAAGTGTTGTTAAATAGGAAAATTTGTTATAAAAGGATGCGCTATAAAGGGATGCTATTGTATTACTAATCATTATGGTATCACTTTCAATTTGTGTAACTGAGGCTCCTCTCTTTCTGTGTCAGCAACCTTATGGCATCTTTATCATTAGTTAATATATTTCACCACACACAAAAATAAAACGTTGCAGCCAAAATATGATACATACACTTTTTATTTCAAAAGAAAATATTAGGCACTATCTGACAGTTATTTTCAACCTTTTTTTACCAGTGGCCACTTTTGTGAAAAATCTTAAATTCCTCTTTCCACCTCCCCCCCCCCCCCTCTTCCGGTTACTTCTTCTTCTGCGTTCGTTCTTAAACTCCTGCAGATTAGCAGGATGTAGTCCGGAGAACGGAATGAGTTGTGTCATGGTTTACAGCATTGATGCGATACCTGCGCCTTTCGGCCTGACACATCCGACTTCAGCATGGCATTGGGTCACTGACCATATATGGGATGGGACAGTCAACTCCATCCAATAACCTCCATAGTCTCATCTTACGACATGCATGGAAGGTAAACAGTGTTGCTATTCTTTGCTCCCTTTTCGGTCCCCGGTAAACCATGGGCTTTCCAGTTACTAAAAAGGTCATCGCTTTTTTTTATCTATATACATGCAATTTTTTTTGTTTATCGTTCTTCTTTTTCTTCCTTGTTCTCAAGTTGAAATCATACGCTTATATGGATTTTATCAATGAAATAAACTGTGGTCACCATCCCTAAAACAGGGCTGTAGAGCTTGTCCATCTCAACTGTTTCGGGTGGCCATAATCTTCTTCTTGTGGTGTCACACAGTGGGCAGTTCTGTAAAATGTTTTGTGTCTACTGGAGATTGCCCACATGATTACATACCAGTGTCACCAACTCCAAACTTCCAGTGTTGATTGCCTTTCGTCCAAACCTGTAGTTAGTTTATCATTCAAGTAACCCCGAACACTCTCTTCTCTCCCCCCCCCCTCTAATTTCTAAAGATTTTTCTATGGCTTTATTCTAAAAACCACTAATCTATGTCACTTGTTGATCCACCCATCCTTCTGAAACAACGCCAGTATTTGTTCTATGACTTCCTGTACAGTTACCACTATTTCCAGAGATACGGCAGCTCTATGACAGTCTGTAGTATAGAAGACCTCTGTACAGAAAGTAAACAAGCCTTCATTCGTTACGTTTTTTTTATTATTACCGTGTTTTCATTGGTCACTATTTATATACTTGGAATCGCCTTGGCTATTTTTGGCATGTGATTCCAAGTATATAAATAGTCACCAATGAAAATCACAATAAAAGAAAAAAGTAATGAACGAAGGATTGTTTACTTTTAGTGCAGAGGTCTTCTATATTTCAACCGGTCACAGTAATATTATTCTATGATCCCTTTTTATGCCCTTCAACACACAAGAGTTCGCTAATACAGTAATTCTTAATCAATGTACACCATTATCAATAAATTTACAGAAAGCGCACTGACAGTGGTACGTCCATGAATTTCAGCTCCACCTTCACTATAAGAACAAGGGAGCTCTGGTCTGTGTATTTACCCGTGTCAATATTTGAGTAAAGTTAGATAATTAGATCCTTGATTGCTTCCCTTTGTACGGTCTGTTTGCTGTCACCACTTGTTCCTCAGTCGTTTTATCTCAACTTCAGATTACTTGTAATTTGGGTACAGAATTTTACTTGAATAATTCTTTATCAGTTTGTGCCTTTCTTATTCTTTTGTGTTCGTTCTCAAACTCCTGCAGGTTATCAGAATGTTGTCCAGAGAATTGAATGCATTGTGCCATAGTTTACTGCAATATCTACTCCTTTCCGCCAGATAATTCGAACTTTAGCACAGCTGCTGGGTCACTGTGACACTATATGAGATGGGAAACCAACTCCACCCCAATATCTCCTTAGTCGCCTCTTACGACATGCATGGAAGGTAAACAGGGTTGCTATTCTTTGCTCCCGTCCTGCAACACATGGGAGTTGTCTACTTTCATAGATGTGGTCTCATTTTCCTCTATGTTGATTATTGTTTGTTCTGTTAATTATTGTTTCTTGTATATTAATTACTGTTTGTTGTACGTTAATTGTTTGTTCTATGGTGATGTGTTAATTATTGATTATTCTATATAAATTATTGTTCTATGCTAATATGTGTTAACTTTTGTTTATTCTATGTTATGTGTTCATTATTATTTGTTCTATGTTATTAACTGTTTTCTCTATAGTAATTATTGATTTTCGCATTTTAATTATGTGCACTGGAATGCCTCCCTTCAGGGACTAAACATCCATCCATAAACCCCCCCCCCCCCCATCACATCTATGCTTGCGAGAACTCATATGAGTCTGGGTGTCTCCTCAGTTACAAAACTGAGAAGAACCTGTGTTTTTTTAGAAAGGCTATTGACTGTAAAGCTCACAGCTAACGAGATTACTTCATCCTCATGTGTCAGGAGCAGGAAGTGATAGCGAAAAATAGGACATGATGGATGAGGTTTGTTGAAACATATGCTGCACAGGAAGATTGAAGGTTTATAGATGCTGCACTGGGAGATTGAAGGTTTATAGATGCTGCACTGGGAGATTGAAGGTTTATAGATGCTGCACAGGAAGATTGAAGGTTTATAGATGCTGCACAGGAAGATTGAAGGTTTATAGATGCTGCACTGGGAGATTGAAGGTTTATAGATGCTGCACTGGGAGATTGAAGGTTTATAGATGCTTCACTGGGAGATTGAAGGTTTATAGGTGCTTCACTGGGAGATTGAAGGTTTATAGATGCTGCACAGGGAGATTGAAGATTTATAGATGCTGCACAGGGAGATTGAAGGTTTATAGATGCTGCACAGGAAGATTGAAGGTTTATAGATGCTGCACTAGGAGATTGAAGGTTTATAGATGCTGCACAGGAATATTGAAGGTTTATAGATGCTGCACTGGGAGATTGAAGGTTTATAGATGCTGCACAGGAAGATTGAAGGTTTATAGATGCTGCACTGGGAGATTGAAGGTTTATAGATGCTGCACAGGGAGATTGAAGGTTTATAGATGCTGCACAGGGAGATTGAAGGTTTATAGATGCTGCACTGGGAGATTGAAGGTTTATAGATGCTGCACTGGGAGATTGAAGGTTTATAGATGCTGCACAGGAAGATTGAAGGTTTATAGATGCTGCACAGGAAGATTGAAGGTTTATAGATGCTGCACTGGGAGATTGAAGGTTTATAGATGCTGCACTGGGAGATTGAAGGTTTATAGATGCTGCACAGGAAGATTGAAGGTTTACAGATGCTGCACTGGGAGATTTTAGGTTTATAGATGCTGCACAGGAAGATGGAAGGTTTATAGATGCTGCACTGGGAGATTGAAGGTTTATAGATAGATATTTTCTAGAGATACTGGTGACAATTGTTTCCAGGATGTTACAAACAGTTTAATAAGTTTTTAGTCCGCTGAAGATGGATGTGTTGGGCCATTTGTGTAAATAAAACGGACATACGTCACATTTCCAGGACTACATCCTGCTGGAAATCTAGTGGGATGATTGTTCTGCTACAAGAGAGATCCAATGGGAGTTTGAGAATGAACGCTGAAGAAGTCTTTTTTACCAAAAGCTTATAAACATCAAAGCTAGTAAAATGTGGTCAAAGACCAAGGTACATGGTTGTTAGCATTGTGCGTATGTTCCAAGACTTTTGAAACACTTATAAGTGACAGATTCGAACACAAAGGGTACAAGTAAAGCAAAGGTCACTGCAAAGAAGTAGTGATGTGATTCATCTACCAGTGGTCAACTCTACCTGAACAACTAAAACATGTTTTAAAAAACTGTCTGAAAGATTAGAGGCCAGACATAAGAGAACTCATAGTTCTGTAGAGGAACTCTCAGCATTTCTTCTTCTTCTACATTCATTCTCAAATTCCTGCACATAAGCAGGATGTAGTCCATAGAACGGTATGCACATCATGGTTTACAGCTATGTGAGATCAGTAATGGATTATAACCTTCCTCTCCAGACCATTGTGAGCAACACTATCTCAGGACACACAAAAAAGTACTTACTGACACTTGGAAACAAACAAACAAGACTAAAACAACTGTTTCTACTGGATATATACAGAGAAGAGGATGACAAACACAATCTATCGTAACAGAGAAACCTGGAAAACAGATAACTCGGACCACATCTTGGGAGAACTTCCACCATGATACCAACCATCTAAAGTCTTTACTTTTGCAGACACCCTCAAGTCACTAACTGACTGTATGGATCACTAAGTCAACTTGCAGACACCCTCAAGTCACTAACTGACTGTATGGATCACTAAGACAACTTGCAGACACCCTCAAGTCACTAACTGACTGTATGGATCGCTAAGTCAACTTCAGAAGACTTGTACTTTTTTAAGAACGGCATTGTAATGATAAGAGTAGAATTACTCATCAGCATTGTAATGATAAGAGTAGAATTACTCATCAGCATTGTAATGATAAGAGTAGAATTACTCATCAGCATTGTAATGATAAGAGTAGAATTACTCATCAGCATTGTAATGATAAGAGTAGAATTACTCATCAGCATTTGGATATCTGCAACAATAACACGACAACATGAACAGGTTTTTTGACAAACACTGGTACACAATGATACTCCACCTGCTCATCAACTTGTCTGTTGTCACAACATGTTCCATCTATCTTCTTCTCATGACGTGCCCACAAAATGTGGACTGTCTTTTCTGATGCATGTTAAGAGCTATCTTTTCTAATTAACCCCTTAGCTCTGGGGGTATCCCTAAGGATACAATGAGGGGTTGTCTCCATTTTGCTTCTAAGTTTCCCAGGGAAACAATTCCTCTGGATGTTTTATAAGCTTCCAGACATATATTTCCCCCGGAAAACTAAGAAGAGAAAGATCTCTGCAAAATGGCTGTGGTTTTTCATTGTATCCTTAAGAATACCTCCGCAGCTAAGGGGTTCTTCTTCTTCAGCTTTCATTTTCAAACTCCCACTGGATAGCCCTTGTAGTAGGACCATGGTCCTGCTAGATTTCCAGCAGGATGTAGTCCAGAGAATGGACATGCGTTGTGTCGCCGTTTGATCTGTGCCAATGGCCCGACACATCCTTCTTCTTCGGCGGCGCTAAGGGGTTAACTTCTTTGAATGTGTCTTCAAGGGTACATAACATTTCTTATACTGTGCAGCAATGCTTATTTACTATCAAAACATGGATCGTAACCCCTGTCACATCTATTCATATTGTCATATTGTCTTTGGATCTTGTCATAAAATAAAACATTACTTAAGAAAGTGTGTGTATGTAACTGGAGATGTGTTTTTAATAGGGTATCACAACTTGACCAGTGTCCCAGCACAACAAGTCAGTTAATACACAAATGGTACAAGTGTAAGCTCACAAAATCACAGATTCAATGATTGTCAATCACTGAAAAAAAAGCACTAATAAATTGTGCCTATAAATAAACAAAAATATGAAAACATTGTACATGTCGTAAGAATTATGACAAGATGTCACTGACCATGTATAAAGTAATGAGAGCTAAAACTGCACATGTGTAAAGTAATGAGAGCTAAAACTGTGCATGTGTCAAGTAATGAGAGCTAACACTGTGCATGTGTAAAGTAATGAGAGCTAAAACTGTACATGTGTAAAGTAATGAGAGCTAAAACTGTGCATGTGTAAAGTAATGAGAGCTAAAACTGTGCATGTGTAAAGTAATGAGAGCTAAAACTGTGCATGTGTAAAGTAATGAGAGCTAAAACTGTACATGTGTAAAGTAATGAGAGCTAAAACTGTACATGTGTAAAGTAATGAGAGCTAAAACTGTGTTCAAATGACTGTTTTAAATATAAGTAGATTGAAAATAAATTAAATAAATACAAATTGTGCTTAAACAAAAACTGAACAAATATATATTTTATGACTTTTATGTTTTGATCTCTTTCTGACACATAATGATGATGATTGAACCCCAGGGAGTAC
The DNA here is from genome assembly GCA_034231615.1 of Meghimatium bilineatum. Taxonomy (NCBI): domain Eukaryota; kingdom Metazoa; phylum Mollusca; class Gastropoda; order Stylommatophora; family Philomycidae; genus Meghimatium; species Meghimatium bilineatum. The sequence goes on along the minus strand of CM067309.1, from coordinate 39,361,346 downwards.
CAATTTGTCACACATGTTCTCCATGTCAGGTGTGTATGGTGTTTTACTTCCAGCTCTAGTGCTGTTCTCAATGTCAGGTGTGTATGGTGTTTTACATGGCAGGTGGTCATTACCATTCTTTGCAACCTCTTTCAAGCCCCAACTGATTTTATTACAAAGAAAATGGCACAGGCAAAGATTCCCAATGTAACTTTTTTTTGTGACAGCACTGGCAAATAGGATGTAACAATTCCACTGAGAATGTATACAAGTACACAATGTAACACTGCAACTGAGGATGTACACAAGTACACGATGAAACACTGCAACTGAGGATGTACACAAGTACACGATGAAACACTGCCACTGAGAATGTACACAAGTACACAATGTAACACTGCCACTGAGGATGTACACAAGTACACAATGTAACACCGCCACTGAGAATGTACACAAGTACACAATGTAACACTGCCACTGAGAATGTACACAAGTACACGATGTAACACTGCCACTGAGAATGTACACAAGTACCAAAGTACACAATGTAACACTGCCACTGAGAATGTACACAAGTACACAATGTAACACTGCCACTGAGAATGTGCAAAAGTACCAAATTACACAATGTAACACTGCCACTGAGAATGTACACAAGTACACAATGTAACACTGCCACTGAGAATGTACACAAGTACACAATGTAACACTGCCACTGAGAATGTAATTAAAATTAATTGATAAACATAATGAAACTGTGTGAAAATATTCTGCAAATATTGCACAGCCATAACTAGCGGAGATTGTGCAAGAGGTGCTGGGTGTCTGCCTCCACTAGTCCAGACCTGTCAGAGACAATCTAATCTACTCATACTAACCCACTACCTAGATCAGTAATAGCAGGAGATCTCAGTTATATAGCTTCTTCTGTGGAATGAACTGACAGCAACAATGGTGGTAGAGATCCATGACTGCCTATGCAAATGAGCACAGAAATAGTCAATATTGGTATTTCTAATGGTTGCTTGACTACCCACATCCCCTCCCCTCTAAGAAGGAGACCTTTGCCAGTGTATTGTCAGATTTTTAAAAAAAGAACACACACATAGAACACTTTGAATTGTCATTAAAGGAGTTTTGGGATGTGATTGGTTGTCCTATCCCACAAAAAGTAGAAGTCAGCTAGAAGTCATTCTCAAGTCGGATGTGCCAGGTAGAAAGGTGCAGATATTGCAGCTAAGCTGTTTACCATGAGATAATGCATTTTGTTTCCCAGTCTACATCCTAGTAACCTGCAGGAGTTTAGGAACAAACAAACACAGAAAAAGAAATAAAAAAACTTCTTGTGAAAGCATTGTACCCGGTATACATCTGAGAATTAAAGAGTCCTCTGGTTATGAAAGAAAGCTCTGGAGAGCACTATTCCCACCCTTGCACATCAGAACAAGAGCTTCGAAAAGGTTGAAATGGTGAAGAGGATGGACTTCTTTGTACTCATGTTATCTCATATGTACCTCAACCTCTTGAACACAAAGCGAACAGCTTAACCACTGTCAAGGAGACATACCCCCTCCCCCGCCCCCCTCCAAAAAAAAAGAGACTTCATCACTTGCAATTCCTGGGATTTCAATACTCGAGAAATATTCTCAATAAAATAAAAGTCAATGCGGACTTTTCACAATGCAGATTCTGGAGTTAAATTCACTCTTGAAATGATGAGGGAGAAAAAATACAATATGGTAGACACATGGCAATATAAATATAAACAAACAATGTTAGAAATTTGTTGACAAATAGTTATCACATAAACGTATATCAAATAATGACATTACAAACAGACAACGGTAACATGCCAATAAAAAAAGTGTACAAATGTCATGGGTGAGCAATATCAACTGTTAGATAGTATAGTCACAATCAGGGAACAGCTGTATCAAAACAGGCAGTGTAGTGTCTAATCCACTCAGTCACAATCAGGGAACAGCTGTATCAAAACAGGTAGTGTAGTGTCTAATCCACTCAGTCACAATCAGGGAACAGCTGTATCAAAACAGGCAGTGTAGTGTCTAATCCACTCAGTCACAATCAGGGAACAGCTGTATCAAAACAGGTAGTGTAGTGTCTAATCCACTCAGTCACAATCAGGGAACAGCTGTATCAAAACAGGTAGTGTAGTGTCTAATCCACTCAGTCACAATCAGGGAACAGTTGTATCAAAACAGGTAGTGTAGTGTCTAATCCACTCAGTCACAATCAGGGAACAGCTGTATCAAAACAGGTAGTGTAGTGTCTAATCCACTCAGTCACAATCAGGGAACAGCTGTATCAAAACAGGTAGTGTAGTGTCTAATCCACTCAGTCACAATCAGGGAACAGCTGTATCAAAACAGGTAGTGTAGTGTCTAATCCACTCAGTCACAATCAGGGAACAGCTGTATCAAAACAGGTAGTGTAGTGTCTAATCCACTCAGTCACAATCAGGGAACAGCTGTATCAAAACAGGTAGTGTAGTGTCTAATCCACTCAGTCACAATCAGGGAACAGCTGTATCAAAACAGGTAGTGTAGTGTCTAATCCACTCAGTCACAATCAGGGAACAGCTGTATCAAAACAGGTAGTGTAGTGTCTAATCCACTCAGTCACAATCAGGGAACAGCTGTATCAAAACAGGTAGTGTAGTGTCTAATCCACTCAGTCACAATCAGGGAACAGCTGTATCAAAACAGGTAGTGTAGTGTCTAATCCACTCAGTCACAATCAGGGAACAGCTGTATCAAAACAGGCAGTGTAGTGTCTAATCCACTCAGTCACAATCAGGGAACAGCTGTATCAAAACAGGTAGTGTAGTGTCTAATCCACTCAGTCACAATCAGGGAACAGCTGTATCAAAACAGGTAGTGTAGTGTCTAATCCACTCAGTCACAATCAGGGAACAGCTGTATCAAAACAGGTAGTGTAGTGTCTAATCCACTCAGTCACAATCAGGGAACAGCTGTATCAAAACAGGTAGTGTAGTGTCTAATCCACTCAGTCACAATCAGGGAACAGCTGTATCAAAACAGGTAGTGTAGTGTCTAATCCACTCAGTCACAATCAGGGAACAGCTGTATCAAAACAGGTAGTGTAGTGTCTAATCCACTCAGTCACAATCAGGGAACAGCTGTATCAAAACAGGCAGTGTAGTGTCTAATCCACTCAGTCACAATCAGGGAACAGCTGTATCAAAACAGGCAGTGTAGTGTCTAATCCACTCAGTCACAATCAGGGAACAGCTGTATCAAAACAGGTAGTGTAGTGTCTAATCCACTCAGTCACAATCAGGGAACAGCTGTATCAAAACAGGCAGTGTAGTGTCTAATCCACTCAGTCACAATCAGGGAACAGCTGTATCAAAACAGGCAGTGTAGTGTCTAATCCACTCAGTCACAATCAGGGAACAGCTGTATCAAAACAGGTAGTGTAGTGTCTAATCCACTCAGTCACAATCAGGGAACAGCTGTATCAAAACAGGCAGTGTAGTGTCTAATCCACTCAGTCACAATCAGGGAACAGCTGTATCAAAACAGGTAGTGTAGTGTCTAATCCACTCAGTCACAATCAGGGAACAGCTGTATCAAAACAGGCAGTGTAGTGTCTAATCCACTCGCTCACCAATCACATGATCTAAGTTTCAAATTAATTCACTAATCATGATTTTCAAGAAAAATAACTTGTATTCCACACAGCCACCAGGAAATAGGTACATATTTCATGCTATGGGTAGGTCAAGAAATGGCATCGCTACCGAATGAGTGCTGAAAGTGACGTTAGTTAGGTAGTTTCTACATGCTGAAGTCAGATGTGTCAGCTAAGCACTTATAGGAAACCATGTGCTTCTGACGCCAGTTCATAGCACAGCTTACTTTCACTAATTAGTTATAGACTAGAAGGCAGGTAATTAACAGGACATATCTCCACCCGTAGTTTACACCTAGCTTCAAATCAAGCTGAATGTGACATAACTTTGTAACATCAAGCTGAATGTGACATAACTTTGTAACATCAAGCTGAATGTGACATAACTTTGTAACATCAAGCTGAATGTGACATAACTTTGTAACATCAAGCTGAATGTGACATAACTTTGTAACATCAAGCTGAATGTGACATAACTTTGTAACATCAAGCTGAATGTGACATAACTTTGTAACATCAAGCTAAATGTGACTGTCATCTAGCAATCTATAACTTTCTTCGCATGTGAAAAAATCCATGTGGGTGTCTGCATAAAAGTATACAAAATGTTTCATGTAAAAAAAAAAAAAGATTTAAAAAAAATATATCTTTCACTAGCATTGTTGGTGCTACATTCACTAGCGTTGTCGGTGATACATTTCCTTAGCTATACCTCTAGTTAACATTAAGGTAAATGTGACGAACACCATGTAACATACACCATGTAACATCAAGCTGAATGTGACAATCACATTGCACATTGGGGGGTGGTGGTGTGTATGTGTGTCAGTGCTTGCAGTCGAGTCGGCTTAACGCTATAGAATGAGTGTATACAGTATTTCTTCATGTCATTTAATACATTTTGTGAAAACTTTGTATTCTCTGTGGCTCCCTATTATATAACAATATTCTACATCTACCAGTGACCATACACTCTTCCTGACAAACAATCAAATATATTTATAATATATGTATTGCATGAGCAATGATTTTGATTAAAATTCCAGGAAGACAGCCAATTTTTCTATATGCAAACATACTCTTGCACACGCAGTGCAGGCACACAAACACACCTATACATATATACAGTAGGTAGGTTGACATTTATCAGTAAAATGAAGCACTAGTCCAGAGGAAACATTAATTACAAGATAAAACTGTACATCAAATAATGTACATTCACAACAAGTTAGGATTGTAGTCAAAAAATGTTCTACATGCACAACAAGTTAGGATTGTAGTCAAAAAATGTTCTACATGCACAACAAGTTAGGATTGTAATAAAAAAATGTTCTACATGCACAACAAGTTAGGATTGTAGTCAAAAAATGTTCTACATTCACAACAAGTTAGGATTGTAGTCAAAAAATGTTCTACATTCACAACAAGTTAGGATTGTAGTCAAAAAATGTTCTACATTCACAACAAGTTAGGATTGTAGTCAAAAAATGTTCTACATGCACAAGTTAGGATTGTAGTCAAAAAATGTTCTACATGCACAAGTTAGGATTGTAGTCAAAAAAATGTTCTACATGCACAACAAGTTAGGATTGTAGTCAAAAAATGTTCTACATGCACAGCATGTTAGAATTATATACTTCAAAAATATTTCATATTCCCAACAAATATGGTAAAAATATTCTACATTCACAACAGGTTAGAAATATACTTCATAAAATGTTCTCTATTTACAATAAATAACGACTGTCCTTTAAATATTGTTCTTCATTTTCTTTTGGTTCTCAAACTGGAGAATGAAATGTGATGTGTCAAGGTTGAGAACTTGGCTGCAATATCTGCACCTTTTGACCTGACATAACCGATATTAGCATGGTTTTTGAGTCACTTTATTTTCTATTGAATAGGGCAGTCAACTCCCGCCCCATAAACCCCAACTGCTCTCCAGTTGTTTTTTGCATGGATTTCTCAATGACACTAAATATTTGATAAGCTGTCGTTGGTCACACAATATACTCTATATAAAATATAATGCTAGATGTAGACCACAAGTTAAACAGCCCTGCTGTATGGGATGGGGGAAGCTAACCTTATGTCAAACAGTCTTCTTCATTCACTCTCAAACTCCTGCAGATTAGCAGGATGTAATCCAGAGAATGGAATGAGTTGTGACATGGTTTACAGCTTGGCTCTGATATGTGTATTTTTTACCTGACAATGTCAACGTGACTTCTATATATCTGACTTCAGCATAGCTTTGGGTCTCTGACTTTCTGTGGGATAGCAAACCATGTCTCTTAACATTCTACGAGGCGTGTTCAAATGAAAACGGGACTTGTTACACCACGCGTGATAGAGCGCACTGATATTGATGACATTTTGCACTAGTAATGAGTATCCAATAATTTACATACGGTCACGTGTTCATCTTCCCAGCATGCATATGTGCTGCAGAAGACTGTTAACAATATGGCGGGTGTGATTCCGAACCCGTCCAAAGTGAATCAGCGTGCTGTGATCCAGTTTCTTTCATTTGAAGGATGTCAAGCAGTAGACATTCATCGGAGAATGAAGGCAGCATATGGTGACAAATGTTTGTCGAGGACCAGAGTGATGGAGTGGGTGCGTATGTTTAAAGACGGACGTGAGTTAACGGCAGATCTTGCACGGCCAGGTCAGGCGCATATTGTTGCAACAGAAGAAGCCATAGCCGTGCTTGATAAAGCAGTACTGACTGACCGTCGTCGGAGCATTCGTTCGCTTGCAGAAGAATTCCATATGTCAATTGGGACAGCCCACATGGTTGTTCGGAAGAAATTGAACTATCGGAAGGTGTGTTCACAGTGGGTCCCACGGATGTTGACTGACCACCATAAGGAAGAACGGATGGGGTGGAGTTTGAACCACCTGATGCGTTACAGGGCAGAGGGTGATGCATTTCTGTTGAGCATTGTGGCAGGTGATGAATCGTGGTGCCACCACTATGAACCGAGCAGCAAAATTGACAGCATGCAATGGAAACATCCAGGTTCACCAAAACCCCAAAAAATTAAAGACACAGGTTTCTGCTGGGAAGGTTATGGTGACTGCATTTTTTCAAAAACCATGAAGGGCTTTTGTTGACTGATTTTAAGGAACCTGGTGTCAACATCAATGCCGCCCATTATAAAGACACTTTAGACAAGCTGCATAAGGCCATCAAGGCTAAGCGACCAGGCAGACTTTCTCAAGGTGTGATTCTTCTCCACGACAACGCTCGTCCGCACGTCGCAAAAATTGTGCAGGAAACATTGGCAAAGAAGAATTGGGAAGTTCTTCATCACCCAGCCTATAGTCCCGATTTATCCCCGTGTGATTTCCATTTGTTCGGACCGTTGAAGAAAGCACTAAAGGGACAGCGATTCAACAGCGACGCAGACGTGAAGACAGCGGTGACCACATGGTTCAGAGAACAGCCACGCAACTTTTTCTCGGACGGCATTCGACGTCTACCTAAACAGTGGGATGCTTGCCTAAATGCATACGGAGATTTTTTCTGATGAACCCAGGTGCATTCTTATTCACAAGTGGTTGCTTTGTTCAATTCCGTTGAAAATATTAAATTGCGTATGATACTTTTTAAATAAATCCACAAGTCCCGTTTTCATTTGAACACGCCTCGTAAGTCACCTTCTGTGACATGTATTATAAATCCATGTTGCTATTATTTACCTCCCCCCCCCCCTTTTTGGAGCCCGTAATCCACAGAGATCACGCAGCTATTGTTACTGTCCTGGATTATGTAAATATAAATACAGTGTTAATGGATTGCAATTGTAGAACTGCAGAAGTCTGAGATTCATTTCAAACATGATCTAAGTAATATATTTATTACCATTTCTTAAACACTAAAAATTCAAATTACTCACCAGAACAATATATATATATATATATAATACACAAAATTTCTGTGAATATATTATTATTTTTCATCTGTGAGCAAAGTGAATTATTCATTGCTGAATAGTTTGGTATATCAAACATGGGTACTTGTAAGGAATCTGTATGCAAAACATAGAAAGTGTTTCAACTGGGTTTCCATAAATGATATAAATGCACTTAAATGACATAAATCACTTTGATAAATATGTGCTTTGCTTTGTTGTCGTTTCTTTGGTTCGTTCTCAAACACCTACTTGAAGATCTCTCTTGCAGCAGGACAATGGTTCTTCTGGATTTCAAGCAGGATGTAGTCCAGGGAATGGAAAGGTGTAGTGTCACTGTTTTATTTGCACCAATAATCCAGCAGATCTGGCTTCAGCATGAAAACTAATACATTCAGTGTTTGACCACTTCTACTGAACCTCTGCAGCCAGATTGATAGTTGCCATACAAGAGAGCTGGTTCACGTACTGTACACCAACCTGAAAGCTAACCACAGTCAAACATGCTTGACTTTTTTTGCCAATGTAGGTATCATGACGAAGACAATCACAAACGTCAACTCTACTGTTTTATTTATGATATGCTCAAGTTTTATAACAAAATCTTGAAACATATTAAAATTAAGATGACATAAAACACATTCAAGAAATATGCACCCAAACCATTAAAACATGTTGGAGGTCTCCAAGGAACAAAATAGTCAACATAAACAAGACACACTGACACCTGCTGCAATCATACATGTGCCAATGTATGTGGCCACAGTATTTTACATGTTGACAATTAGACACAGTCATTACTATCAACAAAGACATTTCATGGTTGGCAGCCAATCTCATAAGACACTAGGCATGAACATAAATACTGACTATTTACTGCCATCAAGAAAACTGTACAAGATCTTCCTAATAAACTCTGCCATATCATTAATTGAGTGACCAACATTTTTTGTGTATGGAAACCCAGCTGGAAAACTAACCAGGGTTTGAATATACATTTCTTCCAAGTACCCAAAAATGTTATGGTTACAAATATTAATTTATGTCTGATCAAATTATTACATCAGCCACAAATAAAATTAAAGATGGAAAGATAGCTTGTAAAAATATGATTTTCTTGTGCTCAGGTAAAGCTTCCTCTAAGTGGTGCTAATAATTTCAATTCTACTCCAAACAATATTGTATACTGACAATTAAATTCGATTCAATGTTCTATATTCACAATTAAATTATATTCAATGTTTTATATTCACAATTAAATTCTACTCACTGTTCTTCTTCTGCGCTCGTTCTCAAACTCCTGCAGATTAGCAGAATGTAGTCCGGAGAACGGAATGCGTCGTGTCATAGTTTACAGCATTACTATGATATCTGTGCCTTTCGGCCTGACACATCCAACTTCAGCATGGCTTTGGGTCACTGACCCTATATGGGATGGGACAGCCAACTCCATCCCATAACCTCCTTAGTCGCCTTTTACGACATGCGTGGAAGGTAAACAGTTTTGCTTCCCTTTCGGGACATAGCAACACATGGGCGTCTCAATGTTCTATATTCACAATTAAATTCTACTCAATGTTCTATATTCACAATTAAATTCTACTCAATGTTCTATATTCACAATTAAATTATATTCAATGTTCTATATTCACAACACAATTGTACTCATACTTTTTTCTATATTCACAACAACACGATGTTCTACATTCACAACAAGCTTCAATGTTACCCTAACAATGTTGTATGTATTCACAAGTCAATTGTATTCAGAAAATGTTCGATGTTTACAAGATTGTTTTTGTGCTCCAGTGTCTATATTCACAACAAGTACTGCAAACAATGTTCAATACTAAAGTTAGAATTCTTCAAACAATTGTCAATATTCATGCATTTCAATTGTGCTTAAACAATGTTCTATACTCACAACACAAACTTACAGTTCTTCAAATGTGTGGAAAATTAAGAGGAAGCATGTGCCTAAATATTTTTTTTAAAATAAAGAGGGCAAAATAAATGGGAGGAGGTAGTGATGTCACAATAAAGTAAAATGGAAGTTACGCTATGAGAGGTATCACCATCCAACACTGGCTGGAGTAGAGTATCATATGAGAGGTATCACCATCCAACATTGGCTGGAGTAGAGTATCATATGAGAGGTATCACCATCCAACACCGGCTGGAGTAGAGTATCATATGAGAGGTATCACCATCCAACACCGGCTGGAGTAGAGTATCATATGAGGGAGGATCACATCCAACCTTGGACAGAGAACTAGAGTTACAACATGGACAAGCTTACTGACACTGGTCAATGTACAGTAGATAAACATGGTCTATATATAGGCCTAGACACATTTGAGGTTAGAATCGATCAGATGAAAAAAACATATGGCATGCTGACCATAAAATGAGCTGACCACTGGATGAGCTAATATTGTAGGGTATAATGACTACCTGATGAGCTGACCAGAGGACAACCTGATAACTAGATAAGCTGACTTAGGCCATGCTTATCACCAGCTGAGCTGACCAGAGGGCATTTTTATAACCAGATGAGCTGACCTAGAACATGCTTGTTACCAGATGAGCTGACCAGAGGATATTCTTGTCACCAGCTGAGCTGACCAGAGTGCATTTTGATAACCAGATGAGCTGACCTAGAACATGCTTGTTACCAGATGAGCTGACCAGAGGATATTCTTGTCACCAGCTGAGCTGACCAGAGTGCATTTTGATAACCAGATGAGCTGACCTAGAACATGCTTGTTACCAGATGAGCTGATCAGAGGGTATCTTGATACCCAGATGAGCTGACCAAAGGACATTCTTGTCACCAGATGAGCTGACCAGATGAGCTTGTCACCAGATGAGCTAAAACTTCAGACCATAGGGCATGTTTACAACCAGATGAGAAAACACTAAGGAATGTTGACCATAAAAGATGTGCTGACCAGAGGCCATACTGACCACCAGATAAAATCATAGGACATGCTGACGATGAGATAACAAAAAAACATGTGCCAACCATCAAATTACCTAACAGGTTTAGCTTACCTAAAAACATGATTATCCTCAAAAGAGTTGAGTGCCAGATTGGTTAAAAAATATTGTGATTTCTGACCACTAAATAAAGCTAAATGGTTAGTATGTTTACTGTCCATCATATAAATTATAACCTGATGAACTAAACATTTAAGAAATGCTGACCACCAGATGAAATGCCTACAGGGCATGCTGTCCACTCAATCAGCTACTATATGCATACTGACCATCATTTGAGCTGATCATGGAAAATACTGACTACCAGATTAATTAAAACCAATGTATGCTGCCCAACAGAGGAACTACCATATTACAGTTGACCACTTGTTATCGGCTATCGGATGGGCTGACTAATAAATGTGCCAACCATCAGATTAAATTTTGAGCATAGATTCACATAAAGTAATAACATAACTTTAAGATAACTTAATAAATCATCACATTATATAGAACTATCACAGACTGTCCATCTCCTTCAAACCAAGGCATGGTAAACAACAGAGTTAATTATGGCAGCCACGTGTTAACTACAAAGTGTTGAAGAGATGGCTGAAAGATACAATATACATGTTCAAAGAATCATAGAAATGGGAGTGCCCAGAGAAGATAAAAGAAAGTGCATCTTCTCATGAAGAACCAATAACTGACTGGGACACTGAGCTTATATATTCTGTGACGGCTGACGGACTGGTGAGCTGTGCACTTATGGAAATGTTCCAAGTGTTGTGTTTTTAGTTCCCAGTCAAGAATAGATTACTCTCGAGTGATGTCTTCGGCAACAAGTTTTAGTTAACAAGTGAGACATTCAACTGAAGTATTGGACATCCTGGCAACTTATCTAGCGCACTAAGAAAGTCTGGCAATGACAAAATGGCTGCCGCTAATTTCACTTCTGGCATTATTTGATTGTCAACAACACTTAAAAGTCTACTGTTTTTTGTGGACATTTTCTCTATAGTGAAACAGTTGTAGTCAAGACCCCTGCTCCAAGAGACTGTGGCTGCTGGAAGATTTACAAGGGCTGTCAGTAGACAACTGTGTCTCAGAATTGGGGGTCATATGGAGAGATGCTACTGAGCTGTGAACCTGCTGGGATAAACGTCGACCACGGCGAAGAAAGGTTTCCAGCTTGTCTACACATGCATCTTGGTACTCATGGACCCACCTAGAACAAAAAGAATAAAACAAACTCACAGATGGCAGACATTATAGGACAGGTATAACAAACTCTCAGAGATGGCAGATATTATAGGACAGGTATAACAAACTCTCAGAGATGGCAGATATTATATGACAATTATAACAAACTTTCAGAGATGGCAGACATTATAGGACAGGTATAACAAACTCTCAGAGATGGCAGATATTATATGACAATTATAACAAACTCTCAGAGATGGAAGACATTATAAAATATAGAACAAAACTATTTTGACAATTGTCTGGCATACGGACGATGTGACCAGTCTAGCGGATTTGGGACCTAATCAGCAGGGCATAGATGCTTTGCATACAAGTATTTCCATGTCAGGTACTCGATCCTGCCAGCGTGCTCCCATGAGGTTTCTTAGGCACCACAGGTGAAACGAGTTAAACTGTCGAGGTGTCTTGCATAGATAGTCCAGAACGACGCAGCATAAAGCAGTGTTGATAGCATATATAAAATATAGGACAGACATAACAAACTCTCAAATATAGCAGAAAATTATAAATTATTGGAAAGATATAACAAATTCTCAAAGATAATAGAAAATATTGGAAAGAAATAACACTCTCAAAGATAGCAGAAAATTATAAAATATTGGAAAGAAATAACAAACTCTCAATGATAGCAGACATTCAGTTTCAGTAAGTTAGATACACAGGTACACAATACAAACATATACCTACAGACAAGCTACACTGTGTACCTACAGACACACTATAATACCTTCAGACACTCTATAATGTGTACTTACAGACGCTATAATGTGTAGTACACAGAGAGATACAGTCATTCCAATCAAACAAAACAAGTACCTGACACTATTGAATCGTACAACTGCCCTCATGTCTGCAGGTAACCTTTCCAGCAGAGGCCAATCAAAGTTGTCGATGATGGGAACAATGTTACAGTTACTATCTATAGCTGCTACAATCTCCTTGTGGACCCAGTCCTCCTGGTTATCATCACCTGAATGATGGATAAGGACAGGGTTAGGTTGGAACTGGAAGACTTGCATACAAGAGGAAGATATGCAGATATTTGCAAAGAGGAAGAAAGATCGGATATAGATGAAAGAGCATTGAGGGAAGAATGCTGAAGGTAAGATAGGCTAGAATTAGACATGAGGCATGTATCCAAGGAGAAATGGAACAGACATGCAGTCGGGAGGAGATTGAAATGGGGTAGAAAAGGGAATCATTGCTACAGTAAGCAAAGGGTGACAGAATGACATTTGAAGATAGTCCAGAACAAAGGGTGACAGAATGACATTTGAAGAAAATACAGAACAAAGGATGACAGAATGACATTTGAAGAAAGTACAGAACAAAGGATGACAGAATGACATTTGAAGATAGTCCAGAACAAAGGATGACAGAATGACATTTGAAGAAAGTACAGAACAAAGGATGACAGAATGACATTTGAATCAGGTGGGGGGAAGAGAAATTGGTAGAATACCATATTCAGGATGTAGCCATCAACTCCATAAATAATTTTTTGCTGTAATGATTGTTTTAGCTGTATTTACATTAAGTATCGGTAATTTGAAACTGTTTTCTGAATAGTCCGGATGAATAATTGCCTGCTGTGGGATGTGAACTTGGGCCGCAAAAGACAAACAAGTTTTGTACCCAGCCGACATAGAGCCAGAGAAAAGGAAAATATGTACTTTGTAGGAAGAACATTAGAAGAGGGAAGAAAAGTGTGGCAGAATGAAGACATAATTAGAGAAGGTGGGATATGCATGCATAAGGCAAGAAATATAGAAAGGAAGAACATGAATGAAGAAATAAGGACTAGTGTGACAAATAAATGGGAGGAACTTCATTGACATGAGTGAAGGAAGGAATGAAAGCTTGGGAGAAATAAAAAGAAGATATGCATATGGAAGGAAATGGAGGATAGACACCAGGGAGGAAATAATGGACATAGGGAGGAAATTGTAGATTGACATGAGAAGGGAGGAAATCGTAGATTGAGAGACAAAATTAATGAGGTATGAACAGGAGGACATGAATGAATGAGACAGCCATGAGATAGTAAGGTCTTCTTCTTCTGTGTTGATTCTTAAACTCCTGCAAATTAACAGGATGTAGTACAGAGAACAGAATATGTTGTGCCATTGTTTAGTTTTGCAGCAGTAACTGCACCTTTCGACCTGACACATCCAACTTCAGCATGGCTTCTCAGTCACTTTGACCCTATATGGGATGGGAGTCAACTATACCCCATGCCTCCTTAGTCACCTCTTACAACATGCATGGTAGGTAAACAGTGTTGCTATTATTTACTCCCCTTTTGGGCACAAGTAATGTCTGTGGGAGCAAGGAGGTGAGATATAGGATTTGATGATGTGTGTACATGAACAAAAGACAATAGAAAATTGTTACTACTGGTGTGTACATACAACAATGCAGGATGTACAACATGGACACTGCTGTTCTCACAAGCAGCTATCACTATCTCACCGAGACATCTGTCCAGAGCATCTGGTGTAAGGATGAGGACAAAGTGGTTGGACAAATGGATGCTCAGTAGAAGGTTCTCGTCAAACTTGCCTGCCCTCAGTCTGTCAATGTCCAAGAACACAGAGAAGCCACGAAGCTGCAGGTGGACCTTGAGAAGACTGAAAAATAACATGACATATCTGCCTTGACATTTGTATGACAACATCTGGTTAGCAATAGCAGTAACATCTGAGTACAATAGCACGTGTATACAACGGTAGAGTACAACATTTTTCTGTATGTGACTAAATCCAGGATATTTGCTTGGGATGGGAGCCAAATATTCTCAAACTCCTGATTGTTAGCAGGATGTAGCCTAAAGAATGGAACTCAATGTTTTTTCATGATATATATTAGCTTGGGCATATCTCTCCTCAGTCATTGCTCCATCAAACACAGCATTACCCTCAATGTGTTTGCTCTTTCGTTGCCTTTGACCCCTGTATGACCAGGACATGAAAACCCATATAATACTTGGAACAACCAAGCTGTGTAGAAATGTGACCTATTCTTTTCTTACCATGCAACTTTCTATCTTACGCAACATCCTTTGCAAGTCTGAGAGTATCGCAGTGTTTAGGTATTTCAGTCACCAACCAAGAGTTGCCGTCACCTTTCTATTTCCATTTTCATGCTTGATATTGTACTGGAGTATGCAGATAAATATTGTCAATCTATACTTTCCTGACATAAACAACATAGGGAAGATCTATACTTTCCTGACATAGACAATATAGGGAAGATCTATACTTTCCTGACATAGACAATATAGGGAAGATCTATACTTTCCTGACATAGACAATATAGGGAAGATCTATACTTTCCTGACATAGACAATATAGGGAAGATCTATACTTTCCTGACATAGACAATATAGGGAAGATCTATACTTTCCTGACATAGACAATATAGGGAAGATCTATACTTCCTTTCATCAATCTATACTTCTATACATAGACTACAAAAATGCATTTGACTGTGTCAATCACCACCAATTATGGGAAATAATGAACAACCTGGGTTTCCCAAAACACATTACACGACTAATAGAACTGTAAAAAGACCAAGAAGCAGCGGTAAAAGTAGAGGGTGCAAGATCGGAGTGGTTCAATGTATAGAAAGGAGTAAGACAAAGCTTTACCTTGTCTCCTTACTTGTTCAACATCTATGCGGAAAATATGAAAAATGTGAGACAAGAAACAATGATGACTGTATCTACATGATGCCCCATGTGTCACGTCATGGTCTTACTATGTTTGTTCTTAAACTTCTGCAGATTGGCTGGATGTAGTCTTGAAAGATTAAATGTGTCATGGTTTACAGCTATGCCTTGACACATCCGACTTCAGCATGGATCCTAGGTCTATCACTTTGAATCTTTATGGGATGGGACAACCGAACATGCTGTCCAACCATCTCTTAGAGACATGATAAGTCCCAGTGTTGCTATCCTTTGCTCCCCTATTTGTCCTGACAACACACTTGAAATCTCACGTGCTGAGAACATATCTTTTAAATGTTTGCAATGCTACATCCACCATATTTCAACAAATATCAGTCGAACAATCATGTTTGCAATGGTGCTACATGTCTAAAGATGATAATCTGTTGCTGCGTATTAAGTTGGTGTATGATGTCTCGTTACTGATCAATATCTATATCTTTATTCCACTGCGATGTATAATAGTTGCAAGTTAGTGTTTTGGTCTCACTGTACAACACAGAATAGAATTGAATTCTTCCATTTTTCCTTGTGCTTTTGTTAGGGCATCACTCTCTCATTTCCAGTGATACCACTATGGGTGGGGTAGCCATTTAAAAATGATGTTTTAGTTTTTTTTAATGGTCGGTCACAATTCTTTGCAGGTAACAGTCACAATTCTTTGCTCTACTTTCAGACCCCCTAACAACACAGACATTTATATTATTCTAACTTTAAGATGAATTTAAAATATTTTAAAATCCATTTTCTTTGCATTTACTGTTTCAGCTGATGACCCCCACAGAAAACCCCAAATGGGGTTGCAACTCATGGGGTTGGGAGCCCGTGATCTAAAAACTGTAACTAACTACCTGGCCAACTGTGAACCACTTGATCTCCTGTAGCAGATGAAGACGTCAATTGATCGATGACTGGTAAAATTGAGACTATGACATGGGTCCATCGATGGAAGACTTGTCAGGTGATGATGATGTGGCAAACTTGGCGTCTCTGGACCAACCAGTTCTGTTGTGAAGAATGCATGACTATATTAACTGACCATTGCAAGCAGAAATAATATAAAATAAAATGTATAATGAATACTACAATCATGTCTGCTTACTAATACGAGAAAAGGACCATCTTTGTGAGTCATAAAATAAGACTTACCATCTCTATGATAGAGTAAAACCCATCACTTAAACACTTTCGCTGACAACTTTTGTTGTCTGCAAATATGACTTTCTTCGTGGATAATTTTGTTGACCTGACACTGTAATATTCAGTGTGTACTTCCTATCTATTAAAAATGTCATTCCAATATGGCGATGACTGTGATTGGATCAATTTAGCACAGATAATCACAGATTTAATGGGTTTATTGTGTTTTTTTTAAAATAAACATTTCAAAATGAGTGATGTGGCTGATGTTACACAGGTCCAAAATGACTATGATCATGACTTTTTAGTGTGCAGTAGCAATAAAACAAGACTCAGAATCAAATGCAGAATGTGGACTGTAATTCAAATGATGATGGTCCCAAACTGATATGAGATAGTTCTACAGAAGCAGAAGCATGTGCCGAACACCCACATTTTAAAAGGAAGCATAGCACTAGACAAAATTATTTATTTAAAAAATGGAAATGAAATGTTTTCAATAACAGCTTGAGAACCCATGGTTGGGCAGCTTATTCATGTCTGAACATCTGAAAGTTTCAAAATTCTATCTTTACTGGTTGATTTTTCAATGATTTCTTTAAAATTATCACCTGCAAAACTTAACATACCCCACACAAAAATGGTGAAAAAAGTGTTGCGTGGTAATTTTAACTATCTAATCCATAAACCAGTATAGATTAGGGGTACCACATTGGATGCTTCAGCACGGTCCTCCAGAAATTTCTACCTTCAATAATGCAGATGAGTGAGGAAAAACTTTGTCCTGTCCATTCCTTAATGTTGTCTGCCATGTCTTTATTTGTCCTCCTCTGGTTTTTCCAACCTGCAGAATTGTTTGATTGTCCGCCGAAGACGGATGTGTTGGGCCATTGGTGCAAATAAAACGGCGACACAACGCATTTCCATTCTCTGGACTACATCCTGCTGGAAATCTAGTAGGACAATGGTCCTGCTACAAGGGAGATCCAGCGGGAGTTTGAGAATGAACGCTGAAGAAGAAGAAGTTTGATCGCAGACTGCATCACATACCTGTGTACTCAGTGACTCGTTGAGCATGATTGGGAAAGTGCAGGCGGGGTACATTTCAGGAACAGTGAAGAATTTCTGTGTGCGTAAAGTGACTTTTATTTTTGTGTCTGGACATGCGGGAGTCCAGGGTAATGAGAGGGCAGATAGGTTGGCTCGCACACACTGTAAATATGGTTGTTGGCAGAGCGATGGATTAGGCAGACATTTTGAAAGCCTTATGGGAAAATGCACATACAAATGACCGTATATGTGACAATAACTTTTGTTCCATGACTAGAATAAGGTAGCTTGGTTTGAAATGTGATGTCGCTAGAAAGGAGCGGTTTTGTGGGCGAGACAGAATGATGGTCAATCAACGGAAAACTGGGACTGTCAGTCAACGTGTAATGGCGGATGTACTCAAGGAGAGATCTGAGCACCTATGAACTTGTCCGGAGTGCAGTGACGATGATCCAACGACTAACTAACGTGTGATACCAATGAGTGATTGATAGAGAAAAACTTACCATCTCTATGCATGAGAATCTGTCTACGATGTATACTGTTATGAATGCAACACTCAAGATTCAGTTCTTCCTCGGACAGAGACTTTAGCTCAAATTTGTCCACACCTTGACGTAACATCCAGTATGTGTACTGCGACAACTCTGGATTGAGTGACATAAGCCAGCCATCTAGTCCAGTCGGGTCACTTATTGAGTAATCAGCTGTGATCTTCAAAGATTTCAACTCTCGGGCAAACCTATCATGGTATGGAGATAAAGAAATTTATTGTAGATACTCAGTACTGTACAAGTTATATACATTGGTTATGTACTTGGTTTGTCATGAGATTTCTTCTGTGTTCATTCTCACACTTCTGCAGATTCTTGATTAGAAACTGGCCTCACATCACGTGAGGCATTCCCATAAGTGTTGTGCCTTCTGTTCCAGCAGCCATCCGACTCGATAGTATTTTGAGTCTAATGCCGCCAAAACAGACGTCGACATCAGGGCACAATGGCCCTTGTGACAGGTTTCTTTGTTGTTCCGCCCACCCACACCGCCCTGTATGTAGTTCAAGCACAACGTCGACCGGAACAACATGGTAACTGTTATCAATGGTTACGACTACGGGACTTCTGCAGATTAGTAGGATATAGTCAGGAATACATTATGTCATAATTTACAGCATGGCTGCGATATATGCACCTTTCTGCCTGACACATCCGACTTCGGCAAGGCTTTTGGGTCACTTTGTGGGTCAAAGTTGGGAGGGGACAGCCAACTCCACTCCATAACCTTATGAGTTACCTTAAATAACATTCATGGAAGGTGTTGCTATTCTTTGCTCCAATTTTGGGGCCTGACAACACACGGCGGTTGATTGCACTATATATAGCTCATTTCTGTTATTATATATTAATATTTTGTCACTCTGCACAAAGTTGTTATAATGGAATTTGATTATAAAAGAAAAGAAATTGGTTATGCACTTAGCTTGTAACAAAATTTGATAAATCAACATTTTGACTGTATATCAAGAAAAGAATACAATGTATAAAACACATAATAGATAAAACTGCAACAAAATGATCCAACAGGAGAAAACTGAAAACACAAGCTGACAATGATGATAAAGTTATCCATTTTAGCTGTGAGCAGGGTTCTTGACAGCCGACAACCTTTCTGATAATAACGTTCGCTGTCTGAAAGGCACAACTATGTTAGAGTTTTTATTTATTTTTACAATGTCCTAGCACATCTGACTTTGGTAGTAGTAACTAGTACATTCAGTGTTTTTATCACTTTCACTAAAAGGTGGACGCCTCGTAGCCATATCGCTAGTAGACCTCCAGCTGTATGAGAGAACTAGTTCCTATACAACATGGTGGTCACCAAACCTCAAAGCTATCTATATTCAAACTTGCTTGACTTTTCTGCCGCTGTCTGCATGCTTGTGGTCCCAGGTTCAATCCACGGTTGGGACAAGATATTTTCTTTCTGAGGTACAATAAAAATTCTTCCTGTACTTATCGTGGCATCTGTTATGGCAAAGCGGCCTTTATATCCACAGCCTAAAGAAAGCCTCCCTGCACTACTTCGCAGGAAAATATACAGTAACGAAAGTCTGCGTGCTATTGACATAACCACAAACACCTACTAGGGAGGCTTGTGGATACATGTTAGATCCCCAAAGGATGGCATTTCAGTGCAGAGGTATTCTAGGTTAGTCATACCCTGCCAGGAGGGCAGCATATACTTCTGGGCCAACTATTTCATCATTCTTCTGTCAGATTTTTTATCCATTTGCAGTGATGACACATCTGGCATTTCCTTCTCTGCAATCTATTTAGTCCGGCACAAATGGACAAAGGTGCAATGTTCACAGGTCTGCATCTCTTCTACTTTCATTGATGCATGTTTTCCTGTTAAGGAGTGAAGGGAGGCTTTTAGGCTGTGGAAATAAAGGCCACTTTGCTATAGCAGTCGCCTCGACGTGTGCAGGAAGAATTTTGTTATTGCATCTCTGAAAAATAAAAATCCTTGTCCCAACCATGAATTGAACCCGGAACCTCAGGCTTCTGCTGCCTGCTTTCTAGCCACGTGCATCTCTTTGTCATTCCTATTTCATAGAAGATAAAGTAAGAATTGAAAAATTGAAAGATGTGCATTTATCCAATCAGTTGGGAACAGAACATACAATATGAAACATAAAACAAGATGAATGTTGGAGAGATGTTGACTGGGTGCAAAGTCTAGCTATATAGTCATATAATCTACTAGAATTATAGGTAAATTTTTCGTATCGGTGTACACTGCGCGTATTTGTAACACCAATGGATGCCGTGACGTCAGATCTCCCGACACAAACCACATTTATAAATATAACTTTTATAACTAATTTATTTTTTAATTTATAACTGATCCTAACCCTATTTTAAATATAAATTCTACAAATCACACTGCAAAGGTTAGGTAATACCTCGAAACCTGAGCGAAGGTCACAGTGTACACCAATTCATGAAATCTGCCGAATTATAATGTAAAATTCAGGTTTGTCTGGTAGGTCACTGGTAAGACACCCACAGACTGTGCCTTGACCAGTTTCTATTCACAACTGGTGTATGCTCTACAAACATGTAGGAAAACACAGGGTAATAAAGTTTTGCAAATCACAGCAAGCACACAAAATAAAAAAACTAATTTTTCAGTCAACAAGTCTTTATTAAGAACACATGGTAGCACACGATGCATAATGGACTGCACTATGGTCACATCACTAAATGTATACATTTATAAGACTTGTTCCGCCGAAGATAGATGTGTCGAGCCACTGGCGCAAATAAAACGGCAACACAACATATTTCCATTCCCTGGACTACATCCTGCTGGAAATATAGTAGGAGTTTGAGAATTAATGTCGAAGAAGAATTGTAGTGCAATGACGTTGCCTCCTCTTCTGCTGCTGCCACCAGAGAATCTACTCTAGAAATACTTCAAGAACCTATAACAAACAACAGACTTATATACTCAAAGGTGATTATTATAGGAACATCACAATACCCTCTCTGAGTAGAAGGGTTCTTCACTAGGCCTTGCAGTTACCAAAAGCAGAAGTTGCCTGGTATGAAAGAAATCTCTGGAGAAACCAATACAACACAAAGAAAATTAGCAAATCACTTGTATTTTATGGGGACATGAACAAAGAAACATGGAATGTCCTCTAGACAATGATGGTTCCTAATCAAGTATCAAGGAAATTAAGAAATGCCCTCTGACCTCTTCCTGATAATGCTAGAGTTCATCCCAAGACCAGAATGTAGATCTTCATCTGTCAAAATTAACAGGATATCTCCATCAACATGGGATTCACCAAACTTGGCAGCATAGTCCTCAAACCCAATCTGGAAAAAAAAGGAAATTTATCACCTGCGCTGTTAATGACCAGGTGTGTTCACACAACATTCAACTTATTTAATGCACCTGTAAAACAAATTATAATCAATTCATCTACATTGAGTATGCTCATATAGGTGTTTAGTCTGTTTCATCATTCTGCAAGTCTAGAGTCAAATCACTTACAGAGTAATGTTAGTGATGATTCTAAACAGAACCCAAACTCAGGTCATTAATTTTCAGGTGAGTGGTCTAAGGAATTAACAATACCTAGAATCAAACTCTAGTAAGTTGTTAATTAAAGGTTGAATCCTCAAAATATCAACCAGTGGTGTATATCACAAAATATTAACCAGTCTTGTGTATCACAAAATATTAACCAGTCTTATGTATCACAAAATATAAATCAGCTCTGCTTATAACATATCAATCAGAGTTGTAAAAAAAGCTGCTAAAAAACATACATATTAGATTAATTCTACATGAAGATGGATACAGACAAACAATAACCAGGCACACAAAGTACTGAAATAGACTAACCTGTGTCACCCAATAGACTACGTCATCGACTGTCCACAGAGGAACTTGCTGGGAAAGTTTGTGTGGGATTTTCTCTCCTATTATCTTTAAAGCTTCCGCTGCAAGTTTAGAAGCCACAGTATTAGGACTACTAGCAATCTTCTTTAGTGGCTCGACAGCATCGATCTCATGGAAGATCTGAGGAAGACAGAGACTAGTTCTAGATTCATTGCAATTTTAATATAAAGATGATCAATTCAAAGTCTTCTTCTGAGTTTGTTCTCAAACTGCTACTGGTTAGCAGGATGTAGGATGTGTTTACATTAATTAACTTGTAGCAATTCAAAGTCTTCTTCTGAGTTTGTTCTCAAACTGCTACTGGTTAGCAGGATGTAGGATGTGTTTACATTAATTAACTTGTAGCAATTCAAAGTCTTCTGAGTTTGTTCTCAAACTGCTACTGGTTAGCAGGATGTAGGATGTGTTTACATTAATTAACCTGTAGCAATCCAAAGTCTACAAATGTAACCTAGTGACAGAAAACCACTTTCGACAAATGTCTACATCAAGGTAGCCATTTTTAGTCATGGACAACAATTGTCCATGTTTATTTTTAATAATGCTCTTATAGTAAGTTAGTGCTGGAGTGATTGTTCCTTAGTTTTCCGGAGCAATATAAATATGCAGTAATTTATTTGACCTTTCACAGTCCAACTGCATAGGCATAATTTCAATGCCGCCATTTTTCGCTATTTCTTCATGGATTATGATTCCATTCCATGTTTTACGAGATCCAACGACAACATAGAAATTCAAAATGTTCCATTATTAAAAGTCAACAATTTTACATATTTAGGCACCAATCTAGCATTGGATGGAGACTCATCAAAAGAAATTTTACACCGTATTGCCCTTGCAGCGGGTGCTTTCAATAAACTACGCAACATATGGACGTCAAACACACTAAGAAACACCACAAAACTCAAGTTAACTCCAACATCATCCCTAATTCTATCATATGGGTGCGAAAGTTGGAAAGCCACAAAAGCCACAGATAAAAGACTTGACTCCTTTGAAAACAAATGCCTACATACCATTCTGAACGTTAAGTGGAGTGACTTTAAATCTAACACTACTATAAGAGAGGAAAGCAAACAAACCTATATATCTTCCTTCATTAGACAAAGGCGTTGGACTTACATCGGCCATGTTCTCAGAATGAACAGCCTAAGAATTCCCCAGCAATCACTATATTGGGTGCCACCTGGAGTAAGAAGAAGAGGGAGACCTAGAGAAACTCTACGAAGAACCATTAATAGAGAAGGCATGTCAATGAACCTAAACAACACGCAACAATTGAAAGACCTGGCAACACAAAGACAGAAATGGAAAGCTATGGTTTCTGCCCTATGCGCCGCCTATGGCCCTGGAGGAACATAACATAACATAACATTATGATTCAGAAAAAGACGAATTTTAAAGCTTTAGTGTTTCAGTTACTGTAGATCAAAGTATGGTGTTTGAGAGAGATGATTATAACATTTAATGGTGGTGTAATTGATGTCATTTATGACAAGGAATTTGAGGAGCAGTGTTTTCTTCAGCTAGGCCTACGCATGACCTTGGTGCAGTAAGTTCTTTGTGTGCATTGTCCACATTCTCGATTTTGGTTGAACACAACATAACACTGACACACAGAGGAAAATAACGCCTCCACATATCTTTATTGTCTAACAATTTGAAACTACTTACTAAATAAAATAAAAACATTACAGCAAAAAAGCAAAACGTGTAGAAAAACCAGAAGTTATAAAAAATGGTCGGGTGTCAGAGGAAGTATGCATTATTTTTAATATCTCCCTTTTTTACTAATATCTGTCTACATTGACTAATATCTCCTTTTGTCTACATTGAATAATATCTCCTTCTGTCTACATTGACTAATATCTCCTTTTGTCTACATTGACTAATATCTCCTTCTGTCTACATTGACTAATATCTCCTTTTGTCTACATTGACTAATATCTCCTTTTGTCTACATTGACTAATATCTCCTTTTGTCTACATTGACTAATATCTCCTTCTGTCTACATTGACTAATATCTCCTTTTGTCTACATTGACTAATATCTCCTTTTGTCTACATTGACTAATATCTCCTTCTGTCTACATTGACTAATATCTCCTTTTGTCTACATTGACTAATGTCTCCTTTTGTCTACATTGACTAATATCTCCTTTTGCCTACATTGACTAATATCTCCTTTTGTCTACATTGACTAATGTCTCCTTTTGTCTACATTGACTAATATCTCCTTTTGTCTACGTTGGCTAATATCTTTCTTTGACTACATTAATTATTACCAACAACAACACTGCTGAAGGAGACCTACCTCCTGCCTACCCTGCTCTGCCTTGATGATAGCTTCCATAGCAAAATGGAAAGCAGCTAAAGCTTGAGCTTCCTGACGCCTGGAGAAGAGTAGAGGGATGAGATGTTTCAGCCAGATCTTGTCTCGTCCTTGTTTGTGAGTAACGTCACTTTGAGCAAACTGGGATGGTTTATTGGAGTTGATGAATGGCAGCACCTGTCAGACAAATACATGCACAGAGATCAAATATAAAGAATGACAGCCAATTCTAAAATCATCTATGAACACCAGCATGCTGATAAAACTGAATTATTATTATTCTTCTTCAGCATTAATTCTCAAGCTCCTGCTGGATCTCTCTTGTAGCAGGACCATGATACATTCTAGATTTCCAGCAGGATGTAGCCCAGAGAATGTAAATGCGTTGTGTCACCGTTTTATTTGCGCCAGTGGACCGACACATCCGTCTTCGGCGGGGAATTATTCAATGTACCACTTATTGTTATGTGACATATTGTTTGTACCCCTTACACAATCTCTACTAGCCATAGGTGCAGACTATTTGCAGAATATTGCTAGTGGTCAGTTTGAGGAAGATAGCCATTTCCTAAGAGCTTGTGCCAGAATGGCATTGGAGACTCACATTCATTTTCCTTGCCCTGATAACCTGGTAATTTTGGTAACAGATGTTGGCAACATTTAGACTATGTTAGGACCCATGCTAATGAAAATCAACCTTACATTTTATTTTATATCACATTAATTTACCAAGTCCAGTGTTCCAGATTTAATGACAGAGGCTTCCAATTCTTTGTTAGCCACCAAAGCTGAAACAGCCAAGCAGGCATAGTATCGAATACTGTTATCATCACTGAAGGCTAAGGGGAACAGCCACTCTGGAACCTGCATGAACAGAAATATATAAGTACAGTTTTTAACCTGTCACATTTGGACATATATCAGGGAATTTACATTGACAATTTATAATGTATCACTTTGGAACCTGCACTAGGTATTACACAATAATAATTAATAAGTTACTATTCTTCTTCTTCTGCATTCATTCTCAAACTACTGCAGATTAGCTGGATGTAGTCCAGAGGAAGAAATGTATTGTGTCATGGTTTACAGCATTGCTGTGATATCTGCGCCTTTTGGCCTGACTTCAGCATGGTGTTGGATCACTTCGACCCTATATGGGAATGGGACAGCCAACTCCACCTCATAGCCTCCTTAGTCGCTTTTACGACACGCATGGAAGGTAAACAGTGTTGATATTCTTCGCTCCCTCTTGGGTCCCGGTAACACACAGGCGAATTACTATTATTATTAATCTCCCATTCCTTATTCATTTTAGAATTACATTAAGCTGTTGCAGATTAGCAGGATATAGTCTGGAGAACAAAATGTGCTGTGTCATGATTTACAGCTAGACTGAAATATCTGCACCTTTCAGCTTAAACACATCCAACTTTAGCATGACTTCTGAGTTATTGGACCCTCTATAACAGTGTTTCCCAACATGTGGCCCACGCCCCACAGGGGGTAAATTTGATTGTTCAGGGGGCAATTCAAACAAGTTATAATTAGTCCTCAATTAGGGAATAATTCAATTTTTGAATATAAAAAATATGTATATGTTACATATGGGAAGGGGGGACACCATCAGAATTTTAGAAAGGTTTAGGTGGGGGAATGGTTTTTTTTAAAAGTTGGAAAATGCTGCTCTATAAGATCTGAAAACGCCCTTAGTCACCCGCTACAACATGCATGGCAGGTAACAGTGTTACTATTCTTTGCTTCCTTTTTTTATGCACTGGCAACACTTGGGCAAGAATAATTATACTGGTACGTTGACACAGACGTGACCATGTTTATGTACGCTGGTTATTCTGTATCCACATTGTGACAGTTGAGAATCTGAATGACCGACTGCGGCTTGTAAACATGCTGATAGTATGATGCTACCTCAGTATGTAGGATTAACTGCTCATTGCTGCAGAAGTAAAAAGTGTTGGGCTGCAATAAACCTTCAACATTCTGGCTCTTGCTTTGGTGGTGCACTCTGCTAGACTGCAACCTGTCCACCTTATGATAATTCCGTCCCAATTGTAACTGTCTACCTTTTGCTTACCTTCGTACAACTCTTCCATCAAGTAAGGTGTCATGTCTTTTAACATGTTTAAAATATTTTATTTGTTTGATTTTTATTTTCTTTATTTTTAAGTGTTGTAGGAAAACCTCTTTGTTTTATTCTCTTTCCATGAAGCTCTCTATTCTTCCCTATTCTTCTATTATCTCCACATCTCAGATGCATCAACTGTGTCTTCTAGTTATTTGTCCATTATACATGTGTCTGAGCTACAAATAATGTAGAATAGATGTAGCATTTTATAATTATAATTTGTAGTTTGTGATTTCTTTAGATGTTAGTATTTACCTCATGTCATTGAAAGTACTTTTAGCCATTCCTATTCTCCATGTAACTTCTGTTTCACAATTACACTTTATTGTCACTATGATAACAAATACGGGAACCAGTTGATTACAAAATATTGTACCACGCAAGCAATCATAGGAATACCTTATGTTTAGACATAATCTCCTGGTTCTCAGCTCCGCCAAACAGAGATAAATTGGCCAGAGCTTTTGCACAGCGACGTAAGATTGGATAATCTGTGCCACATCTGCACCAACGCAGGATGACGTCCAGACCACCGAGATTCATGACCTTTGTACATGTTTCCTCTGACAATTTGAACATGTTCTCCAAGATACCTATGATTATATATTTCAGAAATATAAATTTAAAACTGGCAGACTAAAAATATGGATCATAAATGGACTATAAGGCAGTATGTGACATTCATTCTGAAATGATACGGTCACATTGCAACTTACATATGTCAGAAGAAATCTATCTACACTACTCATTAAGCCAACAAATCTATCCAAATTGTTCATCAAGTAAACAGATCAATCCTTATTGCTCGTCAAGTCAACAAATTTACCCACATTGCTCAAAAAGTTAACACATCTATTCAAATTGCTCACTTAGTCAGTCAACAAATCTATCTCATGAAACCAACACATTTATCCACATTGCTCGTAAAGTCAACAGATCACTCCTCATTGCTCACCAAGTCAACAAATCTATCTCATCGCTCATTGAACCAACAAATCTATCCACATTGCCCATCAAGTCAACAAATTAGTAATTATATCACAAATCATAAGTCAACAAATCTATTCAAATTACTCATTAAGTCAGCCAAAAAATCTATCTGCATTGCTCATGAAACCAACACGTTTATCTAGATTGCTTGTCAAGTCAACAAATCTGTCTACATTACACATTAAGTTAAAGAATCTATCCCCTTTTATCATTAAACCAACAAATCTACCAATAATGCTCAATAAACCAACAAATCTACCAATAATTCTCAATAAACCAACAAATCTACCAATAATGCTCAATAAATCAACAAATCTTTCTGCTTGTATCAATGTCAACAAATCTACCAATAATGCTCAATAAACCAACAAATCTACCAATAATGCTCAATAAGCCAACAAATCTACCAATAATTCTCAATAAACCAACAAATCTACCAATAATGCTCAATAAATCAACAAATCTACCAATAATGCTCATTAAACCAACACATCTACCAATAATGCTCAATAAATCAACAAATCTTTCTGCTTGTATCAATGTCAACAAATCTACCAATAATGCTCAATAAACCAACAAATCTACCAATAATGCTCATTAAACCAACAAATCTTTCTGCTTGTATCAATAAGCTAACAAATCATTAGATCTATAAATCTATCTGCATTCCAGATACAACTTCAATACAGTTAGTATCATATCCTATTCAGGACACAAAAATAAACCCAGAATTTGTTGGCTGTAGTGATCTTCTTGGAAATATTTACATTAGTGGGTTGCCATTGCTCTCTGAATACTCTGGATGCCCACTGTGAGTTAAATAACTCTGATACTAAACATGTATTATACATATGATACTGATGATGATGATTTTCGTCCGTCGTGATCGACGATGACCAAAAACTCAACCATAATAATAATAACAATAAATAATAAAAGTTAATAGTGCGTTTTTAAATGACTAGCAAGTCCAATGCACGCACAAAATATTCTTTTACAGAATTGACAACAATAGAAGGTATCTGTGTGAGGTTGAGATGTTTTTTCTTTTCTACGTGTCCGCTTCTGTCTTGCAGTATCTTGTCTGAATTCTTCCGCCGCTAGTGCTCCCGAATTATACATATACTAACCAGATACAACACAAATACTAACCAAATACAACAGCAACATTTACCAGGTACATCCCACTACATTGCCAAGTACCCTTCCCCTACAACTTGGAGTATTATACACATGATTAACTAAATGCACCCCATATCAACTTGTAACATGGTACAGTACAAGACTAACCAAGTGCAGCCCCCTACAACTAACTAGGAGGTACAAGTGAAACACTGACCTGTAGTAGCCTCTGCCAGTTCATAGTCACCAGCATAATCTCTGGTCATTTTAACCACTGCCTCCAAGCCATCTTTGGCTACCCGCTCTCTATTTCGAGTTGACATGACCTGAGAACAGTCATGAGACACGGTTGTATAAAATAATAAGAAATGACATTAGAAATATTAATATGCTAATAATCTCAAATGTAACATAAGATGATAGAAAACTAACATAATAATAAGATACACAACTTGTCAGGGTCAATGGGGCATGGTATGTCAATGGGGCAATGAGACATTAGTTCCAAAATGAGTCCTCCAAACATCTCTGTTCTCCACCATTCTTTGGACAAATGCAGAAAATGTTTCTCTTTAAACCATACCTTTCCTTATTGTCAATCCATGATTTTCTATTGCGGCCTCTTCTTCCCTCTCAAAAGTTTCTTACAAATGTTTTAGAAGGTGAGTTATGTCTTGCATTACATGTTAATACCAAGTTTATGCCATTTCACCATTGCCAAAAGTAGATCTTGACAACTTGCATGAACATAAAAGATGATGGACTTGATTGATTGATGAAAATGATACTTACTTGTTCTAAAAGGTTAGCTGAAGCAAGCAGAATGTCCCTGTTCTGACTGGAACAGTTAGCAATCAGTTGATCTAGCAGCCCCTCCATACGTATGATGTCACACAAGCTGTAGGCCAAATCTCTACCATACACTGGTGTATCCCAGGCTTCTCTAGTCAACTGGAGAATATCCTGGAGTATTCGGATCTTCATAACTTGGTCAGCTCCTGCACAAATAGGTCGCCACTATTACAAGTCAACTATTCTCACAGAACAAACGGGAATTATGGGCAATATATCAGCAACATACACCATGACTCACCCTTCCCACACTAGATCAAATCTCCCCACATCATTCTCACCTATCTTCTTTTCCACTTTGATGGACATACTGAATAAGAGATCGGAACACATGTCTATCCCTTCATATGCAACCAGGTACAATGATGATCTGATAACTAATTATCCAATCTCTCATCACAAACACTATCTTTCTCACAAAACTCCCCAAAAGACTACCTATTCTCCATCACACCACTACCTCACTTCCTCAATGCCAATATTACATGTTCATCCTCCCCCCCCCCCCGAATCAACCTCACATTACACATTACAACCACCCCTTTTCCAAACAACTACAGCATCTCCCTCACACCACTATCTCATCTCCTTCACACCATTGCATCATCTCCCTCACAGCACTGCATCATCTCCCTCACAGCACTGCATCATTTCCCTCATGCCACTGCCTCATCTTCCTCATGCCACTACCTCATCTCCCTCACACCACCACATCATCTCCCTCACACAATTGTCATCTCCCTTACACCACTGCCTCATTTCCACCCCACCATTTCAGAATATCATTACTTTATCTCTGCCCCATCACAATACATGAGTCCTCCACACTACCTCACCTAAAATTCACAACACTCACCTCTCATTTGTACAATATGCTGTTCAAGCTTCTGGGACAGAGTCTGATAGCTCAGTTTCAGGTTGTGCCTGTACTTGCTCAGCGAGTATCCATGTGGAAAACGCAGCGGATATTTACTGTAGAAACTGCTAGTTCCATCACTGCTGTCCAGCTCATCACACGGCCAGCCTCCACCCAAACTTTCATCCGAATGCCAACACTGAGCTGTTGACATTTGATCTGCATCCCCTGGTGCGGCTTCACACATCACATTCTTGTCAGCTGTTAGACTAGCAGACTGGTTGTCAACTTCTGATAGCTCCACACCTTGAATTATTGTCTCAAGTCCTTTCCCTTTGGCTGCATTTCTGTTTGACATGTTTAGCAACTTCTTCTTGTGCTTGTCTATTGAAATCGGAGTTACAACATCATCATCATCGTCAGAATCTGAATTATCCACATTTGACAAATCAAAGTAAACTTTTGATGTTTCTGAGACATTCGGCTTCGTTGTTCTCCTGTTTTGAGCAGTTCGCATTTGATCTACTGAACCAGTGCGTTCTGAAAACAGCTTACGGCCATCTGTGTTAATAAGCAGAGCATCAGATTGGGACCTCTCTATAAGTTTCGATGCATCAAAACATGGATTCTTTTTTAGCATTGACCGTGGGGATAGGATTACACTTTCATTCTGTGTTTTGTAACAATTTTCTCTTAATGTTTCTGGTATGACAATTGGACTTAGGATCTTGACTTTGTCTTCCGTTAGAATTTTAACACTGCCCTCCTCCAAGATCTTGTCGTCATCCTTCTTTTGAATTTTCAGATTATCTTCTTCCCCTACTTTCTTCACGCTGCTTTCTCCCAGAATCTTGACATTATTTTCTTTTTTAATATTCCCATTGTCTTCCTTTAGAATTTTCACATTGCTTTCTTTAAGAATCTTCACACTGACTTGCTCAGGAATCTTGACTTCACCTCCCTCCATGTCAGATTCTAGAACAAATAAAATTTTCCATTATAATATTTAAAACATAATATTAATAATATGATGTTAATGATAACATGAAAACTTAATCCTGACAATTTTTCTTTAAATATTCTACTGCCATGAGTGTGAAATTTGACACGTTGTCACTGTATTTTGAGATTGATCTGGTGTGCATCTGGAACATGCTGCTCTTGATGTGTCATCTTAATTAACAGAAGAATTTTTGCATGGGGGGGGGAAGAGATGAGGGAACTGATACACACAGCACTGTGGGTAGAGTGTTAGCAGTGGAGCTGATACACACAGCACTGTGGGTAGAGTGTGAGCAGTGGAGCTGATACACACAGCACTGTGGGTAGAGTGTGAGCAGTGGAACTGATACACACAGCACTGTGGGTAGAGTGTTAGCAGTGGAGCTGATACTATCCTGTTTATTTAATGTTCAAGACTTGTATCACTATGTTAGAAACAGTTTTATATAGCTCTGAATAACTCTCAAACTCACCTCAAAAGACTGAGACATTACAAAGTATATTCTTCATTTGTATTATATATATGAGTACTTCATTACAAAGTATATTCTTCATTTGTATTATATATATGAGTACTTCATTACAAAGTATATTCTTCATTTGTATTATATATATGAGTACTTCATTACAAAGTATATTCTTCATTTGTATTATATATATGAGTACTTCATTACAAAGTATATTCTTCATTTGTATTATATATATGAGTACTTCATTACAAAGTATATTCTTCATTTGTATTATATATATGAGTACTTCATTACAAAGTATATTCTTCATTTGTATTATATATATGAGTACTTCTGCAGAACAACTTCTCATATATACTGTAAACAGCAGTAGGTAGTACCTGATCTATATCTACCACATTCATTCATTACAAAACAACTTGTGTCACAATTTATTGTGATCCCTCCTGTCCTGTGTATCTGTCAATGTTCATTAATTTTAGGCCATTAACCCAACCTTTTAATTTTTTTCCCTTGCCAACTACTGTTCTTTCCCTTCCTACTAAAATTAATTTGATGATACCGAAATATTGATGGGGTCCACAGGGGAAATAGAAGGCCCTTTTTTTTCCAGAAATTCCACATGCTTAAAAAAATGTTTACAAAACGCTTGTCATAAGTGATGTGAATGTGCTTAAATTACATAATTGCATTTTTTGTATTAATTTAGCTATTATTAGTAAAAACACTTGCGTGAATGGTCTAAAAAATTTGATATAAATAAATTACAAATAACTAGAGAATGTTCAGACTAAAAACAAATGTGTATATTGTCAAGTATATTGTATTATGTGTTCCACGCATGTACTGTGTTCAAATAACCACCAGACGACATTAATCTTGACAAGTTTTATTATAAGTGGGCTTATCAATGTAAATAAAACGTTCAATTTATGTTGACACAAACCTTCTTCGTCTGTGTTCTCAACCTCATGCAGATTAGCAAGATGTAGTCCAGAGAACGCTAAGACGTGCCATGTTTAAAACTTAGTTGTGATATCTGCACATTCCAGCTGGACACATCCAGGTTCAGCATGGCTTCTGGGTCACTGTGAACCTATATAGAATAGGAGAACCCACCCCCAAAACCTCCTTGCTCGCCCCTTACAGCATGCACTGCAAGTAAATAGTGTTGCTATTCTTCACTCCCCTTTCTTCTTCAGCATTCCTTCTCAAACTCCCACTGGAACTCTCTTGTAGCAGAACAATAGTACATTTCCAGCAGGATTCTACAATCCAGAGAATGAAAATGCTTTGTGCCGCTATTTTATTTGCGCCAATAGTCCGACACATCCGTCTTCTGCAGCACTCCCCTTTCAAGCCCTAGAAACATCCAGTGACACAGGGTTTGAAAATGGACATTCAATTTTTTTGGGACATCATCCTATTCATATATCTTGTGGTAAAAGGAGTTGACAAACATAACCTTCTTCTTCAGCGTTTGTTCTCAAACTCCCACTGGTTCTCTCTTGTAGCAGGACAATGGTCCTACTAGATTTCTAGCAGGATGTAGTCCTGAGAATAGAAATGCATTGTGTCACTATTTTATTTGTGCCAATGGCCCAACACATTCATCTTCGGCTGAACCATATCATCATTGGTGGACCAATTGCCGATGCTGCTGCTACTTCTGCCAATACTACCAGCCATTAACAGAACAATACACATTTACAAATGTTGCAATCGTAAATGTGAATTTAATGTGACTGCAGCATGTTTGAAGAAGATAGGGAGAAGAGGAGAAACGGTCATTCTAGGAACAACTATATCACACAGGCAAGAAGGAACATCTGGGTGCAGATCACGTTCAGCTGAAGAGCTGCCAAAAATCATTATCAATGTGATGTGTCCTTTACAGAATGTTGTCCTTACTACTACTCTGTAAGCCTCTCGGTTCTGTGCAAGCTGTATAGTCTTTTTTTAATGTCATGTTTTGAAGGTTTTCAATATCCATTGTCCATCATAGTCCCTCTTGTTCTCTTTCGAGGACTTTTCCCTTCATTATTAATCTTTCTAAACCATCTTTTTTATGTGTCCAAAATATGTTAGTTTACCTTTTTTTATAGTTTTATGGAGCCATTCTTCTTCTATGTTCAGGTCTTTGCAGATGTCTGCATTGATTCATCTTTCTGTCTATGATATTCTTAGAGAATATACTTGATACTGAAGATATCAATAATACATTGATAAAGACCCCTTGATATACTGAAAATATGTAATGGAATAACATGATGAGATACTTTAATTACTAATCTAAGGAGTGATTAGCTTGATAGTTGATGTCACTTTTTTTGGTTAGCAATCATTCTCAAACTACCGCTGGAACTCTCCTGTTGCAGGGCAATGATCCTGCTAGATTTCAAGCATGCTGTCCATTGAATGCATGAGTTGTACATCCTATTTTGGCAGATAGTAACGCAAAATGAGGTAAAAAGGTTACTAAAACACTTACCTAGCCTATTAATAAAAATATATTTTTAAGAAAAAAAACAAAAAACATACAATAAAACTAAACAGGACGATTCTCAACGTATCGGCTCAAACTGAACCTTTTTCAAGAGACAAACAACAGAAAACGACAAAATAAAAAACAAAATAGATGTCTATATTTCATCAAGCCCTCGTCTCCATAATAGCGCAGGGATGGCAACGCATCTAGTAAAAGTGAAAATGCGTGCATTCATTTTTTTATAATGAATGCACGCATTTTCACTTTTACTAGATGCGTTGCCATCCCTGCGCTATTATGGAGACGAGGGCTTGATGAAATATAGACATCTATTTTGTTTTTTATTTTGTCGTTTTCTGTTGTTTGTCTCTTGAAAAAGGTTCAGTTTGAGCCGATACGTTGAGAATTGTCCTGTTTAGTTTTATTGTATGTTTTTTGTTTTTTTTCTTAAAAATATATTTTTATTAATAGGCTAGGTAAGTGTTTTAGTAACCTTTTTACCTCATTTTGCGTTACTATTTGTTCATTAGGTTACTGCGGCACCATCCACTTTGTCGGACACCCTCTGACCATTTGGTTATTTCTATTTTGGCAGTCATGTCCTGTACATACCTTTTTGTAAAGATTTGAGATATTTTGACCAATTCTCAAAATAGAATGTCCATAACTAACAAGATTATATATTCCTCAGATAGGTTTCTGTCAGGTTACCAAATTTTTAAAAGTCTATCGCTCTTGTTTTTCTAGGACTCTCAGATGAGGAGCAAAGAATAGCAACACTGTGAACTGCTATGCATGTTGTAAGAGATCATTAAGAAGGTTTTGGAGATGAAGATGTCTGTCCATACCACAGAAGGTTAATGCGACTCAGAAACCATGCTGAAGTCGGATGTGTCAGGCCAAAATGTACAGATACCACAGTCAAGCTGTAAACCAAGACAATGCATTCTGCTTTATGGACTATACAGGTGAGACTGAGCTTCTCAGATCTGTACGAAATAATAGGAATCCCTACACCCATGTCAACTTTGTTCGTGGACATCTAAATATATATCTATGCATTACAGCACCATAGCTATTTTTACTTACAATATGTCTATGTAAGGCACATTCTAAAGACTATTCCAATAAAAAGTTCCTAACCCAGAGTAGAACGCTGAACCTCATATTTATTCTAAAGACAACTACTACGATTTAATCAACAAATTATCCGCATTTTTCTGTGAAATTCCTGGTACCAAAATATTTAATAGCAAATCTTCAATCAACTGCCATGCCGAATGGTGTAGGCAATCATGTTTCTCCATTACTCTGTCTCTTGTGTTGTCAATAAGCTCAATTGGTGAAGTTCTACCGTGCTATAATACTAGTCCATCTAGCAACTCTCTTTGTCGTCCCCTGTTTCTTCTCCCCATTATCTTTCCAGTGGTTATTAAGTGTTCAAGATGTGCTCTCAGCACGTCTTTGAACCTTGACTGTCTGCCACTAATGTTTGATATAATTGATCTTTTTATGCCAGCATCAATGAGAACATCTGTATTAGTTTTCTTAGCTGTCCATGGTATTTTCATCATTCTTCTCAGAAACCACATCTCTGTAGCCTCCAGTTCCAAATCTTCCATAATACAATTATATTCTCTGTCTAATTTCTATACACCAAGACTACAATAAGTGTTTACAAAAACATGACTTCCCAATTACAAGACCATAAAATTATCTACCCTAAGTAAGTACTTTGACGATTGCTTACAAATATTCAAGTCTTTTATGTGAGCTCTCCTGTTTTGGACAAATCTCAAGATGAGTCATATGGCAATTACAAAATATGGCAATTTGTCATAAAATTTTAAAACATTCCCTTTTTCCATGTGAATTAGAGTTAGGCCTATTACTCCAGGACAAGAATTGTTGGCTTTTAAAATGACTGCAGACTGATAAAATTGTGTAGGTCTACAGCATTTTATAACTTTATGAGAAATGTAATTAAATTTGAATATGTAGGCATATGTAATTATTCAATGCTTACAAACTTTTTCTACACAGTTTAGACCTATATATGAATGCATCACTGCTGATGTGCTACAAACTATGCTACTAATCTGCACGAGTGTGAGAATGAACACAGAAGAAAAATGTATGGGCCCTATACTGTAACTGCATAATACTCAAGTAATGGTTTATTTGACACTGTGTCAACTGTCATTAGCAGAGCAGATTTTTGTTTGCATTTTGGGTGGGAGCACTGTTTGCATGTCTGAAGTGGTTGTGCTTAAACGAACATTTCGTTCTTCTTAGGAATAATATGACTTGGGGCCCAAGTTGGGCCTACTTACCAAACACTGTTTGAAACAGTAATAATCCTAATGTATTGTATTCATGTATGTATATTTTATGTTCGCTCATCTATTTAGGAAGGACCTTGTACATATGAAACCATGTTTTGTTGAGTAATAAATTGAAATTGACTACTGATGTTTTGTAGCAGTCTAGTAGGCCCTAGTATGCAGACAGAAATTCGTTGGGCAGGTCATTTGGTACGTATGTCAGATATCACCTGCCAAAGATACTTCTCTTTGATGAGCTGGAGAAGGGTAAACGATCTCAAGGTGGCCAAAAGAAGCGCTACAAAGATTCATTAAAGACCTCGCAGAAAGCGTTTGAAATAGACCAAGATACATGGGAAGAACTTTGCCCGCGTGTTGTCGGCCCGAAAGGGGAGCAAAGAATAGCAACACTGTTTACCTTTCATGCATGTCGTAAAAGGCGACTAAGGAGGTTATGGGATGGAGTTGGCTGTCAGTGACCCAAAGCCATGCTGAAGTCTGATGTGTCATGCTGAAAGGTGCAGATATCACAGCAATGCTGCAAACTGTAAACCATGACACAACGCATTCTGTTCTCCGGACTACATCCTGCTAATCTGCAGGAGTTTGAGAATGAACGCAGAAGAAGAAGATGGGAAGAACTTGCACAAAATAAATCTACATTGTGCTCTACAGTCAAAAAGAGCGCATCATCTTGCGAAAAGAGGAGAAATGCTGCAGCTCAACAGTGGAGAGTAGCTAGAAAGTCGCGGATAGACCAAAATCCGCAGTCATTCCATGCCCGAACTGTCCAAGAACATTTACAGCTCAAATAGGATTCATTGGCCATCTACGAAGTACTATGCATTGTCATAAATCTGAGTTTTCAGTAGTAGATGTAGAAAATGGTCATCATCACTTGTGCTATAGGAGGTTCTATGAAGATGTTTACTATCGCCGATAATATCGGCATGCACTCATTTACTACTATTTTAACAAACTTGGCAATTATTACTCAAGACTAGTTCAAGTAATTTATGAGGTACTAATGTTTATAATGTTATTTTAACAACAATCTCGAGAGAATACGTCACATGACAACATAATTAGATGTAGTCTCTGCCATATTGGTGTTCTGTGTTTATTCATTGTGTAGTGACTACACAATGCTAAAAACTAAAACAACTGACGTAAAATAATAAAATGAGTCAATAATTTTTGTCGTCAGTCGTCTGCTTCATTTGCTCACTCAGCTTCATCTTTCTGCCGTGCACCAAAAGTAAGGGCCTAAGTAATTTCATCTAGCCATCTTATCTGCAAAAATTGTTTCACTTATAACATTACAAATATGACTCACCTTTCATGCTACTGCTATCTGGTTCCATGTGAAAATATTCCAACCATCTCTGGCACTCCTTGATAACCAGTGTCCATTATCTCGTCTGCGACTAAGACCTGCTACTGTAACCTACTTTCTTGACCTGTGTCAGATTTTTTCTCAGTCACGACCAAACTAGACAAAATTTAGCTTTAATAATCAATGTATACATAGAAAATGAAATAGAAAATACCGGTAGTTTATAACAGTTTTTCATAAAACAAATACAAGATGGGACAAATCAACGATTTGACAAAAAGAGCTTTATCAAGATAAGAGTAAATAAACACAGAACACCAATATGGCAGAGACTACATCTAATTATGTTGTCATGTGACGTATTCTCTCGAGATTGTTGTCTTCCCAATGAACTCCCTGAACCTCTTTCTGCTTTGGTCCATGCGGCTTGAATTTCCGACGATGTATTCATGTTATCTTAATGGAGTCAGTCCATCTTCTTTGTGAGCCCTTGCTCCTCACCCATGTACTCTGCTCTCCATAATTTGTCTTTCTAAACAATCGTGACTCTATGTCCAAACATGTGTAGTTTTCTTTCTTCTATTGCGTTTAGTAACCGACATTCGAAGAATGTTACGCATTCCTTGAACAGCAAATATTACTAATGAAGAATGTCTAAGCTAAAAGTAAATCATGGTCTGATTTTGGCAAAAACTTGAATAAGGATTACAAAACAGCTACAAAACAATCAAAGTTATGAGAATCAGAACAGAAAATCACGATCCTACAGAACCAATAAATGACATAAGGTAATCCCATTTCAAATAAGCAAAGAGCATTAAAAAGATGGAAAGAATACTTTTCTGAGTTATTAAATACAACACCAAGCAATAATACAGCAAAAGAAACCATAAAGAGTTGTAATGAACAAGAGCCAAATATTCTCATAGAGGAAATTGCCGAGGTCATAAAAAAGGCAAAAAATAACAAAGCTCCAGGGATAGATAACATACCACTAGAAACTATAAGAGCAGCAGGAGAAACAGGATTATATTGGCTACACAGAATTTTTAACACGGCGTGGAGGCAACAGAAGACACCAGCAGACTGGAGAAAAGCTATCATAGTGCCAATATGGAAAAGGAAAGGCAGCAAAAGAGACTGTAACCAGTACAGGGGAATTTCCTTGTTAAGCCATGCAGGAAAACTATATGCAAAAATAGTAGAGAAAAGACTGAGACCTGTAATAGAACAACAACTTAGCAATACACAAATGGGTTTTTACAAGAAACAGAGGATGTACTGATGCAATATTTATTCTGAAACAGTTGGCAGAGAAGTCAATAGAATACAACCAAAATGTATACATATCCTTCATAGATCAAGAGAAAGCATTTGACCGAGTAAACAGAGAAAAACTATGGGAAACATTAAAAATTTATGGAGTATGCCAACATTTAATTAACGTTTGCAGAAGTCTCTATAACAACAGCAGTTGCACTATAAGAACAGCTGCAGGCTACACAGAGGACTTTGTGATTAGCACTGGAGTAAAGCAGGGATGTGTATTATCCCCACTACTTTTTATTACATACATGGACCATATAAACAAAACAGCAAAGTCTAATGAAGCAAATGAACTGCTTTTTGCAGATGACCAGGTTTTATTCCACAACAGCATTAAAAACCTGCAAGACCACCTAAGCACAATAGACACAGCAGGCAAGCAATTTGGAATGAAAATAAACATAGACAAAACAGAAGTAATGAATATTGCAAGAGAAAAGGAGAACATCAACATACAGATAAATAATAAACAACTAAAACAAGTAGATGAATTCAAATATCTGGGCAGCACATTGAGATATGACAACAAACAAGAAGCAGAAATAAACGCAAGATGTAATAAGGCCTGTCAGATCATTGGTCAATTAACACCTTTACTAAGAAACAAAGATATTAAACTAGAAACAAAGAAAGCGCTTTTCAACACCATTTTCTTACCAACATTGTGTTATCAGTGTCAAACTTGGACATTAGATTCTAGAACAATACATAAGATTAACACCACTGAAATGAAATGTGTGAGACGTATGATTGGAGTTAGCTTGAGAGACAAAATCAGGAATGAAGCACTAAGGAAACAATTAGGGATCAAGCCAACAATAGAATACATACAGAAACAACAAGTTAAATGGTACGGCCACATAACCAGACAGAAAGAGCAAAGTATTATCCAAAAAACACTTAACAAACGATACGAAAACAGGAGACCTATTGGACGCCCTCGTAAAAGGTGGATATATAGTGTATTAGAGACACTCGAAAATATAACAGCAGAGGAGGCAAATAGAAGGGCAAAAGACCGTACACTCACTCTCCCCTCAACACCGAAAGGTACACGAGGACAGAAAGAAGAAAGAAGAAGAAGAATGTCTTGGAAGGATGGATGTGAAAACATGCATTATTGATAATATAAGAAAAACACAGTCAACATTTATTGGGCACACAATGAGAAGAGGAGACATTGAAAATATAGTGACAACAGGAAAGATAGAAGGGGAAAGATCAATGGGAAGACCCAGAGAAAAGATATTAGACAGTTTCACTAAATGGCTTCGATTGACAACACCAACACAGTGGCATTGGGTCAAAGGGCATATGCCCATGGACCGCTGGATCAGCAACCAACCGACGACACCAACAGAGATGATGAAGTATATGAGAGATCAATGTACACTGAGAAATATGATCGTCAACGCCATTCAGCACGGCACAAGATGATGATGAACCAACATTCTGCCACCTTCAAAATGTTTATAATATCTGTAGTCGAATATTACTAATATAATTATAAGTGTTTTTAATTGTCAATCAATCAAGTGCCATGTCGAATGGTCTAGACGATCATGTTTTTCCACGACTCTGTCTCGTGTGGTGTCAATAAGCTTGGTTAATTATGTAAGCTACTGTAAACAATTTTACTTTTAAAAAATCCCATTCATTCATCGTGTTATTATTTTCTGCCTTCCAGAAATTATGCTCAATCATCAATGTCTTTAAGAGAATATGAGTTCAATATTTTCTATGTGAGTCAAGAGAAGTCCCCATTCTTCATGACGAAAATGACAAGGCAAAATAGCCAACGAATTGCACTAGCTCATAATTGACCGTACCCGAAAGTGGAGCAAGGGCTAGCAATTAGCAATACTATAATCCACCTTGAACGTCATAAGATGAACCTAATGAGGTTTGATTTTAACCAAAAGTCATGCTGAAGACGGATGTGTCCGACAGAAAGGTGCATATATCTCAGCACAGATATAAATCAGGACACTGCATCCCGTTATCTGGACTACATTCTGCTAATCAGCGGAGTTTGATCGAGAACGAACGCAAAAGACGAAAGATAACACCATAAAATACGTGAAACACATAACATAGAACTTAATTTATAAGTAGAACCTGCATGTGTTTTTGCTTAATTGATAGCTTGCTTACTATCGCCGGGTCATACGGTGGCGTAGCGTGGGTCAATGGCGCCCGGGGCGGAATCATAATTTTCCGCCCTTGCGACATAAAAAAATATGGCAGTGATTGTGAAAGCCTGGAAGAAAATACATTTTTCGCCCTCCCGATGGTGCCGCCTGGGGCGGTCCACACCTCCGCCCCCTCTCGTTACGTTACTGGTTGCGGGGCTATGAGGTTTCTATCTCTTTCACATGGTTTCTATCTCTTTCACATAGTGTCTATCTCTTTCATAATTTCCATCTCTTTCACAGGGTTTCCATCTCTTTCAGAGGGTTTTTATCTCTTTCACGAGGTTTCTATCTCTTTCACGGGTTTCCATCTCTTTCACAGGGTTTCCATCTCTCTCACATGGTTTCCATCTCTTTCACGGGTTTCCATCTCTTTCATGGGGTTTCTATCTCTTTCATAGTTTCTATCTTTTCACAGGGTTTCTATCTCTTTCACAGGGTTGCCATTTTAAATATCTGGCTCATGATTAAGTTGAATATGACAGGCCAAATGGTGCAGATATCTCAACAAGGCTCTAGACCATGACACATGCATTCAGTTCTCTAGACTACATTCTACCAATCGATTTTGAGAAAGAATGCAAAAAATGAAATATTTGATAATTTTTTGCCTATTTTGAAAGCATATCTACTTTCACATATAATCTTGTTAAATTTATCTAAAAATGTACTTACGTAAAACACGTTTTTAGAATGGTCCACTTAGACACGACGAACTATCACTAATACTAGGGTGTTATGATGTAAACAAGAAAACCTACAAATTACAATACACAAAACATTTTCAACATTTATATCAAAAGACTGATCATGTTTTCTTGTTTAAACTATCATTCAAAGCCTCCAAGTAAAAATTGATAAAGCAACATCTTAATAAAACTGGCTTGTTTATTTATGTGGTCTTTGTTGTTTTTTTTTGCTTCTTTCATAAGCCTCCATTGAAGCCATATCTCTCCACATCTCAAGGGGTTCTACATTTGTAGAAACAACTTGTAGAAAACTGGCAACCAAACCACAGAATAAAACAAAAGTCAGCCCTGCGCCATGCCTGTGGGGAGATATGTTCTAAATATGAAGCCGAAATAACAGCACTAGAAGTTGCATTGTACCACCTGAAGACCATATTTGATGCATTTCCATCAAAAGTTCAAAACATTGTTATTTTCACAGATTCTATGTTTGCTCTTCAAGCACTAGAATGTGGTGGACATTGTAAGCCTGAGCTGGTGGAAATATATCACCATGCCAACCAGCTACTTACATTGTTATGCAGTGGATATTTGGCCACTCAAACACACCTGGCAATGACAAGGCAGACAGACTAGTAAGGATGGGAGCTCAACAAGAACAGCCATATACATAAACAACCATGCACACAATTAAAATGATACTGAAATCTGTAACTAAAGAAAATTGGGTGAACAGATGGGCTATGGGAAACACTGGGAGGGAAATCTATAAATATATGACCAGCCCAGATCCTAAAGATAACATCAACCTCCTGGGAAGAAAAGACCAGAGTATCATCTTCCGACTGCACACCACACAACATGTACAGCTTAACAATCACCTGAACAGAATTCAACCACGACACACAATCCAGAGTGCAGACTGTGCACTCATCCCTATGAAAATGTTGACCGCAACCTTTTTAAATGCACTGCACTGGATGACATCAGGATAATGCTTCTCCCTCCAGGGCCAGATAAATGGAACACATTACTGGAACATAAATGGAACAGCTGACAAACACATGCATATATCACACAATGGCATTGGGTCAAAGGGTATGAGCCCATGGACTGCTGGATCAGCAACTAACCAACCAACCAATAAAACTTGCATAGGAAAGAAATCGCGAGAAACATAGACACTATGCATTTTGGCAATTTAATTAATTTGAGGGTCTCCTTGTTCATATGAAATTTTGCACTGGCCAGCTTTTCGACCATCTGTAAAGACGCAAAAAGCTATAATTTTGTGTTTTCTTCTAACTATATCAAGACATTGTTTTAATGTATTCGGGTAGAGGGTAACTTTGTTTCGTAAAATGGGGTCGTAGATCAGTTTGTTTCTCTAAAATGGGGTCATGACTCAAAAATATTTCATAATCAGAGCGATTGATGTAGAAGAAATCTCTTATTTCTGAGACATGTCTCTAAATCTGGACAATCATTCTTTGATATAATTCTGTCATTCATTGTGGTTTTAAAAAATGACAAAGTACTTCATATAATCTTTAACAATTTTATTTACATTAAATATCTATTCTATTTATAAACCTGCACCCATCAGGGTCATAAGGGTACCACATTGAAATCTTTAGCATACAGTTCCCCCAAGGGGTGAAAATTTTTGAGACTAATGGGAATCGAACCAGGCCCATTCTAGTGGCACCAAATCACATTGCAAGGTATGGTTTTAACAATACATTTGCGAGAAATGAGATGTTTGAGAAAAGTTAAAAATATCAAACATTGAGACCAACGGAGAAATGAAGATATCAGAGAAGAAATAAA
This sequence comes from Meghimatium bilineatum, assembly GCA_034231615.1. Lineage (NCBI taxonomy): Eukaryota > Metazoa > Mollusca > Gastropoda > Stylommatophora > Philomycidae > Meghimatium > Meghimatium bilineatum. The sequence goes on along the minus strand of CM067309.1, from coordinate 39,317,173 downwards.
AATCATCTCAAGACTACATTGAGAGACAGCAAACAAGGTGGTTTAGTCACATCATTAGAATGGAACCAAAGCAACCAGCACTTTGTGCATACAACAGCTGAAGATCAGGCTACAGGGAACAAGGAAGACCAAGAATTAGATGGATGGAGACAATCAAAGAAACCTTAAAGAGACACATGCTGACAATAGCCAAAGTCTGACAACTCCAACTTCACCCACAACATTTAACAACACAATTGGAGGACCCATGTAATAGGACAGCAAAGTACAGCACTAAAACTCCCTCTTTGGCACCCCAATCATGAAGCCCTGATTGTTTCCATTCATGGACAGTAGGGTTAGTAAAGCTCCATCAAGAGGTTTCAGCAGCTCTAACTAATATTGTTATTTTCCAGTCTTCATATTCCACTACTGAAGTCATTTGTTGATGCTTATCTGCAGTCTGTTCTACTTTCTGTCTTTTTTATCTCTCATTATCTAAAAATTAGAAAAGTTAAAAAAAGAGTTCAAAAGTTGTAGAGGATTGACTTCACTGTACTCGGTTTCCATATATACTCATTACTCTCAACAAAGTGGCTCGATAACGCCTTGCTCTCAAACGCGTGATGTGAGACTCGAACTTGGACAAGGGGTACACGATGTCAGTGAATGACACCTCGGCTAAGAAGGCGAAAGAGCCAGGGTCCAACTCTTCTGTTGAGTTATTCCCCTTAAGGAGCCAGGCTCACGGATGAGAAACGGTTCAGTACCCGATGGGCACAGGCACAATACGTCCAATTACACGAAGCAAGTTCATAGACAGTGGAACACCTCGTACGAGTCAGACGAGAGCAAACATCGTCTTGGCGAAGAGTCACCACATACACGTGTGCCTGGAGACAGATATGGAGGCTGTCACAGGCTAGGGTAGCCAACCCGAATTGTCAAGGCATGCCAAAATCGGATATGCTAGGCCTACACGGCGCATAACTGTGACACAACGTAATCATGCTCCCGGCGGAAATCGCACGGATATCCGTGCTGGTTACAATGGAGCGAACGCAAATCAAACAAACAAACACACTAGACATTTATGAATCACATTTATGGATTTAGAAGTTATTCATCTGACATTGGACTATTTAACAATCTCAAAAGCATTAATCTATTGTTTCTTTTGAACCCTGTGCTCGCTTTTATTGCGGCGTTCTTTGCCAGAGAAACTTCTACCATTTATTCATTTTAACACAGGTGGGAGAGTTGTAAGGAATATCATTGTAACACATGTGGGAGAGTTGTAATGAATATAATTTTAACAGTGTGTTGTCTAGTATTATTATGTATAAGGGTTAGTCATGGTCGCTGTAAGTTATTGACTAATGGATGATAAGTTTGGGTTTTCTGTAACGTGATACACTGACAAATTATCACTTTCATTTATTCCAAAGACAGTAAGTGAGAAAAGGAAGCGTGGATGTTAGAGTGTGAGGTCTATGGCACCATCTTTGTCCTTAGGTGGTATGCTAGTCATGTTAAGCACCTACGATTCAAAGTACACAAATTTAGTTAACTGTAGATTATAGGGACACCATATATATTGTTAGTTTCTTTGCCATTCCTACAATACGAAAGTTATAAATATATTTTTGAATATATAGTATATTCACAGTTTACTGAAATAATCACTATTCTTCAGTTTTTCTTTTTTTTAAATAAAGAAAGTATCTTATGGCGAGATATGCGCCTTTCAGCCACAAAAAAAGGGTACTGTTTCAGATCATCCAGTAACCATGATTCCAATATTAACATTGTGATGACAAAAACGTATTGAATATATAACTCGGCGATTATGGTTTTGCAGCACTCCCTGAAATACATACTCTCGAATTCATGGTGGCTGGATTACCCAAGGGTGGCTCTATTATTATTTTATGGTTAAAAAAACTATTATATAACCAAATTGGTGCCCGTGTGTTGCCAGATGACAGAAGGGGGGGGGGGTAAAGAATTGCAACATTATTACTCGCCAATTATGTTGTAAGAGGGTAGTAAGCAGGTCTTGGGCTCGCGTTGGTTGTTTCATCCCCAAAAAGGTCAAAGTAGTAGGATGTGTCAGACCGAAAAGCGCAGATATCGCAGCTAAGGTATAAGCTATGACACAATGCACTTCGTTCTCCGAACTACATAATACTAATATTCAGGAGTCTGAGAACGACCGCAGAAGAAGAGGAGAGAAATTGGACCATGTACGCGTTTGAAAGAGGTGCGCCTCACCATAAGGTTACTTTAAATAAAATTAATTATAATAATAACATAGTTTGTAGTACAAACAAGAGTTAGGTAATAACGAAACATGAGGATGACAAAACAGAGGTTTATTACATAAACATATTGTGATCTAAAATATTCCTTGATCACACACACACACGCACGCACGCACGCACGCACGTATATATATATCTGTCTCCAGGCACACGTGTATGTGGTGACTCTTCGCCAAGACGATTTTTGCTCTCGTCTGACTCGTACGAGGTGTTCCACTGTCTATGAACTTGCTTCGTGTAATTGGACGTATTGTGCCTGTGCCCATCGGGTACTGAACCGTTTCTCATCAGTGAGCCTGGCTCCTTAAGGGGAATAACTCAACAGAAGAGTTGAACCCTGGCTCTTTCGCCTTCTTAGCCGAGGTGTCATTCACTGACATCGTGTACCCCTTGTCCAAGTTCGAGTCTCACATCACGCGTTTGAGAGCAAGGCGTTATCGAGCTGAGCGACCTTGTCCCAATATCGCCTGAGCCCATCAGGTACTGAACCCTTTCTCTCTGTCAGTGTAGTTTTGGTGTAGGAAAACCTGACAGTAGAGTTAGGCCAGGGCTAAATCGTTGCCTCTTCTGAGCCTGAGCCCATCGGGTACGGAACCATTTCTTTCTGCAAGTGTACTTCCGGTATAGGAAAACTTGACAGTAGAGTTGGGCCAGGACATCCATCGGTGTCCCTTTCTTGCCTAAGCCCATCGGGTACGGAACCCTTTCTCTTCGCGAGTATATTTCTGGTTTAGGAAGGCTCGACATTAGAGTTGGGTTAGGTCTTCTTACTTTTCCGAACGCCAATGAATGGGTCTTGGTCTCCGCCTGTAAGGAGCACAGGTAACTAGAAGCTCGTCTCGAGCTGACGGATCTTGTAGTTCCCCTTTCCTAGAAACTTTTCACTTTCTATTTGCAGTTCACGCAGTTCTTTTCACTTTCTATTTGCAGTTCGGACTGGACTGACTAGCTTCACTGTATGTCGATAGTGTCGATATATGTGATGATGCTGGTGGTGTCGGAGATATTGTCTGTCTCTTATGCAGTCAAATCTCTTTCCATCTGCTGCCTCCACATTCTCGGACACGATCCCCAAATGATTTGGCCAGAATCAGCTCGAGCTGCTGTATTTCTGTTTCCAGGGTGCACCGCGAGGAGGTACATTTGGGGTCTTGGTTATCTGCTAACCCTGGGTCCGCCTAGTGCAATGCGTTCCCTTTGCACCCCAAATATCTAGTGAATCCAAGGTGGAGAAAGTGAACAATGTATAACCCAAGTATGTAATTATTGAGCACTCTGAACATTCTGCAGTTATGTTGAATGGTGTACAGGATTTTTGATGTATTTAAGATCAAAACTTGCAAAATGAAATGTCTGAAGAAGGTCATTGGAATCACCAGACTCAACAAAATGCGCAATGAGAACATCAGAAAGATAATAGATAAAACACCATGCATAGAATATATATAGAAACAACAGATAAAATAGTTTGGACAATGGAGGAAGGGGGTTTAAATTTCAGTAATTATTACTAATGCGGACGTTTTTATAAGAATTGTCTATTGTCGTAACGTCCACACTTGCCGCCGAGCGTAGAGGTTTGTATAGAAGATGTAGTCTGTGTTCCAGAGCCAGGTATGTTGCTATGGTTGTAGTGCAGTCATGTTTATTCAGGATGGTCTTGATGTTGTCTATCTTTTCCTTGGTCTGCCCTTGGCTTTTTATCATTAGTTAAATCTTGTTATACGCTCTAATGGGACCGTTCATCCTTATAAGACGTCCAAACAATTTTATCGGTTGTTTCTCTATATACTTGATGCACTATGTTATACTTAGTATGCGTCTGATGTTCTAATTGCGCACCTTGTCGAATCTGGTGACTCAAATAGTCTTACTTAGACATTTCGCATGTTTCGACCTTTCTCTTATGTGTAGGTGTTAGTTGCCAAATCTGACATTAGTAGCATAGTGTTGGTACAAGGATGCTCTTATTTATGTGTAGGTGTTAGTTGCCAAGTCTGACATTGGTAGCATAGTGTTGGCAGAACGATGCTCTTACTTATGTGTTTCTTAACTTCCGTGTTGTTTTTTGGGTGTTATAGCAAAAGTGACATCTGGTATATCACAATATTTGCCTTTTTTACATCTTGTTTCTATCTCTCAATTGACTCATCCGTCTTCTGTAAAGATACTTCGTAGGTACTTGAACTCTTTGACTTGTATTATTTTTGTGTTCTCTATTTGAATGTTTAAATGCTCTGTTGATCTCGTTATTTGCATAGTTTCTGCTTTTTGTCTGTTAATATCGTTATTTGCATAGTTTCTGCTTTTTGTCTGTTGATCTCGTTATTTGGATAGTTTCTGCCTTTTGTCGGTTGATCCGCATGTTGTATTTATTGCATATTCTTGATAGTGAGTTGATGTGAGTTTGCAGTTTTTCTTCATCATCATACATGATGTTTTTATCGTCAGCAAAAAGCAGTTCATTGAGTTTGTTTTTACGTTGTTCATTCTCTGTTGTTTCATAAATTAGAAGTTGTATAAGAATACGCACATAAATTCTACTACATATGATTGTATATAAAAATAATATGACAGCTATGTTGATGGAAAAGATCTAAAGATAGTAAGAAACATGTATTGGAAACAAACAGCTGTGTCGAGTGTTGACGGCAATGTAGGAGAATTTCAAAAGATAGAGATGGGCATCAGACAAGGATGTGTAATGTAACCAGATCTTTTCTTCCTGTATACAGAAGATATTATATGAAACTTAGAAAGCATGCTAGGAATAGCAGCTAGAGGTTACAAAATCTGAATAATCTAACATATGCTGACGATACAGGTCTGATTGCAGGGAGAGAAAAAGAAATTTAAAGTTTGTTAGACATGGTAGTACAAACAAGTGAAAACAAAGCTCTCAGTCTAAACAAGAAGAAACTAGAAGTAATGGCTGTTTCAAGAAATACACACCGCCAGAATACAGCATTACTATCTATGTTATGTTATGTTCCTCCAGGGCCATAGGCGGCGCATAGGGCAGAGACCATAGCTTTCCATTTCTGTCTGTGTTGCCAGGTCTTTCAATTGTTGCGTGTTGTTTAGGTTCATTGACATGCCTTCTCTATTAATGGTTCTTCGTAGAGTTTCTCTAGGTCTCCCTCTTCTTACTCTAGGTGGCACCAAAAATAGTGACTGCTGGGGAATTTTTAGGCTGTTCATTCTGAGAACATGGCAGATGTAAGTCCAACGCCTTTGTCTAATGAAGGAAGATATATACTATCTATGATTCAACATTAAATCATGGGGATAAAGTCAATTATCTTGGCACCATTTTAACATCAGATGGCAGGTGCTCCAATGAGTAACAGTAATTACAGTAAGAGTAACTGTAACAATGAAACAGTAACCCTATGATTTTTTTTAAATTGATAGTACAAGGGGATCTCATCCAAATTTCTCGTTTTTGTATATAGGAAACACTTAATATGTCAGCCTAAGTGTGAGAGTTTCATAATAATTTTTAAAAATATTTTAGACAGATGCATACAATTTAAAAAAAAGAACACACTAATTGGTAAATGCAAGTTTAAAGTGAAAGTACATCAGGAATAGATTTCTCAACTTTGTTTTGACACAATAATTAATTAAAACAAATATGTTGACAACTGTACATATTATCTCCCCTTCATTGCAAACGTAAAACCACTTTCTATAAAGTGAAAACCACTTTCTATAAAGTGGGAAGTTCTCTGTTTACTGTGACTAAATTATATTTTATTAATGAAGCATTATGTTTAGTCAGTGTGACTATCTAAGACACAATAGTCAAGTTTTCTTCCAGTAAACAGAGCCCTATTTCTATCTCGTGAGTACAGTTCACGAAAGTAAGATTGCTCTTAAGATGTCAACATTAGCAAGAAAAACCAAAACACAAACAATGCGTGGTGTGTACTGTGATATGTGGTTTAGATCAGTGAATGTGGTTTAGATCAGTGTTGCCAATGTGGTGTGGAAAAAGAAGCAAAGTTAGTGGCACTGTTATTGTTGTCTACCATGCACATCGTAAAATGTGACTAAGAAGGGTTTTTTTGGGGTGGGGGGGGGTGGGGGGGGTTGATTTGGCTCTCCTATTCAATAGAGGATCATGCTATCCAGAAATCATGCTGAATATGGTGTGTCAGATCGAAAGGCGCAGATATCGCAACCACGATGTAAATCATGACATACCACATTCCATTCTCCGGATTACATCCTGACAACATACAGGAGTTTGAGGACGAACACATAAAAAGATAAAGCAGATAAAGATCAGTGGTTCTCAAAATGTAATTAGGTCCACGTTTGGGACTATATATTTGAAGGGAGGGGGATAATTTCACCCAAACATAAAAATATGGCGCAGATTCTTCCAGATCTGCGACACAAAAATAAGTTTTTGAATGCTTCTATTCTTTTTACAAAACTGCTCACTATATCACAGCACAAGTGAGAAACGATGGCTATCTGACACAATTCTGGCGGAAAGCTCTACCGCACTAACTACTGCACTGGAGCTTCTAACTACAGAACAGTTCTTTGATGGAATCCATATCAGCATCTGACCTGCTGGAAAACGAAGAAGAAGGAGAAAAGAATTATGCGACGCATAAGATATACGATAGAAATAATCCTTGAGGAAAGATGACAAGCTTTTTTCTCTGGTCTATTGGAATTAATCTCTAGTGCCGGGAACAACACATCGGCTGGAAATACGAGGGCTGGGGCAACACAGTGGAATATAAGGAAAACGGATTTAGATACAAATGTTGTCAATATGTATACACACGACATACTAGCGAATAGACGCAAAGACATACGACGTTTTGAATAAGAAACCATCATCAGGACAAACTATAGCAGACTAACAATGAATAGAAACACACGTATGACAAAATGGGAGGCAAGGGATGATGAAAGTGGGAGAGAAAGAAGCACAAGCACAAGTGATTATTAAGGGAGTGATATTACGGATGGTGTGATCAACCCTGGTAACAGGAGATAAAAAGAAAATTGAGATCTTGTCAACAAGACATAGATGCTTTCTATCTTAGTTCTCACTCTGGATAATTGAGTCTGCGTTTGTTCTCAAACTCCTGCAAATTAGCGTTTTGTCATTGTTCACAACATTGATGCGAGATCTTCGCTTTTGACCTAACACATTCGACTTTATAATGGCACTGTATCATTGTGACCTTATATAGGAGGGGGCAGCCAACTCCACCATATAACCTCCTTAGTCGTTTCTTAAAATATACATGGAAAGCAAACAGTATTGCTATTATTTGTTCCCCTCTCGAGATTTAAAAAAACACTAATGGTGTGTGACTTTTTAAAAACAATTTGTGTTGTCTAGTGCTTTTGACGGAACGAGTTGGTGGCACTTGCCTAAACACAATACGTGTTAAATGGTGGTTATTTTGTGCATCTATCATTCAGGGCAATATACCGCTAATTTCCCAAACAACTTGCATATCATATATTAATAAAAGGAAGTGTGAAAACCAGAATACTGGTTTCATTAGTTATTATAAAGATAAAGAATGCAACAGATCGCATGTAACCCATGTCTGATGAAAGACACCAGTACAAATAGAAATGACCGGAATATACCGATGTGGTATCAAAAATTCCCCATTACACATTGTTTACTACACTGTATAATCTTGTCTCTCAATTAGTTGTGTGGACTATTTGAAAATAATCCATCTGAAGTCACATTATTTAACCATTACAGTGATTTTAATTGGTCACTTTTGTATACATTGTGTCGACAGCCAATGACAAATCAACGTCAAGTAAAGTCATTTAGAAGAATGAGTTCACGTGACTGTATTTGACGAGAGACACGGTACAGTAAGTCGATATGACCTTGCAAAAGACAATCTCATAAAACGTTTACAAACAAAAATGTAATAGTCATGATTGAATGATTGTCCAAACAAATGTCAAGTGTTTTGTTTTTGCGAAAACTAATTGTACTTGAATTAAACTCACAACATAAAAACATGACTCTTTTTGGAACTTGACGTTTTAAAAACATAAAAACGTGATTGCAATGCAAAAATAGGATAAAAACTGAGGCTCTGTATGGAAAAATAATTTTGTGAAATATATTTTGAGGCTCTGTCTAGGATAGCAGGGCTATAGAGAGTGGACATTTCCATTATTCATTAAGGGTCATAACCCCGCAGATACTATCAGATAAGGGGATGTAATACATGTGAAATGTATTAATATGTGCAAATGTATTAATAAATCATAAGAACACAAATATTTTGACCTGATCATGTGGTAATATAATTTAAATAAACAACTCTATTTATTTTGAGTGATTTTATGTAACTCTTCCCCGTTCTACTATTTATAAAAACGTTTTTTTGAAAGCAATATGCACGACATTCTTCCCTAACTGTTGACATGGTGAACAAAAGTGTGGCACATAAACTTTTGGATGTTAAGGGATAATGTCCGTATAAGGTTCAAGTTCCCCGCGGAACTATATACAAAAGTTGGCTCTTGACTTTGTATGGGAACTAGTGTCAGTAGTCCGTTCGCATGTCTTAGACTCCACCGCGGGGTCAAGGTTCAGCCAGTGTCGAGTCAGCTCGCTCGTCACAGTACCGCTTGGGATCTAGGCTGGTTCCTCCCCATATGACATGTTAAGACAGGACGAAGTCACCGGGGTGAAGTTTTCGGTCGTACGGAATGTTAACAGCATAAACGTGCTCAGCTAAGTGGTGAGCTATACTTAGCGTCCGAGTGGCTTTCGAATGTCGGCGCCTGCTATGTCATACCGCCTCGAAAGAGGATTACGGGGGTATAGGAGAGCTGCTTAGAAAGTGCTTCACTCGACTTTTTTGTCATGAAATTATCTAAATTTTAGTATTATTTGTATTTACACGGTTACCTACCTTACACTTAAACGTATTTTTGATTTAACATTTGGATAGTGTTATTTATTGGAAAGAATAAACAATTTTGATACAAAGTAATAAATAATATAGTCTTACAGTTTTAATGGCCATAGTTCTTAATTCGTAATTTAAAAGATCTAATTATAATTTCGTTAACACAAGAAAATAAATTTAGTATTCACGAGAAAAAAAATGGGATTGCAATTTGTGAGTTTTAAAACGCTTCATTTTTGAGAGAAAAATTACTTTCAACAATAACGCAATTCCACAATATAACGACATCCACCTGTGTCAGCTGAGTTTTTAAAAAATGTAAACTCAAAATATTTTGACTTGATACATTGCTTACTAAAATTGCGGAAATATACATTTGTTTATGTTAATGGCGCGTATGTATTGTAATTGTATGTATTGAGTGCAAAGATGTGTCCAGGACTCACCAAGATTGTCTTGGTTTTATAACACTGACGTATATCTCGCCCTGTTTTGCCTATGTCCCAGTTTCTATAACAGTTTACAAATACAAGAAATGTGTTACGTGTTCAAATCAACACACTTGGTCTCGCTTTGTTCAAGCGAATAAACACGCTTGGTAATCCTAAATGCGGTAGAGCGTGAAGACTTTGATTTATTTATACATAGATCAGTGGTCATAAGGTATTTTCTGTAGAAGTATTAATTAATTCATAGTATTATGTGATTGCCATGTGTCTTCTGTCACGGAGATTATCCAATAAATAAATTAAATTTCCATCACAGCTGACCTATATTCTTTGATATAATTAAAAAGACAGAATCTCTTCAAGAATCTGTTTCTAGTAAACAAAAATCTGAACGTAGTGATAGTTAGATAAACTTAATTTCCAATAGAAATCGTCCTTGGTTGGCGGGTCTGAAAGGGGAGCATGGGGAGCTAAACTGTTACCTGTCAAGCATATCGTAAGCAGCAACTAAGAAGAATTTAAGGTGGAGTTTGTTGTCCCATAAAGGCCCGTAGGGTTGAGATATTCAATTTCCCGTCCTTTAGCAAATCAGAATAGGTCTATGCCTTTTAGCATTAGAAATTTGGCCAAAATGCGGGTAAAAAGTCTCTTCCCCCCCCCCACCCCGTAGAGATTTTCACAAAAGGAACATCATATGAAGATCTGATACACGAAAACACACGAATGACCTTTTAAAGGGAATTACTCCTCCCCCTCCCCCTACTTATATGACCTATAACATATTTATAACACTGGTCTCACCCCACAGTGTCAAATTGACCTAGAGGCTATGCTGAAGTTCGATTTGTCAGTTAAGCTGTCAATTATGGCACAACGTTTATCTGGATTATATCCTGCTGATCTGCAGGAGCTTGAGAATGGATACAGAAGATGAAACAAGAAGTTGAAAAGATGTTTACACCAGAAGGCATCTATCTTGAACAGATGTGTGCACCAGAAGGCATCTATCTTGGTGAAGAATGGATTATCTTTTCAAGACTATCTTTGCAATCACTAGAGAGTTCATTGATAAACATATGAATGTTCACGGAGTTTATCTCCGAACATTTTCATGACACAGACGATCAAAATAATCCACAATCAGTGGTTCGAATGGACTTTTACCACCAGATCACGTGGAATAACAGTTCACGAAGCCAGTAGAATCTTCACCAAACAACAAGCAGCCTAACGATGTGTGTGTTTGCTGTAACGCAAGTACACTTGCTAGAAATTGAAGCCTATTTACGCTAAGACGATATCAACATCATCATCAGGTGCCATGCCGGGTGGCGTAGGCGACCATGGCATTCCATATCTCCCTGTCTCCAGTATTATGTATCAAGCTCGTTGTTGTTTCCCTGCCGTGCCATGTTGTCAAACTGTCTAATATATTTTCACGTTGTAGCCATCTGTCTCTGTTGCCTTCAATCTTGCCTGTTGTGACTATATTCTCCAAACCTCCTTGTCTCATGAAGTGGCCAAAAATATGAAGATTGTCTTTTTCTTATATTATTTATTAGGGTCCGTTTCGCATTTGACTCTTTCAACACTTCCACATTAGTTTTTCTGTCAGGCCATGATATTCTAAGTCCATGATGTCAACATACCTTAACCAAAAGGTTGTAATCCCTTATTGACCAATCATCAACTAAGGAGACATTTATCCATACACTGTAAATGTCACGTGACTGTGTCTCCTGTGTACATCGTTATTAGTTTACAGTGTATACGTTTTTGAGTATTCCTGTATTTCTTGGTCGTTGGGTTTTTGTGGTGGGGGGGGGGGGGGGGGTTTACCGTGAGGATAAAATGAGACGATTGATTGAACAGGCCTAAGTCTGACCTATTTATTCGAGGTTCTTAATCAGAGTTGGCACGTTCCTTTTTTTTTTTATAAAGTGACATTTCCCCGTAAACATGACAGAAGTTTAACATTACAATACTGCCAATAGCTTATTCATTACAGATGTTGCACCGTCTTCGCACGAAAGGTCAGCGACAGTTCCCATTTACCTCATGTTCGTCTCCCTGCGATCACACCAAAACTATAAGCCTATAACCCGGTGTTGTGGCACACGCCCCAAAGGTGAAAAAGAGGGGGGGGGGAATTTCATTGTTTGGGGGACACTTAAAAAAAATTGTGTTCTTGAGATTTAGTTGTCCATTATATGTTTTGAAAATTTAGCCTACTTAACTGTTTTTTTTTTCTTTTAATAATTTTCTAGTGTTTTCTTCCTAAAACGCAAGTCTTGTGTCCTGAACAAGTTATAATTAGGTTTCATTTATGGAATAAGTCATTTTTTGAATAGACCTATAAAAAAATGTAGGACTGGGGGGTGACATCAGAATTTTTGAAAGATTGAGGGTGGGGAAAGGTTTAAAGAAATGGTTGGGTAAAACTGCTATAACCTGCCAGGTTGACATGAGTACCACATGGGATGAAACAACACCCAGAGTTCTCCAGCAAATTCTTTCTTCAGCGACGCAGATGAGTGTGAAAATATCTTGACCTATCCAGCCCTTGATGCTGCCTGTCCATGATTTTCTTAGTCGTCGTCTGCTTCTTCCAACCTCGACTGTTCCCTGTAGTATAGTTTATAACGAATAATCATATCATCACACATCCAAAAAAACCATCAGAGCCGCAGACAAGTTTTCATTGAGGAAGGGGATTTACCTATAAAATAATAAATTATTAATTTTTTAAATGTAATTCCTTCCTTTTTATGAGAAAACTGATGACTTTTTTTATGAGAAAGGTGATGACTTTTTTGATGCGAAAGGTGATGACTTTTAGATGTGAAAACGGATGACTTTTTTGATGCGAAAACTGATGAATTTTTGAATGAGAAAGATGATGACTTTTTTTTAATGAAAAAGCTGAAAACTTTTTTGATGCGAAAACTGATGACTTTTTTGATGAGAAAGCTGATACCTTTTTTGATGCGAAAACTGATTACTTTTTTGATGAGAAAGCTGATGACTTTTTTGATGAGAAAGCTGATGACTTTTTTGATGAAAAAACTGATGTCGTTTTTTATGAGAAAGTTGATTTTTTAATGAGAAAGCTGATGACTTTTTTAATGAGAAAGCTGATGACTTTTTTTATGAGAAAGCTGATGACTTTTTTGATGAGAATGCTAATGACTTTTTTGATGAGAAAGCTGATGACTTTTTTTGATGAGAAAGCTGATGATTTTTTTGATGAGAAAGCTGATGACTTTGTTGATGAAAAAACTGATGACTTTTTTTATGAGAAAGCTGATGCCTTTTTTGATGAGAAAGCTGATACCTTTTTTGATGCGAAAACTGATTACTTTTTTGATGAGAAAGCTGATGACTTTTTTTTATGAGAAAGCTGATGACTTTTTTGATGAGAAAGTTGATTTTTTAAATGAGAAAGCTGATGACTTTTTTGATGAGAAAGCTGATGAATTTTTTGTGAAAAATCGTTAATGTAGGGATTTCACCCAACTTTTGGCTAAATTCCTAGCAAATAAAAAACATGATTTCCTAAGGGTGGAAGAGGGGAGTTGAACACCCACCTCCCACCACCCACCTCCACCTAAGCAACAGACCTATAAACCATGCAAGTAGGTATATTTGTTGCTTTACTATTGAAAGTAATGATTCTTGTATGAATCTATTTTATTTCTAATGTACACATTTGTCGCTAGATGGACTAGTATTGTGGCACGGGAAAATTTCACAAACCGAGCTCATTGACAACACAAGAGAGATAGAGTTGTGGAGAAACATGATCGCCTATGCCATTCAGCATGGCACTTGATTGATTGACACATTTGTCTCATGCTCTCTATAGGAGATGTGCAGAATTTGTCTGTAACATTTGTATTCGAAGGTCTGTATCCTTTCTCCATGACTGCAGTGAGTGTTCAGTTTACACACCAACACAACACAATAAACAACATAAGTCAGATTCAATGTTAGATTTTCACACTAACACTGATTTATCTTTTCCAAATTAAAGTTAACCTTGACATATCAGTTATATTTCTCCAGCCTTAGGGGCATATCTTTAAGTCTGTTTTGCGTTTTCCGTCGCTGCATACGCAGGATCCGAGGTATTTGAAAATATTCACGTCCTCAAATTTATGCCCATTTATCATGATGTTTGTCTGTGCTTCTGTGCCGTGTGAAATTCTCACAGTAATAATAAACTACAGAATCAGAAATGACAACATCAGTAACAAACACAATGCCAATTCACGATTACACCAGAAGACAATAGATTAAGAGGTTCTCACATGCTTCCAGACTACCATCAGACAGGGCCCCCTCAAAAAAGCATTACTATACCGACAAGATGGATACAAACCAGGGGCAAACCTATGCAAACAATGGATTACAGAAATAAATGAGTCAACAAAAACAAACATATATGAGGCATACAAAAAGGCAGTCTCCAGATTCTTGATTAGAATCTAGCATCACAGCACATGGGGCACTTCCATAAGTGCTCCACTCTCCGTTCCAGCAGCCATCCCAGTGTATGTAGACTCAGAGTCCCAGTCAGGTCTTGCTTGTGTGACCTTTGGGACTTTCCAAAAAATTTACTTTTCCTTCCCTCCCCTCTAGATACTTCCATTACTGACATTCTCTGTATGTGTACGTTCTCAGCCTCATTGACATCATCTTCATCTTGAAATGAATTTATTACTGCCTTGATCAAGTCTGCTTCATCTTTTCTCAGTATTGTGCTGTCTATTGCTGCATTGCCTGCCAATAAAATGATATAAGCAAGTACTTCTTCTTCTGCATTTTCTCAAACTTCTGCAGATTAGCAGAATGTAGCCTAGAGAATGGATATATGCTCCTTTCAGTCTGCGACATCTGACCTCAGCATGGCTTGGATCACTTTGACCCTATATGGGATGAGACAGTCAACTTCACCCCATAACCTCCATAACAGCCTCTTACATCCCGCATGGAATGGTAAACAGTGTTTCTATTCTGTGCTGCTATTTCAGGACCCCAGCAACACACAGTTGAAAAACAAATAACAAATGTTATTAGAAAACTGTTTATTAATAAAGTATAAACATAATATTCGAAACAGAGAAAATATTTGCTCAAAATATCAGCTATATTCAAATGTTTCATTCTAAACAGAGAAAATATTTGCTCAAAATAGAAGCTATATTCAAATGTTTCATTCTTCTTCTTCTTCAGCGTTCATTCTCAAACTCCCACTGGATTTCTCTTGTAACAGGACAATGATCCTACAAGATTTCCAGTTATGTAGTCCAGAGAATGGAAATGCGTTGTGTTGCCATTTTATTTGCGCCAATGGCCCAACACATCCACCTTTGGCAAGAAATGTTTCATTCGAAACAGAGAAAATACTTGCTCAAAATATAATCCTGACTCTGTGTGTTGATGCTATCAATCCGGTACCCCTATAATCTTCAATATAACATTCTGAATTACCAAAATTTTTGTCAATATAACATTCTGAAGTACCAAAAGTTTTTTCAATATAACATTCCAAATTACCAAAAAAATTGTCAATATAACATTCTGAATTACCAAAATTGTTTTCAATATACCATTCTGAATTACCAAAAACATTTTCAATATAACATTCTGAATTACCAAAAAAATTTTCAATATAACTTTCTGAATTACCAAAAAAATTTTCAATAAAACTTTCTGAATGACCAAAAATTTTTTCAATATAACTTTCTGAATTACCAAAATAAAGCATAGAATAATGATATACACTTCATTGTGACACAAAAAATGCATGCAGATTATATTGTGCAACATGAGTTTACAAAATAAAAAGTATTTAATGGCATATAGCGGTAGATATAAATATATCGTTTGGAAACTAATATACATGTGATTATGAATGAGATTCACACACCCATATGTTACAAGGACATACAAAAGAGGAGCAGAGAATAGTAACAATGTTACATACGTACGTATGTCATAATAAGTGGTTACGGTGCTGAACTTTGGCTTGTTTACCTCCACTTCATAATCTTCGCAGTGATGAATTCTGCTTAAGACCTGTGTCCGAACGATCCATTGCACATGTGGTGTGCTGTTGTGGCCCGAAATTGGAGCAAAGAATAGCACCACTGTTTATATTCTATGCATGTCATGGGTCGACTAAGGAGGTTATGGGATGGAGTTGGCTGTCCCATCCAATATAGGGTCAGCATGGCCCAAAACCATGCTAAAGCTGGTTTTAGGCCAAAAAGTGTCAGGCCAAAAAGCACAGATATTGCAGCATTGCTGTAAACCATGACACAACGCACTCCCTTCTCTGGACTACATTCTGCTAATCTGCAGGAGTTTGAGAAAGAACGAAGAAGATCTGTGTCTGAACGATCCACCACACTGTTGTTGTGGCCCAAAATGGGAACAAAGAATAGCAACACTTTTTACCTTCTATGCATGTCATAAGAGTCAACTTCTGCATTTGTTATCAAATTTCTGCAGATAAGCAGAATGAAGTCTGAAATATAGAATGCATTGTGTCATGGTTTGTAGTTTTGATCCGATTTCTGCTTCTTTTGGCTTGACACATCTGACTTCAGCATGGCTTCTGAGTTACTTTGACCCTATATGGAATGGAAAAGCCAACTTCACCCCATGACCTCCATAGTTGAATCTTATGACAGGCATGGAAGGTAGTGTTGCTATTCTTTGCTCCTCTTTTGGGATCAAGAGAAAACATTGGTGTTCACTGTGATGAAGTCTGTTGAGACCAGTATCTCCATGCTGAGATCTATGTCTATATGATCCATGCTTGATTTCTGCTGGAGTAGAATACTGTCTAGCTAATGACACATCACCACGCTCATCTGGGACACAGCCGATGATTGACTACATCCTGCTGCAAATCTGGTAGGACCATTGTCCTTCTACAAGAGAGATCCAGTGGGAGTTTGAGAATAACAGCTGATGAAGAGTAAACGATTCATCTGGGACTTGAAAAAGTCCTGGAAAACTTCCCTTAAAAAATGCTACGAGAAACACCCTTCAGGAGATGAAAGCAAAACTTCACCACCCGGCACAGGAAGAATCTAGGCAACCTCATACTCCTTCATGGTTTTATTTGTGTGATAACCCTGGCCTAGACTTCTAGCTCAAGGAGCACAAAATAGGAACTCTTCTTTTCAGGCATGTCATAGAGAGATGACAAGAAAGTTGGGGGGATGGGATGACGTGAAAAATCATCATTGCTGTTGCATGTCTTGTCTCGAGGATGATAACCTATGAAAAATCATTATTGCTGCTGCATGTCTTGTCTCGAGGATGATAACCTGTGAAAAATCATCATTGCTGCTGCATGTCTTGTCTCGAGGATGACAATCTGTGAAAAATCATCATAGATGATGAAGAGATGCAGTAAACATTGCACCTTTGTGGCACAATCCCACATGGCGGGGAAGACTAGGTGGTACAATCCCACATGGCGGGGAAGACTAGGTGGTACAATCCCACATGGCGGGGAAGACTAGGTGGTACAATCCCACATGGCGGGGAAGACTAGGTGGTACAATCCCACATGGCGGGGAAGACTAGGTGGTACAATCCCACATGGCGGCGAAGACTAGGTGGTACAATCCCACATGGCGGCGAAGACTAGGTGGTACAATCCCACATGGCGGGGAAGACTAGGTGGTACAATCCCACATGGCGGGGAAGACTAGGTGGTACAATCCCACATGGCGGAGAAGACTAGGTGGCATCACTGCAGATGGGTCAACAGATCTGATAGAAGAATGGATGAACTAGTTGGCCCAGACATATAATTCTGCCCCCCTAGAACGATGTGATGATACTGGGATATTGCCACACTGGAATGTCTCCATTCAGGGACTAAACATGTATCCATAAAACTCCATAAGACAACCATAAATTTTGAAATGGCAAATACTGCAGAAAAATGTGTCGGGCCATTGGTGCAAATAAAACGGGTACACAACATATTTCCATTTTCTGGACTACATCCTGCTGGAAATCTAGTTTAACCATTGCTATAAGAGAGATCCAATGGGAGTTTGAGAATAAATGCTGAAGAAGAAGAAACAGTAAATCTTATGCGAATTTGTGTATCACCTCAGTTACTCAACCGATGAGGACATGTAGTTTTTCTAGAAGGACTGTCGAAAGCTACCTGCGTACATCTAAAGCTACCTGCATACATCTAAAGCTACCTGCGTACATCTAAAGCTACCTGCGTACATCTAAAGCTACCTGCGTACATCTAAAGCTACCTGCATACATCTAAAGGGATTATTTCATCATCATCTTTAATGAATGAGATTAGTCAGTTGGAAAAAACATTTAACTCATGGAAATATTGTTCAATAAGGCAGGGTGATACTGAACTCCTCTTCTGCTTTGACTCTTTAACTCCTGAAGATCACCAGGGTACACTCCAGATAATGGAATAAATTGTCAAAATGTATATCTTAGCTGTGATATCTGATATTTTCATCCCACTTCAGTATGACTTCTGAGCCAATACGACTTTCTATAGAATGTGACCAGCCATCAAATGCCCTCACGACCGAGCAAGTGTATCCATGAGATACCCAGGGGGATGGATGAGTTTATCATGTCTGGAGAAGTATATCCATGAGATACCCTATCCAAGAGGTTGGAAGAAACTAGAGATATCAATGACTCACAGCAGCATCAGCCATTTATAATCTCTCAATGCATGTACACATTTTTTACTTCATCCTCTTCAGCGTTCATTCTCAAACTCCCGCTGGTTCTCTCTTGTAGCAGGACAATAGTCTTATATTTCCAGCAGGGTGTAGTCCAGAAAATGGAAATAAATTATGTCGCTGTTATTTTTCCGCAATGGCTCGACACATCCATCTTTGGTGGGACTTTTTTAAAAGTCCTGTTACAAAGTCATTATTTTACACTTCAATTTCCCTGCATAAAGATCATTCACAGACTCGACACGTTTTAAGCAAGTCGAACTGTTCTGTCATTACCACCAGTACTATCATGTGCAGGGAAGAGATCCCTGTGATATCCAAGAGGTTGGAAGAAACTAAAGATACGAATCACACAGCAACACTGGTCATTCATAAACTTTCAAAGTATGTAGATTGGCAGTCTGTTAATTACTGTTATAAAGCAAATATTTGACACAGCAAAATTTGTAGAGATAAATCATCAGGAAACCACACAATGTGCTGAAAATTTCCCTTAGTACATGGATAATATAATATAGAGCACTGAGACAAATGAGTTGGGCCATTGGTACAAATAAAACACCGGCACAACGTATTTCCATTCTCTAGACTACATCCTGTTGAAAATCTAGGACCATTGTCCTGCTACAAGAGAGATAAAATCTAGGACCATCCATTGTCCTGCTACAAGAGAGATAACATCTAGGACCATCCATTGTCCTGCTACAAGAGAGATAAAATCTAGGACCATCCATTGTCCTGCTACAAGAGAGATAAAATCTAGGACCATCCATTGTCCTGCTACAAGAGAGATCCAGTGAAAGTTTGATTAAAAAAATGCTGAAGATGAAACATTGAGGATTTATTTTAGAAACAATCAGGATCTGTCCCCGAATGCGTGCCTACCCAATAAAATTGTATTTTGATTATTTCCCTGATTATGTTTATAAATTTGTTTATCTATGTTTATTAACTTAAATATTTATTTATTTAAGATGATTGTATGTGTGGTTAGGAGAGTTGTATGAGTTAGGGTTAGCATTTGGGCTAATAAATACCCATTATCTGACAAACATAACCAAGAGAAATAATAAAAATATTTTGGTAGGCACGCATTCAGGGAAAGCTCCAAAAATCATAATGAATTGTTTGTACACTCCTACAATAAAAAAATATTTGATGTCTGCTCAAAAGATTTCTATCTTCATTAGTGAAGCACAAATATATTTAAATGATTACAATGTTGATATATCAAATATGAATATATTGTTTAGTCTGCAGCTCTGTACACGACTAAATAGCACCAATTAATATCAAAATATATGTTTGTGAAAATATATTACATAATCTGCAGCTCTGTACATGACCAATTAGCACCAATTAGTATCACATAATATGAAAAATCATTAAGTGAAAAAACATATTTATAATACAAAAACAAATTACAACATCGCTGATGTAAAGTTCTTCATCTGCATTCATTCTAAAACTCTGTGGTGTGTCTGTGGCTATGACAACAAGTATGAGAACCAGTTCTTTCATACGTCTGGCGTATAATAATAATGACCCATAACCTATCAGGGTTGTAGGGATTCCACTCTGGCGATGTTAGAAAAAAAGCAGACCAAAAAACCCTATCACAAAAATCCCTCCTAACACCCTATCATAAAAAGTCCTCCTAACACCCTATCACAAAAAGCTCTCCCAACACCCCTATCACAAAAAGCCCTTCAAAGCCCTCCATACACCTGTCCTCCATCATTCGGACGAGTGTAGAAAAATCACACCCTTTGCTTACTATACTATCAATACAGTTACAGACATTTACTGTTCAGTCAAAGTAGTAAAAATAATGAATGTATTAGTTACTAACGCCGAAGTCGGATGTATTGGCGCAAATACAATTGCAACACAATGTATTTGTGTTCTCTAGATTACATCCTGCTGGAAATCTAGTAAGACCAGTGTTCTGCTATACAAGAGATAAAGTGAGAGTTTGAGAATGAATGCCCCCAAAACTCCTGATGGTTATCTAGAAATAGTCTGGAGAATAGATTCTGTTGTTTTGGCTTACAGCATGACTGCAATATCTGTACCTTTCGACCTGAAAGATCCAGATTGAGCATGGTTAATTTACTTTTGAGTCGGGCCACTGATGCAAATAAAATGGGGACACAATGAATTTCCTTTCTCTGGATTACGTCCTGCTGGAAATCTAGTAGTACCATTGTCTTGCTACAAGAGAGATTCAGCAGAAGTTTGAGAATGGACGCTGAAGAAGAAGAGTCACTTTGACCTATGGGTTGGAAATGTCAATAACACCCACAAACCTCCTTAGTTGCCACTTACTACATAGCAGGTAAGTGTTGTCTTTGCTCCCCTTTCGTGCCTGGCAACACACCGGTGAGAGGAAGACAATGATATATATTGGGGACATGCAGAAAAATGGATATGCCAAGTTGAAAGTACAAATATTTCAGCTGTACTGCAAACTAACAGAACAACATTACACAGAGAAATTCCAGTCAACAATATAAGTGAGAAGCAAATTAACCCTAAGATAAAACATGGGCTGAAGTTCACAATCTTAATTTTCGGATAAAACATGTACTTGAAAAATACAGGGAGCTGGGTAGGGCAGTGGATAGTGGGCTGGTTTCGCATATGAGTGGTCTTGGTTTCATTCCCCAGTTTGAGGCGGAAACATTTTTCAGATCACAAAGGCTCCCGGGTCAACCCAGCCTTAATTGGGTACCGGATTAATCCAGGAAGTAAAGACTGTGAGGGAGAGGAGATGGCTACCACCCTCATATAGCAGAGCCACTGAAATGTGAGGTCATTAACATCTTACACACCTACGGCATTTAATAAATGCTATGGTTAACTTTAACATTACTACTTGAAAACTAGCTCCAATAATGGCATAGCACCAGATCTGTAAATAAGGAAGTATGGGGTGGTGGTTTAGAAATTCAAACAGAGCTATTTTCCCTTTCAGCTAAATAGAGTATTTAGAAAAAGTAAAGATATTGTACAAATATAAAGAATAATTAGATGCTAAATGAATGCCTGAAAACAAAGACGAATTGTCAAAAATAGCAGATAATCTCCCTCAATCCCATGTACTTCAAAATTTTAGGGAAGTAGCGTCTCCGCTAAAATAATCTATGAGACTTTAGTGGAGAGAACTAAATGGAAACTACAGCCCCGAGCAAGACAGCATGAACAAATTCAACTGACAGGAACAAGTCAGGGTATTTAGACTGAGAATGGAACATTGCCATCTAAAAGCACACTTACCTCGAATCGGTATTAGCGACTCTGCAACCAACATGTGCAGAATAACAACACCTACCCAGAATATATACCACAGTATTTGCCCCAGAGAATTTGTTGACAGAGCAATATCCTGGTCCACAGGAATATCTCTACAGAACAATCTGTGGGAGACTCATGGCAACCTAAAACAAACTATTCTATACAGGACCTTCTTCTTCTTCTTCAGCGTTCATTCTCAAGCTCCTGCTGGATCTCTCTTGTAGCAGGACCATGATACATTCTAGATTTCCAGCAGGATGTAGTCCGGAGAATGTAAATGCGTTGTGTCGCCATTTTATTTGCGCCAGTAGCCCGACACATCCGTCTTTGGCGGGCTATACAGGACCAATCGCCCATATAGTAACTTGGGCCTGGACTGCTGGTTCCGGGTACAAAGAATAAGGATACTGTCTTCTTTCCAGGAATGTTGTAATAGGTTACTAAGGAAAGTTGGGGGGGGGGGGGGGGGGGGGTTATTTTGAAAATCTGTCACGAGTGAAAAAATATCATCTTGTTTCAATTTCTTACTTTTGTTTTCTATCAAATAATCTTTGATCATGGATGCTGAAGAGCTACCGACCAGCAGACATTGCACCATTGTCCAGTTGTGGCAGAGGAATACTTGATGTGCATCACTGCGGATGTGTCAACAAATCTGACAGAAGAATGATGAGATTGTTGGCTCAGATGTGTGTGCTGTGCTCCTAGCAGGATGTGATAATCCTAAGATACTGCCACAGTGGAATGCCTCCCTTTGGGGACAAAACATATGCATCTATAAACTCCCCCTAACCATCCATACCTTTGAGACTTCTTCTTCTTTCGTTCGCTAATAATGTCTATATCTGCAGTGTTGTTTCTTGTATAAATTGGACAGTGTTTTCCATTTCTTGTTTTGTACCATAAAGTTTAACATTCATTGGTGTATCAGAAGGCCAGTATGTGCATCTTAATGTGTCATAGTTTGCACATTCTTGAAGGATATGTTCTAAAGTCTGGTTGACTTGTCCACAATTACACTTTGCTGTTGTGCCAATTTTAAATTTTGTATACATATGGCTGTTTAGTCCATTGTGTCCAGTTCTCAGTCAAAATATGATGACCTGTTCTTGTCTGCTAAGTAGGTGGTAGTCATCCCGTGGAGGTAAGTTAGGCTTTCGTTGTGCCTTTATCATGGATTTCTTTTGGTGATAGCTGATTGGTACATCCGGTTGCTGCATGTTAGCACCTTCCTTGGCGAGTTGATCAGCTCTCTCATTTCCTGCTATTCCACAGTGTGATGGAATCCATTGCAGTATAACTCTACACCTATTTTGTACTATGGACAATACCTCTTTTAACTCTGGAAGTTTATTGGATTGTAATGCCTCTAGTACTGACCTTGCATCTGTAAGTATTACAATAGGCTGTGAGGTCCTGTCCAATGTTAACAGTTTCTCTGCAGCTGTATAAATAGCTTTGCCTTCAGAGTCATAGTTGTTGCAGTAATTCCCTGTTGGTATACAAGTAGTATCAGTGGTGCCATCTGGGTATTCTACATATACACCACTTCCTCCATTTTTTACAGCATTCTGTGCTGATCCATCTGTATATACTCTGGTCCATAGATCACTTCGGTAAACATCATCAAGGAAACTGAGAGCTGCTACTCTTTTCTGCAGATTATTCTGATGTTCATCCCCATGCACACCTGCTACTGTTGTTTGGATGGTCACTGGTAGGCATGTCCGTTTTTCCCATGTGGTGTGTTCTGTTTGAGATGTCAGTGGTATTGTTACCTCTGGTAGATCCGATACCTGTCTACGTAGACGCTTGGCCTGGTGTATGAAGCTGCTTCTTTTAAGCCATCCTTGTGATAGATTCTGGAATCTTTCCTTCATTGGGTGACTATGGTGGGAAAGAAACTTTTCTCCATGAATTATAATTTTATTATCTCTACGCTCTTTCAATGACTGCATCCCTTCGATATTCTGCATTTCTATGATTGGTGTGGATCTCATTGCGCCTGTAATGATTCTAAGTGCTTGGTTCTGTACTCTAATTAGGTTTTGTAGTGTAGTGTTTGATGATGAACTCCATGCTGTAGAACCATATTCCAAGTGTGGTCGAATGGCTTGTTGGTATACATTTTTTAGAATTCTTTCATTAGCTCCCCAAGTTGTCCCACTCAGTTTTCTTAGTATAGCTATCTTCCTTCTAGCCTTTGTTTCTGCTTTGCTGATATGATGTTTCCATGTCATTTTGGCATCAAATGTTACACCAAGATATGTGGGTTGGTCATCTACCTTTAAGATAGTTTTATTTACATAGATGTTTCCTGCTCTTTGTTTTGGTGAAAGTGTAAAAAGGGTTGTTGCCGACTTCTCTATATTGATACTTACACACCATTTGTCAGCCCAATTAGTCAAAATGTCCATGGCTCTCTGAAGCATTTTTGTGGTAACCATGGCGCTCTCATGTGTGCACCATAGAACCAAGTCATCTGCATACAGTGCTGCCTTAGTTCCACAGGGTATTTCTTCAATTAGATCATTGATAAATATGAGAAAAATAGTGGGTGATAGAACTCCTCCTTGAGGCACTCCATGGCGTAGTAATACTTTCCTACTTTTTTTGCCATTTACTTGTACTCTGGCTCTTCTATTGTGAAGAAAGGCTTTCGTCCATCTGTACATATTTCCACATATCTTGTAGTTTCTCATTTTTTGAAGCAATCCTTCTTTCCATACTTTATCAAAGGCCTTCTGTAAATCAATCCATGCCACTAAAACTGATTTTTTGTCTTGGAAAGCATCCTCAATTTCCTGTGAGAGGTATGTGGTTTGATCCTCTGTGGAGTAGCATTGCCTGAAACCTGCCTGCTGTGGTGCAAGGAATTTTCTACTTTCCAGGTGAAATTTTAGTCTTAGGTTTATGATGCGCTCCATTGTTTTGCACAGGCAACATGTAAGACTAATTGGTCTGTAGCTAGTTGGTGTTATTCCATATTTTCCAGGTTTAAGCAAAGGGACCATAATTGATTCTCTCCAGATTTGTGGTATTTTCCCAGTAGTCCAGCTAATATTTAGGATGTCCAATAGTTTCCTTCTGGCTGTTGTTCCTAGATTCTTTATCATTTCATTTGATATTTCATCAATTCCTGGGGACTTATTTAGCTTTAGTTTAGAGACTGCTAATTCCAATTCACTATATGTGAACAATGTATCCATAATTTCATCTGCGCTGTTTTCATCACTGATTCTAGTCTGAGCATGTTCCAATTTACTTTTTTGGTCGCTCTGCACTGTATACTGTTTCTCTGGACTAATTTCAATATTGCAGTCTTGTGCAAATATCCTAGCGAAATTATCTACTGCTTGCTTTCCTGTAATCATTTTGCCATTCTGTACGAGTGTTATGTTTGTGCTTCTTCCTGTTCCCTCATCATTTAGTTGTTTGACCAATTTCCACAGTTTTCTTCCATCCTTTTCAAAATTTAAGGACTCTGTTTTCTCTTTCCAGCTCTTTCTTCTAGCTTCTAGTTTGGCTCTTTGGAATTTAGCTTTTGCGTGTTGATGTTTGTTGTGATGTTCCTGGCTTGGGTTATTTTCCACTTCCGTCCGTGCTTTTTCTAATTCCTCTTGCAGCAGTTCTAGTTGTTCACTCCAGTATGGCTTGTATTGTTTGCGTGCTCCTCTTGGTATTGCTTCCTTGGCAGCTTGATGAATACATTTATTGAACTCTTTGACTATGGCGTTTATGTCTTTTCCTTCCATATCTATTTGTCCAGCTAAAACACTACTGCGGTGTTTAAATAGTCCCCAATTTGCTTTTTTATAATTCCATCTTGGAAGGCTACATGCATTTCCTGTGAGTTCATTTTTAATACTAAGGAGGACTGGTCGATGGTCGCTACCTCCAAGTTGCTTTCCCACTGTTCTATTGATTTCCCAGTTTAGGTCTGCTGAGTACAATGCCAAGTCTGGCGTGGAAGTGGTTTGCCATGCTCTTGAGTAGTATGTTGGAGGATCTTTTGGCATATTAAGCAATAGAAGACATTTATCGTCTTGCCAGCTTTCAAGTTCTTCTCCTCTTTTATCCATGTGGTCATAATCCCAGCTTTGTGAGTGACTATTAAAATCTCCACATACTATCAGTCTTCCTCTGTATGGTATTGTGTCCAGGGAAAGGGACTGGTCATTTGGACAATAATAATTTAGTAGGTTGAAGTCTGTGTTCTTGGTCTTTAGTTGAAGGACCTGATATTCTGCTCCTTCCATGTATAGCTCAGTTTGATGTGCGCTGATATTATTTTTGACTAGGGTTAGTATACCTCCTTTTCTTCTGTCTATTCGATCAGCTCTAAAGCACTGATAACCTGCAATTTTAAAGGCTACATCTTTGCTGAGGTGTGTCTCTTATATGCAACAAATGCTGACCTGTTCCTTAAGAAGGGTGTTTTCTAATTCTAATTTCTTGCTAAAGCCATCTTTTTTGCTATTTACACCCTCAGCATTCCAGTGCATTATTGTAAGTGATGTCTCATTGGTTGGTAATATTTGTTGGTCAGTGATATTACTCTTGTGCCTCCTGGCTCCACAAGGCAATCGAAGAGGACCTCCAGTCGTATGGGGTGGGCCCTTTCGAGGTATAGGGCCTGGTGCTACTCCTGCCTGGTGAGTCGTCACAGGGTTAGCACCATAACGGGGTAATGCAGATATAGACATTCATGTGCGATAATGCATGACATTCTGATTGTTGCGGTGCGCCTTCTGGCCAAATGTCGCTGACTTCAGCACCTTTACTTGCTAGGCAAGACTGTGGTCCTGCCCGAATGTGGGAGGGCTCAGCCAGTCTTAGTTTCCAGCCTCTGCTGGCTGGACTAAGCCCCATCTCCACGCCAAGGAGCTGGCCTCGATGGGGACCTTTGAGACAACCTTACGTGAGTCTGGCAGGCACCTCAGTTACACAACTGAGAAGAACCTGTGCTTATGTCAAAAAAGGCTATGGACTTTCAAGAGCTACCTGCTCACAGGTAACGGGATGCATCATCATCATGTGTCAAGAACTACCTGCTCACAGGTAGCGGGATGCATCATCATCATGTGTCAAGAGCTACCTGCTCACAGGTAACGGGATGCATCATCATCACGTGTCAAGAGCTACCTGCTCACAGGTAACGGGATGCATCATCATCATGTGTCAAGAGCTACCTGCTCACAGATAACGGGATGCATCATCATCATGTGCCAAGAGCTACCTGCTCACAGATAACGAGATGCATCATCATCATGTGTCAAGAGCTACCTGTTCACAGCTAAAGGGATTATTTCATCATCATCAAGTGTCAAGAGCTACTTGCTCACGGCTAAAGGGATTATGTCATCATTATCATCCGTGAACAATATCAAACCGGATGTATAATAATTGATCGCAGAAGAATGCTCGAGATGCAAATAGCATGTCTATATCAACAATTTTGCGACATAAAAATAAATGTACTGGGCCAAAATGCAT
The DNA here is from genome assembly GCA_034231615.1 of Meghimatium bilineatum. NCBI lineage: Eukaryota > Metazoa > Mollusca > Gastropoda > Stylommatophora > Philomycidae > Meghimatium > Meghimatium bilineatum. The sequence goes on along the minus strand of CM067309.1, from coordinate 39,289,940 downwards.
ACATATTGCAGCTTTTCTGTAAACTAGACAGCTAATGTAGTTATACTCAACTACATTACGTCACAATAAGAAATATAAATTGTCAGCTGGAACAACAAGAGAAAAATCCATGCAGTGTAATCCCTCTATCCTTCAGCCTTCCTAATCCCCCAACCCTTTAATAGTTCTTCATGTTGTGGCGGTCCCAAAATTTAACAATTATTTTTGTTGCTACTTCATATGTGTTTTCCGATGGTCTTAGACGTGCGATGAGAAAAGTAAAACTTCAACATTTAATAACAACTGGAAAGATCAAGGGGAGAAGAGACAGAGGAAGACAAAGAGATAAATTTCTGGATGGGTTGTCAGTGTGGTACAAAATGAACTCATCAATTGAATTACTTAACAACACAAGAGGCAGAAAGTTGTGGAGAAGCATGATTACCTACACCAATTGGCATGGCACTTGATTGATTACTTGTAGGTAAGGAGATCTAACTGTCTTGCTACAAAACCCATATCTAATTTAGCGAGCTAAGTTCCAGCTTAGTAATAGAGTTCATCTATATGCCTATTCTCATAATTACACAGCGATTAATTAATTATTCCCATACTTGATTAAAACTCATCCTTGACAACTGGACCTTCCAGCTTTATAACACCGTCAATCTGTGTTTCTGTCTCATCAGGTCTTGCTATGTTTGTGTCTACCATCAGTTCACTGTCTGCAGCACCTTTACGAGCATGACCCTTGTCAATGATGATTGAATCTTCAGTGTCGGATATGTAATATGGTTCTCCAGTGTAATGTGTTGGATATAGAAGGTAAGGCTCCGCTGATAGGCCAACTAGGTCCCATGGAGAAAAATGCTGTTTCCACTGTTCTCTAAACGATAATTTATAATTTAAAAAAAAATTACAAGTAACAATTTACAATAAGTAACAACTTATAATACGCTAAATTTATAAGTAACAATTTATAATAAGTAACAATTTACAATAAGTAACAATTTATAAGCAAAAATGGAACAATACAGGATCAAGTGTCCATGTAGCATTTCCTGCTTACACTTTTTTTTAAAATGCGCTCCTGTCATATTTTTTAGAACTTGGTAATGCCATTTACACTTCCGTTACGTCACTCTTCCACTACATATCTTTAGTAAAATGGCTGCCGTATGTATGTTGAATTTGCCTTTGACTGACAAAGACGCAGTACAATTGTTGCAGTCACGAAGAGTACTTACAAACGGGAAATGCGCACAGTGTCATACTATGACATTTAACTTCTATTGTGACGATTAAATTCATTATCCGACACAAAATAATACCCTGCATTCAAACCCAATCATGTTTCCACTCATACAGCCCTCCAATTAAATACTCCCCCATTTATTGTCTTGGCATATTTATATATGTAAAACCTGCCCAATAATTGTCGCTCAAATATTCGCATGGGAGGTAATACTTCTTCTTCAGCGTTCATTCTAAAACTCTCGTTGGATCTTCTTTGTAGCACGACCATAGTCCTACTAGATTTCCAGTTCAGAGAATGGAAATGCATTGTGTCACCATTTTATTTTCGCCAATGGCCAGATACATCCATCTTCGGCGAGAGAGGTAATACATAAACAAAGAGTAAGAAGAAATCATTTGTCTCCCTTTCAATGTAGTTACCAACTTGAATTGATTAAATCAGAAAGGGGGTTTGCGTTAGAATTAGTCCTAACACTGAGTCTAATCCTCCCCCCCCCCCAACACAACATCTAAATTCTAACAGTACTTCATATCTTGAAAATACAAAAACCATTAAATCATTGCAAGTTTTAATCTCCGTGCGTAACTACTATTAGCTATTTTGAATTACAGTGACAAGATCTGTAAATGATGTAATTTCATTGAGCTCGCTAAATGTGTGTGAACCAAAGAACACAAATATTGATCGTATGAAATATTTGTAAGTTTGTTTAAAATCCTGCTAATTGATAGTATATACATGGACCCTTGATCCCGTATTGTTTTGCAAAAATTTATAAGTAACAATTCATAATAAGGAACAATTTATAATAAGTAAACTATTAAAAAGTAAAAATCAATAATAAGTAAAAATTTATAAGCAAAAATGTATAATAAGCAATAATTACATAAACATGAAAATATAGAATAAGCACTGTTTGTGGGTCACTTTAACCTATGAGTTGACACAGTCAATTCCATCTTAACTGCCTCTTACATCATGCATGTTGGGTCACATTGTTTCTATTTTTAGCTTGACTTTTGAATTCAACACAGGGTAGACACCTTGCCTCCTCTCTTTAGTTGCCTCTTACACCGTGCATGTCAGGCTATATTATTTCTCTTTTCTTTACGCTCGTTGCCATACTCCCATAAGATCTTTCCTGTAGCAGGATGTTCGTACTAGATTTCCAGCAGGACATACACCAGAGAACGTAAATGTTTTGTCACAGTTTTATTTGCCTCAATGGCCCAACACATATGACTTTGGCATTGTAAAGGACTGAACAGGATGTAGTCCGGATAAGATAATATGTTACATCATAGTTTACCATTTGGCTTTGATATCTACAACATTTGGTCAAACACATACAACATTTGGTCAAACACATACAACATTTGGTCACATATACAAAATTTGGTCAAACATATACAACATTTGGTAAAACACATAGAAAATTTGGTCAAACATACACAATTTGGTCAAACACATGCAACATTTGGTCAAACACATACAACATTTGGTCAAACACATACAACATTTGGTCAAACATATACAACATTTGGTCAAACACATACAACATTTGGTCAAACATACAAAATTTAGTCACACTGTCAGTGACATATTCTCTCCAGAACGTTGTCTTTCTAATGAACTCCCTGAACCATTCTATGTCGTAGGCGATGCGGCTTGCATTCTCCAATGACATATTCATGTTATATTTAATGTTGTCAGTCCATCATCTTCTTGCTCTGCCTTTCCTCCTCTGCCCTGGTGCTCTGCCCTCCATTATTATTTAACCAAACAACATTTAGCCAAACTCATGCAACATTTGGCAAACATATTTCCTGCTACAAGAGAGATCTGGCGGGAGTTTGAGAATGAACGCTGAAGAAGAAGAGTTTCCTATACCATGTTCAGTTGTAGGATGTTAAGCGAAGACTTTGTTTTATGACGATCTTGTATCTGCTCGTCTGTAAATAATATTTGTTGTGCTAGCATTATATTGATCGGAGGTCTGTGGATTTTTGGTCCAACCCGGTTAGAGCCAGAGGATACCTGATGATGTTCCTCCTTCGCAAGCGAAGATGCACATGGCATGAAAAACAATAAATGCGATGAAAAAAACAATATAATTATAATAAATTGGTAATTGTCTAATTTGGTTTGTGAGTTTTCTACCTAAGTAATGCTCAAATCACTGGAGCTAAGGTAGGGTTCACTATGTTCATTCCCCGCCACCAATTGACTACTGGTTATGTCAGACTTCTCTATTGCTTCAGGCATGTAACCAAATGGTCAAGTCAAAATGATTGTCACTTCCTAAGTCATTGCGCCTCTATGATGGGCCTCAGCATAGGAAACATATAGTGCTGTCAGCTTCCTCCTCCCCTCCCCAGTGCTGCACAGTACATCTCTGGCTTTATCCAAACCACAGAAGGTGCATACATATATACAAATAAAGCATAAAATACATTTCAACAATAAAATAAAAACATAATTGTATATATGATGTGCCATGAAGCTTCTATAAGAGAACCTCAATATAACGGCATGTCATCTACTAAGACTTTCTTTTGCATTAATGGTTTGTTGAAAAGTTTGAAAAAGAAAATGAAAAGATATATTTCTAATGATAAACTACCGGTATATACATTTATGAGATATTTTGAAAAGTTTGAAATTCAAAAAAATATATTTCTAATGATAAAAACTAGATACATTTATGAAATGTGTTGAAAAATTTCAAATAGAAAATCAAAAAATTAATTTCTATTGATAAACTATATACACTTATGAAATGTGTTGAAAAGTTTGAAAAAGAAAATGAAAAGATATATTTCTAGTGATAATCTACTGGTAGATATATTTATGAGATGTGTTGAAAAGATTGAAAAAGAAAATAAAAAAATATATTTCTAATGATAAACTAACCGGTAGATACATTTATGAGATGTGTTGAAAAGTTTGAAAAAGAAAATCAAAAAATATATTTCTAGTGATAAACTATATACATTTATGAAATATGTTGAAAAGTTTGAACAAGAAAATCAAAAAAATATATTTCTAATGATAAACTATATTCATTTATGAAATATATTGAAAAGTTTGAACAAGAAAATAAAAAAAAAATATTTCTAATGATAAACTATATACATTTATGAAATGTGTTGAAAAGTTTGAAAAAGAAGATGAAAAGATATATTTCTAGTGATAATCTACCGGTAGATACATTTATGAGATGTGTTGAAAAGATTGAAAAAGAAAATTAAAAAATATATTTCTAATGATAAACTACCGGTAGATACATTTATGAGATATGTTGAAAAGTTTGAAAATCAAAAAAATATATTTCTAATGATAAAAACTAGATACATTTATGAAATGTGTTGAAAAATTTCAAATAGAAAATCAAAAAATTAATTTCTATTGATAAACTATATACACTTATGAAATGTGTTGAAAAGTTTGAAAAAGAAAATGAAAAGATATATTTCTAGTGATAATCTACTGGTAGATACCTTTATGAAATGTGTTAAAACGTTTGAAAAAAAAATCAAAAATATATTTCTAGTGATACTCTACCAGTAGATACATTTATGAGATGTGTTGAAAAGTATGAAAAAGAAAATCAAAAAATATATTTCTAGTGATAAAATAGATACATTTATGAAATATGTTGAAAAGTTTGAACAAGAAAATAAAAAAAAATATATTTCTAATGATAAACTATATTTTTTTTTTTTAAATAATTGAAAAGTTTGAACAAGAAAATAAAAAAAAAATATTTCTAATGATAAACTATATACATTTATGAAATGTGTTGAAAAGTTTGAAAAAAAATCTAAAATATATTTCTAGTGATACTCTACCAGTAGATACATTTATGAGATGTGTTGAAAAGTTTGAAAAAGAAAATCAAAAAATATATTTCCAGTGATAAACTAGATACATTTATGAAATATGTTGAAAAGTTTGAACAAGAAAATAAAAAAAAAATATTTCTAATGATAAACTATATTTATTTATGAAATGTATTGAAAAGTTTGAACAAGGAAATGAAAAGATATATTTCTAGTGATAATCTACCGGTAGATACATTTATGAAATGTGTTGAAAAGTTTGAAAATCAAAAAAATATATTTCTAATGATCAACTAGATACATTTATGAAATGTGTTGAAAAGTTTGAACAAGAAAATAAAAAAAATATATTTCTAATGATAAACTATATTCATTTATGAAATATGTAAAAAAGTTAAAACAAGAAAATAAAAAAATATATTTCTAATGATAAACTAGATACATTGCTGAAATGTGTTGAAAAGTTTCAAAATTAAAGAAATATTTTTCTAATGATAAATTAGATACATTTATGAGATGTGTTGAAAAGTTTGAAAATCAAAGACATATTTTTCTAATGATACATTAGATACATTATGAAATGTGTTGAAAAGTTTGGAAAAGAAAATCAAAAAATATATTTCTAGTGATAAACTAGATACATTTATGAAATGTGTTTAAAATATTGAGATTTAAAAAAATATATTTCTAATGATAAACTGATACATTTATGAAATGTGTTGAAAAGTTAGAACAAGAAAATTTAAAAATTAATATTTCTAATGATAAACTATATACATTTATGAAATGTGTTGAAAAGTTTGAAAAAGAAAATGAAAAGATATATTTCTAGTGATAATCTACTGGTAGATACCTTTATGAAATGTGTTGAAACGTTTGAAAAAAAAATCAAAAATATATTTCTAGTGATACTCTACCAGTAGATACATTTATGAGATGTGTTGAAAAGTATGAAAAAGAAAATAAAAAAATATATTTCTAGTGATAAAATAGATACATTTATGAAATATGTTGAAAAGTTTGAACAAGAAAATAAAAAAAAATATATTTCTAATGATAAACTATATTTTTTTTTTTTTAAATAATTGAAAAGTTTGAACAAGAAAATTAAAAAAAAATATTTCTAATGATAAACTGTATACATTTATGAAATGTGTTGAAAAGTTTGAAAAAAAATCTAAAATATATTTCTAGTGATACTCTACCAGTAGATACATTTATGAGATGTGTTGAAAAGTTTGAAAAAGAAAATCAAAAAATATATTTCCAGTGATAAACTAGATACATTTATGAAATATGTTGAAAAGTTTGAACAAGAAAATAAAAAAAAAATATTTCTAATGATAAACTATATTTATTTATGAAATGTATTGAAAAGTTTGAACAAGGAAATGAAAAGATATATTTCTAGTGATAATCTACCGGTAGATACATTTATGAAATGTGTTGAAAAGTTTGAAAATCAAAAAAATATATTTCTAATGATCAACTAGATACATTTATGAAATGTGTTGAAAAGTTTGGAAAATAAAATCAAAAAATATATTTCTAGTGATAAAAACTAGATACATTTATGAAATGTGTTGAAAAATTTCAAATAGAAAATCAAAAAATTAATTTCTATTGATAAACTATATACACTTATGAAATGTGTTGAAAAGTTTGAAAAAGAAAATGAAAAGATATATTTCTAGTGATAATCTACTGGTAGATACCTTTATGAAATGTGTTAAAACGTTTGAAAAAAAAATCAAAAATATATTTCTAGTGATACTCTACCAGTAGATACATTTATGAGATGTGTTGAAAAGTATGAAAAAGAAAATCAAAAAATATATTTCTAGTGATAAAATAGATACATTTATGAAATATGTTGAAAAGTTTGAACAAGAAAATAAAAAAAAATATATTTCTAATGATAAACTATATTTTTTTTTTTTAAATAATTGAAAAGTTTGAACAAGAAAATAAAAAAAAAATATTTCTAATGATAAACTATATACATTTATGAAATGTGTTGAAAAGTTTGAAAAAAAATCTAAAATATATTTCTAGTGATACTCTACCAGTAGATACATTTATGAGATGTGTTGAAAAGTTTGAAAAAGAAAATCAAAAAATATATTTCCAGTGATAAACTAGATACATTTATGAAATATGTTGAAAAGTTTGAACAAGAAAATAAAAAAAAAATATTTCTAATGATAAACTATATTTATTTATGAAATGTATTGAAAAGTTTGAACAAGGAAATGAAAAGATATATTTCTAGTGATAATCTACCGGTAGATACATTTATGAAATGTGTTGAAAAGTTTGAAAATCAAAAAAATATATTTCTAATGATCAACTAGATACATTTATGAAATGTGTTGAAAAGTTTGAACAAGAAAATAAAAAAAATATATTTCTAATGATAAACTATATTCATTTATGAAATATGTAAAAAAGTTAAAACAAGAAAATAAAAAAATATATTTCTAATGATAAACTAGATACATTGCTGAAATGTGTTGAAAAGTTTCAAAATTAAAGAAATATTTTTCTAATGATAAATTAGATACATTTATGAGATGTGTTGAAAAGTTTGAAAATCAAAGACATATTTTTCTAATGATACATTAGATACATTATGAAATGTGTTGAAAAGTTTGGAAAAGAAAATCAAAAAATATATTTCTAGTGATAAACTAGATACATTTATGAAATGTGTTTAAAATATTGAGATTTAAAAAAATATATTTCTAATGATAAACTGATACATTTATGAAATGTGTTGAAAAGTTAGAACAAGAAAATTTAAAAATTAATATTTCTAATGATAAACTATATACATTTATGAAATGTGTTGAAAAGTTTGAAAAAGAAAATGAAAAGATATATTTCTAGTGATAATCTACTGGTAGATACCTTTATGAAATGTGTTGAAACGTTTGAAAAAAAAATCAAAAATATATTTCTAGTGATACTCTACCAGTAGATACATTTATGAGATGTGTTGAAAAGTATGAAAAAGAAAATAAAAAAATATATTTCTAGTGATAAAATAGATACATTTATGAAATATGTTGAAAAGTTTGAACAAGAAAATAAAAAAAAATATATTTCTAATGATAAACTATATTTTTTTTTTTTTAAATAATTGAAAAGTTTAAACAAGAAAATTAAAAAAAAATATTTCTAATGATAAACTGTATACATTTATGAAATGTGTTGAAAAGTTTGAAAAAAAATCTAAAATATATTTCTAGTGATACTCTACCAGTAGATACATTTATGAGATGTGTTGAAAAGTTTGAAAAAGAAAATCAAAAAATATATTTCCAGTGATAAACTAGATACATTTATGAAATATGTTGAAAAGTTTGAACAAGAAAATAAAAAAAAAATATTTCTAATGATAAACTATATTTATTTATGAAATGTATTGAAAAGTTTGAACAAGGAAATGAAAAGATATATTTCTAGTGATAATCTACCGGTAGATACATTTATGAAATGTGTTGAAAAGTTTGAAAATCAAAAAAATATATTTCTAATGATCAACTAGATACATTTATGAAATGTGTTGAAAAGTTTGGAAAATAAAATCAAAAAATATATTTCTAGTGATAAACTAGATACATTTATGAAATGTGTTGAAAAGTTTGAACAAGAAAATTAAAAAAATATATTTCTAATGATAAACTATATTCATTTATGAAATATGTAAAAAAGTTAAAACAAGAAAATAAAAAAATATATTTCTAATGATAAACTAGATACATTGCTGAAATGTGTTGAAAAGTTTCAAAATTAAAGAAATATTTTTCTAATGATAAATTAGATACATTTATGAGATGTGTTGAAAAGTTTGAAAATCAAAGACATATTTTTCTAATGATACATTAGATACATTATGAAATGTGTTGAAAAGTTTGGAAAAGAAAATCAAAAAATATATTTCTAGTGATAAACTAGATACATTTATGAAATGTGTTTAAAATATTGAGATTTAAAAAAATATATTTCTAATGATAAACTGATACATTTATGAAATGTGTTGAAAAGTTAGAACAAGAAAATTTAAAAATTAATATTTCTAATGATAAACTATATACATTTATGAAATGTGTTGAAAAGTTTGAAAAAGAAAATGAAAAGATATATTTCTAGTGATAATCTACCGGTAGATACATTTATGAAATGTGTTAAAACGTTTGAAAAAAAAATCAAAAATATATTTCTAGTGATACTCTACCAATAGATACATTTATGAGATGTGTTGAAAAGTTTGAAAAAGAAAATGAAAAGATATATTTCTAGTGATAATCTACCGGTAGATACATTTATGAAATGTGTTGAAAAGTTTGAAAAAGAAAATCAAAAAATATATTTCTAGTGATAAACTAGATACATTTATGAAATATGTTGAAAAGTTTGAACAAGAAAATAAAAAAAATATATTTCTAATGATAAACTATATTCATTTATGAAATATATTGAAAAGATTGAACAAGAAAATAAAAAAAAATATTTCTAATGATAAAATATATACATTTATGAAATGTGTTGAAAAGTTGAAAAAGTAAATGAAAAGATATATTTCTAGTGATAATCTACCGGTAGATTCATTTATGAAATGTGTTGAAAAGTTTGAAAAAGAAAATCAAAAAATATATTTCTAGTGATAAACTAGATACATTTATGAAATATGTTGAAAAGTTTGAACAAGAAAAAAAAAATATATTTCTAATGATAAACTATATTCATTTATGAAATATATTGAAAAGATTGAACAAGAAAATAAAAAAAAATATTTCTAATGATAAAATATATACATTTATGAAATGTGTTGAAAAGTTTGAAAAAGTAAATGAAAAGATATATTTCTAGTGATAATCTACCGGTAGATACATTTATGAAATGTGTTGAAAAGTTTGAAAAAGAAAATCAAAAAATATATTTCTAGTGATAAACTAGATACATTTATGAAATATGTTGAAAATTTGAACAAGAAAATAAAAAAAATATATTTCTAATGATAAACTATATTTATTTATGAAATATATTCAAAAGTTTGAACAAGAAAATACAAAAAAAATATTTCTAATGATAAACTATATACATTTATGAAATGTGTTGAAAAGTTTGAAAAAGTAAATGAAAAGATATATTTCTAGTGATACTCTACCAGTAGATACATTTATGAGATGTGTTGAAAAGTTTGAAAATCAAAAAAATATATTTCTACTGATAAACTAGATACATTTATGAAATGTGTTGAAAAGTTTGGAAAAGAAAATCAAAAAATATATTTCTAGTGATAAACAATATACATTTATCACTAGAAATATATTTTTGATTTTTTTTCAAACTTTTCAACACATTTCATAAATGTATCTACCGGTAGATTATCACTAGAAATATATCTTTTCATTTACTTTTTCAAACTTTTCAACATATTTCATAAATGTATATAGTTTATCATTAGAAATATTTTTTTTTAATTTTCTTGTTCAAACTTTTCAATATATTTCATAAATAAATATAGTTTATCACTAGAAATATATTTTTTGATTTTCTTTTTCAAACTTTTCAACACATCTCATAAATGTATCTACTGGAAGAGTATCACTAGAAATATATTTTTGATTTTTTTTTTCAAACGTTTCAACACATTTCATAAATGTATCTACCGGTAGATTATCACTAGAAATATATCTTTTCATTTTCTTTTTCAAACTTTTCAACACATTTCATAAATGTATATAGTTTATCATTAGAAATATTTTTTTTTTATTTTCTTGTTCAAACTTTTCAATATAATTTTTTTATTTTCTTGTTCAAACTTTTCAACACATTTCATAAATGTATCTAATTTATCATTAGAAAAATATTTCTTTGATTTTGAAACTTTTCAACACATTTCAGCAATGTATCTAGTTTATCATTAGAAATATATTTTTTTTATTTTCTTGTTCAAACTTTTCAACATATTTCATAAATGAATATAGTTTATCATTAGAAATATATTTTTTTTATTTTCTTGCTCACACTTTTCCATATATTTCATAAATGTATATATTGTATCATTAGAAATTTATTTTTTTATTTTCTTTTCCAAACTTTTCAACACATTTCATAAATGTATCTAGTTTATCATTAGAAATATATTTTTTTGATTTTCTTTTCCAAACTTTTCATCACATTTCATAAATGTATCTACCGGTAGTTTATCATTAGAAATATATTTTTTTATTTTCTTTTTTAATCTTTTCAACACATCTCATAAATGTATCTAGTTTATCACTAGAAATTTTTTTTTTGATTTTCTTTTCCAAACTTTTCAACACATTTCATAAATGTATCTAATTTATCATTAGAAAAATATTTCTTTGATTTTGAAACTTTTCAACACATTTCAGCAATGTATCTAGTTTATAATTAGAAATATATTTTTTTATTTTCTTGTTCAAACTTTTCAACATATTTCATAAATGAATATAGTTTATCATTAGAAATATATTTTTTTTATTTTCTTGTTCACACTTTTCAACATATTTCATAAATGTATATATTGTATCATTAGAAATTTATTTTTTTATTTTCTTGTTCACACTTTTCAACATATTTCATAAATGTATATATTGTATCATTAGAAATTTATTTTTTTATTTTCTTTTTCAAACTTTTCAACACATTTCATAAATGTATATAGTTTATCATTAGAAATTTTTTTTTTTCAATTTTCGTGTTCAAACTTATCAACACATTTCATAAATGTATCAGTTTATCATTAGAAATATATTTTTTTTAAATTTTAAACACATTTCATAAATGTATCTAGTTTATCACTAGAAATATATTTTTTGATTTTCTTTTCCAAACTTTTCATAAATGTATCTACTGGTAGAGTATCACTAGAAATATATTTTTGTTTTTTTTTCAAACTTTTCAACACATCTCATAAATGTATCTAGTTTATCACTAGAAATATATTTTTTTATTTTCTTTTCCAAACTTTTCAACACATTTCATAAATGTATCTAGTTTATCATTAGAAATATATTTTTTTGATTTTCTTTTCCAAACTTTTCAACACATTTCATAAATGTATCTACCGGTAGATTATCACTAGAAATATATCTTTTCATTTACTTTTTCAAACTTTTCAACATATTTCATAAATGTATATAGTTTATCATTAGAAATATTTTTTTAAATTTTCTTGTTCAAACTTTTCAATATATTTCATAAATAAATATAGTTTATCACTAGAAATATATTTTTTGATTTTCTTTTTCAAACTTTTCAACACATCTCATAAATGTATCTACCGGTAGTTTATCATTGGAAATATATTTTTTTATTTTCTTTTTCAATCTTTTCAACACATCTCATAAATGTATCTACCGGTAGATTATCACTAGAAATATATCTTTTCATTTTATTTTTAAACCTTTTCAACACATTTCATAAGTGTATATAGTTTATCAATAGAAATTAATTTTTTAAATTTTATTTGAAATTTTTCAAAACATTTCATAAATGTATCTAGTTTTTATCATTAGAAATATATTTTTTATTTTCTTTTTTAATCTTTTCAACACATCTCATAAATGTATCTACCGGTAGATTATCACTATAAATATATCTTTTCATTTTCTTTTTCAATCTTTTCAACACATCTTATAAATGTATCTACCGGTAGTTTATCATTAGAAATATATTTTTTTATTTTCTTTTTTAATCTTTTCAACACATCTCATAAATGTATCTAGTTTATCATTAGAAAAATATTTCTTTGATTTTGAAACTTTTCAACACATTTCAGCAATGTATCTAGTTTATAATTAGAAATATATTTTTTTATTTTCTTGTTCACACTTTTCAACATATTTCATAAATGTATATATTGTATCATTAGAAATTTATTTTTTTATTTTCTTGTTCACACTTTTCAACATATTTCATAAATGTATATATTGTATCATTAGAAATTTATTTTTTTATTTTCTTTTTCAAACTTTTCAACACATTTCATAAATGTATATAGTTTATCATTAGAAATATTTTTTTTTCAATTTTCGTGTTCAAACTTATCAACACATTTCATAAATGTATCAGTTTATCATTAGAAATATATTTTTTTTAAATTTTAAACACATTTCATAAATGTATCTAGTTTATCACTAGAAATATATTTTTTGATTTTCTTTTCCAAACTTTTCAACACATTTCATAAATGTATCTACTGGTAGTTTATCATTAGAAATATATTTTTTTATTTTCTTTTTTAATCTTTTCAACACATCTCATAAATGTATCTAGTTTATCACTAGAAATTTTTTTTTTGATTTTCTTTTCCAAACTTTTCAACACATTTCATAAATGTATCTAATTTATCATTAGAAAAATATTTCTTTGATTTTGAAACTTTTCAACACATTTCAGCAATGTATCTAGTTTATAATTAGAAATATATTTTTTTATTTTCTTGTTCAAACTTTTCAACATATTTCATAAATGAATATAGTTTATCATTAGAAATATATTTTTTTTATTTTCTTGTTCACACTTTTCAACATATTTCATAAATGTATATATTGTATCATTAGAAATTTATTTTTTTATTTTCTTGTTCACACTTTTCAACACATTTCATAAATGTATCTACCGGTAGATTATCACTAGAAATATATCTTTTCATTTACTTTTTCAAACTTTTCAACATATTTCATAAATGTATATAGTTTATCATTAGAAATTTTTTTTTTAATTTTCTTGTTCAAACTTTTCAATATATTTCATAAATAAATATAGTTTATCACTAGAAATATATTTTTTGATTTTCTTTTTCAATCTTTTCAACACATCTCATAAATGTATCTACCGGTAGATTATCACTAGAAATATATCTTTTCATTTTATTTTTAAACCTTTTCAACACATTTCATAAGTGTATATAGTTTATCAATAGAAATTAATTTTTTTATTTTTATTTGAAATTTTTCAACACATTTCATAAATGTATCTAGTTTTTATCATTAGAAATATATTTTTTATTTTCTTTTTTAATCTTTTCAACACATCTCAACATATCTTATAAATGTATCTACCGGTAGTTTATCATTAGAAATATATTTTTTTATTTTCTTTTTTAATCTTTTCAACACATCTCATAAATGTATCTAGTTTATCACTAGAAATTTTTTTTTTGATTTTCTTTTCCAAACTTTTCAACACATTTCATAAATGTATCTAATTTATCATTAGAAAAATATTTCTTTGATTTTGAAACTTTTCAACACATTTCAGCAATGTATCTAGCTTATAATTAGAAATATATTTTTTTATTTTCTTGTTCAAACTTTTCAACATATTTCATAAATGAATATAGTTTATCATTAGAAATATATTTTTTTTATTTTCTTGTTCACACTTTTCAACATATTTCATAAATGTATATATTGTATCATTAGAAATTTATTTTTTTATTTTCTTGTTCACACTTTTCAACATATTTCATAAATGTATGTATTGTATCATTAGAAATTTATTTTTTTATTTTCTTTTTCAAACTTTTCAACACATTTCATAAATGTATATAGTTTATCATTAGAAATTTTTTTTTCAATTTTCGTGTTCAAACTTATCAACACATTTCATAAATGTATCAGTTTATCATTAGAAATATATTTTTTTTAAATTTTAAACACATTTCATAAATGTATCTAGTTTATCACTAGAAATATATTTTTTGATTTTCTTTTCCAAACTTTTCATAAATGTATCTACTGGTAGAGTATCACTAGAAATATATTTTTGGTTTTTTTTCAAACTTTTCAACACATCTCATAAATGTATCTAGTTTATCACTAGAAATATATTTTTTATTTTCTTTTCCAAACTTTTCAACACATTTCATAAATGTATCTACCGGTAGATTATCACTAGAAATATATCTTTACATTTACTTTTTCAAACTTTTCAACATATTTCATAAATGTATATAGTTTATCATTAGAAATATTTTTTTAAATTTTCTTGTTCAAACTTTTCAATATATTTCATAAATAAATATAGTTTATCACTAGAAATATATTTTTTGATTTTCTTTTTCAAACTTTTCAACACATCTCATAAATGTATCTACCGGTAGTTTATCATTGGAAATATATTTTTTTATTTTCTTTTTCAATCTTTTCAACACATCTCATAAATGTATCTACCGGTAGATTATCACTAGAAATATATCTTTTCATTTTATTTTTAAACCTTTTCAACACATTTCATAAGTGTATATAGTTTATCAATAGAAATTAAATTTTTTTTTTTATTTGAAATTTTTCAACACATTTCATAAATGTATCTAGTTTTTATCATTAGAAATATATTTTTTATTTTCTTTTTTAATCTTTTCAACACATCTCATAAATGTATCTACCGGTAGATTATCACTATAAATATATCTTTTCATTTTCTTTTTCAATCTTTTCAACACATCTTATAAATGTATCTACCGGTAGTTTATCATTAGAAATATATTTTTTTATTTTCTTTTTTAATCTTTTCAACACATCTCATAAATGTATCTAGTTTATCACTAGAAATTTTTTTTTGGATTTTCTTTTCCAAACTTTTCAACACATTTCATAAATGTATCTAATTTATCATTAGAAAAATATTTCTTTGATTTTGAAACTTTTCAACACATTTCAGCAATGTATCTAGTTTATAATTAGAAATATATTTTTTTATTTTCTTGTTCACACTTTTCAACATATTTCATAAATGTATATATTGTATCATTAGAAATTTATTTTTTTATTTTCTTGTTCACACTTTTCAACATATTTCATAAATGTATATATTGTATCATTAGAAATTTATTTTTTTATTTTCTTTTTCAAACTTTTCAACACATTTCATAAATGTATATAGTTTATCATTAGAAATATTTTTTTTTCAATTTTCGTGTTCAAACTTATCAACACATTTCATAAATGTATCAGTTTATCATTAGAAATATATTGTTTTTTAATTTTAAACACATTTCATAAATGTATCTAGTTTATCACTAGAAATATATTTTTTGATTTTCTTTTCCAAACTTTTCAACACATTTCATAAATGTATCTACTGGTAGTTTATCATTAGAAATATATATTTTTATTTTCTTTTTTAATCTTTTCAACACATCTCATAAATGTATCTAGTTTATCACTAGAAATTTTTTTTTTGATTTTCTTTTCCAAACTTTTCAACACATTTCATAAATGTATCTAATTTATCATTAGAAAAATATTTCTTTGATTTTGAAACTTTTCAACACATTTCAGCAATGTATCTAGCTTATAATTAGAAATATATTTTTTTATTTTCTTGTTCAAACTTTTCAACATATTTCATAAATGAATATAGTTTATCATTAGAAATATATTTTTTTTATTTTCTTGTTCACACTTTTCAACATATTTCATAAATGTATATATTGTATCATTAGAAATTTATTTTTTTATTTTCTTGTTCACACTTTTCAACATATTTCATAAATGTATGTATTGTATCATTAGAAATTTATTTTTTTATTTTCTTTTTCAAACTTTTCAACACATTTCATAAATGTATATAGTTTATCATTAGAAATTTTTTTTTTCAATTTTCGTGTTCAAACTTATCAACACATTTCATAAATGTATCAGTTTATCATTAGAAATATATTTTTTTTAAATTTTAAACACATTTCATAAATGTATCTAGTTTATCACTAGAAATATATTTTTTGATTTTCTTTTCCAAACTTTTCATAAATGTATCTACTGGTAGAGTATCACTAGAAATATATTTTTGTTTTTTTTTCAAACTTTTCAACACATCTCATAAATGTATCTAGTTTATCACTAGAAATATATTTTTTATTTTCTTTTCCAAACTTTTCAACACATTTCATAAATGTATCTACCGGTAGATTATCACTAGAAATATATCTTTACATTTACTTTTTCAAACTTTTCAACATATTTCATAAATGTATATAGTTTATCATTAGAAATATTTTTTTAAATTTTCTTGTTCAAACTTTTCAATATATTTCATAAATAAATATAGTTTATCACTAGAAATATATTTTTTGATTTTCTTTTTCAAACTTTTCAACACATCTCATAAATGTATCTACCGGTAGTTTATCATTGGAAATATATTTTTTTATTTTCTTTTTCAATCTTTTCAACACATCTCATAAATGTATCTACCGGTAGATTATCACTAGAAATATATCTTTTCATTTTATTTTTAAACCTTTTCAACACATTTCATAAGTGTATATAGTTTATCAATAGAAATTAAATTTTTTTTTTTATTTGAAATTTTTCAACACATTTCATAAATGTATCTAGTTTTTATCATTAGAAATATATTTTTTATTTTCTTTTTTAATCTTTTCAACACATCTCATAAATGTATCTACCGGTAGATTATCACTATAAATATATCTTTTCATTTTCTTTTTCAATCTTTTCAACACATCTTATAAATGTATCTACCGGTAGTTTATCATTAGAAATATATTTTTTTATTTTCTTTTTTAATCTTTTCAACACATCTCATAAATGTATCTAGTTTATCACTAGAAATTTTTTTTTGGATTTTCTTTTCCAAACTTTTCAACACATTTCATAAATGTATCTAATTTATCATTAGAAAAATATTTCTTTGATTTTGAAACTTTTCAACACATTTCAGCAATGTATCTAGTTTATAATTAGAAATATATTTTTTTATTTTCTTGTTCACACTTTTCAACATATTTCATAAATGTATATATTGTATCATTAGAAATATATTTTTTTATTTTCTTGTTCACACTTTTCAACATATTTCATAAATGTATATATTGTATCATTAGAAATTTATTTTTTTATTTTCTTGTTCACACTTTTCAACATATTTCATAAATGTATATATTGTATCATTAGAAATTTATTTTTTTATTTTCTTTTTCAAACTTTTCAACACATTTCATAAATGTATATAGTTTATCATTAGAAATATTTTTTTTTCAATTTTCGTGTTCAAACTTATCAACACATTTCATAAATGTATCAGTTTATCATTAGAAATATATTGTTTTTTAATTTTAAACACATTTCATAAATGTATCTAGTTTATCACTAGAAATATATTTTTTGATTTTCTTTTCCAAACTTTTCAACACATTTCATAAATGTATCTACTGGTAGTTTATCATTAGAAATATATATTTTTATTTTCTTTTTTAATCTTTTCAACACATCTCATAAATGTATCTAGTTTATCACTAGAAATTTTTTTTTTGATTTTCTTTTCCAAACTTTTCAACACATTTCATAAATGTATCTAATTTATCATTAGAAAAATATTTCTTTGATTTTGAAACTTTTCAACACATTTCAGCAATGTATCTAGTTTATAATTAGAAATATATTTTTTTATTTTCTTGTTCAAACTTTTCAACATATTTCATAAATGAATATAGTTTATCATTAGAAATATATTTTTTTTATTTTCTTGTTCACACTTTTCAACATATTTCATAAATGTATATATTGTATCATTAGAAATTTATTTTTTTATTTTCTTGTTCACACTTTTCAACATATTTCATAAATGTATATATTGTATCATTAGAAATTTATTTTTTTATTTTCTTTTTCAAACTTTTCAACACATTTCATAAATGTATATAGTTTATCATTAGAAATTTTTTTTTTCAATTTTCGTGTTCAAACTTATCAACACATTTCATAAATGTATCAGTTTATCATTAGAAATATATTTTTTTTAAATTTTAAACACATTTCATAAATGTATCTAGTTTATCACTAGAAATATATTTTTTGATTTTCTTTTCCAAACTTTTCATAAATGTATCTACTGGTAGAGTATCACTAGAAATATATTTTTGTTTTTTTTTCAAACTTTTCAACACATCTCATAAATGTATCTAGTTTATCACTAGAAATATATTTTTTTATTTTCTTTTCCAAACTTTTCAACACATTTCATAAATGTATCTAGTTTATCATTAGAAATATATTTTTTTGATTTTCTTTTCCAAACTTTTCAACACATTTCATAAATGTATCTACCGGTAGATTATCACTAGAAATATATCTTTTCATTTACTTTTTCAAACTTTTCAACATATTTCATAAATGTATATAGTTTATCATTAGAAATATTTTTTTTAATTTTCTTGTTCAAACTTTTCAATATATTTCATAAATAAATATAGTTTATCACTAGAAATATATTTTTTGATTTTCTTTTTCAAACTTTTCAACACATCTCATAAATGTATCTACCGGTAGTTTATCATTGGAAATATATTTTTTTATTTTCTTTTTCAATCTTTTCAACACATCTCATAAATGTATCTACCGGTAGATTATCACTAGAAATATATCTTTTCATTTTATTTTTAAACCTTTTCAACACATTTCATAAGTGTATATAGTTTATCAATAGAAATTAATTTTTTTATTTTTATTTGAAATTTTTCAACACATTTCATAAATGTATCTAGTTTTTATCATTAGAAATATATTTTTTATTTTCTTTTTTAATCTTTTCAACACATCTCATAAATGTATCTACCGGTAGATTATCACTATAAATATATCTTTTCATTTTCTTTTTCAATCTTTTCAACACATCTTATAAATGTATCTACCGGTAGTTTATCATTAGAAATATATTTTTTTATTGTCTTTTTTAATCTTTTCAACACATCTCATAAATGTATCTAGTTTATCACTAGAAATTTTTTTTTTGATTTTCTTTTCCAAACTTTTCAACACATTTCATAAATGTATCTAATTTATCATTAGAAAAATATTTCTTTGATTTTGAAACTTTTCAACACATTTCAGCAATGTATCTAGTTTATAATTAGAAATATATTTTTTTATTTTCTTGTTCACACTTTTCAACATATTTCATAAATGTATATATTGTATCATTAGAAATTTATTTTTTTATTTTCTTGTTCACACTTTTCAACATATTTCATAAATGTATATATTGTATCATTAGAAATTTATTTTTTTATTTTCTTTTTCAAACTTTTCAACACATTTCATAAATGTATATAGTTTATCATTAGAAATATTTTTTTTTCAATTTTCGTGTTCAAACTTATCAACACATTTCATAAATGTATCAGTTTATCATTAGAAATATATTTTTATAAATTTTAAACACATTTCATAAATGTAACTAGTTTATCAATAGAAATATATTTTTTGATTTTCTTTTCCAAACTTTTCAACACATTTCATAAATGTATCTACTGGTAGAGTATCACTAGAAATATATATATTTTTTTTTCCAAACTTTTCAACATATTTCATAAATGTATCTAGTTTATCATTAGAAATATATTTATTTGATTTTCAAACTTTTCAACACATCTCATAAATGTATCTACCGGTAAATTATCACTAGAAATATATTTTTTTATTTTCTTTTTTAATCTTTTCAACACATCTCATAAATGTATCTACTGGTAGAGTATCACTAGAAATATATTTTTGTTTTTTTTTCAAACTTTTCAACACATCTCATAAATGTATCTAGTTTATCACTAGAAATATATTTTTTTATTTTCTTTTCCAAACTTTTCAACACATTTCATAAATGTATCTAGTTTATCATTAGAAATATATTTTTTTGATTTTCTTTTCCAAACTTTTCAACACATTTCATAAATGTATCTACCGGTAGATTATCACTAGAAATATATCTTTTCATTTACTTTTTCAAACTTTTCAACATATTTCATAAATGTATATAGTTTATCATTAGAAATATTTTTTTAAATTTTCTTGTTCAAACTTTTCAATATATTTCATAAATAAATATAGTTTATCACTAGAAATATATTTTTTGATTTTCTTTTTCAAACTTTTCAACACATCTCATAAATGTATCTACCGGTAGTTTATCATTGGAAATATATTTTTTTATTTTCTTTTTCAATCTTTTCAACACATCTCATAAATGTATCTACCGGTAGATTATCACTAGAAATATATCTTTTCATTTTATTTTTAAACCTTTTCAACACATTTCATAAGTGTATATAGTTTATCAATAGAAATTAATTTTTTTATTTTTATTTGAAATTTTTCAACACATTTCATAAATGTATCTAGTTTTTATCATTAGAAATATATTTTTTATTTTCTTTTTTAATCTTTTCAACACATCTCATAAATGTATCTACCGGTAGATTATCACTATAAATATATCTTTTCATTTTCTTTTTCAATCTTTTCAACACATCTTATAAATGTATCTACCGGTAGTTTATCATTAGAAATATATTTTTTTATTTTCTTTTTTAATCTTTTCAACACATCTCATAAATGTATCTAGTTTATCACTAGAAATTTTTTTTTTGATTTTCTTTTCCAAACTTTTCAACACATTTCATAAATGTATCTAATTTATCATTAGAAAAATATTTCTTTGATTTTGAAACTTTTCAACACATTTCAGCAATGTATCTAGTTTATAATTAGAAATATATTTTTTTATTTTCTTGTTCACACTTTTCAACATATTTCATAAATGTATATATTGTATCATTAGAAATTTATTTTTTTATTTTCTTGTTCACACTTTTCAACATATTTCATAAATGTATATATTGTATCATTAGAAATTTATTTTTTTATTTTCTTTTTCAAACTTTTCAACACATTTCATAAATGTATATAGTTTATCATTAGAAATATTTTTTTTTCAATTTTCGTGTTCAAACTTATCAACACATTTCATAAATGTATCAGTTTATCATTAGAAATATATTTTTATAAATTTTAAACACATTTCATAAATGTATCTAGTTTATCACTAGAAATATATTTTTTGATTTTCTTTTCCAAACTTTTCAACACATTTCATAAATGTATCTACTGGTAGAGTATCACTAGAAATATATATTTTTTTTTTTTCAAACTTTTCAACACATCTCATAAATGTATCTAGTTTATCACTAGAAATTTTTTTTTTTGATTTTCTTTTCCAAACTTTTCAACACATTTCATAAATGTATCTAATTTATCATTAGAAAAATATTTCTTTGATTTTGAAACTTTTCAACACATTTCAGCAATGTATCTAGTTTATCATTAGAAATATATTGTTTTATTTTCTTGTTCAAACTTTTCAACATATTTCATAAATGAATATAGTTTATCATTAGAAATATATTTTTTTTAATTTTCTTGTTCACACTTTTCAACATATTTCATAAATGTATATATTGTATCATTAGAAATTTATTTTTTTATTTTCTTTTTCAAACTTTTCAACACATTTCATAAATGTATCTAGTTTATCATTAGAAATATATTTTTTTGATTTTCAAACTTTTCAACACATCTCATAAATGTATCTACCGGTAGATTATCACTAGAAATATATTTTTTTATTTTCTTTTTTAATCTTTTCAACACATCTCATAAATGTATCTAGTTTATCACTAGAAATTTTTTTTTTATTTTCTTTTCCAAACTTTTCAACACATTTCATAAATGTATCTAATTTATCATTAGAAAAATATTTCTTTGATTTTGAAACTTTTCAACACATTTCAGCAATGTATCTAGTTTATAATTAGAAATATATTTTTTTATTTTCTTGTTCAAACTTTTCAATATATTTCATAAATGAATATAGTTTATCATTAGAAATATATTTTTTTTATTTTCTTGTTCACACTTTTCAACATATTTCATAAATGTATATATTGTATCATTAGAATTTTTTTTTTTTATTTTCTTGTTCACACTTTTCAACATATTTCATAAATGTATATATTGTATCATTAGAAATTTATTTTTTTATTTTCTTTTTCAAACTTTTCAACACATTTCATAAATGTATATAGTTTATCATTAGAAATATTTTTTTTTCAATTTTCGTGTTCAAACTTATCAACACATTTCATAAATGTATCAGTTTATCATTAGAAATATATTTTTATAAATTTTAAACACATTTCATAAATGTATCTAGTTTATCACTAGAAATATATTTTTTGATTTTCTTTTCCAAACTTTTCAACACATTTCATAAATGTATCTACTGGTAGAGTATCACTAGAAATATATATTTTTTTTTTTTCAAACTTTTCAACACATCTCATAAATGTATCTAGTTTATCACTAGAAATTTTTTTTTTTGATTTTCTTTTCCAAACTTTTCAACACATTTCATAAATGTATCTAATTTATCATTAGAAAAATATTTCTTTGATTTTGAAACTTTTCAACACATTTCAGCAATGTATCTAGTTTATCATTAGAAATATATTGTTTTATTTTCTTGTTCAAACTTTTCAACATATTTCATAAATGAATATAGTTTATCATTAGAAATATATTTTTTTTAATTTTCTTGTTCACACTTTTCAACATATTTCATAAATGTATATATTGTATCATTAGAAATTTATTTTTTTATTTTCTTTTTCAAACTTTTCAACACATTTCATAAATGTATCTAGTTTATCATTAGAAATATATTTTTTTGATTTTCAAACTTTTCAACACATCTCATAAATGTATCTACCGGTAGATTATCACTAGAAATATATTTTTTTATTTTCTTTTTTAATCTTTTCAACACATCTCATAAATGTATCTAGTTTATCACTAGAAATTTTTTTTTTTATTTTCTTTTCCAAACTTTTCAACACATTTCATAAATGTATCTAATTTATCATTAGAAAAATATTTCTTTGATTTTGAAACTTTTCAACACATTTCAGCAATGTATCTAGTTTATAATTAGAAATATATTTTTTTATTTTCTTGTTCAAACTTTTCAATATATTTCATAAATGAATATAGTTTATCATTAGAAATATATTTTTTTTATTTTCTTGTTCACACTTTTCAACATATTTCATAAATGTATATATTGTATCATTAGAATTTTTTTTTTTTATTTTCTTGTTCACACTTTTCAACATATTTCATAAATGTATATATTGTATCATTAGAAATTTATTTTTTTATTTTCTTTTTCAAACTTTTCAATACATTTCATAAATGTATATAGTTTATCATTAGAAATATTTTTTTTTCAATTTTCGTGTTCAAACTTATCAACACATTTCATAAATGTATCAGTTTATCATTAGAAATATATTTTTTTTAAATTTTAAACACATTTCATAAATGTATCTAGTTTATCATTAGAAATATATTTTTTTGATTTTCTTTTCCAAACTTTTCAACACATCTCATAAATGTATCTACCGGTAGTTTATCATTGGAAATATATTTTTTTATTTTCTTTTTCAATCTTTTCAACACATCTCATAAATGTATCTACCGGTAGATTATCACTAGAAATATATCTTTTCATTTTATTTTTAAACCTTTTCAACACATTTCATAAGTGTATATAGTTTATCAATAGAAATTAATTTTTTTTATTTTTATTTGAAATTTTTCAACACATTTCATAAATGTATCTAGTTTTTATCATTAGAAATATATTTTTTATTTTCTTTTTTAATCTTTTCAACACATCTCATAAATGTATCTACCGGTAGATTATCACTATAAATATATCTTTTCATTTTCTTTTTCAATCTTTTCAACACATCTTATAAATGTATCTACCGGTAGTTTATCATTAGAAATATATTTTTTTATTTTCTTTTTTAATCTTTTCAACACATCTCATAAATGTATCTAGTTTATCACTAGAAATTTTTTTTTTTGATTTTCTTTTCCAAACTTTTCAACACATTTCATAAATGTATCTAATTTATCATTAGAAAAATATTTCTTTGATTTTGAAACTTTTCAACACATTTCAGCAATGTATCTAGTTTATAATTAGAAATATATTTTTTTATTTTCTTGTTCACACTTTTCAACATATTTCATAAATGTATATATTGTATCATTAGAAATTTATTTTTTTATTTTCTTGTTCACACTTTTCATCATATTTCATAAATGTATATATTGTATCATTAGAAATTTATTTTTTTATTTTCTTTTTCAAACTTTTCAACACATTTCATAAATGTATATAGTTTATCATTAGAAATATTTTTTTTTCAATTTTCGTGTTCAAACTTATCAACACATTTCATAAATGTATCAGTTTATCATTAGAAATATATTTTTTTTAAATTTTAAACACATTTCATAAATGTATCTAGTTTATCACTAGAAATATATTTTTTGATTTTCTTTTCCAAACTTTTCAACACATTTCATAAATGTATCTACTGGTAGAGTATCACTAGAAATAAATTTTTCTTTTTTTTTTCAAACTTTTCAACACATCTCATAAATGTATCTAGTTTATCACTAGACATTTTTTTTTTTGATTTTCTTTTCCAAACTTTTCAACACATTTCATAAATGTATCTAATTTATCATTAGAAAAATATTTCTTTGATTTTAAAAATTTTCAACACATTTCAGCAATGTATCTAGTTTATCATTAGAAATATATTGTTTTATTTTCTTGTTCAAACTTTTCAACATATTTCATAAATGAATATAGTTTATCATTAGAAATATATTTTTTTTAATTTTCTTGTTCACACTTTTCAACATATTTCATAAATGTATATATTGTATCATTAGAAATTTATTTTTTTATTTTCTTTTTCAAACTTTTCAACACATTTCATAAATGTATCTAGTTTATCATTAGAAATATATTTTTTTGATTTTCAAACTTTTCAACACATCTCATAAATGTATCTACCGGTAGATTATCACTAGAAATATATTTTTTTATTTTCTTTTTAATCTTTTCAACACATCTCATAAATGTATCTAGTTTATCACTAGAAATTTTTTTTTTGATTTTCTTTTCCAAACTTTTCAACACATTTCATAAATGTATCTAATTTATCATTAGAAAAATATTTCTTTGATTTTGAAACTTTTCAACACATTTCAGCAATGTATCTAGTTTATAATTAGAAATATATTTTTTTATTTTCTTGTTCAAACTTTTCAACATATTTCATAAATGAATATAGTTTATCATTAGAAATTTATTTTTTTATTTTCTTGTTCACACTTTTCAACATATTTCATAAATGTATATATTGTATCATTAGAAATTTATTTTTTTATTTTCTTTTTCAAACTTTTCAACACATTTCATAAATGTATCTAGTTTATCATTAGAAATATATTTTTTTGATTTTCAAACTTTTCAACACATCTCATAAATGTATCTACCGGTAGATTATCACTAGAAATATATTTTTTTATTTTCTTTTTAATCTTTTCAACACATCTCATAAATGTATCTAGTTTATCACTAGAAATTTTTTTTTTGTTTTTCTTTTCCAAACTTTTCAACACATTTCATAAATGTATCTAATTTATCATTAGAAAAATATTTCTTTGATTTTGAAACTTTTCAACACATTTCAGCAATGTATCTAGTTTATAATTAGAAATATATTTTTTTATTTTCTTGTTCAAACTTTTCAACATATTTCATAAATGAATATAGTTTATCATTACAAATTTATTTTTTTATTTTCTTGTTCACACTTTTCAACATATTTCATAAATGTATATATTGTATCATTAGAAATTTATTTTATTATTTTCTTTTTCAAACTTTTCAACACATTTCATAAATGTATATAGTTTATCATTAGAAAAATTTTTTTTTCAATTTTCGTGTTCAAACTTATCAACACATCTCATAAATGTATCTAGTTTATCACTAGAAATATATTTTTTTGATTTTCTTTTCCAAACTTTTCAACACATTTCATAAATGTATCTACCGGTAGATTATCACTAGAAATATATCTTTTCATTTACTTTTTCAAACTTTTCAACATATTTCATAAATGTATATAGTTTATCATTAGAAATATTTTTTTAAATTTTCTTGTTCAAACTTTTCAATATATTTCATAAATAAATATAGTTTATCACTAGAAATATATTTTTTGATTTTCTTTTTCAAACTTTTCAACACATCTCATAAATGTATCTACCGGTAGTTTATCATTGGAAATATATTTTTTTATTTTCTTTTTCAATCTTTTCAACACATCTCATAAATGTATCTACCGGTAGATTATCACTAGAAATATATCTTTTCATTTTATTTTTAAACCTTTTCAACACATTTCATAAGTGTATATAGTTTATCAATAGAAATTAATTTTTTTTATTTTTATTTGAAATTTTTCAACACATTTCATAAATGTATCTAGTTTTTATCATTAGAAATATATTTTTTATTTTCTTTTTTAATCTTTTCAACACATCTCATAAATGTATCTACCGGTAGATTATCACTATAAATATATCTTTTCATTTTCTTTTTCAATCTTTTCAACACATCTTATAAATGTATCTACCGGTAGTTTATCATTAGAAATTTATTTTTTTATTTTCTTGTTCACACTTTTCAACATATTTCATAAATGTATATATTGTATCATTAGAAATTTATTTTTTTATTTTCTTTTTCAAACTTTTCAACACATTTCATAAATGTATATAGTTTATCATTAGAAATATTTATTTTTCCATTTTCGTGTTCAAACTTATCAACACATTTCATAAATGTATCAGTTTATCATTAGAAATATATTTTTTTTAAATTTTAAACACATTTCATAAATGTATCTAGTTTATCACTAGAAATATATTTTTTGATTTTCTTTTCCAAACTTTTCAACACATTTCATAAATGTATCTACTGGTAGAGTATCACTAGAAATATATTTTTGTTTTTTTTTCAAACTTTTCAACACATCTCATAAATGTATCTAGTTTATCACTAGAAATATAATTTTTTATTTTCTTTTCCAAACTTTTCAACACATTTCATAAATGTATCTAGTTTATCATTAGAAATATATTTTTTTGATTTTCTTTTCCAAACTTTTCAACACATTTCATAAATGTATCTACCGGTAGATTATCACTAGAAATATATCTTTTCATTTACTTTTTCAAACTTTTCAACATATTTCATAAATGTATATAGTTTATCATTAGAAATATTTTTTTAAATTTTCTTGTTCAAACTTTTCAATATATTTCATAAATAAATATAGTTTATCACTAGAAATATATTTTTTGATTTTCTTTTTCAAACTTTTCAACACATCTCATAAATGTATCTACCGGTAGTTTATCATTGGAAATATATTTTTTTATTTTCTTTTTCAATCTTTTCAACACATCTCATAAATGTATCTACCGGTAGATTATCACTAGAAATATATCTTTTCATTTTATTTTTAAACCTTTTCAACACATTTCATAAGTGTATATAGTTTATCAATAGAAATTAATTTTTTTTATTTTTATTTGAAATTTTTCAACACATTTCATAAATGTATCTAGTTTTTATCATTAGAAATATATTTTTTATTTTCTTTTTTAATCTTTTCAACACATCTCATAAATGTATCTACCGGTAGATTATCACTATAAATATATCTTTTCATTTTCTTTTTCAATCTTTTCAACACATCTTATAAATGTATCTACCGGTAGTTTATCATTAGAAATTTATTTTTTTATTTTCTTGTTCACACTTTTCAACATATTTCATAAATGTATATATTGTATCATTAGAAATTTATTTTTTTATTTTCTTTTTCAAACTTTTCAACACATTTCATAAATGTATATAGTTTATCATTAGAAATATTTATTTTTCCATTTTCGTGTTCAAACTTATCAACACATTTCATAAATGTATCAGTTTATCATTAGAAATATATTTTTTTTAAATTTTAAACACATTTCATAAATGTATCTAGTTTATCACTAGAAATATATTTTTTGATTTTCTTTTCCAAACTTTTCAACACATTTCATAAATGTATCTACTGGTAGAGTATCACTAGAAATATATTTTTGTTTTTTTTTCAAACTTTTCAACACATCTCATAAATGTATCTAGTTTATCACTAGAAATATAATTTTTTATTTTCTTTTCCAAACTTTTCAACACATTTCATAAATGTATCTAGTTTATCATTAGAAATATATTTTTTTGATTTTCTTTTCCAAACTTTTCAACACATTTCATAAATGTATCTACCGTTAGATTATCACTAGAAATATATCTTTTCATTTACTTTTTCAAACTTTTCAACATATTTCATAAATGTATATAGTTTATCATTAGAAATATTTTTTTAAATTTTCTTGTTCAAACTTTTCAATATATTTCATAAATAAATATAGTTTATCACTAGAAATATATTTTTTGATTTTCTTTTTCAAACTTTTCAACACATCTCATAAATGTATCTACCGGTAGTTTATCATTGGAAATATATTTTTTTATTTTCTTTTTCAATCTTTTCAACACATCTCATAAATGTATCTACCGGTAGATTATCACTAGAAATATATCTTTTCATTTTATTTTTAAACCTTTTCAACACATTTCATAAGTGTATATAGTTTATCAATAGAAATTAAATTATTTTTTTTATTTGAAATTTTTCAACACATTTCATAAATGTATCTAGTTTTTATCATTAGAAATATATTTTTTATTTTCTTTTTTAATCTTTTCAACACATCTCATAAATGTATCTACCGGTAGATTATCACTATAAATATATCTTTTCATTTTCTTTTTCAATCTTTTCAACACATCTTATAAATGTATCTACCGGTAGTTTATCATTAGAAATATATTTTTTGATTTTCTTTTCCAAACTTTTCAACACATTTCATAAATGTATCTAATTTATCATTAGAAAAATATTTCTTTGATTTTGAAACTTTTCAACACATTTCAGCAATGTATCTAGTTTATAATTAGAAATATATTTTTTTATTTTCTTGTTCAAACTTTTCAACATATTTCATAAATGAATATAGTTTATCATTAGAAATATATTTTTTTTATTTTCTTGTTCACACTTTTCAACATATTTCATAAATGTATATATTGTATCATTAGAAATTTATTTTTTTATTTTCTTTTTCAAACTTTTCAACACATTTCATAAATGTATATAGTTTATCATTAGAAATATTTATTTTTCCATTTTCGTGTTCAAACTTATCAACACATTTCATAAATGTATCAGTTTATCATTAGAAATATATTTTTTTTAAATTTTAAACACATTTCATAAATGTATCTAGTTTATCACTAGAAATATATTTTTTGATTTTCTTTTCCAAACTTTTCAACACATTTCATAAATGTATCTACTGGTAGAGTATCACTAGAAATATATTTTTGTTTTTTTTTCAAACTTTTCAACACATCTCATAAATGTATCTAGTTTATCACTAGAAATATAATTTTTTATTTTCTTTTCCAAACTTTTCAACACATTTCATAAATGTATCTAGTTTATCATTAGAAATATATTTTTTTGATTTTCTTTTCCAAACTTTTCAACACATTTCATAAATGTATCTACCGGTAGATTATCACTAGAAATATATCTTTTCATTTACTTTTTCAAACTTTTCAACATATTTCATAAATGTATATAGTTTATCATTAGAAATATTTTTTTAAATTTTCTTGTTCAAACTTTTCAATATATTTCATAAATAAATATAGTTTATCACTAGAAATATATTTTTTGATTTTCTTTTTCAAACTTTTCAACACATCTCATAAATGTATCTACCGGTAGTTTATCATTGGAAATATATTTTTTTATTTTCTTTTTCAATCTTTTCAACACATCTCATAAATGTATCTACCGGTAGATTATCACTAGAAATATATCTTTTCATTTTATTTTTAAACCTTTTCAACACATTTCATAAGTGTATATAGTTTATCAATAGAAATTAAATTTTTTTTTTTATTTGAAATTTTTCAACACATTTCATAAATGTATCTAGTTTTTATCATTAGAAATATATTTTTTATTTTCTTTTTTAATCTTTTCAACACATCTCATAAATGTATCTACCGGTAGATTATCACTATAAATATATCTTTTCATTTTCTTTTTCAATCTTTTCAACACATCTTATAAATGTATCTACCGGTAGTTTATCATTAGAAATATATTTTTTGATTTTCTTTTCCAAACTTTTCAACACATTTCATAAATGTATCTAATTTATCATTAGAAAAATATTTCTTTGATTTTGAAACTTTTCAACACATTTCAGCAATGTATCTAGTTTATAATTAGAAATATATTTTTTTATTTTCTTGTTCAAACTTTTCAACATATTTCATAAATGAATATAGTTTATCATTAGAAATATATTTTTTTTATTTTCTTGTTCACACTTTTCAACATATTTCATAAATGTATATATTGTATCATTAGAAATTTATTTTTTTATTTTCTTTTTCAAACTTTTAAACACATTTCATAAATGTATATAGTTTATCATTAGAAATATTGTTTTTTCAATTTTCGTGTTCAAACTTATCAACACATTTCATAAATGTATCAGTTTATCATTAGAAATATATTTTTTTTTAAATTTTAAACACATTTCATAAATGTATCTAGTTTATCACTAGAAATATATTTTTTGATTTTCTTTTCCAAACTTTTCAACACATTTCATAAATGTATCTACTGGTAGAGTATCACTAGAAATATATTTTTGTTTTTTTTCCAAACTTTTCAACACATCTCATAAATGTATCTAGTTTATCACTAGAAATTTTTTTTTTTGATTTTCTTTTCCAAACTTTTCAACACATCTAATAAATGTATCTAACGGTAGTTTATCATTAGAAATATATTTTTTTATTTTCTTTTTTAATCTTTTCAACACATCTCATAAATGTATCTACCGGTAGATTATCACTAGAAATATATCTTTTCATTTTCATTTTCAAACTTTTCAACACATTTCATAAATGTATATAGTTTATCATTAGAAATAGTTTTTTTTCAATTTTTTTGTTTAAACTTTTCAACACATTTCATAAATGTATCAGTTTATCATTAGAAATATATTTTTTTTAAATTTCAAAATTTTAAACACATTTCATAAATGTATCTAGTTTATCACTAGAAATATATTTTTTGATTTTCTTTTCCAAACTTTTCAACACATTTCATAAATGTATCTAATGTATCATTAGAAAAATATGTCTTTGATTTTCAAACTTTTCAACATATCTCATAAATGTATCTAATTCATCATTAGAAAAATATTTCTTTGATTTTGAAACTTTTCAACACATTTCATAAATGTATCTAGTTTATCATTAGAAATATATTTTTTTATTTTCTTTTTCAAACTTTTCAACACATCTCATAAATGTATCTACCGGTAGATTATCACTAGAAATATATCTTTTCATTTACTTTTTCAACATATTTCATAAATGTATATAGTTTATCATTAGAAATATTTTTTTTTAATTTTCTTGTTCAAATTTTTCAATATATTTCATAAATAAATATAGTTTATCACTAGAAATATATTTTTTGATTTTCTTTTTCAAACTTTTCAACACATCTCATAAATGTATCTACTGGAAGAGTATCACTAGAAATATATTTTTGATTTTTTTTTTCAAACGTTTCAACACATTTCATAAATGTATCTACCGGTAGATTATCACTAGAAATATATCTTTTCATTTTCTTTTTCAAACTTTTCAACACATTTCATAAATGTATATAGTTTATCATTAGAAATATATTTTTTTTATTTTCTTGTTCAAACTTTTCAATATATTTCATAAATGAATATAGTTTATCATTAGAAATATATTTTTTTTATTTTCTTGTTCAAACTTTTCGACATATTTCATAAATGTATATTGTTTATCATTAGAAATATATTTTTTTATTTTCTTTTTCAATCTTTTCAACACATCTCATTAATGTATCTTCCGGTAGATTTTCACTAGAAATATATCTTTTCATTTTCTTTTTCAAACTTTTCAACACATTTCATAAGTGTATATAGTTTATCAATAGAAATTAATTTTTGATTTTCTATTTGAAATTTTTCAACACATTTCATAAATGTATCTAGTTTTTATCATTAGAAATATATTTTTTTGATTTTCAAACTTTTCAACACATCTCATAAATGTATCTACTGGTAGTTTATCATTAGAAATATATTTTTGTATTTTCTTTTTTAATCTTTTCAACACATCTCATAAATGTATCTACCGGTAGATTATCACTAGAAATATATCTTTTCATTTTCTTTTTCAAACTTTTCAACACATTTCATAAATGTATATAGTTTATCATTAGAAATATTTTTTTTTTATTTTCTTGTTCAAACTTTTCAATATATTTCATAAATGAATATAGTTTATCATTAGAAATATATATTTTTTATTTTCTTGTTCAAACTTTTCGACATATTTCATAAATGTATATTGTTTATCACTAGAAATATATTTTTTGATTTTCTTTTTCAAACTTTTCAACACATCTAATAAATGTATCTAACGGTAGTTTATCATTAGAAATATATTTTTTTATTTTCTTTTTTAATCTTTTCAACACATCTCATAAATGTATCTACCGGTAGATTATCACTAGAAATATATCTTTTCATTTTCATTTTCAAACTTTTCAACACATTTCATAAATGTATATAGTTTATCATTAGAAATATTTTTTTTTATTTTCTTTTTCCAAACTTTTCAACACATTTCATAAATGTATATTGTTTATCACTAGAAATATATTTTTTGATTTTCTTTTTCAAACTTTTCAACAAATCTAATAAATGTATCTAACGGTAGTTTATCATTAGAAATATATTTTTTTATTTTCTTTTTTAATCTTTTCAACACATCTCTAAAATGTATCTACCGGTAGATTATCACTAGAAATATATCTTTTCATTTTCATTTTCAAACTTTTCAACACATTTCATAAATGTATATAGTTTATCATTAGAAATATTTTTTTTTCAATTTTTTTGTTCAAACTTTTCAACACATTTCATAAATGTATCAGTTTATCATTAGAAATATATTTTTTTTAAATTTCAAAATTTTAAACACATTTCATAAATGTATCTAGTTTATCACTAGGAATATATTTTTTGATTTTCTTTTCCAAACTTTTCAACACATTTCATAAATGTATCTAATGTATCATTAGAAAAATATGTCTTTGATTTTCAAACTTTTCAACATATCTCATAAATGTATCTAATTTATCATTAGAAAAATATTTCTTTGATTTTGAAACTTTTCAACACATTTCATAAATGTATCTAGTTTATCACTAGAAATATATTTTTTTATTTTCTTTTCCAAACTTTTCAACACATTTCATAAATGTATATTGTTTATCACTAGAAATATATTTTTTGATTTTCTTTTTCAAACTTTTCAACAAATCTAATAAATGTATCTAACGGTAGTTTATCATTAGAAATATATTTTTTTATTTTCTTTTTTAATCTTTTCAACACATCTCTAAAATGTATCTACCGGTAGATTATCACTAGAAATATATCTTTTCATTTTCATTTTCAAACTTTTCAACACATTTCATAAATGTATATAATTTATCATTAGAAATATTTTTTTTTCAATTTTTTTGTTCAAACTTTTCAACACATTTCATAAATGTATCAGTTTATCATTAGAAATATATTTTTTTTAAATTTCAAAATTTTAAACACATTTCATAAATGTATCTAGTTTATCACTAGAAATATATTTTTTGATTTTCTTTTCCAAACTTTTCAACACATTTCATAAATGTATCTAATGTATCATTAGAAAAATATGTCTTTGATTTTCAAACTTTTCAACATATCTCATAAATGTATCTAATTTATCATTAGAAAAATATTTCTTTGATTTTGAAACTTTTCAACACATTTCATAAATGTATCTAGTTTATCATTAGAAATATATTTTTTTATTTTCTTTTTCAAACTTTTCAACACATCTCATAAATGTATCTACTGGTAGAGTATCACTAGAAATATATTTTTGATTTTTTTTTTCAAACGTTTCAACACATTTCATAAATGTATCTACCGGTAGATTATCACTAGAAATATATCTTTTCATTTACTTTTTCAAACTTTTCAACATATTTCATAAATGTATATAGTTTATCATTAGAAATATTTTTTTTTAATTTTCTTGTTCAAACTTTTCAATATATTTCATAAATAAATATAGTTTATCACTAGAAATATATTTTTTGATTTTCTTTTTCAAACTTTTCAACACATCTCATAAATGTATATTGTTTATCATTAGAAATATATTTTTTTATTTTCTTTTTCAATCTTTTCAACACATCTCATTAATGTATCTTCCGGTAGATTTTCACTAGAAATATATCTTTTCATTTTCTTTTTCAAACTTTTCAACATATTTCATAAGTGTATATAGTTTATCAATAGAAATTAATTTTTGATTTTCTATTTGAAATTTTTCAACACATTTCATAAATGTATCTAGTTTTTATCATTAGAAATATATTTTTTTGATTTTCAAACTTTTCAACACATCTCATAAATGTATCTACTGGTAGTTTATCATTAGAAATATATTTTTGTATTTTCTTTTTTAATCTTTTCAACACATCTCATAAATGTATCTACCGGTAGATTATCACTAGAAATATATCTTTTCATTTTCTTTTTCAAACTTTTCAACACATTTCATAAATGTATATAGTTTATCATTAGAAATATTTTTTTTTTATTTTCTTGTTCAAACTTTTCAATATATTTCATAAATGAATATAGTTTATCATTAGAAATATATATTTTTTATTTTCTTCTTCAAACTTTTCGACATATTTCATAAATGTATATTGTTTATCACTAGAAATATATTTTTTGATTTTCTTTTTCAAACTTTTCAACACATCTAATAAATGTATCTAACGGTAGTTTATCATTAGAAATATATTTTTTTATTTTCTTTTTTAATCTTTTCAACACATCTCATAAATGTATCTACCGGTAGATTATCACTAGAAATATATCTTTTCATTTTCATTTTCAAACTTTTCAACACATTTCATAAATGTATATAGTTTATCATTAGAAATATTTTTTTTTATTTTCTTTTCCAAACTTTTCAACACATTTCATAAATGTATATTGTTTATCACTAGAAATATATTTTTTGATTTTCTTTTTCAAACTTTTCAACAAATCTAATAAATGTATCTAACGGTAGTTTATCATTAGAAATAAATTTTTTTATTTTCTTTTTTAATCTTTTCAACACATCTCTAAAATGTATCTACCGGTAGATTATCACTAGAAATATATTTTTTGATTTTCTTTTCCAAACTTTTCAACACATTTCATAAATGTATATTGTTTATCACTAGAAATATATTTTTTGATTTTCTTTTTCAAACTTTTCAACAAATCTAATAAATGTATCTAACGGTAGTTTATCATTAGAAATATATTTTTTTATTTTCTTTTTTAATCTTTTCAACACATCTCTAAAATGTATCTACCGGTAGATTATCACTAGAAATATATCTTTTCATTTTCATTTTCAAACTTTTCAACACATTTCATAAATGTATATAGTTTATCATTAGAAATATTTTTTTTTCAATTTTTTTGTTCAAACTTTTCAACACATTTCATAAATGTATCAGTTTATCATTAGAAATATATTTTTTTTAAATTTCAAAATTTTAAACACATTTCATAAATGTATCTAGTTTATCACTAGAAATATATTTTTTGATTTTCTTTTCCAAACTTTTCAACACATTTCATAAATGTATCTAATGTATCATTAGAAATATATTTTTTTATTTTCTTTTTCAAACTTTTCAACACATCTCATAAATGTATCTACTGGTAGAGTATCACTAGAAATATATTTTTGATTTTTTTTTTCAAACGTTTCAACACATTTCATAAATGTATCTACCAGTAGATTATCACTAGAAATATATCTTTTCATTTACTTTTTCAAACTTTTCAACATATTTCATAAATGTATATAGTTTATCATTAGAAATATTTTTTTTTAATTTTCTTGTTCAAACTTTTCAATATGTTTCATAAATAAATATAGTTTATCACTAGAAATATATTTTTTGATTTTCTTTTTCAAACTTTTCAACACATCTCATAAATGTATATTGTTTATCATTAGAAATATATTTTTTTATTTTCTTTTTCAATCTTTTCAACACATCTCATTAATGTATCTTCCGGTAGATTTTCACTAGAAATATATCTTTTCATTTTCTTTTTCAAACTTTTCAACACATTTCATAAGTGTATATAGTTTATCAATAGAAATTAATTTTTGATTTTCTATTTGAAATTTTTCAACACATTTCATAAATGTATCTAGTTTTTATCATTAGAAATATATTTTTTTGATTTTCAAACTTTTCAACACATCTCATAAATGTATCTACTGGTAGTTTATCATTAGAAATATATTTTTGTATTTTCTTTTTTAATCTTTTCAACACATCTCATAAATGTATCTACCGGTAGATTATCACTAGAAATATATCTTTTCATTTTCTTTTTCAAACTTTTCAACACATTTCATAAATGTATATAGTTTATCATTAGAAATATTTTTTTTTTATTTTCTTGTTCAAACTTTTCAATATATTTCATAAAAGAATATAGTTTATCATTAGAAATATATATTTTTTATTTTCTTCTTCAAACTTTTCGACATATTTCATAAATGTATATTGTTTATCACTAGAAATATATTTTTTGATTTTCTTTTTCAAACTTTTCAACACATCTAATAAATGTATCTAACGGTAGTTTATCATTAGAAATATATTTTTTTATTTTCTTTTTTAATCTTTTCAACACATCTCATAAATGTATCTACCGGTAGATTATCACTAGAAATATATCTTTTCATTTTCATTTTCAAACTTTTCAACACATTTCATAAATGTATATAGTTTATCATTAGAAATATTTTTTTTTATTTTCTTTTCCAAACTTTTCAACACATTTCATAAATGTATATTGTTTATCACTAGAAATATATTTTTTGATTTTCTTTTTCAAACTTTTCAACAAATCTAATAAATGTATCTAACGGTAGTTTATCATTAGAAATATATTTTTTTATTTTCTTTTTTAATCTTTTCAACACATCTCTAAAATGTATCTACCGGTAGATTATCACTAGAAATATATTTTTTGATTTTCTTTTCCAAACTTTTCAACACATTTCATAAATGTATATTGTTTATCACTAGAAATATATTTTTTGATTTTCTTTTTCAAACTTTTCAACAAATCTAATAAATGTATCTAACGGTAGTTTATCATTAGAAATATATTTTTTTATTTTCTTTTTTAATCTTTTCAACACATCTCTAAAATTTATCTACCGGTAGATTATCACTAGAAATATATCTTTTCATTTTCATTTTCAAACTTTTCAACACATTTCATAAATGTATATAGTTTATCATTAGAAATATTTTTTTTTCAATTTTTTTGTTCAAACTTTTCAACACATTTCATAAATGTATCAGTTTATCATTAGAAATATATTTTTTTTAAATTTCAAAATTTTAAACACATTTCATAAATGTATCTAGTTTATCACTAGAAATATATTTTTTGATTTTCTTTTCCAAACTTTTCAACACATTTCATAAATGTATCTAATGTATCATTAGAAAAATATGTCTTTGATTTTCAAACTTTTCAACATATCTCATAAATGTATCTAATTTATCATTAGAAAAATATTTCTTTGATTTTGAAACTTTTCAACACATTTCATAAATGTATCTAGTTTATCATTAGAAATATATTTTTTTATTTTCTTTTTCAAACTTTTCAACACATCTCATAAATGTATCTACTGGTAGAGTATCACTAGAAATATATTTTTGATTTTTTTTTTCAAACGTTTCAACACATTTCATAAATGTATCTACCGGTAGATTATCACTAGAAATATATCTTTTCATTTTCTTTTTCAAACTTTTCAACACATTTCATAAATGTATATAGTTTATCATTAGAAATATATTTTTTTTATTTTCTTGTTCAAACTTTTCAATATATTTCATAAATGAATATAGTTTATCATTAGAAATATATTTTTTTAATTTTCTTGTTCAAACTTTTCGACATATTTCATAAATGTATATTGTTTATCATTAGAAATATATTTTTTATTTTCTTTTTCAATCTTTTCAACACATCTCATTAATGTATCTTCCGGTAGATTTTCACTAGAAATATATCTTTTCATTTTCTTTTTCAAACTTTTCAACACATTTCATAAGTGTATATAGTTTATCAATAGAAATTAATTTTTGATTTTCTATTTGAAATTTTTCAACACATTTCATAAATGTATCTAGTTTTTATCATTAGAAATATATTTTTTTGATTTTCAAACTTTTCAACACATCTCATAAATGTATCTACCGGTAGTTTATCATTAGAAATATATTTTTGTATTTTCTTTTTTAATCTTTTCAACACATCTCATAAATGTATCTACCGGTAGATTATCACTAGAAATATATCTTTTCATTTTCTTTTTCAAACTTTTCAACACATTTCATAAATGTATATAGTTTATCATTAGAAATATTTTTTTTTTATTTTCTTGTTCAAACTTTTCAACAAATCTAATAAATGTATCTAACGGTAGTTTATCATTAGAAATATATTTTTTTATTTTCTTTTTTAATCTTTTCAACACATCTCTAAAATGTATCTACCGGTAGATTATCACTAGAAATATATCTTTTCATTTTCATTTTCAAACTTTTCAACACATTTCATAAATGTATATAGTTTATCATTAGAAATATTTTTTTTTCAATTTTTTTGTTCAAACTTTTCAACACATTTCATAAATGTATCAGTTTATCATTAGAAATATATTTTTTTTAAATTTCAAAATTTTAAACACATTTCATAAATGTATCTAGTTTATCACTAGAAATATATTTTTTGATTTTCTTTTCCAAACTTTTCAACACATCTAATAAATGTATCTAACGGTAGTTTATCATTAGAAATATATTTATTTATTTTCTTTTTTAATCTTTTCAACACATCTCATAAATGTATCTACCGGTAGATTATCACTAGAAATATATCTTTTCATTTTCATTTTCAAACTTTTCAACACATTTCATAAATGTATATAGTTTATCATTAGAAATATTTTTTTTTCAATTTTCTTGTTCAAACTTTTCAACACATTTCATAAATGTATCAGTTTATCATTAGAAATATTTTTTTTTTTAATTTCAAAATTTTAAACACATTTCATAAATGTATCTAGTTTATCACTAGAAATATATTTTTTGATTTTCTTTTCCAAACTTTTCAACACATTTCATAAATGTATCTAATGTATCATTAGAAAAATATGTCTTTGATTTTCAAACTTTTCAACATATCTCATAAATGTATCTAATTTATCATTAGAAAAATATTTCTTTGATTTTGAAACTTTTCAACACATTTCATAAATGTATCTAGTTTATCAATAGAAATATATTTTTTGTTTTTCTTTTCCAAACTTTTAAACACATTTCATAAATGTATCTAGTTTATCATTAGAAATATATTTTTTTATTTTCTTTTTTAAACTTTTCAACACATCTCATAAATGTATCTACTGGTAGAGTATCACTAGAAATATATTTTTGATTTTTTTTTTCAAACGTTTCAACACATTTCATAAATGTATCTACCGGTAGATTATCACTAGAAATATATCTTTTCATTTTCTTTTTCAAACTTTTCAACACATTTCATAAATGTATATAGTTTATCGTTAGAAATATTTTTTTTTTATTTTCTTGTTCAAACTTTTCAATATATTTCATAAATGAATATAGTTTACCATTAGAAATATATTTTTTTTATTTTCTTGTTCAAA
Source organism: Meghimatium bilineatum (assembly GCA_034231615.1). Classification (NCBI taxonomy): domain Eukaryota; kingdom Metazoa; phylum Mollusca; class Gastropoda; order Stylommatophora; family Philomycidae; genus Meghimatium; species Meghimatium bilineatum. Next base: position 39,248,996 of record CM067309.1, on the reverse strand, counting down.
CATTTTGACATACTTCATAAATGTATATTGTTTATCACTAGAAATATATTTTTTGATTTTCTTTTTCAAACTTTTCAACACATCTAATTAATGTATCTAACGGTAGTTTATCATTAGAAATATATTTTTTTATTTTCTTTTTTAATCTTTTTAACACATCTCATAAATGTATCTACCGGTAGATTATCACTAGAAATATATCTTTTCATTTTCATTTTCAAACTTTTCAACACATTTCATAAATGTATATAGTTTATCATTAAAAATATTTTTTTTTCAATTTTCTTGTTCAAACTTTTCTACACATTTAATAAATGTATCAGTTTATCATTAGAAATATTTTTTTTTTAAATTTCAAAATTTTAAACACATTTCATAAATGTATCTAGTTTATCACTAGAAATATATTTTTTGATTTTCTTTTCCAAACTTTTCAACACATTTCATAAATGTATCTAATGTATCATTAGAAAAATATGTCTTTGATTTTCAAACTTTTCAACATATCTCATAAATGTATCTAATTTATCATTAGAAAAATATTTCTTTGATTTTGAAACTTTTCAACACATTTCATAAGTGTATATAGTTTATCAATAGAAATTAATATTTTTATTTTCTATTTGAAATTTTTCAACACATTTCATAAATGTATCTAGTTTTTATCATTAGAAATATATTTTTTTGATTTTCAGACTTTTCAACACATCTAATAAATGTATCTAACGGTAGTTTATCATTAGAAATATATTTTTTTATTTTCTTTTTTAATCTTTTCAACACATCTCATAAATGTATCTACCGGTAGATTATCACTAGAAATATATCTTTTCATTTTCATTTTCAAACTTTTCAACACATTTCATAAATGTATATAGTTTATCATTAGAAATATTTTTTTCTCAATTTTCTTGTTCAAACTTTTCAACACATTTCATAAATGTATCAGTTTATCATTAGAAATATATTTTTTTTTAATTTCAAAATTTTAAACACATTTCATAAATATATCTAGTTTATCACTAGAAATATATTTTTTGATTCTCTTTTCCAAACTTTTCAACACATTTCATAAATGTATCTAATGTATCATTAGAAAAATATGTCTTTGATTTTCAAACTTTTCAACATATCTCATAAATGTATCTAATTTATCATTAGAAAAATATTTCTTTGATTTTGAAACTTTTCAACACATTTCATAAATGTATCTAGTTTATCAATAGAAATATATTTTTTGTTTTTCTTTTCCAAACTTTTCAACACATTTCATAAATGTATCTAGTTTATCATTAGAAATATATTTTTTTATTTTCTTTTTCAAACTTTTCAACACATCTCATAAATGTATCTACTGGTAGAGTATCACTAGAAATATATTTTTGATTTTTTTTTCAAACGTTTCAACACATTTCATAAATGTATCTACCGGTAGATTATCACTAGAAATATATCTTTTCATTTTCTTTTTCAAACTTTTCAACACATTTCATAAATGTATATAGTTTATCATTAGAAATATTGTTTTTTTATTTTCTTGTTCAAACTTTTCAATATATTTCATAAATGAATATAGTTTATCATTAGAACAATTTTTTTTTTATTTTCTTGTTCAAACATTTCGACATACTTCATAAATGTATATTGTTTATCACTAGAAATATATTTTTTTATTTTCTTTTTCAAACTTTTCAACACATCTAATTAATGTATCTAACGGTAGTTTATCATTAGAAATATATTTTTTTATTTTCTTTTTTAATCTTTTTAACACATCTCATAAATGTATCTACCGGTAGATTATCACTAGAAATATATCTTTTCATTTTCATTTTCAAACTTTTCAACACATTTCATAAATGTATATAGTTTATCATTAAAAATATTTTTTTTTCAATTTTCTTGTTCAAACTTTTCAACACATTTCATAAATGTATCAGTTTATCATTAGAAATATATTTTTTTTAAATTTCAAAATTTTAAACACATTTCATAAATGTATCTAGTTTATCACTAGAAATATATTTTTTGATTTTCTTTTCCAAACTTTTCAACACATTTCATAAATGTATCTAATGTATCATTAGAAAAATATGTCTTTGATTTTCAAACTTTTCAACATATCTCATAAATGTATCTAATTTATCATTAGAAAAATATTTCTTTGATTTTGAAACTTTTCAACACATTTCATAAGTGTATATAGGTTATCAATAGAAATTAATTTTTTTATTTTCTATTTGAAATTTTTCAACACATTTCATAAATGTATCTAGTTTTTATCATTAGAAATATATTTTTTTGATTTTCAGACTTTTCAACACATCTCATAAATGTATCTACCGGTAGTTTATCATTAGAAATATATTTTTGTATTTTCTTATTTAATCTTTTCAACACATCTCATAAATGTATCTACCGGTAGATTATCACTAGAAATATATCTTTTCATTTTCTTTTTCAAACTTTTCAACACATTTCATAAATGTATATAGTTTATCATTAGAAATATTTTTTTTTTATTTTCTTGTTCAAACTTTTCAATATATTTCATAAATGAATATAGTTTATCATTAGAAATATATTTTTTTTATTTTCTTGTTCAAACATTTCGACATACTTCATAAATGTATATTGTTTATCACTAGAAATATATTTTTTGATTTTCTTTTTCAAACTTTTCAACACATCTAATAAATGTATCTAACGGTAGTTTATCATTAGAAATATATTTTTTGATTTGATTTTCATTTTCAAACTTTTCAACACATTTCATAAATGTATATAGTTTATCATTAAAAATATTTTTTTTTCAATTTTCTTGTTCAAACTTTTCAACACATTTCATAAATGTATCAGTTTATCATTAGAAATATATTTTTTTTAAATTTCAAAATTTTAAACACATTTCATAAATGTATCTAGTTTATCACTAGAAATATATTTTTTGATTTTCTTTTCCAAACTTTTCAACACATTTCATAAATGTATCTAATGTATCATTAGAAAAATATGTCTTTGATTTTCAAACTTTTCAACATATCTCATAAATGTATCTAATTTATCATTAGAAAAATATTTCTTTGATTTTGAAACTTTTCAACACATTTCATAAGTGTATATAGTTTATCAATAGAAATTAATTTTTTTATTTTCTATTTAAAATTTTTCAACACATTTCATAAATGTATCTAGTTTTTATCATTAGAAATATATTTTTTTGATTTTCAGACTTTTCAACACATCTCATAAATGTATCTACCGGTAGTTTATCATTAGAAATATATTTTTGTATTTTCTTTTTTAATCTTTTCAACACATCTCATAAATGTATCTACCGGTAGATTATCACTAGAAATATATCTTTTCATTTTCTTTTTCAAACTTTTCAACACATTTCATAAATGTATATAGTTTATCATTAGAAATATTTTTTTTTTATTTTCTTGTTCAAACTTTTCAATATATTTCATAAATGAATATAGTTTAGCATTAGAAATATATTTTTTTTATTTTCTTGTTCAAACTTTTCAATATATTTCATAAATGAATATAGTTTATCATTAGAAATATATTTTTTTTATTTTCTTGTTCAAACTTTTCGACATATTTCATAAATGTATATTGTTTATCATTAGAAATATATTTTTTTATTTTCTTTTTCAATCTTTTCAACACATCTCATTAATGTATCTTCCGGTAGATTTTCACTAGAAATATATCTTTTCATTTTCTTTTTCAAACTTTTCAACACATTTCATAAGTGTATATAGTTTATCAATAGAAATTAATTTTTGATTTTCTATTTGAAATTTTTCAACACATTTCATAAATGTATCTAGTTTTTATCATTAGAAATATATTTTTTTGATTTTCAAACTTTTCAACACATCTCATAAATGTATCTACTGGTAGTTTATCATTAGAAATATATTTTTGTATTTTCTTTTTTAATCTTTTCAACACATCTCATAAATTATCTACCGGTAGATTATCACTAGAAATATATCTTTTCATTTTCTTTTTCAAACTTTTCAACACATTTCATAAATGTATATAGTTTATCATTAGAAATATATATTTTTTATTTTCTTGTTCAAACTTTTCGACATATTTCATAAATGTATATTGTTTATCACTAGAAATATATTTTTTGATTTTCTTTTTCAAACTTTTCAACACATATAATAAATGTATCTAACGGTAGTTTATCATTAGAAATATATTTTTTTATTTTCTTTTTTAATCTTTTCAACACATCTCATAAATGTATCTACCGGTAGATTATCACTAGAAATATATCTTTTCATTTTCATTTTCAAACTTTTCAACACATTTCATAAATGTATCTAATGTATCATTAGAAAAATATGTCTTTGATTTTCAAACTTTTCAACATATCTCATAAATGTATCTAATTTATCATTAGAAAAATATTTCTTTGATTTTGAAACTTTTCAACACATTTCATAAATGTATCTAGTTTATCACTAGAAATATATGTTTTGTTCTTCTTTTCCAAACTTTTCAACACATTTCATAAATGTATCTAGTTTATCATTAGAAATATATTTTTTGATTTTCTTTTTCAAACTTTTCAACACATCTCATAAATGTATCTACTGGTAGAGTATCACTAGAAATATATTTTTGATTTTTTTTTTCAAACGTTTCAACACATTTCATAAATGTATCTACCGGTAGATTATCACTAGAAATATATCTTTTCATTTTCTTTTTCAAACTTTTCAACACATTTCATAAATGTATATAGTTTATCATTAGAAATATTTTTTTTTTATTTTCTTGTTCAAACTTTTCAATATATTTCATAAATGAATATAGTTTATCATTAGAACAATTTTTTTTTTATTTTCTTGTTCAAACATTTCGACATACTTCATAAATGTATATTGTTTATCACTAGAAATATATTTTTTGATTTTCTTTTTCAAACTTTTCAACACATCTAATTAATGTATCTAACGGTAGTTTATCATTAGAAATATATTTTTTTATTTTCTTTTTTAATCTTTTTAACACATCTCATAAATGTATCTACCGGTAGATTATCACTAGAAATATATCTTTTCATTTTCATTTTCAAACTTTTCAACACATTTCATAAATGTATATAGTTTATCATTAAAAATATTTTTTTTTCAATTTTCTTGTTCAAACTTTTCAACACATTTCATAAATGTATCAGTTTATCATTAGAAATATATTTTTTTTAAATTTCAAAATTTTAAACACATTTCATAAATGTATCTAGTTTATCACTAGAAATATATTTTTTGATTTTCTTTTCCAAACTTTTCAACACATTTCATAAATGTATCTAATGTATCATTAGAAAAATATGTCTTTGATTTTCAAACTTTTCAACATATCTCATAAATGTATCTAATTTATCATTAGAAAAATATTTCTTTGATTTTGAAACTTTTCAACACATTTCATAAATGTATATAGTTTATCAATAGAAATTAATTTTTTTATTTTCTATTTGAAATTTTTCAACATATTTCATAAATGTATCTAGTTTTTATCATTAGAAATATATTTTTTTGATTTTCAGACTTTTCAACACATCTCATAAATGTATCTACCGGTAGTTTATCATTAGAAATATATTTTTGTATTTTCTTTTTTAATCTTTTCAACACATCTCATAAATGTATCTACCGGTAGATTATCACTAGAAATATATCTTTTCATTTTCTTTTTCAAACTTTTCAACACATTTCATAAATGTATATAGTTTATCATTAGAAATATTTTTTTTTTATTTTCTTGTTCAAACTTTTCAATATATTTCATAAATGAATATAGTTTATCATTAGAACAATTTTTTTTTTATTTTCTTGTTCAAACATTTCGACATACTTCATAAATGTATATTGTTTATCACTAGAAATATATTTTTTTATTTTCTTTTTCAAACTTTTCAACACATCTAATTAATGTATCTAACGGTAGTTTATCATTAGAAATATATTTTTTTATTTTCTTTTTTAATCTTTTTAACACATCTCATAAATGTATCTACCGGTAGATTATCACTAGAAATATATCTTTTCATTTTCATTTTCAAACTTTTCAACACATTTCATAAATGTATATAGTTTATCATTAAAAATATTTTTTTTTCAATTTTCTTGTTCAAACTTTTCAACACATTTCATAAATGTATCAGTTTATCATTAGAAATATATTTTTTTTAAATTTCAAAATTTTAAACACATTTCATAAATGTATCTAGTTTATCACTAGAAATATATTTTTTGATTTTCTTTTCCAAACTTTTCAACACATTTCATAAATGTATCTAATGTATCATTAGAAAAATATGTCTTTGATTTTCAAACTTTTCAACATATCTCATAAATGTATCTAATTTATCATTAGAAAAATATTTCTTTGATTTTGAAACTTTTCAACACATTTCATAAGTGTATATAGGTTATCAATAGAAATTAATTTTTTTATTTTCTATTTGAAATTTTTCAACACATTTCATAAATGTATCTAGTTTTTATCATTAGAAATATATTTTTTTGATTTTCAGACTTTTCAACACATCTCATAAATGTATCTACCGGTAGTTTATCATTAGAAATATATTTTTGTATTTTCTTATTTAATCTTTTCAACACATCTCATAAATGTATCTACCGGTAGATTATCACTAGAAATATATCTTTTCATTTTCTTTTTCAAACTTTTCAACACATTTCATAAATGTATATAGTTTATCATTAGAAATATTTTTTTTTTATTTTCTTGTTCAAACTTTTCAATATATTTCATAAATGAATATAGTTTATCATTAGAAATATATTTTTTTTATTTTCTTGTTCAAACATTTCGACATACTTCATAAATGTATATTGTTTATCACTAGAAATATATTTTTTGATTTTCTTTTTCAAACTTTTCAACACATCTAATAAATGTATCTAACGGTAGTTTATCATTAGAAATATATTTTTTGATTTGATTTTCATTTTCAAACTTTTCAACACATTTCATAAATGTATATAGTTTATCATTAAAAATATTTTTTTTTCAATTTTCTTGTTCAAACTTTTCAACACATTTCATAAATGTATCAGTTTATCATTAGAAATATATTTTTTTTAAATTTCAAAATTTTAAACACATTTCATAAATGTATCTAGTTTATCACTAGAAATATATTTTTTGATTTTCTTTTCCAAACTTTTCAACACATTTCATAAATGTATCTAATGTATCATTAGAAAAATATGTCTTTGATTTTCAAACTTTTCAACATATCTCATAAATGTATCTAATTTATCATTAGAAAAATATTTCTTTGATTTTGAAACTTTTCAACACATTTCATAAGTGTATATAGTTTATCAATAGAAATTAATTTTTTTATTTTCTATTTGAAATTTTTCAACACATTTCATAAATGTATCTAGTTTTTATCATTAGAAATATATTTTTTTGATTTTCAGACTTTTCAACACATCTCATAAATGTATCTACCGGTAGTTTATCATTAGAAATATATTTTTGTATTTTCTTTTTTAATCTTTTCAACACATCTCATAAATGTATCTACCGGTAGATTATCACTAGAAATATATCTTTTCATTTTCTTTTTCAAACTTTTCAACACATTTCATAAATGTATATAGTTTATCATTAGAAATATTTTTTTTTTATTTTCTTGTTCAAACTTTTCAATATATTTCATAAATGAATATAGTTTAGCATTAGAAATATATTTTTTTTATTTTCTTGTTCAAACTTTTCAATATATTTCATAAATGAATATAGTTTATCATTAGAAATATATTTTTTTTATTTTCTTGTTCAAACTTTTCGACATATTTCATAAATGTATATTGTTTATCATTAGAAATATATTTTTTTATTTTCTTTTTCAATCTTTTCAACACATCTCATTAATGTATCTTCCGGTAGATTTTCACTAGAAATATATCTTTTCATTTTCTTTTTCAAACTTTTCAACACATTTCATAAGTGTATATAGTTTATCAATAGAAATTAATTTTTGATTTTCTATTTGAAATTTTTCAACACATTTCATAAATGTATCTAGTTTTTATCATTAGAAATATATTTTTTTGATTTTCAAACTTTTCAACACATCTCATAAATGTATCTACTGGTAGTTTATCATTAGAAATATATTTTTGTATTTTCTTTTTTAATCTTTTCAACACATCTCATAAATTATCTACCGGTAGATTATCACTAGAAATATATCTTTTCATTTTCTTTTTCAAACTTTTCAACACATTTCATAAATGTATATAGTTTATCATTAGAAATATATATTTTTTATTTTCTTGTTCAAACTTTTCGACATATTTCATAAATGTATATTGTTTATCACTAGAAATATATTTTTTGATTTTCTTTTTCAAACTTTTCAACACATATAATAAATGTATCTAACGGTAGTTTATCATTAGAAATATATTTTTTTATTTTCTTTTTTAATCTTTTCAACACATCTCATAAATGTATCTACCGGTAGATTATCACTAGAAATATATCTTTTCATTTTCATTTTCAAACTTTTCAACACATTTCATAAATGTATCTAATGTATCATTAGAAAAATATGTCTTTGATTTTCAAACTTTTCAACATATCTCATAAATGTATCTAATTTATCATTAGAAAAATATTTCTTTGATTTTGAAACTTTTCAACACATTTCATAAATGTATCTAGTTTATCACTAGAAATATATGTTTTGTTCTTCTTTTCCAAACTTTTCAACACATTTCATAAATGTATCTAGTTTATCATTAGAAATATATTTTTTGATTTTCTTTTTCAAACTTTTCAACACATCTCATAAATGTATCTACTGGTAGAGTATCACTAGAAATATATTTTTGATTTTTTTTTTCAAACGTTTCAACACATTTCATAAATGTATCTACCGGTAGATTATCACTAGAAATATATCTTTTCATTTTCTTTTTCAAACTTTTCAACACATTTCATAAATGTATATAGTTTATCATTAGAAATATTTTTTTTTTATTTTCTTGTTCAAACTTTTCAATATATTTCATAAATGAATATAGTTTATCATTAGAACAATTTTTTTTTTATTTTCTTGTTCAAACATTTCGACATACTTCATAAATGTATATTGTTTATCACTAGAAATATATTTTTTGATTTTCTTTTTCAAACTTTTCAACACATCTAATTAATGTATCTAACGGTAGTTTATCATTAGAAATATATTTTTTTATTTTCTTTTTTAATCTTTTTAACACATCTCATAAATGTATCTACCGGTAGATTATCACTAGAAATATATCTTTTCATTTTCATTTTCAAACTTTTCAACACATTTCATAAATGTATATAGTTTATCATTAAAAATATTTTTTTTTCAATTTTCTTGTTCAAACTTTTCAACACATTTCATAAATGTATCAGTTTATCATTAGAAATATATTTTTTTTAAATTTCAAAATTTTAAACACATTTCATAAATGTATCTAGTTTATCACTAGAAATATATTTTTTGATTTTCTTTTCCAAACTTTTCAACACATTTCATAAATGTATCTAATGTATCATTAGAAAAATATGTCTTTGATTTTCAAACTTTTCAACATATCTCATAAATGTATCTAATTTATCATTAGAAAAATATTTCTTTGATTTTGAAACTTTTCAACACATTTCATAAATGTATATAGTTTATCAATAGAAATTAATTTTTTTATTTTCTATTTGAAATTTTTCAACATATTTCATAAATGTATCTAGTTTTTATCATTAGAAATATATTTTTTTGATTTTCAGACTTTTCAACACATCTCATAAATGTATCTACCGGTAGTTTATCATTAGAAATATATTTTTGTATTTTCTTTTTTAATCTTTTCAACACATCTCATAAATGTATCTACCGGTAGATTATCACTAGAAATATATCTTTTCATTTTCTTTTTCAAACTTTTCAACACATTTCATAAATGTATATAGTTTATCATTAGAAATATTTTTTTTTTATTTTCTTGTTCAAACTTTTCAATATATTTCATAAATGAATATAGTTTATCATTAGAACAATTTTTTTTTTATTTTCTTGTTCAAACATTTCGACATACTTCATAAATGTATATTGTTTATCACTAGAAATATATTTTTTGATTTTCTTTTTCAAACTTTTCAACACATCTAATTAATGTATCTAACGGTAGTTTATCATTAGAAATATATTTTTTTATTTTCTTTTTTAATCTTTTTAACACATCTCATAAATGTATCTACCGGTAGATTATCACTAGAAATATATCTTTTCATTTTCATTTTCAAACTTTTCAACACATTTCATAAATGTATATAGTTTATCATTAAAAATATTTTTTTTTCAATTTTCTTGTTCAAACTTTTCAACACATTTCATAAATGTATCAGTTTATCATTAGAAATATATTTTTTTTAAATTTCAAAATTTTAAACACATTTCATAAATGTATCTAGTTTATCACTAGAAATATATTTTTTGATTTTCTTTTCCAAACTTTTCAACACATTTCATAAATGTATCTAATGTATCATTAGAAAAATATGTCTTTGATTTTCAAACTTTTCAACATATCTCATAAATGTATCTAATTTATCATTAGAAAAATATTTCTTTGATTTTGAAACTTTTCAACACATTTCATAAATGTATATAGTTTATCAATAGAAATTAATTTTTTTATTTTCTATTTGAAATTTTTCAACATATTTCATAAATGTATCTAGTTTTTATCATTAGAAATATATTTTTTTGATTTTCAGACTTTTCAACACATCTCATAAATGTATCTACCGGTAGTTTATCATTAGAAATATATTTTTGTATTTTCTTTTTTAATCTTTTCAACACATCTCATAAATGTATCTACCGGTAGATTATCACTAGAAATATATCTTTTCATTTTCTTTTTCAAACTTTTCAACACATTTCATAAATGTATATAGTTTATCATTAGAAATATTTTTTTTTTATTTTCTTGTTCAAACTTTTCAATATATTTCATAAATGAATATAGTTTATCATTAGAAATATATTTTTTTTATTTTCTTGTTCAAACTTTTCGACATATTTCATAAATGTATATTGTTTATCACTAGAAATATATTTTTTGATTTTCTTTTTCAAACTTTTCAACACATCTCATAAATGTATCTACCGGTAGATTATCACTAGAAATATATCTTTTCATTTTCATTTTCAAACTTTTCAACACATTTCATAAATGTATATAGTTTATCATTAGAAATATATTTTTTGATTTTCTTTTCCAAACTTTTCAACACATTTCATAAATGTATCTAATGTATCATTAGAAAAATATGTCTTTGATTTTCAAACTTTTCAACATATCTCATAAATGTATCTAATTTATCATTAGAAAAATATTTCTTTGATTTTGAAACTTTTCAACACATTTCATAAGTGTATATAGTTTATCAATAGAAATTAATTTTTTTATTTTCTATTTGAAATTTTTCAACACATTTCATAAATGTATCTAGTTTTTATCATTAGAAATATATTTTTTGTTTTTCTTTTCCAAACATTTCAACACATTTCATAAATGTATCTAGTTTATCACTAGAAATATATTTTTGATTTTTTTTTAAACGTTTCAACACATTTCATAAATGTATCTACCGGTAGATTATCACTAGAAATATATCTTTTCATTTACTTTTTCAACATATTTCATAAATGTATATAGTTTATCATTAGAAATATTTTTTTTTAATTTTCTTGTTCAAACTTTTCAATATATTTCATAAATAAATATAGTTTATCACTAGAAATATATTTTTTGATTTTCTTTTTCAAACTTTTCAACACATCTCATAAATGTATCTACTGGAAGAGTATCACTAGAAATATATTTTTGATTTTTTTTTTCAAACGTTTCAACACATTTCATAAATGTATCTACCGGTAGATTATCACTAGAAATATATCTTTTCATTTTCTTTTTCAAACTTTTCAACACATTTCATAAGTGTATATAGTTTATCAATAGAAATTAATTTTTTGATTTTCTATTTGAAATTTTTCAACACATTTCATAAATGTATCTAGTTTTTATCATTAGAAATATATTTTTTTGATTTTCAAACTTTTCAACACATCTCATAAATGTATCTACCGGTAGTTTATCATTAGAAATATATTTTTGTATTTTCTTTTTTAATCTTTTCAACACATCTCATAAATGTATCTACCGGTAGATTATCACTAGAAATATATCTTTTCATTTTCTTTTTCAAAATTTTAAACACATTTCATAAATGTATATAGTTTATCATTAGAAATATTTTTTTTTTATTTTCTTGTTCAAACTTTTCAATATATTTCATAAATGAATATAGTTTATCATTAGAAATATATTTTTTTTATTTTCTTGTTCAAACTTTTCGACATATTTCATAAATGTATATTGTTTATCACTAGAAATATATTTTTTGATTTTCTTTTTCAAACTTTTCAACACATCTAATAAATGTATCTAACGGTAGTTTATCATTAGAAATATATTTTTTTATTTTCTTTTTTAATCTTTTCAACACATCTCATAAATGTATCTACCGGTAGATTATCACTAGAAATATATCTTTTCATTTTCATTTTCAAACTTTTCAACACATTTCATAAATGTATATAGTTTATCATTAGAAATATTTTGTTTTCAATTTTCTTGTTCAAACTTTTCAACACATTTCATAAATGTATCAGTTTATCATTAGAAATATATTTTTTTTAAATTTCAAAATTTTAAACACATTTCATAAATAAATATAGTTTATCACTAGAAATATATTTTTTGATTTTCTTTTTCAAACTTTTCAACACATCTCATAAATGTATCTACTGGAAGAGTATCACTAGAAATATATTTTTGATTTTTTTTTTCAAACGTTTCAACACATTTCATAAATGTATCTACCGGTAGATTATCACTAGAAATATATCTTTTCATTTTCTTTTTCAAACTTTTCAACACATTTCATAAATGTATATAGTTTATCATTAGAAATATATTTTTTTTATTTTCTTGTTCAAACTTTTCAATATATTTCATAAATGAATATAGTTTATCATTAGAAATATATTTTTTTTATTTTCTTGTTCAAACTTTTCGACATATTTCATAAATGTATATTGTTTATCATTAGAAATATATTTTTTTATTTTCTTTTTCAATCTTTTCAACACATCTCATTAATGTATCTTCCGGTAGATTTTCACTAGAAATATATCTTTTCATTTTCTTTTTCAAACTTTTCAACACATTTCATAAGTGTATATAGTTTATCAATAGAAATTAATTTTTTGATTTTCTATTTGAAATTTTTCAACACATTTCATAAATGTATCTAGTTTTTATCATTAGAAATATATTTTTTTGATTTTCAAACTTTTCAACACATCTTATAAATGTATCTACCGGTAGTTTATCATTAGAAATATATTTTTGTATTTTCTTTTTTAATCTTTTCAACACATCTCATAAATGTATCTACCGGTAGATTATCACTAGAAATATATCTTTTCATTTTCTTTTTCAAAATTTTAAACACATTTCATAAATGTATATAGTTTATCATTAGAAATATTTTTTTTTTATTTTCTTGTTCAAACTTTTCAATATATTTCATAAATGAATATAGTTTATCATTAGAAATATATTTTTTTTATTTTCTTGTTCAAACTTTTCGACATATTTCATAAATGTATATTGTTTATCACTAGAAATATATTTTTTGATTTTCTTTTTCAAACTTTTCAACACATCTAATAAATGTATCTAACGGTAGTTTATCATTAGAAATATATTTTTTTATTTTCTTTTTTAATCTTTTCAACACATCTCATAAATGTATCTACCGGTAGATTATCACTAGAAATATATCTTTTCATTTTCAGTTTCAAACTTTTCAACACATTTCATAAATGTATATAGTTTATCATTAGAAATATTTTTTTTTCAATTTTCTTGTTCAAACTTTTCAACACATTTCATAAATGTATCAGTTTATCATTAGAAATTAATTTTTTTTAAATTTCAAAATTTTAAACACATTTCATAAATAAATATAGTTTATCACTAGAAATATATTTTTTGATTTTCTTTTTCAAACTTTTCAACACATCTCATAAATGTATCTACCGGTAGTTTATCATTAGAAATATATTTTTGTATTTTCTTTTTTAATCTTTTCAACACATCTCATAAATGTATCTACCGGTAGATTATCACTAGAAATATATCTTTTCATTTTCTTTTTCAATCTTTTCAAAACATTTCATAAATGTATATAGTTTATCATTAGAAATATTTTTTTTTTATTTTCTTGTTCAAACATTTCAATATATTTCATAAATGAATATAGTTTATCATTAGAAATATATTTTTTTTATTTTCTTGTTCAAACTTTTCGACATATTTCATAAATGTATATTGTTTATCACTAGAAATATATTTTTTGATTTTCTTTTTTAATCTTTTCAACACATCTCATAAATGTATCTACCGGTAGATTATCACTAGAAATATATCTTTTCATTTTCATTTTCAAACTTTTCAACACATTTCATAAATGTATATAGTTTATCATTAGAAATATTTTTTTTTCAATTTTCTTGTTCAAACTTTTCAACACATTTCATAAATGTATCAGTTTATCATTAGAAATATATTTTTTTTAAATTTCAAAATTTTAAACACATTTCATAAATGTATCTAGTTTATCACTAGAAATATATTTTTTGATTTTCTTTTCCAAACTTTTCAACACATTTCATAAATGTATCTAATGTATCATTAGAAAAATATGTCTTTGATTTTCAAACTTTTCAACATATCTCATAAATGTATCTAATTTATCATTAGAAAAATATTTCTTTGATTTTGAAACTTTTCAACACATTTCATAAATGTATCTAGTTTATCACTAGAAATATTTGTTTTCATTTTCTTTTCCAAACTTTTCGACACATTTCATAAATGTATCTAGTTTATCATTAGAAATATATTTTTTTGATTTTCAAACTTTTCAACACATCTCATAAATGTATCTACTGATAGAATATCACTAGAAATATATTTTTGATTTTTTTTCAAACTTTTCAACACATTTCATAAATGTATCTACCGGTAGATTATCACTAGAAATATATCTTTTCATTTACTTTTTCAAACTTTGCAACATATTTCATAAATGTATATAGTTTATCATTAGAAATATTTTTTTTTAATTTTCTTGTTCAAACTTTTCAATATATTTCATAAATAAATATACTTTATCACTAGAAATATATTTTTTGATTTTCTTTTTCAAACTTTTCAACACATCTCATAAATGTCTACTGGAAGAGTATCACTAGAAATATATTTTTGATTTTTTTTTTTCAAACGTTTCAACACATTTCATAAATGTATCTACCGGTAGATTATCACTAGAAATATATCTTTTCATTTTCTTTTTCAAACTTTTCAACACATTTCATAAATGTACATAGTTTATCATTAGAAATAGTTTTTTTTTATTTTCTTGTTCAAACTTTTCAATATATTTCATAAATGAATATAGTTTATCATTAGAAATATATTTTTTTTATTTTCTTGTTAAAACTTCTCGACATATTTCATAAATGTATATTGTTTATCATTAGAAATATATTTTTTGATTTTCTTTTTCAAACTTTTCAACACATCTAATAAATGTATCTAACGGTAGTTTATCATTAGAAATATATTTTTTTATTTTCTCTTTCAATCTTTTCAACACATCTCATAAATGTATCTACCGGTAGATTATCACTAGAAATATATCTTTTCATTTTCTTTTTCAAACTTTAAAACACATTCATAAATGTAAATAGTTTATCATTAGAAATATATATTTTTTATTTTCTTGTTCAAACTTTTCAACATATTTCATAAATGTATATAGTTTATCACTAGAAATATATATTTTGATTTTCTTTTGCAAACTTTTCAACACATCTCATAAATGTATCTACCGGTAGTTTATCATTAGAAATATATTTTTTTATTTTCTTTTTCAATCTTTTCAATACATCTCATAAATGTATCTACCGGTAGATTATCACTAGAAATATATCTTTTCATTTTCTTTTTCAAACTTTTCAACACATTTCATAAGTGTATATAGTTTATCAATAGAAATTAATTTTTTGACTTTCTATTTGAAATTTTTCAACACATCTCATAAATGTATCTACCGGTAGTTTATCATTAGAAATATATTTTTTTATTTTCTTTTTTAATCTTTTCAACACATCTCATAAATGTATCTACCGGTAGATTATCACTAGAAATATATCTTTTCATTTTCAAACTTTTCAAAACATTTCATAAATGTATCTAATGTATCATTAGAAAAATATATCTTTGATTTTGAAACTTTTCAACACATTTCAGAAATGTATCTAGTTTATCATTAGAAATATATTTTTTTATTTTCTTGTTCAAACTTTTCAACATATTTCATAAATGTATATAGTGTATCAATAGAAATTTATTTTTTTATTTTCTTGTTCAAACTTTTCAACACATTTCATAAATATATCTAGTTTATCATTAGAAATATATTTTTATGATTTTCAAACTTTTCGACACATCTCATAAATGTATCTACTGGTAGTTTATCATTAGAAATAAATTTTTTTATTTTCTCTTTCAATCTTTTCAACACATCTCATAAATGTATCTACTAGTAGATTATCACTAGAAATATATCTTTTCCATTTCTTTTTCAAACTTTTCAACACACTTCATAAGTGTATATAGTTTATCAATAGAAATTAATTTTTTGATTTTCTATTTGAAATTTTTCAACACATCTCATAAATGTATCTACCGGTAGTTTATCATTAGAAATATTTTTTTTTATTTTCTTTTTTAATCTTTTCAAGACATCTCATAAATGTATCTACCGGTAGATTATCACTAGAAATATATCTTTTCATTTTCTTTTTTAATATTTTCAACACATCTCATAAATGTATCTACCGGTAAATTATCAATAGAAATATATCTTTTCATTTTCATTTTAAAACTTTTCAACAGATTTCATAAATGTATCTAATGTATCATTAGAAAAATATGTCTTTGATTTTGAAACTTTTCAACACATTTCAGAAATGTATCTAGTTTATCATTAGAAATATATTTTTTTATTTTCTTGTTCAAACTTTTCAATATATTTCATAAATGAATATAGTTTATCATTAGAAATATATTTTTTTTTCTTTTTCAAACTTTTCAACACATCTCATAAATGTATCTAATTTATCATTAGAAAAATATTTCTTTGATTTTTAAACCTTTCAACACATTTCAGCAATGTATCTAGTTTATCATTAGAAATATATTTTTTTTATTTTCTTGTTCAAACTTTTCAACATATTTCATAAATGTATATAGTGTATCAATAGAAATTTATTTTTTTATTTTCTTTTTCAACACATTTCATAAATGTATTTAGTTTATCATTAGAAATATATTTTTTTGATTTTCAAACTTTTCGACACATCTCATAAATGTATCTACCGGTAGTTTATCATTAGAAATAAAATTTTTTATTTTCTCTTTCAATCTTTTCAACACATCTCATAAATGTATCTACCGGTAGATTATCACTAGAAATATATCTTTTCATTTTCTTTTTCAAACTTTAAAACACATTCATAAATGTAAATAGTTTATCATTAGAAATATATATTTTTTATTTTCTTGTTCAAACTTTTCAACATATTTCATAAATGTATATAGTTTATCACTAGAAATATATTTTTTGATTTTCTTTTGCAAACTTTTCAACACATCTCATAAATGTATCTACCGGTAGTTTATCATTAGAAATATATTTTTTTATTTTCTTTTTCAATCTTTTCAATACATCTCATAAATGTATCTACCGGTAGATTATCACTAGAAATATATCTTTTCATTTTCTTTTTCAAACTTTTCAACACATTTCATAAGTGTATATAGTTTATCAATAGAAATTAATTTTTTGACTTTCTATTTGAAATTTTTCAACACATCTCATAAATGTATCTACCGGTAGTTTATCATTAGAAATATATTTTTTTATTTTCTTTTTTAATCTTTTCAACACATCTCATAAATGTATCTACCGGTAGATTATCACTAGAAATATATCTTTTCATTTTCAAACTTTTCAAAACATTTCATAAATGTATCTAATGTATCATTAGAAAAATATATCTTTGATTTTGAAACTTTTCAACACATTTCAGAAATGTATCTAGTTTATCATTAGAAATATATTTTTTTATTTTCTTGTTCAAACTTTTCAACATATTTCATAAATGTATATAGTGTATCAATAGAAATTTATTTTTTTATTTTCTTGTTCAAACTTTTCAACACATTTCATAAATATATCTAGTTTATCATTAGAAATATATTTTTTTGATTTTCAAACTTTTCGACACATCTCATAAATGTATCTACTGGTAGTTTATCATTAGAAATAAATTTTTTTATTTTCTCTTTCAATCTTTTCAACACATCTCATAAATGTATCTACTAGTAGATTATCACTAGAAATATATCTTTTCCATTTCTTTTTCAAACTTTTCAACACACTTCATAAGTGTATATAGTTTATCAATAGAAATTAATTTTTTGATTTTCTATTTGAAATTTTTCAACACATCTCATAAATGTATCTACCGGTAGTTTATCATTAGAAATATTTTTTTTTATTTTCTTTTTTAATCTTTTCAAGACATCTCATAAATGTATCTACCGGTAGATTATCACTAGAAATATATCTTTTCATTTTCTTTTTTAATATTTTCAACACATCTCATAAATGTATCTACCGGTAAATTATCAATAGAAATATATCTTTTCATTTTCATTTTAAAACTTTTCAACAGATTTCATAAATGTATCTAATGTATCATTAGAAAAATATGTCTTTGATTTTGAAACTTTTCAACACATTTCAGAAATGTATCTAGTTTATCATTAGAAATATATTTTTTTATTTTCTTGTTCAAACTTTTCAATATATTTCATAAATGAATATAGTTTATCATTAGAAATATATTTTTTTTTCTTTTTCAAACTTTTCAACACATCTCATAAATGTATCTAATTTATCATTAGAAAAATATTTCTTTGATTTTTAAACCTTTCAACACATTTCAGCAATGTATCTAGTTTATCATTAGAAATATATTTTTTTTATTTTCTTGTTCAAACTTTTCAACATATTTCATAAATGTATATAGTGTATCAATAGAAATTTATTTTTTTATTTTCTTTTTCAACACATTTCATAAATGTATTTAGTTTATCATTAGAAATATATTTTTTTGATTTTCAAACTTTTCGACACATCTCATAAATGTATCTACCGGTAGTTTATCATTAGAAATAAAAATTTTTATTTTCTCTTTCAATCTTTTCAACACATCTCATAAATGTATCTACCGGTAGATTATCACTAGAAATATATCTTTTCATTTTCTTTTTCAAACTTTAAAACACATTCATAAATGTAAATAGTTTATCATTAGAAATATATATTTTTTATTTTCTTGTTCAAACTTTATAACATATTTCATAAATGTATATAGTTTATCACTAGAAATATATTTTTTGATTTTCTTTTGCAAACTTTTCAACACATCTCATAAATGTATCTACCGGTAGTTTATCATTAGAAATATATTTTTTTATTTTCTTTTTCAATCTTTTCAATACATCTCATAAATGTATCTACCGGTAGATTATCACTAGAAATATATCTTTTCATTTTCTTTTTCAAACTTTTCAACACATTTCATAAGTGTATATAGTTTATCAATAGAAATTAATTTTTTGACTTTCTATTTGAAATTTTTCAACACATCTCATAAATGTATCTACCGGTAGTTTATCATTAGAAATATATTTTTTTATTTTCTTTTTTAATCTTTTCAACACATCTCATAAATGTATCTACCGGTAGATTATCACTAGAAATATATCTTTTCATTTTCAAACTTTTCAAAACATTTCATAAATGTATCTAATGTATCATTAGAAAAATATATCTTTGATTTTGAAACTTTTCAACACATTTCAGAAATGTATCTAGTTTATCATTAGAAATATATTTTTTTATTTTCTTGTTCAAACTTTTCAACACATTTCATAAATGTATATAGTTTATCATTAGAAATATTTTATTTTTATTTTCTTGTTCAAACTTTTCAACACATTTCATAAATATATCTAGTTTATCATTAGAAATATATTTTTTTGATTTTCAAACTTTTCGACACATCTCATAAATGTATCTACTGGTAGTTTATCATTAGAAATAAATTTTTTTATTTTCTTTTTTAATCTTTTCAACACATCTCATAAATGTATCTACCGGTAGATTATCACTAGAAATATATCTTTTCATTTTCATACTTTTCAACACATTTCATAAATGTATATAGTTTATCATTAGAAATATATTTTTTTATTTTATTTTTCAAACTTGTCAACACATTTCATAAATGTATCTAGTTTATCATTAAAAATATTTTTTTTTTAAATTTTAAACTTTTCAACACATTTCATAAATGTATCTAGTTTATCATTAGAAATATATTTTTTATTAAATTTCAAAATTATAAACACATTTCAGCAATGTATCTAGTTTATCATTAGAAATATATATTTTTTATTTTCTTGTTCAAACTTTTCAACATATTTCATAAATGAATATAGTTTATCAATAGAAATATATTTTTTTTATTTTCTTGTTCAAATTTTGCAACATATTTCATAAATGTATATAGTTTTATCACTAGAAATATATTTTTTTATTTTCTTTTTCAATCTTTTCAACACATCTCATAAATGTATCTACCGGTAGATTATCAATAGAAATATATCTTTTCATTTTCTTTTTCAAACTTTTCAACACATTTCATAAATGTATATTTTTATCATTAGAAATATTTTTATATTATTTTCTTGTTCAAACTTTTCAATATATTTCATAAATGAATATAGTTTATCATTAGAAATATATTTTTTTAATTTTCTTGTTCAAATTTTGCAACATATTTCATAAATGTATATAGTTTATCACTAGAAATATATTTTTTGATTTTCTTTTGCAAACTTTTCAACACATCTCATAAATGTATCTACCGGTAGTTTATCATTAGAAATATATTTTTTTATTTTCTTTTTCAATCTTTTCAACACATCTCATAAATGTATCTATCGGTAGATTATCACTAGAAATATATCTTTTCATTTTCTTTTTCAACCTTTTCAACACATTTCATAAGTGTATATAGTTTATCAATAAAAATATATTTTTTTGATTTTCAAACTTTTCAACACATCTCATAAATGTATCTAGTTTATCACTAGAAATATATTTTTTGATTTTCTTTTCCAAACTTTTCAATATATTTCATAAATGTATCAGTTTCTCATTAGAAATAATTTTTTTTTAAATTTCAAACTTTTCAACACATTTCATAAATGTATCTAGTTTATCACTAGAAATATATTTTTTGATTTTCTTTTCCAAACTTTTCAACACATTTCATAAATGTATCTAATGTATCATTAGAAAAATGTCTTTGATTTTGAAACTTTTCAACACATTTCAGCAATGTATCTAGTTTATCATTAGAAATATATTTTTTTATTTTCTTGTTAAAACTTTTCAACATATTTCATAAATGAATATAGTTTATTATTAGAAATATATTTTTTTTATTTTCTTGTTCAAACTTTTCAACATATTTCATAAATGTATATAGTGTATCAATAGAAATTTATTTTTTGATTTTCTTTTTCAAACTTTTCAACACATTTCATAAATGTATCTAGTTCATCATTAGAAATATATTTTTTTTATTTTAAAACTTTTCGACACATCTCATAAATGTATCTACCGGTAGATTATCACTAGAAATATATCTTTTCATTTTCTTTTTCAAACTTTTCAACACATTTCATAAATGTATATAGTTTATCATTAGAAATAATTTTATTTTTATTTTCTTGTTCAAACTTTTCAATATATTTCATAAATGAATATAGTTTATCATTAGAAATATATTTTTTTTATTTTCTTGTTCAAATTTTTCAGCATATATTCATAAATGTATATAGTTTATCATTAGAAATATATTTTTTTATTTTCTTTTTTAATCTTTTCAACACATCTCATAAATGTATCTACCGGTAGATTATCACTAGAAATGTATCTTTTCATTTTCATTTTGAAACTTTTCAACACATTTCATAAATGTATATAGTTTATCATTAGAAAGATTTTTTTTTTATTTTCAAACTTTTCAACACATTTCATAAATGTATCTAGTTTATCAGTAGAAATATATTTTTGGTAAATTTCAAACTTTTCAACACATTTCATAAATGTATCTAGTTTATCACTAGAAATATATTTTTTGATTTTCTTTTCCAAACTTTTCAACACATTTCATAAATGTATCTAATTTATCATTAGAAATATATTTTTTTGATTTTCAAACTTTTCAACACATTTCATAAATGTATCTAATGTATCATTAGAAAAATATATATTTGATTTTGAAACTTTTCAACACATTTCAACAATGTATCTAGATTATCATTAGAAATATATTTTTTTGATTTTCAACACATCTCATAAATGTATCTACCGGTAGATTATCACTAGAAATATATCTTTTCATTTTCTTTTTCAAACTTATCAATATATTTCATAAATGAATATAGTTTATCATTAGAAATATTTTTTTTTAATTTTCTTGTTCAAATTTTTCAACATATTTCATAAATTTATATAGTTTATCACTAGAAATATATTTTTTTATTTTCTTTTGCAAACTTTTCAACACATCTCATAAATTTATCTACCAGTAGTTTATCATTAGAAATATATTTTTTTATTTTCTTTTTCAATCTTTTCAACACATTTCATAAATGTATCTACCGGTAGATTATCACTAGAAATATATCTTTTCATTTTCTTTTTCAAACTTTTCAACACATTTCATAAATGTATATAGTTTATCATTAGAAATATTTTATTTTTATTTTCTTGTTCAAACTTTTCAATATATTTCATAAATGAATATAGTTTATCATTAGAAATATATTTTTTTTATTTTCTTGTTCAAAATTTTCAACATATTTCATAAATGTATATAGTGTATCAATAGAAATTTTTTTTTTGATTTTCTTTTTCAAACTTTTCAACAACTTTCATAAATGTATCTAGTTTATCATTAGAAATATATTATTTTGTTTTTCAAACTTTTCAACACATCTCATAAATGTATCTACCGGTAGATTATCACTAGAAATATATATTTTCATTTTCAGACTTTTCAACACATTTCATAAATGTATATAGTTTATCATTAGAAAGATTTTTTTTTTATTTTCAAACTTTTCAACACATTTCATAAATGTATCTAGTTTATCATTAGAAATATATTTTTTTGATTTTCAAACTTTTCAACACATTTCATAAATGTATCTAATGTATCATTAGAAAAATATGTCTTTGATTTTGAAACTTTTCAACACATTTCAGCAATGTATCTAGTTTATAATTAGAAAAAATTTTTTTTTCTTTTTCAAAATTTTCAATATATTTCATAAATGAATATAGTTTATCATTAGAAATATTTTTTTTTATTTTCTTGTTAAAACTTTCCAACATATTTCATAAATGAATATAGTTTATCATTAGAAATATATTTTTTTTATTTTCTTGTTCAAACTTTTCAACACATTTCATAAATGTATCTAGTTTATCATTAGAAATATATTTTTGTGATTTTAAAACTTATCAACACATTTCATAAATGTATCTAATGTATCATTAGAAAAATATGTCTTTGATTTTGAAACTTTTCAACACATTTCAGCAATGTATCTAGTTTATCATTAGAAATATATTTTTTTTTATTTTAAAACTTTTCGACACATCTCATAAATGTATCTACCGGTAGATTATCACTATAAATATATCTTTTCATTTTCTTTTTCAATCTTTTCAACACATCTCATAAATGTATCTACCGGTAGTTTATCATTAGAAATATATTTTTTTATTTTCTTTTTTAATCTTTTCAACACATCTCATAAATGTATCTACCGGTAGATTATCACTAGAAATATATCTTTTCATTTTCATTTTGAAACTTTTCAACACATTTCATAAATGTATATAGTTTATCATTAGAAAGATTTTTTTTTGATTTTCAAACTTTTCAACACATTTCATAAATGTATCTAGTTTATCAGTAGAAATATTTTATTTGTAAATTTCAAACTTTTCAACACATTTCATAAATGTATCTAGTTTATCACTAGAAATATATTTTTTGATTTTCTTTTCCGAACTTTTCAACACATTTCATAAATGTATATAATTTATCATTAGAAATATATTTTTTTTATTTTCAAACTTTTCAACACATTTCATAAATGTATCTAATGTATCATTAGAAAAATATGTATTTGATTTTGAAACTTTTCAACACATTTCAACAATGTATCTAGATTATCATTAGAAATATATTTTTTTGATTTTCAACACATCTCATAAATGTATCTACCGGTAGATTATCACTAGAAATATATCTTTTCATTTTCTTTTTCAAACTTATCAATATATTTCATAAATGAATATAGTTTATCATTAGAAATATTTTTTTTTAATTTTCTTGTTCAAATTTTTCAACATATTTCATAAATGTATATAGTTTATCACTAGAAATATATTGTTTTATTTTCTTTTGCAAACTTTTCAACACATCTCATAAATTTATCTACCGGTAGTTTATCATTAGAAATATATTTTTTTATTTTCTTTTTCAATCTTTTCAACACATTTCATAAATGTATCTACCGGTAGATTATCACTAGAAATATATCTTTTCATTTTCTTTTTCAAACTTTTCAACACATTTCATAAATGTATATAGTTTATCATTAGAAATATTTTTTTTTTATTTTCTTGTTCAAACTTTTCAATATATTTCATAAATGAATATAGTTTTTCATTAGAAATATATTTTTTTTATTTTCTTGTTCAAACTTTTCAACATATTTCATAAATGTATATAGTGTATCAATAGAAATTTTTTTTTTGATTTTCTTTTTCAAACTTTTCAACAACTTTCATAAATGTATCTAGTTTATCATTAGAAATATATTATTTTGTTTTTCAAACTTTTCAACACATCTCATAAATGTATCTACCGGTAGATTATCACTAGAAATATATATTTTCATTTTCAGACTTTTCAACACATTTCATAAATGTATATAGTTTATCATTAGAAAGATTTTTTTTTTATTTTCAAACTTTTCAACACATTTCATAAATGTATCTAGTTTATCATTAGAAATATATTTTTTTGATTTTCAAACTTTTCAACACATTTCATAAATGTATCTAATGTATCATTAGAAAAATATGTCTTTGATTTTGAAACTTTTCAACACATTTCAGCAATGTATCTAGTTTATAATTAGAAAAAATTTTTTTTTCTTTTTCAAAATTTTCAATATATTTCATAAATGAATATAGTTTATCATTAGAAATATTTTTTTTTATTTTCTTGTTAAAACTTTTCAACATATTTCATAAATGAATATAGTTTATCATTAGAAATATATTTTTTTTATTTTCTTGTTCAAACTTTTCAACACATTTCATAAATGTATCTAGTTTATCATTAGAAATATATTTTTGTGATTTTAAAACTTATCAACACATTTCATAAATGTATCTAATGTATCATTAGAAAAATATGTCTTTGATTTTGAAACTTTTCAACACATTTCAGCAATGTATCTAGTTTATCATTAGAAATATATTTTTTTTTATTTTAAAACTTTTCGACACATCTCATAAATGTATCTACCGGTAGATTATCACTAGAAATATATCTTTTCATTTTCTTTTTCAAACTTTTCAACACATTTCATAAATGTATATAGTTTATCATTAGAAATAATTTTTTTTTATTTTCTTGTTCAAACTTTTCAATATATTTCATAAATGAATATAGTTTATCATTAGAAATATATTTTTTTTATTTTTTTGTTCAAATTTTTCAACATATTTCATAAATGTATATAGTTTATCACAAGAAATATATTTTTTGATTTTCTTTTGCAAACTTTTCAACACATCTCATAAATGTATCTACCGGTAGATTATCACTATAAATATATCTTTTCATTTTCTTTTTCAATCTTTTCAACACATCTCATAAATGTATCTACCGGTAGTTTATCATTAGAAATATATTTTTTTATTTTCTTTTTTAATCTTTTCAACACATCTCATAAATGTATCTACCGGTAGATTATCACTAGAAATATATCTTTTCATTTTCATTTTGAAACTTTTCAACACATTTCATAAATGTATATAGTTTATCATTAGAAAGATTTTTTTTTGATTTTCAAACTTTTCAACACATTTCATAAATGTATCTAGTTTATCAGTAGAAATATTTTATTTGTAAATTTCAAACTTTTCAACACATTTCATAAATGTATCTAGTTTATCACTAGAAATATATTTTTTGATTTTCTTTTCCGAACTTTTCAACACATTTCATAAATGTATATAATTTATCATTAGAAATATATTTTTTTTATTTTCAAACTTTTCAACACATTTCATAAATGTATCTAATGTATCATTAGAAAAATATGTATTTGATTTTGAAACTTTTCAACACATTTCAACAATGTATCTAGATTATCATTAGAAATATATTTTTTTGATTTTCAACACATCTCATAAATGTATGTACCGGTAGATTATCACTAGAAATATATCTTTTCATTTTCTTTTTCAAACTTATCAATATATTTCATAAATGAATATAGTTTATCATTAGAAATATTTTTTTTTAATTTTCTTGTTCAAATTTTTCAACATATTTCATAAATGTATATAGTTTATCACTAGAAATATATTGTTTTATTTTCTTTTGCAAACTTTTCAACACATCTCATAAATTTATCTACCGGTAGTTTATCATTAGAAATATATTTTTTTATTTTCTTTTTCAATCTTTTCAACACATTTCATAAATGTATCTACCGGTAGATTATCACTAGAAATATATCTTTTCATTTTCTTTTTCAAACTTTTCAACACATTTCATAAATGTATATAGTTTATCATTAGAAATATTTTATTTTTATTTTCTTGTTCAAACTTTTCAATATATTTCATAAATGAATATAGTTTTTCATTAGAAATATATTTTTTTTATTTTCTTGTTCAAACTTTTCAACATATTTCATAAATGTATATAGTGTATGAATAGAAATTTATTTTTTGATTTTCTTTTTCAAACTTTTCAACAAATTTCATAAATGTATCTAGTTTATCATTAGAAATATATTTTTTGATTTTAAAACTTTTCGACACATCTCATAAATGTATCTAGTTTATCATTAGAAATAATTTATTTTGTTTTTCAAACTTTTCAACACATCTCATAAATGTATATAGTTTATCATTAGAAAGATTTTTTTTTTATTTTCAAACTTTTCAACACATTTCATAAATGTATCTAGTTTATCATTAGAAATATATTTTTGTGATTTTAAAACTTATCAACACATTTCATAAATGTATCTAATGTATCATTAGAAAAATATGTCTTTGATTTTGAAACTTTTCAACACATTTCAGCAATGTATCTAGTTTATCATTAGAAATATATTTTTTTTATTTTAAAACTTTTCGACACATCTCATACATGTATCTAGTTTATCATTAGAAATATATTATTTTGTTTTTCAATCTTTTCAACACATCTCATAAATGTATCTACCGGTAGATTATCACTATAAATATATCTTTTAATTTTCATTTTCAATCTTTTCAACACATCTCATAAATGTATCTACCGCTAGATTATCACTAGAAATATATCTTTTCATTTTCATTTTCAAACTTTTCAACACATTTCATAAATGTATATAGTTTATCATTAGAAATATTTTTTTTATTTTCTTGTTAAAACTTTTCAACATATTTCATAAATGTATCTAATTTATCATTAGAAATATATTTTTTTGATTTTAAAACTTATCAACACATTTCATAAATGTATCTAATGTATCATTAGAAAAATATGTCTTTGATTTTGAAACTTTTCAACACATTTCAGCAATGTATCTAGTTTATCATTAGAAATATATTTTTTTATTTTCTTTTTTAATCTTTTCAACACATTTCAGCAATGTATCGAGTTTATCATTAGAAATATATATTTTTTTTATTTTCTTGTTCAAAGTTTTCAACATATTTCATAAATGTATATAGTGTATCAATAGAAATTTATTTTTTGATTTTCTTTTTAAAACTTTTCGACACATCTCATAAATGTATCTAGTTTATCATTAGAAATATATTATTTTGTTTTTCAAACTTTTCAACACATCTCATAAATGTATCTACCGGTAGATTATCAATAGAAATATATTTTTTTATTTTCTTTTTCAATCTTTTCAACACATCTCATAAATGTATCTACCAGTAGATTATCACTAGAATTATATCTTTTCATTTTCTTTTTCAAACTTTTCAACACACTTCATAAATGTATATAGTTTATCATTAGAAATATTTTTTTTCATTTTTTTGTTCAAACTTTTCAATATATTTCATAAATGAATATAGTTTATCATTATAAATATATTTTTTTAATTTTCTTTTTCAAACTTTTTAAAATATTTCATAAATGTATATAGTTTATCACTAGAAATATATTTTTTTATTTTCTTTTGCAAACTTTTCAACACATCTCATAAATGTATCTACCAGTAGTTTATCATTAGAAATATATTTTTTTATTTTCTTTTTCAATCTTTTCAACACATTTCATAAATGTATCTAGTTTTTATCATTAGAAATATATTTTTTTTATTTTCAAACTTTTCAACACATCTCATAAATGTATCTACCGGTAGTTTATCATTAGAAATATATTTTTTTATTTTCTTTTTCAATCTTTTCAACACATCTCATAAATGTATCTACCGGTAGATTATCACTAGAAATATATCTTTACATTTTCTTTTTCATTCTTTTCAACACATTTCATAAATGTATATAGTTTATCATTAGAAATATATTTTTTTTATTTTATTGTTCAAACTATTCAACACATTTCATAAATGTATATAGTTTATCATTAGAAATATATTTTTTTATTTTCTTGATCAAACTTTTCAACATATTTCATAAATGTATCTAGTTTATCAATAGAAATATATTTTTTGATTTTCTTTTCCAAAATTTTCAACACATTTCATAAATGCATCTAGTTTATCATTAGAAATAAATTTTTTGATTTTCAAAGTTTTCAACAAATTTCTTAAGTGTATATAGTTTATCAATAGAAATTAATTTTTTGATTTGATTTTTAAAATTTTTTAACACATTTCATAAATGTATCTAGTTTTTATCATTAGAAATAGATTTTTTTGATTTTGAAACTTTTCAAAACATTTCATAAATGTATCTAGTTTATCATTAGAAATATATTTTTTTGATTTTGAAACTTTTCAAAACATTTCATAAATGTATCTAGTTTATCATTAGAAATATATTTTTTTATTTTCAAACTTTTCAACACATCTCATAAATGTATCTCCTGGTAGTTTATCATTAGAAATATATTTTTTTTGATTTTCAAAATTTTCAACACATTTCATAAATGTATCTACCGGTAGATTATCAATAGAAATATATCTTTTCATTTTCTTTTCCAAACTTTTCAACACATTTCATAAAAGTATATAGTTTATCATTAGAAATATATTTTTTTTATTTTCTTGTTCAAACTTTTCAACATATTTCATAAATGTATCTAGTTTATCAATAGAAATATATTTTTTAATTTTCTTTTTTAATCTTTTCAACACATTTCATAAATGTATCTAATGTATCATTAGAAAAATATGTATTTGATTTTGAAACTTTTCAACACATTTCAACAATGTATCTAGATTATCATTAGAAATATATTTTTTTGATTTTCAACACATCTCATAAATGTATGTACCGGTAGATTATCACTAGAAATATATCTTTTCATTTTCTTTTTCAAACTTATCAATATATTTCATAAATGAATATAGTTTATCATTAGAAATATTTTTTTTTAATTTTCTTGTTCAAATTTTTCAACATATTTCATAAATGTATATAGTTTATCACTAGAAATATATTGTTTTATTTTCTTTTGCAAACTTTTCAACACATCTCATAAATTTATCTACCGGTAGTTTATCATTAGAAATATATTTTTTTATTTTCTTTTTCAATCTTTTCAACACATTTCATAAATGTATCTACCGGTAGATTATCACTAGAAATATATCTTTTCATTTTCTTTTTCAAACTTTTCAACACATTTCATAAATGTATATAGTTTATCATTAGAAATATTTTATTTTTATTTTCTTGTTCAAACTTTTCAATATATTTCATAAATGAATATAGTTTTTCATTAGAAATATATTTTTTTTATTTTCTTGTTCAAACTTTTCAACATATTTCATAAATGTATATAGTGTATCAATAGAAATTTATTTTTTGATTTTCTTTTTCAAACTTTTCAACAAATTTCATAAATGTATCTAGTTTATCATTAGAAATATATTTTTTGATTTTAAAACTTTTCGACACATCTCATAAATGTATCTAGTTTATCATTAGAAATAATTTATTTTGTTTTTCAAACTTTTCAACACATCTCATAAATGTATATAGTTTATCATTAGAAAGATTTTTTTTTTATTTTCAAACTTTTCAACACATTTCATAAATGTATCTAGTTTATCATTAGAAATATATTTTTGTGATTTTAAAACTTATCAACACATTTCATAAATGTATCTAATGTATCATTAGAAAAATATGTCTTTGATTTTGAAACTTTTCAACACATTTCAGCAATGTATCTAGTTTATCATTAGAAATATATTTTTTTTATTTTAAAACTTTTCGACACATCTCATACATGTATCTAGTTTATCATTAGAAATATATTATTTTGTTTTTCAATCTTTTCAACACATCTCATAAATGTATCTACCGGTAGATTATCACTATAAATATATCTTTTAATTTTCATTTTCAATCTTTTCAACACATCTCATAAATGTATCTACCGGTAGATTATCACTAGAAATATATCTTTTCATTTTCATTTTCAAACTTTTCAACACATTTCATAAATGTATATAGTTTATCATTAGAAATATTTTTTTTATTTTCTTGTTAAAACTTTTCAACATATTTCATAAATGTATCTAATTTATCATTAGAAATATATTTTTTTGATTTTAAAACTTATCAACACATTTCATAAATGTATCTAATGTATCATTAGAAAAATATGTCTTTGATTTTGAAACTTTTCAACACATTTCAGCAATGTATCTAGTTTATCATTAGAAATATATTTTTTTATTTTCTTTTTTAATCTTTTCAACACATTTCAGCAATGTATCTAGTTTATCATTAGAAATATATTTTTTTTTATTTTCTTGTTCAAAGTTTTCAACATATTTCATAAATGTATATAGTGTATCAATAGAAATTTATTTTTTGATTTTCTTTTTAAAACTTTTCGACACATCTCATAAATGTATCTAGTTTATCATTAGAAATATATTATTTTGTTTTTCAAACTTTTCAACACATCTCATAAATGTATCTACCGGTAGATTATCAATAGAAATATATTTTTTTATTTTCTTTTTCAATCTTTTCAACACATCTCATAAATGTATCTACCAGTAGATTATCACTAGAATTATATCTTTTCATTTTCTTTTTCAAACTTTTCAACACACTTCATAAATGTATATAGTTTATCATTAGAAATATTTTTTTTCATTTTTTTGTTCAAACTTTTCAATATATTTCATAAATGAATATAGTTTATCATTATAAATATATTTTTTTAATTTTCTTTTTCAAATTTTTTAAAATATTTCATAAATGTATATAGTTTATCACTAGAAATATATTTTTTTATTTTCTTTTGCAAACTTTTCAACACATCTCATAAATGTATCTACCAGTAGTTTATCATTAGAAATATATTTTTTTATTTTCTTTTTCAATCTTTTCAACACATTTCATAAATGTATCTAGTTTTTATCATTAGAAATATATTTTTTTTATTTTCAAACTTTTCAACACATCTCATAAATGTATCTACCGGTAGTTTATCATTAGAAATATATTTTTTTATTTTCTTTTTCAATCTTTTCAACACATCTCATAAATGTATCTACCGGTAGATTATCACTAGAAATATATCTTTACATTTTCTTTTTCATTCTTTTCAACACATTTCATAAATGTATATAGTTTATCATTAGAAATATATTTTTTTTATTTTATTGTTCAAACTATTCAACACATTTCATAAATGTATATAGTTTATCATTAGAAATATATTTTTTTATTTTCTTGATCAAACTTTTCAACATATTTCATAAATGTATCTAGTTTATCAATAGAAATATATTTTTTGATTTTCTTTTCCAAAATTTTCAACACATTTCATAAATGCATCTAGTTTATCATTAGAAATAAATTTTTTGATTTTCAAAGTTTTCAACAAATTTCTTAAGTGTATATAGTTTATCAATAGAAATTAATTTTTTCATTTTCTTTTCCAAACTTTTCAACACATTTCATAAAAGTATATAGTTTATCATTAGAAATATATTTTTTTTATTTTCTTGTTCAAACTTTTCAACATATTTCATAAATGTATCTAGTTTATCAATAGAAATATATTTTTTAATTTTCTTTTTTAATCTTTTCAACACATTTCATAAATGTATCTAGTTTATCATTAGAAATATATTTTTTTATTTTCAAACTTTTCAACACATCTCATAAATGTATCTCCTGGTAGTTTATCATTAGAAATATATTTTTTTTGATTTTCAAAATTTTCAACACATTTCATAAATGTATCTACCGGTAGATTATCAATAGAAATATATCTTTTCATTTTCTTGTTCAAACTTTTCAACATATTTCATAAATGTATCTAGTTTATCAATAGAAATATATTTTTTAATTTTCTTTTTTAATCTTTTCAACACATTTCATAAATGCATCTAGTTTATCATTAGTAATAAATTTTTTTAATTTTCGAATTTTTCAACACATCTCATAAATGTATCTACCGGTAGATTATCACTAGAAATATATCTTTTCATTTTCTTTTTCAAACTTTTCAACACATTTCATAAATGTATATAGTTTATCATTAGAAATAAATTTTTTTATTTTTTTTTTCAAACTATTAAACACATCTCATAAATGTATCTACAGGTAGTTTATCATTAGAATATATTTTTTTATTTTCTTTTTCAAACTTTTCAACACATCTCATAAATGTATATACCGGTAGTTTATCATTAGAAATATATTTTTTTATTTTCTTTTTCAATCTTTTCAACACATTTCATAAATGTATATAGTTTATCATTAGAAATATATTTTTTTTATTTTCTTGTTCAAACTTTTCAACATATTTCATAAATGTATCTAGTTTATCAGTAGAAATATATTTTTTTTATTTTCTTGTTCAAACTTTTCAACATATTTCATAAATGTATATAGTGTATGAATAGAAATTTATTTTTTGATTTTCTTTTTCAAACTTTTCAACAAATTTCATAAATGTATCTAGTTTATCATTAGAAATATATTTTTTGATTTTAAAACTTTTCGACACATCTCATAAATGTATCTAGTTTATCATTAGAAATAATTTATTTTGTTTTTCAAACTTTTCAACACATCTCATAAATGTATATAGTTTATCATTAGAAAGATTTTTTTTTTATTTTCAAACTTTTCAACACATTTCATAAATGTATCTAGTTTATCATTAGAAATATATTTTTGTGATTTTAAAACTTATCAACACATTTCATAAATGTATCTAATGTATCATTAGAAAAATATGTCTTTGATTTTGAAACTTTTCAACACATTTCAGCAATGTATCTAGTTTATCATTAGAAATATATTTTTTTTATTTTAAAACTTTTCGACACATCTCATACATGTATCTAGTTTATCATTAGAAATATATTATTTTGTTTTTCAATCTTTTCAACACATCTCATAAATGTATCTACCGGTAGATTATCACTATAAATATATCTTTTAATTTTCATTTTCAATCTTTTCAACACATCTCATAAATGTATCTACCGGTAGATTATCACTAGAAATATATCTTTTCATTTTCATTTTCAAACTTTTCAACACATTTCATAAATGTATATAGTTTATCATTAGAAATATTTTTTTTATTTTCTTGTTAAAACTTTTCAACATATTTCATAAATGTATCTAATTTATCATTAGAAATATATTTTTTTGATTTTAAAACTTATCAACACATTTCATAAATGTATCTAATGTATCATTAGAAAAATATGTCTTTGATTTTGAAACTTTTCAACACATTTCAGCAATGTATCTAGTTTATCATTAGAAATATATTTTTTTATTTTCTTTTTTAATCTTTTCAACACATTTCAGCAATGTATCGAGTTTATCATTAGAAATATATATTTTTTTTATTTTCTTGTTCAAAGTTTTCAACATATTTCATAAATGTATATAGTGTATCAATAGAAATTTATTTTTTGATTTTCTTTTTAAAACTTTTCGACACATCTCATAAATGTATCTAGTTTATCATTAGAAATATATTATTTTGTTTTTCAAACTTTTCAACACATCTCATAAATGTATCTACCGGTAGATTATCAATAGAAATATATTTTTTTATTTTCTTTTTCAATCTTTTCAACACATCTCATAAATGTATCTACCAGTAGATTATCACTAGAATTATATCTTTTCATTTTCTTTTTCAAACTTTTCAACACACTTCATAAATGTATATAGTTTATCATTAGAAATATTTTTTTTCATTTTTTTGTTCAAACTTTTCAATATATTTCATAAATGAATATAGTTTATCATTATAAATATATTTTTTTAATTTTCTTTTTCAAATTTTTTAAAATATTTCATAAATGTATATAGTTTATCACTAGAAATATATTTTTTTATTTTCTTTTGCAAACTTTTCAACACATCTCATAAATGTATCTACCAGTAGTTTATCATTAGAAATATATTTTTTTATTTTCTTTTTCAATCTTTTCAACACATTTCATAAATGTATCTAGTTTTTATCATTAGAAATATATTTTTTTTATTTTCAAACTTTTCAACACATCTCATAAATGTATCTACCGGTAGTTTATCATTAGAAATATATTTTTTTATTTTCTTTTTCAATCTTTTCAACACATCTCATAAATGTATCTACCGGTAGATTATCACTAGAAATATATCTTTACATTTTCTTTTTCATTCTTTTCAACACATTTCATAAATGTATATAGTTTATCATTAGAAATATATTTTTTTTATTTTATTGTTCAAACTATTCAACACATTTCATAAATGTATATAGTTTATCATTAGAAATATATTTTTTTATTTTCTTGATCAAACTTTTCAACATATTTCATAAATGTATCTAGTTTATCAATAGAAATTAATTTTTTGATTTGATTTTTAAAATTTTTCAACACATTTCATAAATGTATCTAGTTTTTATCATTAGAAATAGATTTTTTTGATTTTGAAACTTTTCAAAACATTTCATAAATGTATCTAGTTTATCATTAGAAATATATTTTTTTGATTTTGAAACTTTTCAAAACATTTCATAAATGTATCTAGTTTATCATTAGAAATATATTTTTTTATTTTCAAACTTTTCAACACATCTCATAAATGTATCTCCTGGTAGTTTATCATTAGAAATATATTTTTTTTGATTTTCAAAATTTTCAACACATTTCATAAATGTATCTACCGGTAGATTATCAATAGAAATATATCTTTTCATTTTCTTTTCCAAACTTTTCAACACATTTCATAAAAGTATATAGTTTATCATTAGAAATATATTTTTTTTATTTTCTTGTTCAAACTTTTCAACATATTTCATAAATGTATCTAGTTTATCAATAGAAATATATTTTTTAATTTTCTTTTTTAATCTTTTCAACACATTTCATAAATGTATCTAATGTATCATTAGAAAAATATGTATTTGATTTTGAAACTTTTCAACACATTTCAACAATGTATCTAGATTATCATTAGAAATATATTTTTTTGATTTTCAACACATCTCATAAATGTATCTACCGGTAGATTATCACTAGAAATATATCTTTTCATTTTCTTTTTCAAACTTATCAATATATTTCATAAATGAATATAGTTTATCATTAGAAATATTTTTTTTTAATTTTCTTGTTCAAATTTTTCAACATATTTCATAAATGTATATAGTTTATCACTAGAAATATATTGTTTTATTTTCTTTTGCAAACTTTTCAACACATCTCATAAATTTATCTACCGGTAGTTTATCATTAGAAATATATTTTTTTATTTTCTTTTTCAATCTTTTCAACACATTTCATAAATGTATCTACCGGTAGATTATCACTAGAAATATATCTTTTCATTTTCTTTTTCAAACTTTTCAACACATTTCATAAATGTATATAGTTTATCATTAGAAATATTTTATTTTTATTTTCTTGTTCAAACTTTTCAATATATTTCATAAATGAATATAGTTTTTCATTAGAAATATATTTTTTTTATTTTCTTGTTCAAACTTTTCAACATATTTCATAAATGTATATAGTGTATCAATAGAAATTTATTTTTTGATTTTCTTTTTCAAACTTTTCAACAAATTTCATAAATGTATCTAGTTTATCATTAGAAATATATTTTTTGATTTTAAAACTTTTCGACACATCTCATAAATGTATCTAGTTTATCATTAGAAATAATTTATTTTGTTTTTCAAACTTTTCAACACATCTCATAAATGTATATAGTTTATCATTAGAAAGATTTTTTTTTTATTTTCAAACTTTTCAACACATTTCATAAATGTATCTAGTTTATCATTAGAAATATATTTTTGTGATTTTAAAACTTATCAACACATTTCATAAATGTATCTAATGTATCATTAGAAAAATATGTCTTTGATTTTGAAACTTTTCAACACATTTCAGCAATGTATCTAGTTTATCATTAGAAATATATTTTTTTTATTTTAAAACTTTTCGACACATCTCATACATGTATCTAGTTTATCATTAGAAATATATTATTTTGTTTTTCAATCTTTTCAACACATCTCATAAATGTATCTACCGGTAGATTATCACTATAAATATATCTTTTAATTTTCATTTTCAATCTTTTCAACACATCTCATAAATGTATCTACCGGTAGATTATCACTAGAAATATATCTTTTCATTTTCATTTTCAAACTTTTCAACACATTTCATAAATGTATATAGTTTATCATTAGAAATATTTTTTTTATTTTCTTGTTAAAACTTTTCAACATATTTCATAAATGTATCTAATTTATCATTAGAAATATATTTTTTTGATTTTAAAACTTATCAACACATTTCATAAATGTATCTAATGTATCATTAGAAAAATATGTCTTTGATTTTGAAACTTTTCAACACATTTCAGCAATGTATCTAGTTTATCATTAGAAATATATTTTTTTATTTTCTTTTTTAATCTTTTCAACACATTTCAGCAATGTATCTAGTTTATCATTAGAAATATATTTTTTTTTATTTTCTTGTTCAAAGTTTTCAACATATTTCATAAATGTATATAGTGTATCAATAGAAATTTATTTTTTGATTTTCTTTTTAAAACTTTTCGACACATCTCATAAATGTATCTAGTTTATCATTAGAAATATATTATTTTGTTTTTCAAACTTTTCAACACATCTCATAAATGTATCTACCGGTAGATTATCAATAGAAATATATTTTTTTATTTTCTTTTTCAATCTTTTCAACACATCTCATAAATGTATCTACCAGTAGATTATCACTAGAATTATATCTTTTCATTTTCTTTTTCAAACTTTTCAACACACTTCATAAATGTATATAGTTTATCATTAGAAATATTTTTTTTCATTTTTTTGTTCAAACTTTTCAATATATTTCATAAATGAATATAGTTTATCATTATAAATATATTTTTTTAATTTTCTTTTTCAAATTTTTTAAAATATTTCATAAATGTATATAGTTTATCACTAGAAATATATTTTTTTATTTTCTTTTGCAAACTTTTCAACACATCTCATAAATGTATCTACCAGTAGTTTATCATTAGAAATATATTTTTTTATTTTCTTTTTCAATCTTTTCAACACATTTCATAAATGTATCTAGTTTTTATCATTAGAAATAGATTTTTTTGATTTTGAAACTTTTCAAAACATTTCATAAATGTATCTAGTTTATCATTAGAAATATATTTTTTTGATTTTGAAACTTTTCAAAACATTTCATAAATGTATCTAGTTTATCATTAGAAATATATTTTTTTATTTTCAAACTTTTCAACACATCTCATAAATGTATCTCCTGGTAGTTTATCATTAGAAATATATTTTTTTTGATTTTCAAAATTTTCAACACATTTCATAAATGTATCTACCGGTAGATTATCAATAGAAATATATCTTTTCATTTTCTTTTCCAAACTTTTCAACACATTTCATAAAAGTATATAGTTTATCATTAGAAATATATTTTTTTTATTTTCTTGTTCAAACTTTTCAACATATTTCATAAATGTATCTAGTTTATCAATAGAAATATATTTTTTAATTTTCTTTTTTAATCTTTTCAACACATTTCATAAATGTATCTAATGTATCATTAGAAAAATATGTATTTGATTTTGAAACTTTTCAACACATTTCAACAATGTATCTAGATTATCATTAGAAATATATTTTTTTGATTTTCAACACATCTCATAAATGTATCTACCGGTAGATTATCACTAGAAATATATCTTTTCATTTTCTTTTTCAAACTTATCAATATATTTCATAAATGAATATAGTTTATCATTAGAAATATTTTTTTTTAATTTTCTTGTTCAAATTTTTCAACATATTTCATAAATGTATATAGTTTATCACTAGAAATATATTGTTTTATTTTCTTTTGCAAACTTTTCAACACATCTCATAAATTTATCTACCGGTAGTTTATCATTAGAAATATATTTTTTTATTTTCTTTTTCAATCTTTTCAACACATTTCATAAATGTATCTACCGGTAGATTATCACTAGAAATATATCTTTTCATTTTCTTTTTCAAACTTTTCAACACATTTCATAAATGTATATAGTTTATCATTAGAAATATTTTATTTTTATTTTCTTGTTCAAACTTTTCAATATATTTCATAAATGAATATAGTTTTTCATTAGAAATATATTTTTTTTATTTTCTTGTTCAAACTTTTCAACATATTTCATAAATGTATATAGTGTATCAATAGAAATTTATTTTTTGATTTTCTTTTTCAAACTTTTCAACAAATTTCATAAATGTATCTAGTTTATCATTAGAAATATATTTTTTGATTTTAAAACTTTTCGACACATCTCATAAATGTATCTAGTTTATCATTAGAAATAATTTATTTTGTTTTTCAAACTTTTCAACACATCTCATAAATGTATATAGTTTATCATTAGAAAGATTTTTTTTTTATTTTCAAACTTTTCAACACATTTCATAAATGTATCTAGTTTATCATTAGAAATATATTTTTGTGATTTTAAAACTTATCAACACATTTCATAAATGTATCTAATGTATCATTAGAAAAATATGTCTTTGATTTTGAAACTTTTCAACACATTTCAGCAATGTATCTAGTTTATCATTAGAAATATATTTTTTTTATTTTAAAACTTTTCGACACATCTCATACATGTATCTAGTTTATCATTAGAAATATATTATTTTGTTTTTCAATCTTTTCAACACATCTCATAAATGTATCTACCGGTAGATTATCACTATAAATATATCTTTTAATTTTCATTTTCAATCTTTTCAACACATCTCATAAATGTATCTACCGGTAGATTATCACTAGAAATATATCTTTTCATTTTCATTTTCAAACTTTTCAACACATTTCATAAATGTATATAGTTTATCATTAGAAATATTTTTTTTATTTTCTTGTTAAAACTTTTCAACATATTTCATAAATGTATCTAATTTATCATTAGAAATATATTTTTTTGATTTTAAAACTTATCAACACATTTCATAAATGTATCTAATGTATCATTAGAAAAATATGTCTTTGATTTTGAAACTTTTCAACACATTTCAGCAATGTATCTAGTTTATCATTAGAAATATATTTTTTTATTTTCTTTTTTAATCTTTTCAACACATTTCAGCAATGTATCTAGTTTATCATTAGAAATATATTTTTTTTTATTTTCTTGTTCAAAGTTTTCAACATATTTCATAAATGTATATAGTGTATCAATAGAAATTTATTTTTTGATTTTCTTTTTAAAACTTTTCGACACATCTCATAAATGTATCTAGTTTATCATTAGAAATATATTATTTTGTTTTTCAAACTTTTCAACACATCTCATAAATGTATCTACCGGTAGATTATCAATAGAAATATATTTTTTTATTTTCTTTTTCAATCTTTTCAACACATCTCATAAATGTATCTACCAGTAGATTATCACTAGAATTATATCTTTTCATTTTCTTTTTCAAACTTTTCAACACACTTCATAAATGTATATAGTTTATCATTAGAAATATTTTTTTTCATTTTTTTGTTCAAACTTTTCAATATATTTCATAAATGAATATAGTTTATCATTATAAATATATTTTTTTAATTTTCTTTTTCAAATTTTTTAAAATATTTCATAAATGTATATAGTTTATCACTAGAAATATATTTTTTTATTTTCTTTTGCAAACTTTTCAACACATCTCATAAATGTATCTACCAGTAGTTTATCATTAGAAATATATTTTTTTATTTTCTTTTTCAATCTTTTCAACACATTTCATAAATGTATCTAGTTTTTATCATTAGAAATATATTTTTTTTATTTTCAAACTTTTCAACACATCTCATAAATGTATCTACCGGTAGTTTATCATTAGAAATATATTTTTTTATTTTCTTTTTCAATCTTTTCAACACATCTCATAAATGTATCTACCGGTAGATTATCACTAGAAATATATCTTTACATTTTCTTTTTCATTCTTTTCAACACATTTCATAAATGTATATAGTTTATCATTAGAAATATATTTTTTTTATTTTATTGTTCAAACTATTCAACACATTTCATAAATGTATATAGTTTATCATTAGAAATATATTTTTTTATTTTCTTGATCAAACTTTTCAACATATTTCATAAATGTATCTAGTTTATCAATAGAAATATATTTTTTGATTTTCTTTTCCAAAATTTTCAACACATTTCATAAATGCATCTAGTTTATCATTAGAAATAAATTTTTTGATTTTCAAAGTTTTCAACAAATTTCTTAAGTGTATATAGTTTATCAATAGAAATTAATTTTTTCATTTTCTTTTCCAAACTTTTCAACACATTTCATAAAAGTATATAGTTTATCATTAGAAATATATTTTTTTTATTTTCTTGTTCAAACTTTTCAACATATTTCATAAATGTATCTAGTTTATCAATAGAAATATATTTTTTAATTTTCTTTTTTAATCTTTTCAACACATTTCATAAATGTATCTAGTTTATCATTAGAAATATATTTTTTTATTTTCAAACTTTTCAACACATCTCATAAATGTATCTCCTGGTAGTTTATCATTAGAAATATATTTTTTTTGATTTTCAAAATTTTCAACACATTTCATAAATGTATCTACCGGTAGATTATCAATAGAAATATATCTTTTCATTTTCTTGTTCAAACTTTTCAACATATTTCATAAATGTATCTAGTTTATCAATAGAAATATATTTTTTAATTTTCTTTTTTAATCTTTTCAACACATTTCATAAATGCATCTAGTTTATCATTAGTAATAAATTTTTTTAATTTTCAAATTTTTCAACACATCTCATAAATGTATCTACCGGTAGATTATCACTAGAAATATATCTTTTCATTTTCTTTTTCAAACTTTTCAACACATTTCATAAATGTATATAGTTTATCATTAGAAATAAATTTTTTTATTTTTTTTTTCAAACTATTAAACACATCTCATAAATGTATCTACAGGTAGTTTATCATTAGAATATATTTTTTTATTTTCTTTTTCAAACTTTTCAACACATCTCATAAATGTATATACCGGTAGTTTATCATTAGAAATATATTTTTTTATTTTCTTTTTCAATCTTTTCAACACATTTCATAAATGTATATAGTTTATCATTAGAAATATATTTTTTTTATTTTCTTATTCAAACTTTTCAACATATTTCATAAATGTATCTAGTTTATCAGTAGAAATATATTTTTTGATTTTCTTTTTCAAACTTTTCAACACATCTGATAAAAGTATCTACCGGTAGATTATCACTAGAAATATATCTTTTCATTTTCTTTTTCAAACTTTTCAACACATCTCATAAATGTATCTAGTTTATCATTAGAAATATATTTTTTGATTTTCTTTTTCAAACTTATCAACACATTTCATAAATGTATCTAGTTTATCATTAGAAATATATTTTTTTAATTTTCTTGTTCAAATTTTTTAAAATATTTCATAAATGTATATAGTTTATCACTAGAAATATATTTTTTTATTTTCTTTTGCAAACTTTTCAACACATCTCATAAATGTATCTACCGGTAGTTTATCATTAGAAATATATTTTTTATTTTCTTTTTTAATCTTTTCAACACATTTCAGCAATGTATCTAGTTTATCATTAGAAATATATTTTTTTATTTTCTTGTTAAAACTTTTCAACATATTTCATAAATAAATATAGTTTATCATTAGAAATATATTTTTTTTATTTTCTTATTCAAACTTTTCAACATATTTCATAAATGTATCTAGTTTATTACTAGAAATATATTTTTTGATTTTCTTTTTCAAGCTTTTCAACACATCTCATAAATCTATCTACCGGTAGTTTATCATTAGAAATATATTTTTTTATTTTCTTTTTCAATCTTTTCAACACATCTCATAAATGTATCTACCGGTAGATTATCACTAGAAATATATCTTTACATTTTCTTTTTCAATCTTTTCAACACATCTCATAAATTTATCTACCGGTAGATTATCACTAGAAATATATCTTTTCATTTTCTTTTTCAAACTTTTCAACACATTTCATAAATGTATATAGTTTATCATTAGAAATATATTTTTTTTATTTTCTTGTTCAAACTATTCAACACATTTCATAAATGTATATAGTTTATCATTAGAAATATATTTTTTTATTTTCTTGATCAAACTTTTCAACATATTTCATAAATGTATCTAGTTTATCAATAGAAATATATTTTTTGATTTTCTTTTCCAAAATTTTCAACACATTTCATAAATGCATCTAGTTTATCATTAGAAATAAATTTTTTTGATTTTCAAAGTTTTCAACAAATTTCTTAAGTGTATATAGTTTATCAATAGAAATTAATTTTTTGATTTGATTTTTAAAATTTTTCAACACATTTCATAAATGTATCTAGTTTTTATCATTAGAAATATATTTTTTTGATTTTGAAACTTTTCAAAACATTTCATAAATGTATCTAGTTTATCATTAGAAATATATTTTTTTATTTTCAAACTTTTCAACACATCTCATAAATGTATCTCCTGGTAGTTTATCATTAGAAATATATTTTTTTTGATTTTCAAAATTTTCAACACATTTCATAAATGTATCTACCGGTAGATTATCAATAGAAATATATCTTTTCATTTTCTTTTCCAAACTTTTCAACACATTTCATAAAAGTATATAGTTTATCATTAGAAATATATTTTTTTTATTTTCTTGTTCAAACTTTTCAACATATTTCATAAATGTATCTAGTTTATCAATAGAAATATATTTTTTAATTTTCTTTTTTAATCTTTTCAACACATTTCATAAATGCTTCTAGTTTATCATTAGTAATAAATTTTTTTAATTTTCAAATTTTTCAACACATCTCATAAATGTATCTACCGGTAGATTATCACTAGAAATATATCTTTTCATTTTCTTTTTCAAACTTTTCAACACATTTCATAAATGTATATAGTTTATCATTAGAAATAAAAAATTTTATTTTTTTTTTCAAACTATTAAACACATCTCATAAATGTATCTACAGGTAGTTTATCATTAGAAATATATTTTTTTATTTTATTTTTCAAACTTTTCAACACATCTCATAAATGTATATACCGGTAGTTTATCATTAGAAATATATTTTTTAATTTTCTTTTTCAATCTTTTCAACACATTTCATAAATGTATATAGTGTATCAATAGAAATTTATTTTTTGATTTTCTTTTTCAAACTTTTCAACAAATTTCATAAATGTATCTAGTTTATCATTAGAAATATATTTTTTGATTTTAAAACTTTTCGACACATCTCATAAATGTATCTAGTTTATCATTAGAAATAATTTATTTTGTTTTTCAAACTTTTCAACACATCTCATAAATGTATATAGTTTATCATTAGAAAGATTTTTTTTTTATTTTCAAACTTTTCAACACATTTCATAAATGTA
Source organism: Meghimatium bilineatum (assembly GCA_034231615.1). Taxonomy (NCBI): domain Eukaryota; kingdom Metazoa; phylum Mollusca; class Gastropoda; order Stylommatophora; family Philomycidae; genus Meghimatium; species Meghimatium bilineatum. The sequence continues at coordinate 39,204,093 of CM067309.1, read as the reverse complement.
TCTAGTTTATCATTAGAAATATATTTTTGTGATTTTAAAACTTATCAACACATTTCATAAATGTATCTAATGTATCATTAGAAAAATATGTCTTTGATTTTGAAACTTTTCAACACATTTCAGCAATGTATCTAGTTTATCATTAGAAATATATTTTTTTTATTTTAAAACTTTTCGACACATCTCATACATGTATCTAGTTTATCATTAGAAATATATTATTTTGTTTTTCAATCTTTTCAACACATCTCATAAATGTATCTACCGGTAGATTATCACTATAAATATATCTTTTAATTTTCATTTTCAATCTTTTCAACACATCTCATAAATGTATCTACCGGTAGATTATCACTAGAAATATATCTTTTCATTTTCATTTTCAAACTTTTCAACACATTTCATAAATGTATATAGTTTATCATTAGAAATATTTTTTTTATTTTCTTGTTAAAACTTTTCAACATATTTCATAAATGTATCTAATTTATCATTAGAAATATATTTTTTTGATTTTAAAACTTATCAACACATTTCATAAATGTATCTAATGTATCATTAGAAAAATATGTCTTTGATTTTGAAACTTTTCAACACATTTCAGCAATGTATCTAGTTTATCATTAGAAATATATTTTTTTATTTTCTTTTTTAATCTTTTCAACACATTTCAGCAATGTATCTAGTTTATCATTAGAAATATATTTTTTTTTATTTTCTTGTTCAAAGTTTTCAACATATTTCATAAATGTATATAGTGTATCAATAGAAATTTATTTTTTGATTTTCTTTTTAAAACTTTTCGACACATCTCATAAATGTATCTAGTTTATCATTAGAAATATATTATTTTGTTTTTCAAACTTTTCAACACATCTCATAAATGTATCTACCGGTAGATTATCAATAGAAATATATTTTTTTATTTTCTTTTTCAATCTTTTCAACACATCTCATAAATGTATCTACCAGTAGATTATCACTAGAATTATATCTTTTCATTTTCTTTTTCAAACTTTTCAACACACTTCATAAATGTATATAGTTTATCATTAGAAATATTTTTTTTCATTTTTTTGTTCAAACTTTTCAATATATTTCATAAATGAATATAGTTTATCATTATAAATATATTTTTTTAATTTTCTTTTTCAAATTTTTTAAAATATTTCATAAATGTATATAGTTTATCACTAGAAATATATTTTTTTATTTTCTTTTGCAAACTTTTCAACACATCTCATAAATGTATCTACCAGTAGTTTATCATTAGAAATATATTTTTTTATTTTCTTTTTCAATCTTTTCAACACATTTCATAAATGTATCTAGTTTTTATCATTAGAAATATATTTTTTTTATTTTCAAACTTTTCAACACATCTCATAAATGTATCTACCGGTAGTTTGTCATTAGAAATATATTTTTTTATTTTCTTTTTCAATCTTTTCAACACATCTCATAAATGTATCTACCGGTAGATTATCACTAGAAATATATCTTTACATTTTCTTTTTCATTCTTTTCAACACATTTCATAAATGTATATAGTTTATCATTAGAAATATATTTTTTTTATTTTATTGTTCAAACTATTCAACACATTTCATAAATGTATATAGTTTATCATTAGAAATATATTTTTTTATTTTCTTGATCAAACTTTTCAACATATTTCATAAATGTATCTAGTTTATCAATAGAAATATATTTTTTGATTTTCTTTTCCAAAATTTTCAACACATTTCATAAATGCATCTAGTTTATCATTAGAAATAAATTTTTTGATTTTCAAAGTTTTCAACAAATTTCTTAAGTGTATATAGTTTATCAATAGAAATTAATTTTTTCATTTTCTTTTCCAAACTTTTCAACACATTTCATAAAAGTATATAGTTTATCATTAGAAATATATTTTTTTTATTTTCTTGTTCAAACTTTTCAACATATTTCATAAATGTATCTAGTTTATCAATAGAAATATATTTTTTAATTTTCTTTTTTAATCTTTTCAACACATTTCATAAATGTATCTAGTTTATCATTAGAAATATATTTTTTTATTTTCAAACTTTTCAACACATCTCATAAATGTATCTCCTGGTAGTTTATCATTAGAAATATATTTTTTTTGATTTTCAAAATTTTCAACACATTTCATAAATGTATCTACCGGTAGATTATCAATAGAAATATATCTTTTCATTTTCTTGTTCAAACTTTTCAACATATTTCATAAATGTATCTAGTTTATCAATAGAAATATATTTTTTAATTTTCTTTTTTAATCTTTTCAACACATTTCATAAATGCATCTAGTTTATCATTAGTAATAAATTTTTTTAATTTTCAAATTTTTCAACACATCTCATAAATGTATCTACCGGTAGATTATCACTAGAAATATATCTTTTCATTTTCTTTTTCAAACTTTTCAACACATTTCATAAATGTATATAGTTTATCATTAGAAATAAATTTTTTTATTTTTTTTTTCAAACTATTAAACACATCTCATAAATGTATCTACAGGTAGTTTATCATTAGAATATATTTTTTTATTTTCTTTTTCAAACTTTTCAACACATCTCATAAATGTATATACCGGTAGTTTATCATTAGAAATATATTTTTTTATTTTCTTTTTCAATCTTTTCAACACATTTCATAAATGTATATAGTTTATCATTAGAAATATATTTTTTTTATTTTCTTGTTCAAACTTTTCAACATATTTCATAAATGTATCTAGTTTATCAGTAGAAATATATTTTTTTTATTTTCTTGTTCAAACTTTTCAACATATTTCATAAATGTATATAGTGTATGAATAGAAATTTATTTTTTGATTTTCTTTTTCAAACTTTTCAACAAATTTCATAAATGTATCTAGTTTATCATTAGAAATATATTTTTTGATTTTAAAACTTTTCGACACATCTCATAAATGTATCTAGTTTATCATTAGAAATAATTTATTTTGTTTTTCAAACTTTTCAACACATCTCATAAATGTATATAGTTTATCATTAGAAAGATTTTTTTTTTATTTTCAAACTTTTCAACACATTTCATAAATGTATCTAGTTTATCATTAGAAATATATTTTTGTGATTTTAAAACTTATCAACACATTTCATAAATGTATCTAATGTATCATTAGAAAAATATGTCTTTGATTTTGAAACTTTTCAACACATTTCAGCAATGTATCTAGTTTATCATTAGAAATATATTTTTTTTATTTTAAAACTTTTCGACACATCTCATACATGTATCTAGTTTATCATTAGAAATATATTATTTTGTTTTTCAATCTTTTCAACACATCTCATAAATGTATCTACCGGTAGATTATCACTATAAATATATCTTTTAATTTTCATTTTCAATCTTTTCAACACATCTCATAAATGTATCTACCGGTAGATTATCACTAGAAATATATCTTTTCATTTTCATTTTCAAACTTTTCAACACATTTCATAAATGTATATAGTTTATCATTAGAAATATTTTTTTTATTTTCTTGTTAAAACTTTTCAACATATTTCATAAATGTATCTAATTTATCATTAGAAATATATTTTTTTGATTTTAAAACTTATCAACACATTTCATAAATGTATCTAATGTATCATTAGAAAAATATGTCTTTGATTTTGAAACTTTTCAACACATTTCAGCAATGTATCTAGTTTATCATTAGAAATATATTTTTTTATTTTCTTTTTTAATCTTTTCAACACATTTCAGCAATGTATCGAGTTTATCATTAGAAATATATATTTTTTTTATTTTCTTGTTCAAAGTTTTCAACATATTTCATAAATGTATATAGTGTATCAATAGAAATTTATTTTTTGATTTTCTTTTTAAAACTTTTCGACACATCTCATAAATGTATCTAGTTTATCATTAGAAATATATTATTTTGTTTTTCAAACTTTTCAACACATCTCATAAATGTATCTACCGGTAGATTATCAATAGAAATATATTTTTTTATTTTCTTTTTCAATCTTTTCAACACATCTCATAAATGTATCTACCAGTAGATTATCACTAGAATTATATCTTTTCATTTTCTTTTTCAAACTTTTCAACACACTTCATAAATGTATATAGTTTATCATTAGAAATATTTTTTTTCATTTTTTTGTTCAAACTTTTCAATATATTTCATAAATGAATATAGTTTATCATTATAAATATATTTTTTTAATTTTCTTTTTCAAATTTTTTAAAATATTTCATAAATGTATATAGTTTATCACTAGAAATATATTTTTTTATTTTCTTTTGCAAACTTTTCAACACATCTCATAAATGTATCTACCAGTAGTTTATCATTAGAAATATATTTTTTTATTTTCTTTTTCAATCTTTTCAACACATTTCATAAATGTATCTAGTTTTTATCATTAGAAATATATTTTTTTTATTTTCAAACTTTTCAACACATCTCATAAATGTATCTACCGGTAGTTTATCATTAGAAATATATTTTTTTATTTTCTTTTTCAATCTTTTCAACACATCTCATAAATGTATCTACCGGTAGATTATCACTAGAAATATATCTTTACATTTTCTTTTTCATTCTTTTCAACACATTTCATAAATGTATATAGTTTATCATTAGAAATATATTTTTTTTATTTTATTGTTCAAACTATTCAACACATTTCATAAATGTATATAGTTTATCATTAGAAATATATTTTTTTATTTTCTTGATCAAACTTTTCAACATATTTCATAAATGTATCTAGTTTATCAATAGAAATTAATTTTTTGATTTGATTTTTAAAATTTTTCAACACATTTCATAAATGTATCTAGTTTTTATCATTAGAAATAGATTTTTTTGATTTTGAAACTTTTCAAAACATTTCATAAATGTATCTAGTTTATCATTAGAAATATATTTTTTTGATTTTGAAACTTTTCAAAACATTTCATAAATGTATCTAGTTTATCATTAGAAATATATTTTTTTATTTTCAAACTTTTCAACACATCTCATAAATGTATCTCCTGGTAGTTTATCATTAGAAATATATTTTTTTTGATTTTCAAAATTTTCAACACATTTCATAAATGTATCTACCGGTAGATTATCAATAGAAATATATCTTTTCATTTTCTTTTCCAAACTTTTCAACACATTTCATAAAAGTATATAGTTTATCATTAGAAATATATTTTTTTTATTTTCTTGTTCAAACTTTTCAACATATTTCATAAATGTATCTAGTTTATCAATAGAAATATATTTTTTAATTTTCTTTTTTAATCTTTTCAACACATTTCATAAATGTATCTAATGTATCATTAGAAAAATATGTATTTGATTTTGAAACTTTTCAACACATTTCAACAATGTATCTAGATTATCATTAGAAATATATTTTTTTGATTTTCAACACATCTCATAAATGTATCTACCGGTAGATTATCACTAGAAATATATCTTTTCATTTTCTTTTTCAAACTTATCAATATATTTCATAAATGAATATAGTTTATCATTAGAAATATTTTTTTTAATTTTCTTGTTCAAATTTTTCAACATATTTCATAAATGTATATAGTTTATCACTAGAAATATATTGTTTTATTTTCTTTTGCAAACTTTTCAACACATCTCATAAATTTATCTACCGGTAGTTTATCATTAGAAATATATTTTTTTATTTTCTTTTTCAATCTTTTCAACACATTTCATAAATGTATCTACCGGTAGATTATCACTAGAAATATATCTTTTCATTTTCTTTTTCAAACTTTTCAACACATTTCATAAATGTATATAGTTTATCATTAGAAATATTTTATTTTTATTTTCTTGTTCAAACTTTTCAATATATTTCATAAATGAATATAGTTTTTCATTAGAAATATATTTTTTTTATTTTCTTGTTCAAACTTTTCAACATATTTCATAAATGTATATAGTGTATCAATAGAAATTTATTTTTTGATTTTCTTTTTCAAACTTTTCAACAAATTTCATAAATGTATCTAGTTTATCATTAGAAATATATTTTTTGATTTTAAAACTTTTCGACACATCTCATAAATGTATCTAGTTTATCATTAGAAATAATTTATTTTGTTTTTCAAACTTTTCAACACATCTCATAAATGTATATAGTTTATCATTAGAAAGATTTTTTTTTTATTTTCAAACTTTTCAACACATTTCATAAATGTATCTAGTTTATCATTAGAAATATATTTTTGTGATTTTAAAACTTATCAACACATTTCATAAATGTATCTAATGTATCATTAGAAAAATATGTCTTTGATTTTGAAACTTTTCAACACATTTCAGCAATGTATCTAGTTTATCATTAGAAATATATTTTTTTTATTTTAAAACTTTTCGACACATCTCATACATGTATCTAGTTTATCATTAGAAATATATTATTTTGTTTTTCAATCTTTTCAACACATCTCATAAATGTATCTACCGGTAGATTATCACTATAAATATATCTTTTAATTTTCATTTTCAATCTTTTCAACACATCTCATAAATGTATCTACCGGTAGATTATCACTAGAAATATATCTTTTCATTTTCATTTTCAAACTTTTCAACACATTTCATAAATGTATATAGTTTATCATTAGAAATATTTTTTTTATTTTCTTGTTAAAACTTTTCAACATATTTCATAAATGTATCTAATTTATCATTAGAAATATATTTTTTTGATTTTAAAACTTATCAACACATTTCATAAATGTATCTAATGTATCATTAGAAAAATATGTCTTTGATTTTGAAACTTTTCAACACATTTCAGCAATGTATCTAGTTTATCATTAGAAATATATTTTTTTATTTTCTTTTTTAATCTTTTCAACACATTTCAGCAATGTATCTAGTTTATCATTAGAAATATATTTTTTTTTATTTTCTTGTTCAAAGTTTTCAACATATTTCATAAATGTATATAGTGTATCAATAGAAATTTATTTTTTGATTTTCTTTTTAAAACTTTTCGACACATCTCATAAATGTATCTAGTTTATCATTAGAAATATATTATTTTGTTTTTCAAACTTTTCAACACATCTCATAAATGTATCTACCGGTAGATTATCAATAGAAATATATTTTTTTATTTTCTTTTTCAATCTTTTCAACACATCTCATAAATGTATCTACCAGTAGATTATCACTAGAATTATATCTTTTCATTTTCTTTTTCAAACTTTTCAACACACTTCATAAATGTATATAGTTTATCATTAGAAATATTTTTTTTCATTTTTTTGTTCAAACTTTTCAATATATTTCATAAATGAATATAGTTTATCATTATAAATATATTTTTTTAATTTTCTTTTTCAAATTTTTTAAAATATTTCATAAATGTATATAGTTTATCACTAGAAATATATTTTTTTATTTTCTTTTGCAAACTTTTCAACACATCTCATAAATGTATCTACCAGTAGTTTATCATTAGAAATATATTTTTTTATTTTCTTTTTCAATCTTTTCAACACATTTCATAAATGTATCTAGTTTTTATCATTAGAAATATATTTTTTTTATTTTCAAACTTTTCAACACATCTCATAAATGTATCTACCGGTAGTTTATCATTAGAAATATATTTTTTTATTTTCTTTTTCAATCTTTTCAACACATCTCATAAATGTATCTACCGGTAGATTATCACTAGAAATATATCTTTACATTTTCTTTTTCATTCTTTTCAACACATTTCATAAATGTATATAGTTTATCATTAGAAATATATTTTTTTTATTTTATTGTTCAAACTATTCAACACATTTCATAAATGTATATAGTTTATCATTAGAAATATATTTTTTTATTTTCTTGATCAAACTTTTCAACATATTTCATAAATGTATCTAGTTTATCAATAGAAATATATTTTTTGATTTTCTTTTCCAAAATTTTCAACACATTTCATAAATGCATCTAGTTTATCATTAGAAATAAATTTTTTGATTTTCAAAGTTTTCAACAAATTTCTTAAGTGTATATAGTTTATCAATAGAAATTAATTTTTTCATTTTCTTTTCCAAACTTTTCAACACATTTCATAAAAGTATATAGTTTATCATTAGAAATATATTTTTTTTATTTTCTTGTTCAAACTTTTCAACATATTTCATAAATGTATCTAGTTTATCAATAGAAATATATTTTTTAATTTTCTTTTTTAATCTTTTCAACACATTTCATAAATGTATCTAGTTTATCATTAGAAATATATTTTTTTATTTTCAAACTTTTCAACACATCTCATAAATGTATCTCCTGGTAGTTTATCATTAGAAATATATTTTTTTTGATTTTCAAAATTTTCAACACATTTCATAAATGTATCTACCGGTAGATTATCAATAGAAATATATCTTTTCATTTTCTTGTTCAAACTTTTCAACATATTTCATAAATGTATCTAGTTTATCAATAGAAATATATTTTTTAATTTTCTTTTTTAATCTTTTCAACACATTTCATAAATGCATCTAGTTTATCATTAGTAATAAATTTTTTTAATTTTCAAATTTTTCAACACATCTCATAAATGTATCTACCGGTAGATTATCACTAGAAATATATCTTTTCATTTTCTTTTTCAAACTTTTCAACACATTTCATAAATGTATATAGTTTATCATTAGAAATAAATTTTTTTATTTTTTTTTTCAAACTATTAAACACATCTCATAAATGTATCTACAGGTAGTTTATCATTAGAATATATTTTTTTATTTTCTTTTTCAAACTTTTCAACACATCTCATAAATGTATATACCGGTAGTTTATCATTAGAAATATATTTTTTTATTTTCTTTTTCAATCTTTTCAACACATTTCATAAATGTATATAGTTTATCATTAGAAATATATTTTTTTTATTTTCTTATTCAAACTTTTCAACATATTTCATAAATGTATCTAGTTTATCAGTAGAAATATATTTTTTGATTTTCTTTTTCAAACTTTTCAACACATCTGATAAAAGTATCTACCGGTAGATTATCACTAGAAATATATCTTTTCATTTTCTTTTTCAAACTTTTCAACACATCTCATAAATGTATCTAGTTTATCATTAGAAATATATTTTTTGATTTTCTTTTTCAAACTTATCAACACATTTCATAAATGTATCTAGTTTATCATTAGAAATATATTTTTTTAATTTTCTTGTTCAAATTTTTTAAAATATTTCATAAATGTATATAGTTTATCACTAGAAATATATTTTTTTATTTTCTTTTGCAAACTTTTCAACACATCTCATAAATGTATCTACCGGTAGTTTATCATTAGAAATATATTTTTTATTTTCTTTTTTAATCTTTTCAACACATTTCAGCAATGTATCTAGTTTATCATTAGAAATATATTTTTTTATTTTCTTGTTAAAACTTTTCAACATATTTCATAAATAAATATAGTTTATCATTAGAAATATATTTTTTTTATTTTCTTATTCAAACTTTTCAACATATTTCATAAATGTATCTAGTTTATTACTAGAAATATATTTTTTGATTTTCTTTTTCAAGCTTTTCAACACATCTCATAAATCTATCTACCGGTAGTTTATCATTAGAAATATATTTTTTTATTTTCTTTTTCAATCTTTTCAACACATCTCATAAATGTATCTACCGGTAGATTATCACTAGAAATATATCTTTACATTTTCTTTTTCAATCTTTTCAACACATCTCATAAATTTATCTACCGGTAGATTATCACTAGAAATATATCTTTTCATTTTCTTTTTCAAACTTTTCAACACATTTCATAAATGTATATAGTTTATCATTAGAAATATATTTTTTTTATTTTCTTGTTCAAACTATTCAACACATTTCATAAATGTATATAGTTTATCATTAGAAATATATTTTTTTATTTTCTTGATCAAACTTTTCAAATTATTTCATAAATGTATCTAGTTTATCAATAGAAATATATTTTTTGATTTTCTTTTCCAAAATTTTCAACACATTTCATAAATGCATCTAGTTTATCATTAGAAATAAATTTTTTTGATTTTCAAAGTTTTCAACAAATTTCTTAAGTGTATATAGTTTATCAATAGAAATTAATTTTTTGATTTGATTTTTAAAATTTTTCAACACATTTCATAAATGTATCTAGTTTTTATCATTAGAAATATATTTTTTTGATTTTGAAACTTTTCAAAACATTTCATAAATGTATCTAGTTTATCATTAGAAATATATTTTTTTATTTTCAAACTTTTCAACACATCTCATAAATGTATCTCCTGGTAGTTTATCATTAGAAATATATTTTTTTTGATTTTCAAAATTTTCAACACATTTCATAAATGTATCTACCGGTAGATTATCAATAGAAATATATCTTTTCATTTTCTTTTCCAAACTTTTCAACACATTTCATAAAAGTATATAGTTTATCATTAGAAATATATTTTTTTTATTTTCTTGTTCAAACTTTTCAACATATTTCATAAATGTATCTAGTTTATCAATAGAAATATATTTTTTAATTTTCTTTTTTAATCTTTTCAACACATTTCATAAATGCTTCTAGTTTATCATTAGTAATAAATTTTTTTAATTTTCAAATTTTTCAACACATCTCATAAATGTATCTACCGGTAGATTATCACTAGAAATATATCTTTTCATTTTCTTTTTCAAACTTTTCAACACATTTCATAAATGTATATAGTTTATCATTAGAAATAAAAAATTTTATTTTTTTTTTCAAACTATTAAACACATCTCATAAATGTATCTACAGGTAGTTTATCATTAGAAATATATTTTTTTATTTTATTTTTCAAACTTTTCAACACATCTCATAAATGTATATACCGGTAGTTTATCATTAGAAATATATTTTTTAATTTTCTTTTTCAATCTTTTCAACACATTTCATAAATGTATATAGTTTATCATTAGAAATATATTTTTTTATTTTCTTATTCAAACTTTTCAACATATTTCATAAATGTATCTAGTTTATCACTAGAAATATATTTTTTGATTTTCTTTTTCAAACTTTTCAACACATTTCATAAATGTATCTACCGGTAGTTTATTATTAGAAATTTATTTTTTTATTTTTTTTTCAATCTTTTCAACACATCTGATAAATGTATCTACCGGTAGATTATCACTAGAAATATATCTTTTCATTTTCTTTTTCAAACTTTTCAACACATTTCATAAATGTATATAGTTTATCATTAGAAATATATTTTTTTTATTTTCTTGTTCAAACATTTTAACATATTTCATAAATGTATCTAGTTTATCACTAGAAATATATTTTTTTGATTTTCAAACTTTTCAACACATTTCATAAATGTATCTACCGGTAGTTTCTCATTAGAAATATATTTTTTTATTTTCTTTTTCAATCTTTTCAACACATCTCATAAATGTATCTACCGGTAGATTATCACTAGAAATATATCTTTTCATTTTCTTTTTCAAACTTTTCAACACATCTCATAAATGTATCTAGTTTATCATTATAAATATATTTTTTGATATTGAAACTTTTCAACACATTTCATAAATGTATTTACCAGTAGTTTATTATTAGAAATCTGCAGTTAGAACAAATGCAGGACTAACAAACCAGTAACATCTGCAGTTAGAACAAATGCAGGACTGACAAACCAGTAACATCTTCAGTTAGAACAAATGCAGGACTGACAAACCAGTAACATCTGCAGTTAGAACAAATGCAGGACTGACAAACCAGTAACATCTTCAGTTAGAACAAATGCAGGACTGACAAACCAGTAACATCTTCAGTTAGAACAAATGCAGGACTAACAAACCAGTAACATCTGCAGTTAGAACAAATGCAGGACTGACAAACCATTATTGTTTATTATTTACATGGATAACATTATCAAAACAGTAAAACACCACCAGACGTTTACCATTACTTAAATGACTTAATTGAACCACTCTTTGCTGACCATCAGTGCCTTTTCCACAGTTCAAGTGAAGTGCTGAAAGATCACATAAACCTACTCAATGAAAGCTGCCTCAATCACAACATGAAGATCAATAAAGAAAATACAGAAGTGATGTTTATAGGCAGAAAACCCAATACAATCAAAATAAATGATCAACTACTGAAGTAAAGCAAGTGCAGAAATTTAAATATTTTGGGAGCATTTGTACAGCTGACTGAAGAATGGACAGAGTGTTGAGACAAGAATAAAAAAAGTCAACTATGTAACTTATGAACTTATACCAATTTTCCAGTCGAAGACGAATGTATCAGGCCATTGGCGCAAATAAAACGGAGACACAGCGCATTTCCATTCTCTGGATTACATCCTGCAAGAAATCCAGCAGGACAATGATCCTGCTAAAAGAGAAATTCAACAGGAGTTTGAGAATGTACGCTGAAGAAGAAGACTAATGGCTTCTAGGTTGACCCAGCCTAAGAAAAGGGCACCAGATCTTCTGGGAAAGTAGCCGCAGGTATGATGTTAGTCAATGAAAAATACAGACTTAACCCCATACTCCCCACTACGCCTCAATGGAAAAAGTGAAAACATGAAAACTCCTTTTTTAATGAATGACATACTGCGAGTTTACAACAAAAGAGAGAAGTTGGTATTTATACTAACTTTCCATCTACAGCATCCACAATTTTGGCATCTATCCCCAAGTAGTCAAAGGCTGTCAGCATCCGAAGTCTTCTAGCCGGCCGTCGTTTCAAGTTGATCATGTATATCTGCAAATATGAATAAAGTTTTTAACACCAGACAGCCTAGAGAAGACCATAATGGAGGGGATGATGCCAGGGAGACGTACAAGAGACAGACCCAGAAACCCAGAAGATGGATGCAAGACATCAAAGACCACCTGAACATGACAGTAACAGAAGCAGGAAGACTAGCTCAAGATTGACAGAAGCTTCGAAAGGCTGTGATGACTGCTACAGGATATGCTACCTGATGAGTATGAATGTTTTTAATTAACGAAGTTCATGGTGGTTGGATTATCAGAACAGCAACCTCCACATTCTTCTTCTTTCATTCTCAAACTTCTTAGAAATTATCAAGATGCAGTCTGGAGAACGGAATGTGTTGCGTCATGGTTTACAGCGTGACTGTGTTATATGCAACTTTCGGTCTGACACATCCGATTTCAGCATGACTTCTAGGTCACTTTGACCATATACGGAATGTGACAACCAACACCATCCTAAAACCTTCTTAGTCACCTCTTACAAGATATATGGAAGATAAATAGTATTGCTATTCTTTGCTCCCCTATTGACTACAAATTGGCCATAACAGACTGAGAAGTCACATGTTCAGAAAGTTGAAAATTTGTAGACAGACCTGTGCAACTGTGGACTGAGCCCAGAGACTGCAGAACACATCCTTCATGCCTGCCAAATCTACCACGAAGAGAGTGAGAAAATATGTTTATTTTCCTACTGAGACGGCAGAACTTCCAGACTTGAGGGGTTCCATGGATGACCTGAAGCGAATTACACAGTTCATTGAAGCTATTGGCGCTGTAACCTGATATCTGACTGAAGAACAAAAAGCTCCCCTTTCGGGCCCTGGAAACACACTTTCGCTTTTATGGTTAAAAGCTCTGATATAACCGAATTGGATTAACTTTGCGACTGAAAGGAGCATAATTTTACCATAAGATGAACATTTTACGCAGCCAAAAAAAAAACTTAATAAATATTATAAAATACCTTTACAACTTTTAAAACTAAAAGTTTACCTTCAGTTATTTTTAAAAAAATGTATACAAACTACAACAAAATGATATTGTTTACCAACCATGTTATCTAACAGAAAATGTATACAAACTACAACAAAATGACACATAACTTGCCTGATCAGATCCTATGTATACAAACTACAACAAAATGACACATAACTTGACTGATCAAATCCTAGTTTGTCTTTAGGCTTCTCTGGTATATACACATGAGGTGAACTGTACAGAGGAGAAACTTCTTGTAATGAAAATATTATACACTTTGTTAAAGAACATCATCAAGGAAATCATCAAGTATTGCTTACCTCCAGGATCAGCTTCTCTGCACTGTAGGAAAATCTGTAAGCGTTTGGTATGTCAGGTCTCAGATCAGTTAAATATTTACTGTCCGCACAAATTCAACTCTGATTCAATAAATACTTCACAAACACATTTCAGATCATCTAAACCATAAGTTCTCAACTTTTCTTGAGTCACAACCCCATTTTATTTAGAAGTAAAGTGACCCATGGTCAAAAACATTTTATATAAGGCTTTCAATATGGAAAAAATATTCTATATTGTTCGAAGATTGTTCAGAATATCTTCTACTTCTGCGTTGGCTCTCAAGTAACCAACACAAATTTATTTTTTCATTTCCACCATGGAGCATGAAGTATGATGTGCTACTATTTCATTTGAGGCATATATAATTCAATACAATTTAAACATAACATATTTAATGTTTAGCTTGATATTGTAACTCGTTAACATGACATATTTAATGTTTAGCTTGATATTGTAACTCGTTAACATGACATATTTAATGTTTAGCTTGATATTGTAACTCGTTAACAATTATTTCTTCATAATTTACATTTGAGTTTTTGCCAACGTATGTTAACCATGTGTGTGTGTCGCATCAGTCTATTAACCGAGAACACAGAAACTGCTCACATTTTGATGAGTTATATTTGGGTCAAAGGGCATGAACTCATGAACCACTAACCTACCATAAGTTATATTTAATATTACATAATCACCAGTGTGTTGCAGGGGAGCAAAGAATAGCAACACTGTTTACCTTCGACGCATGTCGTAAAAGGCGATCCTACACAAAAAAAGTTTGAACTACAGTTTCTTCTTCTTCAGCGTTCATTCTCAAACTCCCGCTGGATTTCTCTTGCAACAGGACAATGGTCCTACAAAATTTCCAGTTGAATTTAGTCCAGAGAATGGAAATGCGTTGTGTTGCCGTTTTATTTACGCCAATGGCCCAGCACATCCATCTTCGATGGTAACTACAGTTTAACCATTAGCAAGACGGATTAAAAAATACAAAACGTCTTCCTGCCACCGGATTCTTTTTTGACAATTTGCGTTATTGATGGTGACTGTTTTGAAAATGTGATAATTTTTTGGTTGTTAGAGATATTTAATATATGCACATATAAATAAAGAATTGAATTCTGCATATATTGGTGTAATTTCTGTACATGTGCGTTTGATACCAGACGTATGAGAAAGTGGTAAAGATGTTTTTCACAAAAAAACTTATATTTTATAACAAATAAAGCAGAAAAATTAGTAAAAAAATAACTTACTTTACTTATTGAATTGTTTGGCAACACTGTACACTAAATCACACACAAATCTGTTGTATTTATGGTCTTTCATTATCAAAATATTGCCGGGGGAACTATATAAAACATGTAGATTTGCAGTAAAATCGTTCTTTGAGCTTAGGCCTAGAGTTATTTTTGGTGCCACTTCAACATATTCGATATCAAACATCTGAAAGTCCCCACACCAACACGCCAATCTGTATATTTACTGCTGTGAAACTAAATAACCCAATAATTCATGATTCAAGCCACGATTCAATGTTATTTTATTCAAAATACAATGATACAACGGTCTATAAACCCGATTCACCATCATGGCATCGTACCGGTGTGCAGATGTGGTCAGATTAATTGGTATAAAACGTGTTACTTCTACGTAGAAATTTTCACTACGATCATGATGGGCGTAGAAATGTATCGGCTTCAATTGCATATGTTTCCCGAGTATGTGCATTGACCAATCAGGCTCTGGTATGTATATTTAACACAATATCTCATTGGATGACTTCTATCGACAACGGCAAGAGCCGCCATTTTTTGTGTTTATCGACAAGTGTTTACATAAGCATTGTGAAGGTTAAAGTCACTGTTTTTTATCACCATCCTTCTCCTCATCTTCTTCTTTTGCATTCTACCTTGGACTGCCATGTAGCATCACGTTTTTAATAACGACACTTAATGATGATGATGATGAACCAACACCCACTTACCTAAAGCTTTCACAGAATGAGCAAATAAAATGATGTCATCTCTTGGACCACTATATCCCACTGGAGGTCTATTGTAGGAAAGATTCGGTTAAAGGTAGTGATGCAGGTTGATAAGAATAGCAGAGTGCACCATAGGAACAGGAAACACCTCCAAAAATCTCCCGGTCTACAATGGATAGATAGTTACTACTACGAATGTAGTAGCCCTGAGAAAGAATACAAGAAACATTTGTGACTCACTTCTCAATAAAAGAAATGTTGGATTGTTTATCATAATCTTCTTCTTCAGCGTTCATTCTCAAACTCCCGCTGGATCTCTCTTGTAGCAGGAAAATTGCACTACTAGATTTCCAGCAGAATGTAGTCCAGAGAATGGAAATGTGTTGTGTCGCTGTTTTAATTGCACCAATGACCCGATACATCCATCTTCGGCGGAGTTTAAATAATCTGAGATGTCTCTAATCCATCCTTGTCTTTTTGGCGGCCCTTACCTCTGCTTCCAGGAACCATACCTTCCATTATTAATTGTTCCATTTTGTTATGTCTCCTTATATGGCTAAATTATATCTGATTTAGAATTACTATATGCACTACTCTCTGAATTCAGAAAATATCAAATTACAAGCTAGCCAATCTGCAAACTATGATGCTAAATATTAATTAGGAAGCAATCATTATGTCTAAACTTTGATATTGTCAGATAAGTAAGGTTCTGAATGGAAACATTGTCAGATAAAGTGAAGTTCTGAATGGAGACATTGTCAAATTTAAAAAAAAGTTCTGAATGAAAACATTGTCAGATAAAGTAAAGTTCTGAATGGAGACATTGTCCAAGGAGGAAACAACTCTTTGATGTATGTCTATTGTAAACAACAAAAACTTTGACTTTGTATACAACTAGTCTGTCAAACAGGGGAAAAAGCTTTTCAGATCGTGTTACCGGAAAGTATTCATACCCCCTCCGAGTAGATGTCTTTTTCAATAGACACTGCATTGAGCCAGAAGCTGAAGTCTCTTGGGTATGAAAGATAGATCTGAGAAACCACTCCCACTACACACAAGAATTAAGAGCAAATCGCTCACAATTCCTGGCATTATTGACAACAATAACAACAACCAGAAAATATGAAGTTGCCTCCTCCATGGAAAAAAGCTGCCTACTACCAATGTAGGATCGCTTCCGGCAGATGGTGTAAGGATACACGGTAAAATTTCTGTAGCTCACAAATGTAATATACTTTCATCCATCTTTCCAGATCCCGTTAACTTAACCTGTATGATTATATAGCATTGAAAGTACCTTTTAATACAGAGTATTATTCTTCTTCTGCTGCATTTGTTTCAAAGTTCTGCAGATTAACAGGATGTATTCTGGAGAATGGAATGCATTGTGTCGACATGGTTACAGCTTAACTGTGATATCTGTGCCTTTCGACCCGACACATGTGGCTTCTGGGTCACTTTGACCCTATTTGGGAAGGGACATACAACTCCACCTACAAAACCTTAGTCTCCTTCTCTAATAATTTGCATGGAAAGTAAACAGTAGTGCTATTCTTTGCTCTACCTACAAGCGCAGGCAACATACAGGGAGGATATATCCTCTGTTTGCTCTACCTACAAGCGCAGGCAACATACAGGGAGGATATATCCTCTGTTTGCTCTACCTACAAGCGCAGGCAACATACAGGGAGGATATATCCTCTGTTTGCTCTACCTACAAGCGCAGGCAACATACAGGGAGGATATATCCTCTGTTTGCTCTACCTACAAGCGCAGGCAACATACAGGGAGGATATATCCTCTGTTTGCTCTACCTACAAGCGCAGGCAACATACAGGGAGGATATATCCTCTGTTTGCTCTACCTACAAGCGCAGGCAACATACAGGGAGGATATATCCTCTGTTTGCTCTACCTACAAGCGCAGGCAACATACAGGGAGGATATATCCTCTGTTTGCTCTACCTACAAGCGCAGGCAACATACAGGGAGGGTATATCCTCTGTTTGCTCTACCTACAAGCGCAGGCAACATACAGGGAGGATATATCCTCTGTTTGCTCTACCTACAAGCGCAGGCAACATACAGGGAGGATATATCCTCTGTTTGCTCTACCTACAAGCGCAGGCAACATACAGGGAGGATATATCCTCTGTTTGCTCTACCTACAAGCGCAGGCAACATACAGGGAGGGTATATCCTCTGTTTGCTCTACCTACAAGCGCAGGCAACATACAGGGAGGGTATATCCTCTGTTTGCTCTACCTACAAGCGCAGGCAACATACAGGGAGGGTATATCCTCTGTTTGCTCTACCTACAAGCGCAGGCAACATACAGGGAGGGTATATCCTCTGTTTGCTCTACCTACAAGCGCAGGCAACATACAGGGAGGATATATCCTCTGTTTGCTCTACCTACAAGCGCAGGCAACATACAGGGAGGATATATCCTCTGTTTGCTCTACCTACAAGCGCAGGCAACATACAGGGAGGATATATCCTCTGTTTGCTCTACCTACAAGCGCAGGCAACATACAGGGAGGATATATCCTCTGTTTGCTCTACCTACAAGCGCAGGCAACATACAGGGAGGATATATCCTCTGTTTGCTCTACCTACAAGCGCAGGCAACATACAGGGAGGATATATCCTCTGGTTGCTCTACCTACAAGCGCAGGCAACATACAGGGAGGGTATATCCTCTGTTTGCTCTACCTACAAGCGCAGGCAACATACAGGGAGGATATATCCTCTGTTTGCTCTACCTACAAGCGCAGGCAACATACAGGGAGGATATATCCTCTGTTTGCTCTACCTACAAGCGCAGGCAACATACAGGGAGGATATATCCTGTTTGCTCTACCTACAAGCGCAGGCAACATACAGGGAGGATATATCCTCTGTTTGCTCTACCTACAAGCGCAGGCAACATACAGGGAGGATATATCCTCTGGTTGCTCTACCTACAAGCGCAGGCAACATACAGGGAGGGTATATCCTCTGTTTGCTCTACCTACAAGCGCAGGCAACATACAGGGAGGATATATCCTCTGTTTGCTCTACCTACAAGCGCAGGCAACATACAGGGAGGATATATCCTCTGGTTGCAAACCATATCACTTCTAGTTTCTCCAATCACATTTCTCAAGTTTCTGATTCTTCTGTATTCTTTCTCAAATTCCTGCTGGTTACCAGGATATAGACCAGAGAATGGAATATGTTGCTTACAGCTTGGGTGCAATATCTGTGCCTTTCAGCTTGACATATCCAACTTCAGCATGGCATGGAACTTTGGCCTTCAACCAACCTTCTCAGTCGCCTTCTACAAACATGTAACGTATAGAGGTCACTGCTTTGCAATTCTTTGCTCCCTTTTTAGGTCCTGCAGCATAAGTACAGGCTCAGGCATTTCATTTCTAGGCTTGGATCTTCCTGTTACTTGTTGGAGTTCATTGCTGTAGACACTTGATAACTAACTTGACATTATCCACTCCAACAATAGTCCTCTTTGTTTTGGAACTCTAAACAATGGACTGTATGTTTGCTATCTCCAGGAATTGCGAGCAACTTATTTTTGGACTGAGAGTCTGTTACCGTAACTGTGCTAGTTAACAGGATTCTATAAGATTGTTGGTTGGTGGTCCAGCGGTCCATGGGCTCATGCCCTTTGACCCAATGCTATTGTGTGATATATGTATGTGTTTGTCAGCTGTTTTTTTGTTCCATATAATGTGTTCCATTTATCTGATCCTGGAGGGAGAAGCATTTTCCTGATGTCATCCAGCGCTTGACATTCAAAAAGGTGGTGGTCAACAGTTTCATAGAGATGAATGCACAGCCGGCACCCTGGAGTGTGTTGTGGTTGTATTCTGCTCAGGTGATTGTTAAGCTGTACATGTGTGCGCAGTCGGAAGATTATACTCTGGTCTTTCCTTCCCAGGAGGTTGATGTTGTCCTTAGCATTTGGGCTGGTCATATATTTATAGAGGTTCTATAAGATGATTAAGAGAAACACTGAGGTTTACCTTTTCAGACATTCCTCCCCAGAAATTGGAATAGTAGCCCTCAACAGAAGCATTTAGCATAGGACCAATTACCAATCTTGCAACAGCAAAAAAACATTGAGAATTAAAAGAGATTACCAATATTAAATAAAACAAAACACATCAAAAATGTTAACACTTAAACACATCTGTAACAGGACATAATATATATATATATATATTTTTTTTTTCAAGATATCAACACTCTAATAATTCAAGATATTACCCACACTAACAAATATAAAACAGGAATATGATATGTATTCTTCTTCTGCATTTGTTCTTAAGCTCTTGCAGATTAGTAGGATGTAGTCCGGAGAATGGAATGTGTTGTGCTAGGGTTTACAGCTTAGCTGTGATTATCTATGCCTTTCTGCCTGATACAACAACTTTAGCATGGTTTCTGGGCTGTTTTTTTACAGCTGAGCTGTGATTATCTGCGGCATTCAGTCTGACACATTGAACTTCAGCAAGGATTCTGAGTGATTTAAATTGGATAGAACAGCCAATTTCACCACAAAATACCTTAGTTGCTTCTTATGACATGCATGGCCTATTAATTAAGGACATAACTCTAACTGAATTTCAAAGTGGATGTCGTCCATGTGTTGCCTGGGCCAGAGAGGGGAGCAAATAGCAACACTGTTTACCTTCCACGAATGTTGTAAAAGGCGAGTAAGGAGGTTATGGGATGGAGTTGGCTGTCCCATCCCATATAGGGTCAGTCACTCAAAGCCATGCTGAAGTCAGTTGTTTCAGGCTGAAAGGCGCAGATATCGCAGCAATACTGTAAACCATGATACAACGCATTGCGTTCTCCAGACTACATCCTGCTTATCTACAGGAGTTTGAGAATGAATGCAGAAGAAGAAGACAAAAAGTGGATGAAACAAATAGTCATAATCACTTGTGATGGACAAACAATAACAACAACAATGACATGCATGGAAGGTAAACAGTGTTGCTATTCTTTGCTACCCTTTCGGATCCTACCACATATGTATTCAAGAAGTTAACACTCTAACAAATATAAAACTGGACTGACATCATAAGTCATCGCTGTCTTATAAAAGATATTGTCACAAGTGGATAATAATAATAATAACAGTTGTGTACCCATAACATTTTCATCTGGCATGCTGAAGGTCTTACCAGCGGACCATCAGACCAACCAGAATGCAACAGTAAATACCTAGTAGATGACGTGCAAATATAGTGATGCTTTCCTTTCGTGGAAGCCTCGCGTCACTTCAACTATGCAGCTATATGTTCATTCCCTCTCAGTAAAAGGCTTCTTCAAAATCATTGCAAACCACAGAGAGTTGCAGCCTTAGTGTGTGTGAAATAAAGCTCTGGAGAAACCCCTCGACTGCACAAAAGAAGAATTCTATTTCTCAAAATTCCTAGTGATTCAAACAAACGTAACGCTTTCTTAATATCCAAAATCATACCAGCTGTTCAAATAATAATAATAACAAATACATTACACATCAACATCTCAGGCAAAGAATATTTCAATCAATTTTGTTTGGGTTATTCATTATCAAACTCCAAACTGAAGTATGTATTTGATGCTTTGGATTCTTGACATTTATCTGTGTACGAGATCCTTAGTCAGTAGTGGTGACCCAATAGTCTGCAGCGGCCTGTTCTAACATGAAACTGTCCAGCAGGATGTAGTTCAGACAAGGGAAATGCATTTTGTCATCGTTTTATTTGCATCAATGGCCCAACACATGCAATTTCAGCTGTAAAGTTTCATTAAATGTACAAGAGCATACAACACACTTACTTTTTCTGCCCCATAAGAATTTGAAGAGTTCTATTATTTTCTAGTGTCACATCAGCATTGATCATCTATCAAAAAGATAAAAACCTGCATTATCTAGTTGCATGTGGACAATATTTTTTTTAATCAGTAAAAATCATTTTGCATTCAATACAACGAAGTATATACACTCTACCGCCGAAGACAGTAGAACACCTCCGTAATGACTGTCCTTACATTTCAACTGACAGGAAAAAACTTGTACAGACACTGTTAACAGTCTGAAACTCACTGTATGGATCACTAAGTCAACTTTAGAAGACCTGCACTTTTTTTTAAAGAATGGCTTCACGCTGCCAAGACAAGAGTAGAACTACTCAGTCTATCTATCTATCTATAAGCTGTATCCCTTGTTTGTCTTGAAGTGTCAGGGGTAGAAGAGTTCTCTGGAGATGGCCTTCTTGTGTGCTGTTTGTAAGCTTGTTCCTGTGGCTTCTTTGATTTCTGTGATCAATCTTTTACATGGTCTGCCTCTGGCTTTATAGCTTGTCTATGTGAAATGGCCATCTGTGGCATGCTGTCTGTTGGTAGTCTGGAAGCGTGTGAAAACCACTTGATTTGTTGTCTTTTGATGTGTTCCAATACTGGTATTGTTTTGGTTATCTGTCTGATGTTATCATTTCTAATTATCTCTCTTAATCTTACTCCAGCAACAGAGATGTGGTTCTATAGAAGAATGCTGAGAATACCATCAATCAAATCAATCAAAAAACCCATAACCCTTCAGGGTCGTAGGGGTACCACATTGGATGCTTCAGCACACAGAGTCCTCCAGCGAATTCTATCCTCAGCGATGCGGATGAGTGTGGAAATTTCTAGCCCTGTCCATTCCTTGATGTTGTCTGTCCATGTCTTTATTCATACCATGGACTGCCAGAAAAACTAATGTAGAGGTGTTGAAAGAGTCAAATGCGCAACAGACCTTAATCAATAATATAAGAAAAAGACAATCTTCATTTTTTGGCCACTTCATAAGACAGGGAGGTTTGGAGAACATAGTCACAACAGGCAAGATTGAAAGCAACAGAGACAGAAGGTGACAAAGTGAGAAAATAGTTGACAGTTTGATAACCTGGCACAGCAGGCAAACAATAACGATCTTGATACATAATACTATAGACAGAGAGCTGTGGACAGCCATGATCGCCTACACCAGTCAGCATGGCACATGATGATGATGATGACGAATGACACTCCGAGTATTCTTCGTAGACGTGTCATTTCTGCTGTCACTATTTTACTTTTGTCTTGTGCTGTCATTGTCCAGGTTTGGCACTGGTAGCACAGTGATGGGATAATAATAGTCTTGTATAATGCAACTATTCAGTAGTTTTTGGATATCGAAAACAACAACGGCAGAAGACGGTTGTGTCTGGCTAATGCTTCAAATAGAGCAGCAACACACTGCATTGTTATTCCCTGGGCTACATCCTGTTGGAAATTTAGTAGGACCAATGTCCTGCTACAAGAGACATTCTGCGGGAGTTTGAGAATGAACGACAGAGAAGATGAAATATATACTTGAATAGTGAGTGGTGTGTTCATTGTAGTCCTTTGTGCCCTTCTGTCAATCATGTTACAGCAGTAGCAGCTTCATCTTCTTCTGCATTAATTCTGCAGTTCTGCTAGTTAGCTTGATGTTGTTCAAATAATGGGATGTGTTTTGTCATGTTTTACAGTCAATATAAGGTACTACTGCAGTGAAATGGAACAACAATAGTACTTATGTAGAACACAGGTTTTTGAAAGTTTCACTTGAACATGATGGACTATCACTAAAACTAAGGGGTTACGTATTTACACCTTTCAGCCTAACACATCCGACTTCAGCATGACTTTCAGCAGTCAATAAACTGAATTTGTTGTTTTATTTGCAGCACACCTGCGTGATATTACAATTGTCTTTTCAATTGCTGGAGAACTGCCCAGTCCGTATTCTTCCATGGTGTGAAATTAAATAATCATCAAGTGGATGCTTAAAAAACATGTAACTAGATGTAATGTAATAGAAGTAATGTATTAGAAGTAATGTAACTAGAAGTAATGTATAAGAAGTAATGTAACTAAAAGTAATGTAACTAGAAGTAATGTATAAGAAGTAATATAACTAGAAGTAATGTATTTGAAGCAATGTAACTAGAAATAATGTAACTAGAAATAATGTATAAAAAGTAATGTAACTAGAAGTAATGTAACTAGAAATAATGTATTTGAAGTAATGTAACTAGAAGTAATGTAACTAGAAGTAATGTATTAGAAGTAATGGCCTGAGCTTCTAGTTCAGGGTGCAAAAAACAGTGCCATTGTCACCTGCCAAGCATATCGTAAGAGGCAACTAAGGAGGCTTTGGGATGAAGTTTGCTGTCCCATCCTAGGATGATCAAAGTGACCTAGAAGCCTTGCTGACATTAGATGTGTCCTTCCAAAAAGCATAGACATCACAGCAAAGCTGTAAACCATGACACATTGAATTCTGTTTTCAGGACTACATCCTGCTAATCTACAGGAGTTTGAGAACAAATGCAGAAGGTGAAGTCACACAATCCGACAATTAATGTGACATATACTAGAAAATGTTCTTTCAAAATCGGTTACATTTATTAAGAATTTATTTTTCTATTCAGCTCATTGTGATGTTTTTTACTACTAATTTCTTTTCAGCTCATTATGATGTTTTTTACTACTAATTTATTTTTCTATTCACCTCATTGTGATGTTTCTTACTACAAGTTAATGTTAAATACTAAACAGTAAAAATTAACTCACAAACAGATAGTCAGCCCAAATATTCCGAGCATGTTCTAGAGCCTTTTCCCTCAGACCAATCACATTTGCAAACCGTTTTTCTGTCCAATCACACGGAGATTCTTCATATCCTAAAGATGAACCAATAAAATACAATTGAACAACTGATTATAGTTGTGCTTTTTCAATTTTCAATTTGAAAAGAAACAATTATTTTATGACCCAAAAAAAGGAGTTAAGAGCAGTTTACACGTTTTTTAAGTTTGTCCTAAGATGAGAGACACCTGTTGTAAGCTTGTCCTAAGACCAGAGACACCTGTTGTAAGCTTGTCCTAAGACCAGAGACACCTGTTGTAAGCTTGTCCTAAGACCAGAGACACCTGTTGTATGCTTGTCCTAATACCAGAGACACCTGTTGTAAGCTTGTAATAAGACCAGAGACACCTGTTGTAGGCTTGTCCTAAGACCAGAGACACCTGTTGTAAGCTTTTCCTAAGACCAGAGACACCTGTTGTAAGCTTGTCCTAAGTCGAAAGATGGTGGTCTGTTGTTACCTATGAAGTTGGTGAATGGGATCTTCTTCTTCATCGTTCATTCTCAAACTCCCGCTGGATATCTCTTGTAACAGGACAATGGTCTTACTAGATTTCCAGCAGGATGTAGTCCAAAGAATGGAAATGCGTTGTGTCGCCGTTTTATTGCGCCAATGTCTTCGGCGGAAGTTTCTGATCAATATTCATATCTTTCTTCCACTGTGATGTTTAATGGCTGTGGATTAGTTGTTGTGTTCATTCTCAAATTTCAGCTTGCTAGTAGGATGTTCTAAGTTTCAGGAGTTTGAACATGATGATGAGTTTACTGATTTTTAGCAGCCATCGTCAAATACAAGAATCTGCAAGAGTTTTGTAACTATTGAGTGGTGTCATAAAGTTCAAGAATCTGCAAGAGTTTTGTAACTATTGAGTGGTGTCATAAAGTTCAAGAATCTGCAAGAGTTTTATTTTGTAACTATTGAGTGGTGTCATAAAGTTCAAGAATCTGCAAGAGTTTTGTTTTGTAACTATTGAGTGGTGTCATAAAGTTCAAGAATCTGCAAGAGTTTTGTAACTATTGAGTGGTGTCATAAAGTTCAAGAATCTGCAAGAGTTTTGTAACTATTGAGTGGTGTCATAAAGTTCAAGAATCTGCAAGAGTTTTGTTTTGTAACTATTGAGTGGTGTCATAAAGTTCAAGAATCTGCAAGAGTTTTGTTTTGTAACTATTGAGTGGTGTCATAAAGTTCAAGAATCTGCAAGAGTTTTGTAACTATTGAGTGGTGTCATAAAGTTCAAGAATCTGCAAGAGTTTTGTTTTGTAACTATTGAGTGGTGTCATAAAGTTCAAGAATCTGCAAGAGTTTTGTTTTGTAACTATTGAGTGGTGTCATAAAGTTCAAGAATCTGCAAGAGTTTTGTTTTGTAACTATTGAGTGGTGTCATAAAGTTCAAGAATCTGCAAGAGTTTTGTTTTGTAACTATTGAGTGGTGTCATAAAGTTCAAGAATCTGCAAGAGTTTTGTTTTGTAACTATTGAGTTGTGTCATAAAGTTCAAGAATCTGCAAGAGTTTTGTTTTGTAACTATTGAGTGGTGTCATAAAGTTCAAGAATCTGCAAGAGTTTTGTTTTGTAACTATTGAGTGGTGTCATAAAGTTCAAGAATCTGCAAGAGTTGGGATGGGACAATGTGAAAGTCATTGATTGTATGCACCAGCTGGTATTAAATTAGACAAATAAACTCACAAATTATTTCCTTTAATTTTTACGTCTATTAAATCTAATTTTTACAAAATACTTTTACCTTTATTTTTGTGGTCAGTTTAACATCAACATGGTGGTATAAATAAGACACAGCCGACAGCCATTCTGTCAACATTGCAGTTGAATTATCTACGTTGTGATCACTTCGAATCCTAGGAGATGAATAATGAAAAATTGCAATGACAAAGAGAAGGTTTCCACTAAAATAATTGTATTTGTTTTCAAAGGTATCAAATAAATCGGCAACACAACACGTATCTGTTCTCTGGACGTTAAAAAAATATGTTTCTCTTCTTTTGCGTTCATCTCAAACTCCTGATTGTCAGTAGGATATAGCTCAGAGAAAAGAATGTATTGTATCACAATTTACAGCATTGCTGTGATATCTAGTCTGTGCTTTTCTGCCTGACACATCCGACTTCACAACGAATTGCACAGGGCAATAGGGCAATGGATCGAGCTGATGTTTTGAACTCCATAAAACCCGCAGAAGATGGGCCATTGGTGCAAATAAAATGGCGACACAGCACATATCCATTCTCTGAACTACATCCTGCTGGAAATCTAGTAGGACCATGCTCCTGCTACAAGAGAGATACAGCGGGAGTTTGAGAATGAACGATGAAGAAGAAGAACTCCATAAGAAATATAGCACACAAGAGTGTGGATAATGATTTCTTTTCAATGTCCAGGATTAAAGATGAGGGTTTGAAATGTGGTGTTGCTAAAAGTGAATATTTTAGAGGGCGTAGAAGAATGATGGTCAACCAAAAGAGGACCGGTACTGAGAGCAGAAGTCTCGAACTCTTACAACATGAATGGCAAATAACAGTGTCTTTGCTCCCCTTTCCAGCCCCAGCAACACATGGGTTGTTAATGGAGTTTTACTTTAATCTTCAGATAACGATTGCTGTATGTCTGGCATTGTATCTTATGGGCAAGTTTACCAGATGACTTTTTAACTCAACTCGCTATGGCTGTCCCTCAACTTTTGTGGCTTACAACTTGATGGCAATATTTACATCTTCCTGTCCGACTTCAGAATGACACTTTTCATGATTTAGTCACCCTCATTCAATGATACTTATACATAATACTTTTTTTGGTATCTTCTTCTTCTTCAGCGTACATTCTCAAACTCCCGCTGAATTCTTTTGTAGTAGGACATGGCCTTCTAGATTTCTAGCAGAATGTAGTCCAGAGAATGGAAATGCGTTGTGTCGCAATTTTATTTGCGCCAATGGCCCGAGACATCCGTCTTTGTCTGCTTTTTGGTATAATAAGCTTCAGTGGTTATTATGAGCATATGCCAAATATCTATCTATTGTTATTTTCACTTATGCAGTTAAGAGTCGATGGGAGGAAGTTGAAGTTACCTGTCTTTGGCCATTAGCTTCACATTGTCCATCGTCAGCCCGATTTTCATGGCTTCTTTGATTGTCTCCATCATTTAATTCAACAAATGGGATTTGAACCCGATCCACTCAGATGGCCCCCACATACTTCACAACTTGAGCCAATATGCTTTCCATTTTCGACCACACCATATCTCTAAAAATGATGCGATTTCAGTCAAGGCTTCAAACGTATATTCTCATGCTACTACGAATATGGACCAGTCAATTGACACACAGACAACAACAACACACGCACTGTACAGGTATATAAATTCCTCAAGAACCACATAGGCCTACATTAAACATTAGTAATATGTTTTTTGGCACATTAAGAGCTTTATGCCAAAAAAAGGTACTACCAAGACCAATTAAATAATAACCATCGAAGATGGATGTGTCGGCCATCGGCGCAAATATCCATTCTCAGGACTACATCCTGCTGGAAATCTAGTAGGACCATGGTCCTGTTACAAAGGAGTTCCAGCAGGAGTTTGAGAATGAATGATGAAGAAGAAGAATAAGACCTATAACCCATTAGGGTTGCGTAGTGGCACACTGGATACATCAGCACAAAAAAGCTCTCCAAACAACTCTATCCTCAGCCGTTTGGAGGAGTGTAGAAAAATCACGCCTAGACCATTCCTTGATGTTTCAATACAGAATTTTCTGTCCTCTTCTCCATCCACCCTCGACTGCTCCTTGCACAATAATTTTATAAAGAGAGTCATATCTCATTATATGTCTAAACCAAATAAGTTTACGTTATTTCACCGCTGCCAAAAGTGGTTATTGATATGACCACAAGTTTTTTTAATTTCCAGCCTGTTAAATAGTCCCTATATGCCTATTTGTCGTATGTTCTGGCTAATTCTTACAGATGTCTATAGCACTTCTTTTCAAAAGCCAGAGTCCTTCTTTCAGTGTCTGCATTGAGTGTCCAATTTTCACATAAAAAAGACAAATTTAAGCCTACTTGTAAACATAAATACCACATAGACACATAAACAATGATGCCCCAGATGTACATGGGTAAATTACTAATATAATAATTAAAAAGCATCTAGATTTATGGAGAAAGATCATGATCAATCATAACAGCCAACAGTATTTTGGCATTGTGACATCTCGCTTCGTTCATATAACATTATATCAATACATTCATTTCAAGCCCTGTCATCCTCTCCCTTTTTTAAACAAGCAATCATGTAAAATGTATGAAATAATCTTACCACAACCCTATGCGGCGTTTTGGATAGTCCAACTTTTCAATTAGTCAAAGAACCAATGCAAAGAATGAGCTTTATTTCGAACTAAAGTTGCAATTACCACTGTAGGTAGAAGCTGTGGGGCGTCATCATTCAACTCTGCTCTAGCGAATATAGATTTTCCTATACCAATAAACTCCACATTACCTACAACAAACAAAAATAACAAGCACAAATATAGGTATTTCAAGTTTGGCCAACGTATACTGTATACTGAGCGTCGCCATCTTGATTATATTAAAAAACTCAACCATACATTTGATATGGCTTAGTCTGCACGTGAATGCTCTCTGGGCGGAGGATTGGCGTAAAGCTATTGAGAAGATAATATGCTTATTGTTGCGTTGGTGAAACCCCTGTGTGCTGTCGTGGACCGAAAGGAGGTTCAAATAAGTAAAGTGTCGCTGTAACATGTCATGCATGTCGTAAGAGGCGACTAAGAGGGTTTTGGAGAAAGTCTGTAGAGAGCTTGTGCTCCAACCCACACCCTCATAAGAAAATTCAATATTTAGTACAATGGACAGACAAAAGATAGGATCCTCCTCCTTTCTAGTTGTTCTTTATAAAAACCTTCAAAAGTTCCACAAAACTAAGTGATTATCTTTTTTATGTATTACCCCCCCCCCTCCCAATTTCTCATCGGTCGTGTATGCAAGCCGCATCGCCCAAGACAGAGAGGAATTCAGAGAGTTCATTGGGAAGACAACGTTCTGGAAAATATACATCACATGACAATAACTTCAGATGGTAAATGCAAGACCGAAATTATAAGCAGAATAGGACAAGCAAAAGCAGCATTCCATAAAATTGCATTATTGGAGGACGGGTAATGTTTCATTCTCATTCATTAGTCAAAGTAACCAAAAAAATTCTGACGTCGGATGTTTCAGGTCGAATGGTGCATAAGTTGCAGCCTAGCTGTAAAGCATGATACAATACATAGTGCAAAGAGTGCCACATTGCTATCATGCAGACCCAGGGTGAGCAGAAACCAAGATTCTAAAAGTACCCTCTCGTGGTGCACCCTGGGAACAGAAGCACAGCGGCTTATGCTGTGTTCCTTGCCAACACTTTTATATTTCATGTCCGTGAATGTGAAGGTTGAAGATAAAATAATAACTATGGGGGGGGGGGGGAGACAAGCAATATCTCTGACAACTCTGCGCCACGCGCATCGACAATGTCGACCCATGGTGACGCAAGTCACTCTAGCTCTGTCAGCCGAAATGAAGATATATTGTGGAGCGGCCAGTATCAGTGTCCCGAGATAGGTAGATGTCATTACGAATATCGAAAATCGTGCGCAAGTCTCAAGGGAAGTAAGACTGGCATACTATAATGAGAGGGCAGCACATCGCTAGAGGGCAGCGCCACGTGAAGATGTGTCATGTGACGTATTCCTTCCAGAACGTTGTCTTCCCAATGAACTCTCTGAACCTCTCTCTGTCTTGGGCGATGTGGCTTGCATTTTCTAGCGATGTATTCATGTTATCTTTACTGTCATCAGTCAATCGTCTTCTTGATCTGCCCTTTCTCCTCATTCCAGGTACTCTTTCCTCCATTATTTGTCTTTCTAAACAGTTGTGTCTCTTTATATGACCAAACACTAATAGTCAATAAATCAAGTCATGAATATGGGCTGGATATAAATATCCAAAAAACAAAAACCATGATAATCAGCAAAGACACAGAAGAACAAGAGTTAAACATAAACATACATGGAGAGAAACTACAACAAGTAAAACAGTATCAATATCTTGGAAACATAGTCACAAATGATGGCAGATGTGAAACAAAAGTTAAAAGGAGAATAGGAATGGCTAAAAGTATCTTCAATTACATGAGGAAAATATTAACATCTAAACAAATTACAAACAAGTTAAAAATGAGAATTATAAAATGCTACATCTATTCCATATTAATGTATGGCTCAGAAACATGGACACTAAATAAACAATTAGAAGATAGAATTGATGCCTTTGAGATGTGGGTATATAGAAGAATAGGGAGAACATCATGGAAAGAGAAGAAAACAAATAAAGAGGTACTAAATACACTTAATATGAAGAAAGAATTACTAAGAGAAATAAAGATCAGGTAAATAAAATATTTTGGTCACATTAAAAGACATAACACCTTATTGAAGATCTTACTTGAGGGTAAAGTCAAAGGGAGGTGAGCAAGAGGTAGGCAGAGATACAAATGGGAGAGTAACATCACACGATGGACAAGTTACAGTCTAGCAGAATGCACCACCAAGACAAGAGACAGGAGATGTTGGAGATCCGTTGCAGCCAATCTTCGTTGCGGAGACGGCACTTAATGATGATGATATGACCAAAAAGGCGTAGTTTTCTTTTTGTTATTGTGTTTAGTAACCAACACTCTGGAATCTTCAACGTGTTTATAATATCTGAGTCTCTAATTGTTTCCTTCCATGATATTCTAAATATCTTTCTGTAGCATTTCAGCTCGAAAGCGTTGATCTTCTTTGCCGCTGTTTTACTTACACAGACGTGAAGATAGAATAGAGAAAACGCTACATGGAAATCGGAACTAAAGCACTGTTCAACTCGAGACAAGCCTCTAGTCAACGTTGATTTAAAATATATGTAAAGACACAGACTTAGACGAGGGGTTCATAATATTGGTGAATGACACCTCGGCTAAGATGGCGAAGGAACTCGGGCCCAACTCTACTGTCGCGTTTTTCCTAAACCGGAATCTCATGGGGTTTATTGCTCACAAAGAGAAAGAGAGGCGGAAGATAATAACCTGCTCTGCTCTGTTGAGATAGTGGTAATTGTCTTTTGGGAGGTCGACTTTCCTGATGGCTTTGATGAGGGTCTTCTTTTCTTGGTAAGTGATTTCTTGGTCTTTTTGTTCCTGTGTTGCTCCATCCTTTGCCAGTCTTTGCCATGCCTGGAGAAGAAGCCGCAGATGCCGGTTTAAGCTACAGAAATGAACTTTGGTTGGAAATATGCGCTTCCATGGACAGAGTGAATCAGGAGAGTTCAACAAGAATTGCACAAATGCATGAGGTTGCTGACAAGTTTGGCTTTCTTTCTCCAAAGCAACTATTAGACGATCGAGTCGACATTGATCTTCACAACGCTCCTTTATGATGACATCGACAAGAATAAATTTTTACTCGAGAGAAAGCGACTAATGAATTTTGTCGCAGCACCTTCGCTCTTGAACTTAAAGGACCAAGGGCCTATGGAATTACTTGTCTTTATTCACAAACATCAGCTTTCCCATTCAGTGCCCAATATTGTCTTTTACTGTGTATGTTCCTAACTCAAGGAGTTAGTATAGCTACACGTGAAAGAAGTTTCTCCAAACTCAAATTAATCAAAAACTATCGCAGGTCAACTATGAACAACTTGAGATTAAACAACCTCGCAATTATGTCAATCGAACATTAGCTGGTCAATGATGTGAGCTTCGACACAGTCATTAATAACTTCGCTAGTCAAAAAGCTCGCATAGTGAATTTGTAATTTTAAATTTATTTTAAATTTATTATTTTAAATAAATTTGTTAAATGTGGATAAAATCGATAATATTAATAAACTTATAAAATTTTACTCGGAATTTTTAAAATCAATTTCAGGCAGGTGGAGGCGGGGGGGGGGGGGGTTCAAAATATTCATCGCACCGGGCTGCAATTACCCTATGCACGCCGCTGTCCAGAGGTGAGAAAAAGTAAATTTTTTGAAAGTCACGAAGATCCCACAATCAACATCTGACCGGGACTCTGAGTCTACATACACTGGGATGTCTGCTGGAGCGGAGGGCGGAGCACTTATGGGATGCCCCGCCAGCTGTGAAGCCAGTTTCTAATCAAGAATCAAGAACTAAAATCGACTGGTTCGCAGAAATGCAAAGACTTGTCCGGGTCATAGATTTCAGGGTTCTAAACCACGTATGGACAGAAATAAATCCGGGTCGTGATTCTCCGTCTGACGCCTACTCCAGTCGAACCAGATGTAAATGGGTACCTGAAGCTTGAGTGAGGGAAGGTCGACACAGCAAGGAAGAGAACTGTCCACCCCATCTAATAGTTGTAGTGGTCTAGTACATGAAGAGTGATCTTCATCTCTAACTGGAGTGAGGTTGCTGCCATGGGACCTACCTTTACCTTTTACATATGTTTATCTGCACACGTCATTACATGAATATACTGCCCTGATTATGCTGGGGGTCAGAGGAAACGAGAGAGCCGACTTATTGGCAGGCAATGCGGCGATAGACAGCACAATGCTGAGAAGAGATAAAGCAGACTTGATCAAGGCAGTAATAAATTCATTTCAAGATGAAGATAGCGCCAACGAGGCTGAGAACGCACATACAGAGAATATCAGAAATGGGAGTATCTAGAGGTGACGGAAGGAAAAGTAAATTTTTTGGAAGGCCCCTAAGATCACGCAATCAACACCTGGCCGGGACTCTGAGTCTACATACACTGCTGGAACGGAGAGCGTAGCACTTATGGCAATGCCCCACGTGCTGTTAATCTAGTTTCTAATCAAGAAGCATCTGCACACGTACATTATTTACCTGTGTATATAATATAGTGATTTCATGTTCCTGATCAAAGACGAAATGGGATAATGGTTAGGCCTATACTAGATTATCTTGGAGGTCATTGTGGCTGAATTATCAGAACCGCGACCTCCACTATTTAAGTTGGTTAGAAGCTCTGATATAATCAAATTGGACTAACGTCCGCGGTTGAAATGAACGTACCTCACCTTAAACAAACACATTTTACTTCATAGATGGAAGTGGGATGCACAAAAAAGTGATAACATATTCAGTATGTACTCATAAACCGAACATTTTTTTGGCTGTAGGGATTTTCTAGGCAATATAAATACGTTTAGCAGTTTATCATTGCTTTCTGAACGGTCCTGATGCACAATAGCATGTGTCGGAATTCCAACCTTGGGTCGTCACAGCTCTGTACCATGTAGTTAGTAGTTTGTTCCTTTCGTGCCATAGGTGGCATATATGACAGATGTTTTGATTCTTTATGCATTGCGGTGTGCTGCTTGTACTTTTAGTTCTTGTATGGACTTGCAGCCTATTATTTCTCATTTTTTAAGTATGTGCTTTTTAGGGTTACTTTGGATCTTCCCCTTTTACTTTTCCCCTAAGGTTTCCACATAAGTTCTTGCTGATGCAGTCTGTTTTATAGAGTCTAAGAACGTGTGCCATGTATTTCTATCTGCGTTTTCTTAAAACATTTAATTGCCGAGGCCCGAAAGGGGAGTAAAGACTAGCTGTAAACCATGGCACAACGCATTCCGCTCTCCGGACTGCATCCTGCTAATCTGCAGGAGTTTGAGAACGCACGCAGAAGAAGAAGAAAACATTTGAAACATATTCTTGGCGTGTTTTATTTATTTGTAACGAAATCGCTCCATTTTATGTTCAACAATTTTCGGAGACTTGTTTTCAAAGCTGTTTATTTTTTGGTCCGTTGCCCATGTTGGTTTAGAGCTTTCAGAACCAAAAGTCAATGATGACAGGAGTTGAATAGTTTTAACTTAGTGTTTCGCCCTATGTCTTTTTTATTTCCAGATGCTCGTTAGTTTAGTTAATGTGGTTGCCGCGACTGCTGTCATCATCATCATCATCAGGTGCCATGCCGGCTAGCGTAGGCGGTCATGGCTCTCCACAGCTCTCTGTCCACATTATTATGTATCAAGGTCGTTGTTGTTTCCTTGCCGTGCCAGGCTGTCAAACTGTCTAATATTTTCTCACGTTGTCGCCCTGTCTGTTGCCTTCAATTCTGCCGGTTGTGACTATGTTCTCTTAACCTGCCTGTCTCATGAAGTGGCCAAAAAAAGAAGATTGCCTTTTTCTTATATTGTTGATTAAGGTCCGTTTCGCATTTGACTCTTTCAACACCTCTACATTAGCTTTTCTGGCAGTCCATGGTATTCTCAGCATTCTTCTGTAGAACCACATCTCTGTTGCCTCTAATTTCCCACTTTCCAGTTTGTTTATTGTCCAAGACTCACACCCATATGTTAGTATGGGGGTTATATAGCGACTTCTGTGCGTGTGTTTATTTCTGTACCACTGGAAGTGGGAAAATGTTATTAAATTATTTATAACGCGAAATGATTTATATGCATTTCCCCCGATCATTTTATAAGATGGCAGCTCCCATAGAGCAATTGACATTGCGGCAACATATGTGAAAGAGAGTTTATAAAAATTACAATCTTAATCTTACTAGTTTGAACCTCAGCTTCAAACATTGGTACGATAAATTCATACAAAATTTAAGAGAGACAGGTTATGCAAATTCATAGATCATTAGACGAGGACTATCTAAGTTGCGAGATCATGCAATGCCCGACCGCCAGTCACTAGGCTTGACTTGACTAAGTCTCAAGTTCTCAACTGTCAACATATCTGCAATAATAATAATAAAACAACCACAACTTGAACAAGTCAAAGGAATATTAATAGAGCAACATACACAACAAGTGATATCATGGTATGTATTGAAAAAATAGTAAAAATTGAGTTGATCGTAAATTTCTCGATTGGGTGTTGAGTGTTGCGGGGAGTGTTGACGGTTGTTACTGTAAGTAGTGTATGATGTATAGTATAGTGTATGACTTGTAAGTGTACGTACTGTACAGTGTACACTGCGCTATAAATTAATTATAAATAACAGACTGCAGCCACTGTTTATATTTTTTAACTATCTGACAACATGGATTTCCGTGTAACACCAATGAATGAAATGGCTGCAGTGACGTCACATCCCAACAATCACTGAGTTCAACTCTAGACACAGACGAAATTATGCCGATAATGTTTGTTTTCCAATTTACATCAAAAAAATTTTCCTATGATTTGTACTGCACGCTCATTATTTCTGCATGCTACACACTGAGAGATGTGCATGCACACATTCAAAATATTATTTTGGCACATCTTTCGTTTCTATGGTCACAGTGAAATTTGACCTAGTTTTGAGGTATTTCCTAACATGGTAAGAATGATGATCCCGGCAGAATGACAATCTTGTACCATAGCTTATGGTAAAGGGGGGGGGGGGTTAAAAGGATTAGAATTAGTTTATATATATTTTTAGGAGGGGGAAGAAGGGTTAGAATTAATAATTAATTCTCTAAGAATTATCGTGTACGGGTGAATCAACATCATTTATAGCACAATGGCATACAATCGCTTGGTGGTTGGCTGGGTGTGACGTCACTGCACACGTTGCGGTGATTGGTTTTCTCGCGGAACTCCGTGATGTGTCTGCTGAAACATAAAAACAGTGTGCTATTTATAGCGCAGTGACCATAGATAAGAACAATTTACCATTATTTCTAATCCTTACATATTCCAAGTACTTAACCGTAACTTCCTTAAGCTTGCCAAATCACACAGCAAAGGTTAGGGAATACCTCGAAACCAGAGCAAAATCACAGTGTATACCTGAACAAGATTTTATGAACCTGAACCTGTTATGCTTGCTCCATTTCTGATTTATGCAATGCCTGTTTCTTGCTGGAGTCAAAAAAGGAAATACATAATATCAACATAGTGACCTTCTTCTTCTGTGTTCGTTCTCAAACTCCTGCATATTAACAGGATGTAGTCCAGAGAACGGAATGCGTTGTGTCATGGTTTACAGCATTGCTGCGATATCTGCGCCTTTCAGCCTGATACGACTTCAGCATGGCTTTGGATCACTGACCCTATATGGGATGGGACAGCCAACTCCATCCCATAACCTCCTTAGTCGCCTCTTACGACATGCATGGAAGGTAAACAGTGTTGCTATTCTTTGCTCCCCTTTCGGGCCCTGGCAACACATGGGCGAGTGACTTTCTAACAAACACAGAATGGAACGACAATGTAGCCTGAAATCACATCAAATTATATACTACAAACTGACAGATATGGAAATAAGTGGGCAACACAAAATATCTCCATAACTTAAGAGACATTTTGATTGAAACATCCAATCCTTGTATAAGCTTAACATAAAACTACAATTTAACCCTTTTTTTTATCCTTCTTGAATATCAGCAATATTTATTTATCACATGGTACACAATTTATTGCAATCTCCGTTTCATAATTTGTATGTGTGTATTTCAGGTAATTTTTGTTACCTTTCAGAATCAGGGACCATGCCTTATGAGGTTGATTTCTCCTTGTGTGTCTCAGCTTGTTAGCAAGCCAAGGGTTTTTTCACAATGTCTCCGTGATACTTCAGGCTACTCTTTGGTAAGATCTGTCAATCCTTTGCGTGAGTACAGCTCCAACCTCAACTCAGCAAGTATTACTTCAGATGCAGATCACCAGAACTCTGCGACTTTAACTGAAACTCAAGCTTCTGAGGATATTGAGAGAAATGTAGACACAACACCAGGTAGACACGCATAAATTTGTTTTCAATGTTGAAATATTTCAGGTAAAAATATTTTGTGAGATTGTTATTTCAGGTAACAATAGTTGTCTGTTCTTCTTGTTTTATGTAAAAAAAATGTTTGTGTTATTGTGATATTTGTCTCAGGTAAAACAATTGTTTATGTTGTGATATTTGTCTTGGGTAAAATAATTAAATACTTTTGTCCAGATATAGTGTTGAATATAGAACATTAACTTGAATACTTTTCTCCACATATAATCTTGAATATAGAGCATTAACGTCAATACTTTTCTCCACATATAATGATGAATATAGAGCATTAGCTTGAATAGTTTTTTCCATATATAATGATGAATTAGAGCATTAACTTGAATACTTTGGTCCACATATAATCTTGAATATAGAGCATTAACTTGAATACTTTGGTCCACATATAATCTTGAATCTCAAATGTATTTCCCCATATAGAATCTCAGAGATACAGATTTCAGTTGAAACCAGACTCACCGCAAGGTTCAAAACTGCTACGTGTGGCAATCATTGGTCGACCCAACTGTGGGAAATCAACACTCACAAATTCTCTAATGGGCTGGAGGGTATGTTTCTCAGTCTTCCTCTGTCCC
This sequence comes from Meghimatium bilineatum, assembly GCA_034231615.1. Lineage (NCBI taxonomy): Eukaryota > Metazoa > Mollusca > Gastropoda > Stylommatophora > Philomycidae > Meghimatium > Meghimatium bilineatum. The sequence continues at coordinate 39,165,863 of CM067309.1, read as the reverse complement.
TATTGGTTCTAGAACAATGTTTATCTTCCAATAGAATATTCCTTGTTTGCCAGTATTCCACGCTTAATTAGAGTTTACAGCAAATTATCAATATCAGTTAGAGTTTACACCAAATTATCAATATGACCCTGTGTGTTGTTCATCCATCACATGATGATGATGACCATTTGTTACATCCACTTTTGAAAATTCAATTTTAGTTATGTCTTTGATTATGAGTTCGTAGATGGCTAATGAGCCTTATTCGAGCTGTAAATGTCCTTGGACAGTTCAGACATGGAATGACAACTGTAGACGGATCTTGGTCTATCCGTGACTTTCTAGCTGCTCTCCGCTGTTGAGCTGCTGCATTTCTCTTCTTTTCACAAGATGATGCGCTCTTTTTTATTTTAGAATGCCATGTAGATCTATTTTGTGCAAGTTCTTCCCATGTATCATGTTCTATTTCAAAGGCTTTCAGTGAGTTCTTTAATGAGTCCTTGTAGCGCTTCCTTTGGCCACCTTGAGATCGTATACCCTTCTCTAGCTCACGTGTAATGAGGGGCCGTTAAACAAGTGTAGATTTCATTTATGAGTTGCCCACATATTGCAGGGGCATAAAGGAGACAAAAGAATAGCAATGCTGACATGCTATGCAAATATATGCCCAGCCCAAATCTGAAAGACATCAAACTCTTGAGACGGAAACACCCAGAGTACCATCTTCTGACTTCACACACACAACATGCACAGCTTAACAATCACCTGAACAGAATACAACCACAAGACATTCCAGGGTACCAGCTGTGCATCCTTAATTTTTAAAATGTAATTAAATTAAGTTTAAGGAACAAGAGAAGTTGTTTTAATAGTATTTGAAGGACGAACACTGAAAAATAAGAGTGATGTCTATTTACTATTGTATTTACTGTTGCATGAATCCTCTGTTGAACAGGTAACATCAGTGTCTGAGAAAGTTCACACAACTCGTAAGAACACAATGGCCGTCTTTACTGAGAATGAGACACAAATTGTAAGTTTACTTTTGTGTGGTTGTTTAGTTAACTAAACATTTTAGCTGCATTTTGGGAGAAACTGTAAGCTCTCAAGTTTCTTTCGGACGTTGCTTTGTTACTTCTGCTACTGCTATTGCAGCTGCTGATAATTATGAGAGAAAGCAGACATATTAACTGTTATTTCCTTTTTTATCCTAAACTATTTTCTGTTTGTTTAGTAGTGCTCCAGGACTAGCCATATTTGTCTAATGAAACTCACCATCTATTCAAACAGTAGGATGGGTATCCAAACACCAGTGGTGACTTTTGACAAATCTAGGTCATGGATTAATGACCAATGTCCAGGATTAAAGAACAGGGTTTGAAATGCAGTGTTGTTAAAAGTGAACATTTTGGAGGGCGCAGAAGAATGAGGGTCAACCAGCAGAGGACCAGTACTGTCAGCAGAAGTGTAATGGTGGATACACCCAGGGAGAGATCGGAGAAACTATGGACGTGTCCAGTTTGCAGTGATGATTGTCTGACAACTAACTAAATCTAGGTGTTTTTTTTTCATAAAATAATGTAGTTTAACCATTTAAGTGGATAAAATGAAGTATTTTGAAACCATTTTAACATCAGATGGCCAGTGCTCCAATAAGATCAAGAACAATATAGAACAGGCCAAATCAGCATTTCAAAAAATGAGAAACATTCTATGTAATAAGTACTATCAATTCATGTGCCAGTTTGAGAGTTAGGAATATTATATCAAACCAATCCTTCAATTCTTCTTTATGGATATGAAGCATGGACAGTTCAAAAGAGCTCAAGTTGAGGCTGTACGCAACTGAGATGTGGTTTTTTGAGAATAATGATGAAAATTCCATGGACAGCCAAGAAAAATAATGTAGAAGCCCTCAGAGATGCTGGGGTAAAAAGACAAATTATAAATAAAAATTAGAAGCAGACAGTCAAGATTTCAGGCATGTGGTAAGACAAGCAAAAGTTGGAAATTTAGTAACCAATGGAAACATCAAGGGGAGAAGAGAGAAAATGCTTGATATGTTGTCACTGTGGTCTGAGAGAATGTCACCAACTGCACTTATTAGCAACACTAGAGACTGAGAGTTGTGGAAAAATATGATTGTCACTCTCTTTGTTTTTGTGGCTTTTTTTTGCAATAGTTTTGATCCAAATGCTAATGAATGACAGGGAAAACATTTTACTCAAGGCTAGCATTTGTTCCTTTTTTTGTTTGGTAGGTTTTCCTGGACACCCCTGGCATCTTAAACCCTGGCAGCAGAAAGAAGTGAGTAATTGTTTCTTAGTTAAGGACATGTTTTTGATTGGTCTTCAAATAGTAGGTTTTTGTTTTTTCTCATTGGTTCCTGGGATCTGAAAGCAGAGTGAAGAATAGCAACACTGTGACCTGCTATGCATATCATGAGAGATGACCAAGGAGGTTGGGGGATGGAACTGACTGTCTCATCTCATAGGTCAAAGTAACCAATTAGCCTTTCTGAAGTCTGATGTGTCAATCTGAAAGGCACAGAAAGGGCAGCCAAGTGTAAGCCTTCTTGATTCTTCAGCGATTATCTCTCAGTCAAGTTGTATGATGTATGATATATTCTATGATATATGATATATTCTATGATATATGATATATTCTATGATATATGATATTCTATGATATATAATATTCTATGATATATGCTATATTCTATGATATGATATATTCTATGATATATGATATATTCTATGATATATGATATTCTATGATATATAATATTCTATGATATATGATATATTCTATGATATATGCTATTCTGTGATATATGATATATTCTATGATATTCTATGATATATGATATATTCTATGATATATGCTATATTCTATGATATATGATATATTCTATGATATATGCTATTCTATGATATTCTATGATATATGATATATTCTATGATATATGATATTCTATGATATATTCTATGATATATGATATTCTGTGATATATGATATATTCTATGGTATTCTATGATGAATGATATATTCTATGATATATGCTATATTCTATGATATATGCTATATTCTATGATATATGATATATTCTATGATATATGATATATTCTATGATATATGATATATTCTATGATATATGCTATTCTATGATATTCTATGATATATGATATATTCTATGATATATGATATTCTATGATATATGATATTCTATTATATATGATAAATTCTTTTTAAAAAACCCAGATATCTACGATTTTTATACAAACTCTCTGCTACCAATGTCAAACATGATTTTTAACAGCCTCGCAGCATAGGAAAATTGTTACATGTGAAATGAAGTGTTTGAAAAAAGCTGCAAGGGTTACTAAACTAGATAAAATAAGAAACGAAGAAATTAGGATAAAGTTAGTTTAATATCATGTATCGAACATATTGAGAGACAGCAAGTAAAATGGTTCTGTCACCTTATGAGAATGAAGCCAAACCAAATACCAATAAGAGCATATAACAAAAGAATATCCTGGAGTAAAGCCAAATGTAGACCAAGAAATGGTGGATAGAAAAACTCAAGATAACCTTGAACAAACGTGGACTAAATGCAACAATGGCAACACATCTGGCCTTGGAACGACAGCTTAAGCTCCAACCCTGTGCTTAACGGCAAGTGTGAATACAATCGACCATCATTCACCTGGGGAAAGACAATAGACAATGGTAGATTCTATGATATATTCCGCTGTCAGTTTAAGAGTTTCTGCTGTGCCATACAGTTTCTCTTTGAGGCTGATTGGGGTGGGCTATATCTTTTTCCTCTGGTTTGGATACTGGAGGTCAGTCTTGTATGAGTGTAAGCCGTGACACAGCACATTCCATTTTGTGCTGGACTACATCCTTCAAATCTACAGAAGTCAGAGAATGAACACAGAAGAAGTATATCTTTTTTTCGTGTGTTTTCAAATTTCTATTTTTTTAAACAGGATGTATTCCAGAGAGGAAGTAGATGTAACAGAATGATAATTACAGCTTGTGATAAATTTCACAAAGTTATCTGCAGATTTGATATATACAGTGGAATCTCTCTATAGAGCATCCTTTTATAACACATTTCCCTCTATGACAACATTTATCAAATTGCCCATTTATATTTATTCTATATTGTTTGTATTGTATATAACAAATTTCTGTTATTACATATATTCTTTGTTAGTCCGGACCACATTATTACATATATTCTTTGTTAGTCCGGACCACATTATTATAATAGGATTTGACAGTATTTTTAATTGTATTACCAACAGTTGTACTATTTCTCAGCAAACAGTGTCAATGGGGTTAATATTAACTGGGGTATCAATGGGGTTTTTCGCCCGTGTGTTGCCCGGGGCCCGAAAGGGGAGCAAAGAATAGCAACACTGTATACCTTCCACGCATGTTGTAAATATATACATCCCATATAGGGTCAGTGACCCAAATCCATGCTGAAGTTGGATGTGTCAGGCCAAAAGGCGCAGATATCTCAGCAATGCTGTAAACCATGACACAACACATTCCGTTCTCTGGACTACATCCTGCTAATCTGCAGGAGTTTGAGAACAAATGCAGAAGAAGAAGAAGAAGAAGAAGAATGGGGTTAATATTAACTGGATTTATGTAGCAACTTTGAAATGCAACCTTTCAATATTTTCTGCTCAGACACAATCTGGAGAAGTCGTTGGAGATTGATCCAGTCAGAAGTCTTGCGACTGCTGATGTTGGTAAGTGCTGCTGTGATGTGTGTGATCATATGGGTGGTGGACCTAGTTCATTGTTGATCTTGTGTACATTATTTCTCTTGCTAAAATTTAATTTGAAGATATTGTTTTTATGTTTCAAATCTGCATGCGGCTGAAAGACAAGGTTTCACTTGCAGCTTACTAAACCGACCGCCATACAACAGCAAACCATGAATAGTTTTTCTTCTGTGTTTGTTCTCAAACTTCTGCAGATTAACAGGATGTCTGTTGTATCATGCTTTACAGCTCAGCTGCGATATCTGCTCCTTGTAACCAGACAAATCTGACTTCAGCATGGCTTCTGAGTCACTTTGACTTTCTTTGGAATGGGACAGCCAACTACCCCAAAACCTCCTTATTTGCCTCTTATGACATGCATGGTAAACAGTGTTGCTATTCTTTACTCCCCATTCAGCCTGGCAACATGCAGGTGACACTAGTGGTTGACATGCTGTAGTGGTGAGTCTGTTCTCTTATAGAACTTCATCTATACAATTCTGTTTTTAACCTTGTGTCGACCTGGGTCTGGACTTCTAGATCAGGGTGTAAACAATAGGCACCCCCACTGTCTTCTTTCCATGCATGTAATAGGAGAAGACTAAGAATAGTTGGTGGATAGGCTGACAACTTGTCACTTGCCTATGAATACATCATCATCACATCTTATGTCAATTTCTTGTGTTTTCTATCAAATAATCCCCATGGATGTCTTCTATCAAATAATCCCCATGAATGTCTTCTATCAAATAATCCCCATGAATGTCTTCTATCAAATAATCCCCATGGATGTCTTCTATCAAATAATCCCCATGGATGTCTTCTATCAAATAATCCCCATGAATGTCTTCTATCAAATAATCCCCATGAATGTCTTCTATCAAATAATCCCCATGGATGTCTTCTATCAAATAATCCCCATGGATGTGTTCTATCAAATAATCCCCATGAATGTCTTCTATCAAATAATCCCCATGAATGTCTTCTATCAAATAATCCCCATGGATGTCTTCTATCAAATAATCCCCATGGATGTCTTCTATCAAATAATCCCCATGGATGTCTTCTATCAAATAATCCCTATGAAAGTTCAGAGATGCAGGCCGACTGACATTGCTCCTTTGTCCTTTTGTGGCAGACTCCTAGATGACAGGGAGTAGTAGATGTGATATCGATGTGGATAAGTCCACAAATCTGACAGAAGAATGATGAGGTAGCTGCCCTGAAAGAGTATGCTGCACTCCTGGAGTAACGATCCTGGGATGCTCCCGTTTTGGAATGTCTTCCTTCGGGGACTAAACATGCATCCATAAACCTCATAACACAACCATGTCTTTGAGACAGCTAACCGTATAGATGTCTTGTGATTTTGTCAGAAAGGCTGTCTTAGAAAGATGTTGTGTAATGATGTCTGTCTCACAAAGATGTCATGACTTGACTTTAGATGTCTGTCTTACAAATATGTTGTGTTATGATTGACTTTAGATGTCTGTCTTACAAATATGTTGTGTTATGATTGACTTTAGATGTCTGTCTTACAAATATGTTGTCATGACTTTCTGTCTTACATACCAAATACAAGATGTTGTCATGTCCCCAGTGGTGGCCATGGTTGATATATCCAACTCCTACATGATACAGGCCTTGGACCAGACCCTATTGCAGATCCTATATCTGTACAGACACATCCCTGCTGTCCTAACCCTGAACAAGGTCAGAGCAAGTTTGTCTTTCTAACGATTACATCGGTAACATTAATCCAGTTTGGAATATTGTAACTTGTTCTTAATCTTTGACATTTTTCACTTCTTTAATCTTTGACATGTAACTATTTCTTAATCTTTGACATCTTCCACTTCTTTAATCTTTGACATGTAACTATTTCTTAATCTTTGACATCTTCCACTTCTTTAATCTTTGACATGTAACTATTTCTTAATCTTTGACATGTAACTATTTCTTAATCTTTGACATGTAACTATTTCTTAATCTTTGACATGTAACTATTTCTTAATCTTTGACATGTAACTATTTCTTAATCTTTGACATGTAACTATTTCTTAATCTTTGACATGTAACTATTTCTTAATCTTTGACATGTAACTATTTCTTAATCTTTGACATCTTCCACTTCTTTAATCTTTGACATGTAACTATTTCTTAATCTTTGACATGTAAATATTTCTTAATCTTTGGCATGTAACTTCTTCTTCAGCGTTCATTCTCAAACTCCCACTGGATATCTCTTGTAGCAGGACAATGGTCCTACAAGATTTCCAGTTGAATGTAGTCCAGAGAATGGAAATGCATTGTGTTGCCGTTTTATTTACACTAATGGCCCAACACATCTGTCTTCAGCGGTGGCATGTAACTATTTCTTAATCTTTCTTGATTCTTCTTCTTGATTCTTCTTCTTGATTAGAAACTGGTTTCACAGCACGCAGGACATTCCCATAAGTGCTCCACCCTCAGATCCAGCAGCCATCCTGGTGTATGTAGACTCGGAGTCCTGGTCAGGTGTTGATTGTGTGATCTTCAGGACTTTCCAAAAAATTTACTTTGCCTTCCTTCACCTCTAGATACTCCCATTTCTAACATTCTCTATATGTGTACGTTCTCAGCCTCATTGACATCGTCTGCATCTTGAAATGAATTTATTACTGCCGTCATTAAGTCTGCTTTATCTCTTCACAGCAATGTGCCGTCTATCGCCGCATTGCCTGCCAATAAGTCGGCTCTCTCGTTTCCTCTGACCCTAGCATGACCGGGGCAGTATATCAATGTAATGCTCTGGACAACTGAGTTGTTCAATAAGTCCCACCATTCTTTTCTTAGCATGAACTTTTCTATCTTGCACAGCATGCTTGAGTCTATGAGTATTACTGAGTGTGTTGATGATTTATTCATCTTTGACATGTAACTATTTTTTGACATGTAACTATTTTTTGACATGTAGCTATTTTTTTACATGTAACTATTTTTTGACATGTAACTTAATCATTTGACATATGAATCTTCTTAATGTTTGACAAATATTTCTCCTTGACCGTTAATATGTAGCTGCTTTAACCTTTGATATACATAGCATTGTCTTATTAGCCACCATCTTCGTTTTTTTTGGTTTATGTTTGCCAAAAATATGTTTATATTATTTCATTGGTCAGGACAAACATTGACTATAAATTTGTCACTACATATTCTCAGGTTGATTTGATCAAAAACCGACAGGACACACTGCAGACTATCAGGCTGCTGACAGATGGCGTTGTTGATGGTCGTTCTCTGAATAATGAAGGCAAGCAGAAACAAAAATCTAGAAAAGAGAGCTTGTTTAACGCTGCAGATAAAGTACTTGGACCAGCTGATGATCATATTGGGGTAAACGAAAAGAGGTGTTTCAAACTAGCACCGGATAAAGCAGGTCAGTATAAATGTTTGATTGTTATAGTTTGACTGTATGTCTCAGGCACAAATAGAAATGTGGACTTGTCTTGAGTATTAACATTTAGTACTGTTGACTTATCTCTCCACCGAAGACAGATGTGTCGGACCATTGGCGCAAATAAAACGGCAACACAATGCATTTCCATTCTCTGGACTACATCCTGCTGGATATTTAGTAGGAGCATTGTCCTGCTACAAGAGAGATCCAGATGGAGTTTGAGAATGAATGCTGAAGAAGAAGAAGAAGACTTATCTCAGAGAAATGTCTAGAAAGGTTGTCATCGTAGAGAAAAATATAAAAATGTGGGTATGTCTCACGGAGAAGCATATAGAGATGTTGATTTGTCTCAGATAATAGGTCATTGGGAAATCTCCCTGGCGTCGTTGTTAATCCGTTCGCTTTGTGCTCAAGAGGTTGAGTGTTCAAATCCCTCTTGCCAGAATTGTTTATAAAATGAATTTTTTTCTGAGATTTTTGGGGATTGCCGCTTGAAGCTACGGAGTTGCGTGCTTTGAGCGGTACTCTCGGCAGGTGGCGTACCACTTTCTTGAGAGGGATGGAATACATATGGGGTAAAACCTGAATACATTGAAGTTAATCCTCTATGCCGTTTTAGCCCTTTTTGATTTCCCCAAGTCGACCATAACTTACAAAGGTAACAAAACTAGGTGGCCACAGAAAGGTAACAAAACTAGGTGGCCACAGAAAGGTAACAAAACTGGGTGGCCACAGAAAGGTAACAAAACTGGGTGGCCACAGAATGGTAACAAAACTGGATGGCCACAGAATGGTAACAAAACTGGGTGGCCACAGAATGGTAACAAAACTGGGTGGCCACAGAAAGGTAATTATTTCAGCATCGTCATCAAGTCGCATCTCCTCTTGCCTTGGTAGTGAACTCTGATAGACTTATCCTATCTATCTAATGATGTATCCCGCTTATATCCTGTTCTTACCTCTTGCTCTCTGCCCCTCAACTCTTCCTTCAAGTGAGGTCTTCAACAAGGTGTTATTATGTAATATTTCCAAAATATTTTATTCATATGATTTTGATTTCTTTTAGTATGTAATGCAGGTCAGTGGGCCTATGTGTACCAGAGTCCCTTTAAAGCTGGTTCGCAGGGCAACCTCTGGTGAGCTACAAGTAGTTATTTTTTCATATGCATGACAATATTCAATCTATCTTTCCGCTATTATCCGTTTGTGTCTTGCAGCGTCATCGAGTAGAAAGGTGCTCGAGAGATGACTTTGTTATCTTATGCCATATGCTCTACATTAAGAACGACCGTTTTAAATCAACCAGAATGTACAAAATACTATTTTCTTGTTCTGCGTTCATTCTCAAACTCCTGCAGATTAGCAGGGTGTATTGCCAGAGAACGGAATGTCTCAAACTCCTGCAGATTAGCAGGATGTAGTGCCAGAGAATGAAATGTCTTGAGTCATGGTTTACAGCTTAGCTGTGATATCTGCACCTTTTGACATATCTGAATTCAGCATTGCTTCTTGGTTACTTTGACCGTAAATGGGATGCGACAGCCAACTCCACCCGTCCCCGCCCTCCATATCTCTGTAGCCGTCTCTACAACACATGGTTCAAGGTAAACTGTACTGCTATTCTTTTCTCTCATTTTGGGTCTCAGCAACACCTGTGTGAAGTTTTGGGTCCCAGCAACATCTGTGTGAAGTATTTGGGTCCCAGCAACATATGTGTGAAGTATTTGGGTCCCAGCAACATCTGTGTGAAGTATTTGGGTCCCAGCAACATCTGGGAGAAGTATTTGGGTCCCAGCAACATCTGTGAGAAGTATTTGGGTCCCAGCAACATCTGGGAGAATATTTGGGTTCCAGCAACATCTGTGTGAAGTACTGGATTTAAAGTTGTTTAATTTGAAAAATTATTGAATATTTTTTCAGTGATTCCAGAAAGTCTACTTGTCCCAGACCAAGACACAGTCAACAACGAACTCTCATGGGAGGCATACTTCAATAAACTGAGACATGCCCATCATGAAGTCAAGAACAGACGTGGTTGGCCTCTATTTAAGGATGTTTTTGTTATGTCTTCATTGAAGGGTGATGGAGTAGCTTATTTGAAGGTAAGAGTGAGTGTTGTTTGTACTAATGTTGGAGGTAGGAGTGAGTGTTGTTTGTACTAATGTTGGAGGTAGGAGTGAGTGTTGTTTGTACTAATGTTGGAGGTAGGAGTGAGTGTTGTTTGTACTAATGTTGGAGGTAGGAGTGAGTGTTGTTTGTACTAATGTTGGAGGTAAGAGTGAGTGTTGTTTGTACTAATGTTGGAGGTAGGAGTGAGTGTTGTTTGTACTAATGTTGGAGGTAAGAGTGAGTGCTGTTTGTACTAATGTTGGAGGTAAGAGTGAGTGCTGTTTGTACTAATGTTGGAGGTAAGAGTGAGTGCTGTTTGTACTAATATTGGGAGGTAAGAGTGTGCTGAGGCACCCAGAGTGGTACCCCTATGACCCTGAAGGGTTACGGGTTTATTGATTGATTGATTGATTGTTTGATCACCAGCAGTTTAGAAAACTAACATTGAAGTAGAAAGTGTACATTTGGGTCAAAGGGGAAAAGCCACGTATCACTGGATCATTGAAGAAGAATACAAATCTGTATAATCCTACCATATTTGAAAACTAATCCTACCATATTTGAAAACTAATCCTACCATACTTCAAAACTAATTCTACTGTGCTTAGAAAATAATACTATCATACTTGGAAAGGAATTCTACCATACTTGGAAAATAACCCAACGATACTTGAAACTAATCCTACCACACTTGGTAACTAATTCTACTGTATTTGTAAATTATTCCTACCGTACATGTAAACTAATCCTACCGTACATGTAAACTAATCATACCGTACTTGGTAACTAATCCTACCGTACATGTAAACTAATCCTACCGTACTTGGTAACTAATCCTACCGTACATGTAAACTAATCCTACCGTACTTGGTAACTAATCCTACCGTACTTGGTAACTAATCCTACCGTACATGTAAACTAATCCTACCGTACATGTAAACTAATCCTACCGTACATGTAAACTAATCCTACCGTACATGTAAACTAATCCTACCGTACATGTAAACTAATCCTACCGTTCTTGTAAACTAATCCTACCATACATGTAAACTAATCCTACCGTACTTGGTAACTAATCCTACTGTACATGTAAACTAATCCTACCGTACTTGGTAACTAATCCTACCGTACTTGGTAACTAATCCTACCATACTTGGTAACTAATCCTACCGTACATGTAAACTAATCCTACCGTACATGTAAACTAATCCTACCGTACATGTAAACTAATCCTACCGTACATGTAAACTAATCCTACCGTACATGTAAACTAATCCTACCGTACTTGGTAACTAATCCTACCGTACATGTAAACTAATCCTACCGTACATGTAAACTAATCCTACCATACTTGGTAACTAATCCTACCATACTTGGAAACTAATCCTACCATACATGTAAACTATGTTGAGATTACATAGTAGCCATGACACTGCCAGGTCTTCTCTTCTTGCAGGAATATTTACTGAAACAAGCTAAACCCAGAGAGTGGGACTACCATAGCAGTTTAGTCACAGACCAGTCACCCCAAGAGGTCATACTTATGTGCATCCGTGAGAAGCTTCTGGATAATTTAAAGAATGAAGTACCTTACCAACTGAGACTTGTGAGTTGTTTTCTTATGTCCTCACTTCCAGTTGTTATGATGTGTTAAGTTTGTACGTTCCCAGATCTTATTATGTAACCAGATACAGGTGTGATATTATCAGTTCCCAGATCTGATCATGTAACCAGACACAGGTGTGATATTATCAGTTCCCAGATCTGATCATGTAACCAGATACAGGTGTGATATTATCAGTTCCCAGATCTGATCATGTAACCAGACACAGGTGTGATATTATCAGTTCCCAGATCTGATCATGTAACCAGACACAGGTGTGATATTATCAGTTCCCAGATCTGATCATGTAACCAGACACAGGTGTGATATTATCAGTTCCCAGATCTGATCATGTAACCAGACACAGGTGTGATATTATCAGTTCCCAGATCTGATCATGTAACCAGATACAGGTGTGATTACTAATGAAGAATGTCTTAGAAGGATGGATGCCTTCTTCTTCTTCTTCAGCGTTCATTCTCAAACTCCCGCTGGATCTCTCTTGTAGCAGGACCATGAATTCCAGCAGGATGTAGTCCAGAGAATGGAAATGCGCTGTGTCACCGTTTTATATGCACCAATGGCCCGACACATCCATCTTCGGCAGGGGATGGATGTGAAGAGATGCATTATTGATAATATAAAAAGACAGTCAACATTTATTGGACACATAATGAGAAGAAGAGGCATTGAGAATATAGTGACAACGTGAAAGATAGAAGGGAAAAAATCAAGGGGAATATGCAGAGAAAAGATATTGAACAGTTTGTCTAAATGACTTTGATTGACGACACCAACAGAGATGATGACATATATGAGAGATCGATGTACATGAAGAAATATTATCGGCTACTCCATACGGCATGGCACTTGATGATGATTTAATTTTGTGTGTTGCGCTCTAATTGTTTTTGTTTTTGTTTTATTGCTTCCAGTAGTGATCTACAGTCTGTATCACAATCATAGTCAACTATTAGTCTTTAAGTCGTTTAAAAAAACCCAAAAAAACAATGATAATCAGCCACATTGACTGCGTATACATATTATTGAATTTTGCGTGATACACTGGTTGGGGGGGGGGTGCACCTATTAACCAAGTATCTCCGACTTCAGCAGTAGGTGAGTGGGCGTATCACTGTGAAAGTGATGTTTGTCTGGATTATCTCCCATAGCTATACAACTCCCGTTGTTAATTACAAGGCAGCAGCAGGTGGAGTTTGTTAGACCTCAGATGGCCATACAGTCCAGTTCGGACCCAAGAAAACTAGAAGGAAGGAGAACGTACGATGATGGAAAGCAATGTCATCTCCCACTTTCAAATACGACGTCGAAAGAGTAGAAAAGACATGAGATCTGAAATGTCTCATGCTGACAACTGTTATGATCCATGAATGGGGGGGGGGGGGGGGGTTCTAACTGAAAACAAATGCATGCAATCTGTGGGTCTCACAATGGCTCACTAGACAAACCACCCATACAACAAAAAACTTTAGTAGATGACATGCCGTTATATTGAAGTTATCTTCTTATAGAAGCTTCATGGCACGTCATCTATACAATTATGCTTCTCATGCTTTTATTTTGTTGTTGTAATGTGTTTTTGTTGTTTGTATATATGTATGCACCTTCTGTGGTTGGGAGGGAGCCAGAGATTTACTGCGCAGCACTGGGGAGAAGGAAACTGACAGCACTGTTTTTTCCTATGGCTGAGACCCATCATAGAGGCACAGTGACTCAGGACGTGACAATCCTTTTGACTTGAACATTTGGTTGCATGCCTGGAGCAATAGAGAAGTTCAGCATAACCAGTAGTCAATTGGTGGGGGGGGGGGGGATGGGCACAGTGAACTCTATTTTGGCTGCAGTGGCTCGAAGCGGTGCATAGGTTGAGACCTACCTTCGTGGAGCTGTGTTAGTTATTCTCTTGCTCTGGCCCGGGGTGGGCTGAAAATCCACAGACTTCCCAGCAATATAATTCCATTTTAATAGCATTGGGTCAAAAGACATGAGCCCATGGAGCTCTGGATCAGCAACCAACTAACCAATTTAAAACAAATGAATTCATGCTCCTCTGAAAGTAGCACAGTTTGTTTCCCACAAATGGAGTTTGTTGACCTAACTATCCCTTCACTTGTTGGCACTAGTGTAAGCTATCTGGTCCGACTTGACCGAGTGAATCAGGTGATCAAAATTCATTGCATATTGAATACTTGTGGATTGATAAGCAGTACATATAACACAACAACACAGCCATAGCCCTTCAGTGTCGTAGGGGTGTCACTCTGGAAATACTAACAACAATATTCTGCCATACTTCTCTGTTATCAGTTATTTGTTTACGTGTAGATAATCTTAATCCTGTCCAGTCTTTAATATTCTCAATCCATAATTTCCTCTTACCTCTTCTCCTACCCTCAACCATTCCCTGCAAGATATTTTTGGAAAGGGAATCGTGTCTCATCATGTGACCAAATACAAATGTACTTGCGACACATCACCGCTGCCATGAGATGTTCCTGTTGTTTCTCACTTCACCACTGCCATGAGATGTTCCTGTTGTTTCTGACTTCACCGCTGCCATGAGATGTTCCTGTTGTTTCTCACTTCACCGCTGCCATGAGATGTTCCTGTTGTTTCTCACTTCACCGCTGCCATGAGATGTTCCTGTTGTTTCTCACTTCACAGCTGCCATGAGATGTTCCTGTTGTTTCTCACTTCACCACTGCCATGAGATGTTCCTGTTGTTTCTCACTTCACCGCTGCCATGAGATGTTCCTGTTGTTTCTCACTTCACCGCTGCCATGAGATGTTCCTTTTGTTTCTCACTTCACCACTGCCATGAGATGTTCCTGTTGTTTCTCACTTCACTGCTGCCATGAGATGTTCCTGTTGTTTCTCACTTCACCGCTGCCATGAGATGTTCCTGTTGTTTCTCACTTCACCACTGCCATGAGATGTTCCTGTTGTTTCTCACTTCACCACTGCCATGAGATGTTCCTGTTGTTTCTCACTTCACCGCTGCCATGAGATGTTCCTGTTGTTTCTCACTTCACCACTGCCATGAGATGTTTCTCTTGTTTTGCAAGAGTATTTATTTTGTTTCTTACATAAGACTATATGTTGGTTGTATGTTCTGTATAATGACTGCCTAATATTCATATGTGGCATGTGTTCTCAAAAGACTGTATTCTACTTTCAATTTTTGCTGTAATTGTCCTACTCTCACATCCGTACAAAATAATAGGTATTATTTTTACAAAGGTATAAATATTCAATGCCCACGACTAGTGACACATTAAAACACTTGTTAGTATGATATTCCAGGGAAAGAACATAAGAAATATCAAAATCTTGAATAAATCACACAAATACAACACTAGTGAATGACATTATCCTGTGAAATTAACACAATTTAGCAAGAGGAATACATTTTGTCTCCTGTTGTCACTATTTTTATCATGGCACAACCCTGCAAGCAAAGATACATGGAACCAAAGAACTTCAGACAGTGTTGTAGTTCATCCACAAGACTTGTCTGATGGTGTAGACATCAAGTAACAAACAGAAGACTTGTCTGATGGTGTAGACATCAAGTAACAAACACAAGACTTGTCTGATGGTGTAGACATCAAGTAACAAACACAAGACTTGTCTGATGGTGAAGACATCAAGTAACAAACACAAGACTTGTCTGATGGGTAGACATCAAGTAACAAACAGAAGACTTGTCTGATGGTGTAGGCATAAAGTAACAAACAGAAGACTTGTCTGATGGTGAAGACATCAAGTAACAAACAGAAGACTTGTCTGATGGTGTAGACATCAAGTAACAAACACAAGACTTGTCTGATGGTGTAGACATCAAGTAACAAACAGAAGACTTGTCTGATGGTGTAGGCATAAAGTAACAAACAGAAGACTTGTCTGATGGTGAAGACATCAAGTAACAAACACAAGACTTGTCTGATGGGTAGACATCAAGTAACAAACAGAAGACTTGTCTGATGGTGTAGGCATAAAGTAACAAACAGAAGACTTGTCTGATGGTGAAGACATCAAGTAACAAACAGAAGACTTGTCTGATGGTGTAGACATCAAGTAACAAACAGAAGACTTGTCTGATAGTGTAGACATCAAGTAACAAACACAAGACTTGTCTGATGGTGTAGACATCAAGTAACAAACACAAGACTTGTCTGACAAGTAGTGAACATAAGAAAGAAAACACAATTTGAAAAAAAAGAGGAGCAAATGCTAAACATAAAAATACATAAGAGACTCAATAGTAAACAATAACTGCAGACAACTGTAATCCATTGTGGCAGGATTACCTGAACTTCAACCTCCTATATTTTAAATGGTCATATACTTTGATATAACCAAGCTGGACTTATAAAAATAATAATGAAACCTATAACCCATTAGGGTCGTAGGGATGCCACACTGGAGACATCAGGGGTGCCACACTGGAGACATCAGGGGTGCCACACTGGAGACATCAGCACATAAAGCCCTCCAAACATTTCTACTCTCTGCCATTCAGAGAAGTGTAGAAAAACCATGCTCAGACCATTCCATGATATTATCAAACCATGATTTTCTTTTTCTCTGCCTCTTCTCCTTCCACACTCGGCTGTTCCTTGCAGAATAATTTTAGAAAGTGATTGGACAAAAAAATTCTCGGTCAAAAAAGTGTACATCTGCACAAATTGGATGTAAACCCTAACCCACTTTGTCTATTCTTTACCTTTATTCCACAGAATATAGCCATGTTGCAGATTGACCCAGAAGACCATCTGTTAAATATTGTTGTCAACATCTACTGTGACACAGAGAGGCAACTGGTAAGTGCTACGTATGATTGTTGTTTTCTCCAGGTTAGATTCTGATTTGATCTGGCAACTTTTGGGAAATCACATGATGTCAAGTTTTGGGGAAATCACATGATGTCAAGTTTTGGGAAAATCACATGATGTCAAGTTTTGGGGAAATCACATGATGTCAAGTTTTGGGGAAATCACATGATGTCAAGTTTTGGGGAAATCACATGATGTCAAGTTTTGGGGAAATCACATGATGTCAAGTTTTGGGGAAATCACATGATGTCAAGTTTTGGGGAAATCACATGATGTCAAGTTTTGGGGAAATCACATGATGTCAAGTTTTGGGGAAATCACATGTCAAGTTTTGGGGAAATCACATGATGTCAAGTTTTGGGGAAATCACATGATGTCAAGTTTTGGGGAAATCACATGATGTCAAGTTTTGGGGAAATCACATGATGTCAAGTTTTGCGTCATCAAACTTGCAGAATTAAAAAAATGATATAGACAAGCTGCTCATTTTATCAGAAGAGGCAGTTCTTCTTTTCTTCACACGGAACGTGTTTTTATCTGAAGTTTTGTCTCTTCTATAAATTTGACTGTTTTGTAACTCGTATAGAGGTTTGTTGAGTTTTTCTTCCACTGTTGTTTCTCTGGGTAAGTGTATTTGTCTCAACATTTCAGATTCCAGGCATTCCTGAAGAATATGCTCTGCTGTCTTAGGTGCCTGTACACATGGCCTTGTTGTCAAGCTTGAACTTTTGTATCCCACCGAAGACGGATGTGTTGGGCCATTGGCGCAAATAAAACGGCGACACAACGCATTTCTATTCTCTGGACTACATCCTGCTGGAAATCTAAGAGGACCATGGTCCTGCTACAAAGGAGATCCAGCGGGAGTTTGATAATGAACGCTGAAGAAGAAGAACTTTTGTATACATGTGATTGTGGAGTGGGTTGTGACCTGTTCTGAGGCGCAGAATGACAGCATGGTCTAGCGTGTTCATAATTTGGTAGTCATCTTGTGTTGGAGTTGGCTTTCTATTTGCCTTGATCATGTTTATTTTGATGGTACGTTATTGGCATATCTGGTATTATCAGTAGCTCCCTCCTTAGCCAGACAATTTGCTTTCTTGTTTCCAGGTATTCCACAATGTGATGTTATCTACTGCATAGCTACTTTATTGCTGATTTCTTATGTTATCTACTACATAGCTACTTTATTGCTGATTTCTTATGTTATCTACTACATAGCTATTTTATTGCTGATTGCTTATGTTATCTACTACATAGCTACTTTATTGCCGATTTCTTATGTTATCTACTACATAGCTATTTTATAGCTGATTTCTTATGTTATCTACTACATAGCTATTTTATAGCCGATTGCTTATGTTATCTACTACATAGCTATTTTATTGCTGATTTCTTATGTTATCTACTACATAGCTATTTTATAGCTGATTGCTTATGTTATCTACTACATAGCTATTTTATAGCTGATTGCTTATGTTATCTACTACATAGCTATTTTATAGCTGATTGCTTATGTTATCTACTACATAGCTATTTTATAGCTGATTGCTTATGTTATCTAGTGTGTGTGTGTGTGTGTTCATCACAAGTGATGATGACCATTTTTTACATCCTTGTTTAAAAATTCAGTTAGAATTATGACCATGCATAATAGTTCATAGATGGCCAATGAGCCCTATTCGAGCTGCAAATGTACTTGGACAGTGCGGGCATGGAATGACCACTGTAGACAGATTTTGCTAATCAGCGTAATCAGTCTATCCTTGACTTACTAGCTACTCTAACTGTTAAGCTGTAGCATTTCTCCTCTTGTCACAAGATGATGCGCTGTTTTTGACTGTAGGGCACGTGTAGATCTATCCTGTGCAAGTTCCAATTATGTTATCTACCATATAGCTACTGTATTGCTGGTTGCTTATGACGTCTATCATATAGCTACTGTATTGCTGAATGCTTATGGCTTCTACCACATAGCTACTATATTGCTGATTGCTTAGCTTAGAAGAGTCAGTAACTATGTTGTAAACAACTTTCAACCAATCAATGTTTCCTCTAAAAAATGTCCACTAAAAAACTGCAGTTTGTGTGTCTCCAAGACCACAAGAGCAAATAACTCTCACAGTGGTGCTTGAAGACTTCTTCTGGGTTATATCTCCTGCCAAATATTTTGCATTGCTCTCGTGAAATACCCAGGTTTGGCAGATAACCAAGATGTAAAAGTACTCCCATGTTGAACACCCTGGTTATGGCTCTACCATTGCTCTTTTTTCATCATCAAGTGCCATGCAGACTGGCATAATTCATCATGGATGTTCGCATCTCTATATTTATATCTTTTATTAGGATCATTGTTGACTTTTTTCCATGCCACGATGTCAGACTGTCTAATATTTTCTCAAGCTGCCATCATTGATATCTCTTGCCTTCTATCTTGCCTGTTGTAACAATGTTCTCTGGACCTTCCTCCCCCCCCATCCCATAACATGTCCAAAAAGTAACAATTGTCTCTTTCTGATATTATTAAGTAAAATCTGACTCTTGTGGTACACCAACTCTTGTGGTACACCGATTCTTGTGGTACACCGAGTCTTGTGGTACACCTAATTAAAGCTTTCGGTGATTTTGTTCGAAGCTATTGATGTAATGAGAATTGAGAGCAACCAGACAACCAATATCCCTGGCACCTATTAGAGATAAGTCCCTCCGCGGCCAGATAAATAGAACACAACATATATGGAACACAACAACAATTCACAAACATATGCATATATCACACAGTGGCATTGGGTCAAAGGGCATAAGCCCGTACACCACCGGATCAGCAACCAACCATTCCAGGTAATTTCTTAAATATCCCTCAAATAAAGACATCATTGTTCCATAAATATACTTGTATTTCTTAACCTGTAAGAGTATATAACAAAAGAATATCCAGGCGTAAAGCCAAAGGTAGACCAAGAAAATGGTGGATAGAAAACATCAAAATAACCATGAACAAACATGGACTAAATGCAACCGTGGCGACACATATGGCCTTGGAACGACTGCTTAAGCTCCTACGCTTAACGGCAAGTGTGATAGACAATATGATAGATTCACCTGGGGTAGACAATAGATTTCTTAACTATTAGAATTTGCTTGTGGCTAGGGTTTTACTCAGATATTCATGTGTGCTTTTCAGACCATTTTCCTGGGCAGAGATGGTCTAATGATTCAGAAGATCTCCAGCCAGTCCAAACAAGCTATGATGGATACTTTCAGATGTGACATTAGACTCAAGCTGGTAGCAGTTCTCAAAAGGGAGAAAAAATGAGCTATGTTGTTGCAAGATTCTGTAGTAGTTATATCACAGAACCCAATAGCTAGGATCATTGAACCCAGTAGCTAGGATCACAGAACCCAGTAGCTAGGATCACAGAACCCAGTAGCTAGGATCACAGAACCCAGTAGCTAGGATCACAGAACCCAGTAGCTAGGATCACTGAACCCAGTAGCTAGGATCATTGAACCCAGTAGCTAGGATCATAGAACCCAGTAGCTAGGATCACTGAACCCAGTAGCTAGGATCACAGAACCCAGTAGCTAGGATCACAGAACCCAGTAGCTAGGATCATTGAACCCTGTAGCTAGGATGACAAAGGATAAGGTCATATAGCTATAATACATGATGAGGTCCTTACACTGATTGCATCAATGACCAATGACACAATTGTGATGATATATAACATAGGACACAACAGTTGTGATGATATATAACATGTTTGCAACTTGTTAGCAAGGATGGAACTGATATGAATGGTCTTGTTGGTTGCAAGGATGGAACTGATATGAATGTTCTTGTTGGTTGCAAGGATGGAACTGATATGAATGTTCTTGTTGGTTGCAAGGATGGAATATGAATGTTCTTGTTATATACAAGGATTAAACTAATATGAATGCTAAACATTTTATTTGTGACTGCATATAAAAATAAGTTATCATCTGTGGTCTCCATATTTTTGTTTATTTTTATTTTTTGTTTCCAGATCTTTCATGCTAATGAATTAACTTTGACATAGTCATATTGTATTGAATGAGAGCATGGTCATCAAAAGTTTGATCCTGATGCTAACAATCCCGCAGAAGACGGATGTGTAAGACCATTGGCGCAAATAAAACGGCGACAACTATTTTCATTCTCTGGACCACTAACTGCTGGAAATCTAGAATGGAGCATGGTCCTGCTGCAGTAGAGATCCAGCAGGAGTTTGAAAATGAATACTGAAGAAGAAAAATATGCTAACAATTAGAACATGGAAATCAATGATAGACCCATGGGAAAATACACATTTGTCATTGTCACACAAAACATTCTGTGCTAATCTGTCAGCAATAAGACACACAGAACAATCTGTTCCTCTTCAATGTTCATTCTCAAACTCCCACTAGATTTCTGTAGTGATTTCCAGCAGGATGTAGTTCAGAAAATGGAAATGCGTTGTCATAATTTAATTTGTGCTAATGGCCCGACACATCCGTCTTTGGTGGATTATATGTTCAATACTAGGAAGAAATAAATGGAAAGTAGAGGCCCCACAGAAGGGTAACTATTTGGAATTCTTCTGCGTTCGTTCTTAAATGCCTTCAGATTAGCAGGATTTACTACTCCAGAGAATGGAATCTGTTGTGTCATTGATTACAGCGATATCTGTGCCTTTCGTCCTGGCACATCCAACTTCAGCATGGCTTCTGGGTCACCGTGACCCTATAATGGATGGGACAGCCAACTTCATCCATAACCTCCTTAGTTGCCTCTTACGACATGCATGGAAGGTAAACAGTGCTGCTATTATTTGCTCCTCTTTCGGACCATGGCAACACTCAGATGACAATTTGGACAATATCAATGAGATATATAACTCTGGAAGCTGACAAGCTTTATTATATTTTTTTGGTTTATATAGAAGGGGAGAGTGAAAATTTGTTTCAGAAGTGGACCACAAGAGAGAAAAGACCACTGAAGTTTGACTCAATATGGCAGTTGGTTGGAATTCTATGAGATGAACAGTATTCAATGTGGCAGTTGGGTGGAATTCTACGAGCTGAATAGTATTCAATGTGGCAGTTGGGTGGAAGTCTACGAGCTGAACAGTATTCTACTCTGGTGAGAACTGATATGACTTTCTTTGCAATTTTGAGTCAAAATAAAAAGGTTGATTCCCTCTCAACAGACAAGGCAATCAATCTTCACCAGAAATCATTATATTCCTAATTACAGATATAGACATGTTTCAAGTGAACGAAAGAAGAAGAAGAATTATATACGTAATATAATGACCAACCTTCTTAGTCATCTCCTAGAATATGCATGGCAAGTCACTATTCTGTGTCCCCTTTTTTGCGCATGTCTTCTTCTTCTTCAGCGTTCATTCTCAAACTCCGACTGGATTTCTCTTGTAACAGGACAATGATCCTACAAGATTTCCAGTTGAATGTAGTCCAGAGAATGGAAATGCGGTGTGTTGCCGTTTTATTTGCGCCAATGGCCCAACACATCCGTCTTCGGCGGTTTGTGCGCATGTAATGCACAAGTTATGTCAAATAGAAAAATAATATGTGTGTTTTGTATACGGATAATCTGTATAGAACATAACCAATACACAGGTGTTGTTTCAATTCTTGTGATAATCTGTATAGAACATATCCAATACACTGTTGTTTCAATTCTTGTGATATGTTAAAATTTGTGTTAGTTTGGTCCGTAGTGTATTGCTGTCCATGTTGTATTGGGTAATAATTTGTTGTATCTGTTGTCATATTCCGTCCCATTTTCAACAAAACCCACTTCCATAACTACATGTTTACGCATACATCGTCACCTTGAATTTCATGTTTACATGTCAATAGTGGCTCTGTGGTGGTAACATTGTTTCACTGTTTTGTGTATTCTTGAGAAAGATCTAATCGTTCGAAATGTTGAAAAAATCTGCAGAAAATGGATGTGTCTGTCAATTGGCGCAAATAAAATGGCAACACAACGCATTTCCATTCTCTGGACTACATCCTTCTGGAAATCTAATAGGATCATGGTCCTGCTACAAGAGATATCCAGTGGGAGTTTGAGAATGAATGCTGAAGAAGAAAAAATGTTGAAAATGTCTTGTGTATTGTCATTTATATGTTTTCGTGTTTACACCTCATAACCCGTAACGATAGTCCGTCATGTTCAAGTGAAACTTTGAGAAACCTGTGTTCTATATAAGTACTATTGTTCTGTTTCACTCATTATTACCGTATATTGATTATGATATTCTCAGAAATCATCTGTAGCACTTTAATTCGAATGTTATTCTTTTTGACAATGCAACCCGTAAGAAGCATCAAATTGTAGAGACAGATCATATATGCTGCTCAAAAGGATAAAAGAGCAAACACTTAAGATCTCCTACTTTGACTAAACGTTGCAACTGTGGTAGGGTATTCTAAGCCAGAATTTGATATTCAGTCATTTCCCAATAACACAAGTCTGAGACGAGACTTGTTATCATCACCTATGAAAACAATTTTCCAATAACAACGTCTCAGACTTGTAATCATCACCTATGAAAACAATTTCTCAATAACACAAGTCTCAGACTTGTCGTTATTATACAAGTCTGAGACTTGTCATCATCATACAAGTCTGAGACTTGTCATCATCATACAAGTCTGAGACTTGTTATCATCACCTAGGAAGGAAAATGTGTTACTATAGAATAATAATAGGACCCATAACTCCGGTCAGAAGTGGCACACTAGAGACATCACCAATCGAAGGTTCTCCAGACACCTTTGTTTTCAGCCATGCAGCAGAGTAGTGTAGAAAATTAATGCTCAGGACATTCCTTGATGTTATCAATCTAGTAGTTTCTTTGGCCACCTTTTCTCCTTTCGCCCTCAACTTTTCCTTGTAAAATGTATTAACAACTATAAAATCAATCAACAAGAAACTCCACTGAAGACGGATGTGTCGAGCCATTGGCGGAAATGAAACGGCGACACAACGTATTTCCATTCTCTGGACTACATCTTGCTGGAAATCTAATAGGACCATGGTCCTGCTACAAGAGAGATCCAAGTTTGAGAATGAACACTGAAAAAGAAGAAATCAACAAGAAACAACTATTCACAGTTACATTTCTTTATTATCTCTGACAAATGCTGGTTTGAAACCACATGTGCTTCACGCATTTGCTTGCTGTGATTATTATAGAAACATGTCTTAGAAATCTGATCAGTAATTAAGGATGCGGCTTAAGTTATTCAATGCAGAGAAGACAAACTATACTTTGATATGTTTCTGATTGATGACAGAAACAAGAGGGAGTCAGCTATTGGCCAAGTTAGTCCAGAATGTCATCAGATAATATTACTTTTAAGCTAGTCTATCATTAGATAATGTTCCCTTGGACACGCTAGGCTATCATTAGATAATATTCCCTTGGATGTCTATCAATCATTGGATAATATTCCCTTGAATGTCTATCATTGGATAATATTCCATTGGACACGCTAGGCTAGCATTAGATAATATTCCCTTGGATGTTTATCATTAGATAATATTCCCTTGGATGTCTATCATTAGATAATATTCCCTTGAATGTCTATCATTGGATAATATTCCCTTGGATGTCTATCATTAGATAATATTCCATTGGACACGCTAGGCTAGCATTAGATAATATTCCCTTGGATGTCTATCATTAGATAATATTCCATTGGACACGCTAGGCTAGCATTAGATAATATTTCCTTGGATGTCTATCATTAGATAATATTCCATTGGACACGCTAGGCTAGCATTAGATAATATTTCCTTGGATGTCTATCATTAGATAATATTCCATTGGACACGCTAGGCTAGCATTAAATAATATTTCCTTGGATGTCTATCATTGGATAATATTCCCTTGAATGTCTATCATTGGATAATATTCCCTTGGATGTCTATCATTGGATAATATTCCCTTGGATGTCTATCATTAGATAATATTCCATTGGACACGCTAGGCTAGCATTAGATAATATTCCCTTTGATGTTTATCATTAGATAATATTCCCTTGGATGTCTATCATTGGATAATATTCCATTGGACACGCTAGGCTAGCATTAGATAATATTTCCTTGGATGTCTATCATTAGATAATATTCCATTGGACACGCTAGGCTAGCATTAGATATTTCCTTGGATGTCTATCATTAGATAATATTCCATTGGACACGCTAGGCTAGCATTAGATAATATTTCCTTGGATGTCTATCATTAGATAATATTCCCTCGGACATGCTAGCCTATCATTAGATAATATTCCCTTGGACACGCTAGCCTATCATTAGATAATATTCCTGTGGATGTCTATCATTAGATAATATTCCTTCTGAAACACTAGGCTAGCATTAGATAATATTCCCTTGGACACGCTAGCCTATCATTAGATAATATTCCCTTGAATAAGCTTGTCTGTCTATCTATCTATCTATCCAAACCCTTTGTTGCTTTTCAGCGTCAGGGGTAGAAGAGTTTTCTGGAGTTGGCCCTCGTGTGTGTTGGGTATATTGTGGAGTTTGTCGCCACTTTTATGTCCATCGTTTTCGTGGTCGGTTTTAAGAATATTCCCTTGGATAAGCTTTTTTATCATTAGATATTCCCTTGGATAAGCATATATCATTTGATAATATTCCCTTGGATAAGCTAGTCTATCATTAGATAATATTCCCTTGGATAAGCTAGTCTATCATTAGATAATATTCCCTTTATAAGCTAGTCTATCAGATAATATTCCTTTGGATAAGCTAGTCATCGGATAATACAATAATTTCATTTGACATTAACTGGTATATTCACATTTTACACAAACTACGAGCTTCATTTCTTGCATTAAAATATTCCAGTGTACACTAAGTGGTACAACATTTGAGTTTTACATAAACTAGTAAATATTCCAATGTTACACTAATGGGTATAGTTGAATTTTACACAAGCTAGTAAAATATTCGTTTTACACTAATGGCATAGCGGTAGTTCAATTTTACATAAAATATTAAGTAACATGAATTTTGGCACATTAGAAATCTACACCCAAGTCGGGGCCGAACACTGACCTACAGATGATAGTTAAAAAGAAAACTCTTACTGGCCATTAGTCAATGGCACGACATGAGAAATAGATTATAGTATTCTAAAATATATCGACAAAATCAGCTCATATAAAAATCAACCATGCAATATTAGAAAGTCTCACAATGTCAGTTTATACACATCTGTCACCAAAAACAACCTCTATAAAATCAGATTCACAGTGGTCAGCCTTAAAACTTGGACACCTTCACTACAGACACTGTCCGAGTCTGCGTATAAATAAATCTATCAGCAATCAGCCTCACGAAATATCAGCCTTGCAAAGTGAGTCTAACAGTTAAGTTATGATCAGACAAAAATGTGTCAATAAAGTCATCCCACAAATCAGCCTTACAACAAAGTCATCTAATAAATCAGCTTTGCAACAGTCATTTCACAAATCAACCTTGCAATAAAGTTATCCCATAAATTAACCATGCAGTTATGCAATCTCATAAATCAACATTGCAATAAAGTTATTCCACAAATCAGCTTTGCAGTAACACCATTCCATTACAATAGTCATTTCACAAATCATTCTTACAACAAAATCATCCAACAAATCAACCTTTCAACAAAATCATCCCACAAATCAATCATCCAACAAATCAACATTATAACAAAATCATCCAACAAATCAACCTTACAACAAAATCATCCAACAGATCAACCTTACAACAAAATAATCCAACAAATCAATCATCCAACAAATCAACCTTACAACAAAATCATCCAAAAAAATCAACCTTATAGCAAAGTAAGTCTCAATATCTATGTATACATAATATATCCACAGTCAGCATCAAGAGATCAGAAAAGGTCGGCCATTTCTATCAGCCTCACACCTCATCCTCACAACATTCAGCTTGTAAAAAAATATATCATTACAGTCAGCCTCAAAACAGTTTGTAAACAATCTATCAATACAGTCAGCTTCACAATAGTTTGTACAAAATCAATCAATACAGTTAGCCTCAAAACATTTGTTACAAAATCTATCAATGCAGTCAGCTTCACAACATTCAGTTTGTACAAAATCTATCAATGCAGTCAGCCTCACAACATTCAGTTTGTACAAAATCTATCAATGCAGTCAGCCTCACAACATTCATTTTGTACAAAATCTATCAATGCAGTCAGCCTCACAACATTCAGTTTGTACAAAATCTATCAATGCAGTCAGCCTCATAACATTCATTTTGCACAAAATCTATCAATGCAGTCAGCCTCACAACATTCAGTTTGTACAAAATCTATCAATGCAGTCAGCCTCACAACATTCAGTTTGTACAAAATCTATCAATGCAGTCAGCCTCACAACATTCAGTTTGTACAAAATCTATCAATGCAGTCAGCCTCACAACATTCATTTTGTACAAAATCTATCAATGCAGTCAGCCTCACAACATTCATTTTGTACAAAATCTATCAATGCAGTCAGCCTCACAACATTCATTTTGTACAAAATCTATCAATATAGTCATACAACAATAAATTTGTAGAAGCCTGTCAATAGTCAGCCTCATAATCAGTTCATACGAAATCTTTAAATACAGTCAGCCTCACAGCAATCAGTGTGTACAAAATCTATATATTAATACAGTCAGCCAACCTCACAACAACCTGTGTATACAAAAATCTATCAATACAGTCAACCTCACAACTAAGTCAGCCTCACAACAACCTGTGTATACACAAATCTATCAATGAGCCAGCCTCACAATAATCAGATTATACAAGATTAGTATATAGTATTCACAACTCTAAAGATATATCCAAACAATTGTAAACAAACAGCAATCATGAATGAATATGTACAAACAGCAACCATGAATGAATATGTTCAACAGCAATCATGAATGAATATGTACAACAGCAATCATTAATATAAGTATGTACAAATAGCAATCATGAATAAATATACACAAAAAGCAATCATGGCATACCCATTTTAAATAACAGAATGTGAAAATGACATAAACCAGGCTATCCGGGTAACCACAGAACTGCAGGAAAATTCACTTTTTGTGACAGAAATGTCTGTCATAAAGCTGATGAATCTTCACTCACTTCTAATGGAATTTGCCATCTGTTGAGTATTGTGTGATACCCACGGGTGAGAATCTTGGCGGTTTAAAACTTGTCACTTCCTAAGGCAAATTAGACCCCGGACTTCCAAGGTGAAGAATGAGGCCCAGAACTATCAAAGGTAAATTAGAATTAAGATATTCAAGATGAATTAGACTTGAGAATATACACAGTGAATTAGATTTGAGACTTCCAATGTAAATTAGAACCAGGATTTTTGTGAAGAAAGTGACAGAATTTTGTGTTAAAATACACAATTTTAGGATTTCGGAGTATATGGGTTGAAATACTTTTGGAAGTTTACAGGTATATGGACTTCCTATGATGAGTTAAAACTGTGACATCTCAGGATATGTACTTTCTGACCTTCCGGCATATCATTTCCGTTGGACGTGATAATTTTTTCATTCGTCGTCTTTTGATGTTTTGTTTGTGTCTTGATAAAGACCTTTTGGTTGAAACGTTGAATGTGATTTGTGTAGTATAATTTTTATGATTTCTTGTGTGCTCATCATTACCTACTAGTTTTAACTATAGTCTGTCGTGTCCCATTGAAACGAAATATAAAACTGTGTTTTACATAAGTCTAAATATTGTTATGTTTCACACAGTTACTTTGTATTGATTGTCATGATGAATTTGAAATGAGATATCCCAAGGTGAACTAGAAATCGGGCATCCCAAGGTGAACTAGAAATCGGGCATCCCAATGTGAACTAGAAATCGGGCATCCCACGGTGAACTAGAAATCGGGCATCCAAAGGTGAACTAGAAATCGGGCATCCCAAGGTGAACTAGAAATGGGAGATCCCACGTTGAACTAGAAATAAGACATCTTAAGGTGAACTAGAAATGGGAGATCTCAAGGTGTACTAGAAATGGGAGATCCTAAGGTGAACTAGAAATGGGAGATCCCAAGGTGAACTAGAAATGGGAGATCCCAAGCTGAGCTAGAAATAGGAGATCCCAAGATGTATGAGACCAGTTTTTTCCCATATAGAAAGACATAACAGAATGGACAAAATTAGTAATGGAAGGCATGTCTGCAGGTAGTAGAACAGAACAAACCAATATGACTATGAGCAGGTGACATCATAGTGTTTGAACATGTCCTAGGCTGCTGCCGCAGATCAACTTCTCCAGAATCATAAGATGTCTAGAGTATACATAAAAACTGCTTTCTAGAAAGAATATGTCATTTGAAGAATCACCTGATCCTATAAAACAAGTAGGCTTATCCAATGTTGAACCCTCAATAATATCTGCATTACTCATGGAAAGTTCATGTTGACCCTTTCAACAATGGCTGTTCTGTCTCTCAACTGTCATGTAGTCTTGCCTAGAATCAAGTTTCAAAGTATTCCAATATCTATACTTGAGGTAAGTTTGGAAAGTAGATCTTTCAATGAGTTTATGCCGTTGGATTAGGTAACTCTATATAGCTGGTTAGTTATGTGGAAGCAATTGATTCTGTCAGCTTTCACTGGCAGTAGTAAGTAAAGTCTGTCCTGTCTGCAATCAGACAAGAACCTGCTGGCTCCACACAAGATTATACTGATACATGAGGGCAGCTAGTTAGAGTGCAAGACAGCGACAAAAAGTCAAGCACTGTTACATGGTTAGCTTTAAGCATGGTGACCAGCTTGTACATTAAGGAAACAGTTCTCACGTATAGCTGCTGGCCAACTATACTACTGACATGGTTACAGACGTCCATCGTTCACTGAAAGTGGTAAAAAAAACTTAATGTATTAGTTACCAACGCCGACGTCAGATGTGTAGGGCCATTGGCTCAAATAAAACGGTGACAAGCACATTTCCGTTCTCTGAACTACGTCCTACTGAAAACCTTGTGGGACCATTGTCTTTCTATAAGAGAGATCTGGTTGGAGTTTGTTCTCTTGTGTGATGTCTAAGATCTGGGTTGAGTAACTCATACTACCAGTAGCACTCTTGTGTCTTATCTAAGATCTGGGTTGAGTAACTCATACTACCAGTAGCACTCTTATGTCTTATCTAAGATCTTGGTGGGGTAACTCCCACTACCAGTAGCACTCTTGTGTCTTGTCTAAGATCTTGGTGGGGTAACTCCCACTACCAGTAGCACTCTTATGTCTTATCTAAGATCTTGGTGGGGTAACTCCCACTACCAGTAGCACTCTTGTGTCTTGTCTAAGATCTTGGTGGGGTAACTCCCACTACCAGTAGCACTCTTGTGTCTTATCTAAGATCTTGGTGGGGTAACTCCCACTACCAGTAGCACTCTTGTGTCTTATCTAAGATCTTGGTGGGGTAACTCCCACTACCAGTAGCACTCTTGTGTCTTATCTAAGATCTTGGTGGGGTAACTCCCACTACCAGTAGCACTCTTATGTCTTATCTAAGATCTTGGTGGGGTAACTCCCACTACCAGTAGCACTCTTGTGTCTTATCTAAGATCTGGGTTGAGTAACTCATACTACCAGTAGCACTCTTGTGTCTTATCTAAGATCGTGGTGGGGTAACTCCCACTACCAGTAGCACTCTTATGTCTTATCTAAGATCTTGGTGGGGTAACTCCCACTACCAGTAGCACTCTTATGTCTTATCTAAGATCTGGGTTGAGTAACTCCCACTACCAACCATACTCCTTTGCCGTATCAAAAATCTTGTGGTGTGTTAACCTTGATAATATACTGCTTGTGATTTGTCTGATCATCTGAGTCCTTCATGAGGTCACCTTCGCTACACCTCCATGTGTTTAGATGGAGGAACAACCAGAAATGGCTCATGCCACATTCGCCGCAGATCTCCCTACAAGACACACAGAGAATGAAATCAATTTCATGTAAATATTATCTAGAAATAAATAGAAAACTGGATAACTGAGCAGTACAGGGGAATCCATTTATAGTGTGTCTATAACATTCTTTGATTCATTATAGGAATTGGCTGTCAGATTTTAACGGAACAAATCATATATTATTTAACAAAACAAACTTTTGCTAAAGACGCATAAACCACAGCATCCATCGTTCTGTACGCAACGTACTGAGAGCCACCCTCCTCCCCTATATATGGCCCTGGGGAAGGGGGTGCACATGCTCTCAGTGTGTTGTGCACAGATCAATTTATTAGCAGCAGAAGTGCATATTTTTAGTCATGGAAGCTGTATGACATTATGCTTAACATTAAAAAGTTGGAATGTGGGCACTAATTTCTGTAATGAACCCATTCTCTATTGAACAATAGTAATATGATGGAATGCCTTTATAATGCATGTTTATAACAACATTCTTTATTGAACAATACTTTTCAAAGTCCCCAATTAGTTTATTCTTTATTCAATATAATTGTATGTAGCGAATTTTGGTTTATTAACCAGTACACGAATATTTTGTCGGTCTAGAGCAATTTGTATGATATATCTTCTTCTTCAGCGTTCATTCTCAAACTCCTGCAAGATCTCTCTTGTAGCAGGACAATGGTTCTACTAGATTTCCAGCAGGATGTAGTCCAGAGAATGGAAATGTGTTGTGTCGCCGTTTGTATGGTGTATAAAGGGATTCCACTGTGTTGAGTGTATGTGCTTGTTCCACCCCAAAAGGGATTCCACTGTGTTAAGTGTATGTGCCTGTTCCACCCCAAAAGGGATTCCACTGTGTTAAGTGTATGTGCCTGTTCCACCCCAAAAGGGATTCCACTGTGTTAAGTGTATGTGCCTGTTCCACCCCAAAAGGGATTCCACTGTGTTAAGTGTATGTGCTTGTTCCACCCCAAAAGGGATTCCACTGTGTTAAGTGTATGTGCCTGTTCCACCCCAAAAGGAATTCCACTGTGTTAAGTGTATGTGCTTGTTCCACCCCAAAAGGGATTCCACTGTGTTAAGTGTATGTGCCTGTTCCACCCCAAAAGGGATTCCACTGTGTTAAGTGTATGTGCTTGTTCCACCCCAAAAGGGATTCCACTGTGTTAAGTGTATGTGCTTGTTCCACCCCAAAAGGGATTCCACTGTGTTAAGTGTATGTGCTTGTTCCACCCCAAAAGGGATTCCACTGTGTTAAGTGTATGTGCTTGTTCCACCCCAAAAGGGATTCCACTGTGTTAAGTGTATGTGCCTGTTCCACCCCAAAAGGGATTCCACTGTGTTAAGTGTATGTGCCTGTTCCACCCCAAAAGGGATTCCACTGTGTTAAGTGTATGTGCCTGTTCCACCCCAAAAGGGATTCCACTGTGTTAAGTGTATGTGTCTGTTCCATTTCAAAAGGTGCTCAGTCAATTCTAACAAGATAAAAATCTGTACAATAAACACCTGCGTAGTAATTATGAAATATATCTTACAATCTTAGGAAGTCTCAGTAATAATTGTGAATTTGGTAACCTCAATAAAAATAGACAGTGTCCACTGATGTGAAGAACATCTTATGTAATATATCTTAGTCCATTGAGGTAAGAGAATTCTTAGAACTTACATAGAACCTGTTCTTGTGTATAGAAGTGAATCATGGACAATGATCAGACTAATTGTTTTAAATTATGTATATGTGGTTTTATAGAAGAATGTTTTTATTTCTTACGTACAAATTGGACTAGATTTCGTCTAGTAAATTCAAGTAGGAAGCATGAGGATAAATGAAAATAATTCTTACAGCTGATGGGAATTGAACCAGGTCTGTTCTAGCAGCACTGAATCGCTTTGAAACACAAGTAAACAGGTTTTCCGTACTTGACCAACCACATCACCTTGGTGAAGTACGGAAAGCCTGTTTACTTGTGTTACAAAGCGATTCGGTGCTGCTAGAACAGACCTGGTTCAATTCCCGTCAGCTGTAAGAATTCGATTTCGTCTATAGCATTTGTACTCAAAAGCATGTAATCGTCTTTCCATGGGCATTCAAGTACCCATATACCCCACCCATATACAGTTCCAAAACCCATCTCCTCCTTCTGAATGATTAACTCAACCATTCAGACATTTGGACGGTGAAATATCACATCAAGAGGATTCATATGATTTCCAGGATTATTCACTAACAAAGATCCTAAAGCACCTCCATGTGATGCATCCGCAAAGAAAATTTAAGGTTTCTAGGAGTTGCTTGGCTAGCGTATGGAACAATCTCCAGCTGTCAAGGCAGTAGATGCAATGAGATTTATTTACAACCAGACAATATCTTCATACAGTGTAAATGGCAGGAGATGTTGTAATCCAGAGCATGACCCAAAATCTGAAAAATATGATAAATCTACGAGACCATATAAATCTATGAGGCAATATAATCTATGAGGCAATATAATCTATGAGCAATATAAATCTATGAGGCAATATAAATATATGAGGCAATATAATCTATGAGCAATATAAATCTATGAGGCAATATAAATCTGAGGCCACACAAATTGATGAAGCCATATAAATCTTCCACATTTGTTCTCAAACTTCTGCAGATTAGCAGGATGTGGTCCACAGAACATAATGCGCTGTGTCATGGTTTACATTTCTGAAATATCTCCGCCTTTCGGTCTGAAACATCTGACTTCACTTTGACTCTAGATGGGACAGCCAACTCCACCCCCCCCCATAACATCCTTAGTCACCTCTTATGACATGTACGGAAAGTAAACAATGTTACTATTTTTTTCTACCCTCTCGGGCCCCCGGCAACACACGGGCAGCCATATAAATTGAACAAAGGTTTCCTGTGACATATTCAGACATACCTTGAGGTATGCCATGGTAAGTAAAGGTAATAGAGTAAATGGTACAAGGTACAATAGAGCAGGTTGTGCTGCCTTGAACACTTCTGATGACACGGTCGCTGTTAACAAACCTGGACAAGCAGAAAGTGTATTCAGTAAATTGAATGTTCTCAGCACAGACTGTATGTCTGTATAACTTGAAGATGATGTATATTCATCTTCAAGTTACTGTTACAACTACTGTCACACAAACATGAATACTGTCACGATCTAGTCACACAAACATTACCACTGTCACTATCTAGTCACACAAACATGAATACTGTTACGATCTAGTC
Source organism: Meghimatium bilineatum (assembly GCA_034231615.1). Classification (NCBI taxonomy): domain Eukaryota; kingdom Metazoa; phylum Mollusca; class Gastropoda; order Stylommatophora; family Philomycidae; genus Meghimatium; species Meghimatium bilineatum. The sequence goes on along the minus strand of CM067309.1, from coordinate 39,131,842 downwards.
ACACAAACATGAATACTGTTACGATCTAGTCACACAAACATGAATACTGTCACTATCTAGTCACACAAACATGAATACTGTCACTATCTAGTCACACAAACATGAATACTGTCACTATCTAGTCACACAATCATGAATATTGTCATTGTCTAGTCACACAAACATGAATACTGTCACTATCTAGTCACACAAACATGAATATTGTCACTATCTAGTCACACAAACATTAACACTGTCACTATCTAGTCACACAAACATGAATACTGTCACTATCTAGTCACACAAACATGAATACTGTCACTATCTAGTCACACAAACATGAATACTGTCACTATCTAGTCACACAAACATGAATACTGTCACTATCTAGTCACACAAACATGAATGCTGTCACTATCTAGTCACACAAACATGAATATTGTCACTATCTAGTCACACAAACATGAAAATTGTCACTATCTAGTCACACAACCATAAATACTGTCACTATCTAGTCACACAAACATGAATATTGTCACTATCTAGTACAGAATTGGCAAAATGTAGAAAAATTTTAAAATGCTAATTTGTACACTGTAGTAATAAACTAATAATAATGCCAAGGATTAAAATAACTCTAGGCAAATAAATAATTAGATAAATGAATTTTAAATCTATAAATGGTCTTGTCTTGTAAATCTATAAAGACAATATATATATATATATATATCATGGACAAAAAATATGAATATCTTTATGTTTTCTTTCAGTTCCCTGTGGAACATAGGGCTGCAACCGTTGGTCTCCAATGATTTCTGTGTTGTCCCCTTCACCTGTGCCCACAGGGTCCGAATTTATGTGATCTCTTCCTCCAAAGTTCTCCAAGTGTTCCTCAGTTTTACAATTCTCCTTTTTCCCTGTGGTTTCCTGTCTAGAGCCAGGTTATTTTGTCAAGTTTCTTTCTGAAGGAGTGCCATATCAATTTCCACTTTCTATTTTTTTTTATCTCTGCCTCCACTGGGTATTTGTGCACTCTTCTGTAATTCCATATTTGATATCAACTGTGGCCATCTAATCTGAAGTAAATCTTCCATAACTCATGATATATTGATATGTTTGACATCATGGCATGGTAGAAAGTCAGCAGTAGAGTTGATAAGATAGTTTGACATCGTGGCATGGTAGAAAGTCAGCAGTAGAGCTGATAAGATAGTTTGACATCGTGGCATGGTAGAAAGTCAGCAGTAGAGCTGATAAGATAGTTTGACATCGTGGCATGGTAGAAAGTCAGCAGTAGAGTTGATAAGATAGTTTGACATCGTGGCATGGTAGAAAGTCAGCAGTAGAGTTGATAAGATAGTTTGACATCGTGGCATGGTAGAAAGTCAGCAGTAGAGTTGATAAGATAGTTTGACATCGTGGCATGGTAGAAAGTCAGCAGTAGAGTTGATAAGATAGTTTGACATCGTGGCATGGTAGAAAGTCAGCAGTAGAGTTGATAAGATAGTTTGACATCGTGGCATGGTAGAAAGTCAGCAGTAGAGCTGATAAGATAGTTTGACATCGTGGCATGGTAGAAAGTCAGCAGTAGAGTTGATAAGATAGTTTGACATCGTGGCATGGTAGAAATTCAGCAGTAGAGTTGATAAGATAGTTTGACATCGTGGCCAGGTAAAAAGTCAGCAGTAGAGTTGATAAGATAGTTTGACATCGTGGCATGGTAGAAAGTCAGCAGTAGAGCTGATAAGATAGTTTGACATTGTGGCATGGTAGAAAGTCAGCAGTAGAGCTGATAAGATAGTTTGACATCGTGGCATGGTAGAAAGTCAGCAGTAGAGTTGATAAGATAGTTTGACATCGTGGCATGGTAGAAAGTCAGCAGTAGAGTTGATAAGATAGTGTGACATCGTGGCATGGTAGAAAGTCAGCAGTAGAGTTGATAAGATAGTTTGACATCGTGGCATGGTAGAAAGTCAGCAGTAGAGCTGATAAGATAGTTTGACATCATGGCATGGTAGAAAGTCAGCAGTAGAGCTGATAAGATAGTGTGACATCACGGCATGGTAGAAAGTCAGCAGTAGAGCTGATAAGATAGTTTGACATCGTGGCATGGTAGAAAGTCAGCAGTAGAGTTGATAAGATAGTTTGACATCGTGGCATGGTAGAAAGTCAGCAGTAGAGTTGATAAGATAGTTTGACATCGTGGCATGGTAGAAAGTCAGCAGTAGAGTTGATAAGATAGTTTGACATCGTGGCATGGTAGAAAGTCAGCAGTAGAGCTGATAAGATAGTTTGACATCGTGGCATGGTAGAAAGTCAGCAGTAGAGTTGATAAGATAGTTTGACATCGTGGCATGGTAGAAATTCAGCAGTAGAGTTGATAAGATAGTTTGACATCGTGGCCAGGTAAAAAGTCAGCAGTAGAGTTGATAAGATAGTTTGACATCGTGGCATGGTAGAAAGTCAGCAGTAGAGCTGATAAGATAGTTTGACATTGTGGCATGGTAGAAAGTCAGCAGTAGAGCTGATAAGATAGTTTGACATCGTGGCATGGTAGAAAGTCAGCAGTAGAGTTGATAAGATAGTTTGACATCGTGGCATGGTAGAAAGTCAGCAGTAGAGTTGATAAGATAGTGTGACATCGTGGCATGGTAGAAAGTCAGCAGTAGAGTTGATAAGATAGTTTGACATCGTGGCATGGTAGAAAGTCAGCAGTAGAGCTGATAAGATAGTTTGACATCATGGCATGGTAGAAAGTCAGCAGTAGAGCTGATAAGATAGTGTGACATCACGGCATGGTAGAAAGTCAGCAGTAGAGCTGATAAGATAGTTTGACATCGTGGCATGGTAGAAAGTCAGCAGTAGAGTTGATAAGATAGTTTGACATCGTGGCATGGTAGAAAGTCAGCAGTAGAGCTGATAAGATAGTTTGACATCGTGGCATGGTAGAAAGTCAGCAGTAGAGTTGATACACAGTACCGCAGACAGAATGTTGTAGAGCTCAATAATCATATATGCCCGTATTGTCCAAGCTGGTCATGTTATGTATTCCATCCAGAATGTTGTCTTCCCAATGAACTCTCTGAACCTCTCTCTATCTTGTGCAATGTGGCTTGCATTTTCTAGCGATGTATTCATGTTATCTTTAATGTCGTTACTTCATCGTCTTCTTGGTCTGCCCTTTCTCCTCTTCCCAGCATTATTTATTGCCCAAGCAAAGCACATAAATAGAGGAAGGGGGGGGAGGTTTAATTCAAATAAGGACATGACTTTCAGTAAAAGAAATTGAGCCAAATGGTGGTGGAGACACCCCCCCCCCCCCAATTAATGGTAATCAAAATTCTCCAGAAAAAAGGGGAATTGTTGAGTAAAATGGCAAATGTCAAAGTGAATGTTCTTTCAGGTAACTCCCTCTCCCCCTTAACTGAAGATGCATCTATGGCCCTGCATACTGCACATGATGATGATACATCTTCTTCAGTGTTAATGATCAAAATCCCACTGGATCTCTCTTGCAGCCGGACAATGGTTCTACTAGATTTCCAGCAGGATGTAGTCTTGAGATCTCTCGTGTAGCAGGACGATGACCATACTAGATTTCCAGCAGGATGTAGTCTTGAGATCTCTCTTGTAGCCGGACAATGGTTCTACTAGATTTCCAGCAGGATGTAGTCTTGAGATCTCTCGTGTAGCAGGACGATGACCATACTAGATTTCCAGCAGGATGTAGTCTTGAGATCTCTCTTGTAGCAGGATGATGACCTTACTAGATTTCCAGCAGAATGTAGTCCAAAGATCTCTCTTGTAGCAGGATGAATACTAGATTTCTACTAGATTTCCAGCAGGAGGATGTAGTCTAGAGAACAGAAATGCATTGCGTCACTGTTTTAATTGCGCCAATGGTATGACACATCCGTCTTCGGCGGAATGAGGATAAATGACACAATACTATGTAAATCTATAAATGACAGACAGACGTATTAATTGGAACCAACCTAGAAAATAGCCAACTAGTGAACAGTGAAAGTAGGACAGCCTCTGTACATAGTTTGGCGGCGGTGGGACTCCTGTTTCTGCTAAACATGTTTGTGATTTCTTGTACATGTCGTAGCGTAAAACAAAACATAACAGCAGACCCGGCATGACCTGGAAAGAGAACATTTAATGACGTTTTATTCTGTGGCCAGTTGGTGTGTGGTAGATACAACATGGAGTACAGTAAGATTTTATCACTCTTTTTCTGTAGATCTTTTTATTTTTTGTGCGTTCATTCTCAAACTTCTGCGGATTAGCCGGATGTAGTCAGGAGAATGGAATGCATTGTTTCATGGCATACAGCTTTGCTGTGATATCTAACAATTCAGCCATACATATCCGACTTTTGCATGACTTCTATGTCACTTTGACCCCGTATGGCATCGGACAGTCAACCCCCGTCCCCAAAACCTCCTTAGCCACTTCTTGCAACATGCATGATAGATAACAGTGTCACTATTCTTTGCTTCCTACTCGAGCTCTGGCAACATACAGACATAATTATACATGCAAATTCACACATTAAAGTACTCCTACTCTCTCTATTAAAATTGTTTATAAAATTAGACACATATATTCATAAATAACAGCCAAAAAAGATGTACCCCAGGTTATGTTGAAAAACAACTATACTGGAATCCCTTTATAGCGCATTCTTTTATAACATATTTCTCTATATAACAACACTTGTAAAAATCCCCACTTATATTTATTCTATGTTGTTTGTACTGTATATAACGAATGTCTGTTACTAACATACATATTTTGTTGGTCCAGACCAAGTTGTTACAGCGGGATTACACTGCCCTATCATTATATCATGCTTCACTGATGCCCTGAGGCTGTTTGTACATGAGAATCATTATACAGTATCTTGATGTCTATTGGATTTACTACACTATGTGAACACTTACTCCAATATGTGAACACTTACTCCAATATGTGAACACTTACTCCAATATGTGAACACTTACTACACTATGTGAACACTTACTCCAATATGTGAACACTTACTACACTATGTGAACACTTACTCCAATATGTGAACACTTACTACACTATGTGAACACTTACTCCAATATGTGAACACTTACTCCAATATGTGAACACTTACTACACTATGTGAACACTTACTCCATATGTGAACACTTACTCCAATATGTGAACACTTACTCCACTATGTGAACACTTATTCCAATATGTGAACACTTACTCCAATATGTGAACACTTACTCCAATATGTGAACACTTACTACACTATGTGAACACTTACTCCAATATGTGAACACTTACTCCAATATGCGAACACTTACTCCAATATGTGAACACTTACTACAATATGTGAACACTTACTACAATATGTGAATACTTACTCCAATATGTGAACACTTACTCCAATATGTGAACACTTACTTCAATATGTGAACACTTACTCCAATATGTGAACACTTACTCCATATGTGAACACTTACTCCATATGTGAACACTTACTCCACTATGTGAACACTTATTCCACTATGTGAACACTTATTCCACTATGTGAATACTTACTCCACTATGTGAACACTTACTCCAATATGTGAACACTTATTCCACTATTTGAATACTTACTCCACTATGTGAACACTTATTCCACTATGTGAACACTTACTCCACTATGTGAACACTTATTCCACTATGTGAACACTTATTCCACTATGTGAATACTTACTCCACTATGTGAACACTTACTCCAATATGTGAACACTTATTCCACTATTTGAATACTTACTCCACTATGTGAACACTTATTCCACTATGTGAACACTTACTCCAATATGTGAACACTTATTCCACTATGTAAATACACTTTCTGTCTTCTTCTCATGGTCAGGTTTCTTATGTGACATATTCTTTCCTGAACGTGGTCTTCCTTATAGATTCTCTGAACACTCCACAATTCTGGGCGAGTTGACCTGCCGTAGCTAGAGACATGTTTAAGCAATCTGATATATCACTGTACTGTCGTCGTCTTGGGTGCCCTCTTCCTCTGTTGCCATTAACCCTGCCATGTAGTCTATGCAAACAGGCAGCAGAGTCTAAGACTGGTCCCATGTGGACAGACAGTACAGACTAAGACTGGTCCCATCACCTCTGTGTCCATGTATATAGGTAGCACAGACTAAGACTAGTCACATCACCTCTGTGTCCATGTACATAGGTAGCACAGACTAAGACTGGTCCCATCACCTCTGTGTCCATGTACACAGGTAGCACAGACTAAGACTGGTCCCATCACCTCTGTGTCCATGTACACAGGTAGCACAGACTAAGACTAGTCACATCACCTCTGTGTCCATGTACACAGGCAGCACAGACTAAGACTAGTCACATCACCTCTGTGTCCATGTACATAGGTAGCACAGACTAAGACTAGTCACATCACCTCTGTGTCCATGTACACAGGCAGCACAGACTAAGACTAGTCACATCACCTCTGTGTCCATGTACACAGGCAGCACAGACTAAGACTAGTCACATCACCTCTGTGTCCATGTGGACAGGTAGCACAGACTAAGACTGGTCCCATCACCTCTGTGTCCATGTACACAGGCAGCACAGACTAAGACTAGTCACATCACCTCTGTGTCCATGTACACAGGCAGCACAGACTAAGACTAGTCACATCACCTCTGTGTCCATGTACACAGGCAGCACAGACTAAGACTAGTCACATCACCTCTGTGTCCATGTACACAGGCAGCACAGACTAAGACTAGTCACATCACCTCTGTGTCCATGTACATAGGCAGCACAGACTAAGACTAGTCACATCACCTCTGTGTCCATGTACACAGGCAGCACAGACTAAGACTAGTCACATCACCTCTGTGTCCATGTACACAGGCAGCACAGACTAAGACTAGTCACATCACCTCTGTGTCCATGTACATAGGCAGCACAGACTAAGACTAGTCACATCACCTCTGTGTCCATGTACACAGGCAGCACAGACTAAGACTAGTCACATCACCTCTGTGTCCATGTACACAGGCAGCACAGACTAAGACTAGTCACATCACCTCTGTGTCCATGTGGACAGGCAGTACAGACAGCGGAATATATCCTGCATTACACTAAATGAGTTACGTGAGGAGCACTGGATCACTGAGTGTCACTGAGACACAGAAAGCTGTGTGGGAACACTGAGAAGCTTTCAAATACAGTAACATTTATCAAGAAAATCAGATTTGCTGTTTAGACATACTAGACTATAAACGAGAAGACAAAGAGAAAATTTAATGTTCTTAACACTTCCCGATAAAACTTTTTTTGATGTCCATGGTATTCTCAAAACTATTCTCTAACATCTCATATTGAATAAGAAATTCTCTGTGCTACAACTTTATTAAGTGTCCATATTTCACAGCCTTAAATTACAATTGGAAATAGGAAAAATAGACTTACAATATCTCCGAGTCCAAGCATGTTGAAGTGACTGGAATTCTGTGAACTGAAATAGAAGCACAAGTAGTGAGCCAGATCTGTAATTACTGTTACTGAATTGCCCCCCCCCCCCCCAAGTTACCATCATCTTGTAATTTTATTTTTTTTGCACTAATTTTCAAATGCCTGCAGGTTAGCAGGATGTAGTGAAATGTGTTGCATCATGGTTTACAGCTTAACTGAGATATCTGCACCTTCTTACCTGACACATTCCACTTCTGTAAGATTTTTGTACCTGACACATTTCACTTTGGTAAGGCATTTTTACCTGACACATTTCACTTTGGTAAGGCATTTTTACCTGACACATTTCACTTTGGTAAGGCATTTTTACCTGACACATTCCTAATCAACAAGGATTTTTTGGTCATTTTGACCTATAAGATTGAACAGCCAACTCCCTATTCATACCCCCTAAGTCACTTCTTACGACATAAGCCCTACATGTCACATCAAAGTACTGTCACTCTTTACTACCATTTGAGGAGGCGAGAACACACTGGCTAGTCAAGTAGGCATACATGTAGGTGACTATTGTGATGCAACTGTATGAATGTCACCAGTGTGCTTCTATTCTGGGGCTGAAAAAGGGAACACGGAATAGCGGCACTCTTTACCTTCCATGTATGTCATAAAAGGCGACTAAGAAGGTTTTGGGATAAAGTTATCTGTACTATCCCATATAGGATGAAAATAGCTGGGAATCCATGCTGAAGTTGGATGTTTCATGCCAAAAGACGCAGATATCGCAGCTCTAAGTTGTAAATCATGACACAGTGCACACCGTTCTCTGGACTACATCCTGCTAATCTGCAGAAGCTTGAGAACAGAATAAGAAGAATATGAATGTTGTACGGTGAGTACTTACACTATAATAATGATGTTCTCTTAGTTCTACCAGCATAAAGTACAAGTCCAGTTTAACTTGTCCATGTTATTGGAGCGTATTGTGGAATATAGTATTAGGCCTGTATTATTCATTGATCAATAGCATACTTCGGAATGATGTGGTCAAGATAAAGTATGTCACATTTACTATCTGACATGGTCCCGCATCCATTTCCTTAGGAACTCAACCAAGGAGTCAATATTGTTGATTTTAAAAGTATTTCCAGATAAAATGAAAACGAAACTGTGGATCTATGGGCATCTGAGACTGCGATGATAGAGATAAATGACGGCGATAAAATTTCAAGCATCCATGACTGTTGATAGCTTTGAGAGTGGTGACTAGTGGGTTGGTACAGGTACTAGTTCTCTTGTACATCTGGCCGACTATACTATCTAAATGTGGTGACCAGCATGGTTATCGCTATGGTTACAGACGTCCACATTCAGTGAAAGTGGTAAAACACTGAATGTATTAGTTACCAATGCCGAAGTTGAATATATTGTGCCAATGGCACAAATAAAACTGAGACATTGCACATTTTCATTCTCTGGACTACATCCTGCTGGTGCAATCTTGTAGGATCATTGTCCTGCTATAAGAGAGATCCGGTGGGAGTTTGAGAACAGAAAATAAATCTTGGATCACCCGACTAGCGTACCCGACTTGTGCATCCAATTCGTGCACCTGACTTGTGCATCCAACTCATGCACCCGACTAGCGCACCTGACTTGTGCATCCAACTCGTGCACCCGTCTAGGAAGACAGTGCACAAACCAGTCAACTAATTGCGCTTCAAGGAATCATAAAAGAAGGTACCTGTTTTCATAAACATAATTCTGAGTGGTGAACATAGAAATATGAGTGCTTACCTTGGAAAAACTAATTTAGCAGGAAGAGACAGTTTGGGGGCATCTCGCACAAGCCCTGTAAGGTGGAGCTTTTTTGCAAACAAACCCACCTGCAGAACAAAGAAAAGTATATCAAATCATAACTCTGATGAAGGACACCCTACAAAAGGACACCCTACAAAAGGACACCCTACAAAAGGATATCCTACAAAAGGACACCCTACAAAAGGACATTCACATTTATACATTCTGCTATCTATCTACTCAATTTTCATCCGCTTCTTAGTCCATGCCTCGAGAAATTCAAATCAGTCGATGTCGGTATGAGTTGGCTGTATCTATTGTTTGTTCCAACCTTCCGGGTACTTTTTTTTGTTTCCGTTAATTCTAACAGTATGTCCATCAGGGTCCATCAGTATGCATTTATTACGATACGTCAACACTGTTAACAATCATGGAACTTTGTAAACTCCGTTGGTACAGGCACTTGATGAGACATTCCATGATGACAAAAAATATTATTCAAGGTACAGTGGGAGGGTAGAAGACAAGGTGGAGGTACAGTGGGAGGGTAGAGGTACAGTGGGAGGGTAGAGGTACAGTGGGAGGGTAGAGGTACAGTGGGAGGGTAGAAGACAAGGTGGAGGTACAGTGGGAGGGTAGAGGTACAGTGGGAGGGTAGAGGTACAGTGGGAGGGTAGAGGTACAGTGGGAGGGTAGAAGACAAGGTGGAGGTACAGTGGGAGGGTAGAAGACAAGCAGTGGGAGGGTAGAAGACAAGGTGGAGGTACAGTGGGAGGGTAGAAGACAAGCAGTGGGAGGGTAGAAGACAAGCAGTGGGAGGGTAGAAGACAAGGTGGAGGTACAGTGGGAGGGTAGAAGACAAGCAGTGGGAGGGTAGAAGACAAGGTGGAGGTACAGTGGGAGGGTAGACGACAAGGTGGAGGTACAGTGGGAGGGTAGAAGACAAGCAGTGGGAGGGTAGAAGACAAGGTGGAGGTACAGTGGGAGGGTAGAAGACAAGGTGGAGGTACAGTGGGAGGGTAGAAGACAAGGTGGAGGTACAGTGGGAGGGTAGAAGACAAGCAGTGGGAGGGTAGAAGACAAGGTGGAGGTACAGTGGGAGGGTAGAAGACAAGGTGGAGGTACAGTGGGAGGGTAGAAGACAAGGTGGAGGTACAGTGGGAGGGTAGACGACAAGGTGGAGGTACAGTGGGAGGGTAGAAGACAAGGTGGAGGTACAGTGGGAGGGTAGAAGACAAGGTGGAGGTACAGTGGGAGGGTAGACGACAAGGTGGAAAGAAGTAGATATGACTGGATGTGTGAAGTTAAACTCATCAGGATGGTAAAGGATAGAGATGGTGGAGATCTTTCTGCATCAAATGTCTCAGTGTGACACCCAATGATCCTGATGGGTTATGGCATTTATTATTATTATTATTACTACCATTTCAATATATTTCTTTAGGGGAAGACTTAAACACATACGGACTTGCCATGGGAAGACTTAAACCCATAAGGATTTGCCCATTGAGAGACTTACGCACATAGATTTGCCCATAGAGAGACTTAAACACATATGGTGTTACCCAGGGGAAGACAAACACATACGGACTTGCCATGGGAAGACTTAAACCCATAAGGATTTGCCCATTGAGAGACTTAAACACATAGATTTGCCCATTGAGAGACTTAAACACATATGGTGTTACCCAGGGGAAGACAAATACATACGGACTTGCCATGGGAAGACTTAAACCCATAAGGATTTGCCCATTGAGAGACTTAAACACATAGATTTGCCCATGGAGAGACTTAAACACATATGGTGTTACCCAGGGGAAGACAAACACATACGGACTTGCCATGGGAAGACTTAAACACATAAGGATTTGCCCATTGAGAGACTTAAACAGATAAGGATTTGACCAGGGAGCAATGACATCAAGGATATCCAATCTCTGCAGAGTATTGGTCCTTAAAACTTTTGCATTTTCTCTATCCTTAGTGATTTCTCCTGGTTTTTTCCATGTTCTTCTTCTTCTACTACACTCATTCTCACGCTGCTGAAGATTAGCCGGATGTAGTCTAGATAACGGAACGCATTGTGTCATGGTTTAGCTTAGCTGTGATCTATCTATTGTCATTTTCACTTGAGCCGCTAAACATCATGGTTAGCTGCAATATCTGCACCTATCTGCCTGACATATCTGATTTCAGCATGCTTTCTGAATCACTTTGACCCTATACGAGATGGGACAGTCAACTCCACTCCCAGTTCTCCTTAGTCTGCTCTTAGGACATAAATAGAAGATAACAGTATTACTTTACGGGTTACGGAATTATATAATAGAATCCAACTCTTGAGTGTAGGAGCAGAAGAGGCCAAAGGAAAATATGGATTTATAATATTAAAATATTAAAGACTGGACAGAAATATTATTTATCAGAAACAACAGGCTTCTGTTTATCTAGACAAACATTTGGCTGGTTTGAAATCCAAAGAGGAGTCACACAGGGATGCATCCTCTCACCACACCTGTTCAACATTTATGCAGAAAACATCATGTGACATGTACGAGAAGACTCACGTTTTGAACAGTTTCAACCCCTTAATATCAGAGGTCACGAAATCCCAGAAATTAGGTATACATATGACACCACACTAATATCAAGGAGTCCCACAGGTTTAGAACAAATGATTATGTCCGTCAAACATCATAACGAGGCACAAAAACTCTTCCTCAATATAAAAAAAGACAAAAATAATGTATTTAAGTAGAGAAGAAATTACATCTAAAATAATCATTGACAAAATTATTATTCGTATGATATCAAATTGTTATCTAAACAGTATCAGATGCTATTTCTGTGAACCTAGGCAAATACTTACCGGATTATCGGCTGGTCGAGTTGCCACTTTGACCATGACATTGGTACTGAAGATGTAGGATGAAAAGAAGACCTGTGTGGAGAATGCAAATACTACAGCAGTTAGTTCTGGCAGTTGTGTGTGTAACAATAAAATACTACAGCAGTTAGTTCTGGCAGTTGTGTGTGTAACAATAAAATACTAAAGCAGTTAGTTCTGGCAGTTGTGTGTGTAACAATAAAATACTACAGCAGTTAGTTCTGGCAGTTGTGTGTGTAATAGTAAAAGTAGGTCACATGGCAGCAACCTGCTGTCAAGGATGAACATGATTCTTGATATACTAAGCAGCAGTAACTATTCAGTGGGGTAGCCATTTCCGTTCCTTGCTGTGTTTATCTTCCCTAACTCATGTGTCGTGTGCACATTTTACAACTTCTTCGACTCGAGAAGTGTCAGGTGAGAAATCCCAACCCAGATTTTTTTGTCCAGATGTATGTGTCTGAGACGGTATGAATGTATAAGGCATATTTTGCATTTTTGAGGTAGATTGTATGTGTGAGTAGGTTGTTGTATGTGAGGCAGTTTGTTGTATATGGGCCAATTTTTTGTATGTATGAGACAGTTTGTTGTATGTAGGAGAAAATTTGTTGTATGGTAAGACAGTTTATTGTATGTGTGAGACAGTCTACTGTATGTGTGAGATTGTTGTATGTGTGAGATTGTTGTATGTGTAAACGACAGTTTATGTTTGAGTCCCGAATGTTTTCATGACAAGACACAAGTAAACAATTTCACTGACATGAAAGACATATACATACCCAGAACACATCATAGACTAGAAGTCCAACCAGTAGCAGCGTCGAGACTTTCAGACTCGGAAGACGCACCAGAGCAATAAAAGCTACACACAGTCCCATGCCTAGAGCTGTGAAGGATACAAATAAAAGCTATATAATATACGCACGCACACAATTCTATGTATAGAGATGGGAAAGATATAAATACAAACTATATAATATACACACACACATACAATTCTATGTATAGAGATGGGAAAGATATAAATACAAACTATATAATATACACACACACACATACATATGTATAGAGATGGGAAAGATATAAATACAAACTATATAATATACACACACACACACACACACACACAATTCTATGTATAGAGATGGGAAAGATGTAAATTAAAACTATATAATATACACACACACACATACATATGTATAGAGATGGGAAAGATATAAATACAAACTATATTATGCAGTTAGTCTGTCGGAATCGACGATGACCATTCAGCTCAACTGGGATGATGATGTCTACAGTATGCCCGGCTGTAACGAATGAGTCCTATATGTGTTTGGAATTGGCTATCATACTCTGGGCGTGTGTGGGTGGAGTCTGTGGGACACTGAGCAGCTTTTGCCTTTCTTCTAGCACATTTTTGTTGTGCACTTTGATGTCCGAGGTTCTCTGCAGCTGCTGCACCACTCTTGATTCTGTGACACCAGTCAAATCTATTTCTTGTGGCAAGATTCTCCTATGAATTTATATGTCTATTTTGAAGCGAGTCGATGATGTTTTAAGAGTGTCTTTAAAACATTTCTTCTGTCCTCCTGCCTTACAGGAGTCGGTCCGCAGTTCTCCATATAACAGCTTTCTTGGTAGACGATAATCTTTTATACTGCCCATGTGTCCTGCCCATGTGTCCTGTGCCTTCATAAATATTGTGTATGTGCTTACAGACTTAAATTTCATCTGTACTTCATCCGCCGAAGACAGATGTGTCGGGCCAATGGCGCAAATAAAATGGTGACAACACATTTCCATTCTCTGGACATCCTGCTGGAAATCTAGGAGAGAGATCCAGCAGGAGTTTGAGAATGAATGCTGAAGAAGAAATATAAATATACAGTACACACATACACAGGCTAGGGATGACATAAGTGAAAAACTCTGTATGGTTATGATGAGCCAATACCATTGCATTCCTGGCAAAACCGTAGGTATTCAGTCTACCCCAGTATGCTGATGGTTCCTGTGGCCCGCTGGTTAAACATTCTTAGGAATGCAGGTGTCCAATTCTATTACTACCCCACTTAATACCAATTCTTAAAATCTCATCCCAGATGTGTCTTTGATAGAGGTGTCTACATCACACAGGGACAAAAACTCACCATCCATGAGTAGCCAATGTCCTGTCAGAATCCAGACACAGACTATACTGAATGACAGACAAAATGAGAATATCTCTGCGGCTGTGAACCGGCCACATACACCAAAGGAGATTCTGAAATGACAAGTGAATATTGAGTACCAGATAATAAAACAAATATATGAATAAGGACAGAAAATAAAACAAATCCAACATAAGGACAGACAATAAAACAAGACAAACATAAGGACAGACAATAAAACAAGACAAACATAAGGACAGACAATAAAACAAGGATAAGACAGACTAACCATAATAATACAAAGATAAGTAGTCAAAACAATGATAGAATATACACAGATGCAGACAATGATAAGACAGATATATGTTTAGAAATTGATATGACAGACATAAGTGCAGACAAAGATGAGACAGATATAACTGAAGATAAATATAAGACAGACATAAGTACAGACAGTGATAAGAAAAATATATACATGCAAACAAAGATAAGATAGACATAAGACAAGACAGAGATAAGACAGACACAAGAAGTTAAGACCAGTGTTAGAACAGCTATGCACAGAGACAAGAACAATAGTAGGATTAGGCACCTTGCCATCTTTCTAGACGACAATATTATTCTTGTGCTAAAAGAAATATAATCTATGGCTCATGATGATGATGGATGTGACTCATAGACAAATCTGAGCCACAAAGAGTTTTCCACAGCATGTACAAGGATTCATAGACCCGCTTGTACTATCATGTACTGTTGTGTGTCATCCTAGACATGCAGTCCTTGAACTAACTGCTATCACTTGCTCCTTTCTATTTACACAATTCTTGATCTATACCCTCCCTGGAGCCCGAACTATGACATCCTATTTCCATGATTTTGTATTGATGCCTGAATCATGCATATCGCAATTACACACATCTTTTTACTGAAGTAGGGGGTCGACCCTGAGATCTTTTCCCATATTGTAATTCTCCATAAAGTAGGACTTTCGGTATTCTGCCATCTTCCACTTTCTGATTGTGTCCCAGCCATCTGAGTCTGCACAGACTGAGCATAGAAAATAATGTGATATTGCATGCTCTTTCTAATACATCAGTGTTAGTGACTTTGTCCGCCGAAGACAGATGTGTCAGGCCATTGGTGCAAATAAAACGGCGACACAACACATTTCCATTCTCTGGACTACATCCTGCTGGAAATCTAGAATGGATCATGGTCCTGCCACAAGAGAGATCCAGCAGGAGTTTGAGAATGAACGCTGAAGAAGAAGAAGAAGTGACTTTGTGCTGCCATACATCAGTGTTAGTGACTTTGTGCTACCATAAATCAGTATTAGTGACTTTGTGCTACCATACATCAGTGTTAGTGACTTTGTGCTGCCATACATCAGTATTAGTGACTTTGTCCTGCCATACATCAGTGTTAGTGACTTTGTGCTGCCATACATCAGTATTAGTGACTTTGTCCTGCCATACATCAGTGTTAGTGACTTTGTCCTGCCATACATCAGTGTTAGTGGCATTGTGCTACCATACATCAGTATTAGTGGCTTTGTGCTACCATACATCAGTGTTAGTGACTTTGTCCTGCCATACATCAGTATTAGTGACTTTGTCCTACCATACATCAGTGTTAGTGACTTTGTGCTGTCATACATCAGTGTTAGTGACTATGTCCTGTCATACATCAGTGTTAGTGACTTTGTGCTACCATACATCAGTGTTAGTGACTTTGTGCTACCATACATCAGTGTTAGTGACTTTGTCCTGCCATACATCAGTATTAGTGACTTTGTCCTACCATACATCAGTGTTAGTGACTTTGTGCTGTCATACATCAGTGTTAGTGACTATGTCCTGTCATACATCAGTGTTAGTGACTTTGTGCTGCCATACATCAGTGTTAGTGACTTTGTCCTGACATACATCAGTGTTAGTGACTTTGTGCTGCCATACATCAGTATTAGTGACTTTGTCCTGCCATACATCAGTGTTAGTGACTTTGTCCTGCCATACATCAGTATTAGTGACTTTGTCCTGCCATACATCATTGTTAGTGACTTTGTGCTGCCATACATCAGTCTTAGTGACTTTGTGCTGCCACATAACTCCCCAAGAATGTTGCAATAATTCTTCAAAGTTTCCTAATAATCTGATCAGAAAACAGATAGGAACTATGACAACAAGACAGATCTAAATTAAAACCAAATACCGGCATAATTGTGAACCTACTTTTGGCCACTCGAACATGGCTGCACAAAATACTGGCACATTGGAAGAAGCAAGAAGGCAAATGCTACTGTGGCTAGAACTGAAATAGAAAAAAATTAATATAGTGTCAAACTGAGTTCGCATATCTTTTTTTTTCTTTGTTCCTCACAGATTAGCAGGATTTAGTCTGGAGATGTAATGCATTGCGCCATGGTTTACAGCTTGTCTGAATTATATGCACCTTACATTCCAACGATACATTTGACATCAGCAAAATCTCTAGGTCAATTTTACACTCTATAAGTTGGGAAACCAATTTCAACCCTAAACTTTCTTAGTTGTCTCTTACAATGTGCATGTCAGGTAAGTGTCGCTATTCTATGTTTCCATTTTGGGCTTCAGCAACACCTTAGCACATCTAATACATAACTTGCTAGATAAAACAATTTCTTATACACTAAATATATTTTACTGTCTAGTCTTGTGGATATATCAGGTGACATATTCTGTCTAGAAGGAAGTCTTCATTATGAATCTTCCTGTCTAGAATTAAGCCTTCATTATGAATCTTCCTGTCTAGAATGAGGTCTTCAGTATGAATCTTCCTGTCTAGAATGAGGTTTTCAGTATGAATCTTCCTGTCTAGAATGAGGTTTTCATTATGAATCTTCCTGTCTAGAATGAGGTCTTCATTATGAATCTTTCTTTCTAGAATGAGGTTTTCATTATGAATCTTCCTGTCTAGAATGAGGTTTTCATTATGAATCTTCCTGTCTAGAATGAGGTCTTCATTATGAATCTTCCTGTCTAGAAACAAGTCTTCATTATGAATCTTCCTGTCTGAACTTCTCATGATACTTGGCAAACAGACCTGCCACAACAGGGGCATGTTATCAATGCAATAAAATCTCTTTTTGCTTTCTGTTATCTTATTCCAACATCTTTGTCTGGTTCTCACTTTCTGTCAATGTTGCTGCCCAGGTGTAATATTTATTACTATTGACATTTCTTTTTCTCCCTCCATGTCTTGTTGGGAGTCATAATCTGACATGGATCTCTTCAATGAGATGTATGTACCGTGGTCACCAATCCTCCAATCCTGAAGCAGGACCAGATTTGCACTGGTATTTATTTACATATTATATATCATGTATATGTAATACTCACATATATATATAATTTATTACATATACATATGTAAACAACAAAAACAAAACAGTAACTATAAAAATAAAACAACAAAACAAAACAGCTTCAAAAACAAAACATCAATAAATTAAAACAGCTACAAAAACAAAATACAACAACCAAAGCAAAATATCAACAACAGAACTACAAAAACAAAACAACAAACAAAATTACTACAAAACAAAACAACAACAAAAACAGCCACAAAATTAAAATAATAAGAACAAAGCAAAACAACACATATAAAAATGCCACCTACAAAAACAACAAATGCAAAAAACAAAACATCAACAACACAAAATAAAAAAATAAAAATTAATTTATAAAAAATTAATTAATTAAAATAAAACAACACAACAAAAAAACACATACAAAACAACTACAAAAAATAACTAAAAACAATAATAACAAAACACCACATAACAACACCTATAAAAACAAAACTACAAAACAGCTACAACAACAAAACAACACTGAAACAACAACTACAAAAACAAAACTACAAAACAGCTACAACAACAAAACAACACTGAAACAACAACTACAAAAAACAAAACTACAAAACAGCTACAACAACAAAACAACACTGAAACAACAACTACAAAACAGCTACAACAACAAAACAACACTGAAACAACAACTACAAAACAGCTACAACAACAAAACAACACTGAAACAACAACTACAAAAAACACCCACAAAACAAAAAGAACAAAATGCTTTGTTAGTTACATCACACTTACTGGCAGTGAAGACAGCAAAAACAACCTGGAGTGAGTCAAAGAAGAGAAACATAATGAGCAAAGAAATGGATGCTCCGACTGGAAGAAACATGGCCTGGCAACTGTCTAACGTCTGCACCTCTGAAAAAAACGTCTGACTGGATTCTGAATCAATAACGGAATATATCATAACAAAGTCAATACATGTATACATCATCATTATCATGTGCTGGACCGGATTGCAACGATGGCCACTGATCTCCACAACACCCTATCCACTGTACAGTGTATCAGTTCCACTGCTGACTCTCTACATGCCATGATGTCAAACTGTCCAGTATTTTCACCCTTTAATGTCTTCTTTCTCTTTTTTCCATCAATTTTGCTGGTTGTTACACTTCTTCTTCAGCGTTCATTCTCAAACTCCCGCTGGCTCTCTCTTGTAGTAGGACAATGATCCTACAAGATTTCCAGCAGAATGCAGTCCAGAGATGAAGATGTGTTGTGTCGAATGGAGCAGAGTTTCATAGTGTGTGAGTGGAGCAGAGAGTTTCATAGCAATGGCAGGCACACATGAGCAGTATATCACAGAACTCACTACATTTATATATATATACACACACATTGATAAAACAAGGTAGTTGCAAACTCAAAAAGTAAAGTAGTTACACTATTACATACTAAAGTAAAGTAGTTACACATTTACATACATTAGTTTCACATTTACATACTAAAGTAGTTACACATTTGCACACTAAAGGAGTTATATATTTTCACACTAAAGTAGTTACATATTCACAAACTGAAGTAGTTACATATTCACAAACTGAAGTAGTTACATGTTCACAAACTGAAGTAGTTACATGTTCACAAACTGAAGTAGTTACATATTCACAAACTGAAGTAGTTACATATTCACAAACTAAATGGATATTCAAAATGAGGACAGAGACATTGACAAACAGAAGTAGCTGTACATTCACAAACAGAAGTAGCTGTACATTGACAAACAGAAGTAGCTGTACATCTTTTTTTCTCTTCGCTTTATACCCATTTATGACTTGCATCATCAGGGGTAGAAGAGTTCTCTGGAGATGGATGTTTTTGGTGCATCATATATGTATGTTTTTGTTGACTCTTAATTCTGTTATTTATCGTTTGCAAAACTACACCTGTTTGGTTATATAAAGAGACACACAACTGTTTGGTTATATAAAGAGACACACAACTGTTTAGAAAGACAAAAAATGGAGCACAAAGCACCTGGATGGAGGAGAAAGGGCAGACCAAGAAGACGATGGACTGACGACATTAAAGATAACATGAATACATCGTTGGAATATGTACCCTGCATGGCCCAAGGCAGAGTGGTTCAGGGAATTCATTGGGAAGACAACTTTCTGGAGAGAATATGTCACATGACAATCGTTTTTGCAAGGTCTGCCCCTGGCTTTCTAACCATTATGTCCGTAGAGCAATGCTTTTTTTAGGGGGACTATTTGATAGCAGTCTGGAAGCATGTGAAAACCACTTGATCTGTGTCTTCTGATGTAATCCAGATTTGGCATTGTGTTTGTTAGCCTTCTGATGCTTTCGTTTCTGATTCTGCCTCTTATTGTTACTCAGAGGATTCTACGTAGACAAGTAATTTCTGCTGTAACAAGTTTCCTTTTGCATTCTGTTGTTAGTGTCCATGTTTGATATTGGTAGCATATGATGGGAGGGTGATCATTTTATATATTGCAGTTTTGGAGTTCATGTTGACATATAACATTTCTAATATTCACAAACACACACACACACACACATCTATATTGTACAATAATCAACAAACACACACACATCTATATTGTACAATAATCAACAAACACACACACATCTATATTGTACAATAATCAACAAACACACACACATCTATATTGTACAATAATCAACAAACACACCCACATCTATATTGTACAATAATCAACAAACACACACACACATCTATATTGTACAATAATCAACAAACACACACACATCTATATTGTACAATAATCAAAAAACACACCCACATCTATATTGTACAATAATCAACAAACACACCCACATCTATATTGTACAATAATCAACAAACACACCCACATCTATATTGTACAATAATCAACAAACACACACACATCTATATTGTACAATAATCAACAAACACACACACATCTATATTGTACAATAATCAACAAACACACACACATCTATATTGTACAATAATCAACAAACACACACACATCTATATTGTACAATAATCAACAAACACACACACATCTATATTGTACAATAATCAACAAACACACACACATCTATATTGTACAATAATCAACAAACACACACACATCTATATTGTACAATAATCAACAAACACACACACATCTATATTGTACAATAATCAACAAACACACACACATCTATATTGTACAATAATCAACAAACACACACACATCTATATTGTACAATAATCAACAAACACACACACATCTATATTGTACAATAATCAACAAACACACACACATCTATATTGTACAATAATCAACAAACACACCCACATCTATATTGTACAATAATCAACAAACACACACACACATCTATATTGTACAATAATCAACAAACACACACACATCTATATTGTACAATAATCAACAAACACACCCACATCTATATTGTACAATAATCAACAAACACACCCACATCTATATTGTACAATAATCAACAAACACACCCACATCTATATTGTACAATAATCAACAAACACACACACATCTATATTGTACAATAATCAACAAACACACACACATCTATATTGTACAATAATCAACAAACACACACACATCTATATTGTACAATAATCAACAAACACACACACATCTATATTGTACAATAAACAACAAACACACACACATCTATATTGTACAATAATCAACAAACACACACACATCTATATTGTACAATAATCAACAAACACACACACATCTATATGGTACAATAATCAACAAACACACACACATCTATATTGTACAATAATCAACAAACACACACACACATATATGGTACAATAATCAACAAACACACACACATCTATATTGTACAATAATCAACAAACACACACACATCTATATTGTACAATAATCAACAAACACACCCACATCTATATTGTACAATAATCAACAAACACACACACATCTATATTGTACAATAATCAACAAACACACACACAACTATATTGTACAATAATCAACAAACACACACACATCTATATTGTACAATAATCAACAAACACACACACATCTATATTGTACAATAATCAACAAACACACACACGCAAACATCTATATGGTACAATAATCAACAAACACACACACACGCACACATCTATATTGTACAATAATCAACTAACACACACACACATCTATATTGTACAATAATCAACTAACACACACACACACACACACACACACACACACACACACACACACATCTATATTGTACAATAATCAACAAACACACACACACACATCTATATTGTACAATAATCAACTAACACACACACATCTATATTGTACAATAATCAACTTACGTGTTTCACCATCTCCAGAACTGCCTCCAGCTAAACCAAACTTCTCTTTCTCTTTCTCATCCTTCTCTTTTTCTTTATCTCTTTCTATATTCAATGACCTGATGGAGGACATTTATAGCAATATTCAATGACCTGATAGAGGACATTTATAGCAATATTCAATGACCTGATAGAGGACATTTATATCAATATTCAATGACCTGATAGAGGACATTTATAGCAATATTCAATGACCTGATTGATGACATTTATAGCAATATTCAATGACCTGATAGAGGACATTTATAGCAATATTCACTGCTCTGATGGAGGACATTTATAGCAATATTAAATGACCTGATAGAGGACATTTATAGCAATATTCAATGACCTGATAGAGGACATTTATAGCAATATTCAATGACCTGATAGAGGACATTTATAGCAATATTCAATGACCTGATAGAGGACATTTATAGCAATATTCACTGCTCTGATGGAGGACATTTATAGCAATATTAAATGACCTGATAGAGGACATTTATAGCAATATTCAATGACCTGATAGATGACATTTATAGCAATATTCAATGACCTGATGGAGGACATTTATAGCAATATTCAATGACCTGATAGAGGACATTCATAGCAATATTCAATGACCTGATAGAGGACATTTATAGCAATATTCAATGACCTGATAGAGGACATTTATATCAATATTCAATGACCTGATAGAGGACATTTATAGCAATATTCACTGCTCTGATTGATGACATTTATAGCAATATTCAATGACCTGATAGAGGACATTTATAGCAATATTAAATGACCTGATAGAGGACATTTATAGCAATATTCAATGACCTGATAGAGGACATTTATAGCAATATTCAATGACCTGATAGAGGACATTTATAGCAATATTCAATGACCTGATAGAGGACATTTATAGCAATATTCACTGCTCTGATGGAGGACATTTATAGCAATATTAAATGACCTGATAGAGGACATTTATAGCAATATTCAATGAC
Organism: Meghimatium bilineatum; assembly: GCA_034231615.1. Lineage (NCBI taxonomy): Eukaryota > Metazoa > Mollusca > Gastropoda > Stylommatophora > Philomycidae > Meghimatium > Meghimatium bilineatum. The sequence continues at coordinate 39,108,798 of CM067309.1, read as the reverse complement.
CTGATAGAGGACATTTATAGCAATATTCAATGACCTGATAGAGGACATTTATAGCAATATTCAATGACCTGATAGAGGACATTTATAGCAATATTTACTGGTCTGATGGAGGACATTTATAGCAATATTCAATGACCTGATAGAGGACATTTATAGCAATATTCAATGACCTGATAGAGGACATTTATAGCAATATTCAATGACCTGATGGAGGACATTTATAACAATATTCAATTACTTGATGGAGGACATTTATGGCAAAATTCAATGACTTGATGAAATACATTTATAGAAATATTCAATGACTCAATGGAGGATATTTATAGAAATATTCAATGACTCAATGGAGGAAATTTGTAACAATATCCAATGACCTGATCAAGGACATTTATAGCAATATTTAATGACCTGATGGAGGAAATTTATAGAAATATTCAATGACTCAATGGGGGATATTTATAGAAATATTCAATAACTCAATGGGGGATATTTATAGCAATGACTTGATGGAGACAGACTAGAAATAACAAAGTGAAGCACATACTAAAAATAACAGTGAAACACAGACAGACTAGACATAACACAGTGAAACACAGACAGACATGACATAATGTAGTGAAACACAGACTAGACATAACATTTTGAAACACATAAAGCAAACAGACAACAGTAATAAACATTCAGAGAGACCGTACAGTGGAGATAACTCTTGACTTACCTAAAACTGCCGTAGACGATGAGCAAAATGGAGATGATGAATGTAGAAATACGAGACGAATCCACTATAGTCAGGGCCCTACAGAAATATCAGCACTTTTAAATACAATCTTAGGAAATATATGTATGTCATTGTATAATGCAAGTTATATCAATGTATCACATTATAATGCTAGTCACGTCAACATGTCACACATAAAGCAAGTCATGTCAACGTATCGCATTACAATGCAAGTCATAAAGTCAATGTCACATTAGAATGCAAGTTGTATCAATATGTCACATTAGAATGCAAGTCACATCAATATGTCACATTAGAATGCAAGTCACATCAATATGTCACATTAGAATGCAAGTCACATCAATATGTCACATTAGAATGCAAGTCGTATCAATATGTCACATTACAAGAGAAGACTTAGAGATTGAAAGAGTTTGAAACTGCTCGAGAAGTTATGAATTATGACTGCAGGTTATCTTCAGCACACACAAGACAAGTCTATAGATGCTCCAATCCCAGTCTCAATAAATCCATCAGAGTACAGCAGCAGAGCACACACAAGACAAGTCTATAGATGCTCCAATCCCAGTCTCAATAAATCCATCAGAGTACAGCAGCAGAGCACACACAAGACAAGTCTATAGATGCTCCAATCCCAGTCTCAATAAATCCATCAGAGTACAGCAGCAGAGCACACACAAGACAAGTCTATAGATGCTCCAATCCCAGTCTCAATAAATCCATCAGAGTACAGCAGCAGAGCACACACAAGACAAGTCTATAGATGCTCCAATCCCAGTCTCAATAAATGCATCAGAGTACAGCAGCAGAGCACACACAAGACGTCCATAGATGCTCCAATCCCAGTCTCAATAAATCCATCAGAGTACAGCAGCAGAGCACACACAAGACAAGTCTATAGATGCTCCAATCCCAGTCTCAATAAATCCATCAGAGTACAGCAGCAGAGCACACACAAGACGTCTATAGATGCTCCAATCCCAGTCTCAATAAATCCATCAGAGTACAGCAGCAGAGCACACACAAGACGTCTATAGATGCTCCAATCCCAGTCTCAATAAATCCATCAGAGTACAGCAGCAGAGCACACACAAGACGTCCATAGATGCTCCAATCCCAGTCTCAATAAATCCATCAGAGTACAGCAGCAGAGCACACACAAGACGTCCATAGATGCTCCAATCCCAGTCTCAATAAATCCATCAGAGTACAGCAGCAGAGCACACACAAGACAAGTCTATAGATGCTCCAATCCCAATAAATCCATCAGAGTACAGCAGCAGAGCACACACAAGACAAGTCTATAGATGCTCCAATCCCAATAAATCCATCAGAGTACAGCAGCAGAGCACACACAAGACAAGTCTATAGATGCTCCAATCCCAATAAATCCATCAGAGTACAGCAGCAGAGCACACACAAGACGTCTATAGATGCTCCAATCCCAGTCTCAATAAATCCATCAGAGTACAGCAGCTTACAGTTCCAGCTCGATGCCGATTTATCAGTCTCTTTGTATATCTATTAGGTTCTCTTTACAGGCTGTCCCAATCTTTATATTAAACTTGTGCAGTCTTGTGAGCAACCATGATTTACACATGAAAATTTTCTGACCGGATGATGTCCCTTAATGCATTAATTATGTCAGATCACACCATTGATGTACCTATTGACACTATGACCAGGCTCATTAGTGTATCTACTCACTAATTTCCCTCAATCCCAGTATATCATTGGAACAAATATAAATATAAATTTACTTGAATAGATTGTGTCAATAATTCCATCTATTGAAGACAGACACTACATTTTAACTTTGTGAATTCATTGAGTCACTAAGTCATGCAAGCATGAGAATAGTCCTGAACATAAGACAAGACAATGACTCCTCACAGCTTTTATCTCATCATAAGACTGCTCATGTAGTGAAGGCACTGCTGGATTCCTTTGACAGTTTTCCCATTGAATCATGCAGAAGAAGCGCAGCGTTTGACTGATCCATCAGTGTAGATCAGTACATTATTTTCTGCAGTGTTATCGTCAATGAGTGCCCTGGCTTCTGCATCCATTGCCAGCAGATTATTGTCCCTGCATCTTCTATCAAGTGTGATGACCACATAGAAGGTACCACTCCTCCTCAGGATCTACTTTGATGGTATCTTCTGCTTGTCCTAGCCATGAACTGGCCCTTTTGAGCCTAGAGCTTTCACCTTATTAAGATGTTGATGCATATAGTTATTTTAAGATATGCCAGAGCTCACCACATCTTGATTCTGTCAGCTATGGTTGGGAAGTCAAGGAGAACTCTCATCACCACATCTTGATTCTGTCAGCTATGGTTGGGAAGTCAAGGAGAACTCTCATCACCACATCTTGATTCTGTCAGCTATGGTTGGGAAGTCAAGGAGAAATCTCATCTCCACATCTTGATTCTGTCAGCCATGGGTGGGAAGTCAAGGAGAACTCTCATCTCCACATCTTGATTCTGTCAGCTATGGTTGGGAAGTCAAGGAGAAATCTCATCTTCACACAGGGTATATCCTTGGTACATCCCAAGATGATACGCATAACCTGTTCTAAATCTTGTCCAGTCTGGCAATCTGTGTATCATTAACCATGAATATTCATTTTCCTTTTGCGCTGAAGTTAGCTCATAGGGCAGAGGTCAGATCTCTCCAATTCTGTCTGTTCAAAGCTACTCTGTGCAGTTCTTGAATAGTATGAATATTGGTTGTTTTACTTTCTCTAAGTATTGTTCTTCTGAGTGTTTCTTTTGGTCTACCCCTGGCTCTTTTGCCTGTATGTATCCATTCAAGAGATTGGTGGTGTATTCTGTTGATGTCTGCGCGTAGGACATGCCCGATGTAGGATCAATAGCGTTTTCTGATAACATCTGTGATGAAATGTTGATGTGTCTCTTCTCTGATTTTATCATTCGATTTGAATTCACTCCAATGGGTGTTAGTTATCCTACGAAGATATTTGTTCTCGAAATTTAGTAATTTCTTTTCTGAAGATAAAGAGCTTTTCCAGCTCTCACATCCATATGATAAGCACTGGAATAACGCAGGAATTAAATAAGCGCATTTTCGTGCGTGTGCTGATTGACTTTGACTTCCAGATATTAGACAGTCTGTTGAATGCACTTGATGCTAGGGCAATGTGAGTTGTAATTTCTGGCATGACATCACCGTCGAGTGTTAATTTGCTTCCTAGATAGGAGAATTTCTGTACTTTTTCAAGTTGTCCATTTCGTGAATTGGTGAAATCCATAATTTTTGTTTTTGCTGAATTGATTTGGAGACCTATTTTTCCTGCAATGAGTTTTAATCTATCAGTTTTTGTTTGTACATCTTGATGGTTTTCACTCAATAGTGCAAGATCATCGGCAAAATCCAGGTCTTCTAATGTTGTTTTATTTATCCATTTGATTCCTAAATTTGTGTTGGATGTGCTTTTTCTCATAGCCCAGTCAATCATGAATATAGCACAAGTATAACAGAAACAACAAGTCCCTTATATAGTACAAGTATATTCTATACTAGAAACAACAGGTCTCTAACATAGTGCAAGTACATTCTATATTAGAAACAACAAGTCTCTAATATAGTGCAAGTATATTCTATACTAGAAACAACTAGTCCTTAAAATAGTGCAAGTGTATTCTATACTAGAAACAACAAGTCCGTAATATAGCACAAGTATATCCTATACTAGAAACAGCAAGTCATTAATATAGCACAAGTATATTCTATACTAGAAACAACAAGTCCCTAATATAGCACAAGTATATTCTATACTAGAAACAACAAGTCCCTAATATAGCACAAGTATATTCTATACTAGAAACAACAAGTCCCTAATATAGCACAAATATGTTCTATGCTAGAAACAGCAAGTCTCTAATATAACAATGCAAGTATATATTATGGAATGTCACAAGCAACCATTGTTCTCAATGATCTGGAAGATCCGAGGCCAATTGAGGGGCAGGCTGAAACAACTTATAAAGACCGGGTTATGGGAACTGTTACAATGCTAGTAGCAGTTGTCGGGTGTCACATGGTACTTTTGAATACAAGGTACACTATTGAGAGACACACATAGTTGCAGTGTAATACATACATGTCACGTCACTGAGACATAAAGTCACATCAGGGTCACCCCGGGAAACTTTATTCTGAAAAGAGATGAGACATTGACTTACGAGATAGTTGCTGTCTCTGTGATCTGCTCGTCTGACATGTTCCTCCACCAGGTCTGACATGCAAACCTGTGAATGACAAAACAAAACTTGTTCATGTCATTTGTTTTTTTTAATTCATATTTTGTATCTTAAGATCAGCACGACATTTCTCCAACAGCCATTTGCAGTACTTTTTCCTAGTACAAAACAACAGCAATTTGCAGTGCTTTTTCCTAGTACAAAACAACAGCAATTTGCAGTGCTTTTTCCTAGTACAAAACAACAGCAATTTGCAGTGCTTTTTCCTAGAGCAGAACAACAGCCATTTGCAGTGCTTTTTCCTAGAACAAAACAATAGCCATTTGCAGTGCTTTTTCCTAGAACAAAACAACAGCCATTTGCAGTGCTTTTTCATAGAACAAAACAACAGCCATTTGCAGTGCTTTCCCTAGAACAAAACAACAGCCATTTGCAGTGCCTTTTCTAGAACAAAACAACAGCCATTTGCAGTGCTTTTTCCTAGAACAAAACAATAGCCATTTGCAGTGCTTTTTCCAAGAACAAAACAACAGCCATTTGCCGTGCTTTTTTCCTAGAACAAAACAACAGCCATTTGCAGTGCCTTTTCCTACAACAAAAGATGGGTATAAACTAGTACTTGCTTGCTTGCCTATCTGATTCCCAGGGTTGTGAGCTTTCACTCTTTCTTCCCTGTGCCAGGTGGTGGTAGGTGCATGTCTTCTTCAGCTGCGTTGTGTCTGTATAAAGGATGTTAGTGATGGGAGATGTTTGGTAGTAACAGTTGCTTTCATAGGTCTTGTAGTGCAGGGTATTCAATAAGGTGGTGTTTTATTGTTTCCTCTTGTCTGTTGCTGTAGATGCAGTATGGTGCATGGTCTGCTGTAATTCTTTGTAGGTATTTATTAAGTTAATCGTCGGATCATCATCACTGCAAACTGGACACATCCATAGTTGTTCCGATCTCTTCCTGAGTGTATCCGTCATTACACTTCTGCTGACGGTACCAGTCCTCTCCTGGTTGACCATCATTCTTCTGCTCCCTCCAAAATGTTCACTTTTAGTACCACTGCATTAAAGCACTGATCTTTAATCCTGGAAATTGAAAATGAATCATCATCCACACTAGTCTCACTTTCATATGGAATGTCTAACAAATTTGGAAAGACATGTAGGATGGTCACGTCCTGAATTGGATGTTTTCACCTCAGGTTTCCTTTCTTTCCTCCAGTTGGTTTCTGAGTGTCAGTTCGACATACAATATCAAACCAATGAGATATTGACAGCTCAGGTCACAGGACCTAGGCTCTATGAAGAGTGCAACGCCACAAGTTGGACTGCTTTCTACTCTGGAAGGAGGGGGGATGAGGGAATGATGATTAACAACAGAACATTACAATATAAAAACATATCTGTAAAGATAGAATGCTGGTGGCGTTTTAACACACAAAAATCTCACTATACAAGTAGCAGGCTTAGCCAGTCTTAGTTTCCAACCTCTGGTGGCTGGACAGCCTCATCTCCGCGAAAAGGAGCTGGCCTCCAAGGGGTAATTTATAATAATATCTTCTTCATACTATTGGCGAGTTCTTTTAAACAAATGTGGAAGTTCGACAGAGATGCATAATGTCTCATGTACACTTCAACATATGCCTAGAGGACATCATACAGCAGAGACTTCAGAATTTCAGCACTTGTGTCAATCTGAGGTTGCCCTATTTGCTAGTTCCGTTTCCTGATAATATTAATCTTATAACTGGATCAGAACAAGAGTTAACAGCAAAGTTGGAAAAAGTTACCCCAAGTATGGAATGGAAATCAACACAGAAAACAACAATGTCTTAGTTAGCAGCAGAGACACAGAAGTAATTAAAGAAAAAGCTGGAGGTGGCATTAACTTTTATGTCAAGACTAAACAAAAGTGAAAACTGTATAACTCACTAGCGCTGTTCCTGCTACTATGCGCTAGTTGTCAGGACTAAACTTCATTTTGAAAAGCAACATCCGTGTTAGAGTGAAAATCACTGCCCCATCCCATAGAGTGTCGGGGACCCAAAGTCATGCTGAAGTCGGATGTGTCAGGCCGAAAGGCGCAGATATCGCAGCAATGCTGTAAACCATGACACAGCGCATTCCGTTCTCCGAACTACATCCTGCTAATCTGCAGGAGTTTGAGAACGAACACAGAAGAAGAAGAGTGAAAATCAAACTGTATAACTCACCCGCGATGTTCCCGCTACTATGCGCTAGCGCACACATTTTATCCATCGGCGGCGCAGAGTTTAGATTTTGCACACAAGACTTAATATATAAATGTGTGTAAATATTCCTATAATAAGAATTATAACTGGTGTCAATAGAATACGCTGAAGAGTATTAAGTTTCTTCTTCAAGTCAGTAAAAACTATCACCGCTACAACAGGTCTAACAAACAGGCGGCAGTGTGTAGGTGTGTGCTAGGAATAGAAACAGTTATTGAGTTCAGAAAACAGAGGGTCAAGACTGCTACTTTGAATGTGTGCGGTCTTGGTGACAATGTGTTAAAATTGATTCGATTTATGGAGAAAAATAAAAATGGAAAATTTTCCTACAGTATATGCATCTTTGTAAAGAATATGGACTCGGTATAAATATCCAAAATACAAAAACTATGATAATTAACAGAAGAACAAGAGCTAAACATAAACATGCATAGAGAGAAATTATATCAAGTAAAACATCAATATCTTGGACACAGTCACAAATGACGGCAGATGTGAAACAGAAGTTAAAAAGGAAAATAGGAATGGGCTAAAAGTACCTTCAATGATGAGGAAAATATTAACATCTAAACAAATTACAAACAAGTTAAAAATGAGAATTATAAAATGATACATCTATTCTATATTAATGTATGGATCAGAAACATGGACACTAAACATTTAGAAGACAGAATTGATGCCTTCGAGATGTGGGTATATAGAAGAATTGGGAGAACATCATGGAAAAAGAAGAAAACAAAGAGGTGCTAAAAACATTTAATATGAAGAAAGAACTACTAAGAGAAATAAAGATCAGGCAAATAAAATACTTTGCACACATTAAAAGACATGACACTTTATTGAAGACCTTACTTGAGGGTAAAGTCAAAGGGAGGCGAGCAAGAGGTAGGCAGAGATACAAGTGGGAGAGTAACATCACAAGATGGACAAGTTACAGTCTAGCAGAGTGCACCATCAAAACAAGAAACAGTGAATGTTGGAGGTCTGTTGCAGCCAACCTTTCTTGCGGAGACGGCACTTGATGAACTGCGTCTTTGCAAAAGGAATTGTGTGTGTGGGGGGGGGGAGCGATGTAGTACTTTGTAGTGGCATAGAAACGGCACTAAGCTGATAGTTTACAGTGGTACTTCCAGTGCTGTTATACGCTGGTGAAAAATGGACAGTGTATAGACGTCATGTGAGGAAACGATTCCAGATACCATGGTCCTTGACAGATTCGGTATCCTCAGCACTGACACTATTCTGATGAAGAAAAGTATAAATCCCCGACCCTGTCGCATCTACTCGGGACCGCCATCAATATACACCTATGTACAGAACGTAAACAAGCCGTCATTCGTCATATTTAAAAAAAAATTTATTGTCGTAGTTTTAGGTGCTCACTTTTTATATACTTGAGTAGAATGTAAAAAAAAGCCAACGTCGATTAACGAAATGCATGAAAATTATAAAAAAAACAGTCTTTCGGGCCATGTGCACTTCGTGTGCACGGGTCTTCACTGGAGTCCAATCATGATCTACTACCCTAAGTCTTGCATACATCACAAGTCGCTACTTCACGACAGCTGCTACTGCCCTAAGTTATGATACGTTTCGATTGTAAACCAACCTTCTGAAGTTTCATTTACTTATTGTATAACCTATGCCGAATAGACCGCAAGCATATGTTACAATATTCAATACACAAGAATGGGCGCGGGACGCACTCGGCGCTATAATAAATAAGCTGCAATTTCAATATACCGCACAATAGCACGCACGCTCGTATGTTTCTCAAATATCCTAAAATGTTGTCCGGATAAGGACTGTGTTGTGTAATTGTTTTCCCCGTGTTGTCCTGACTGACATATCTTTAGGGATTTGAGTTTTCCCCGTGTTTCCCTGACTGACATATCTTTAGGGATTTGAGTTTTCCCCGTGTTGCCCTGACTGACAATTCTTTAGTGACTTGGATATAACAACAGCCCGGCTAGGACATGGCCTATTAAGAAGCAGGCCAGACAGCTGACGGTAAACTCACACTCTCCGGGTGCTTTTTTCGTGAGATATTCACAGAAAAACCGCCGATGATGGATGTTTTGGGCCATTGGCGCAAATTAAAACGGCAACACAACGAATTTCCATTCTTTAGACTATATTCAACTAGAAATCTTGTAGGACTATTGTCCTGTTACAAAAGAAATCCAGCGGGAATTTGAGAATGAACGCTGAAGAAGAAGAATATCCACAGAAAAAACGGCCTCAACGACTGTATTGCGGGTCACTAGAAGAGGCTACTTCATGTTTTTCATTGGTTGGAGACGCGTGAGTAACCTCACGCAATAACGCGCAATAGGGTAGTTCGATGGTTGTTTCTTTCGATAGGTTACGGGAAAATTCCTCCGGAGAGCGCATGTTTACCTTTAGCTGTCTGATCTTTCTCTGCCGTGGGCCACAGTTGTGACAAGTGTCAGTACAGACCATGATTGTCTCCAATAAAGACATTTCAAATGAAATAATTAGAACATTCGTTACGTTTATTATTGTTTGGTTTTCGGTTGGTCCCTATTTACATACTTGGAATCGCATGCCAAAATTAAAATAGCCAAGGCGATTCCAAGTATATAGTGTCCAACAAAAGGCTTAGAGTCCGGTCATGTGAGATTTCTAGATAATAGGTCTTACTGGAGACGACCGTGTACAGACATAACAAAATCCAACTGCCCTACTGACAAAAAGCTGATGATGACTGACTTCATTGTACTCGGGTTTTATCATATGTACCCTGCCCCTCTCAACGAAGCGGCGCGTCCCCTGCCGAGAATACCATTCATAACACGAAACTTTGTATCTTCAAGCGAAAATAGTCAGAGATCTCCGAAAAAAATTCACATTCACAAGACATCGAGAGCCAGATTCGAACCGTGACCTTTTGCGCACATGGCGAATAGTCTAACCACTACGCCACGGAGATGCCATACATTAATTAACATCCACAACAATTACTATACCCATGCGACAAGAATATGTTACCGAGACATAAAATGAAAAAAAAAAGATTTGTAACAAAGCCGTCACAACTGTCACCAACTGGATTGGTTACAACTGTCACCTCTATATAACGAAGCTTGCTTATGACACATGCCTTAATTGTTGATGATGAATCAAGCAAGCCCGTAGATAAGGGGGAGTTTGATGTCTTCAACCACCCTAACTCCCCCCCCCCAATCAGAACATGACTTAGTACCAGTAACTTAGACTAAATGTATGTTTGTCATTAACCCCCCCCCCCCCCCCCATGAATTGCGACCAACTTGCTCTTACTTCCTATGTGCAGTAAAGTGGTTTCTCATAGCTTTCTTTCATACCCAGGCGACTTCAGCTTTCGGCTTAATTAAATTCCTATAAAAGTAGCCTTCTACTCGGGGGGTGGGGGAAGGGGGGGTTTACATGTTACGAGACAAGCTGATTGTTTGCCTGGGTCAACAACTGTGCATCTTTCCTCCAACGAGGCTCTTTGCAACCAGCGAAGTTCTAAAATTCTTCAATGGGAAGACCATTCCATTACTATCTTTTGTGTCCCTAGGTCTCAGACCTAATTTCTTCTGTATGAGCCGTGTTAGACAACAGCGACAGTCAAATTTGACTTGAGGTTGATACACCATCCTAGGCTTCGCCAAACACGTCAGGGGTCTGTGATTTTATCCGTGCATTTCTCACACACTCGCCTCGTCCACTTGTGATGGCATTCCAATCCATCGCCAAGCACGGTCTGTATTTTGACTCTTCGTCACTGCGTTCACCCAAAGAATTAGATGGATTGAGCCTACCTCGGACAAGGAGTTTCGCCGGCGAACAATTCTCGTGTAAAAAAGACATCATTCCCCTCTGTGCCCTTTGATACTGAACCCAATTCTTTCTGTATGAGCCGTCAAGTTAGACTAGGTTTCCTATGTCTTCAAAGACAAGGACATGTTCCCCTTCTACGCTGTCCCCATCGTCCAGTCTGAGTCTCAACAATGCTTCGGTCAAAAATCGTTTCTTATACACATCGCTACCCTCTAGCGCGTATTGCCTTCTTCGAATTCAATTTGTACTCTAAAGTCCACCATATAGTAACGACACCTACCCATATCGGGACATAAACAATAGCCGCCCCTTCAACGCGTCCACATTTCGGCTGACATAACCGGGATGTCTTACATCACAGTGTGTCAACAGTGCCGCTGGAAGCGTTGGTCCAGAGGTAAAGTAGATATTACTTGTCCTTTTTTATGCAGTCAAAATACAAGACAGTTTCAACGTTTCAACCATCACATCTTTGTCAGGAAAACACATGCCAAACAGTAAATAGTTAAAAACAGTAAAAAGTAAGGCAATACGACAAATGCATTGGATGGCAGACACGTTTAACAGCAGAGACAACCCTGTAACAAGTATTATATGGTACTGTATTATTATAATCCACGAAGACGGATGTGTCGGACCATCGGCGCAAATAAAACGGCGATACAACACATTTCCATTCTCTAGACTACATCCAGCTGGAAACCTAAAACGACCATGGTCCTGCTACAAGAGAGATCCAGCGGGAGTTTGAGAATTAACGCTGAAGAAGAAGTATTACTATACTATTTTTTTAGTTCTCTTTCGGTTATCTTCCTGTCGTACCGATTAAGCCGTTCGCTTTGTGCTCAAGTGTTCGCGAGTTTGAATCTCGCTGGTTTAAGTGGATTTCTTCAGAGATCCCTGTGGATTATCGCTAGAAGCTACGGAGTTACGTGCTGAGTAGTAATCTCGGCAAGCGGCGTGCTGCCTTCTTTAGAAGGACTGAGTACATATAGGGTAGCCGGAGTACGATGAAATTAATCATATACATATTTTAAACACTTTTCTTGTAAACCCTCTCTTCTTTTAAACCCTCTTTCGGGTCCAGGCGAAAATGTATCTTTCTAGTCAAATAATCTCCGCCGAAGATGGGTGTGTCAGGCCACTGGCGCAAATAAAACGGCGGCACAACGCATTTCCATTCTCTGGACTACATCCTGCTGGAAATCTAGTAGGACCATGGTCCTGCTGTAAGGGAGATCCAGCGGGAGTATGAACGAAGAAGAAGTCAAATAATCTTGGGAGGGTCTATTCTGAAGAAGGGTGAAAAAAGAACTTGAGAACCCATAAGTTAGAAGAGTAAAGTTCTGTTCTTTACAGGAAGCTATCTTCCTGTACTAGTTCTCTTACCGTGTTCTGCTTGACTGTCTTTCATCGACAAAGTGGGTCAAGTACCCTTAGGTCAATGTCAATATTGAATAGGTCTAGCAGCAAAACAAAGTTACAGAGCATGACAGGGAGAATTCCACTTTTCAAATCACTAGGGTGTCAGGGGTAAGTTTAAAGAGTGGGGAAAATTGGGGCTGCGGTAACAAGGGGCACATGTAGTATAAGCTGAAATAGGTAACGGTGACATTATCATTACTTAGAATAATACACTAAGAACGAAACAAAAGCACGGACGTTTCGACTAAAAATAAAACCTTCATCATGACGAATAAAACAATGCACAAATATTGCTAACATCACATAGGCAAGCCAAGAGCCTACATGAAATCACACATAATGGTTTGTGTGGATACTCTGGAATCATCAGTGCTCTAGGGGCTGCAGTAAAACTGTGCACCGTATAGTATTATTTTTTTATATAAAAAGGGTTAAATAGCAGGTTTTCCCTTTTATAATACACAGTATCGGCGGCAAGTGTGGATAACAAAAACCATCATCCACATGGAGAAAGACAATAGACAATATTATTGACGTTTCGACCAAAAGGTCTTTATCAATAAAGTGGCAAACAAACACACAATGGAACCATAAAAGCAAACGGGAACTAGATACAACACTAAAGAAATGTTATATGAGACCATGTTAAAATCAGAATATAAGAAAAAGTAGAAGCAGATGCACCCAACTGCAGAACCAAATGTCCCATCAAATGTCACGCAGGAAACAAACCATCACCTTCAGACTACGAACTATGGCCCACTGAGACGGCATACTTCCAGACTTGAGGGGTTCCGTAGATGACATGAAGCGAATCACACAATTCATTGAAGCTATTGGCGCTGTAACCTGATATCTGACTGAAGCTATTGTCGCTGTAACCTGATATCTGACTGAAGCTATTGTCGCTGTAACATGATATCTGACTGAAGCTATTGTCGCTGTAACCTGATATCTGACTGAAGAACGATGAAGAAGAAGATACACAGTATACATGTCTAGAAAACAACAAATAGAAACGAAGAGTGTAGTGAGCCACGAAAAATTGATTACATGTAGGGCACGGCACACACACACACAAAAGAATGCACAATTGAAAACAAAAGTATTAAAATGTGTATATTAACAATAACAATGTTATTGATGTATATTCAATGTGTCACGACTACATTCATGGCGGATTATGACCATATGGATATGGATTTTTTCATTGCCTGTTCATTTATTAATAAGTTGTGGAGACACAAACTCGAACAAGTATCAATTTCATGAATAATGCAGTAATGTAATTGTCAGAAGTGACAGAAGGCAGTAGTGTAATTAACAGCAGTGGTGACAGTCAGAAAGGATTATTTGATCGATACCATTTGTCAATATCAGATACAACAGTGGGGGGGGGGAGGAGAATAACGGTTGTCACGTGATGTGACGCATCAATACAAAAGGGGGACAAAATGCTAGGACATTGCTACCGGTTAAGCATATCAGTAAGAGGCGATTAAGAAGGTTATGGGGAGGTAGTTGGCTGTTTCATCCCATATACGGTCAAAGTGATCGACAATCCATACTGCAGCTCGATGTGTCGAGCAGAAAGGCGCAGATATCGCAGCTACGCTGTAAGCCATGAAACAAACGACTCAGCTCTCCGGACTACGTTATTCCGATCTGCAGGAGTTTGAGACTGGTTTTTTTTTAATGTTGACACAATTAACCCAGGACTACACACGGAATGTCTTCGGGTCTCACCAATGACCCTCTAGACCAGTGTTTCCCAATCTTATTTTTACCATGCCCCCACTAAGTTTGTCTAAAATTCTAATGCCCCCATATGTAACATATACATAATTTATTTTATATTCAAAAATTGAAATATCCCCAAAAATGTATGGTTAACTGACCCCTGAACAATTTTTAATTCAATCACATTTCCCCACCCCCTGCTGTGGGGAGTGAGCCTCACGTTGGGAAACATTGCTCTAGACCAGGGGTCGGGAACCCATGGCTCGCGAGCCAGATGTGGCTCTATTGATGGCTGCATCTGGTTCGCAGACAAATGTTCGATTATGAAAAAAAAAATTTCTTTAGACTCCTTTGATCTACATATTAAGTGCATATAAATATTTCATTCTACAAATGAGCTAAAGTCTACTGCAGCTCAGCATCAGAGGTCGCATCAATGGTAAGAAATACTAATTATTGATTAGCAACAACATAACAATGTTATTAAAAAGAATTCAGAGACATAATTATTGTACTTTTAGTGTTGAAATTACACAAAATGCACACATTTACTTGAATTTTTAGTTTTAAACATAGGACTAATATAGCACTCTCACGGAACTACTTTTCAAAATATGTAGTGCCCATGGCTCTCTCAGACAAAAAGGTTTCCGACCCCTGCTCTAGACACATCGTGACCGATCGGCAGTATAGATCGACATAGTACTATCGAGATAAACCACCCGTGCAACAGAAAACGGCAGATGATGTCGTTATATCGAGGCTCTTCTCATATAGAAGCTTCGTAGCATATCATTTATACCAGTTATGTTTTTCATGTTTTCATTTGTGTGTGTGCTTTTTTATGCTTTTCTATTTAGCCTATGTATATACGTACATTCGTTGTGCTTGTGAGGGAGCCAGAGATGGGAATGCGCAGCACTGGGGTGGGGGGGACATTGTTTTTCTATGAATGAGGCCCATCGTAAGGGCGCAGTGACTCTAAGGGAGGTGACAAGCCTTTTGCCGTGAACATTTGGTTACATGCCTGGAGCCATAGAGAAGTTCAGCATGACAAGCTGGCAATTGGTGGCGGGAAATGAGCAGTGAACCTTACTTTGGCCTCAATAGCGTGGATCCTTGTATATATTACTGGTGGTGTTAGTTATTTTCTGGCTTTAGCTCGGAGTGGGTAAAAAATCTAGCCCTGGGTGGGTATGAAATGTAAAAAATGTCAACTTCCCAGACCATTAAGTCACACTTAGATTTTTGCTAATACGGCTGATATAACCAAAATAGGCTTCTGTTTTAGGTTGAAAGAGTCGTGCCTCAGCTAAGAGGCTTTAACCCCCCATTTAACAAACAAAACAAAGTATAAAATGTAGCCCTGGGCGGGTATAAAATCTAGCCCTGGGCGGGTATAAAATCTAGCCTTTGGGCTGGTAGCCCTGGGTGGGTATAAAATGTATTTTTATAAAATGCATTTTTATATTTACTGACATTCGCAAACAGTAAAAGTTACAATTTTTTATAACCTCTTCAAATTAGAAGATAGGCGAGATTTGAACTAGCTTCGTTCAGCTCAGCCCCTTCAATACAGTCCCGTGGACATGCTTCAAACAGTGGTGATATTTTACATTTTCCCTTGATGATCACTGACTGTCGACACAAGGTATATACAAAGTGACCAATGAAAATCACGGGGAAAATTCAAAGTGTCACTTTAGAAATATTATTTCCACCGAAGACGGATATGTCGGACCATTATCGCAAATAAAACGGCGACACGACGCATTTTCATTCTCTGGACTACATCCTGCTGGAAATCTAGTAGGATCATTGTCTTGCTACAAGAAGTATCGGATGTGAGATTGAGAATTAACGCTGAAGAGAAAGGAAGATTGGAATGAGCCCGCCCACATGGCTGTATTGTTGAGGACTCGGTTCAACTGACACTGACTCGCAACGTGTCCCGAATTTGACCAATTCGCATTCTCGTTCTCCAGACTATTGTCTATTGTCTTTCCCCATGTGGTTTATGTTCTCCGGAGTCCGGACTATTGTCTTTTCCCAAGTGGTTTGTGTTCTCCGGACTATATTCTGCTAATCTGCAGGAGTTTGCGAACAAACTCACAAGAGGTATATGACAATATTTTTCAAGCACTGTTAAATTTTGAGACACTACTTATACGTTTAGTTGGTAAAAAGCCAATGGCGTGAGTGCTTTGTCTATATATTGAGATAAGATTTCAAGACTAACATGACGGGAGACGTTGAGGGTAGGAGAATAAGGGATCCAAGGAAAATATGGATTTTAAATATTGAATGAGAGGGAGAATGCAGTAAACTGTACCATATAGTAAGTGAATATTGAAAAAAATTGTTAAATAACAGCTTTAGAATGCGTTCCCTTTGCACCCCTATTGGATTGAAGTGCCTCTAGTACTGACCTTGCATCTGTATTACAATAGTGTGTGAGATCCTGTCCAATGTTAACAGTTTCTCTGCAGCTGTACAAATAGCTTTGACTTCAGAGTCACAGTTGTTGCAGTAATTCCCTGTTGGTATACAAGTGGTATCAGTGGTGCCATCTGGGTATTCTACAAATACACCACTTCCTCCATTTTTTTTACGCATCCTGTGCTGATCCATCTGAATATACTCTAGTCCATAGATCACTTGAGTAAACGTCATTGAGGAAGCTGAGAGCTGCTACCCTTTTCTGCAGATTATTCTGATGTTCATCCCCATGCACACCTGTTATTGTTGTTTGGATCACTGGTAGGCATGTCCGTTTTTCACATGGGGTGTGTTCTAGTTGAGATATCAGTGGTATTGTTACCTCTGGCAGATCCGATACCTGTCTACGTAGACTCTTGGCCTGGTGTATGAAGCTGCTTCTTTTAAGTCGTCCTTGTGACAGATTCTAGAATCTTTCCTTCATTGGGTGACTATGGCAGGTAAGGAACTTTTCTCCATGAATTATAATTTTAGTATCTCTACGCTCTTTCAATGACTGCATCCCTTCGATAAAGGGACCATCATCTCTGCATTTCTATGATTGGTGTGGATCTCATTGCGCCTGTAATGATTATAAGTACTTAGTTCTGTACTCTATCCAAATTCTGTAGTGTGGTGTTTGATGATGAACTCCATGCTGTAGAATCATATTCTAAGTGTGGTCGAATGGCTTGTTGGTATACATTTTTGAGAATTCTTTCATTAGCTCCCCAAGTTGTCCCACTCAGTTTCCTTAGAACAGCTATCTTCCTTCTAGCCTTTGTTTCTGGTTTGATGATATGATGTTTCCATGTCATTTTGGCATCAAATGTTACACCAAGATAAGTGGGTTGGTCATCTACCTTTAAGACAGTTTTATTTATATAGATTTGTCCTGCTCTTTGTTTTGATGAAAGTGTAAAAAGGGTTGTGGCTGACTTCTCTATAATGAAACTTACACACCATTTGTCAGCCCAATTGGTCAAAATGTCCATGGCTCTCTCTCTCTGAAGCATTTTTGTGGCAACCATGGTGCTCTCATGTGTGCACACACCATAGAACTACGTCATCTGCATATAGTGCTGCTCTAATTCCACAGGGTATTTCTTCAATTAGATCATGCATGTGTCAATGAATGTCATTAAGTGAGTGACATTAGTGTCAAAATGGAAGTGTTTTGTATCAGCAGCTAACACCCCTCTAAATTCTCAATGTAATTTTGTGTTATTTTCATTGCATCTTTCCATCCCCATTGAGGCCAACTCCTTGAAGTAGAGATAGGGCGTAGTCGAGCCATCAAAGGCTGGTAACTAAGATTGGTCGGGTCATCCCCTATATCTAGCAGAACCACAGTCCTGCCAAAGCAAGAACAGGTGCTGAACTAAGAGATACCAGGCCAAATGGCGCACCAACAACTATGGTATCATGCAATCCACTTATTTAACATATCTGTATGTTTTAGTCAGTGTGTATACAGGCACAAAACGGGGGGGGGGGGGGGGGAGCAGAGAAGTGACACTGTTACTTACCAGGCATGTACGCAAGTGGTTGCGTCTGTGGGTCTCATCAATGGCCCACTAGACAAACCACCCATACAACAGAAAACCTTAGTAGATGACGTGCCGTTATATTGAGGTTATCTTCTTATAGAAGCTTCATGGCACGTCATTTATACAATTATGCTCCTTGTGCTGTTATTTTGTTGTTGAATTGTGTTTCATATTTACTTGAATATATGTATGCACCCTCTGTGGTTGGGAGGGAGCCAGAGATGTACTGTGCAGCACTGGGAGGAGGAAACTGACAGCACTGTTTTTTCCTATGGCTGAGACCCATCATAGAGAAACAGTGACTCGGGATGTGACAAATCCTTTTGACTTGAAAATTTGGTTGCATGCCTGGAGCAATATAGAGAAACAGTGACTCAGGATGTGACAAATCTTTTTGACTTGAAAATTTGGTTGCATGCCTGGAGCAATAGAGAAGTTCGGCATAACCAGTAGTCATTTGGTGGCGAGGAATGAGCACAGTGAACCCTATCTTGGCTACAGTGACTCGGAGCAGTGCATAGGTTGAAACCTACTTTCCTGGAGGTGTGATTGTATGAAACACACATAGGCACACACACAAATCGACGTTTCGACCAAAAGGCCTTTATCAAGGATCACAAACACATATAAATCAAAAACAACAAGTATGTTTCCTTCAATTGTTAAAACTGGGGATAGTTCTGCAGGATATGTTCAGAGTCTTGTTCACCTGTTCTACAAGTGCACAGTCTTCTTCTTCTGCATTCAGCATATGCGGTCATGTTATATTGTCAGGCCGAAGTTCACTGTCTTCTCCAAGTCAAGAGTGGCTGCCTCATAGCTTTTGCCTCAAGTCTGTATCCTGTCTGCATTGTTGAAGATAGAAATCGGTTAAGAACTGTGTGCTGGTGATGCATCCAATGTGGTACCCTTACGACCCTGATGGGTTATGGGTCAGTAGAATAGATAAATGGATGAGTGTCATGTGACATATTCTCTCCAGAACGTTGTCTTCCCAATGATCTCTCTGAATCCCTCTTGGGTGATGCGGCTTGCATTTTCCAACTATGTATTCATGTTATCTTTAATGTTGTCAGTCCATCATCTTCTTGGTCTGCCCTTTCTCCTCTTCCCAAGTACTCTGCCCTCCATTATTTGTCTTTCTAAACAGTTGTGTCTCTTTAAATTACCAAACAGGTGTAGTTTTCTTTTTGTTATTGTGTTTAATAACCAACACTCTGGAATCTTCAAAGTGTTTATAATATCTGAGTTTCTCTGTTTTTCCTTCCGTGATATTCTAAGTATCTTTCTGTAGCATTTCATCTCAAAAGTGTTAATCTTCTTCACCGCTGTTTTACTTAGGGTCCATGTTTCACAGCTGTATGTTGCAACAGGAAAGATGAAAGTTCGTAACATTTGCAATTTCTTTTCTATTTTGTTGTTTTTCCATATATTTTTCAACCATGTTATTTTACAATATGCCATTGCCAATCTCTTCCTTATTTCTGTCATGCAGTTTCCTGCACCATTGATGTTTGCTCCTAAGTATTCAAATTTATCCACACATTCTATCTCGGTATTGTCTACTCTGAGCAATAGATGGGTAGTGTTGATAAACACATTGCAACATATGGCTTAGCTTCTAGCGATATGGCTACAGACATCCAATGTTCAGTGGCATTGGCATAAACAATGAATGTATTAGTTACAACCGCTGAAGTCTGATATGTCGGGCCTTTGCACAAACAAAATGGTGATTTAGTGCATTTTAATTCTCTGAATTACATCCTGCTGGAAATTTGTAGAACCGCTGTCTCAAAAAGACAGATCCAGAGGGAGTTTGAAAATAGACAGCAAAAATACATTTGTATTTAACAAAAAAAACATTTAAATACCAAATTATTGATGTTCTTACCTCAAGTATGAAGCAGGTTACAGCGAGTTTAGTAACTGCAAGAAACACTTAAGGATCCAACTTAAGAGAATTTCAAGAAAAAAAAAAAAGATAGTTTTGCTGTTGTGGCACACGGGTCAGCAATTCTCCAAACAAATTAACAAAGTAGCAGATGTTTCTTCATGGTATGTACAGCAAGACGTCTCAGACTGACGATATATGTTCCATGAATTATTCACACACAACTCACTCAAGATCTGCAGTAATCCTGAATCTGACACTTCATTCAGAGGTACACAGGTAGTCTGGTTCCTGCAATGTGAGGAAAACATTGACAAGATAAATGTGAGGTACTAATCTTAAAATAGTTACTTAGTCGTTGGATCATCACCACTGCAAACTGGACACATCCATAGTTGCCCCGATCTCTCCCTGAGTGTATCCATTACACTTCTGCTGACAGTACTGGTCTTCTGCTGGTTGACCATCATTCTTCTTCACCATCTAAAATGTTCACTTTTAGCAACACCGCATTTCAAAACCTGTTCTTTATTCCTGAACATTGAAATGAATTATCATCCACACTAGTCTCACTCTCGTGTGCTATATCTCTTAAGGAGTTCGAAACATCAGTTCGATCCATTGTCCCAAATCGTCCTGTGCCACAATGCCTCGTATATCCCAGATGATCTGCTCTTTCATTTCCTCGAACATCCACATGTCCCAGCATTAAAATAAATGTACCCGGTAGCTACTTTTCTTATAATCTTAAATACCGGTATATATTAAGATTATATATATATATATTATTATATACATATTTATAATCTTAAAATATGTTCATTTACCCCTAAAAAATGATGAGGATTAAATAATCCTGTTACCTGTGAGCAGGTAGCTCTCAACAGTACATAGCCTTTCTAACAAAAGCATAGGTTCTCATCAGTTGAGTAACCAATGTTGCCTCAAACACTGTCTAAAAAGTATGGTTGTTTTAGGAGGTTTATAGATGCATATTTAGTCTCCAAAGGGAGGCATTCTAGTGCGGCAGTATCCCAGGATCATCATGTCCTGCCAGGATTGCAGCATATTTGACTGGACTAGCCAGTACATCATTCTTCCAACAGATCTGTTGACCCATCTGCAGTGATCGCACACCTAGTATTCCCCATCACCTAGAAATCTGCTACAAAAGAGACAAAGGTGTAATGTTCGCTGGCCTGCATCTCTCCATCATCTATTATGACAATTTCACAAAAGTAAGAAATCTAGGAAAGATATTCATACAGCGACCATAACTTTTTTCACAGATGACATAGGCCTATAAATATATATTTTAGTGTTTAATTATTTCAATGAGTTTATTTTTTTCACATATGCATCAATTTATGAAAGTCCTTTACTTTTTTTTAATGTTCTTTCTATTTAAAAAAATGTCAATACTGCATTTTACCAGTTCAGGTGTTGCAGGGAGGGGATTGACTAGCTGTTCTTTCTATAGCTATGTATATGTCTGACTATGCAACAACATGACATCGATAGTATTTTGTAATTAATCCCTCAATACATCAGCAATGTAATTCAAATAAATTCACAGTAGCCTAGTACTACTAGTAGGCCTAATTGAATCATTCACAATAGAATCACATGCAATCATGCATGCACATTTTCGCTGTTTAGAGCTTGTCTATACCGATATGGCATGCTATATCGTCGTCTTCCAACCAAACAATTGTAATAATAGGCATATGACAGCCTTATACTATATATAGTATTATGAATATAACTAGGACTATAGAACAAAAAAGTGCCTAAGTGAAGGCCAATGTCCAATGATAATCCTGAAAATGGTTGATTCACAGACACAATAATTTAATCCAAGGTTTACAATTTTATCAGTTAAATTAAAATACTGATGTGCATACATTTTTAATTGTAATATTTTTACTTCTCTGGTTGGAGATAGTAAACACAACAAAAATATATTAATTATTATCATTTCTGATTGCTAAAGTAAAAAATATTTGATTAATTTCGATGTTTTTAATTTTAATATTTTGCTGCTGCAGACGACGAGGTGTTCTTTGCTACCTAAATGGACACATGCAAATCCCTATTGAATTAAAACGTCTACTATATTGCTTACCTGTTAACAAGAAAACAACTAAATACAATTTTAAAGCTTTCATTCCCCTATAAATCAAATATTTTACTACTTTCTAATAAATCTTCCTTCTTTGTTTATATTTCCTCACAAGATGGCGATTTTCTCCTTCCTTTTCACAAAACCTATTGCGACTCCAAAAATAGTGCATGTTTTGGCTTCATTCCTTCGAAACGACCCTACATCACGCAATAACATTATTCAGTTTGCATTTTTATAATAATAATAACACTGTATGTCTATTATTTAAACCGCTTACAGCACCTGGTATATCTACATTCACGGTTGATTAACATGTATATATTATGCTCCGCCCCTTGACCGGACTAGAACTATTTTCACGAATGCCCATAAGGTCAGAGTATTTTAAGGTATATGACTATGTCTATCAACTTACAACAAATGTCTTAGTATTAACTCCAATTTAATTCAAATTTTGCTACATTATTACTTCGACCTCTCCCATTTTGCGATTACTGACATCGTTCATGTATTGAAGAGACCCGAGAGGGGAACAAAGAATAGCAACACTGTTTACCTTCCGTGCATGGAAGGTAAATATGCATACACTTCCATCTTAGCTGCCTACGTTCTTCTTTCTGTCCTCATGTACCTTTCGGTGTTGAGGGGAGAGTGAGTGTACGGCCTTTTGCCCTTCTATTTGCCTCTTCCACTGTTATATTTCCGAGTGTCTCTAATACACTATCTATCCACCTTTTGCGAGGGCGTTCAATAGGTCGACTGTTTTCGTATCGTTTGTTACGTGTTTTTTTTAAAAAAAATAATACTTTGCTCTTTCTGTCTACGTAAATTACTAAATCCATTGGTAGGAAAAAGTACAGACTACGGGGTACTGGAAAGATCAGCCTCGACAAGCATCTATGCACTACTTATGAAAGCGCAGGCACGCTGGGCAGGTCATCTTGTGCGTATGGAGGACTCGCGTCTACCAAAACAAAGATATTCTGGAGTACTCAAGACAGAACTTCGAAAAGCTGGTGGATGGAAAACGCGTTTCAAAGGCACACTTAATTCCTCAATGAAACATCTTAAAATTGACGTAGGTTCTTGGAAGAGCCTCGCTCAAGATAGAACAGCATAGCGTTACAATTTCAGAACTGAAGCACTCGCGGCGGAAGAGACCAGGCAAGATACTGCAAGACAGAAGCGGGAAGTAAAAAAGACAAAACATCTCAACGTCCCATAGACACCCTCTATATATGTCAATTGTGTGGAAGAACTTTTTGTGCTAGGCGTTGGACTTGTTAGTCATTTTAAAACGCACTATTAACTTTATTATCTTTTATTACTTGTTATTTTGGTTGAGTTTTGGTCATCGTCGATTACAACGAACGAACATCATCAAGAGTTGACTTGAGGAGGTTGTTGGCTGTCCCATCCCATATATGGTCAAAGTCATGCTGAAGTGGGATATGTCCAAAAAGACGCCGAAAGACTCAGTTATCGCACCAATTATGTAAATCAACGCATGACACAACGCATTCCGGACTACATCCTGCTAATCTGCAGTAGTTTGAGAACGTACGCAGAAGAAGATATTTTGTGAATTGTAGTTTGTATGTTTTCTTGTGTGCGCATCATTACCCACTAGTTTTAGTTATAGTCTGTCGTGTCTGAGTGAAGCGATTATATAAACTGTGTTTTACGTAAGTACAATTGTTGCTACGTTTCACACAGTTACATTGTATTGAATATCGAAGAAGAAGAAGAATGTTCCTGACATACGTCCTAATATAATCAAACTGGACTCTCGGGGGGGGGGGGGGGCTTGACAAAAGTATCTCTCCTACGAATTTATATTATTATATTACCTTACAAATCAGGTCCTAAGAGTTAAATTGTCTAGAAAATGTCTTTACAGAGGATGGCAAACTCGATAGGAGAGACTCAAACAAGATGTCATGTGGTCAATGCTTTGATTCATCCGCCGCGGTACAATACAAGTAGAAACGACCACATCTTTCGGTTTTTTAATCCAAATTTTAGATAGTCGCTGCGCATGACAATCTTGCATATCTACAAAACAGCAATTGATAAACAATATTATTATACCAGCAATGTGTTATCAATGTCAAAGATGTCGCTTGACAAAGATACTAGCGAAAACGATCATAGTGTGTGTGTGTAATGAGATGTTTGAGATTCAGCTGAAAGCTAATGTGTTGGGCCGTTGACGCAAATAAAACGGCGATACAACAAATTTCCATTTTCTGGACTATATCCTTCTGGAAATCTAGTAGGGCCATTGTTCTGCCGCAACAGAGATCTGAGAATGAACGCTGAAGAAGATGTTTGGGGAAAGCTATAAATGTCAACAGAAGAGAGCACTGGGAAATGAAAATATCGGGAAATAAGTAAAGGCCATATCAAGTCAAAACACTACGTCGAGCGACAGAAAACCAGGTGGTTTGTCCACATTATAAGAATGGAACCATGCAACCCTCATGCATACAACAACATAAGATCGGGCTACGAGACACGAGGAAGACCGCGTATTTGATAGGCGGAGACAATCAAAGAAATTTAGACACTGAGGGAGCCACGTACCCCAGTGTTTAGCGCACTGGCTTCGCAT
Organism: Meghimatium bilineatum; assembly: GCA_034231615.1. Taxonomy (NCBI): domain Eukaryota; kingdom Metazoa; phylum Mollusca; class Gastropoda; order Stylommatophora; family Philomycidae; genus Meghimatium; species Meghimatium bilineatum. The sequence goes on along the minus strand of CM067309.1, from coordinate 39,083,940 downwards.
ATGAGTGGTGCTGTGTTCATTCTCCAGTTGAGGCGAAAATGTTAGATCGCAACGGCTCCCGGGTCGATCCAGCCTTAAATGGGTACCGGATTGATCCGGAAAGTAAAGAATACGAGGGAGAAGAGATGGCTACCGCCCTCATTTGCAGAGACACTGAAATCTGAGATCGCTAACATCTCACACCCCTACGGCATTAATACATGCTATGGGTTACTTTACTTACAGAGACACGCGTTGAACATGTACAATGTGACCCAAATGACCAAAAGACAGACGACCGACTCCAACTTCCATCCACGACACCTAGCGGCACAAGCGGAAATGACAATAGATAGATAGATTTCCTTACAGAAATCCGCAGCAGTTAATGGACCAATCAACCCACCTCCCCCACTCACACCACCCCCACCTCAACAATAACATGACTTTTAGTACTAGGGATTTAGCTAGAAAAAAACAAGCGGTAAGATCCCTCCTTTGACTATTTTTCCACGAAAAAGGATCATACAAATTCGTAGCAAAAAGTGGAAATTACACACGAACGAACTTGTGGTTTTTTAAAGAAGTAAAATCATCTCCTTAAATCTACGGCTGGCTCTGACCTTAGCCACCAACCAACCAACTGAAATATTGACTAAACGCTACATTTGATTATGCTGTGAAACACGTCATGGATAATTTCAGGACCATATCCAGAACGCTAAGTAAAATCTGTCGTGGAACGCAGAACAGCAAGGACTGTTGACAGTTTTCCGTTACAGTCAGGTTTTCGTTTAGAATTCAATGTTTGACAATTTAACCAGAAATGGGTGTAACTAAGATTAAGTAAAATAAATCAGAAAGCTGCAGACGAATTAAAATAAGGTCAGATCAACCGGCATATTCGTCCCGCATATTTCAATCAATACGTTTTCTGAATTCCGGTGGCGTAGCGTGGATTTTTGCTGTGGAGACACTGAGTTTTGTAGTAGGTGAAGCTCCCCCACCCCCTTTTTCCCCACCAGAAATCCCTATCCAATATTAATTAGTTTAATAAAAATTAATAAAATATTTACTTGAGGGTAAAGTCGAGAGGAGACGAGCACGACGTAGGTAGAGGTACAAGTGGAAGGGTAACATCAAGATATGAACAGGTTCTAGTCTAGCAGATTGTATCACCAAGACAACATGCATGGGATGTTGGAGGTCTGTTTCAACCAATCTTCGTTGCAGAGACGGCACTTAATGATGATGAATGCAGCACCAGACGTATGCTCTTCTTTTTTTGCGAAAATGCTCGGTACAGATAGGGAATTTCCGTTTTCTGCGAATATTGACACCATCATAAATTATTTCTAGCGTATGGTTGGTCTTACAAAATCTATGGCGTCTTTGTTACCTCTAATATTTTTTGGTTGTGCGTCCTGATATAGCCTACTTGAAATTTGTCCACTGGTTGAAAGAGATGCGTCTCTTCAAAGGAGAGATAAATTCATTCCCTACCCACCTACCAGCCAGCGTCTGAATGCACAATACAATGGATACTACAATATCAAAGGTTATGTCTTAAGCAACCAATGAACGTTTCCGCTCAGAGGGGAATATGTACGCTAAAATTTGTTGGCGTCAATAACGATTATCTGTAATGTTTATAGTAAATAACTATAGGCCTACATTTGTGTGCGCTTGCTACAGAAATAATTAAAAACACAACAAGTTAACAGGTGGAGTTTCTTGCTGATGCAATGTTTAGCCTACGAAATGTTTAATCATTGGAAGGGACGATGAGCATTTTTGCGTCTACTGAAGCTACACCAATGTTGAATTCGGATGAATCCTAATACAAAATACCGCACTCGTGTACTTTGGGTTGGACCAGTTGGAAGATGAGGGCCTATGTGGTGTATTTCTTCCATGTCTATGGCTACAATGCACGACCTGGGAGAGAGGCATCTAGGAATTTAATAAAAGAGTTATCAACCAACACAGAACTAGAATAGTCAGTTATCACATGCTGAAAGACATACTGAATATGATATCAGAACAGTCAGTTTATCACATGCTGAAAGACATACTGAATATGAGATCAGAACAGTCAGTTTATCACATGCTGAAAGACATACTGAATATGAGATCAGAACAGTCAGTTTATCACATGCTGAAAGACATACTGAATATGAGATCAGAACAGTCAGTTTATCACATGCTGAAAGACATATATGAGATCAGAACAGTCAGTTTATCACATGCTGAAAGACATACTGAATATGAGATCAGAACAGTCAGTTTATCACATGCTGAAAGACATACTGAATATGAGATCAGAACAGTCAGTTTATCACATACTGAAAGACATACTGAATATGAGATCAGAACAGTCAGTTTATCACATGCTGAAAGACATACTGAATATGAGATCAGAACAGTCAGTTTATCACATGCTGAAAGACATACTGAATATGAGATCAGAACAGTCAGTTTATCACATGCTGAAAGACATATATGAGATCAGAACAGTCAGTTTATCACATGCTGAAAGACATACTGAATATGAGATCAGAACAGTCAGTTTATCACATGCTGAAAGACATACTGAATATGAGATCAGAACAGTCAGTTTATCACATGCTGAAAGACATACTGAATATGAGATCAGAACAGTCAGTTTATCACATGCTGAAAGACATACTGAATATGAGATCAGAACAGTCAAGTTATCACATGCTGAAAGACATACTGAATATGAGATCAGAACAGTCAGTTTATCACATGCTGAAAGACATACTGAATATGAGATCATAGCAACCATGAACTTGTCCGAAGTAATATTATGACGATCTGACGACAAATTATCTTCGTTAAGCATTAGACATTTTCTGCTTAATCTGTGCATATGTAACATGTTTTTCAGCAAAAAATCAATGAAACGAACATATTTTCACTGAAAACAGCGTCCGTTTAATAGAGGGATTTCTTATGACAGATTTGAATGTGCACGTATGCACGTGAACCAAGTTAAGTTCACCTCTGAGCACTGTGCGTTTCCCGTCTGTTGCCATTGATACATATACTATATTCTTCTTCTTCTTCTTCAGCTTTCATTCTCAAACTTCCACTGGATCTCTCTTATAGCAGGACAATGATCCAACTAGATTTCCAGCAGGATGTAATCCAGTTGTGTCACCGTTTTATTTGCGCCAATGGCGCAATACATCCGTCTTCGGCTGAATATACTATATTCAGTGATAGACGTTCTGGTTTGCTATTTTTAATTCAATATGTATATTTGTGGTGTGTTTCTTGATAAATGTCCCATCGTGGCCGCAAAGTAAAAAAAATTTTTTTTTCTTTTCATATACATAACATTGATTATTTCTTATCATTTGTGCATTCATTGTTTTTATTCGGAGTTAAATTCTATTTTTAGTGAAGTAATATTGTTTATCTGAACCGTGTATAATGTGACACTAGGCGTGACATATAACAGTTGTTTTACAGCCCGTAGATAGTGGGCGGGGGGGCGGGGTTAAGGGTGCTCAATCTTAGCAAATCAGAACATGACTTTTAGTATAAGGAATCCCACATCGAGGCCAACTCCTTGAAGTGGAGATGGGGTTTAGTACAGCCAACAGCGGCTGAAAACTAAGATTGGTCGGGACTGCCCTAATATCCAGCAGGACCACAGTCCTGCCCAAAGGGCACAAGTGCTGAAGTCAGAGATATCAGACCATGAGGCGTACCTTCAACCATGATATCATGCAACCAGTCTAGCCCACAGAAAGTTGTACGGGGAGCACTTCTTCTTCTTCTTCTGCGTTCGTTCTCAAACTCCTTCAGATTAGCAGGATGTAGTCAGGAGAACGGAATGCGTTGTATCATGGTTTACAGCATTGCTGCGATATCTGCGCATTTCGGCCTGACACATCCGACCTCAGCATGGCTTTGGGTCACTGACCCTATATGGGATGGAACCGCCAACTCCATCCCATAACCTCCTTAGTCGCCTCGTACGACATGCATGGAAGGTAAATAGTGTTGCTATTCTTTGCTCCCCTTTTGGGCCCGGCAACACACAGTCGACGGGGAACACTGATGAGCTATCAAATACAGCAGAATTTATTACGAAAACCGGACTTGCTGTGTAGACATGTCGAACTGCGAACGAGAGGAAAAAGTCACCGACGTGACAACTGAATTTCTATAAGGTTTGGTGTTTCAAAGGCATGATCAGGTGTGAGGATGTTTATGTATGCATATTTAGTCCCCGAAATAAGACATTTTAGCGCAGCAGCATCGTCATCCTAGAATCCGCAAGTCCTGCTAGATGAGTACAATATACTTCTGGGTTGACTAACTCATAATTCTTCTGTCAGATCTACTGACACATTCCCCTGTCACCTAGAAGTCTGCTGGTCTGCATCTCTTTGTCATCCCATGGGGATCATGTACAGGAAATAAAAGTAAGAAATCAAGCCAATACATGCAGTGACAAATTTTCCACAGGTGACAGGTTGTCAACAGATCCCTAACTTTCCGTATTCGTCTCTTATGACATCCATGAGGAAAAGACAGTAGTCCCATTATGTACACCCTGAACTAGTAAGGGCCCAGTATTGGCGATAAGTAGCACATATTTATCTGTGTGCATACATATGCGGTAGCGAGCTAACCGACTGTCTTGCATCTATAGACAAAGAGTTAACATACTGACATGCATCTATAGACAGTGAGTTAACAGGCTGATATGTATCTGTAAACAAAGAATTAACAGACTGACTTGCATCTATAGACAAAGTTAACAGATTGACTTGCATCTATAGACAAAGTTAACAGATTGACTTGCATCTATAGACAGAGAGTTACCAGACTGACTTGCATCTATAGACAGAGAGTTAACAGACGATAAAGAAGATGTACTGACGCTGCTTCATGCATGCACGCAGGAGATAGACTCTGTGTTTTACAACAGCGATTTGAGGAAATTGGCATTAAATGTAGCACTAGTAGAAACATGGCCGTATATATGTTTCTCTTATGGAAAGGGGGCTGGGAGTGTTCCCCTAAACAAAAGGTCATTGGGCCATTTTTTTTTAGAATTCTTTTTTTGTGTGTACATTTGGTTTTAGAAGAGGGGCTAGCTGCACCGACGCAGTATTCACACTGAGATAACTAAGTGAAAAAGCTATTGTACACAATCAAGATAGCAACAGTATATTTATAGACCTGGAAGAGGCATTCGAAAGAGTAGATATGAATACTCTCTGTGAAACTTTAGAGATGTTAATGGTCATCAATGGTCAGCTATTAGATAACACAAACGTACTATACAAAATTTGCATAAGTGCAGTGAGAACAGCAGATTGGACAGCCGAAACATTTGAAACTAGGGGTGCAAAGGGAACGCATTGCTCTAGGCGGACCCAGGGTTAGCAGATAACCAAGATCCCAAATGTACCTCCACGCGGTGCACCCTGGAAACAGAAATACAGCAGCTCGAGCTGATTCTGGCCAAATCATTTGGGGATCGTGTTCGATAATGTGGAGGTAGCAGATGGAAAGAGATTTGACTGCACAAGAGACAGACAATATCCCCGACACCACCAGCATCACCACATATAGCGACACTGTCGACATACAGTGAAGCAAGTCAGTCCAGTCCGAACATTGGAGGGGCGGCCAATGTAAAATTTAAGATGCATGGCGAGAGACAAATATATTTCATACCGAGTACAATGAAACAATGAAAGGGCAGAACAGCGCTAGAGGGCAGCGCGAACTGCAAATATAACGTGAAAAGTCCCTAGGAAAGGAGAACTACAAGCTCCGTCAGCTCGAGACGAGCTTCTAGTTACCCGTGTTCCTTACAGGCAGAGACCCAGACCCATCCATTGGCGTTTGGTAAAGCAAGAAGACCTAACCCAACTCTTATGTCGAGCCTTCCTAAACCGGAAATATGCTCGCGAAGAGAAAGGGTTCTGTACCCGATGGGCTTAGGCAAGAAAGGGACAACGATGGTAGTCCTGGCGCAACTCTACTGTCAAGGTTTCCTATAACGGATGTACACTTGCAGAGAGAAAGGGTTCAGTACCTGATGGGCTCAGGCGCTATTGGGACAAGGACGCTCAGCTCGAGAACGCCTTGCTCTCAAACGCGTGGTGTGAGACTCGAACTTGGACAAGGGGTACACGATGTCGGTGAATGACACCTCGGCTAAGAGGGCGAAAGAGCCAGGGTCCAACTCCTCTGTTGAGTTCTTCCCCTTAAGGAACCAGGCTCACGGATGAGAAACGGTTCAGTACCCAATGGGCACAGGCACAGCACGTCCAATTACACGAGGCAAGTTCATAGATAGTGGAACACCTTGTGCGCGTCAGACGAGAGCAAAAATCGTCTGGGCGAAAAGTCACCACTACGCGTGCCTGGAGACAGATATAGATGCTGTCACAGGCTAAGGGTAGCCCACCCGAATTGTCAAGGCATGCCGAAATAAGAATGTGCTAGTCCTACAAGGCGCATAACGGTGGCACAACGTAATCACGCTCCCGGCGGAAATCGCACGGATATCCGTGATGGTTACAATGGAGCGAACGAAAAACAAACAAACAAACAATTTGAAACTAAATCAGGGATCAGACAGGATGCGTACTTTGCCTTTACTTTTCAATATCTATATGGATAGAATAACGAAAGAAGCTATTATTCTAAAAGAGGAAAATATAAACAACGCAGACAACTCAGTAGAACACAAGTGAACAATAGTGGACACAAGTGAACAATAGTGAACACAAGTGAACAATAGTGAACACAAGTGAACAATAGTGGACACAAGTGAACAATAGTGAACACAAGTGAAATCAATGAACTATTCGCCGACGATCAAACCTTGATATATATAAACGTAGAGAATATGCAAATCCGCATATATATATATATATATTTATACTGTCAACAGCTTGTAAGAAGTATAACATGAAAATCAACATACAAAAGACGGATGTTATGAAAATCAGCAAGTCACCAACAACAATAGATATCACAATAGATGATTCGGCAGTGAAACCAACAAAATAATTTTAATATTTAAGAAGTGTTTTTTTTCTTCAGAAAATGGGAAACTAGACAATGAAATAGAATCAATGTGCCGGAAAGCAAACACAGTGTCATTTCAACTTTCAACATTACTCCTGCATCCAAAGATCAATATGGACATAAAGAGACAAGTAATATCTATAGATTTCGCCCGTGTGTTGCCGGGACCCGAAAGGGGAGCAAAGAATATCAACACTGTTTACCTTCCTCTCATGTCGTAAAAGGCGACTAAGGAGGTTATGGGATGGAGTTGGCTGTCCCATCCCATAAAGGGTCAGTGACCCAAAGCCATGCTGAGTCGGATGTGTCAGGCCGAAAGGCGCAGATATCACAGCAATGATGTAAACCATGACACAACGCATTCCGTTCTCCGGACTACATCCTGCTAATCTGCAGGAGTTTGAAAACGAACGCAGAAGAAGAAGAAGAAGAATATCTATAGATTTCATACCAACACTTTGTTACCAGTGTCAAACATGGTATTTAACAACCTCGCAGCAGAGAAAAATCATCACATGTGAGATGAAGTGTTTGAGAAAAGCTGCAATGGTCACCAAACTAGACAGAGTAATAAACCAGGATATCAGAAAACGAGTAGGAATAATGCCTTGTATCGAATATATAGATCTTCAGCAGATAAAGTGGTTTGGTCACCTTATGAGAATGGCCCCAAACCACTCACCACTGAGAGCTTATAACAAACGATCAGCCGGATACAGAGCCAAGGGAAGACCGAGAAAGAGATGGATCGATAACATCACGACCACTCTTCACAAACACGGACTCAGTACGACTCAGGCATCACATCTGGTATTGAACAGAAGCTTACAGCTCCCACCTCTATGCTTTAAGTCAAGTGTGCTTGCTACCAACCAGCTTTCACCTTGTGGATGGATAGACAATTGACTCTTTATTTCATGAACAATTTGATTATGTTGACCTTATAGTGAAATATCGTTACGGGGGGGGGGGGGGTGTTTGACTGTTGGCTCGTCTCTTGGCCAAGATCTTAGCACTAAAAGTCATGTTCCGATTTGCTATGAGAAGGGGGAGTTTAACCCCCCCCCCCCCCCCCCCAATCCCCACCATTATCTACGAACCTGAGTATAAATGCGCCACCAGCTGTGGAGAATTAGTGTATAGAATCACCGAGCTACATGAGTCATAAGTATACGTATTTCTGACATCTGCTGTGAAAGACATAATCTACGGATCTGCCAGGATACAATGATGTTAGGTTACAACCAATAGCCAATTAATTCACAATGCGTTCAGGGAATATTTTATGTTATTGTTTGACATTCATGTAATTTACATAATTTCAATTGATTAAATATTTTCTGCATTGTATCTGATATTGAACTGAACATTTGCGGTCTGAATGGAAATTGCTGCTAAATGCAGGAGCCTCGTGGAAACATGGCTAGTAATGAGCCAGACAATTTTTCAAGTTAAATTTGTGTTAATCGACCACGAATGGTCACTACCCAACTAAAGTTATGATTGCTTTAAAGCAGTGAATACATAATTTAGTTGCCCCGTAGACCCCTTACCAATTTTTTTGTTTTCCATAGACCCATTGGGTGCATAATAATGAATATTCCTAAACATTTTAACTTTAAAAGTGTTTTTGACAGCTGACAAAGTGTTGTTCACTTTGATCGGGGTTTTTTTTTGAAGAGTGGACAATTGTAAAAGTAACGGAGTATATGTACAATTTTTTGATATAATTTATTAAAAAGAGTAGATCTCGTGCAGAAAGCTTTGACAGGGGCGGCGAAACATCAAATAATGTTTAACGTATATAGTGATCACTTGGATAGAACAGGGGCGTATTCAAGTGCTAATAACCCTAAACTTTTCCTCCTCCAACTATTCTTCTATCTAGCCTTCACTAGTGGATCATAGCCGATGTCCGCATGCACATCGCCTAGACAACCACCGAAGCATATGTAACCGATCCTTGCTATGGTTATGTTAAACAGACTGCAAGCCCATCTTGAAACATGTCTCCTCCCAGAGAGCCAATGTGGTTTCCGACATAGCAGACGTACTGTTGACATTTTTACTGCCAAACAACTACAGGAAAAGTATCAAGAACCGAACTTTGGTCTTTAAACCACATTTTTCGACCTAACTAAGGCATTAGACACTGAAAATCGCGAAGAACTATTTAAGATCGTGGCCTAATGTGGATGTCCCGAAAAGTTCACCAACACGATTCGACTGTTCCTTGATGGTATGATGCATGTGGGGCTTAGTTCAGCCATCAGGGGCTGGAAACTAAGACTGGTCGGGCAGTCTCACTCGAGCAGGACCATAGTCCTGCCCAAGTAAGCAGAGTGCTGAAGACGGAGACATTCAGCCAAAAAGCGCACAGATAATCAGGATGCCACGCACAAAACACAATGGAAACATGTCTGTATTTATAAATAGTTATGGTGCCTGCCCTGTGGCGGACGTTCAGGCAGGGACGGTGACGGGCCCTATACCTCGAAAGGGCCCAACCTCAGTTACTTGAAGTCCTTCTCAATTGCCTGAGGAGCCAGGAGGCAAGGTATGAACTACAAAATACAGTGAGTTTTATTAAGGAGACAGAATTACAGATACAGACATGTTTCAAGTGAACGAAAGAAGAAGAAGAAGAAGATAATCATAAATGTTTTGGGTACTTGCTCATCACATTTTATTGTTTTTCATGCCAATGTGTATTTTCGCTTGTGAAGGAGGAACAACATCATCAGGTCTCGTTCATCCCCAATTTTTATTCTTGCTTGACATGGACTCCCTTCAGGTCGAAATCCACCCTTGGGGGTCCATATAGACCACGTTGGGAACATATGATTTTTAAAGTTTTAAAACGTGTGTGCGCGCGCGCCATATTGGCATTGTCAGATGTATCTGAAAGCGTAATCATTTATCAAGGAAACTGGACTTTCTGTATACAAATGTTAACCTGCGAACGAGAAAACATCTAAAAGTGTGAATGAGATCGTTTCCGACACAAAATACGGTGGGTAGGGGAGCGATTGAGGGGGGCGGGGGGGGGGAGGTGCGCTACACACGATAAAATGCTGTTTGTTTTAATAAAAAGGCCATTAGCTGCTTGTGTGTTTAAAGTGCTAAATGGGAGTAAAGAACAGCAGTATTGTTTACCGTACATGCATATCATAAGATTTGACTAAGAAGGTTATTGATGGAGTTGACTGACGCGTCCCATATAAGGCCAAAGTAACTCAGAAGCCATGCTGAAGTCGGATGTGTCAAGCCGAAATGTACAAATATTGCACCCACGATACAACGCATTGCGTTCCATAATCTATATCCTGCTAATCTGTAGGAGTCTGAGAACGAACGCAGAAGAAGATACGTCTTTAGCTGTGGGCGCTTGACAGCCCATGACCTTTCTGACAAAAGCCTAAGTCCTCAGTTGCAACAGAGGTGAGACTTAAACTCGCATAACATTTTCCGTCTTCATTTATCTTTAACAGACAGCAAAATTATATCCAAGACATTAATACTGAAGTTAGCAGCATAACGCATTTCATTCTCTGCTCTCATTAAGTACTGTCTCCGCAACGAAGGTTGGCTGCAACATACCTCCAACATGCGCATGCAGTTGCGTCTGTGGGTCTCACCAATGGCTCACTAGATAAACCACCCATGCAACAGAAAACCTTAGTAGATGACATGCCTTTATATTGAGGTTATCTTCTTATAAAAGCTTCATGGCAGGTCGTCTATACAATCCTGTAGTCGTAACTTTCGATAACAGTTACCATGTTGTTCCGGCAGGCCGACGTTATGCTTGAACTAGCTACGGGCACGGCGTGGGTGGACGGAACAACAAAGAAACCTGTCGCAAGGGCCAGAGTTGTACCATCGAGTCGGATGGCTGCTGGAACAGAGGACGGAGCACTTATGGGAATGCCCCTCGTGCTGTGAGGCCAGTTTCTAATAAAAAATCAAGAATCAAGACCTCCAACATCCCCTGTCTCTTGTCTTGATGGTGTACTATGCTAGACTGTAACCTGTCCATCTCGTGATCTTACTCTCTCACTTGTATATCTGTTTACCTCTTGCTTGCCTCCCTTCGACGTTACCCTCAAGTAAGGTCTTTAAAAAGGTATGTACTGTCAGACAACTACGAGAAAAGTGACGCGAACCAAACATTTGTCTCTACACCACATTTGTCGATCTAACTAAGGCATTCGACACTGTAAATCGCGGAATTCCAATGTCAGTCCATTTTAGGTCATTTTAGGTCGGAATTTTATGTCCGTCCAGCAGTCTGCGCCACACATGGATTTAGTGACTCTCACATCCTGCTTATCACGTAGTCTCACGATGACATAACCAATTTGAAGCCACTGTTTTGATTTCTTCAAAATGTTCAGCCCAGCGTTTGAGAATTTCCTCCCTGCCAGTGATGGTATGTTTTCTATCTGCGCTGAGAAGAGGAGACATTCATGAAGACTGAGGGCCATACATTCTTTTTTAGCGCGGAATATAATTTCTGCATAGTATTGCTGTCAGCGTAATGCTGTATCTCTTTGGTGTCTTTTAATATGTCAAAAATATATATTTTGTTTGATATTTATTTCATTCAATAATTCTTTCTTCATTCAAAGTGTTGTTAAAACCCTCTTGTTTGTTTTCTTATTTTTCCATGATATTCTCTCTATTCTTTTATATCTACATCTCAAAGGCGTTAATTCGGTCTTCTAATTGTTTATTAGAAACATCTCTGGACGAACATTAGGAGGAAAACATCAGGAGTGTGAGAATCAATCAATCAAATGCCATGCCGTGTGGCGATCATGCTTCTCCACAACTCTCTGTCTCTTGTATTGTTAATAAGTTCAGTTGGTGACCCCTTTTTGTGCTACAGTGACAACCCATCCAGAAATTTATCTCTGTCTCTCCCCCCCCCCTTGATCTTTTCGGTCGTTACTAAATGTTCAAGCTTTACTTTTCTCATCACATGCCCTAAAAATCTTGATTGCCTGTTTTAAATTTTCTCTATAATTTGTCGTTTTACTCTACCATCTCTGAGAACTCATACATTAGTTTTCATAGTTGCCCATGGAATTATAATCATTTTTCTTGAAAACCACATCGTAGTATGAGCATACTCGCAGAAAAGAAAATACTTAAATGTGCATAACTGAACCAGGGTCGTATATACCATTTAGCCTAAGAGGGAGGTTTGTAAAATAACACTTAAGTTTTTAGAGAGGAGGGGGGGGGGTAAGAGAAATTTGATTTCTGGCACTCAGAATACAAAATCGAATTGGAACTGTACGTTGATGGCAGCGACTTGTACATTCTGAGACGTTTAATTCGTCACTCTCCTGCATGAAGAAATCACATTGTCAGGACTGTTCTAGAAAACGGAACTTGCATCAGTTAACCAGCTTGTCAGTCCATCCGAAGGTCATACCAGACAAAATAAGTCATTTTTCTAGCTGAAACTTGTACACAAATCTCCAAAAACACTAATATATCAACAATGCCCCGTAGAGGAAGATCAGCTGGAGTCAGCAGGTACGAATATCGTTCCTTTTAAAATCTTATTCCATTCATTTTCATGTAGATCTGATTCCGATGAAGTCTTCAATTGAAGGATGTCTCAGCTCAGTTCTGGTGAATGTACTACTACTGGAGTACTCCGTCTCAGGCCGTCTGTACTTCACTGTACGTACAGTGCACTCGTGTACTCCTGACATAGTACAATACAATAATTAATACATATTTAATACTCCTGAAATAAAATATTTTGGACACATTAAAATTAAAAGACCTTTTCCGCCTGAGCTGCTGATAATTTCTGAATTATCTTTGTTAATTTCAATAATATTAATTATTTATAATTAATACAATACACAAACCATTTTTATGTTCGTGAAGACAAGGCGCATATGTTGTTCACATTTCTGGAATGTTCAGATGGACACAGAACTAATTGATATTCAAAATGGTTGCTAATTTGCATAATTATAATGAAAATAAATTAAATATCTATTAAACATAATAAAATACCACAGAAATTATGTATTTTTGTATTTGCAAAGACAAGGTGCATCTGTTGATCTTTCGCTTAGTTCTCGGTTGTATTGGACTTTGTTACGTCATCGTTTTGTTCCTCTCGTTCCACCTGTATTATCGTCTTAGTGTACTTCCTGTTCGTATGCTTCCGGTATCTATCTTAGTACCACATTTCACTCGGATACGCATTCATTTTTACTTGTGGTTTTTTTATGTTTGTATTTTGTGTCTGTGTCTTGAAAAAGGCCTATTGGTCCGAAACGTCGACTTTGTCCTGTGTATTGACCATTGTTATCTGTTGATTATATTCTGTGTATTGTTTTGTTATATGTACCATATTTACATCCGTTAGTGATAGTGTGTAGTGTTTTAGTCATCATTCAGTAGGACTTCATTACCTGTTTTACACGTGAGTATTATTTTCCATTATGTTCTACTAGCAGTACCACCTTCTATGTGATTATCAGAAGCATGTACAACTAAATATTCAAAATGGTGGCCAATTTGCATAATTAAAACAAATGTTTAAAAAAAAAAAAACTGCTTTCTTCATCGTCCTGCATCCTTAAAAGTTACATACTGGGTATATAAAAAGAAAAATGGTTAAAGAACTTAATAAATTTAGTTTCAAACATGACATCACTAAAAGTCACAAGAAATTTATAGCCTAGGCACATTTTTCCAAACACGCTAATCCCAGATGTCCAAGTACCTACTTACTAATCTGTAGGCACATGCGACCTCCAGAAATACATAGTGTTATTATAGTTTTAATAAAAATTGAGTAAATGGAAAACTGCACTAAGTAAGTCTGGCAGTAATGTCAATAATGAAAAATTGCATACCGGGTTATTTAATTTCTAGAGCTATTAAAATTTAGGCTGAAGTAAATTATAGTTCTCCGCTGTGGCCTTTGCTTTAGTGTCGAGGTGTTACCTGACCTTTGTTGTGTGATTTGGCAAGCTTACGGGTAAGTACTTAGAGTAAGGTTAAGATTCGAAATAATATTTCTAATGTGTGCGCGCACCTCGCTCCGTGTATAGCGGGCAGAAATACTGATCGCTCACCACAAATAATAGGAAATTGTAAAAAATGTGTAAATTGGAAAACAAACAGATTATGCATAAGTTCGTCTGTGTCTAGATTTGAACTCAAGTGATTGTCGGATGTGACGTCACGGCAGCCATTATTTTGATTGGTGTTACACAGGAATCCATGACGTTAGTTAAAATTGTCAACATTGTGCTATTTATAGCACAGCAGAGAACTATTCTTTACTTTCACCAAAATTTAATTAAATGTAAAAGTAGGGGTTTACTAAATAATAGGTTTTCATATTGATTGATCAGAATGATTACCCTTGTCACTACTTTGTTTTCATGCCAGGACATGAGCAAGACGATACACTAGCAATAGGTACATCAGTACATTGATCTGACATAAGTTACGGGCACGGTGTGGGTGGGTGGAACAACAAAGAAACCTGCTGTCGCAAGGGCCAGAGTTGTGCCCTGATGTTGACGTTTGTTTCGGCAGCATTAGACTCGAAACACAGAGTCTGATGGCTGTTGGAACAGAGGGCTGATCACTTATGGGAATACCCCACGTGTAAACCATAGTCATTAATGGGACTGAGTTTATAGATCGGAACGTCCCATAAAGAAAAAACATAATAAATATATGAAAAGACTGATAAATCAGCGTTGAACTGGAACTGTTAGCCACTTTGAGTATTTATATTATCTTTTGTATGTCACACAATTTTTTTATGTGCTACCTACAGGGCACCACAGCCAGCCCCTGCCAGATCTTACCACCCACCTCCAGTTCCAGCACCAGTGCCCCATTCAGCACCTGCGCCGATGATGGCACAGCCTAAGCAGCCAGGTCTGTTTGCTCAGATGGCAACAACAGCAGCTGGTGTAGCTGTAGGATCAGCAGTAGTAAGTAATAATCTGTTAACTAAATAATCTTGGTTGTGATCAGGGTTAACTAATTTGGGATTATTAGAAGTGTTGATAAATAGGAAGTTTTTGTATAAATGTACCTTGTATGTGACATAAAGGGATTTCACTGAAGACATTAGAATAATCATAGCAACCTTCCTGAACTTACAAGAAAAAGTCAGGGCATTAGTCCGGATTGGAGTCAGGTCCGTTCAGCTGGCACCTGTTCGCCTTGCAATTTCTTCTTTGTTCTTCAGTCAGATATCCGGTTATATCGCCAATAGCTTCAATGAAATTCGCTTCAGGTCATCAATGGAACCCCTCAAGTCTGGAAGTAGTGCCGTCTCAGTAGGCCATATTTTCTCCCTTTCTTCTTGGTAGAGTTGACATGCATGATGAATGTGTTCTGCAGTTTCTGGGCTCAGTCCACAGGTCTGTCTCGCCAATCTCCAGCTTTCGGAACATGTGATTTCCTCGGTCTGTTGTGGCCAGTTCGTAGTCTGAAGATGATGGTTTGTTCCTTACGTGACATTTGATGGTAGGAGTCATTTGGTTCTGCAGTTGGGTGCATCTGCTTCCACTTTTCTTATATTCTGCTTTTATCATCCCTCCTTAAAATTCATGAGAACAGAACAGAACTACTACCACCTAACCTTTCCATTACTAACACCCTATTTATAGATACAACACAGCTGAAGCTGACACAATACACCTATCACCACTTGGCACACAGAAAAAATAAGTTAGAGCTTGCAACCCAGAGGATCAGATCAGTAAGTACAGAGATCTTACAACCCAGAGGATCAGATCAGTAAGTACAGAGATCTTACAACCCAGAGGATCAGATCAGTAAGTACAGAGATCTTACAACCCAGAGGATCAGATCAGTAAGTGCAGAGATCCTACAACCCAGAGGATCAGATCAGTTAAGTGCAGAAATCCTACAACCCAGAGGATTGGATCAGTAAGTGCAGAAATCCTGCAACCCAGAGGATCGGATCAGTAAGTACAGAGATCCTACAACCCAGAGGATCGGATCAGTAAGTACAGAGATCCTACAACAAAGAATAAGTCTACATTGTTAAACTACTTTAACAGAAATTATCATTAAATTTTTTTGGGGATATCTATGTGATATGCCTTGTTATTGCAGTCCCCCGTTCATTCAATCCTAATAACAGGCGGGAATTTGAGAACAAACGTAAAAGTAGATCATTATGACGTAAATTGGTAGACAAATACAGAACTTAGTTTTGTAAACATTCCCCTGAGTCTGGGTGAAAAAGTAGAAGAAAATTTGAGTTGTCTATTTCTGAAGTCCATGTTTTGTCTGTTTAGGGTCACACAATAGGTGCTGCTCTGACTGGAACTGGTGGGGGACATAGTCAGGAGGCTGCCCCAGCAGCAGCGCCAGCCCAAAGCATGAGCCCAGCCGCTGCACCGGTACCTGTACAGCAACGATATGATCTCGGCACCAACCCATGTCAGAATCAGCTACAGCAGTTTTTGGATTGTACACAGACCCAAACAGATATTACCCTATGTGCTGGTTTCAATGAGGCTTTGAAGGAATGTAAACTTCGATTTGGTGAGTTGATATACACTTTGTGATTTGGTGAGTTGATATAGTCTTGTGTGTATACAAACGTATACTTTAGCTTGTCTATTGGTCTCAATGATGCTTTGAAGGAATGTAAACTTGGATTTGTTGAGTTGATGTAAACTTGGATTTCTTGAGTGGATGTAGTTGTGTGTGAAAAAAAAAAAGACATTTAAGTTGTTTGTTGGTTTAGACACTTTCATGTTGGGGTTTATTTTACTGTAACTTGCTTCCTAATCCATGGGTATGCTCCAACAAAGTAGGGCCTGGGATGAGGAACACCATTTTTCAACTGGTACGATAGAGCTTTGATGTGGCTCTTTCTAGACTTCAATCTATGGGTAGTGGATCTGAGACATGCTTCATCACTCTCCATTCCCTCACACCTAGTCTGCTGACACAAGATCACCCCCCAAATCCCATCATCATTAACGCCCATTATACAGACACAACACGGTCAAAGAAGAATAGCACATGGTAGAAAGAGTGAAAGCTGATAACTCTTGGGATCGGATAAGTAAGTGTGTTGGTTTCAATGAGACTTTGAAGGAATGCAATCGTGATTTCTTCTTCTGCGTTCGTTCTCAAACGCTTGAAAATTAGCAGAATGTAGTCCGGAATGCATTGTGCCATGGTTTACAGCTTGGCTGCGATATCAGCACCTTTAAGTCTAACACATCTGACTTCATCATTACTTTTAGGTCACTTTGATCTCATATTGGATGGCACAGCCAACTCCACCTCATAATGTCGCCTTTTATTACATGCATGGGATGATAAACAGTGTTGCTATTCGTTGCTCCTCTTTCGGGCCCATAACACATGGGCAGGTCTTGATAATTTGATTTCATTAGTATTCTGAAACAAGCACAATTTCACATTAGGTTACACTATCCTTTGATAGACTAGCTGAAGTTGGATGTGTCAGGCCGAAAACATACAGACACGCTATAAATCATGTCATGCATTATATTCTCTGGACTGCGATCTTACTAGCAAGATGTTCTCTGGACTGCAATCTTACTAGCAAGATGTTCTCTGGACTGCAATCTTACTAGCAAGATGTTATCTGGACTGCAATCTTACTAGCAAGATGTTCTCTGGATTACAACCTACTAGAAAGAGTTCTCAAGTGTTTTATATCCTGGATACAGGGATCAAAGAGTTAATATTGTACCATACACTCCACCTAACATTGATGAGATAAAATCTAAAATAATCTCTATCATCTTCAGGTCTCCAGTGATGATAAAATGCAGAAGATGGAAGCGACTGTGTATGCTCGGGCCAAAGTCAGGAATGTATCATCGGGGGAGATTGCAGCAGCTCAACTAATGCAGAAATTGCATGTGGAGTTTATTTAGAACTAGTTTTGTTTAACAGGAATTTATTTAATTAGAATTTATTTTTAAAAAAACAAAGAAAATGATTTGGTAGTGTTTGTGATAAACAAATTTTTGTTTCTGTAAAGTAGGTGTAGGAATGTTCTGAAGTAATATTGTTTGTGTTATGTACTGTGTTATGTCACATGGTGTTAAGTAATTATTCTAGGACTATTTTTGAGTGACCTTACATGTGGTTTGTGTCCTGTTAGTTTTAGACATGGATGTCATTAGTTCTAGCCATGAAGTAATGTTTCAGCAATGGAGGAAACCACAGTATGGTTCCTTCTTTTGTCAGTTCCAGACATGGAGATGCAGGTTTCGAACATCCAGTATTTGCTGTGCATGATCAGACATGTTTCGCATATCAAAATATCTCTTTACCAGTTCAGTACACGAAGCAGGTTACTCGAGCCAGATTCTCAGGAGCCGAACAAATTTGATTATGAAATATAATAATTGATGGAGGGCACTGTTTTTTCACATCTGAATAAACTGGAAAATGTTTCATAGAACTGCCATGTCACTTTTTTTGTTGGTCTTTTTAAAAAAAATGTCTGGTTCTCGTTTAAAAAAAAATGTTTTGTTCTCAAAACTGCTACTGGATGGTTCCGCTAGATTTCCAGCAGGATGTAGTCTAGATAATGGATTTGCATTGTCACCATTTATTTGTACCGATGGTGGTGACTAATAAGTTCAGGGTTTTTAGCGCTTCTACTGAACGTCCTTCGCCATATCGTGAGTAGGCCAGCCAGTATGTTGCGTGTACTTCTGGCCATCAATGTAAAACCTAGGCACTTCAAAAGCTGATTATATTCACACTGTACTGGGGATACGATTCAAATTTTAAAAAAAAGTAAAAGTAGGTACCATGGCAGCAACTTAGCGTCAGGTATGAAAATAAATCTGCATGTACTAAGCCACAGTAACTATCAGGTGAAGTGGCAAGTTCCCTTCCTTGCTGTCTTAACTCATGCGCCAGGTACGAATTTACAGCTGGGTTGACTGGAGGAATGGTTGTGTCTTTCCAGAATGTTGTCTTCATCGTGGATACTCAAGCAGGCCTGCATTGGTCAGAGACGTGCATACATTTGATGCAGCTGGTTCATCATATTCTGGTCTTCCTCTTCTAGTCTGGCACTCTGCCCTCCAGAATCAGCCGTTTGATACCATCATGTCGCTTAAAGTGTCCAAAATACTGTAGCTTCCTTCTTATGATGGTATTTAGAAGCCACCCTTCATTTAAGTTTCAGTAATTTAAAAGTTGATCAGTAATTTGAATTGCGATACATAGAAAGTAATGTCAATCTAAGCCTAGGATCACCATGAATTCAATTTAGCTCTTAATATATAACAAGAACTTCTAATTCATTAAGAAACAAACATTACAACACAGAATATGTTTGTTTTTCGTTCGCTCCATTGTAACCATCACGGATATCCGTGCGATTTCCGCCGGGAGCGTGATTACGCTGTGCTACCGTTATGCGCCTTGTAGGCCTAGCACATCCGATTTCGGCATGACAGAATATGTAAAAGCTCTATGTTGTTAGTCCTATTGTATTGAATTTTAAGGACGGAACTGTTGATATCTTAAATAAATTGGCGAACATCCGTGATAATGGGAGATAAGTATTATCTGGATTGCTGGTTAGTAAAGTGTTAAACAAATTTGAACATTCAAGCTATTAAAACCGTAAACACATTTGAACATTCAAGCTATTAAAACCATATAAGTTTTTGAATATAAATGGGAGACTAGGTAATGAAATATTTAATTTTATTGAGCATTGAAACATGAACAAAAGATACACACATCAATAATATTGAGCTGTTACTAGCTATCTGTACAGAGACTAAAGAAAGGTACAGTCAAAGCTAACTATAACAACTTGGTCTGGACTGATGTAATAAATTGGCTATATACAGCACAAGACAATGAAGAAATGTACAATTGATTTCACTGCACATAATATACAATTATATGTCGTACAAGGTGTTGAAGGAATGCCTATGTCATCCCTGCCAAAGACTGACATGCCGGTACCGCATTGCGCAAATAAAATAGTGACAACGTATGTCCATTTTCTAGAAATTCTGCCGGAAATCTAACCATTGCCATGCTACAAGAGAGATCCTGTGGGAGTTTGAGAATGAACGCAGAAAAAGATTATTATTTCATTAAATTGCTATGGGGAGGTCTGATTCGTTCTTGGCTGCGTATCAGCGATTAAAGTGGAATCAAAAGTTTCTTCCAACCAGTTAAACCTTCCCCCCCCCCCCACCACTGAAACATTGTACTACAGGGAACTGTTGAATGGCGGAAGCAGCAGAACTCACAGACAGACAACCTCTATGACTGGATACATAAGTCTGCATCCATGCAGATGAAAATATGTGGAAGACTTTGCTGTGACGCACCCAATGCAACCCTGATAGGTTATGGGCTTATAGTTTGGTATATCGTTCTGGACCAACAAAGAGTCTAGGATCTTGTAAAGTATTAAATTGTGAATTTGGTTGAAACATATACACAATGACAAGACTCCGAGGATAATGAGGAGGTTAAAATAGCTGTTTACCGTCCATGCATGTCATAAAAGGTGACTAAGGAGGTTATGGGGTGGAGTTGGCTATCTCATATAGGGTCAAAGGGACCCAGAAGCCACACTTAATATGTGTCAGGTTGAAATGTGCATTTGCAACAAAGGTGTAACCCATGACACTATGCAATCCAGACTAATGCTGCCAATCAGTGGGAGTTTGAACAAATCAGGCGAAACTCTGCAGGAAAAAGAAAATAATTCAAACCTCTACAGTTGCCTAGGTAATGGTTATCATGACACATCTAGACACATCAATAGGCGCTCCAATGTCCTTTGGAATGCGGCAATTGACTGGTCTGTGTTCATATATTCTGCTTGTTTCTGGCAACTCTTGTGTCTCAAATATTGTATCCTGGCCAAAGACAAGAAACATTCTGCATCTCTCAACTGGTGAACTTTGCGTTCAAAATATCAGCAGTCCATAGAGCTACAAGCTACACTGGCAAATCTGACATACCTAGATCAGGCACAAAAATGAAAGTAACACTTTCAGCACAGACTTGAGCCAGCGTTGATATAGATAGCCAGAATGAATATGAATTCTTACGCCGTAGAGAATTGACTTCATTGTTCTTTCATCATGTACTTACACCATACAAAAATAGTGTTATGAAATCTATCGAGCACCACTCATGGCAGGTAAATATAACTTATCAAGCGATAATGCCCAGGGATCTCACATCCAGCTGGAGTTTGAGAACGAATACAGAACATACTCAAAATTATGATTCATTTTCTGCATTCACTCTGTTAAGTAACACAAAAGTTTGTATGATGTGTTATTTTACACCTTCCGGCCTAGCGCATCTATTTTTGGCATGACTCATAATGCTTCAAGGTCATAGGGGTGCCACACCGGAGACATCTGTACAAAAAACTTTCCAAATCTCAGCCATTTGGACCAGTGTTGAAAAATTATGTCCACACCATCATTCCTTGATGCCAATTCAGGATTTTGTTGTCGTCTTTTCTTCCACTGTTGGCAGTTACTAGCAAAATAGTATGCTATCTTCATATTACTTGTTGCAAATATTTCAGTGGGATAATAGGAAAATAAATGCAAAATAGAATTCAAGATAATGTCGGAGATAGCTTTAAATGCTTAAACTTAATTTGGAATAGAAACATCAGTATTAGAGTGGAAATCAAACTTTGTAACTAGTTATAAAGCTAGTGCTATCTATTGTGCTGTGAGAGTTGGACATTCACTGCAGACATGGGAAGAGATGAATACAGGTCTTTGAATACAAATGTTACAGACGGATATCTCCTATAGAGAACATAGGACAAATGTGTACGTAAGAAATAAAATATATACATATCATCAGGTACCATGCCGGCTGGCGTGGGTGATCATGGCTCTCCACATCTTCCTGTCTCCAGTATTATGTATCAAAATTGTTGTTTCCCTGCCATGCCAGGTTATCAAACTAATATTTTCCCACATTGTCGCCCTCTGTCTCTGTTGTCTTCAATCTTGCCTGCTGTGACTATGTTCTCAAAACCTCCCTATCTCATGAAATGGCCGAAAAATAAAGATTGTCTTTTTCTTATATTATTATTGATTACGGTCTGTTTTGTATTTGAATCTTTCAACACCTTCACATTAGTTTTTCTGACAGGTAAAAAAATTTTCTGCACTCATCCAAAATGGTACCCTGACTGGCTTATGGATAGAACCTTCCTGCCTCTTATTCATAACTAGACACACATGTTAAGGAAGTCCAGCGTTTCACACATCTCCTCCAGTCACCCCAAATCAATGTAGACACATTCTTGATACAGATTATGCACATCACAAGATTCATGTAATTTTAGTTAACTTCCATTATTGCATTGACTATATTCTTTGCGCACAAGAAGTTGGATGTTGTGAGACAGACAGCGATGCAGGAAACTGTATAGCATATCAAGAAGGTAAGTTGACCTATGAATCAGCTACATAGAACACGATGTCCCATAAGTGCTCAGCTGTCAAGTTAGCGGTTGATCAGAAATGGCGTGACTAACGCCACCTTTGTACGTGCTTGCTGGAGATGGCTTTCAAACTGCATGACATGTCAAGAAGTGTGTTCAGTCCATATGCTTGGTATGTCAGGACATCTGCGTGGTATGTAAGGAAGTGCTTTCAAGCAATCTGCGTGGTATGTCAGGAAGTGCTTTCAGTCCATCTGCTTGGTATGTCAGGAAGTGCTTTCGGTAACTGTCACCAATTTTGTATACTATGTCACATGGTGATCAAGTTTCTCTGAAACAAAGTAAAATTAAAATAGATCATAAAATGCCGGTAACAATATTTATGGCTACTTTTAACAATTCACCATCTCTTTGTCCCCAATGAACATGAGATACTGACAAATGTCCATCATTTACATTCTTGTATCAGTTTTTTCAGCTCATGTTTTCTCTCAGTGATTCTCCAATTTAAAAAAAAAAAAAACTTGAACAAATGAAAAAATGGCAAGAGAACGTTGTTCAAGTCGAATTCCACACACTAATTGATGATGTAATCGTGGGATAAAATTGTCACTCGCATGTCATTAATGTGGTTCTAGGGATAGGGGTTGGCTGTCCCATCCCATTGAGGGTCAAAGTAATCCGGAGGTCATAAAGTTGGATGTGTCAGACAGAAAGGTGCAGATATCGTTGCCAATCTGTAAACCATGACACAACAAATTCAGTTCTTTGGACTACATTCTTCCACCGAAGACGGATGTGTCAGGCTATTGGCGTAAATAAAACAGAGACACAATGCATTCTATTCTCTGGATTACATCCTGCTAGAAATCTAGTAGGACCATGATCCTGCTACAAGAGAGATCCGGCGGGAGTTTGAGAATGAACGATGAAAAGGGACTACATTCTGTTAAACTGCGGGAGTTGAAGAATAAACAAAGATCACAACCTGGTTAACCTTTTCACCACTTGAGAATTCCGTTTCAATCCCACCTCACTAAGACAAGGGGCACAACTCCAAATTGCTGAGATAATGTTAATGCAATTCCACGATGTAAATACACAGAAAGCATGAACTCTGAATAACTACGCAAAGATCAAGGACTAACCCTGTGGAAACTAAAAATGTAATACCGATAGCACCGCAACTAGTTAAATTTTTTTTAAAAATATTAAAAAGAACGATCGCCGGTTATTCTAAGGACCATCCGGTTTAAAAAAAAAATTCTTCATAACTTACCTGTAACAATTTTTGGATGTACTTTTCTGTAAAACCTGGTATTTCTTTCAGTCCATCAATCTGAAAATTTAGGACAAATATTAGATTGTACTTCAACCTGAGTCTAATATATACACGAACAGCCATATAAATCAGCTCCATGTACATCCACCATCTTAACCAAATGTATGTCAAATAACATGTCCATCTATCAGTGGAGTCCCATTATAACAAACTGATCTGGACAACAAAATATTTGTCATAAGAGAATTGTGGTGCACAGGAAGAAAATAATACAGACAGGTAAAATACATCAGAATATGGATTCTGTATGGATATCTTCCGCCGAAGACGGATGTGTCGGGCCATTGGCGCAAATAAAACGGCGACACAACGCATTTCCATTCTCTGGACTACATTCTGCTGGAAATATAGTAGGACCATTGTCCTGTTACAAGAGATATCCAGCGGGAGATTGAGAATGAACGCTGAAGAAGAAGTATGGATATCTGTAGAATAGATTGTCATTTCATGCTGAAAGACGTGTTATATGATTGCATCATTATTTTCTGTGAACTTTCTGTAACACATCGGATAACTCAAATGTTACTCTTTCATCATGAACTGCTTGCTGCTGCACGTTTCACTATCTTTGCCCTCAAACAAATGTAATTATCTGACTAACTGTCTAACGTATTAATGCCATATTTGCATGATGTTATATTTGGTTAAACCCAATAAATATATGTGTGTGTTGTTCGTCCATCATAGGTGATGATGACCATTCGCTACATCCACTTTTGAACTCAATTTTACTTATGTCCTTGATTATGAGTTCGTAGATAGCTAATGAGCCCTATTCGAGCCGTAAATGTCCTTGGACAGTTCGGACATGGAATGACGACTAGACGGATCTTGGTCTATCCGTGACTTTCTAGCTGCTCCATTTCTCTTCTTTTCACAAGATGATGCGCTCTTTTTTATTTTAGAACGCCAATATACTTTATTATTGTGTATCATGTCCAGTTTTTATACATGAATTAAATACACTGATATTTATCTGCATACTAATTATTGTGTATCGAGAAAAGAAATGTTACCACTTCAGACATTACACTGGATACAGCTCTTTAAACACTATCTGTCATGTTCCAGAGTACAAAATAGCGCAATTTCACGCTTAAATCATACCACTTGTATGATAAGCTAATTATGTATAATGAGACCTTATAATCAAAAATCTTAAAAAATATGTGTATTAGATGTGTCGACAAGTAGACTTTTCATATATATATATATATATATTTAGATCACATAGTTGTATACTAGCACAGATTTCTGTATTAATACAACCACCCCACCCCTTAAAAACCCCCCAGTTGTGTTTAAAATAAAAAAAATTAACAATTTTCTGGTGTTAAATTTTCTAGTAATTATTTCTAATGCTGACAATTTGTTAGCTCACATGCTTGCAGTGAGAGGCAAAAGAAATTATTTAATTAAACAAAATTAAAATTAGCGATTTTTTTTTTTAGGGTGCTAAATATAGTCGTTTTTATTGAAACATGGAAATAAATTGTTAAAAATACTTAATTATGAAAAAAAAAAGTTGACAGGTATGTGGTATGTGTGTTGACAAGTACATTTTTGATTTTATATATATATATATATATATATATATATATATATATATATATATATATATATATTGCAAAAATTTAATTTAAAGGATCTATACAATTTCAAATTCATATGAAAAATTTCAATTAAATGTATTACATATTTGCTGAGATATAATTTTGAATGGAAAAAAAAATGTGCATCATGTCCCCCATGGGAGAACCTGTACAAGAAGACAGTTAATTTTGATCCTAGAGTAGAAGAGTCCTGAGAATATAATGGACAGCAAGGAAAACCAACCATGACATGCTAAGCAAAATCATCACCCAAGAAGGCTGGCTTTTAAATACTGTATTAATAAAGATTGCCTGTGTGTAGCCGGGGCCCCGAAAGGGGAGCAAAGAATAGCAACACTGTTTACCTTCCACGCATGTCGTAAAAGGCGACTAAGGAGGTTATGGGATGGAGTTGGCTGTCCCATCCCATATAGGGTCAGTGACCCAAAGCCATGCATGCCGAAAGGCACAGATATCGCAGCAATGCTGTAAACAATGACACAACGCATTGCGTTCTCCGGACTACATCCTGCTAATCTGCAGGAGTTTGAGAACAAACGCAGAAGAAGAAGAATAAAAAAAGATGTGAAGAGACATGACATTGAAAAGAGTGTAGACCAAGATGTCGCTGGACAAGAAATATTCAGGAATGCAAGCACATGTCGTTAGAAGAGGCAGGACAACTTGCCAGAGACCGCAGGGATTTCAGAAGATTCATAAGGAAGAATACATTCTGGAAAGAATATGTCACATGACAAACACGTTGTAGAAAGCAAACTACTTACAAAATCAAAACTCCCGTGGCGTTGTCGCCATTCATAAATGGCCATAGCTCTTTTAATACCGACAGTCTGAAGCTGTTGCAGCTGTTTGATGCTTGACGTGTTCAACAGACTCAGGAATTTAGAATCTGAAAAAAAATTGCAATCAACTTTAGAAATCTGTTTACTGGTAAAGTGGGAGCAACAGATTCAGGAATTTAGAATCTGAGAAAAATATGTAATCAACTTTAGAAATCTGTTTACTGGTAAAGTGGGAGCAACAGATTCAGGAATTTAGAATCTGAGAAAAATATGTAAGCAACTTTAGAAATCTGTTTACTGGTAAAGTGGGATCAACAGATTTAGGAATTTAGAATCTGAGAACCGCCGAAGACGGATGTGCCGGGCCATTGGCGCAAGTAAAACGGCGACACAACGCATTTCCATTCTCTGGACTACATTCTGCTGGAAATCTAGTAGGACATGTTCTGCTACAAGAGAATTCAGCAGGAGTTTGAGAATGTACACTGAAGAAGAATCTGAGAAAAATATGTAAGCAACTTTAGAAATCTGTTTACTGGTAAAGTGGGATCAACAGATTAGAATGCTGACAACAGAATAAATAAATCCAAGAATGCTGTAAATTCTCTTCTCCCAGTATGGAAAACCTCAGCACTGTCCCAGAGAATCAACCAATCAAGTGCCATGCTGAATGGAGTAGGCGATCATGTTTCTCCACAAATCTCGGTCTCGTGTTGTTAATAAGTTCAATTTGTGACATCTTTTTGTGCTACAGTGACAAAAATCTGGAGATTTCTTTCTCGTCCTCTGTCCCTTCACTGCTTGATATTTCCGGCGGTCACTAAATGTTCAAGTTTTACTATTATTTGATATTAAATATCAAATTTTTTAATCGTTTCTATTTTTTTTGGCTATAATTTGCCATTTTACTCCAGCATCTCTGAGGACTTCTACATTAGTTTTCTTGGCTGTCCATGAAATTTTCATCATTCTTCTCAAAAATCACATCTTAGTTGCCTCCAGATGATCGTGTTTACTGTCCATGCTTTGCCTCCATAAAGAAGGATCAGTTTTAATATAACATCCCAGCACTTGAACTCGCATATGCATTGATACTCCATTGCCTAGAATGTTTCTCATCTTTGGAAATGCTGACTGGGCCTGTGCTATCCTTCTCTTTATCTCACTGTATCACTGGCCATATGTTTGAATGGTGCCAAGATATTTGACTTTATCCACATGATTTAATTTTGCATCATTGATATTTATACTGCGCCTTAGTGTTGTATTTATTTCTTTGAAACAAATATTACTTCTATTTTCTTCTTGTTTAACAATGTACGGTTATTTAATATTGATATGAAGCCTATACTGCTTTATGGCTCTGAAACATGGCATGTAAAACAGCAGATATTTATCTATGGATGTCTTAACCGTTTACTTAAATTTAATGGTGAGAGTTAATATAAACTGAGTTCTAAAAGAGAACACACCAGTGGCACATGAAGAAAGAGATAAAAATGGAGATGGATAAAACCCTCAAAAAGAACGATGTCAATATAACCAAACAGGCTCTGGATAGAAATCTAAAGGGAAAGAGAAGAGTTGGAAGACAGAGGAACACCTGGAGAACAGTGGAAGAAGAGAATGAATCCACTGAGATCTTGTGGGAACAGATGAAACGGGCAAAGAAATTGTAGAGTGTTCCACACTTCACGAACTCATATCTCAACTTGTCTAACTGGTATGCTAACTTGTCCAACTAATATTTTAACTTCACAAACTTATATCTTAACATGTCTAACTGGTATTTTAACTTGTCTAACTGGTATTTTAACATCTCACTAAGGATCAGAAATACAAATGTGAATAACCAATCTGCATACTTCTCTCAACTTGTCCTGTGTGATCATTGTCAGACTCTTGTATCTTCTGTCTGGCTGGTGTTAAGTCTGAGTTTCTTCTCTTCTGCACCTTCTTGAGATCTATGCTTGGAGATGGGTTAAGGGAGCTACGTTTTGTTACCTTCTTCAGTTTTAACTTGCTGGTTTTCTTTGACAACTTGTCAGGATGTTGGTGCCACAAGTTTGTGGTGTCTGCAACAAAGTCATTACAGAATATGATATTAATAGTGTAAATGCTCGGGGGTCATGGGCAACGACAGAGAAGACTTTCTTCTGCATTTATTCTTAAACTCCTGCAGATTTGCAGAATGTAGCCTGAAGAATAAAATGCACTGTGTCATGGTTTACAGCTTTGCTGTAAATATATTGAATTTGTATTTTTTAAAAAAAAATAGAATTTGCTGAAATATCTGCACCTTCAATCTGACACATCCATCTTCAGCATGGCTTCTGTGTCACTTTGATGATATATATATTGGGACAGCCAACTCCACCCAATAATCTCCTTAGTCATGCCGGGGTATTGACCCGTAGAAAACTTTTCAAAACAATGTACACCTATGAGAGATAGTCTTCTAGATATGAAATAAAGCTCTGGACCACTGAAGTTGAATGTATCAGGCCATTCGTGCAAATTTCTCATACTCCTGCAGATTAGCATCATAGTAGTCTGGAGAATGGAATATGCTGTGCCATGATTTACCGCTTAGCTGTGTCATTCGGCCTGACACATCCGACTCCAGCATGGCGTCTGGGTCACATTGACAATCTGAGATATTGCCAACTTCATCCCAAAACCTCCTTACTTGCTTCCTATGATATGTCCGTGACAGGTAACAATGTTGCCATTCTTTGCTTCCCCTCTCCACCTCAGACCTTGAGAACGTGGACTGAACAATAAACTAAAGGCAGAAGAGGTACGGGGAATTGATAAAACAATCTAGATACAGAAATGAAATATTTTGTGCTGCCAGGGCCATATCCATATATGTTATAGGAAGTGGCTAAGGAGGTCATGTTATTCATTTTTATTCCATTGAGATTCAGTGACCCAGAAGCCATACTGAAGTCAGATGTGTCAGGCCAAAAGCAAATAACAACACAGTTACCTACCATGAACGTTGGAGGATGTGACTAAGAGAGTTTTGGGTTGGAGTTAGTTGCCCTATCCCATAGAGGGACAAAGTGATCCAAAGCCACGCTGAAGTCAGATGTGTCTGAGCACAAGCCATGGCACAACATGTTTCGAGCTGTGATCTATATCCTGCTAATCTACAGGCGTATGAAAACAAACGCAGAAAAAAGATTTTTTCTCTGCTGTGAATGATATTAAAATTTAAGTAGGTAAAATTCATTATCTAAGTCTTGGAAACGCATGTGGTTGCGTCTGTGGGTCTCACCAATGGCCCACTAGACAAACCACCCATGCAACAGAAAACCTTAGTGGATGACATTTCGTTATATTGAGGTTATCTTCTTATAGAAGCTTCATGGCACGTCATCTATACAGTTATGCTTTTATTTTGTTGTTGAAAAGTGTTCTGTGGTTGGGAGGGAGCCAAAGATGTACTGTGCAGCACTGGGGAGGAGGAAACTGACAGCACTGTTTTTTTCCTATGGCTGAGACCCATCATAGAGGCACAGTGACTCAGGATGTGACAATCCTTTTGACGTGAACATTTGGTTGCATGCCTGGAGCAATAGAGACGTTCGGCATAACCAGTAGTCAATTGGTGGCGGGGAATGAGTACATTGAACTCTATCTTGGCTACAGTGGCTCGGAACAGTGCATAGGTTGTAACCTACCTTCCTGGACGTGTGATAGTTATTCTCTGGCTCTGGTCTGAAAATACACAGACTTCCCAGCAATATAATACCATTTAATGGCATTGGGTCAAAGGGCATGGACCGCTGGATCAGCAACCAACCAACCAAGTCTTGGAAGTGTTGATTTGAAGCCATATTTGTTTTGACAGATGGCAAAGTCCAGATGAGTAGAATACCTTATATGGAACAAAACAACAGCTCGCAAACACACGAATATATTGGATATATCACACAATGACATTGGATCAAAGGGCATGGACCGCTGGATTAGTAACCAGCAAACGTACCAAAGAATGAAATTGACTCAATGTTTCTTGACAGAAGACAAATAACATGGATAGATGCAACAAACAATATTTGTGACACACACATAAGTCTCTGGAAGGATATACTTACCAACAAGTTTGCCAGGTTTTTTGTCGACATGTGGTGTAGAAAATATAACATCTGGCGATTTGTCTGAATTAGCGATTGAGCATCTTCGAGAATCTGGTTGAAGAGATTTCTGTCTAGGCGTACATGAATGCCGTCTTAATCCATTAGAATTTTGGATCACCTTTGGATAAAAATAAAATAATATTCATGCATAAAAAGGCATTAGTAATTGACAGCAGTCACATAAACCTGCTGTTTGTCTATCACAAGTGACGAGAAATAATTTTTTCGTATCAACTATTTTAACTTCAGTTAGAAGAATGCCCCTTTTGAATATGGGTTAACTGAAGGCTGAAAGCTCGTTATGGATCCCAAAGATGTTTGGACAAGAGATGATGATGTTTTTCGGGTGTGATAAAACAAGTACAGACATATTTTAGAGACTGATAATATAAGTAAATATTTAGTAGGTCGCTCACCTGATCATCAGTAACATCTGAGAATACTTTCGATTTCTTGATAACTTCCATGAATCTCTTCATATCTTCCAGTCTCTGTTCAACAGCTGACTCCAGATCTTTTTGACGTCTCAGAAAGGGGCTGCAAGTCAAGCATAGAAGAGACTAGTTTCAAATAGACATCAGCAAACATACAAGTGTCTTAAGATATAACATACATGCAACCGTTATAAGATATAGCAAACATACAAGTGTTAGAATAACATATAGCATATATCTTTGCCAGGCAGATATAGCCTAATCCAGCATCGTTCTAATAACATATAGCATATATGCAAATGTCCTAATAAAAAATAACAAATATAAATGTATTCTAATAAGAAATACAAACATAAAAGTGTTCTAATAAGATATAGCAGTGTCTTATTGAGATATAGCTAGCACACAGGTGTCTTATTGAGATATAGCAAACACACAGGTGTCTTATTGAGATATATAGGTGTCTTTGTGATAGAGCAAACATACAGGGGTCTTATTGTGATATAGCAAACACATAGGTGTCTTATTGTTATATAGCAAACATACAGGTGTCCTATTGTGATATAGCAAACATAAAGGTGTCCTATTGTGATATAGCAAATATAGAACAAATTGTAAGGCAGTAAATAGAATTTGAACGAGGTCTGTTCAGGTGCAAACAAATTGAGCCAACAAATTTTCAGTATTCTTATATCTTAAAGATATAGCAAACACACACATACATCCTACAGAGATATAGCAAACACACACATACATCCTACAGAGATATAGCAAACACACACATACATCCTACAGAGATATGGCAAACACACACATACATCCTACAGAGATATGGCAAACACTCACATACATCCTACAGAGATATGGCAAACACACACATACATCCTACAGAGATATGGCAAACACACACATACATCCTACAGAAATATGGCAAACACACAGGTGTCTCATTACCTAGGTAAAGCCATAGTCGAGATGTCGGCATGTACTACGCTAGCTGCTGTTCCAGTCGTTGATGACCGACGTCTCTTGCCACCAACAGCAGGTGTGATGGAGCTGCGTCGTTTGTAAGGTTTAACTGTTGCAATTGGTTTAGCTGTAATGAAACAATCGTTACATGGCTAGCCCAGTTATGATACAAACATTACAAAGCAGTTTATGTTCAGCAAATAAATATCACATAGAGACATCCATGTTGTTAGGCTTGAAAGGGGAGCAAAGAATAAAAACAATTTTACCAGCCATGCATATAGTCGGAAGCAACTAAGGAGGTTTTAGGGTGGCGTTGGCTATGGTGATCAGAAAGTGATGCAGAAGCCATGCTGAAGTTGGCTGTGTCAAGCTGTAAAGTGCAGATATCGCAGCTAAGCTGTAAACAATGACACAACGAATTTGGCTTTCTGCTAATTTGCAGAAGTTTGAGAATGAACCAAAATCACTCGGAGAAGCCGCATGCATGTTGTTCTGGTCTGACAGGGAAGCAACGAATAGCGACAGTTACTTGACATGTATATCAATTGACCAGCGAGGTTCGTGGGTGGATTTTGCTACCCCATCATGCAGAGGGTCACATTTCTATTAGATATATGCTCTCCTTTCTACTACTAGAGATGTGCCCTCTCACTTCTACTACTAGAGATGTGCCCTCTCACTTCTTTTTTTCTCGTTTGCAGTTTGACATATCTACACAGCAAGTCCTGTTTTCTTAATAAATGCTGCTGTATTTGAAAGCTCCTCAGTGCTCCCACACATCTTTCTGTGGATATCCATCTCTGTGGGCCAGTGTTCTTCCATTAACTGGTTTAGTGTATTGCAGTCTCGCAGGATATGTTCAGTGGTCTGTGCTGCCTGCCCACAAAGGCACAGTGGTGATGGGATCAATCTTAGTCTACCTCTCACTTCTAATAATAGAGATGTGCCTCTTTTTTTCTGCCACAAAATATGTCTCTATCTCTTCTACCACTACAGATATCTTCTTCTTCTGATTTCGTTCTCAAACTCCTGCAGATTAGCAGAATATAGTCCGGAGAACGGAATGCGCTGTGTCATGGTTTACAGCATTGCTGCGATATCTGCGCCTTTCGGCCTGACACATTTGATTTCAGCATGGCTTTGGGTCTCTGACCCTATATGGGATGGGGCAGCCAACTCCATCCCATACCCTTCTTAGTCACCTCTTACGGTATGCATGGAAGGTAAACAGTTGCTATTCTTTGCTCCCCTTTCGGGCCCCGGCAAGACACGGGTGACTGCAGATAGGATATATTCACGTAAATATTTGCACTCATTTCTCACCTCTGCCGCTATAGGCACAGTGTTCATCCTCACCTTCAACAGAAGCATAACACATCACCTAAGACAGTGGTTCTCAATGAGGGTCATATGACACCCCTGGGGTACATGGAGAAAGAGAACAAAATTGAAATTTATAGAGGGGTACACAGGAAGGTAATGATTTGGGCAATAAACAACAAGATTTATAGCTATAAAGCTTTGAACAGAAAGTCAATAAACTTTAATTTGACCTTTGGGACACCACCGGTAGTATTCTCAAACTGACATTGCACCCACACTAAGAACATGCCCTACTCTTGAGAATTAGAAGCAGTCAACTCATCATAGCCTTAGATATTTTGATGCTGGGGTAAGTAGCGAAGGCAAAGGATGAAGGATTAAAGTCAGCCTGAATCCCTAAAAGCAAATTTTTGCATGGAAACTTCATACGGGCAATTGATGATATGACCAGTTTCAAATAGAGGAAGGCATTTACATGTCCTCCATCTTTGGGAGGAGGAAGCCTGCAGCAAAGAGCAAATATTCCAATGCTAATCTAGGCACCACAGTGGCTATGAAAGGTTTGTCTCAAAAGGGAGCCATGGGATAAAAAAGGTTGAGAACCACTGACATATGCTACTATTGAAACATAGACACGTGCTCATACGTTACTAAAACAAACTTACGCAGGCTAGGTGGGTTGTCTTCCTGTACATGTACTGTAGCAACGTTGACAATCTTCTTACTCTTGGTGGCAAAGTTGAGGGTACAATACGTGTCGAAATAGTAGTGCCGTTCTGGGGCAATGTTTGTGATCATAACAGACTGGCAGCTGCCCCCTATTGAGTCCTGACTCACCACATAAGAAAACATGATTAAAAATCTAGGAATTATTCATCAAAAACTTATATAATGAGGAAACATCAACTCTACAACTTAAACAATCACTCTTTCTTAGTGGTAGATTGAGTGCAACATTGATGGTGTTCATCCACCACAAGTGATGGAGACAATCTGGTACATCCACTTTTTAAAATTCAGTCCTCGATTATGAGTTTACAATGGCCAATAAGCCATATTCGGACCGCAAATGTTCCTGGGCAGTTTGGGCATGAAATGACCACTGTAGATGGGTTTTTGTCTACCCGTCTCTAGCAACTCTCCGCTGTTTAGCTGTCGCACCTCTTGCCTCACGATGCTGCACCTTTTTTGACTGTAGATCTCTATATAGCTCTTTGTTGTGCAAGTTCTTCCCCATGGTCTATTTCAAAGGCTCTCAGTGAGGTCTCTAATGCATCTCCCTTGTCCACCCTAAGATCATACGCCCTACTGCAACCCACCACAGAGAAGCATCCTTGGCAGGCGACGATCCGGCATACATACCAGATGACCCAATGAATGCCAAGGACACTAGATCTGTCAAAGACAGGGGTATCCGGAATCATGTCCTGCCATCTGATATTCACAATCATTCTGAGACAAGTGGTATGAAAATGATTGGTGTACAACAGTGGTGGGAAATTTATTGCCCACCGGCCAATTAAGGCATGCCAACCATTTTAACCGGTTGATGCATTGGCACAGCTCACATAAAATCATTTCACATGCTCTCACAGGTAAGAAGTAAATCATCCGCCCGTGTGTTGCGGGGCCCGAAAGAGGAGCAAAGAATAGCAACTGTTTACCTTCCACGCATGTCGTAAAAGGCGACTAAGGAGGTTATGGGATGGAGTTGGCTGTCCCATCTCATACAGGGTCAGTGACCCAAATGCGCAGATATCACAGCAATCTGTAAACCATGACACAAAACATTCCGTTCTCCAGACTACATCCTGCTAATCTGCAGGAGTTTGAAAACGAACGCAGAAGAAGAAGTAAATAATCAAGTTAGACAATGACAATTGTATGTTGGTATTTTGAAAGTCTCACTATTGGCTAATCTATCTATCGTCTTTTCTCTGCATTTGCTGTAAGACGTTGCAGGATTGATGACAATCTGATTTTGGGATATGACAAGTTTGGTTGCTTGATATGCAGTAATATTGTAATTTCCCAGAACATTAGTAACCCCTTTAATCCACCTTCATTATAGTCTTCCTCTGCATCTTGTCTTTTCCATTCTCATGTTGTACACTTTTGCTGCTGATAAATAAGGGTTCATTCTCATTAAGTAGCAGAACTATTTCAGCCTCTGTTTTTCAATATATTTGATCACAGACTTTGTTCCAGTAGTTCTTGTAATCTTTTCATTCTTCACATGATCTCTTCATGTTCTGTTTTCTGCTTTTCTTAAAAATCTCATTTCTCACATGATCTCTTTTTGTTCTCCTTCCTGCTTTTCTTAGACATCTCATTTCACACGGAGTAAGCTTTTCCTCTTATTCTTTAGTTATTGGTCTAGCCATTATACAACACTAGACTCTCAGTAGATGATACACCAGTATAGTGAGACTTCTTTCGCAAAGCACAACAGCATTTCATCCGTACAATTACATTTCCCCCGTTGTAGTAGAACTCAGAGAACCAAGCTTTGCACACAACTTTTCTTGCAAAACCTACGTATAATAATGTGTGTAAAATTTCCTATAACAAATATAATTGCATTAACTAGAATGTGCTGAACAAGATTAACCTTTTTTTTTAGGTAGAAGGTTTGCCCAGATGAAGTGTAGTTTGAAATTTATCAGCCTACGGAGACAGATTTGTGCTCACAAGCTCTCTTGTCTAGAGGGAGCAATGATCCTAACTGCAAATGTGTACATGGTACCCAGGCTATGAACAGGTGGCACATTGATCCCAACTGCAAATGTGTACATGGTACCTTGGCTATGAACAGATGGTACATGAGGGTGTGGGTGAAAAGCAACTCTGTGCAGGAGGTGACAATCCCGTAGATGTGCCCAAAATCAAGTAAACACCTTGGATGGTGGAGAATATATAGCTGGCTGTTCCACCCATACTAGTGACCGTGGTACAGAACCGGTGTGGACATCCGATAGCAAGATGATGGACAGCTTGGTATTGTGGCATAGGAGGAGAACAGATACAATTCCGGCAGATGGGACTACAATCTAACTTTTTATAAA
Source organism: Meghimatium bilineatum (assembly GCA_034231615.1). Classification (NCBI taxonomy): domain Eukaryota; kingdom Metazoa; phylum Mollusca; class Gastropoda; order Stylommatophora; family Philomycidae; genus Meghimatium; species Meghimatium bilineatum. The sequence goes on along the minus strand of CM067309.1, from coordinate 39,047,694 downwards.
AATCTACACAGATTCTAAATTTTGTGATGTCACTGACTTCTGGCCGAGTCCTAGATACAAAATGGCTAACGTAATCATAAGTTTTCTCATAAATCATAATCATTGTTAGAGATGTAGTAAGTCTGTTACAGTTGCGAGGACTGCTGCCAGATGCAAAGATGTGCGCATCACCCACTGAGAGCCAACCATATACAGCTCTCCTAAACTAAATATCTCAACCTACAACCACTGATCAGTAATTATAGCCAAGGGAAATCACAGCAGAAAAAAAAATTGCCCACCCATTGACATTTATTTAGTTTCACATTCTGCAAAAATGTAGTCCAATCTGCCGGGATTGTACAGGAGATTGTTCATTGGAATTGGAGATATTTGAAATGCGAAACAGGCAGAGGACAGACATGATAACCAACTACACACGGCTTGGACTACAAGAAGAAGTTGCAGAAATGTTAGTTTTTGATTATCAAAACATTCTCATTCATTGCGTCTTTAACAATATTGTTCCTCAATCCTCAGAAAATCCATCACTCTCACAATGTCTCAAATAAAATCATCTTCAACAATCAAAACACATCACCGTCCGAAATCAAATAAAATCCCTGCCGAAGACTGATGTGTTGGGCCATTGTCGCAAATAAAATGGCAACACAACGCATTTCCATTCTCTGGAATACATCCAACTGGAAATCTTGTAGGACCATTGTCCTGTTACAAGAGATATCCAGCGGGAGTTTGAGAATGAACACTGAAGAAGAAATCAAACCATCTTCAACCATTAAAACATCACTCAAATAAATGTTTCCTTTCAACCACCAAAACAAACCTAGCACATTCTCTCTAATCAACAACATCGGTCTTCAACACATCCCGTCGTGCCGTGTCACAAAAGGGAAGCAAAAACTAATGACATAATTTTTTTTAAAGAATGCACGAAAAAAGTTCCCTCCATCACTGGAAAGAGGCATAATCAAGACCCTGGACTGCTGGGAGGAGTAGAAGACAGCCCAGCACATAGCATTGCACCCCATCAGCTACATTCAGTTCTTTTTCATTTATTCTCAAACTCCTGCTGGATCTCTCTTGTAGCAGGGCAATGGTTCTACTAGATTTCCAGCAGGATGAAGTCCAGAGAATGGAAATGGGCTGTGTGACCCTACTATTTGCACAAATGGTCCGACACATCTGTCTTAGGCAGTACATTGAGTTAAACAACCATCTGTGTCTTATAAAAGCTCTGAATTATAACCCTATAGGAATATGCCAGAAAAACACTAACATTAAAGTAAATCTCCATTGCCTAGCACAGGGAACAAGAGAGCACACATTCATACTTCCTTGGGTTCTATTCTTATCACAATAATCAAAATATATTGTTCTATTTCCAGTTTGTAATCGGAACTACCATATCATCAAAATATATTGTTCCATTTCCAGTTTGTATTTGGAACTGTTATATGACAAAAACCAAGACTTACCTGCAGCAGACGTGTTAACTTGCTGTTTCTGTACGGGATTCTTGCCTGGAACAAAACATCAATATTTCATCAGGATATTGTACAGAGAACAGAACATGCCGTGTCATGGTTTACAGCAAGAACTGCACCTTTCGACCAGACATATCCCACTTCAGCATGAGCTATGATCCGAACATATACATTTTCACACCACGAATCCATCTATCATACAATGAATGGGAGACTTTTTCAATGTCATTGAGATATATCGGGGAATATGGTTTTGATGCCACAGATAGGGAAAAAAGAAACACGGACGTAATCTATAGATTACAGTTTTATACAGATGCACAAAGGATAGGTAGGACATGGAAAGAAATGAAATCAGTAGTTAAAGATAGGACAATATGGAAGGGATTTGTAGAGGACCTAGGCTTCTCAGGGAGTTCACACGTGATTAATAAAACTTCAGGACATGTTTCCAAGTTTTGTCTGTCGGATCAGTTTTGCTGCATTCATTACATATTATCTACACAGAGGGGTTCTGTTGATTTTGATCACAATAATCACAAGCAACAGAACTATTGTATGCTTTTTGTGCAATGGGGCGGTTTCCTCAGAACTTCATTTCTTACCTGTATTTAATTCAGAGCTTAATTTCTTACCTGTCTTTAATTCAGAGCTTATTTTATACCTGTCTTTAATTCAGAGCTGATTTTATACCTGTCTTTAATTCAGAGCTTCATATCATACCTGTATGACTTGAACTCTCAGCAGCATTTAATGCTTTGAGAAAAAAACAATTTCACCAGGTAAAAACATAATTATATTGAAAAATAATGTAGCACTTTCACAAAAGAATATGTGCTTCAATATGCCCACTGATGGTATTAAATAATAAAACAAACATAATATTGCTGGGGAAATAAATAAAACATCTAAAAGTAACTTACCATGTCCAAAAACTTGTTCTTAAAGAGTTAGAACTACTGTTACTGCAATACAGTAAATACACTACTATACTTGTTCCATATGTCATTTCATAACGAAACCTAACGAGTTGCCATATCTGATTTGAAAAACAATGATATTCCGAAGAATTTCTTGCCATCAGAATCCATAATGATTGTATGTTAATTATACATAATGATTGTATGTTAATTATACATAATGATTGTATGTTAATTATACATAATGATTGTATGTTAATTATACATAATGATTGTACGTTAATTATACATAATGATTGTATGTTAATTATACATAATGATTGTATGTTAATTATACATAATGATTGTATGTTAATTATACATAATGATTGTATGTTAATTATACATAATGATTGTATGTTAATTATACATATTGACAGCCATTGAAATCTGCAGATGGATTCTCAACCAGGATGTCTCACGATTTACAACTTCTTGTTCTACAAACTTCTAGTAATTTTCATCATCGTGATATCGGCAGTTGGAAACTACTGCCAGCTATGATTCACTGATTCTGGTCACAACGTTAACCTTCGTATGAATTTAACTTCGTCAAATAGGGTCATAGAAAATGTTTTGACTGGACAGTATAAGGGATGAATTTGGTGTATCCAAACGACCATAACGCAATAAAGGTTAAATAATGCAACATAAGCATGCATCTGTTTCCTGATAAATATAGGGAAAAGAAATAATAATAAGGAAAAAAAAACCAATATAAAGTATAGTCTCCCTGTTGTGAGATCCTATATTTAATTTCACATTCTGGAAAAAATGAAGTCCCACTTCCTAGGAAAGAACCCACAATCTATATAACTTCATGTCTTCAATAAGGTCAGTCATGGTATCAATGATGACCACTTTTGATCACACAATCTATATAATGTAATATGGCCAGTGATAGTATCAACGATGGTCATTCGTGACAATACAATTTATCCTTTACGACTCTGCGGTCACAATATTGCGCCTATGAGCACGGCTCCATTGTGCCTGCGGGCGCAATCCCGTTACATACGACATCGCCCGATTCCCGAATACGGAACTTCACGAAGTAATGATCCCCTGATGTATAAAACCCGCCAAACGAAGCTAGGAATACGTCACAGTTTAAAGGTCAAATTCCTTTACTCATTACGATTGCAAGAAGAGAGAAAGCCTGCTGATTTTGTCAACGAATTTCTAGAGCGACGTTGGCTATTTTGGATATAAAACAATACATATACAATAAGTATAGGTATTTATGCGGATTTTAACAATGCTGCCACACATTGCTCATGTATTAGGGCCATCAAGAAGGTATATATGCGATTTTGAAAATGACGTTTTGCTATTTCCCCCCAAATTTTCAACTTCGCAACTTGCTCACAACTGTCATATCACACATACAACAACAAAAACATGATTATATTCACTATTCACTTCTTTATTTAGATATGCAAAGATTATTTTGATATCTTTTAAAACAAAAAGTTATGCCGTTTTCAAAACACCCACCATCAATAACGCAAATTTTCCAAAAAATAATTCAAACCAAGGGGATGTTTCTTAATTTTTAATTCAGGGCTCTAAAAGATAAACAACTTCATGGTTTCAATACGACAATGTCATTCAATAAGTTTTGGCAACACGGCCATGTGTACATGTGGACAGGCAGCACAGAGTGCCAAACATATACTTCAAGAGTGTTTTGAGCATGAAACGCGGAGGCAGACATATTGGCCAGAGGAAACAACACTGGAATCAAAGCTTTATGGGACACTGTATGAACTACAAAAGACAGTGAGTTTTATTAAGGAGACAGAATTACAGATATAGACATGTTTCAAGTGAACGAAAGAAGAATTGAATAAGTTGACGACTGCTCATGCAGTTTTTCTTCTCACTGATGGTCAGCAATCACATCTTTGTTAAATTTTTTCACATTCTGCAAACCTCTAACGATGATTTACCAATCACACAAAAAAAAAACCAGCACACACACACAAACTTCATATGAGCAACTAGAGAGAAAACTTATACATACCAAGTTGTGGTTGATCGCATCGACAACCTCTCCCAACACAAACAATGACTTGTTAATTGCCCCACTTTCTTTCAACCTGAAATGAGTGAAAATGTAGGCATTTGATGATAAGAAGCTGTGGTAGAGTATTGCACAAGTCACTTGCCCGCCTATCAAGTTATCCCAGGGTATCAAGTTTACTCACCATTAGCCATACATAATTCGCGCCCAACATGTACAGCGTAACACCTGAACAGAATACAACCACTAACACACTCTAGGGTGTTGTCGGTGCACTCAAACATGGGTTGACCATAAAAAACTATCGACCATCACCTTTTTACATGTCTAGAGCTGGGTGATATTTAAAAAAAAAAACTTCTCCCTTCAGGGCCTGATGGTTGATTGGTAGCTGATCTAGCGGTACATGCCCTTTGACCCAATGCCATTGTGTGATATATGCATGTGTTTCTCAGCTGTTGTTTTGTTCCACATAAGGTGTTCCAATTATCTGTCCTCAGAGGGAGTAGTATTTTCCTGACGTCATGGCATTATTGTGCTGGGAATCTGAATTTCTACACACCCCGGGCCAGAAAATAACTGTCACATCACTAGGAATGTAAGTTTATATCTGTGCACTGCTCCAAGCTATTGCAGGTTGGTTGGCTGCTGATAACGGCATGTCATCCACTAAGGTTTTCTGTTGCATGGGTGGTATGTCTAGTGGGCCATTGGTGAGACCCACAGATGCAACCACATGCGTAGCTATTGCATGTAGAATTCACTGGGCTTATTTCCTGCCACCAACTGCCTACTGGGCAAACAGAACATCTCTATGGCTCTAGGCATGCAACCAAATGTTCAAGGCAAATGGATTGTCACGTTCTGAATCAGTGTGCCCTAGCCATAGGAAAACAGCACAGCTAGTCTCCCCCTCCCCAGTGCTGTGCATCTGTGGCTACCTCCCAACCACAGATGGTGCATGCATATATATAAATAGTAAAGCATTAAAAAAATACACATAAAAGTAAGAAAAAGCATAATTGTATCAAAAATGCTCCCCTGTTCAAATCCCATAAGAATTTGTTGTGGTTGAATGAAGTCCATCACTAAAATAAAATAGAACCCAACTCTCACATGGCCTGCCGAAGATGGATGTGTACAGGCAACAACAGACTCAAACAACAAATGTACAGGAAAGTTTGGAGTTGACAACACTGATACGGGCCCATGTGAACAATCATATGTTATAGCATTGCTCAGTACACCACAACACAAGAATAAAACTGGCTATCTCAAAAAGCTTGGACGGACATGGCCGTAGATATGTTTCCCTAAAGGAGCGGGGACTTATCGTTAAAAATAAACGGGACTACATTCTGTCGGATATCTAGTAGGACCATTGTCCTGCTATAAGAGATTCTGTGGGAGTTTGAGAATGAAATCATAAAAACAACTTCTATCACGATCAAATATATCAACAATAAGTGCTTTTTATGTTATGTCAGCATGTGCATTGAGTTCTGACCACCTAACATGGAAGCCAGGGCACTAACCACTTAGCGAATATGGACGAAAGAAACAAGAGGTCAGAGGTTAACTTTCAGGTCCAGAGGTCAGCGTCAAACAACACCAACTTCTAAGAAAAAAATGATAGTGAAGATAATTACCGTATGCCCTTGTTTCCTGTTCGTCTGTTGTCTTCTGAACCAGCCAGATCAATCAGATAGATCTTACCCATATACTGTTTTGTCTTTACTCTGCAGTGAACTTTGAGTAAGAGGATGCTGTGACTTCTGCTGCTATATTCATTAAGTTTTGTGGCTGCCACAGTCCTGAAACAATAATGTCCCCACATGATGATGATAAGGAAACAAATATAGATCCACTACTTACTTGGCATTATTAAGTCCAACTCCTGCTAAGGCACTTTGCGTCGACTATGTCATTATTCAGAACAAATTGGCCTTCACGTCAACACTTCCAAGACTAAGATCGTAAATTTTACTCAATGTAATTTTAAAACTATTCTCAACAGAAAATATTTCAGACAGTAGATAACTTTTCCTACTTAGGCAGCAAAATGGCACAAGATGGAGACACAACAAAAGAGTTATTTCTACTAGAATTGAGTTGGTATCAAGTGCATTCAACCAACAAACATCTGGAAATGAAAAAACAATAAGTAAATATACTAAACTACGACTGTACAACTCCAACTTAATATATGTATTAACATATATTCGTGAAATGTTGAAACTAACAAAAGCACTGGAGAAGAAATTAAATTCATTTGAAAACAAATGTCTTTGAAAACTCTTAAACATTGGTTGGGAAGAATTCAAGTCAAACATGCAAGTAAGAGAAGACACCAAACAGCGATATGTTTCTACAATAATAAGAAGAAAACGATGGACTTATATTGGACATGTACTTAAGAATGAATGAAAACAGACTACCACTACAAGCATTAAAATGGGTACTAGATGACAAAAGAAAGAGACTCTTTGCAGAACAACCATTAAAGACTATGGGTCTCAACAACATACAAGAATTACACACAGAAACATCACATCGCTTGAACGTTATAGCTCTGGTTTCTGCCCTATGCACTGTAGTCAACAATGAAGGAACAGAGATAGACGTAATCAAAGATGCTTTGAAAGAACAAGTGTCAGAATACTACTGGATAGAAGATTCCAAAACCAGCCCCTGACCGCCACTTTAGATGCAGTTGAACAAACACAAAGTAAAAAAAGTAATTTTTAGGACTAGAGCCTATGCCAATAAATTAGCCTTTCTCAAGACCAAATCAAATACAAATTATGTACTAACTGCCGTAAAACTTTAAACAGGGTAATGAAGTTTTGCTACTCACTGGTAACCCGCACGGTTTTTCCACCAAAAAATCTTTATCAAGAATACATTCACTATGTAATACCATGAGTCTTCTTCTGCGTTTGTTCTCAAACTCTTGCAGATTACCAGGATGTAGTCCGGAGAATGGAATGTGTTGTGCCATGGTTTACAGTATTGCTTCGATATCTGCGCCTTTCGACCTGACACATCCGACTTCAGCACAGCTTTGGGTCACTGACCCTATATGGGATGGGACGGCCAACTCCATCCCATAATCTCCTTTTACGACATGCGTGGAGGGTAAACAGTGTTGCTATTCTTTGCTCCCCTTTTCGGGCCGGCAACACATGGGTGACTCCCTTATAAAGTATTGCATATGTTGAGAGTTGAAATCTTCTCCAGCCAAAGACGGATATGTCGAGTCATTGGCGCAAATAAAACGGTGACACAGCGCATTTCCATTCTCTGGACTACATCCTGCTGGAAATCTAGTAGGAACATGGTCCTGCTACAAAGGAGATCCAGCGGGAGTTTGAGAATGAACACTGAAGAAATCTTCTGAGTATGAAAGAAACATCTAGAGAACTCACTCTCCCAAATTAAATATAGGAAACAATAGTTCTACTGCTCGTAATTCCCGGGGATCGCAAGACAAAAACATCATCATTATTAGCCCTATTAAAAAATTTTTTTACCTGATACTGCACAGCATGATAGATTAACAATACCCCCCCCACCATATATACCAATTCAGTCAAACACATTTCTCTCCACCGCCACAACAAGACAGCTATGTTACCTGTTACTAGAGGCCGGATCAAAGTACATATTGAATGCCTGTAAGCTGTCGATTTCCTTCTCAGTTATGCCAGCCACGAAAATGTTGTGACTTGCATCCTCTCTGATGGGTAGGTCTTGCTTGCCTGACAACAAGTCTTGGACCTAGAGAAATACAATCACATTGTGTCTCAAAACGTCACAAGAATTGTCTGGTTCAGGGGTAGTCCCCATATCAAATGTTTCTGTACAGTCAATGAATCTAGCGTTGTACCCTAGTCAACACTTCTGTCATCTGTCTATGGTTCACAATGCACACCATATGAATTTGACAGTCATTAAATTTTTTTAAATTTCAGTGATGGTTGGTTGGTAGGTTGCTGATCCAGTGGTCTATGGGCTCATGCCCTTTGACCTAATGCCATTATATTGCTGGAAGTATGTGGATTTTCGGCCCACCCCGGGACAGAGCCAGAGAATAACTATCACACCTCCAGGAAGGTAGGTTTCAACCTATGCACTGCTCCTAGTCACTGTAGCCAAGATAGGGTTCACTGTGCTCATTCCCCGACACCAATTGACTACTGGTTATGCTGAACTTCTCTATTGCTTGAGGCATGCAACCAAATGTTCAAGTCAAAAGGATTGTCATGTCCTGAGTCACTGTGCCTCCATGATGGGTTTCAGCCATAGGAAAATACAGTGCTGTCAGTTTCCTCCTCCCCAGTACATCTCTGGCTCCCTTCCAACCACAGAAGGTGCAAACATATATATTCAGGTAAACATGAAACACATTTCAAAAACAAAATAAAAAGCATAATTGTATAGATGACGTGCCATGAAGCTTCTCTAAGAAGATAACCTCAATATAACGGCATGTCATCCACTAAGGTTTTCTGTTGCATGGATGGTTTGTCTAGTGGGCCATTGGTGAGACCCACAGACGCAACCACATGTGTAATTTCAGTAATCAAACATGTGTTCCAGGGTTTTCTGTGTAGGTCATACTATTGCAGATTAGTATGACGTAGTCCAGAGAATGGAATGTGTCATAGTTTACAGCTTTACTGGGATATCTGTATCTTTTGACCTGACACACCTGGTTTCAGCATGGCTACTATCATTTTGACATTATATCGGATAGCCAACTCTTCTGCAAAACCCCCTTTGTCATCTCTTATGACATAAATGGAAGATAAAACTGTGTTGCTATTCTGTGATCCCCTTTTAGGCCTGGTAACACACATGACAACTTGTCTGAGACCGCTGAGATTTCAGGAAATTTATAAGGAAGACTACGTTCTGGAAAGAATATGTCAAATGGCAATCGCATAACACATTTATGTTATTACATACATATTTCATGTTATTATGAGATCCCAATGTACCAATCTGAAAGTAAAACTCCAGAGTCTGGCACAGGAACAAGAGTAACAAACTCATACTCCCTTTCGAGGTTATATCATCATCATCACCACTGAGTGACAACAACTATTCAAATCAAGAAGGCTGGAACTGCTTCAATCTAAGTCTACATCTAGAAAATATTTTTGCATATTAGACAAGATGCCGGAGCAAAAACACCCATCAGAAATAAAATTAAAATAAAGTTCACTGACTTTTTTTATTGTACATTTCCAGACAAGATAGAAGATGAATACAGGAGAATAAAACCCAGAAATATAATTAAAATAAAGTTCACTAACCTTTTTCTTGTTTCCAGTCAAGATAGAAGACAGATTAAAAATATAATTTGTAGTGTGTTCTATTCATGATGTAGTCATTAACTCAGCATTTTTTGGCTGTAGTGATTTTCTTGGCAATATTAATACATCAGTAGTTTGCCCGCAAGTGTGTTGTGGGGCCTGAAAGGGGAGCAAAGAATAGGAACACTGTTTACCTTCCACGCATGTCGTAAAAGGCGACTAAGAAGATTATGGGATGGAGTTGGCTGTCCCATCCCATATAGGGTCAGTGACCCAAAGCCATGCTGAAGTCGGATATGTCAGGCCGAAAGGCGCAGATATCGCAGCAATGCCGTAAACTATGACACAACGCATTCCGTTCTCCGGACTACATCCTGCTAATCTGCAGGAGTTTGAGAATGAACGCAGAAGTAGTTTGCCATTGCTTTATGAACGGTTCAGATGCACAATTGCCTGTGGCGGGGATCAAACTTATACCTTAGCTGTCACATACGAGTTCTGTACCACTTCGCCACAGACAAGACGAAGGATGGCGGAGAAAAACCCAGAAAATGAAAACAAAGTTCACTGACTAACTTTACGACGGATGGAAGAGTGGGAAAAACCCCCAGAAAATTAATTAAAATAAAGTTCACCCGACTAACCTTTTCATTGTATATTTCCATGTAAGAGAAGGTAACAGAATGATGGGAACAATGTTCGCCAAGGTTTCTGGTGTCTGCTTTTTCTTTCTCGATTGTAGCAAACAGTGACTCGACCACACGAGGTATGATACCAGGATCTGAGTGAACTCCCAACATTGTGTGAGTCTTACCTGGTAAGAGAAAGACATTACCAGATGTTATTGTTTACATGTCTTCTACCAGGGAAGTATAATGTGTCATGTTAGAGATGTGAAATGTGTCATGTCGGAGAAGTGATAATGTGTCATGTCAGAGAAGTGGTAATGTGATACAGAGGACGTGTAACGCCACAGAAATGGTAATGTATCATGTGAAATAAGTGGTAATGTGCGATATCAGAGAAGTGTTAATGCGAAATGTAAGAGACGTGGCAATGTGCAATAATGTTTTCCATACAAAAAGGAAATTCTTGACACCGTTTGTTCTCAAACTTCTACGGGATCTCTTTTATGGTTGGTTGCTGATCCAGTGGTCCTGGGCTCATGCCCTTTGACCCAATGCCATTGTGTGATTTATGCATGTATTTGTGAGATGTTGTTTTGTTCCATATAATGTGTTCCATTTATCCGGCCCTGGAGGAAGAAGCATTTTCCTGATGTCATCCAGCTCTGGACATTCAATAAGGTGGCGGTTAACAGTTTCATAGGGATGAGTGCACAGCTGGCACATCTCTCTTATAAAGGACAATGGTCTTACTAGGTTTCCAGCAGGATCCAGTCCAGAGAATGGAAATTTATTTTCATCACTTTAATTTGCACGAATTGCCTGACACTTTGATGTACTTCAATATTATCTTGATATTTTCCTCTGATTTTTTATTTATGCATATACAAGCACATCTCCACAAAATTAAGACTGTCCAAACTGACCAATGCCAAAAGGGTCTCCAGAATACAGAACACATACTGCAGACATGCCCACTTTTTGATGACGTGAGAACTAAAATATGGCCCAAAGAGACAGATCTGAAGGTAAAGCTGTGGGGCAACTGTGATGACATCCTGCTGACGACTGAATTTACGGAGGCGGCCCACCTTTCTGTATAGACACTTATGAGCATAGGAAACTGATCGCAGAAGAAGAATAATTTATGCACGTAAAGATGTAATTGACATTAGTTGCGATAGACAGTGGGCAACGATAATAAACCTGTCGCATTTGACCCTGCCCACAAGAATCAGTGTATCCCAATGTGTGTCCATCGTTTTTAGACCACATGAAGAATTGTTAGTGAAACATCGTCTACCCTTGTCTGATGTTGTTAGTAAATAGTGTTTACTATTGGTACCGTTTTAATTTACCTATTTTTGTTTTTACTCCCAAAAGAATCAAAACGGTCACATTTTTGTGAGCAAAGACTAGTAGGAAAGAGCAAGACAAAAGTTTATAAGGATTCTTGGAAATTATACCTGCTCCTGTGGGACCATAAGCGAATATAGAAACATTCTGTCCCTGCAAGGTACTTTTCAAATATGGCTGGACGGCATCATTGAAGATTTCACTCTGTGTGGTTGTCTCATTGTAGACTGAACTGAACCTGGGCGAGTATGCAAACAAAAATATGTTATATCGACTGAGCTGAACCTGGGCAAGTATGCAAACAAAAATATGTGATATTGACTGCAAAATAAGAAAGCCACAGATACATCAGTGGCACATGGGACAAACGATACTTTAAAAAGTACATCTGAGTTAATAAAAAGTACATTTTTACATTAATGAAAAGTGGGGCACTTGTCCACAATTCCCCCAGTTGATTCTCTTATCTCCCTTATTGAGTGTTAATGATTAGCCCTACATTCTTGTGGAGCATAACCTGTGTGATAGGTCATATCCTGTTCACGTTGTATATTACAATTAAACAGCCGGCCACATTATTATGGATATTATCAGAAGGGTCTACATTGCAAATTATAATCGAATATTGCAACATAAAATTCACATATTTATAATTTATTACAGAAATGAAAGTATAATCTTCTAGGTTCATTTGAATCTATACTTTCAATAGTAAAACTGCAAAAACTTGCAATTAATTCAAGCAGGTGAACAGAGACATAAACAGTCATAACTGTCACATTAAGTCAGCGCTTGCAAGCTGACACCAGTCACCTCATTTATTGTTTCTCGGATCAAGTGCTGCTGCATAAGTCTCCAGGATATTATAAACATACATTAAAAGACAAGCACAGGTGATTTATGTTCACATTCTAAAGTTCAACTAGCTTACACTGCATATCAGATTATGCATGAACATAACGAGGGGTCCGTTATGGGGCATATAAATTAGACTGTTTACTGTCTGACTAAACAATTGGCACATATCTCTGGTCCCAAACCAGGCACAAATCTCTGATCACAAACCAGGCACAAATCTCTAGTTCCAAAATCAGGCATAGATCTCTGGTTCCAAAATGGACAAAGATCTATGATCACAAACCAGGTACAGATCTCTGTTCCCAACAGACTGCTCCAGCTCTGTGTTGGTTGGCAGCTCTTCAGTCAACTCGTATATGCTGTTCATTACTTGCAAAACCAAGCTTCACTCACAGGTCATGCATTCTAGCCAGACACAGAAAAATATCCCTAGTTTAAAACTGATTTAACCTTTAGCAAGCCAGATTTAAAAATACGAAACGTCTCCCTGCCACCGGATTATTTTTTGAAAATTTGCATTATTGATAGTGACTGTTTTGAAAATGTGATAATTTTTTGGTTGTTAGAGATATTTAAATAATATTTGCACATATAAATAAAGAATTGAATTATGCATATATTGGTGTAATTTATGTACGTGTGTGTGTGATACCAGACGTATGAGAAAGTGGTAAAGACGTTTTTCACAAAAAACATATATTTTATAACAAATAAAGAGGAAAAAAATAAGAAAAAAAAATAACTTACCTTACATATCGAATTCCTTGGCAACACTGTAAACTAAATCACGCAAATCTGTTGTATTTATGTTCTTTCACTGCAAAATTATCAAAATTTAGCCGGGGGAACTGTATAAAACATGTAGATTTGCAGTAAAATCGTTCTTTGAGCTTAGGCCTAGAGTTATTTTTTCTGCCACTTCAAAATATTCGATATCAAACGTACAAGTCCCCAAACCAACACGGCATTCTGTATATTCACTGCTGTGAAACTAAATAACCTAATAATCCATGATTCAAGCCACGATTCAATGTTATTTTATTCGAAATACGATGAAATAAAGGTCTATAAAACCGATCCATCATCATGGCATCGTACCGGTGTACAGATGTCGTCAGATTAATTGCTCTTAAACTTTTACGAATAGCTAGCCATTTTCAAAAACGATCATTTCGGAAGTGGGGGATGTACCGGCTTCGATTGCGCATGTCCCCAGCTATGTGCACGGACTGTGGTACGTGTAAATCTCACGATATTATCGTTGGGTGGGCCGGGCCGCCAAAAGCGCGCGCGGCCATTTTGTTTCTCGGCGGACGGGATTGATATAGGCTTGGTGAAGGTTAACTGCTTGACTTCACTCACAAAATCAGCACTACCCATTGATCTACCACTAGTCACTTTTCCTTGTAATATAACAATAGACTTAATACTACAGATTCTCAATCATTTAAGACATTGATACTACAGATTCATTTCTCCCTAGAATAGACTAGGGAGCATAGTTAGCTCAGTGGTTAGCGCACTGGCTTCGCATATGAGTGGTCCTGGGTTCATTCCCCAGCTGAGGCGGAAATGTTTTCAGATCGCAATGGCTCCCAGGTCGACCCAGCCTTAAATGGGTACCGGATTAATCCGGGAAGTAAAGACTGCGAGGGAGAGGAGATGGCTACCGCCCTCATTGGCAGAGCCTGTGAAATGTGAGATCGCTAACATCTCACACCCCTACGGCATTAATAAATGCTATGGGTTACTTTACTTTTTACTTTTACAATAGACTAGTTCATACTACAGATTCATTTCTCCCTACAATAGACTAGTTAATACTACAGATTCATTTCTCCCTACAATAGACTAGTTCATACTACAGATTCATTTCTCCCTACAATAGACTAGTTCATACTACAGATTCATTTCTCCCTACAATAGACTAGTTCATACTACAGATTCATTTCTCCCTACAATAGACTAGTTCATACTACAGATTCATTTCTCCCTACAATAGACTAGTTCATACTACAGATTCATTTCTTCTTACAATAGACTAGTTCATACTACAGATTCATTTCTTCCTACAATATACTAGTTCATACTACAGATTCATTTCTCCCTACAATAGACTAGTTCATACTACAGATTCATTTCTCCCTACAATAGACTAGTTCATACTACAGATTCATTTCTCCCTACAATAGACTAGTTCATACTACAGATTCATTTCTCCCTACAATAGACTAGTTCATACTACAGATTCATTTCTCCCTACAATAGGCTAGTTCATACTACAGAATAACTTACAAAAGACTTACTCATACTGAAGATTCTCATCCTTATTTCTGTGGTTCTGAATGCATATTTTATTTTGCTGAACCTTGACACAGGATTCAACATCGGGTTGCAAAGTTGGTCTAACCCTGACGACAACCTTAACTTTTGTGTGATTCGATTTTTTGTCCATTATCTGAAACATAACAACGCTCTCGTTAATGTTACAGCTGTGACATTCACATATGACAATACAGCTGTGACTGAATCACACATGACAATATACTTTTACAGCTGTGACTGATGAACATGACAAGTAATACTTTTACACCTGCGACTACACAAATGTCTTACAGCTGTGCAGTTACTCTCACATGACAAGGAATACACCTTGACAGCTGTGACTGACTCACACATGACAAAACATTTACAGCTGTGACTAACACACATGACAAGAAATACCATAGGTGTCACCATGTAGGGATTTTCTGTATTGATACAAATTTTGCCCCCCCCCTAAAGAAAAAAAAATATTGTGCTAAATACAGACTATTAAAATATGCATATAAATTGTACAAAATACAAATTCATGATAAAAATAAGATGACAGCTATAACATACACTTGTACAGGGTATCTCTAAGATTGAAATACACTTGTACAGGGTATCTCTAAGATTGAAATACACTTGTACAGGGTATCTCTAAGATTGAAATACACTTGTACAGGGTATCTCTAAGATTGAAATACACTTGTACAGGGTATCTCTAAGATTGAAATACACTTGTACAGGGTATCTCTAAGATTGAAATACACTTGTACAGGGTATCTCTAAGATTGAAATACACTTGTACAGGGTATCTCTAAGATTGAAATACACTTGTACAGGGTATCTCTAAGATTGAAATACACTTGTACAGGGTATCTCTAAGATTGAAATACACTTGTACAGGGTATCTCTAAGATTGAAATACACTTGTACAGGGTATCTCTAAGATTGAAATACACTTGTACAGGGTATCTCTAAGATTGAAATACACTTGTACAGGGTATCTCTAAGATTGAAATACACTTGTACAGGGTATCTCTAAGATTGAAATGTGTTCATCATTTGCACTTCATATAAAACATATGACAGCTGTTCACAAAGGATATTTAATTTCTTCTTCTTCAGCGTTCATTCTCAAACTCCCGTTGGATCTCTCTTGTAGCAGGACCATGGTCCTATTAGATTTCCAGCAGGATGTAGTCCAGAGAATGGATATGCGTTGTGTCGCCGTTTTATTTGCGCCAATGGCCCGACACATCCGTCTTCGGCGGAATATTTAATTTAAATATGGATATGTGCATATAAAATGATATAATTTCACTCCTAACAAACACATGTGTATGGTTTCTGTGTTTCAGTCATTAACCACACTTTTCACGCTGCCCAGCAAAGTTACAGATTTCCGTACCGGCACAGATTTTGCAGCAAAGTTATAATCCACGCCACAACGCAATCAGCTGTCTGTACTACATTCCTGCTAATATGAATGAATTTGAAAAAAGAATAAAAATGAAGAGCATCTAGAATTTCCCGTCGTCTGGCAGATTGTCAAAAAAGGATAAATGAGCAAGTGTAGGTTCTTCAAGGTCATTTTAAAGTCACACAGATCTTCCACGTGTGGTAAAGGCAAATATAAAAAGATAAACAATTATTAGCTTGCAAAATGGCACAAAGAGACCTGAGAAAGGTGTATTGTTGAAGGTCAATAACTATCTCCTACCAGTTGATAGATTCACTCATCTCCTACCAGTCGATAGATTCACTCATCTCCTACCAGTCGATAGGTTCACTTATCTCCAACCAGTTGATAGATTCACTCATCTCCTACCAGTTGATAGATTCACTCATCTCCTACCAGTCGATAGGTTCACTAATCTCCAACCAGTTGATAGATTCACTCATCTCCAACCAGTTGATAGATTCACTCATCTCCTACCAGTCGATAGATTCACTCATCTCCTACCAGTCGATAGGTTCACATATCCTCTACCAGTCGATAGGTTCACTTATCTCCTACCAGTCGATAGGTTCACATATCCTCTACCAGTCGATAGGTTCACTTATCCTCTACCAGTCGATAGGTTCACTCATCTCCTACCAGTTGACAGATTCACTTATCTCCTACCAATCGATAGGTTCACTTATCTCCAACCAGTTGATAGATTCACTCATCTCCTACCAGTCGACAGATTCACTTATCCTCTACCAGTCGACAGATTTACTTATCTCCTACCAGTTGATAGATTCCCTTATCTCAGCAGTACTTTCTTCAGAGCTAATGCTTAAGTCAACAACAGAATCCCTGAAGCAACTGTTGTATTTGGCAGACTGCACAAAAATGTGTAGGAACAAAAGAGCATTAGCCTCATTCACAAAATTAATGGTATATTGAGCCATTATGTTCACTGCCCTTGCTAACACCAACACAAGATGACTATCACATTATGAACAGATCAGAACAAGTTATAATTCTACGTCTCAGAACAGGACACAACTGACTCCGCAGTCACATGTATACAAAGTTCAAGATTGGCAAAACGGCCATGTGTACAGGCAGCGCAGAGTGCTAAACATATACTTCAAGAGTGTTCTGAGCATGAAACGCTGAGGCAGACATATTGGCCAGAGGAAACAACACTGGAATCAAAGCTCTATGGGACATTGTATGAACTACAAAAGACTGAGTTTTATTAAGGAGACAGAATTACAGATATATTTCAAGTGAACGAAAGAAGAACTGCCATTGCTATATTTTTGTGTGACCACTTCCACACATGCCGTATCCACAAACAACCCAGGATAAAGTGGCCAGATAAAGTACCTAATACCGAAGTCCTCATTAGAGCCGACATCTCAACATTCATACAATGCTGCAGAACAGAAGGCACAACTGAGATGGGCCTGATGAGCATATGCCTAAATAACGCATCCCAGAACAGCAGATGTATGTGAACTCCTGGTTAAGGGAAAACAACTAGTAGGTGAATGGATAGAAGAAATACTTCAAGAACTCTCTCAAAGTGTCCCCAAAGAGTTCAACATTAATGCATCATTGTTGGATAGAAGAAATGCTTCAAGGACTCTCAAAGTGTCCCCAAAGAGTTCAACATTAATGCATCATTGTTGGATAGAAGAAATGCTTCAAGGACTCTCAAAGTGTCCAAAAAGAGTCCAACATTAATGCATCATTGTTGGATAGAAGAAATGCTTCAAGGACTCTCTCAAAGTGTCCCCAAAGAGTTCAACATCTACGCCACATGCTTGGAGTCTATCACTCAAAATTGCTCATTGTGACACAGCAACACCAGCAAAGGTGATTGCATCGCCAAGAAGCATCAAATCTCTGTGGCATGAAGAAAACGTGCCGTCGGAAAAGACAGAACAATAAACACATATACTCTCAAATGTGATCATACCTGCCCCAAATTTGGCAGGGGATTCTATGACAGGATTTGACACTAGAGTAATCTCGACACACGCCAGAAAGATACAGTACAGGTACAGGTCAAACTGTGGTCATGATTGCCTGCGATGTCTAATATCAATATTATTTGTGAAGGTCTAGATGTGAGTCAACATTCAACAAGGAAACAACATTAAACCTGATCTCGTCTGCTTCTGTATTTGCAGATCACAGTTCCTGCGCATTCATATCATTTACATATTAATTAATCCTTTGCTGAACTGTATCCATATCCGTAACAAGTTTTGAATGAAGCACACATCACAGGCCATAATGAATACTGATTAGATGCGCACGTATGACAAATGTGATTCATAAATTGACACAAATCTCATTATAAATAGGTTAGACATTTAAATACAAACAGATCAATATTGATCTTGCGTAAATCTCATAAATCTCAGAGTTAGATCAATAACCAAAATTTCTTCTTCTTCTTCAGCGTTCATTCTCAAATGCCCGCTGGATCTCCCTTGTAGCAGGACCATGATCCTACTAGATTTCCAGCAGGATGTAGCCAAGAGAATGGAAATGCGCTGTGTTGCAGTTTTATTTGCGCCAATGGCTTGACACATCCGTCTTCGGCGGGAACTAAAATTCAAAATGGCATATCTTGTGAACAAGTAAAGTCAACGTATTCTAAAAGCTTTTGCCTTTTGTATACAAGGTAGCGAGTTTGAAATTGGACAGTGATATGTGGTTCACATGTGTACTTTTTCAGAGGTCCGTTAAATACGTATTAAAGGAAGAAAATAGAGATAGATTGTGCATATAATCTCACAAAATCAGTAAAAGATGTAGCGAAAATGTCAATGACATGGAACCTGCAGAGAAAATCTAGGAACACAGATGATCATAGATTCATGGAGCTGACAGACCATGAAGGACTCATCATGGGAGTGAGTCATGGGGACGACAGACCATGAAGGACTCATAATGGGAGTCACGGAGATGACAAAACCATGAAGGACTCATAATGGGAGTCACGGAGATGACAAAACCATGAAGGACTCATCATGGAAGTCACGGAGATGACAAAACCATGAAGGACTCATCATGGGAGTCATAGAGATAATAAGAATAAGACCATGAAGGACTCATCATGGGAGTCATAGAGATGATAAGAATAAGACCATGAAGGACTCATCATGGGAGTCATAGAGATGATAAGACCATGAAGGACTCATCATGGGAGTGAGTCATGTGGAATGAGGCCGAGATATCTCATGATGATGATGAAATAATGCCGTTAGCGGTGAGCAGGCATCTCTTTACAGTACAGATTCTCATTTGTGTAACCGAGTTGACACCCGGACTCGTATCCATGGATGTGTAAGGGAGGTTTATGAATGCATGTTTAGTCCACGAAGGGAGGCATTCTTGTACGTCAGTGTCCTACGATTACCACATCCTGTCAGGAGCACAGCACACACTTTTGGACCAACAAACTCATCATTTTTCTGACAGATTTGTTGACCAGTCAGGAATGATGTTACATCTAGCATTCCCCGTCATCTAGGAGTCTGCCACAAAAGGACAAAGGCGCAATGTCCGCTCTCAGGCATCTTCGCCATCCATAGGGATTACTTAGTAGAACTGAGAAGAGATGTGATGATCTTTTCACAGGTTGTCAGCTAAACACCCAACTTTCTTTAGTTGCCTCCTACAACATGCCTGGAAAGAAGACTGTGCCCTATTCTTTGCATAATGTGAATGGACTTCTGACAAGTGCAAATGGGGTGTCCAGTAGATTTGGAAAGCACGAAGACTAAGTCTGCAAGCATGTGCAAGTGTTCTTTCATAGAAATTATCATCATAATACTATTGTCTGGTTCAATGTCATGTTCCTCAAAGAAAACAGATAAAGTAGACAACATGTAAATTTTATTTTCATCCTTTTTTTGTGTGCTAAAGCTGAAGTTTCATTTGGAATGATCGGATCTTTTCATACAAATCGAGGCATGTTGCATTTGGTCCTTGCAGTGATAAATTTCACTCACTCAAGACGGCATCCAAGTAAGCTATTTTCTGCAGTTTACTTTTATCGCTCAAATATGCTTCAAACTGCGGTCTTGCTTTCTGATTTAAAAAAATCATTTTTCATCATGAAGCTCAAAAACATGTTTAAAAACTTTTCCCATCAACACCATCTCACTTCAGTGTGAAATAATAGCATTGTTCGGCGCATCCAACTCGTTGCACAATTGCGAAAACTGTCGACTGTTTAAGGTGCTCGCCTTTACAAAATTGACAGAACTTATGACGCTTTTCTCTACTTCTTGTGGTAGCGTCTTCGATGCTAATATTTGCCAATGAATCATAATAGTGAGTTTCTAAGACTTTTGGTAACTCATTCAGTACCAGGCGGTTACTTGTATATATAGGCGTATCCGCCTGAACAAGGATAGGGGAGTGGTGTCTCGGTTCCTAAGACAATCGGATACATGTGTTTTCCAATGGTCTTACTCTTAGAGATTCCTATGAAAAAGTTGTTCAACCTCTAAAGGGGCCGTAAACCCACAGGTTGAGAATGGCTGGGCTAGTACTTAGCAATTTTACCAATTTCTTTTAACTTTTTTTCAACAGTGTTAGTGTTGGACAAGTGAGGAAAATCTTGTCTTGTCTAATCCTTCACAACTTGGACTTGATTGATGTGTTCACCATGCTTTTGTCTTCTTCTTCCACCTTGTCACTTGAAATATGTATGCCAACTTAGAAGCCTACGGCGTGATTATCACGTTTGTTATGTCTATGTTGTACTTACAAATTAATTAGGCGAATAAATTTAAAGGGTAAATAAATACTAAAAATATGAGACGATACTGCTCACGAATGATATATATACTACTACACTACAGTAATTACTAGTAAGTAAGTTAGTAGTAGTACATACCGTAACATAAGAGAAGACTAGACAGTAGACCTAACTAAGACACTAGTAGTGTACAGTACAGTCTGAGTACGTACAGTGTACCCGAGTGTACCGACAAAGTACAAACTCACAAAGACAAACCTCTCCACTGTTATTGTTAACTATCTCAGACTTTAGGTCTATAATTAATAAAAGTTAAGTCATGCACCAAATTATGGTGCATTAATAATAAGTGTCCATAATTCAAAAGACAATACAGTATATATATAATATAGGGACTTACAATATAAACCAAGTTTCAAACGTTTCTCTACAATTTCATTGCAAGAGAACGTGTGTACATTTTTTAAACAAAGCGGCTGTTACGATCGATCATCCAATTAAACTTCAGCTTTCTTTAAGATCCGGAAAGAATCGATGTAAAAATAGAACTGAAATGGTGGAACGAAAAATTATGTGTCCCGAATAGATGTTGGAGATTTATTACCAAAACATAGATATTTACAAATTTGTGATGGTTAATTAATAGATTTAGCGCAAGAAAATTTGCCTAACATCCACGGTTAAAATTAGTGTACCTCTCACCGTCAGATGCACTTTTTGTTAGGGGGAAAAAAAAGTGAAACGAAGCTGAATAAATCGTCTTAGCTAACCATCAGTCGATGTGCCACTCTGGAAACATGAACACAAAACATGCATTTCTGTTATAAGTTATGAGTTTAAGTGTCATCATTATGTGACATATTTTTTTCCAGAACGTGGCATTCCTTATGGATTCCACGAATACTCCGCGATTCTGGGCGAGTTGACCTGCCGCAGCTAGAGACACGTTTAAACAATCTCATATATCACTGCATCATCGTCGTCTTGGGCGCCCTCTTCCCCCGTTGCCGTTAACTCTGCCTTCAGCTATTAATCTTTCCATGTTGTTATGTCTATTTCATTATCATCAGGTGCCATGCCGGTTGACGATCATGGCTATATCTCAGGAATGTTGTTATTTCCCTGCCGTGCCATGTTGTTAAACTGTCTAATATTTTCTCACGTTATCGTTTTCTGTCTCTGTTGCTTTCAATCTTGCGTGTTGTATGTTCTCCAAACCTCCTTGTCTCATAGCGTGGTCAAGAAATGACGATTGTCTTTTTCTTATATTATTGATTAAACTCCATCTCACATTTGACTCTCTCAACACCCCCACATTAGTGTTCCTGGCAGTCCATGGTATTCTCAATATTCTACTGAGCATTATGTTTCTTTAAATGACCAAAAAACACAGCTTGTTTAAGTGTGGAGAATATTAATGCTATCCAGTCATTAATATTGTGATTCCATACTTTCCATTGCCTCCTCTTCTTCTCCCACCTCAACTGTTTTATGCAAGATATTTTTGGAAAGAGAATTGTGCCTCATCACGTGGACAAATCACACATTCGTCGCCAATATGACTGTGTGAATGTTGGGCGCTCACTGCAGATACATCAAGAAGGTTGAGGACGTTTGAATACAAAAGTTACAGGTGGGTGTTACATGTTTGCTTGAGAGATAATAAAACACATGTGTATATGGTCGAGAAAACATAATTGAACTTGCAGATCGACATGATTCAAGTTTGACAGTGGTGAAACTGCATAAGCTTGCGTGGTTGGGACGTAACCAGACACAACTAGCTTTTAAACATTATCATGAAATCTAGACCGTAGATATACTTGGAGGGGGTGGGGGGAGGTTCAAATGTTCCTTAATAAATCAAAATATGCAAAATACGACTTTTAGTACTAAGAATGTAGCCAAAAGATAAATAAAACCCCCTTTTCAGCGGTTTTTCGTGAAATGGTCATCATATTTTTCATAAAAAAGACGGAATTATGAAAACGGGCGAGTGATTAAAAAAAATTTCTATAGTTTGGTGTAGAATGAGAAGATATTAACACAGAAAATTGTATCCGGTAGTTTGATATTTCGTTAATTATTTTAGCTGTATACCCCTTTATGCCTTGCAGCGTCACAGATCTATGGAACCGTACTTTTTGTTTCATATATATTTGTTTCGTTGACTCTTTTATTTCTGTAATCCATCTTTTGCATGGTTTGCCACTGACTTTGCATCCATAGTGTCTGTATAGTAATACTTTTTGAGGAGCATTGTCTGATAGTAGCCTGGAAGCATGCGAAAACACTTAATCTGTAGTCTTCTGATATAATCCAGGATTATCATTGTGTTTGTTAGTCTTCTGATGTTTTCGTTTCTGATACTGTCTCTTATTGTTTCTCCGAGAATTCTAACTAAACAAGTCATTTCTGTTGACACAAGATTCTTTTGGCTTTTGTTGTTAGTGTCCACGTTTGACATTGATAGCATATTGATGGTATGATGATCGTTTTGTATGGTGTTTATGTTCACATATTTTTTTAAAAATAGGAGACATCTTTCCTGAAATCTGGTATATGTTGCACCTATGTTGGATTTATTTGGGTTTTTTTTCTTTACACTTGATTATATGATGTTACCAAGATAAAAAGGGTTTAAAAGCCCCATATGTACTCCGTCCCTCTTAACGAAACGGCACGCCGCCTGCCGAGAGTACCACTAATAGCACGTAACTCCGTAGCTTCAAGTGATAATCCACAGGGAACTCCGAAAAAATTCCACCTTATAAACAAGACGACACGAGCCGGATTCGAACACGTGACCTCAAGGCGAACAACTTAACCACTACGCCAGGGAGATCCCCGTTTCCAAGATAGTAAACTCTTTCACTTGTTTAAGTTGTTAATCATTGATGAAAATAGTGGTATTTCTTTCTTACGATTGATATTATCTCGGTTGTTTTCTGTGTTTATCTTCATGTGCTAGTCCCTACGTGTTATATGAAGTCTATTTATATGTTGCCGTATTTATTCTCCAGATGTTGATTTTTATTGCCTGCTCGTTTGTAAAAAATAAGTTCGCTCAGTTTTGTTTAGCTTGATAGCATCATGAAATGGCCAGGGCGGAATTTCCCACATTCGTCCGAAGACCAAAGATATGAGCATTTGGCGGGCTTTTATGATGATGATTCCGGTATAATATCCATACCACACTAACAACAGTTCTTTCCAGAAACCTCTAATGGGTTAATAGTACCACCCGATCGGTGGCCCTGGGGGGCTAGGGTCTCTCTGACCAGATCTAATTTGTTGCGACATTCCACTCCTCACCCCACCCACAATAGAGCGACCAGACATACATTGTTCAGGTATTTACATATTCTTATGTCGGACACTTTGACTCCAGAGGTCTTCGAACACGGTTTCTTGTTTCCGTTCAAACGTGACCGTAAGCTTCGGGATCATATGACCCGTAGTAGACTCAAGCGCAGAGACACATCACCATTCGTAAGACTGTATATATATGTACTTACTGCGCAAAACTGAAATCTAACAGGTAAAGTCAAGAATAGGGGTGATGACGTTTTGCTAATAATCAAAGACACACATAATAACACACATAAATCGACTTTTCGGCCAAAAGGCGTTATCAAGGCAAAAATTGAAACAAAATTAAAATATACAACAGAAAACGAACAGTCCATAGTGTCCATATCATTACTGTTCGTTTTCTGTTGTATATTTTAATATTGTTTCAATTTTTTTTCAATTTACTATGAAATGCGTAATATGGCAGACGCTACATATGACAAATCTCACTTTCTGATCAACCAAAAGAGAAATATTACCACTTCAACCTGCAGGAATTGACTCAAACCTCGAAAACCTTCAACAACTTATAATTAACATTTAAAAAATATATCAAATAAAAAACTTGTATTTTGATAACAAATGTGTCACTGCGTAGTGATACGCAGGACAGCAGTCTAGAATTTCTTCAGTGGCGTGTCATATGCGATGCGCATGAATGGCAACGTGTTGTTTATGCCAAATTGGTCAACGATCCTCTATTCGTTTCTATACAAATATATATAAATAGTCAACATTCTCATTGTGAGCATATTAGAACTATCTTTAAAATTTCGATAAAAAAACTTAATAGAAACAAAAAGTCAACTATGAAGTGTAAGTATGAATTCATGTGATATCTAGTGCTAATGTTATCTTTTGTTGTCTGGATGCTAATGGTATGTGTAGTCGGCATATTTCTGAATATTTAGATAATCTATCAGTCATTAACACACTTTAAAGTCTGAAACAACGTTAGCATGTTTGCATTAAATTAAAAACTGATAGATTGGTCGAAATAATGATCAACAAAGCAAACAGAAACTGTACTGAAGTCGGGACGTGTCAAGCTGTATAGAAAATATAGCAGATACGCTGTAAACAGTGGTAGAACGAATTGTAATCTAAGTTTATGCCAAGATCACCATTGTACCATGGTGTAATCTGAGGTGCCAAAAATTATTGTAATGTAATCTGAGGTCTCAACAATTATTGTAATGTAATCTGAGGTGCCAACAATTATTATAATGTAATCTGAGGTGCCAACAATTATTGTAATGTAATCTGAGGTGTCCACAATTATATAATGTAATTTGAGGTGTCCACAATTATATAATGTAATCTGAGGTGTCCACAATTATTATAATGTAATTTGAGGTGTCCACAATTATTATAATGTAATCTGAAGTGTCCACAATTATATAATTTAATCTGAGGTGTCCACAATTATTATAATGTAATCTGAGGTGTCCACAATTATATAATGTAATCTGAGGTGTCCACAATTATTATAATGTAATCTGAGGTGCCCACAATTATATAATGTAATCTGAGGTGTCCACAATTATTATAATGTAATCTGAGGTGTCCACAATTATATAATGTAATCTGAGGTGTCCACAATTATTATAATGTAATCTGAGGTGTCCACAATTATATAATGTAATCTGAGGTGTCTACAACTATTATAATGTAATCTGAGGTGTCCACAATTATATAATGTAATCTGAGGTGTCCACAATTATATAATGTAATCTGAGGTGTCCACAATTATATAATGTAATCTGAGGTGTCCACAATTATATAATGTAATCTGAGGTGGGCACAATTATTATAATGTAATATGAGGTGTCCACAATTATGTAATGTAATCTGAGGTGTTCACAATTATATAATGTAATCTGAGGTGTCCACAATTATATAATGTAATCTGAGGTGCCAACAATTATTATAATGTAATCTGAGGTGGCCACAATTATTATAATGTAATCTGAGGTGTCCACAATTATTATAATGTAATCTGAGGTGTGCACAATAATTGTAGTGTAATCTGAGGTGTCCACAATTATATAATGTAATCTGAGGTGTCCACAATTATATAATGTAATCTGAGGTGTGCAAAATGATTGTAGTGTAATATGAGGTGTGCACAATGATTGTAGTGTAATCTGAGGTGTGCACAGTTGTTGTAGTGTAATCTGAAGTGTGCACAATGATTGTAGTGTAATCTGAGATGTGAACAATGATTGTAGTGTAATCTGCGGTATGCACAATGATTGTAGTGTAATCTGAGGTGTGCACAATGATTGTAGTGTAATCTGAGGTGTGCACAATGATTGTAGTGTAATCTGAGGTGTGCACAATGATTGTAGTGTAATCTGAGGAGTGCACAATGATTGTATTGTAATCTGAGGTGTGCATAATGATTGTAGTGTTATTTTCTAAATCTAAATCTTTTCATTTCGATACATGCGGGTGTGTGTAGTCAGGTTTACAACACATTTCAGAGAATACAATAACATTTAATAAGAAATAAGTTGCTGTTCCATCATCACATGATGATGATGACGAGGATGATCATTTGTTACATCCCTTTATGAAATTTAGTTAGAGTTATGTCCTTGACTATAAGTTAATCATCATCATCAAGTGCCGTCTAAGCAACTAAGATTGGCTTCAACGGATTTCCAACATCCACTGTCTCTTGTCTTGGTGGTGCACTCTGCTAGACTGTAACCTGTCCATCGTGTGATGTTACTCTCCCACTTATATCTCTGCCTACCTCTTGCTCGCTTCCCTTTGACTTTACCCTCAAGTAAGGTCTTCAATAAGGTGTCATGTCTTTTTTGTGTACAAAGTATTTTATTTGCCTGATCTTTATTTCTCTTAGTAGTTCTTTCTTCATATTAAGTGTTTTTAGCACCTCTTTATTTGTTTTCTTCTCTTTCCATGATGTTCTCCCTATTCTTCTATATACCCACATCTCAAAGGCATCAATTTTGCCTTCTAATTGTTTATTTAGTGTCCATGTTTCTGAGCCATACATTAATATAGAATAGATGTAGCATTATATAATTCTCATTTTTAACTTGTTTGTAATTTGTTTAGATATTAATATTTTCCTCATGTCATTGAAGGTACTTTTTAGCCATTCCTATTCTCCTTTTAACTTCTGTTTCACATCTGCCAGCATTTGTGACTATGTGTCCAAGATATTGATAATGCTTTACTTGTTGTAGCTTTTCTCCATGTATGTTTATGTTTAGCTCTTGTTCTTCTGTGTCTTTGCTGATTATCATGGTTTTTGTTTTTTGGATGTTTATATCCAGTCCATATTCATTGCTTGATTTATTGACTTGATCTATTAGTCTTTATAGTTCATGTTCACTTTCTGCTAAAAGAACAGTGCCATTTGCGTATCTAATGTTGTTTATTATTTTCCCATTGATCTTGAGTCCTGGCATTTCTTCTATATTTTTAAAGATATTCTCTGTGTAGATATCGTGTATGGGGGGTCTAGTTTCTGATAAATATCCATATCTTTCTTCCGCCGTGATGTATAATTGTTGCTGATTAGTGTTTTAACCTTATTTTTACGGCAGAGAATAGCTGAAATGTTCCATTTTCCCCCTAGTTTTGGCAGCGCATCAGCTCCCACAATTTCAGTAATAATTAGGATGTCAGAAACTAGAGTAGAGTAAATCACGATTAGGAATATTATTAGAATTTCAGAAACTATCGTATTAGCAGCAACTGCGTTCAACCACCTGGAAACATACAATAAGTAAATATACCAAAATACCACTTGATTCTTCTTGATTCTGGATTAGAAACTGGCCTCACAGCACGTGGGGTATTCCCATAAGTGCTCCGCTTTCTGTTCCAGCAGCCATTCGACTCGATGGTGTATCGAGTCTAATGCTGCCGGAACAAACGTCTACATCAGGGAACAACTCTGGCCACTGCGACAGGTTTCTTTGTTGTTCCACCCACTGACCCACCCACGCCGTGCCCATAACTAGTTCAAGCACAACGTCGACCTGTCAGAACAACATGGTAACTGTTATAGAAGGTTACGACTACGGGATTATATAGATGATGTGCCATGAAGCTTCTATAAGAAGATAACCTCAATATAAAGACATGTCATCTACTGAGGAATTCGAGTGCTGAGATGTTATATAGAACCAATTTTTTTAAATGGAAGTGAAGCATGGACTGTTAACAAGAAAATTCAAAGTGAATTAGAGGCTACAGAAATGTGGTTTCTGAGAAGATGATGAAAATACCATGGACAGCCAAGAAAACTAATAAGAGGTTCTCATTGATGCTGGCGTAAAAAGATCAATCATATCAAACATTAGAGGCAGACAGTCAAGGTTTCTAGGGTATGTACTGAGAAGAACACAGCTTGAACACTTAATAACTACTGGAAAGATCAAAGGGAGAAGAGATAGAGGTTGACAAAGAGAAAAGTTACTAGATGGGCTTGTATCGTGGCACGGTAGAAGCTCACCAACCTAGCTTACTGACAACACAAGAGACAGAGAGTCGTGGAAAAACATGATCGCCTACGCCAGTCGGTATGACACTTGATTGATTGATTGATCTACTGAGGTTTTCTGTTGCATGGTTGGTTTGTCTAGTGAGCCATAGGTGAGACCCACAGACGCAACCGCATGCGAGAAAACTTGGAAACTCCAATGTAATATCCGTATTAAGACATCGTGGCGAACGTTGGAAAATAACAAAATCACTGGAGAAAAAGTAATATTCATTTGTAAATAAATGTCATATAACACTCTTTAATATTATTTGGGAAGAATTCAAGTCAAACAAACAAGTAGGTGAAGTCACCAAACATCAATATGTTTTTATAACAAGAAGAAAACGATGGGCTTATTATCTGACATGTAAGTAGAATGAATGAAAACAGGCTGTCACTACAATCATTGTTTGTTTGTTTGTTTAATACTGAATTTGCCTTTCTTGAGAAAGTCACGACCTTTTCAACCGTGAAATATTTTTCTTTGGTTATATCGGGCGTATCTGGTGGTCGAATGACTTGGGGTGTTGTCCTGTTGGGGACTGAGGGAATGACATGGGGTCTGGTCTGTCCTGAAAAGGGCATTAAATAGTAGGGGAGGGGGGTTAGAGGTTAGTCCTAAAAAGGACTGTTTTGATAAATCATTGAATGGTGTTTGGGATCCTGGTTTGCTATTACTTGCTTTCTTGTTAATTCTGGATACCTTTAAAATGCGTACCAGATGACAAAATAAAATGAGGACTGCAAAGAGAAACTCTTCACAGAATAACTACCAAAAAGGGTATGACTATGTGTTTCAATAACATGCAAGAGTTACACACATTAGCATCACATCGCTCGAACAGGAGAGCTCTGATTTCTGCTCTATTCGGCGCTGAAGGAACATAGATGAACAGAATTAACGTAAATTGCCACTATAACCCAAATGTCTATAGATCGATTTTAGCGTGGCGTTATTAGATCTCAGAATATTTTTTAATGCAACAAAAACATTGGTAGTATATTCTATTGTAATGTAACAAAAACGTTGTTAGTATTTTCTATTGTAATGTAACAAAAACGCCGGAGGTATATTCTATTTTAATGTAACAAAAACGCTGCTAGTATATTCTATTGTAATGTAACAAAAACGTTGTTAGTATTTTCTATTGTAATGTAACAAAAACGCTGGAGGTATATTCTATTGTAATGTAACAAAAACGCTGCTAGTATATTCTATTGTAATGTAACAAAAACGCTTGAGGTATATTCTATTGTAATGTAACAAAAACGCTGGAGGTATATTCTATTGTAATGTAACAAAAACGCTGCTAGTATATTCTATTGTAATGTAACAAAAACGCTGCTAGTATATTCTATTGTAATGTAACAAAAACGCTGGAGGTATATTCTATTGTAATGTAACAACTACTTTTGCAGTATATTCTATTGTAATGTAACAACTACTTTTGAAGTATATTCTATTGTAATGTAACAAAATATTCTATTGTAATGTAACAAAATATTCTATTGTAATGTAACAAAATATTCTATTGTAATGTAACAAAATATTCTATTGTAATGTAACAAAATATTCTATTGTAATGTAACAAAAACGTTGGCTGTATATTCTATTGTAATGAAACAAAATATTATATTGTAATGTAACAAACTATTTTATTGCAGTGTAACAAAATATTATATTGTGATGTAACCAAAAATTCAATTGTAATGTAACAAAGACGTTAGTAGTATATTTTATTCAAAACGTAGCGATTACTCCAACATTTTTCTAAATTAGTGATTTTATAGGCAATATAAATACGTTTAGTAGGTTTCCATTGCGCTCTGAAAAGTCTAGTTGGAAAGTTGCCTGCTTCTGACTTTGTACCTGGTACATTAGCCGTTCAAGACATACCATGTACAACTCTGGCAAAGAGACGGACTAAACTACTGTCATGTAATGTAATGCAGGTCTATAGAACTGTTATAGCGAAACATGAGGTCTGAAATTATTGTAGTGTAATCAGTGTAATGTGATGTCTCTATTGCTGTTGTTATGTACACAATGAGAGTGGAACTATTGTAATGCTACACAAAGCCAGTTAAAAACTAATATAATGAAAAGTTATATCTGTAAAAACTTCACATAGGCTACATAGAAAAATGGATATCTGTAAAAACATCACCAATATACAAAAGTGATATGTGTAAACAAAAATTCACCAACATACATGAGTGATGTATGTAAAATAAATTCACCAATGTGCAAAAATGATATTTGTAAATAGTATACCAACATACAAAAGCGATGTCTATAAACAAATCTTTACCAACAAATGCAAGTGATGTATGTAAACGAAACTTCACCTACGTGCAAAAAGTGATATCTGTAAACAAAACTTCACCAACATACAAAAGTGATATCTGTAAACAAAACTTCACCAATATACAAAAGTGATATCTGTAAACAAAACTTCACCAACATACACAAATGATATCTGTAAACAAAACTTCACCAACATACAAAAGTGATATCTGTAAACAAAGCTTCACCAACATTCAAAAATGATATCTGTAAACAAAACTTCACCGACATACACAAATGATATCTATAAACAAAACTTCACCAACATACACAAATGATATCTGTAAACAAAACTTCACCAACATGCACAAGTGATATCTGTAAACAAAACTTCGCCAACATACACAAATGCATGAGATTGCCGTATTTTTATCGTTGCAGTTCTTCTACTGACTGTTACCGTCTTGCTGACCTTGAGTAGAACCGGAGCCACTACGTGTTTCGCCGCCTGCAACCGACGATGTGACCTGTACAACTATAATTGCCTGAGCATCCCTTATGCGCATGTTTCATGCCCGATTCTACTAGGTACACGCAGAATAGGTAGTGGTGCTTGGAGCATATTGTGAATATCGAGGATAATAGAACGAGAGAGAGAGAGAGAGAGAGTGGGCTCTTAGGAAGATAGAACGAAATAGAGAGAAAGAGAGAGTGCTCTTAGGAAGATAGAACGAAAGAGAGAGAAAGAGAGTGCTCTTAGGAAAAAAGAACGAGAGAGAGTGTGCTCTCAGGAAGATAGAACGAAAGAGAGAGAAAGAGAGCGAGTGCTCTTAGGAAGATAGAGCGAGTGAGTGTGTACTATTAGGAAGATAGAACGAAATAGAGAGTGCTCTTCGGAAGATAGAACGAAAGAGAGAAAGAGAGTGTGTTCTTATGAAGATAGAACGAGAGAGAGAAAGATAGTGCTCTTAGGAAGATAGAACTAGAGAGACAGTGCGCTTCTAGGAAGATAGAGCGAGAGAGTATGTGTGTGCCCTTAGGAAGACATAATGAAAAAGAGTGCTCTTAGGAAGATAGAAATAGAGAATTTGGCCTATGTGTTCTGAGATATATGAAATGATTGACTTCTATTAATATTAATATAATATGATTTTATGTGAAGGGGGATTTTTCCCCCCTCCAGTCGTTTTACTATACATGGTGTCTACAATGTTACTGTGCACGCATTTACATTGGTTGTGACACTACGTCATATGAATTGTGAGTATTTAGTACGGATCGGTGTAACGGCAGTGTACAGCGATTATATAGGCAAGCTATATAAATTATTGCAAAGATCCGCACTTGTGTTGCAAAATACAAAAGGAGAGCAAAGAATAGTTACACTGTGACTTGCCATATATGATGTAAGAGTGTAGGTATGCTTAGGGTAGTTTGGCTATCTCTTCTTATTGGTTAAAGTGACCCAAAAGTCATTCTGAAGACGTATGTGTCGAGCCGAAAGTAGCAGTTATCAAAGCTAAGGTGTTAACTATGATACAAAGCATGTCATTCTACGGACTACATCTATCTAACTAGCAGACGTCTGAGACCACACGCAGAAGGAGAAGTGCAAGGACCAGCATGTCCAGTATCTAAATCCCAAAATGGCAGAGGATAACATTTTCTAATGTCTATATATTCGCTAAACCCTTTGCTGTCTTTCAGCGTCAGGCGTAGAAGGAATTTATGGAGACGGCCCTCTTATGTGCTGAGTATAGTGTGAAATGTGTCGCTTATTTTATTTCGGTGGTCTATCGTTAAATGGTTGGCCTCTAGGTCTGCCTTCACTGTATCTGTATAGTATAGCTTGCTGTGGTATGCTGTTTGATGGTAGTCTGCTGATGTGTGCAAACCGTTTGATCTTTTGTCAATTAATATATTTCAAGATTGGGGCTGTGCCGGGGTTTTTTTTGGGTCTAATGTCTTCATTTCTCACTCTGTCTCTTAGCGATATTCCTAGGATTCTTCGTAAGCATGCCATTTCAGCTTTCATACGTTTACCTTTGTCTTGTACCGTCGTTGTCCATGTTTAGCATTGGTAGCACATCGTTGGCATAATAACGATTTAAGTTCCATTCATAAATTATTCAGACTGAACGATTTCGTATTCTAAACACAGACTTCTAGTAAGAAATGTCCGCATTAAAACATCGAATTATGAAGGGCATGAAGACTGGACACTCTCAGCTTGTTGAGTCTGTCTAAGCGTAAACACAAAATATGTCAAATATCTATGTTAGAAACTAAACATGATTGCTCAAATTCAACAATTACCGCCATTTTGTTGCAGGATATTGCAGAAACACTTGTGCCTCATACTGCGGATGTGTCAATAACTGCGAGCACTTTCATTGCCCGGTCTGCAGTCCAGAGGCGCAGAAACTTGGCAGTCCTGAATGCGCAGATCGTCAACTGTTTTGCAGGCATAGGTATTGCCCACACAGATGTGCAGCTTGGGATACAGTATATCCATACTATGGTGGGCCTTATGCGCCTCTACCTCTGTACACAGATCTTGATGGTGAGATTATAAACGATACTATCTCACGGACAAATAGATATGACGAGTCTTTAGAGTATGACGATCAAGGTGTAGTCCAACCAGCTAACTACCGTAACCAAGAAGTACAAAGAGCGAATCCAACTACAGAGATAGAAAAACCTAATACCCGAAATGGAAACACACCTCCCAAAATCCAAACGCTTGAAAGTCAAAATGTAAACCAACGTTCCAGACTTGAAAATCCTGCCAACGAAGGTTCCGGCACGCCTATCAGATTACAAAGTACTGATACTCAAAGTCCGAATAAACGTAGACCCCTAAATCCAGACATTCGCAGTTCGAATCCACCTTCTCGGCCCCAAACACTAGATCTCCAAAGTCCGAATCCACGTAGATCCCAAAATCCAGACACCCGAAGTGCGAATCCACCTTCTAGACCCCAAAATGCAGACATCAACAGTGCTAATCCACCGCCTAGACCCCAAACTCTAGATATCCAAAATGTGAATCCACCGCCTAGACCCCAAACTCTAGATACCCAAAATGCAAATTCACCTTCCAGGCAAAATGCTGCTAACTCGGATACAAACTCACCTGACACATTTGATAATCCGGCTAACTCGGATACAAACTCACCTGACACATTCGATAATTCTGCTAAATAGGGTCCAAAGCACACACAACATTCGAAAATCCTCCAGTTAACTTGGATTCAAACTCATCTCCCAGATTCACCTATGCCCTACTAGGTACGGCTCATTCTCAAATAGCAGATTCCAAAATTGCGCTTCTCATAACACGAACTCAGAAAGTTCCAAACTACACAATTTCAACATCCTGCTAATCAATTGTTGGAAACCCACTTAGCCGACAGTCGTCACTGGCGCTCTGTAAATCTCAACAGCTCCCCACACAAACCATCACCTAACCTAAAAAAATGACCAGTCTACCTACAATTACCTTTCGATGATAAAAAAACAACACAACCATAGTCCATATTTTCAAAATAGTAATTACACGCTGTATCAATCCAGAAAGATATAGTGTAATGTATTCATCCACTAAAAAAATTGGAGAAATCAACAAACGTTGACACTAAATTATTGCAGGAATGGAAAATAGTGTTACATCATACACTGATTCTCTGAGGAATCTAGGATGAAAATAGGAAAAAGAAGTAAAGAAATACAACTGAATTAAAATGCAATTTTGCAATACACAAACTCACGAAATCAATATTTTGATCAATATCTTTACAAAGACCTGCTGGTCGAAACGTTGATTCTCAGTGTTTTGTTAACTAAAACTGAATTTCAATCCATTATGTTTCTGTACATTTATATGCATGTACTATATAGGCCTA
This sequence comes from Meghimatium bilineatum, assembly GCA_034231615.1. Lineage (NCBI taxonomy): Eukaryota > Metazoa > Mollusca > Gastropoda > Stylommatophora > Philomycidae > Meghimatium > Meghimatium bilineatum. The sequence goes on along the minus strand of CM067309.1, from coordinate 39,012,459 downwards.
GTTCACAGTTTCACTGCAGTACCCCCCCCCCCACCCGCCTTTTAAATTAAGTTTCTCCAAACTTATAACGCTGCCAGACAATTCACGATTAATTTAAAACACAGAAAAATTAATATTAATGATAAAAAATAGGGCCTATACATAGAAGCCTACAGCAAATACAATATATATAAATACGCCTATACATAAATGGCTGTTTGAGGTTACTGTGCGATGGTTCTTTTATTGGAGGTCTTGGAAACATCGTCACACCCCACCCTTTCCTTATTGAAGTTTATATACCAAATATCCTGCATACCATATAGACTTCATTTATATCTTGCAATATTATGTTATTTCGATGGAAATTCATATTTTGTTATATTTGTAAAAATAATTATTGTAACATTTGTTTTGGTATTACTCCCAAATAACGTAGCCATTTTGAAAGAGCGATAAATGTACTAACATTATGATAGCCCAAATGAGTCTCAAATTAAAAATTAATCAATAAATATTATTATAATTTTTTAAATAATAATATAGTAATAATAATAGTTTATCAACCAAAAATAATGGTCTGAACCAGCACTAAATTTACTTTCAGAATTCTGAAGTTCGAAACTAAAATTCAGTGCACGCTTCGTAACAAACACGTGACAAGAACTGTCCAATCACTGCGTCGCCATACAAGCACATTTCCACCAGCACTACTTTGGCTGTCTCCCGAAGAACTTCACTATATACGACCACGTCCTTGGTGTATATATTAAATATATATATACATTTTTACATACACCTTTATTTGTTAAAGTTTAAATTTACAAAATCAATATACTGTTTTGCAATATGTTGTATTGCCAATTTCTGAAAAGTTGCAATATTAAATTATATTTAAGTGACATTTTTAGAAGTACAGAACTCAGAGATCAATGTCAACCGCCGAAGACGGATGTGTCGGGCCATTGGCGCAATTAAAACGGCGACACAATGCATTTTCATTCTCTGGACTATATCCTGCTGGAAATCTAATAGGGCCATCGTCCTACTGCAATAGAGATCCAACAGGAGTTTGAGAATGAACGATGACGAAGAAGAAGAAGATCAATGTCAGGCATAAGACAACCAACATCAACAATTTGGGAGGGGGCTTTGGTAACATGAAACAAATTCAATATGGCAGAAATAAGTAAAGTTACGTGATAAAATATTGATACAATGAAACTGAGGGGAAAAAAGCACAGGCAAAGCTTTAACTAAAACGTTTTCATCAATGAACCTTAGTAAAATAAAATACCACATTTAGTTCAAAGAAATAACGGCACTTATGAAATTAGAAAATGATTTTCAGTGGGAAGACACAATGACTCTAAGGAAAATAGAAATTATGTTTAGTAGGGATGAAACGATGACCTAAAGGAAAACAGAAAACGACATTTAGTAGGAAGTAATAATGACCATATGGAAAATAGAAAACGACATATAGTAGGAAGTAATAATGACCCTATTAATATAGAAAACGACATATAGTAGGAAGTAATAATGACCCTATTAATATAGAAAACGACATTTAGTAGGAAGTAATAATGACCATATGGAAAATAGAAAACGACATTTAGTAGGAATGAATAATGACCCTATGAATATAGAAAATGACATTTAGTAGGAAGTAATAATGACCATATGGAATATAGAAAATGATTTAGTACGATGGAACAATAAGGAAACACACTAGAATGACACTTTAAAAAAAGCACCAACATAAAAAGAAATATTAAGGAGGCATTGCGTAGAAAAGTATAATACAAAGGGGAAACAAGCGTAAAAGAAAATATAAACAACAGGCATACAAGAAATAATTGGTCAATGGAAGAGGGGAAGGATTTAAAAAGCAAGTCTAACAATGTAAAAAGTGGAATTAAAATTACAGCAATATCACATTCAGCCCGGCGGTGGGCAATCTATTTAAACTAGCGGGTCGGATTTGGATTGAACATTACTCATGTGGTATGTGGGTCCAAACGATTTGTTAGTTCTTTGGATCCCAATGTTGTGTGTTTTAAAAAAAAATGGTCTCTGGAGTCAGTGCGCATAGTATTTTATATCAGCCTGGCGGCCCAGAAAAGGTTGCTTGGCGGGCCGGAATTGTCCCGCGGGCTGTATTTTGTCCACCCTTTATTTAGAGTTTGGTCTCAATTTGGTTAATAAAAAATTATTTATTATGGCGAAGTACAATCATACCAACCTGTGCTAGTCTAATTAGGTTATGTCAGAGCATTAGTCAATACTTTTTTAGCACTCCCTTATCCCCGATGTATCTCCAATTTAGGCATAAAAATAGCGAAGGTCGCGGTTCTGGCAATCCAGCCACAGTGAAATACAGAAATTCACAAGGCTGTGGTCTTAGAATTGTATTATTTAGCTATAGGAATCGATTTTTCATACAATGTCAAGCCGTTAAGTTGATATAAGTGGTACATTTCTGATTTTTTAAGACAATTTTTATTACAAGGTGTTTTGTTCTACAAATTTTATGCTTTTATATGACTCCATTTTGTATATAGTTTTATTGCATTGCCCATTATCGATAATTAATTGCAAACAAAACAGAATTGGGAGAGCTGACTAATTATGAAAGTTGTTTGCTGAAGACATTTACTCCGCAGGGAGCTGGACGATGAAGTAATGACAAAATTAATGTCTGAATAAGATCTACTCAAATGTATTATATCTTTTCCCTCCCGTGTGTCGCCGGGGCCCGAAAGGGGAGCAAAGAATAGCAACACTGTTTACGTTCCACGCATGTCGTAAAAGGCGACTAAGGAGGTTATGGGATGGAGTTGGCTGTCCCATCCCATATAGGGTCAGTGACCCAAAACCATGCTGAAGTTGGATGTGTCAGGTCGAAAGGCGCAGATATCACAGCAATGCTGTAAACCATGACACAACGCATTCCGTTCTCCGGACTACATCCTGTTAATCTGCAGGAGTTTGAGAACGAACGCAGAAGAAAAAGAAGATATCTTTTCCAAACAATTGGTTAGTTAGTTAGTTGGCAACCGTGTAGATTTGATATGCTTGATTTAAAAAAAAAAATATATTGTTTCAATTTTCATCTTTTTTGCTTGATTTCAATTGCTTTAAAAACTTTTGATTGTCAAAGGTGATTCTATTCTTATTTTGTTTAGTCGTTTGAACTATATTTGTCAACACGCTACTATAGGGATAATAAACTGCTTTTTGCAATGACAAAGTTTTGTGGATCATTGTATATTTTTCATAATATACCTACATTTAGTTATTACACATATACGTATATATATATATATGTGTGTGTGTTGTGTGTGAGTAAGGGAGAGTGTGTGTTTGTGTATGTATGTATGCATGTATTTGTGCAGGCATACAACTGACAACGCCATTTGACACTGAATAGAGATGGATTGTGGAAAGTGATAGCACAGATTTAACCCCCCCCCCCCCCCCCCCCATTTTTTAAATCAACATCGCGCAACAGTTCCATGACGGAACGATCGCTGTAGTTATCAGTGGTGGAGTATTATCATCAGCCTTTCCTGTATACATGGAGTCTAACAAGGATGTGTTTTTGCTCCAACACAAGTTAGCATGATATTTTCTGCTATGCTGACAGACTCATCTTGTGACCTAACAATACAGAACAGTAAGTGAAAGTATCTAATACTGCATGTCTTTTAAGGGCTTGCAGTAAGGGAATTTGTAACTGTGTGATAAAGACCGCATGCTCCTGCTGTCGCCACGTCATGTACAGGCTGAGTTTTTTACATGTATCCTCCAACAGAAAAAAAGCCCAGTACTTACCAGGGTTCGAATTCTAGACCACACTAGTGTGAGACCATCTCTCTAACATCTTAGCCATGCGCCCCTGACAGTTGGTAAACTTTTCCATCTTCGACGTGTGAAAGACACAACCAGGGCCGTTGATATGATTACCATAAGAAGCGAGTTTTACCTAAATATGAACACTATTCATCCGTTTTCGTGAGTAAATGTCTTTCACTATATAACGGGATATTTGAAGACATTTTTGTAAACAATCGCAAAGAGCGGTCTTAACAATCCTTGGGGCAAAGTTCCTAGTACTAAAAGTTATGTTCAGATTTATTGGGGAGTTGGTTTGAACCCCAACCACCTCCCTTATCTACGGGCCTGGCCACAATTAAGGTGTCTGACGGCACGATCAAGAAACTGCTATACGCAGATGATTACTAACTTTATATTGATTTTGCAGACCGCATGCAGGTCATCCTAAATCAATTTGCTGAAGCATGCGACAATTTTAGTTTCACCATTAGCACAAATAGAACGGGCCATGTTTCAACCCACATCAAACAAACCACACCAAACAACCCACACCAAACAACCCACATCTAGATACCGATATAAAGATCAAAGAAAAAGCAAACAGCATGAAAATTCCTCAGGTACACAATGTTGACAAACCAGGTACATACAGAGTGTTGACAACCAGGTACACAATGTTGACAACCAGGTACACAATGTTGACAACCAGGTACACAATGTTGACAAACCAGGTACAGAATGTTGACAACCAGTTACACAATGTTGACAAACCAGGTACAGAATGTTGACAAACCAGGTACATAATGTTGACAAACCCGGAACATAATGTTGACAAACCAGGTACATAATGTTGACAAACCAGGTACACAATGTTGACAAACCAGGTACAGAGTGTTGACAACCAGGTACACAATGTTGACAACCAGGTACACAATGTTGACAACCAGGTACACAATGTTGACAAACCAGGTACAGAATGTTGACAAACCAGGTACACAGAGTTCTCCCACATATGCTCAGAGCTAGGTAGACAATTCCAAGCACTCCTACAACACATTAGTCAGCCGGGCACACCGCAGGTATCATCATCTTCATCATCATCATCATCATCATCATCATCATCACCACAGTAGAACTGAATAGTTATAATCGATTACGACGGACGAACAAAAATCAATCAATATGTACATGCATGTCAAACTGTACCTACACATCAGCCAGTACATATACGTCAACCAGTACATACACGTCAACCAGTAAAAAAGTAAAGTAACCCATAGCATTTATTAATGCCGTAGGGGTGTGAGATGTTAGCGATCTCACATTTCACAGGCTCTGCAAATGTGGGCGGTAGCCATCTCCTCTCCCATGCAGTCTTTACTTCCCGGATTAATCCGGTACCCATGTAAGGCTGGGTCGACCTGGGAGCCGTTTCTGAAATACGTCAACCAGTATATACACGTCAACCAGTACATATACCAGGAACCAGAGTGCATGATGGAACCGGATTGCATGAAGGAACGAAAGTGCATGAAGGAACCGATGTGCATGAAGGAATCAGTGTGCATGAAGGAACCGGATGCATTATGTCTGGGATGTCATTGTTTCATGTGTCCATCTAGTTCGTGCTCATCCTCGTGTATTGTAACTCAATCTTCTTCTATTGTATGCACGAATGGCTGGTTAGAGTTGGTTACATTTTCATGATCTGGCCAAACCACACGGTTTGCTGTCTTTCCATGTAATCTAGACAAACCTCCTGGTTTGCTGTCTTTCGATGTAATCTAGATAAACCACCTGGTTTGCTGTCTTTCGATGTAATCTAGACATACCACCTTGTTTGCTGTCTTTCCATGTAATCTAGACAAACCACCTGGTTTGCTGTCTTTCGATGTAATCTAGACAAACCACCTGTTTTGCTGTCTTTCGATGTAATCTAGACAAACCACCTGGTTTGCTGTCTGTTGGTGTAATCTAGACAAACCACCTGGTTTGCTGTCTTTTGATGTAATCTAGACAAACCACCTGGTTTGTTGTCTTTCGATGTAATCTAGACAAACCACCTGGTTTGCTGTCTTTCGATGTAGTCTAGACTTGAACTGCTCTATTATTTCCCCCTATCTTCATTTCTCCGTCAGCCTCTTATGGTGACATTTATAGCTTTCCTCAAACATTACATTTGACAAGCTATGATATTTTTTGCTAGTGCCTTTGTCAAGGCCATGTTTGACATTGGTAACACAGAGTAGGTATAAAAATACTATTTTTCAATTGTTATTTTGTCGCCTTGAAAATCGATGGGAGTTTCAGTATTTGCGACAGTTGTTAAGTCACAGCACTGGCTTTTTGACATCTTGTTTCGATCTCCCTATCAAGTTTGCCATCCTGTGTAAAGACACTCCATAAAGACACTCCGTAAAGACACTCGGTAATGACACTCTGTAAAGACACTCTGTAAAGACACCATGTAAAGACATTCTGTAAAGACACCATGTAAAGACACTCTGTAAAGACACCATGTAAAGACACTCTGTAAAGACATTATGTAAAGATATTCTGTAAAGACACTCTGTAAAGATATTCTGTAAGGACACTCTTTACAGTGTCTTTACGGACACTCCGTAAATACACCCCATAAAGACATTCTGTTAAGAAACTTCGTAAAGACACTCTGTAAAGACACTCTGTTAAGACACTCTGTAAAGACACCTATAAAGACACGTTGTAAAGACACTCCATAAAGACACTTTGTAAGACACTCCATAATGCTGCTGTATGTGTTCTGATGTCTGTGTTGCTGCTCCGCAGACTGTTGCTGCTGCATTGCAGGCCTCAGAGTCGATGGTACCAATTCATCAGGTAACGTATCCCGGACAGGATGTAGCAGTCATAACAGCCGTTTCGAAACTCCTGCCGATATTTAGTCAATCTTCGTGAGTGTCATATTCCGTGAGTGTCATATTCCGTGAGTGTCATATTCGGTGAGTGTCATATTCGGTGAGTGTCATATTCCGTGAGTGTCATTTTCGGTGAGTGTCATATTCCGTGAGTGTCATATTCCGTGAGTGTCATATTCGGTGAGTGTCATATTCCGTGAGTGTCATTTTCGGTGAGTGTCATATTCCGTGAGTGTCATATTCAGGCGATTTTTGCTATCTTTTGTAAGGACCACACGGTAGATTTTCCAGACTGTCTCGTTGTTTGTTATCCCTAAAGTATTGTAGTTTTCTAGAGAGAACCTTGTTGTTTATTGTAATTTTCTAGAGCGAACCTTGTTGTTTATTGTACTTTTCTAGAAAGAACCTTGTTGTTTATTGTACTTTTCTAGAACGAACCTTGTTGTTTATCCAGTTTTCTTCTACTTTCAGTTCTCTCAGAATTTCTCTATTGTTATGTTTTGTTTGTTTAGGGCAATTGTGCTCTGAGGGTTCTTCTGTAAAATTTTGTTTCACATGCTTCAATTTTATGTCTCAATTTAATGGTGACTATCCAAGATTCACATCCACACATTGCAATTGGGAATATTCAGGACTATATAAACTATAAGTAATGTTAGTTCTATTATTTTGTTACAGCCCAGCTATATATTCTTGATCTTTATCAGTTTAAACTCTTTCATTGCACTGATACCACTTGTAGCTTTCCGAAAAAACATTGTCGATATGTTTCGCTTCTCAAAAGAGATCCAACCGTGCTCCATCATTGGCTTAACTCTTGCCACCTTTCATCTGTTGATGGACATCCATCTTTGGCCTAACTCATGACCACGTTTCATCTGTTGATGGACATCCAACTTTGGCCTAACTCTTGCCCCGTTTCATCTGTTGATGGACATCCATCTTTGGCCTAACTCTTGCCCCGTTTCATCTGTTGATGGACATCCATCTTTGGCCTAACTCTTGACCACATTTCACCTGTTCATGGACATCCATCTTTGGCCTAACTCTTGACCACATTTCATCTGTTGATGGACATCCATCTTTGACCTAACTCTTGCCACATTTCATCTGTTGATGGACACAGGGTTGTAGATACGTTTTCAATAAAGGGCGAAGAAGATTTCACTTTTAGAAAGCAATGAAAACAAATAAAATAGAGGGACAGCGTTCGTTGCAGGTAAGGTAACAGGCAATAGCTACAGTCCTACTCCATTTCCATGTTTAATACCTTCAGTTCTATGAGATATTTTTGTGACATTTTCTGAAAACTCGTTAAGAAGTGTGTGGCCCGTGGGGGGGGGGGGGGGGGGGGGAGGTAGAGGATGTTAGTTTATCTGCCATTTAAAAAATATTGATATAGAAAGATATTCTAATATATGATGAGGGTGAGAGTGGGGGCGGTTGAAATGTTTGACAGTTGTTGACGAGGGGAAAAAGGGGAAGGGGGGGATTGACAAAAGTTGACATCAAAATAAAACATGTATAACAATAAAAAAAATATAACAATTAAAAAATAACAATTAAAAAATATAACAATATAAAAATAGAACAATTAAAAAAATATAGCAATTAAAAAAATATACACGGTGTGAATTTCAAATCTGCTTCTGACATCTGAAAAAAAAATAATGTTTTTTTCATACTTTTCCAGCAGAAATATTTTTAAAGGTAGAGGGTGGTTCAGGGTGACGTAATTTATTGAACCCCTCCCTCCAGGTGTAGTGTAGTTATTAGTACTCTAACCTGATTTCCTCACGTGTATACCGCAACAAGCACAGGTGGAGGGGCTGGAAATGCTGAGCCATCAGTGTAGAGCAGTGTTTCCCAACGTGGTGCTCACGCCTCACAGGCGGACAATTTGATTGTTCAGAGGGGCAATGCAAACAAGCTGTAATTAGGCTTCATTTAGGGAATAATTCAATTTTTAACTATAAAAAATGTGTATATATTACATAGGGGCCATCAGAATTTTAGAAAGACTTAGGTGGGGCATTATAAAAAAAAGATTGCGAAACATTGGTGCAGAGACAAATAAGTTCAGGAAGATAGCAAATATAGAATGTGTAACTGTGTTGTGTTACGACTGACAGCAGTCTAAAATATCCTTTAGTAGCCTGCCGTTATACATGATGAGTAACCACATTTTATTTGACGTTTGTGCCAGATTGGCATGCAATTCTATATTCTTGTCTATGCTAATTGCTAATATATAAATAGTCGACATGTCTCTCATTGTGAGAATATTAGAAGTTCTATATTTTAAATTTAGATTTAATTTTTTTAGGTATGAAACAGTGTCAAGAATGAAGTGTAAGTATGAGGTCATGAGACATTTGCTGTTAATGTTATTATAGTTCAAATATTTAGGAAGCGTCTTTGCAGAGAATGACAAACTCGATGTACTCTGTTCACTCTAAGAATGAAGTGGGTCAAAACACACCCCATATTACTAGGCGACAATAGGCGATTTTAAACATTTGATAAAGTGAAAAAAACAATATTATTTAAAACACTTAAAAACAATTAAAAACAATATTTAAACAACATAAAAAAAGATTTAAAAACGAAATTTAAAAACAGTGTTGTTGTGCACATCATCATCATCATCATCAAGTGCCGTCTCCGCAACGAAGGTTGGCTGCAACGTATCTCCAACATCTCCTGTCTCTTGTCTTGGTGGTGCACTCTGCTAGACTGTAACCTGTCCATCGTGTGATGTTACTCACCCACTTGTATCTCTGCCTACCTCTTGCTCGCTTCCCTTTGACTTTACCCTCAAGTAAGGTCTTCAATATGGTGTCATGTCTTTTAATGTGTCCAAAGTATTTTATTTGATTGTTGTGCATATAACAATCGATTAATACGTTCTGCGTTCAACAACCAATCAGAAGCACTGACCCACTTCATTCTTAGAGTGAACAGAGTTTATAGATAGAGCGCATCAAAATGTCAGAAAGTCAATGCTGTGACTTAGTACTCAGAAAACACTCAACAATTTACATTATTACAAAAAACAACAATATATAAATAATATTTTTATACCAACACTATGTTACCAATGTAAAACATGGACATTGAAAAATACACTAGCGAAAATGATCACAGCGCGTGAAACGACATGTCTGAGGAAAGTTATTAATGTCACCAAAAGAGACCTGACTGAGAAATGAAGAAGTCAGGAAAGAAATCAAGGATACAAATTAAGACCATCTCATGATATGACTACATTAAGAGACAGCACACCTGATGGTTTGGCCACATCGTGAGAATGGAACCAACGCAAAGGACACTTCGCGCATACAATCCTAAAATATTTTATTTGTTTAATTTTTATTTCCTGTAATAATTCTTTCTTCATGCGCAGTGTTGTTATAGCCTCTTTGTTTTCTTCTCTTTCCATGATGTTTTCCCTATTATTCTATAAAAAAAAAAATGAAAAGTAACCCATAAGCATTTATTAATGCCGTAGGGGTGTGAGATGTTAGCGATCTCACATTTCAGTGGCTCTGTAAATGAGGACGGTAGCCATCTCCTCTCTCTCGCAGTATTTACTTCTCGGATTAATCCGGTACCTATTTAAGGCTGGGCCGAACCGGGAGCCGTTGCAATCTGAAAAACATTTCCGCTTCAACTGGTGAATAAACCCAGTACCACTCATATGAGAAGCCAGTGTTCTTCTATATGTCCACATCTCAAAGGCAGCAATTCTGTCTTATAATTGTTTGATTTTGTCCATGTTTCTGAGCCATATATTAATATAGAATAGATGTAACATTTTATAATTATAATCTTTAGCTTATTTAAATATTTTAGATGTTAATATTTTCCTCATGTCGTTGAAGGTACTTTTAGCCATTCCTATTCTACTTTTAACTTCTGTTTTGTATCTGCCGTCATTTGTGACTACGTATCCAAGATATTGATAAGGTTTTACTTGCTGTAGTTTATAATATAATACCATCATATATATTTGTGTGTGTTCGTCCATCACATGATGATGATGACCATTTGTTATATCGACTTATGAAAATTCAGTTAGAATTATGTCCAAGCCTAATAGTTCGTAGATGGCTAATAGTCAATATTCGAGATGCAGATGTCCTTGGACAGTTCGGACATGGAATGACCACTGTATGATTATTTTGTTCTATCCGTGACTTTCTAGCTACTCTCTGCTATTGAGCTGCTGCATTTCTCCTCTTTTCACAAGACGATGCACCCTTTTTTTGACTGTAGAGCGCCATGAGGATTTATTTTGTACAAGTTCTTCCCATGTATCTTGGTCTATTTCAAAAGCTTTCAGTGAAGTCTTTAACGAGTTCTTGTAGCGCTTATTTTGGCAACCTTGAGATCGTGTACCCTTCTCCAGCTCACCATGGATAAGTATCTTCGGGAGGCGATGGTCTGGCACACATATCGAATGACCTGATCAACAATTTGTGTCTGCATCAGGATAGTATTTTCGTGGATGTGAAAATGACTTGCACCGGGGATTTTGATTACAGTGAGGAGTTCATGTATATTTATATTAGTAGAAATATCAGACGTGTCTAATGACATATTTGACTATATGTCAATATCCCGCCGAAGACGGATGTGTTGGGCCATTGGCGCAAATAAAACGTCAACACAACGCATTTCCATTCTCTGGACTACATCCAACTGGAAATCTTGTAGGATAATTGTCCTGTTACAAGAGAAATCCAGTGGGAATTTGAGAATGAACGCTGAAGAAGAAGAAGAATATGTCAATATTTTACTATGTGTCAATACCCAATACTGTTTGTATTAGTGTCATGAGTTACATGGATTGAGTGGTCAGAAGTGGCCGTATTGAAGTCATTCAGTCATATGGACTGTGTGGTCAGCAGTGACCAACATTAATACCACTTGTGAAATAATGTCTGCGTGCAATAGTAATGATATGACCCCGTTATTGTCTGCGCCGCAGATGTGGAGACATCAGTTATTGGAGACATCAATCGTTGAACACATCAATTATTTGAGACATCAGTCGTTGGAGACATTAGTCGTTTGAGACATAAGTCTTTGGAGACATCAGTCGTTGGAGACATCTTTGATTAGAGACCTAAATCATGGGAGACATCATTCATTAGAGACATAAATTATTGGAGATACCAGTCATTGGAGAAATAAGTCTTTGGAGACATCATCTATTGCTGACATCATTTATTGGAGACATCGATCATTGAAGACACCAATCGGGACTGCTTTGCAATTTCAAGAGATGTTGCGGATAGATAATTGGCCCTGTCTTAACAGTCTACATATGTCTTCAAGAGGATTCATCACAGCGGAGATGATATCGATCCTCAATACGTTAACCAAATTATTCTGTTACCGCTTTTCTTCACGGGCAGGGGAAAGAAAAGCCTCGTTTGTATGATTATCCCTTGACCGTCTGCAGTATAGAAGACCTCTGTACAGAAAGTAAACAAGCCTTCATTCGTTACGTTTTTTAAATTATTATCGTGATTTTCATTAGTCACTGTGTATATACTTAGAACCGACGTAGCTATTTTTGACATTCGATTTCAAATATTTAAATAATGACCAATGCAAACACGATAATAATTTTAAAAAAGCGTAAAGAATAAAGGCTTGTTTAATTTCTGTACACAGGTCTTCTCTACCGTAGACGGTCATGATTCTCCACCCAGAATAACAACTTGCCCAGATACGATAACTTGTGCACTCCTACACTGTATATAAACATTAGATAAAAATCTATGATCAAACGAACGGGATCACACGACACATGTGAAATCAATCATGCTGCATATATATGAAATTTATGTGCCGGATAAGCTGATCTGTGTCCCAAATGTTGCAGTTTTAGTCGTATTGTTTCAATGATACATCGCCTACTGCTTTTTAATGTTGTATCCCTTACTGTGTTTGATTGTTGTTGCAACGTATGTTAATATAGCCATGAATAATCAAGCGTTTGTGATTGATATGTGTGTGTGTGTGTGTGGTGGGTGGGTGTGCGTGTGTGTGTGTGGTGCATGGCTGAGAGGTTAGAGCGCTAGTCTCACGATAGTGAGGTCTAGATTTCGATCCCCGATAAGGACTGGGTTGTTTTTTATTCTGTCGGAGAGTAAATTAAAAAAAAAACACATCACCCTGTACATGACGTGGCGACGGCAAGAGCATGCGGCCTTTATATCACACAGCTGCAAAATGTCTCCCTTCAACTCCTTAACGGATATATATATATATATATATATATATATATATATATATATATATATATATATATATATATATATATATATATATATATATATATATATATATATATATATATATATATATATATATACATATATATACATACATACATACATATATATATATATATATATATATATATATATATATATATATATATATATATATATATATATATATATATATATATATATATATATATATATATATATATATATAATGAATTCTTAATGATTCATTTGACTAATATCGTGATTTCCATTGGTAGCTATGATTAATAATTTGTGTGACAGCCAATGAAAATATAGGTTGCTTCTCTTATATCATGGCAATGGTACTGGATCTCCAGCAGAATATAATCCTGCGAGCGGACATGCTTTGTGTCATAGTTTTATTAGTGAAAGTGACCCGACATGTCCGATTTCTGCAGTGTTAATTAATACGTTAAATATTTTACCACTTCAACTGAACGGAAGTCGTCTGTAACCATATCGCTAGGAGGCCAGACGTACGAGAGAACTGGCCGCTTTTCCACAGAAGAAAAGTCATTAGCATGTTTTCGCTTATCAGATCGTCTTTTCTGATGTAAATTCTTATGACATTTTTGTGAAAAATCGCTAAGGAAGAAACATTTTGGGCATTTTACCCGCCTGCTGGCCAAGTTTCTAGTACTAATAGTCATGTTCCGATTTGCTAAGTGGGAGGTGTTTGAACATCCCCCAAACCCTGCCTCCCTTATCTAAGGGGTATTGTCTATTGTCTGTCCCCAGGTGAATGATGGTTGATAGTATTAACACTTGCCGTTAAGCGTAGGAGTGGGAGATTAAGCTACTAACTTTCCAAGTCCAGATGTGTCGCCGTGGTTGCATTTAGTGCATGTTTGTCCAAAGCTATTTTGATGTTTTCTATCCACCGTTTTCTTGGTCTACCTTTAGCTTTACGCCCGGATATTCTTGTATTAAATGCTGTTATTGGTATTTGGTTTGGCTTCATTCTCATAAGGTGACCGAACCATTTTACTTGCTGTCTTTCAATATTTTCAATACAAGATATTATACCAACTCTTTTCCTAATTTCTTCATTTCTTATTTTATCTAGTTTAGTAACCATTGCAGCTATTCTCAGACACTTCATTTCACATGTGACGATTTTTCTCTGCTGTGAGGCTGTTAAAGACTGTTTGACATTGGTAGCAGAGTGTTGGTATAAAAATTGTATAAATTATCTGTTTTACAAAATGTCCATCTTGATCTTTGCGTGGAGAAGTAATGGTGAAAGTTGGTAGGTCACTTAAAGGAGTATAAGCAAATGAAATGAGTCTGAAACTATTGTAATGTAACAGAAGGTCTCTGAAACTATTGTAATGTAACGGAAGGTCTCTGAAACTATTGTAATGTAACAGAAGGTCTCTGAAACTATTGTAATGTAACGGAAGGTCTCTGAAACTATTGTAATGTAACAGAAGGTCTCTGAAACTATTGTAATGTAACGCAAGGTCTCTGAAACTATTGTAATGTAACAGAAGGTATCTGAAACTATTGTAATGTAACGGAAGGTCTCTGAAACTATTGTAATGTAACAGAAGGTTTCTGAAACTATTGTAATGTAACGGAAGGTCTTTGAAACTTGTTTAATGTAATTTAGGCCTCACAAATTATCGCAATGAATTGTAATGTCTGCAAGAACATCACAAACATAGGCTTATCCTAGACATATCTCTATAACTTTACATAAACTCATAAAAGTGATGTCTGTAAAATCTTTACAAAAATATAACAGTGATATAGTTAAACACTTGACAAACATACACCAGTAGGCGTATGTGAACACCAGTAGGTGTATGTGAACACCAGTAGGTGTATGTGAACACCAGTAGTTGTACGTGAACACCAGTAGGTGTATGTGAATACCAGTAGGTGTATGTGAACACCAGTAGGTGTATGTGAACATCGTTAGTTGTATGTGAATACCAGTAGGTGTATGTGAATACCAGTAGGTGTATGTGAATACCAGTAGGTGTATGTGAACACCAGTAGGTGTATGTGAGTGCTTTTATTTTTTAAATTTGTTTTTACAGATTTTCTACTGACTGTCACTGTGGCGTTGACATGGAGTAGGACTGTAGCCACTACCTGTTACCTTACCTGCAACGAGCGATGTGACCTTTACAACAATAATTGCGTTTCCACTGCTTATTCACCCTACTCATGTGCAGTTATACAAGGTACACACAGAATGTGTAGTGATGATGGTGATGGTGTAGTAATCTCTTTAGATGTGAACAGGTGGCTCTTGGCACATGATGATGATGAAATAATTATTTAGGTGTGAATAGGTAGTTCTTGACACAGGATGATGATGAAATAATACCTTCAGCTGTGCACAGAAGCTGTCGACAGATGTCAACGATGAATTAATACATTTAACTGTGAATAGAGAGCTCTTTACACATGATGATGATTAGGCAATATCTTTAGCTATCAGGTGGCTCTTGACACATGATGATGATGAAGTAATCCTTTCATCTGTAAACAGGTTATTCTTGACACATGATGATGATGAAGTAATCCTTTCATCTGTAAACAGGTTATTCTTGACACATGCTGATGATGAATTAATGCCTTTAGCTGTGAACTGTTAGCTCTTGGCACATAATGATGATGTAGTAATCCCTTCAGCTGTGAACAGGTATCTCGTGACACATGATGATGATGAAATAATTATTTTAGCTGTGAATATGTAGTTTTTGACACAATATTAGCATCTAAACAAATTACAAACAAGTTAAAAATGAGAATTATAAAATGCTACACCTGTTCTATATGAATGTATGGCTCAGAAACATGGACAATAAATAAACAATTAGAAGACAAAATTGATGACTTTGAGATGTGGGTATATAGAAGAATAGGGAGAACATCATGGAAAGAGAAGAAAACATATAAAGAGGTGTTAAAACACTTAATATGAAGAAAGAATTACTAAGAGAAATAAAGATCAGACAAATAAAATACTTTGGACACATTAAAAGACATGACACCTTGTTGAAGATCTTACTTGAGGGTAAAGTCAAAGGGAAGCGAGCAAGAGGTAGGCAGAGATACTAGTAGGAGAGTAACATCACAAGATGTTCAGACAGGTTACAGTCTAGCAGAGTGCACCACCAAGACAAGAGACAGGAGATGTTTGAGATACGTTGTAGCCAACCTTCGCTGCGGAGATGGCATTTAATGATGAATGATGATGGCACATGATGATGATGAAGTAATCCCTTGAGCAGTGAACAGGTAGTTCGGGACATCCAATAGCTTCTATGAAAATAAGCTTCGTTTTCTATTGTTGCTTTGGGAGTCTGAAAGATGAATTTTAGGTTCCGCGAAGGGTGGAACTCAAGTCAACCGAAAACTTATTTTAGGTTTTTGTAAAAAGGCGGGCAACCCTCAATTTCACCCCCGCTCTCAATTATGTATTTAAAAATGTCCAAAAAAATAAAATACATAATTAAGGAATTGTACACAAAAATAGGCAAATAGCCTGGTTTTTTTTCTTTAAGGTAATACTTCACCCCCTTCCCCTCTAACTAAAGACATATATAAAGCCTTGCGTCTAAGATTATAAAAAAATATATGTGACGAAATGGAATGTTCTGGGCTAGAGGGCGCAAAATAGCGCAGCTTCGCTTCGAAACTAGCAGCACAGCGTACATCAAGCTCTTCGGCGGAAATCACACAATCTTTCGTTGTGGTTATCAGAGAACAAACACAGAAGAAGAACAATATATATAATGATTGTGTTAGAAGTGACACATGAAGGTATAAATTCAACAATTACCTTCATTTTGTTTCAGGGACGTGCAGAAGCACTTGTGTCACATACTGTGGATGCATTGCTAACTGCGAGAACTTCCAATGTCCGGTCTGCAGTTCAGAATCGCAGAAACCTGGCAGTACCGAATGCACAGATCGTCAACTATTTTGCAGAAATAAGTATTGTCCACAAAGATGTACTTCTTGGGATCCATATTTTGTTTTCTATGGTGTACCTGTTGTGCCCCAAACACTGTACACATATATTGTTAACGAGGTTATAAATAATGCTATCTCACAGAAAAACAGCAATGAGAATCCCTCAAACAACGACAAACAAAGTGTGAACCCACCTACTCAATCCCAGAATTCTGAAATCCTTAGTGGGAACGCAACTGCCGAGTCAGAAAAACCTAATATCCAAGGTGTGACCCAACCTACTACCTACCAAACTCCTAAAACTCAAAGTGTAAATCCACCTCCGACCGTTAAAGAACATGTTACCGAGAGTCCACATACAGAATTATTAAATCCTTATACTCTCAGTACGAAGCCACCTCCTACTGAAATCCGAAATCCTGATACACAAAGTGAGAAGTCACCTACTGAAATAAAAAATCCTGATACACAGAGTGAGAACCCACATACTGAAATAAAAAATCCTGATACACAGAGTGAGAACCCACCAACTGAAATAAAAAATCCTGATACACAGAGTGAGAACCCACCAACTGAAATAAAAAATCCTGATACACAGAGTGAGAACCCACCAACTGAAATAAAAAATCCTGATAAACAGAGTGAGAACCCACATACTGAAATAAAAAATCCTGATACACAGAGTGAGAACCCACCTACTGAAATAAAGCATCCTGATACACAGAGTGAGAACCCACCTACTGAAATAAAAAATCCTGATACACAGAGTGAGAATCCACCTACTGAAATTCAAAATCATGATACACAGAGTGAGAACCCACCTACTGAAATTCGAAATCCTGATACACAGAGTGAGAACCCACATACTGAAATTCAAAATCATGATACACAGAGTGAGAACCCACCAACTGAAATAAAAAATCCTGATACACAGAGTGAGAACCCACATACTGAAATTCAAAATCCTGATACACGGAGTGAGAACCCACCTACTGAAATAAAAACTCCTGATACACAAAATGAGAATCCACCTACTGAAATAAAAAATCCTGATACACAAAATGAGAATCCACCTACTGAAATAAAAAATCCTGATACACAGAGTGAGAACCCACCTACTGAAATAAAAAATCCTGATACACAGAGTGAGAACCCACCTACTGAAATAAAAAATCCTGATACACAGAGTGAGAACCCACCTACTGAAATAAAAAATCCTGATACACAGAATGAGAATCCACGTACTGGATTAGAAGATATTCTTGATAAGGTTCTGAAATTACCTTCCAAATTACTACATCCTGAAACCCACAGAGAAGATCCACCTACTGGATTAGAAGATACTCTGAATAAGGTTCTGAATCCACCCAGAAAATATGAAAATCCTTATATCCCGAATAAAAAGCCACCTACCAAATTTGAAAATCCTTTTATCCCGAATCTAAAGCCAAATAGTCAATTTGAAAATCCCTCTATCCCAATACAAAAGCCACCAAACAAATATGAAAATCCTTTTACACCGAATCTAAACCCAGCTAGCAAATCCCAAAATCCCTTTAACCCAAATCTAAAATCACCTCCAAGATTTGACAATCCTTTTGGCAAGTAGTGAATCTCTACTTCCATATTTTAAAACTCTACTAGGCCAGGCTCATTCTTCAATAACAGATTCCAAGATATTGTTAACCCGGTTGGAAACTCACCTTCCAAAACTCTACTAGGCCAGGCTCATACTTCAATAACAGATTCCAAGATATTGTTAACCCGGTTGGAAACTCACCTTCTCAAACTCTACTAGGCCAGGTTCATTGTTCAATAACAGATTCCAAGATATTGTTAATCCGAATGGAAACTCACCTCAAATTCTTCTAGACAAAGGTCATTCTCAAGTATAAATAACCAAAATATCGGAGGGTGTTCGACAAGATGGAGGGTGCCGCAGTAAGCAATCGAATACATGGTAATGCAAAATAAGATAAAAAAGTTACTAAAAAAAACTAACTATAGATAAAACAAATATTAAAAAACCTACAATAAAACAAAACAGGACAATTTTCCACGTATGGGTTCAAATTAAGCAAAGAAGTCTGTGGATTCTTATTAAATTGTTGATAAGAGGGTGGGAGGTTGGTAGAGTTCGAGGGTTGAGAAGTTGTAAAGAATTTGTCATAAAAGTTTTGATGAAATTTGTGAAATGCCCATTTTCAGCAAAATTTATCCAACTAAATTTTCCACGCAAAGGTCCCGTTTGGAACGATACGTGGAAAATTGTCATGTTTTGTTTTATTGTATGTTGTTTGTATATTTAAATAAATCTATATTCAAGTTTTTCTAGTAACCTTACTATCTTATATTGCATTATCATTCTCAAGTAATGGGCTGTTCACACATTGCATCAAGCTGTTCACACATTGCATCAAGCTGTTCACACATTGCATCAAGCTGTTCACACATTGCATCAACACTTTATGACAAATTCTGTACACCATCCCAATCTCCCACCATCTTACCAACAATTTATTAAGAATCCAGAGACTTTCTTGCTTACTTATGGCACCCCCATTAACATATTTTAGCGACAAATATGTATTATATTGCGATAAATAATAACAAAAAAAGAATTGCGATAAATATGATATACATTTGAAATAATATTTTAAAAATAACATGCAAACAATTGGCGTATAAAAAAACAACCCAGCTTATTTTACTTCAGACTGTGTCAACTCCATCCTCCCTTCCTCTCATGTAACTGTCAAACTTTTCCAGACCCCCCCCCCCCCCCCAGGTAACAGTTGACGTAATGTACGAACAGTCCCATAACAGATTCCGATATACCGCTAACTAAAACTTGAACTACAAAAACAAAGTTCCAAAGTTTTGGTCACTGTCACTTCTCACCAATGTTGGAACTTGGTCACTGTCACTTCTCACAAATGTTAGAATTTGGTCACTGTCACTTCTCACCAATGTTGGAACTTGATCACTGTCACTTCTCACCAATGTTGGAACTTGGTCACTGTCACTTCTCACCAATGTTGGAACTTGGTCACTGTCACTTCTCACCAATGTTGGAACTTGGTCACAGTCACTTCTCACCAATGTTGGAACTTGGTCACTGTCACTTCTCACCAATGTTGGAACTTGGTCACTGTCACTTCTCACCAATGTTGGAACTTGGTCACTGTCACTTCTCACCAATGTTGGAACTTGGTCACTGTCACTTCTCACCAATGTTGGAACTTGGTCACTGTCACTTCTCACCAATGTTGGAACTTGGTCACTGTCACTACTCACCAATGTTGGAACTTGGTCACAGTCACTTCTCACCAATGTTGGAACTTGGTCACTGTCACTTCTCACCAATGTTGGAACTTGGTCACTGTCACTACTCACCAATGTTGGAACTTCGTCACTGTCACTTCTCACCAATGTTGGAACTTGGTCACTGTCACTTCTCACCAATGTTGGAACTTGGTCACTGTCACTTCTCACCAATGTTGGAACTTTGATAATGTCTTTAATTAACAAACACTACTGCCTTGACAAATAATCGGTAAAGTCACCCACGTAAGCTCGTGCACATATGCCGGAAATCCGTTTTCTTCTTGCGATCCATGACGTGTGACGTTCATTATCACGTCATTCCACAGACTTCTGTTTTCCGTGCTGTCAATAATTTCCGATACCGATGTTCTCCCATGCCACAATACCAATGCCCATTGCTCCAATGGCCCGACACATCCGTCTTCAGCGGGGGCTGTACATAACATGCAAGAATGTTTTTCTCACCTCACTTGACAATGATACATAACATATTATGTTTTTCTAGGCCCAAAGATGGGGGTGGGGATTTAGATATCTAACCCCCTCCCCACACTACCCTTATCAAATCTGAACACGATTGTTAGTTTTTAAGAACGTAACCAAAATATTCCCCGCTCCCCCCCCCCTTTTTAAAAAAAACTAACAAAAGAGATATTTCCAAATATGGACGACCTTTCATTTTTTGGGACAACCCTCTTCCTTAAGGTATTTTACAGAATCTTGTTGGTCCCGTCCAACAGGAAAAATGCCGAATCTGACCCACCTACTGAAAAGATTCATCACCTCTGCATTAAACTGCTCCAAGAAACTTTCAACAAATGTTACAGCATGAACGCAATTTTCAATGCGTACAATTAAAAAAGCACACACACCACAAATGGGTGAAAGTGCCCGTTCACGATTTAAAAAAAAAAAAAAAAAAAAAAAAGATAGCTATCCACCCAGCATTTTTTTTTTTGCTGAAGTGATTTTGACCTTTGCAGTCGTTCTCAAACTCCTGCATATCAGTAGGATGCAGCCCGGACAACTTAGTGCGTTTTATCATGGATTACAATTTAGCTGCGATATCTGCGCTTTTTGGTCTGACACATGATGTCGTCATGCCTTCTGGGTCAATTTAAACGATATATATTTTGACAGCCACTTAAATCCCAAATGTATTTAATCGCCTTTTACGAAATGCTTGAAAGATATCAAACCTCCAGTGTATCAGGGTAACCCACCAACAAAATAGGAGTGGGGAGGGGGTTTAGTAACGCAAGTAAAAAGCAGTGTGAAAGAAAAGAGGTATAAAGACGTGATATAAATATTAACACAAGATATTGGAACAAAACACAAGCACGGGCGACGATTTGACAAAAAGATAATTCACGTGGCAAAAAAAAATAAAAAATAAAAATTATGTAATATTTATTTTAGCACACGTACAGATAAATCAAGATTGTAGTGAAACATGAAATAAACTATCATACTTGCATGTTTTTTTTTTTTAAATTATAGGATGCAGGAAGGTACATGTTATCTGTTTAATAAAGACAGTATACCCTTGTTATCGCCACGACATGTACTGGGTAGGTTTTTTAACTTACCCTCCGACAGAAAAAAACCTAGTCCTTAAACAGGAGGTCGAACCCTGATTTGTGAGACCACCGCTCTAACTTCTCGTAAACCAAAACACCGTTAAATAAATGTGTATGCTACCGTTCTGCATTTTGGATTAGAACAATGTTTATTTTATTTTCAGCTTTGTTTCGCCGTTTACATGACTCCTTGTTATGATATACCTCCATTTTGTACATAGTATTATTAATTATTTACTCAATTATTTATTGACAAAATAAAATGGAATGGTTTTAAAAAAATTATTGAAGCTGTTTCATGAAGACATTTGCTCTACAGGGTAAGGTGAATTAATGCAGATATAATGTGAATTAATGACATAAATAATATCTGCATAAAACAAACTCAAAATAAATATAGATAATTTCTTCAAATTTGGTTTTAGTTTGAGTTTGGTTTCAATTTGATAAATTAATGGCAGCCCTGAACATTTAAAATCTCATATTCATCTAACATATAAAAGCCGTAATCTGTCATTCTATCTATCGGAACGCTCTATAAATAGAGCATACGTCACGGAATTCCTTACGACATCCAATCAGATCGATTGATGCCTTAACGTTAAATAAATAGCGCATTCTTAATTTTACGTCAAGAAATTCCGTGCGACATCCAATCAACACAACTGATGCCGTGACGTTATATCGTGCACTTCAACCTAGAGTCGTGAAATTTGTTACGATTTGATGTGTGTTAACGATACATTAACAGGTAAACTTCTGTGTTGGTCTAATGATGGCTACTTTTTTTTAGCATTTGTGTACATTTCACGCATTTCGCTTACCAGCCTTAATAATTGATCCAATCGCAAGAAAGCGTAAAAAGAAAAAGAAACCAAGAGAATGCAAAAATAGATGGTTGAATCGTCAGTCAGGAGTCACTGATTCTTGCTGCATTTTCTGTGGAGTAAGGATATAGGATTGCAAGAACAAGCACAAAATGGACGTACTGAGGATGCTGACTGACATGCACGACTAATTGAACAAGAGACACTTCAGCTAAGACCAACAAGACTTGCTAAGGATGCTCAGTTGCATCGTTGCCGAAATGAGCTTTACTCAATAACGCAAAGAGAAAATCGACAAGCAATGTATGCAGAATCTATCAAAACAATTCATTTTCCTTGTGCGCTGAAGTTAGCGCATAAGGCAGAGGTCAGACCTCTCCAATTCTGTCTGTTCAAAGCTATTCTGTGCAGTTCTTGGATAGTATGGATATTGATTGTTTTATTTTTTCTAAGCATTGTTCTTCTGAGTGCTTCTTTTGGTCTACCCCTGGCTCTTTTGCCTGTATGTATCCATTCAAGAGATTGGTGATGTATCCTGCTGATGTCTGCGCGTAAGACATGCCAGATGTAGGACCAACGGCGTTTCCTGTAAACATCTGTGATGAAATTTTGATGTGTCTCTTCTCTGATTTTATCATTCGATTTGAATTCACTCCAATGAGTGTTAGTTATCCTACGAAGACATTTGTTCTCGAAACTCAGTAAATCCAAAACAATACAATAATATAACCGGATCCCGACGGGATCAAAACAAATCGAGTATTATATATTTTCGCGGTTTTTAGTTTAGATTGCTGATGGAGATGCCTTATTTTTGTTTCGCCGTTTGAAATGTTGTTATCAACACACCACTATTGCGCAAAAAAAAAAAATTTTAATTTTTTTTTTTTAAATTAAAAAAATTAAAAAATCCAATTGCCCCATGCATTTGTAATGTGTTTATGGATAACTTTGTTTTAAAAGTGCATTTAGTCTGGTCTATTATTTGTCTGTCTGTATGTATATCTGTATGTAATACTGCAGGGAACTGTCAAGGGTGGAAGAAGCAGAGGAGGCCAAATAAAGTTATGGACAGACAACATCAAGGAATGGACAGGACTAGATATTTTCACACTCATCCGCATCGCTGACGATATAATTCGCTGGAGGACTCTGTGTGCTGAAGCATCCAATGTGGCACCCCTACGACCCTGAAGGGTTATGGGTTTATTGATTGATTGATTGATGTATATCTGTCTGTCCAGCTGTGAATGTAGTATTTATCGATTAATCTATTCTATCTGTATCTATAGATCTAATCTATCAACGGTCTGTCTAATATATGTCTGTATAGCGGATCTCCCATGCATAGTAGTTAAGCCGCAAACCTTGTGATTAAGAGATCGCGGGTTTGAATCCAGCTCGTGATGTTATGTTTACAAAGCGGTTATTTTTCGGTGATCCCTGGGGATTATCGTTTGAAGTTACGGAGTAACGTGTTATGGATGATACACACTGCAGGAATTGAGATGGATTGCGTACATATGACTGAAACCAAAATACATGGATGCTCATGCCGAAAATGGATGTGCTTGGGCGGAAGGAGCAAAATAACGCATATCCAACTAGCAGCACAACGTACTTCACTCTCCTCGGCAGAAATGACACGAACTTTTGTGTTGGTTATCAGAGAGCGAATGTAGCAGAAGAGGAAGAAGACGAACAATTATATCAATGACTTTCTGAACGCTTTTTGACCCTGTCTGTCTGGACACAATGCATTTTGTGTACTGGGGACATTTTAATCCGTAAGTACGCACGTACGTACGCACTCACTCACACACACACACTGTTGTTGAAGGCGCAGATAAAATGAACAAATCATCTGCTCGGTATGAAAGAGCTAAATATGCTTAAGAAAATAGAAAATTATTGCATAGATATGTCAAGAATGTCAAGATATGTCAAAAATGATTACATTTTCCAAAGAGATTGTTATATGGTGAAATGTGTATAGGAAAGCGTTCAAGAAGAGGCAATAAGACACGCTGCAAGGACTACTTGGAGCTTTCTATCAGAGGCAAGAGGAAACGCTGCAAGGACTACTTTGAGCTTTCTATCAGAGGCAAGAAGAAACGCTGCAAGGACTACTTGGAGCTTTCTATCAGAGGCAAGAAGAAACGCTGCAAGGACTACTTGGAGCTTTCTATCAGAGGCAAGAAGAAACGCTGCAAGGACTACTTGGAGCTTTCTATCAGAGGCAAGAGGAAACGCTGCAAGGACTACTTGGAGCTTTCTATCAGAGGCAAGAGGAAACGCTGCAAGGACTACTTGGAGCTTTCTATCAGAGGCAAGAGGAAACGCTGCAAGGACTACTTGGAGCTTTCTATCAGAGGCAAGAGGAAACGCTGCAAGGACTACTTGGAGCTTTCTATCAGAGGCAAGAAGAAACGCTGCAAGAACTACTTGGAGCTTTCTATCAGGCACTGCATGATTTAACCACGCTCCTGTGAAAGCAAAGCTCTGGCCCGTCCATCCTGGAACAGTCAGATTTGAGCATGTATTAACAATTTTCAACAGGGTACAACATTAATGACGATTCAAAAGATACAAAAACGAAAGAGGAGATCAGGAATTTTTGCTTCATCTCAATACCTACGACATTCCTGCTGACATTTCAAAAGGTAATTCAGAGCCCGGACATGACTCATCAGTTACCTCATCCGTCCGTGTGTTACCGGGGACCGAAAGGGGAGCAAAGATTAGCAAAACTGTTTACCTTCCACGCATGTCGTAAAAGACGACTAAGGAGGTTATGTGATGTAGGTGGCTGTGCTATCCCATTTAGGGTCAGTAACCCAAAACCATGCTGAAGTCGGATGTGTCCGGCCGAAAGGCGCAGATTTCGCAGTAATGCTGTAAACCATGACACAACGCATTCCGTTCTCCGGACTACATGCTGCTACATTCTGCAAGAGTTTGAGAACGAACGCAGAAGAAAAAGAAGTTACCACATGACTGGACTAATCAGTCATCACATGACTGGACTAATCAGTCATCTCATGACTGGACTAATCAGTCATCACATGACTGGACTAATCAGTCATCTCATGACTGGACTAATCAGTCATCACATGACTGGACTAATCAGTCATCTCATGACTGGACTAATCAGTCATCTCATGACTGGACTAATCAGTCATCTCATGACTGGACTAATCAGTCATCTCATGACTGGACTAATCAGGCATCTCAATACCTACGACATTCCTGCTCACATTTTAACAGGTAATTCAGAGCCCAGACTGGACTCATCAGTCATCTCATGACTCAGAAACAATGTCATCTCATGACTCAGTAACAATGCCATATCATGACTCGGAAACAATGTCATCTCATGACTCAGTAACGATGTCATATCATGACTCGGAAACAATGTCATCTCATGACTCAGTAACGATGTCATCTCATGACTCAGAAACGATGTCATCTCATGACTCAGTAACAATGTCATCTCATGACTCAGTAGCAATGTCATCTCATGACTCAGTAACAATGTCATCTCATGAGTCAGAAACAATGTCATCTCATGACTCAGTAACAATGTCATCTCATGACTCAGAAACAATGTCATCTCATGACTCAGAAACAATGTCATCTCATGACTCAGAAACGATGACATATCATGACTCAGAAACGATGTCATCTCATGACTCAGTAACAATGTCATCTCATGACTCAGTAACGATGTCATCTCATGACTCAGAAACGATGTCATCTCATGACTCAGAAACAATGTCATCTCATGACTCAGAAACAATGTCCTCTCATGACTCAGAAACGATGTCATCTCATGACTCAGTAACAATGTCATCACATGACTCAGTAACAATGTCATCTCATGACTCAGAAACAACGTCATCTCATGACTCAGAAACGATGTCATCTCATGACTCAGTAACAATGTCATCTCATGACTCAGAAACAATGTCATCTCATGACTCAGAGACAATCAACATCTTTGAAATTTGAACATCTTTGAAATTTGGGTTAATGACTAGGTTAATAATTAAGAAGTAAGTGGTAAGTGGCTTCGTCATGTAGAATTTTAAAACAAATTGAAGTATAGGTTAATGGTTAAGCTAATAGTAAGGCAGTAAATGTTCAGTAGTTTCGTTATCTTGATTTAGATGGAAAAAAATTAAGTTTGGGTTAATGGTTAGGTTAGTAATAAGTTAAACAATTGGTATGCGAATTTGGTATGTGATGTTTTAGGGAAAAATTGTTTACGTAATACTGGTTTGTTTCTAAAATTTATGTATTTATACATTTTTGCTGTTGATGGTTAGGAGGGAGAAATCTGAGCGTGTAAGTGCCAAAAAGAATATAACTGAGACGCCGGCACAATGTTCTATCACTAAAAACTGGGACTGTCCCAGATAAAATGATAATAGGTAATAGCTTATCAAAACTGAAATCGATCAGACGAAACTCGGAAAATAGTGCTGAAGTTTTCTTAATCGTTGGATACACGAATAACAAACGAAAATCGATGTTTCGACCAAAAGGTCTCTTGTTATATCGTGGATGAGCTCTTGATAAAATCCTTGAAGTCGAAGCATCGTTTTTCTAGTACTTTTGTGTGTGTATCCATTGAGTAAAAAACTTCATCACACTGTTTCCTAGTCTCAACATATAAACTGAATAGTCTGAGACCTCTAAACTAAACCAATCACAACGAACATGTAACCAATTATTACTAAACGTGTCGTTAACGAGCAAACCGACATGTTGGGACTCCTACTTCAATTAAAAACCACCACAACCAACACAAACTACGTCGAGACCAATTAAACTTCTCTTCATAAACTACACCATATCAGATATATTGCCATATCGTGATAAACGACACCACCAGAGATGCCATAAATATTAATATATATCATACTACAACAGGAAGTTATTTACAAATAGTTACAATTATGCCTCATCGATGAGAACATGAATGTTGAACTTAATATTACTATCAAATTTATGCAAAATACGATCACGTAATTAATCAGATGATCGTTAGGAGAACTGTGATCCCGTTTCTTGGGTATATTAACTAGGGACAAATGTGACGGTTTAAGTTTACAAACTTCCTATTACAGCTGATAACTGACTGAGTCGGACTCCCCACGAATCAACATGAAAGGTAGGTGCATAGCTCGTTTATTCAAAGTTTGTGTGTGTGATTTCTGTGATGAATTTTTGTATACAATATATAAAGAGTTTTCTGCTGTAGACCAGTTTTATATCTGAAATTTCTACCAAAGACGGCTGTGTCGGACCTTTGACATAAATAAAACGCAGACAGTGCATTTCCATTCCCTGGACTACATCCTGCTGGAAATCTAGTACGACCATCGTCAGCACCGGATTTAGACTTGATAAGACCCTAAGACAACGATCAAGAAGACGATGAACTGACGACATTAAAGATAATATGAATACATCGCTAGAAAATGCAAGCCACATCGCCCAAGACAGAGAGAGGTTCAGAGAGTTCATTGGGAAGACAACGTTCTGGAAGGAATACGTCACATGACCAATACCCTAAGCTTTCCGGACGTGTGGCATTGGGACAAATAATGCTGCAATATATTTAAGTATATATGGCAATTGTTCAGAAAAGTGGCAGTCCTAAGCTATAGTTTGTGTAGCTTATACGTAAATCTTGCACTGACCATGGTCATGTTACAAGAGATATAGCGGGAGTTTGAGAATAATTCCTGGATAAAATGATATCTGAAGTTTTTTCTATAAATTATAATAATTGTAAATTCTGTGATAAACTTAATCGTGTACATTTATAGAGAATCTGATATCTTTATTAAGTTCAACATTTATGGAGAATCAGATATCTTTATCAAGTTCAACATTTGTAGATACTCTGATATCTTTGCTAAGTTCACTTTTTGTAGATTATGAGATTGTCTATTGTCTATCCCCAGGTGGATGATGGTCAGAATATCCACACTTGCCGTTTAATGGTGATTGAGAGCTTTAGTTGTCTATCCAAGGCCATATGTGTCGCCTTGCTTGCATTGAATCCGTATTTGTTCAGAGTTGTCCTGATGTTTTCTATCCATCTTGTTCTAGGTCTTCCTCTGACCTTGTATCCGGATCTTCTTATGTTATATGTTCTTGTTCCCAGCTAAAGTTGGTTATGGTTCATTCTCATAAGGTGTCCAAACCATTTCATTTGTTGTTTCTCCATGTATTCTGTGCATTTTCTTATACCGATTCTTCTCCTGATTTCATGATTTCTCATTTTGTCTAGTTTGGTCACTCTTGCGGTGTTTTTCAGGAATTTCATCTCACATGTTTTAAGTTAAAAGACAAATTGAACGAACTACTCTTTGCAGACGACCAAGTACTAATAGCGACATCAGAAGAACAGTTGCAAGACCATATGAACAAACTCCACACAACATGTCAAAAATTCAACTTGAAGATTAATAGTGAAAAGACTGAAATAATGGCAATAGCAAAGAAAGAAAGAAATATCACTATCTCCATCGATGATAAACACCTTAAACAAGTAAATGAGTTCACTTACTTAGGAAGCATTATATCGAGTGAAGGGAAAACCAGTAAAGAGATACAAAATAGATGCAACAAAACATACTAGATCCTAGGACAGATGACACGTATTTTCAAGAACAAAAATGTAAACATAGACACTAAAGTTGCATTATACAAGACTATTATTATAAGAAACGATAACATCAGACAGATAACCAAAATAATACCAGTATTGGAACACATCAAAAGACAGCAGATCAAGTGGTTTTCACACGCTTCCAGACTACCGACATATAGCATGCCACAAATGGCCATGACACATAGACATAACGGTTATAAAGCCAGAGGCAGACCATGTAAAAGATGGATCACAGAAATCAAAGAAGCCACAGGAACAAGCTTACAAACAGCGCACAAGAATGCCATCTCCAGAGAACTCTTCCACCCCTGACGCTGCAAGGCAAACAAGGGATACAGCGTATAGATAAATGTTTTAAGTTTTCTCTGCTGGGTTGCTGTCAGCGTTCATATCTGGTATTGATAGCGGAGTGTTGGCATAAAAATAATGTTTATCATCTGTCTCTTGACTTCCATCTTGATCTTTGGGTTGAGCAGTAATGGTGAAATGTCACTATGTTTACTTTCTGGCATCTTGTCTCGATCTCTCTGTCTAATTTTCCGTTATCTGTGAATATACTTCCCAGGTCTTTAAATTCAGAGGTTTTTCTTTCACTTTAGCCTTGTTATGTTCACTGGATTTAGTGACTTGTTGATTTTCGTTACTTTTGTTTTCTACGTATTTATCTTCACGATTTTTATGATGCATGTTGTCGTGAGTGCATTAATGTGATTTTGTTACTGCTGTTCCTCTCCGTAGATAAGGCATTGATCATCAGCAAATAACAATTCGTTGATTGTGTTGTTTAATTCCTCTTCAGATTCTTCTCTTATTACTGTACTGTTTACTTTTTTGTTTTGGGATTCTATTGTTACTCTGTCCATGTATATGTTAAAAAGTATAGGTGAGAGCACACATCCTTTTCTTATTCCTGATTTTGTTTCCAAAGATGAAGTCATTCAGTCGTTAGTTCTTAGTAAACTTTGTCAACTCTGATTTCGTAGTTTTCTAACGTTGCCCCTAAAAGCATTTATATTGACTATATCAAATGCTTTTTCCTGGTCTATGAATATTGTGTTTAGTTCTTGATCATATTCTAGTGGTTTTTCACTTAGTTGTCTCAAGGGAAAAAGAGTACTTGTACAACTTACTCCTCTGCTGAATCTGAACTGGGAGGAGCTCAGTTGTGGGTCTGTGATGTATCTTAGATGTATTTCTAATATTTTAGCATATATTTTGCCTGTGTGACATAGTAGGGAGATACCTCTGTACGATTCACATTCTCTTTTGTTTCCTTTGTTCTTCCATATTCGTACTATTTTTGAGTTTTGCCAATCTTCTGATATTCTTCTTTCTTCACATGATATTTTGAATAGCCTCGCTAGCCATTTCACCCCTGTTTACTTGCATGTTCTTATCGCTTCGCTAGTTATACCGTCTTCTCCTGGTGATTTGTTATTGGGACTAGATTTCAATACTGTTTCTATTTCTTGGTTTAGCATCTTTGCGCTTAATAGTGATCTAGATATATATTTACCCTATACGTTCGGTCACCGTCACGGACTACAGGGACACAGTTCCTAGTAGTCTAGACATTTTTTTAGACATGTAATCGCTTTGGTATTCGTCTGTCATAACACCGACCTCAGAACAAAAGCTATTTGCGCTCTTTCTGTAGGTGCTATGTGCCTACCAGTTGCAATGACCAAACAAAAGCACTATGCCGTATATGGCAACGATATATTTGTGTTGCTAAACATTGCTGTAATAACTTTGCGTCTCAGTCCTCCTCGCGAACTTTCCAGTGAGGGTTCACATTTCGTTCCTAGCGTCTTCAACGGCATTTGGAGGTTCTCATGTCCTTGAGGTACCCCCCCCCCCACATCTCCCTGGCATAGCAGGAAGTGGTAATCCTGGTATACTGGTGCTCTGGAATTCTTCTATACGGGGACTAAGCATGCATCCATAAACCAACCCCTTACATATCCATGGATGTGAGACCTTAAATATCCATTCCCGCGAAACCTTATATGAGTCCGGATGTCGCCTCATTTGCACAACTGAGAATCTGTGCAAATTGTCAAAAAGGATATCGGCTGTCGAGAGCCACCTGCTCAGATACAGGGATTATTTCATCATCATCATGTATCAAGAGCTATTATTTCATCATCATCATGTGTCAAGAGCTATTATTTCATCATCATCATGTGTCAAAAGCTATTATTTCATCATCATCATGTGTCAAGAGCTATTATTTCATCATCATCATGTGTCAAGAGCTACATGCTCAGTTACAGGGATTATTTCATCATCATCATGTGTCAAGAGCTATTATTTCATCATCATCATGTGTCAAGAGCTATTATTTCATCATCATCATGGGTCAAGAGCTACTATTTCATCATCATCATGTGTCAAGAGCTACTATTTCATCACCATCATGTGTCAAGAGCTACTATTTCATCACCATCATGCGCCAAGAACTACCTCCTCACAGCTAAAGTAATTATTTCATCATCATCATCATCATCATCATCATAATCCTCGTAATTTTCAATATTGTTGCAATAATTCATATTATCATCAACAACACGCACCTGTTTATATAGAACATCCATTGTAACTATCATCATTCCATCAATCGATTTTTATTCCTGAAACATTTCTACACAGTTCTTCTATTGGCTGTCGCTATTTTGACTGTGAGTACTTCCTTTGCCTTAGACTGCTACGAACCTTGTAGTTTAGGTTGTGAAACAGCTTTCAAAGCTTGCAAGTCGGCGGTAATTTTTGATATCCTTTGTTCAACACTTCATGGTAAGTGAATTAGAAAATTGTTGTTTTTGGGTAGTTTCAATAAAATGTCGGGAGATAACTGTTGTGTTATTTTCTTGTTACCGATAATGTGTGTCCTGTCTTATTTATACAGGCCGAAGTGTTAAACTAGTTTACGTCACGGTGTGAGGCCACTATAACTATTGCTGCGTTTTTTTTCATTGGCCGATGAAAGCATAAATAACACAGCCTGAATATAAACCAGTAGGTAAGAGTGAAATGGTTGGGGGAGGGTTTAACACACCCCATAGCAAATCAGAACATGACATTTAGTACTGGTAATATAGTCAAATAAGAGAATGACATTTAGTACTGGTAATATAGTCAAATAAGAGAATGACATTTAGTACTGGTAATATAGTCAAATAAGAGAATGACATTTAGTACTGGTAATATAGTCAAATAAGAGAATGACATTTAGTACTGGTAATGTAGTCAAATAAGAGAATGACATTTAGTACTGGTAATATAGTCAAATAAGAGAATGACATTTAGTACTGGTAATGTAGTCAAATAAGAGAATGACATTTAGTACTGGTAATATAGTCAAATAAGAGAATGACATTTAGTACTGGTAATATAGTCAAATAAGAGAATGACATTTAGTACTGGTAATATAGTCAAATAAGAGAATGACATTTAGTACTGGTAATATAGTCAAATAAGAGAATGACTATGTTACTGGTAATGTAGCAAATAAGAGAATGACATTTAGTACTAGTAATGTAGTCAAAATAGAGAATGACATTTAGTACTAACAATGTAGTCAAAAGGTGGATAACACCCCCACCCACCCTCACCTTTTCCCCCTGTTAGCAACTTCTCAAGATAAAAGGTCTTCAATTTTCTCAGAAAAAAAATCAATAAGAGATTTGCAAACGGAAATAGGTGAATGACGGTTTTTTGTAGGTAAAATCCCTTCCTTACTGGAGTCGTATCTATCCATCTACAGCCCTCTATACACGCTTGGGAGAGCCTCCCTCAGAAAAGAACAGCATGGCGTAACAGCCTTAGAACGGAAGCACTAGCGGCGGAAGAGACCAGACAAGATACTGCAAGACAGAAGCGGGCACGTAGAAAAGAAAGAAACAACATCTCAACGTCCCATAAACACCCTCAACAATTGTCAATTCTGTAGAAGAACATGTTGTGCCCACATTGGACTTGTTAGTCATTTAAAAGTGCACTATTAACTTTTATTCTTTTTTATTACTTATTGTTATTATTATTATGATTGAGTTTTTGGTCATCGTCGTTTACGACGGACGAACATCACAACGCTGGGAAAATGTGTTTCTTGCAAACAGCTATAAATTATAACTTCTTGTTATTTATGAACATTTGTTTGTCTTTGTTTTCTACTACTACAATGTTGATTTGTTGTTTTAGTTTACCAATATCAATTTTACAACTAATATGACCTTTGAACTTATTTGTTTACAGGAAGATGCAAAAGCCTATGTGCAAAGCAGTGTATTTGCCAGCTTAATTGTGAGAATGATTGCAAGGAGAAGATAAGTTCATGTAGCACTGAACTTCAGGAAACCGGAAATGGCGTATGCAAAGCTCTAGAACTAGTATGTGGAGCCGCATACTGCGCTACTAAGTGTACTGCAGAAAATCTCATAGGAATCATCTCCCCTGACTCAAGTAATACAACTAGTGATACAAATAATGCGATTTCAAATCCTAGCTCCGTTTTAATAAATCCTGATTTATCGAATACGAATGTAGATGACCTGTTCTCGGATCCTACTGCAGCTTTGACAAATCCTGCTTCGAAATCAACAAGACATAGTAAAAGGTCAACAGGTCCTGCTGCAGACACAACAAAACAGTCGCCCTCTAAAAGGTCTGATAATGTCTCTACACCTTCCAGCTCTTCTAACCCTCCTGAGTACAACGCTTCTATTGTTTCTACGCCTACAATATCTACGAATCCTCCTAGTTCCAGCGAAACGTTTTCTAACCCCCCTCTAACTTCTAACAATCCTGATTCTAGCAGAAGAGCTAATCCTAATTCTGAGATAGAAACTTCTAATAATCCTAATCCTAGCAGTAAAGATAATCCTAATCCAACGTCTTCAAACGTAAATAGTGAAACTCCCACGGAGGAATCTGATAACGATCTCACTGCTTCCAATGAAGATCCTACACCTAATTCCCCGTCTTCAAACGTAAATAGTGAAACTCCCATTGAGAAATCTGATAACGATCTCACTGCTACCAATGAAGATCCTACACCTAATTCCCCGCTTTCTGACTTAAATAGTGAAACTCCCATTGAGGAATCTGATAACGATCTCACTGCTACCAATGAAGATCCTACACCTAATTCCCCGTCTTCAAACGTAAATAGTGAAACTCCCACGGAGGAATCTGATAACGATCTCACTGCTACCAATGTAGGTACTACGCCTAATTCCCCGCTTTCTGACTTAAATAGTGATACTCCCATTGAGGAATCTGATAACGATCACACTGCTTCCACTGAAGGAACTGCAAGTACAAAACGTCACGTTCGCTATCACAAATATGACAATGGCAGGTTCATGTGATCGTTGATGGTACACCATTTGAAAATGAAAACTTTCTACCCCCCATGCCCAGAACACAGCAAGCGAACGCAGTATAGTTATTTCGCATCAACCTGCAAATCCTCTTCCAGACTCTTATCTATAATTAGCGTGTTGAGACATGTTTACAGAACTTACCAATTATGTCTACAAAAGTTATCGAAAAGTTGCGCTCATACATTACTCAACTAATGTGTGCACTAGAATAATAATATGCATGTATTACACTAGGAGTGGACAAAATACGGCCCGTGGTCTAAGTCCCTGGCTCTCAAAGTCATTGTTTGTCTGGCCAGCAGTCTTATTTAAAAGTTGTATGTGCATCGACCCCTAATTTGGAAATCCCTATTTAGAACCCCAAAGACTAAAAAAGTTTGTCTTCCGTCATATCACAAGAAAAATATCTCAGACTAGGAAATAAAATCAGGTTGTCCACATTAAGGGTTACACATAACCATTCGATTCCAATTTTACCCACATGATACTAAACTGTGGCAGTATAGTTTTAAATAATCATGCATACCGAAATTATTATTTTAAATAAAAGATACCTCTTATGGCCAGATACTCTTTTTTCTCTTACAAAAACAGAAGTTATGAAAATTAGCTAGTCTTCAACACCAATGAATATAACAATAGATAACACCAAAGTGAAACAAGCCAAAGAATTTAAATATCTAGGCAGCATTTTTTCCGAAGATGGAAGTCTAGACAGAGAAATAGAAACAAGGTGCCAGAAAGCAAACACTGTGACTTACCAACTTTCACCATTACTTCTTCATCCAAAGATCAAGATGGAAATTTCAAAAAAACAAATAATATCTACAATTTTTATACCAACACTGTGCTACCAATGTCAAACATGGTCTTTAACAGCTTCGCAGCAGAGAAAAATCGTCACATGTGAAATGAAGTGTATAAGAGCATATAATACAAGAATATCTGGGCGTAAAGCCAAAGGTAGACCACGAAAGCGGTGGATAGAAAACGTCAAGATAACCTTGAACAAACATGGACTAAATGCAACCAAGGCGACACATCTGGCCTTGAAACGACAGCTTAAGATACCACCCCTCACTCTTGACGGCAAGTGTGAATGCGATCAACAATCATTCACATGGGGAAAGACAACAGACAATGGACTCTTTTATTCTACCAAGACGTTCGTGAAATTTAGTTATATCTTACCATAAGAGTTTTTCCTATTCAAGACGTTCGTGAAATTTGGTTATATATTGTCATAAGGTTTTTTTCTACCCAAGACGTTCGTGAAATGTGGTTATATATTGTCATAAGGGTTTTTTCTACCCAAGACGTTCGTGAAATGTGGTTATATCTTACCATAAGGGTTTTTTCTACCCAAGACGTTCGTGAAATGTGGTTATATCTTACCATAAGGGTTTTTTTCTACCCAAGACGTTCGTGAAATGTGGTTATATCTTACCATAAGGGGTTTTTCTACCCAAGACGTTCGTGAAATGTGGTTATATCTTACCATAAGGTTTTTTCTACCCAAGACGTTTGATCGTGATTCCATTAGAAATGTTTGTGGCGGGAGAGAATTATTTTT
The DNA here is from genome assembly GCA_034231615.1 of Meghimatium bilineatum. Taxonomy (NCBI): domain Eukaryota; kingdom Metazoa; phylum Mollusca; class Gastropoda; order Stylommatophora; family Philomycidae; genus Meghimatium; species Meghimatium bilineatum. The sequence continues at coordinate 38,976,099 of CM067309.1, read as the reverse complement.
TTTTGGGGGGGGGAATTAGGTACATAAGCTGGGAGGGGCGAGAAGCCTATGAATTCTTGACATTTGTTGACATACACGGGAAAGGGGATCCACATTTTAAAATTATGTTGACTTAATTTATGCACATTCTCTCTTCCCCTCCCCCCTCAACCATATTACCAACATATTTGAAACGCTGGATGTTGTTAGGAGATATAGTAACAAGGAATAGTAACAGCTAATAGAATATACAGAGAATACATTTTCTAAAATATGCGCATGGCAACATTGTAACAAGTGCGTGTGTGTGTGTGTGTCATACGTGGTCATGTGATATGTTATGTTGACAACTGCAGCAAGAGAATTGTCTGAGATATGGGCCGCAAACATGCGTTTTGTATTGTTTATTTTTCTATTTGTCTGTTTATTTTGTTCATGTTTATTTATTTGTTTTATTTTGTTTATTCATTTGTTTGTATGGTTATTTACTTGTTTGTTTGTTTATTTTGTTTATTTATTTATTTGTTTATATATTTATTTGTTTATGTGTGTGTTGGTTTGTTTGTTGATTTGTTTGTTTATGTATTTGTAATTTGTTTGTTTAATTGGTTGTTTACTTGTTTTTTGTTTGTTTGCTGATTTGTTTATTTATGTATTTGTTTATTTATTTGTTTACATATTTATTTGTTCGCTTATTTGTTTGTTTGTTTATTTATTTGTTTGTTAGTTTTTTTGGTTATGTATTTATTTGTTTATTTATTTCTGTATTTGTTTGTTTGCTTGTTATGTGTTCTGTACTAAATACTGTATAGATGTACATTTGTCTGAACATCCCACTGTCTATTTGTATGACTGTTGATCTCTGTTTCTTCTCCTGCCACTGTTGTCATACTCCATCAAATAATCAGAACTAGTCAGAATAAAGTGGACTATACTGTACATATACTTGCTGTTGAAGAAGGTGAAAGATTGTATTACCGACGTTTTGGAAGGCGGGAGTTGGAAAGACCCCCCTCCCCCCCCCCCGTATTGGGCTTAGGGCGCATCGAAGACTAACTGATAAGAAATAAGGCAATAAGAACAGACTGAGAAAGCAATGGCACATTCTGAGATGTATACAATGTCAAGAAACTTATGATAGCCAAAAACTCACAATTACAATTGTCATCGATAAATAAAAACTAGAAAATATCAGCAACTTTGAATGTCACGTCCTTTACCGACGACGGATGTGTCGAGACATGTGAGCAAGTGAAACGGCAACACAACGCATTTCCATTCTTTGGACTACATGCTGCTGGAAATCTAATAGGGCTATTGTCCTGCTACAAGAGAGATCCAGCGAGAGTTTGAGAAAGAATGCTGAAGAAGAAGAAGACGAACGTCACGTTCTGCAAGTAGCGTATGGTACCCTTTTTGGGCCAACTGGTTCGTGATTCTTCTGCCAGATCTATTAATATGTCCGCAGTGATTGCACACCTAACATTCCTCGTCTAGGAGTTTGCCATAGACAAGAAACAACACAAGTACAATGTCAGCTGGCCCGGACCACTTCGTTATCCATTTGCATGATTTGATAGAAGACAATAGTAAGACATTAAGACATGACACTCAGTAACATGGATGATTTTTCACAGGTAACAGTTTGTCAGCCTTTCTCCTATCTTTATTTAATCGCCTCACACGATATGCCCAAAAATAAGACAATTGTCCTATAATTTACACCCTGAACTATATGTCAATGCCACTATTTTCACATAGGGAACTATTTATGAAAAAATTCACTATTTTCACATGGGGGAACTATTTATGAAAAAAGTCACAATTTTCTCACAGGAGAGAGTACTTATGAAAAAGTCACTGTTAAAAGTAATAAATATCAAACAAAATAAACTATATTGAACATATTTAAAGACCTTCCTTGCAGTGTTTACTTTCGGCCTTCCTGAGTCGACAAGAAGTCGAACAATAGGTAGGTGGAGATACATATGGGAGAGAAACATCACAAGATGGACAAGTTACAGTCTAGCAGAAAACACTACCAAGACAAGTGATACAGAATATTGGAGGTATGTTGCAACCAACCTTCGTTGCGGAGATGACGATTGATGGTGTTCTACACGTGTGTCTTCTTCGGGGTTCATTCCCAAACTCCCGCTACAGCAGAGATATACAAGGTAACAATGATGTTTCAGTTGTTAGTCCCCGCTCTTACGATGTCACTGACTTGAGAGTTGAGCAGTTACGGGAAAACCCTATCCTACGAAGCTGGTTCTTAATTTAATTTACCTGACCTTCATAATGAATGAAGAGGCAATAAGGAGAAGAGGACAACATAACAACAAGCAAGAAAAGTGAAAACAAGAAAGAAAATAAAAATATGAATGAAAGTGAACATAAATTGAAGGAATAAAATTTAGTATAAATGTGAGAAAGAAAAGTAAAAATGAAAGAGAGGGAAGAGAGTAAAAATGAAAGAAGTAGAAAAGTAAAAATACAAGGGTGGAAGAAAACTAAAAAGAAAATATAGAGAAAAAAAACTAAAAGATAAGAGGAAGAAAAACTAAAAGATAAGAGGAAGAAAACTAAAAGATAAGAGGAAGAAAACTAAACAGACAGGAGAGAAAGTAAACTAAAAAGATAAGAGGAAGAAAAACTAAAAAGATAAGAGGAAGAAAAACTAAAAAGATAAGAGGAAGAAAACTAAAAGATAAGAGGAAGAAAACTAAAAGATAAGAGGAAGAAAACTAAAAGATAAGAGGAAGAAAACTAAAAGATAAGAGGAAGAAAACTAAAAGATAAGAGGAATAAAATTAACATTAAAATTGAGGAAGAAAACTAAAAGGAAAATAGAGAAAGAAAACCAAAAAGAAAAGAAAGAAAATAAAAAAGAACATAGAGGAAGAAAACTAAAAAGAAAAGAAAGAAAAAAACTATAAAAAGAGGTAGAAAAGTCAAAATAATTTAAAGGAAGAAAAGTGAATATAAAAGAAAATCAAGACATTAGAAGAGTAATAAAGAACTCAAACGAAATTGTAACAAAATGTATAGATAAAAATACAGGTGTGTGATGGGAACATATGGAAACACCGTTTTCGTAGTGCAAGTCTTTATTTGTTATGAAAAAAATATTTGCATGAATTATAATATACAGGTATAGTCGAGATACAGTGCTACAGGTGTCTATGGGTTGAAATTTGTGGACTAGATACTTCTCCGTGTCTCAGTGTGTGCATGGTGGCGTCATAAGTGTGTTTGTGAGAACTAATCTGTGTCATTAAAAAATGTAACGTTTCGACAAAACAAAAGACTACAGACTATGACTTGATTATCTTTCAAGCTTTACGACATCAAATAAGTTCGCCTTCGCGACAATTGCGAACCAGTTTGTGGTAGTCTTTCACATTCTCTTTTATGTTGTTGCCATGGTAATATTATTGTATGGAAAAATTGTAGTCGTAAGCTTCCGTCGTGTATCTGAAACAGGAAGTTGTGATAAGATTTTTTTTTAACGGTGTAAACGTCAACTGTACTTTTATCTCTAATAAGAAGATTCAAACTATAATCTAATGTTTAATCATTATTATCATAATCAAATCTCGTCCCCGCAACGAAGCTTGGCACCAACACCCCTTGTCTCTTTCTTTCGTGGTGCACTCAGATGTATGGTCTATCTATCTATCTATCTATACGCTGTGGCCCTTGTTTGCCTTGCGGCGTCACCGGTGGAAGAGTTATATGGAGATGGTCTTCTTGTGTGCTGTTTGTAAGCGTGTTCCTGTAGCTTCTTTGATTTCTGAGGTCCATCTCTTATATGGTCTGCCTCTGGCTTTATAGCCGTTATGTCTGTGTGTCATGGCTATTTGTGGCATACTATCTGCTGGTAATCTGGAAGCGCGTGAAAGCCATTTGATCTGTTGTCTTTTGATGTTTTCCAATGCTGGTATTGTTTTGGTTATCTGTCTGATGTTATCGTTTTTAATTCTATCTCTTAATGACACTCCGAGTATTCTTCGTAGACATGTCATTTCTGCTGTCACTATTTTTCTTTCATCGTGAGCTGTCATTGTCCAGGTTTGGCACTGGTAGCACAGTGATGGAATAATAATAGTCTTGTATAATGCAACTTTAGTGTCTATGTTTACATTTTTGTTCTTGAAAATACGTGTCATCTGTCCTAGGATCTGGTATGTTTTAGTTGCATTTATTTTGTATCTCTTTACTGGTTTTCCCTTCACTCTATATAATGCTTCCTAAGTAAGTGAACTCATTTACTTGTTTAAGGTGTTTATCATCGATGGAGATAGTGATATTTCTTTCTTTCTTTGCTATTGCCATTATTTCGGTCTTTTCACTATTAATCTTCAAGTTGAATTTTTGACATGTTGTGTGGAATCTGTTCACATGTTCTTGCAATTGTTCTTCTGATGTCCATATTAGTACTTGGGACCACACACCCACAATATGTTCGTATTTCAAGAAAAGAACATGAAAACAACATATGCTGTATCACATAAACTATGGCAGCATGGCTACTGACCTGACAAAATGGTTGAATTCCGGGTTTACGTTATTTGGGACAGAGGCTATTAATAAGTGTGCTAGATTGTAACCTCGAGGAACGGCCTACCAACGTTACAGCACCTTCAACCTCAACGCCACTGCCGGAGGGATCAGCTATGAAGACCTGCAGAGTAGACACAGAATCAGTTAAGTAATGGTTAAGTGATATATGATATGTAATGGTTGAGTGATGTCTGTAATGTTTGAGTGATGTCTGAGTGATGGTTGAAGAATGTTTGAGTGATGTCTGAGCGATGGTTGAAAAATGTTTGAGTGATGGTTGAGTAATTGAAGAATATTTGAGTGATATCTGAATGATGGTTGAAGGGTGTTTGAGTGATGGTTGAAAAATGTTTGAGTGATGGTTGAAAAATGTTTGAGTGATGGTTGAAGGGTGTTTGAGTGATGGTTGAAGGGTGTTTGAGTGATGGTTGAAGGGTGTTTGAGTGATGGTTGAAGGGTGTTTGAGTGATGGTTGAAGAATGTTTGAGTGATGGTTTAAGGGTGTTTGAGTGATGGTTGAAGGATGTTTGATTGATGGTTGAAGGGTGTTTTAGTGATGGTTGAAGGGTGTTTGAGTGATGGTTGAAGGGTGTTTGAGTGATGGTTGAAGGGTGTTTGAGTGATGGTTGAAGAATGTTTGAGTGATGGTTTAAGGGTGTTTGAGTGATGGTTGAATGGTGTTTGAGGAATTACTTACATATAACTCCCTTGATGCACACCATCAATGAGTAGTCATAAATCAACGCACAAATGTCATATGTCAGAAGTATGATAAATGTCATAGGTCAGACGAATGACAAATGTCATAAGTCAGAAGTATGATAAATGTCATAGGTCAGAGGAATGACAAATGTCATATGTCAGAAGAGTAACGAATGTCATAGATCAGAAGAATGTCAAATGGCATAAGCCACAAATAACAGAAAATTCGTAAATTCAATATAAAAATCAGTCATAAGTCAGGTATAACAGCTACATAATCAGTCAGACATCAAACAAGTCATAAGTCATTCATGATCAAGAAGGGCATACCGTGACTCCATTGGCAACCAATTGCTCCACTTGTTCTCTAAGGCTATCGGCCTCTGAACTATCACCGCTGGACACAATTACTGCTACTTTTCTCGATCCCTCTCTGCCTCCTCTCTCACTACTGTAGCCATCTGTGATGAGGCGCTGTGGAGGGTTGGAAAATAAGTGTGTTTATATTAACCGATGCATATTATAAAGAGACAGACTGGTTGAGGCTGAGTTTCAACACGGATCTATAGATACAAGGATATGATACCGAAATTGTGACGCGATTGTAAGTTTAAATTGTAGGCACAAACATTAATTATATGAGTTTATTTTTATCACTAAGAAGGCTTGCATATTAGTTTGTACATTTTAGTTTACTGGTGACATCTTGTTAAAATAGGTATGACGTCCTTGGCTATTTAATTTTCACACATTGTGGTGATGCACCCTCCTTTCAACCGCGGAAGTTCGCCCATGTGTTGCCGGGGCACGAAAGGGGAGAAAAGAATAGCAACACTGTTTACCTTCCACGCATGTCGTAAAAGGCGACTAAGGAGGTTATGGGATGGAGTTGGCTGTCCCATCCCATATAGGTCCAGTGACCCAAAGTCGTGCTGAAGTCGGATGTGTCAGTCCGAAAGGCGCAGATATTGCAGAAATGCTGTAAACCATGACACAACGCATTACGTTTTCTGGACTATATCCTATTAATCTACAGGAGTTTGACAACGAACGCAGAAGAAGAAGAAGAAGAAGAACCGCGGAAGTTAGTACAATTTGATAATATCCGTGCTTTTTACAATTAAAAAAGTAGAGTTCGTTGTTCAGGTAATTCTGTTGCCATGATTTAAACATATAACTTGTGGATGCACTGGATGACAACTTTCACCAGTATAGCTAGAACAAAATCTACTTTAGATATTACGACCTACGAATTGCGTTACGCATTTGGGCTGAATATAATTTCCCCATATTGTTTTAAGGCACGTCTCTGTGACACTACTTGTGTATACCGTACGCCATTGTTACATTTGATGTCTGTGCTGTTAAATGTCTGCCTTCTAAAGTTTCTTGTGATAGTGCTTTTATTTTTACTGTCTATAGTTCCTTTATTTTTACTGTTTGTTATGCCTTTGGTTTTACTGTTTTTATGCCTTTTAATTTTACTGTTTGCTGTGCCTATATTTTTAGAGTTTGTTGTGCCTTTATTTTTACTGTTTGTAGGTCTTTTATTTTTACAGTTTGTAGGTACTTTATTTTTACAGCTTGTTGTGTCTTTATTTTTACTGTTTGTTGTGCCTTTATTTTTACTGTTTGTTTTGTCTTTATTTTTACTGTTTGTTGTGCCTTTATTTTTACTGTTTGTTGTGCCTTTATTTTTACTGTTTGTTGTGCGTTTATTTTTACTGTTTTTAGGGCGTTTATTTTTACTTTTTGTTGTGCCTTAATTTTTACTGTTTGTAGTGCCTTTATTTTTACGGTATACTCACTGTTTATCGTGTATTTTCTTGAAAAAAACTTTACGGTTGAAACGTCAAAACTGTCTCATAAACAGTTGTCCGTATATATTTATACCAGTAATCAATAGTCTGTACGTTCATTGTAAAGCTGACCTACCTTGTGTTGTACATAAATGCTACTGTTACCAATAGCTTATCAGCTGCTGCCAATACTCAAACAGCCATCTATCTGCATGGCTACAAAATGATAAATGATAAACAGCAGTTTACACCAACTCTGTTACCAATGTCAAACATGGACACCTTGACAAAGAAACTAGAGAATAAGATCACAATTTATGAAATACGATGTTTGAAGAAAGCTATAAATGTAACCAGGAGAGGTTGACAGAGAAATGAAAATAACAGGAAAGAAATAAAGAACTATCAAGTCAAGATTTCATCGAGAGACAGCAAACCAGTTGGATTTGACCACCTCATGAGAATGGAAATAGAGCAACAAGCCGTTCGTGGCACACAACAGCAGAATATTGGGCTACAAGGAACAAGGAAGATCAGGTACAAGATAGGTAGAGATAAAGAAACATTAAAGAAACACGGGCTAATCATGGATAATACGCCATAAACGATCAAATTGGTTCAAAGTTAGTATGTTTTACATAACTAAACATAACCCTAAATATCACTATATTTAAATTAAGAAATAATGCAAATAAAATGGTAAATAGGCAAGGGAAATAATCGCACAGGTAGGCACTAATTGGGGTAACGGGGGTTAGGCTGCGATCATAGTACCGATTATTGTTACACAGTTTTTATACAAGTCTTACTGATTATCAATTGTATTTGCAATAAGCTTTCATGGCTTGAAATGTTGAGAAGAGGTAGAAGGAAAAGTAGAAGATAAACGAGAAATGTTAACTTACCTCCACGAAATATGACAGATGGTTGAAGGAGAAGTAGAAGACAATAAATCGAAAAATGTTAACTTACCTCCACCAAATTTGGAAGACGGTTGACGTCATATTCCTGAAGTCTCTCTTTATACTCGTCAACTGTGGTATATGTGTCAAGATCGAATCCTTCATCGTCAGGACATGAACCAGATACAACTCCATACTGGATCCGGTTCGTTGTTGTAAGACGTGAGGATGAGAAGAGACATTAAAAAAATGTGATTACTCATGAAATTAACATTTAAAAAACGTTATCCAGTTTTTTATAGAGATTACGATAGTCAAACATTCAGTCGTTAAACTCAGAATTACGTCGAAGACGGATGTATCGGGCCATTGGCGCAAATAAAACGGCGATACAACGCATTTCCATTCTCTGGACTACATCCTGATGGAAATCTAGAATCAATCATGGTCCTGCTACTAGAGAGATCCAGCGAGAATTTGAGAATGAACACTAAAGAAGACGAAGAAGAAACTCAGAATGAGACTGTTATTCGGTTTTTGAGGGAAGCACACGTTATAAATCACGCATTACAAATGATACATTATAAATCACACCTTATAAATCACATTTTAAATCATACATTATAAATAACACATAATAAACTATATTATATGCCACACATTATAAATCGCACATTATAAATCATACATTATAAATACCATTATAAACCAAATATTATAAACCATACATTATAAATCATACATTATAAATCATACATTATAAATCATACATTATAAATTATACATTATAAACCATACATTATAAATTATACATTATAAATCATACATTATAAATCATATATTATAAATCATACATTATAAATTATACATTATCAATAATGCATACATCAGATACATTAAAACATAAACATCATGTATGTTAACCAAATAAAGACATACAACAAACAGACCTGAAATCCAACATCCAAGTTCCCGTCACTGATGGTGTTCGAAATGAAGGAAGTCGTCCAAACAGTAGCGTCTACACCCAGACTGGCGGGACTGAAGGCGAAGTACACGTCAGTTGGTGTCTGTTCTCCGCACTCTGGCAGGTGGAGTATGAGATAGTTTATGTAAATAATATTCTGAATGCAGTCACAGAGGCAGATACAATTCAGATTCACCCATTCCAGATAACATTCAGATTCATTAATTCCAGATAACATTCAGATTCACCGTCGGATTCACAAAGTCAAGATGCTATTCAAATTCACACAATTAAGGTTATATCCAGATTCACATTATTAAAATGCTCTGAAAATTCACACAATAAAGATAATATTCAGATTCACACAGTTAAAATGCTACCCAAAATCACACAATCAAGTGGCTATCCAGATTCACACATACACAATGCTATCGAAATTCACACAATCAAAATTCTATTCAAATTCACACAATAAGGTTGTCATCTAGATTCACGCATACAATTGTTTATCAAAGTTGATACCATCAAGTAACTATCTAAATTCACACAACTAAAATGATATATAAATTCACACAACTAAAATGATATCTAAATTCACACAACTAAAATGATCTAAATTCACACAACTAAAATGATCTATAATTTCACACAACTAAAATGATATCTGAACCCACACAACTAAAATAATATCTAAATTCACAGCCACACAATACTAACTTCACACATAAACACTTACTCAGTGTCTTCTTCGGCGCTTCGGTCGTAGGCTTCTCTTTCTCTGTAAACAAATCACAAGTAAAACAATGATTGTTTTCTCTATTCTTCCACTCAAGCATGCTCATTTATGCGCACTCGCTCTGTCAATTCTCTTCAAAACCTGGCCCGTGTACAAATCAATACACTTTTCACATTTTGTTCTGTCTATATCCATCATGTAACACACTAATTATCAAATATCACTAATGGAATCATCTATAACCAATAAATTTAACGCGCCTTAGTCAATTCTAACCATTCAACATAAATTATCTAGTAAGATCTAACAATTCAACATAAATGTTCTAGGCAGATCTAACCATTCAACATTAATGCTCAACTATGATCTAACCATTCAACAGAAATGTTCTAGTCAGATCTAACAACTGAACATAAATGTTCTAGTCAGATCTAACAACAGAACATAAATGTTCTAGTCAGATCTAACAACAGAACATAAATGTTCTAGTCATTCAACATAAATGTTCTAGTCAGATCTAACAACTGAACATAAATGTTCTAGTCACATATAACCATTCAACATAAATGTTCTAGTCATATCTAACCATTTAACATACATGTTATAGTCAATTCTAACCATTAACGTTAAATGTCCTAGCCACCTTAGCCAACAAAAACTTTTAAACACAATGTCCTAGTCATCTATAGCCACTACACACAATGTCATAGTCATCTATAGCCACTAAACACAATGTCCTAGTCATCTATAGCCACTAAACACAATGTCCTAGTCATCTATAGCCACTAAACACAATGTCCTAGTCATCTATAGCCACTAAACACAATGTCCTAGTCATCTATAGCCACTAAACACAATGTCCTAGTCATCTATAGCCACTAAACACAATGTCCTAGTCATCTATAGCCACTAAACACAATGTCCTAGTCATCTATAGCCACTAAACATAATGTCCTAGTCATCTATAGCCACTAAACACAATGTCCTAGTCATCTATAGCCACTAAACACAATGCCCTAGTAATCTATAGCCACTAAACACAATGTCCTAGTCATCTATAGCCACTAAACATAATGTCCTAGCCAACAATAACCATTAACTATTGGAATGTTTCTACCATAATTATTAATCACACAGAGAACATCAATTATCGAGAATAAGAATTGAGGAAAGCAGGCGACCAAGAATCCTGTAGGTAAACACATAAACTGACAGAACATTATTTCTAGATATAGCAATGAAGTGTATTGAGGTCATGCGGCTTAAGGGTTCCATATTGCAATAGATAACGTTCAAGATAACATATTTAACTGAATAAAGCATAAAACTTACTGATGCATGTTTTGCTAGCTAAAGTTTCTCTGATTGCCTCCAGTTGGGCATATGTGCTGACTTTGGTCACCCTAGAGCTGTCACCAGCGATGTTGAGAAGCTCTTCATCGCGCACTCCACTACCAACGCCAATGGCGAACACAGTTATACCATCAGTCCGTGAAGCATCTGCTGAACTTTTTGTCAATCTCCACCTGTGTTATGTGAGATATATATGTTAATGGAGAGTTAAGAGATGCAGCTTCGGTGTCAGAAAATAACCCGATAGTGGAAACATGTGGGCTGGGATAACACAAGGCAAATTTTAAAATGAACCGAAATAGGTATAAGTGTTATAATATTTATAAAGAAAACATATTAACAACAAGACACAGCGAAAGACGACGTTTCGACTACAAAATATTTATAATTGACAGTTAAGCTAATAAAATGTTTGTTTTTTCTGCATGAGATTACAATTGTGCGATCATCCAGTGTAATTAATATCTGAGGTCACGATTGTTGAGTAATTAGTGTACTGGCTTACTATCGGGTGATCCAGGGTTCAAAACCCAGTTTAAGTAGAAATATTTTTCATCGAATCACCACAGGCTCACATGTCGACTCAGCAAAAAAAAAGGTATCCGATCTTCTGGGAAAGTAAAGACGGCTGATTTAATGCTGCCCATAATAATCCTATGTATGCTGCTGGTCAATGACAAATAACACCGTAAGAAAAAGACAACTTGTATTATATTTCACATCTACACAGAGAAATCGTCTTAAACAGATAGAAGAAATGCCATGACTCTTTATAAATAGGAAACTGATAAAGAATACTCGATGTGCAGATGAAACAGTCATCTGTACAGAAAGTCAACAGGAGCTACAAAGACTAATAGAACGACATATCAAGCAGAGAATATGGTCTAGGTATTGTCTGTCTATTGTCTATTGTCTGTCTCCAGGTGAATGATGGTTGATAACATTCACACTTGCCGTAAAGCGTAGTGGTGGGAACTTAAGCTGTCGTTCCAAGGCCAGATGTGTTGCCGTGGTTGCATTTAGTCCATGTTTGTTCAAGGCTATCTTGATGTGTTATATCCACCGTTTTCTTGGTTACCTTTGGCTTTACGCCTGGGTATTCTTTTTTTAATATGCTCTTATTGGTATTTGGGTTCATTCTCATAAGGTGACTGAACCATTTTGCTTGTTGTCTCTCAATATGTTCGATACATGATATTATACCAACTCTTTTCCTAATTTCTTAATTTCTTATTTTATCTAGTTTAGTAACCATTGCAGATTTTCTCAGACACTTCATTTCACATGTGACGATGTTCCTCTGTTGCGAGACTAACTGTTAGAGTCCATGTTTGACATTGGTAGCACAGTGTTGACATAAAAGTCTACGTATTGACATCTATAAAACACAATTTTGATAATCAGCAAACATTGAACAAAAACAAATGCTAAACAAACACAAAATACACGGAGATATACTGGACCGCTTCCTATACGAGCCTTGAGCCGCGGCTCTTGACAATACAGTCCTTATACCTGAATTAATTAGGACCCAGTTCGTTACGTGTTTTGATTATTGTTGCATTTTAGTTGGTTACTATTTATATATTTGGAATCACATGCCAAAAATAGACAAGGCGATTCTAAGTATAAACAGTAACCAACTAAAAGGCAAACAATAAACAAAACACGTAACGAACTGGGTCCAACTTGATGTAGCGAACATGTCTTCTACCGGAGCCAGGTCATGCTTGAGCCGAGACCGTCGCCAGTATACAAGATCTTCCAACAGAATTAATTAGAATCCCGTTGATGACGTTTTTGATTATTATTGGGATTTCGGTTGGTGATTATTTATATACTTGGACTCGCCTTGGCTATTTTTGGCATGTGATTCCAAGTATGTAAATAGTGACCAACTGAAAGCCAAACAAGAATCACAAACGTCACGAATGGAGGGTCCTGATTAATTCTGTTGGAAAGTCTTTAATGGTTACGGTATTGCTAGAGCACATAATTTAAAAAATGATGGTTGATGTGAAAGGAGAAATAGCAATTTATAAAAAATATTTTCAATGACATCAGGAAAATACTGACATCCAAGAGAATGTCCAAAAATTAATCCAACAATTAGGGGGGGGGGGATGTGTAGTTTCGAAAAAGTTGACGTCAATAAAACGGTTTTATTTATGTACAAATTAAATTGTGGGAAATTGAAAACAATTCCAACCAGACATCCTATACCAGCGATCACATAGAAATAAAAACAAAACTAAGCATCACATCAGAAGATGCTTCGATACTCACTCTTGGGAGTTCCCGTCTGTGATGACTAACATTATTTTTTCAGCGTAGCTACGGACGACATTTGGTGCCAGCTGCACCTCATGCGCGTATTTGATTGCCTTGCCAGTGTCAGTGTACAGACCTGCTCTGTGAGGGATACGACCTACAGCTTCCAAAATTTCTTCTCTCGTGTTGTAGGTGTTAAGATCAAATCCGTCCTGAAATAAAAATCTCAACTTAAAGACGCAGAAAAGACGAGGCTGCATTACTATGGTTAGAAATATCAGATTACAAGCCAAGAGACGACGCCGCTGCATTACTATGGTTAGAAATATCAGATTACAAGCCAATTGAAGGCAAGGTTGCATTGAGTACGGATTTGTTAGTATATATGTTGAGCATAGATTGAGATCAGATTGAAGATTGATCACAGACAGACACGGTTAAGAATAGATTGATAACACATTGAGAGAAGATTGAAGATTGTAATAATTGAGAATAGGGTGATCAGGGGTAAGGAGTGACAGTGTATCCTCTCTGGAAACATCTGAAGATCACATAATCAACATTTGACTGGGACTTTGAGTCTGGACTCTCTTGGGTGGTTGCTGGAACGGAGAACGTGTACTTATGGGAATGTCCCGTGATGCTAGTTTTTAATAAAGAATTAATCATATCTAGAATAAGGTGATTACAGATTGGGGTGATATTGATAACACATGATTCAAAATTGCAAGCAGATCAAAAACAGATCGAAGATTTATTGATTAAAGACTGAGGATCGCTTGGATGCAGATTGAAAGCAGACTGATTTAGGATAGAATCAGTACAGATTGAGGATAGATTGAGTACATATTGTAAGTAAATTAGTACATATTGAGAATATATTGAGTACAGATTGAGGATAGATTGAGTACAGATTGTAAGTAAATTAGTACATATTGAGAATATATTGAGTACAGATTGAGGATAGATTGAGTACATATTGTAAGTAAATTAGTACATATTGAGAATATATTGAGTACAGATTGAGGATAGATTGAGTACAGATTGTAAGTAAATTAGTATATATTGAGAGTATATTGAGTACAGATTGTGCGTAAATTAGTACATATTTATGATAGATTGAGTACAGATTGAGGATAGATTGAGTACAGATTGTAAGTAGATTGACTACATATTGAGGATAGATTGAGTAAATATTGAGGATAGATTGAGTAAATATTGAGGATAAATTGAGTACAAATTGAGGATAGAATGAGCACAGATTGATTGTAGATTCAGTACAGAGGGAGGGCAGACTGAGCACATATTGATGATATATTGAGTACAGTTTGATGATGGATTGAGGTTAGATTGAGTACAGATTGAGGCTAGATTAAGGTTAGATTGAGTACAGATTGATTTCGTTGATAGAACTACGATGAAAAAGAACGAAATCAAACCTCTGGATATATTCCCTTGCCATAAGTTATTATGGAGATACGAACACCTTCCGCCCCAGAACCAATATCGAAGCGTTTCAGAAAGTCCTGTAGAAACTGTTTGGCAGTTTGAAAGTCTGTTTGACGTATGGAACTAGAGGAATCCAGAACGATAGCCAACTCAATTGGGGCTTGCCTGCATACTGAGGAGATTAAAACAGCAGTAATTATTGTGAAGAGGCTAGAGGGTTGGGGGCTTTATAAAATTTTGTTCTTATTTTATAATATTTTACCTTATCTCAGGAATTGCTGAAATATCAGCTATGGAGGTGGGGGGGGGTGAGCTTGTCTGTAGAAATGATGAAATGTCATCTGGGGCCGGTGGGGAAGGGTCTTGTCGGCAGAAATGATGAAATGTCAGCTGGGAGGGGGAGGGGGGGTTCTTGTCTGCAGAAATGACAAAATGTCAGCTATGGAAGGGGGGGGGGTAGGGTCTTGTTTGCAGAAATGACGAAATGTCCGATATGGAGAAGGGGGGATCTTGTCTACAGAAATGATGAAATGTCAACGACGGGGGATTCTTGTATGGAGAAGTAACGAAATGTCAAATACGGTTGGGAGGCGGAGGGGTGTTGACGAAATGTCAGCTAGGGGATGGGGGAAGGAGTGTCTTATATGAGAAAATGGCGAATGTTCAGCTATGGAGAGGGGGGGGGGGGTGAGGGGAGGAGTCGTGCCTGCTGAAGTGACGAAATGTCAGCTATGCGAGTTTTGTCGAAAAGTATCAAATTGTCATCTATGGGATTTTGTCGAGAAATACAGAATTGTCAGCTATAGGGGTTTTGTCTGCACACGTGATGAATGACAGCAATTGGGGGGGGGGATGTCTTGTCTGCAGAAAGGGCGAAATGCCAGTAAATTGTGCTTGTTTGCAGACAAATCTTATATAAGATCTGGGTCTTAATTTTAGACAAATTATTTATTAGTCATAGGGACTTATCTTGTGTCAATGATGTATGTTTCATGGGGGCTTATCGTGTGTCAATGATGTATGTTTCATGGGGGCTTATCTTGTGTCAATGATGTATGTTTCATGGGGGCTTATCTTGTGTCAATGATGTATGTTTCATGGGGGCTTATTATGAATCAATGATGTATGTTTCATGGGGGCTTATTATAAATCAATGATGTATGTTTCATGGGGGCTTATTATGAATCAATGATGTATGTTTCATGGGGGCTTATTATGAGTCAAGGATGTATGTTTCATGGGGGCTTATTATGAATCAAGGATGTATGTTTCATGGGGGCTTATTATGAATCAATGATGTATGTTTCATGGGGGCTTATTATGAGTCAATGATGTGTGTTTCATGGGGGCTTATTATGAATCAATGATGTATGTTTCATGGGGGCTTATTATGAATCAATGATGTATGTTTCATGGGGGCTTATTATGAATCAATGATTTATGTTTCATGGGGGCTTATTATGAGACAAGATAGTTGTTGGATACTGGCTGTGTAATTTGCAGAAGTGATTGTTTATCTTGAGAAGTGATTGTTTAACTTGAGAGAAGTGATTATTTAACTTAGAGAATTGATTGTTTAACTTGAGAGAAGTGATTATTTAACTTGAGAGAATTGATTGTTTAACTTGAGAGAATTGATTATTTAACTTGAGAGAAGTGATTGTTTAACTTGAGAGAAGTAATTATTTAACTTGAGAGAAGTGATTATTTAACTTGAGAGAAGTGATTGTTTAACCTGAGAGAAGTGATTGTTTGATTTAGATAAATAAATGTGTAATTACTTTCAATATATGTGTCTGATTCCTTGATTGTCTCTCTCTTCGTCTGCCAGTAATCTCGTTCATCCAGAAAGGAACTTGTAACACAGGCTGAAGACAGACATATTTTAACACATTGTAATTGTAGTATGTTCCAGTAAGGAACATTTAACATATGTTGTAGACAGACACTGATTGACATATGTTGTAGACAGACACTGATTGACTTATGTTGTAGACAGACAATGATTGACATATGTTGTAGACAGACAAGGATTGACATATGTTGTAGACAGACAATGATTGACTTATGTTGTAGACAGACACCGATTGACATATGTTGTAGACAGACAATGATTGACATATGTTGTAGACAGACAATGATTGACATATGTTGTAGACAGACAATGATTGACATATGTTGTAGACAGACAATGATTGACTTATGTTGTAGACAGACAATGATTGACATATGTTGTAGACAGACAATGATTGACACATTTTAATTATAGTATGTTCCAGTAAGGAACATTTAACATATGTTGTAGACAGACACTGATTGACTTATGTTGTAGACAGACAATGATTGACACATTTTAGTTCTGGTATATTGCAACAATAAATTTGTGACAGGCTGTAGACAGTAAATGATTGACATATTTTAATTCGGGCATGGCAGTAAAATATACATTTACACCCACCCACGCATAAACACTTACACATCCACGCATAAACATATACACACTCACGCATAAACCACGGACGTCTAAATACAAGCAAGGGTTAAGTGAGGACTTTGTCACGTCACAATAGTAGGCGGTTTGCTTTGTGTCTCTAATACAGCGGCTGGGAACCTATTTTGGACCGCGGTCTATTTGTAAATGTGTAATATCAATCGTGTTCATTACAATAATTATCTACAGAAAAACTAACTTACAATATTTAATCAAACATTTCAGTAACTTACCCCTATTGTGATGACTGGAACTGCTTCTATTTTGTGAAGAGCGTATATAGTTTGTTAAAATTTTTTTATCAACTTATTTTGGTAACACTAATACCTATTTTTGTTTATTGTGATATTTGCCCTGTGTTACCCCAGCCACCTATTTCTTATTTAGGGTTGTTACCTGACACTGGAACTCCCCCCACCCCCCACCCTAAACTTTGTGTCGACATCCTATGAAAATCACAGGAACAGTCAATTGCGTTATTTTAGAAGGATGATTCCCAATTTAGCACACGGGTTTGGTGGTTCTCATTGATCAACATACAAGAACGTCTATTCCTGAGAAGAACTTATAGAGAAAAAAAAATCATGCAGAAAACATGATTTGAACCATGTACGTTCAAATGGCGCACAATCGCTCAGTGTTAGACCGTAAAAATTACAAGAAGATATCAGGCATGACGTTCAACGTGAATATTCTCAATGCTACTATAAATATGGATCGGTGGGTCGACACACAGACAAGCTACTATAAATATGGATCGGTGGGTCGACACACAGACAAGCTACTATAAATATGGATCGGTGGGTCGACACACAGACAAGCTACTATAAATATGGATCGGTGGGTCGACACACAGACAAGCTACTATAAATATGGATCGGTGGGTCGACACACAGACAAGCTACTATAAATATGGATCGGTGGGTCGACACACAGACAAGCTACTATAAATATGGAACGGTCGGTCGACACACAGACAAGGTACTATGAATATGAACCGGTCGGTCGACGCATACACAAGCTACTATGAATAATTACCGATCGGTAGACACACAGACAAGAACGAAAAGTTGTCTGTTTTTGTGTTACTTTCCACGCTCGCATACAAAACTTGTGCAAATATTTAGACCTGAGGATGGTTACCTATGAAACTAAGAACTGATGATGGTTACTTACCTAGGAAACTCAGAACTGATGATGGCTACTTACCGAGGAAACACATATCTGATGATGGTTACTTACCTAGGAAACTAAGAACTGATGATGGTTACTTACCGAGGAAACACATATCTGATGATGGTTACTTACCTAGGAAACTAAGAACTGATAATGGTTACTTACCGAGGAAACACAGAACTGATGATGGTTACTTACCTAGGAAACTAAGAACTGATGATGGTTACTTACCGAGGAAACACATATCTGATGATGGTTACTTACCGAGGAAACACAGAACT
Source organism: Meghimatium bilineatum (assembly GCA_034231615.1). Taxonomy (NCBI): domain Eukaryota; kingdom Metazoa; phylum Mollusca; class Gastropoda; order Stylommatophora; family Philomycidae; genus Meghimatium; species Meghimatium bilineatum. Next base: position 38,957,424 of record CM067309.1, on the reverse strand, counting down.
GATGATGGTTACTTACCGAGGAAACACATAACTGATGATGGTTACTTACCGAGAAAACACATAACTGATGATGGTTACTTACCGAGGAAACACAGAACTGATGATGGTTACTTACCGAGGAAACACATAACTGATGATGGTTACTTACCGAGAAAACACATAACTGATGATGGTTACTTACCGAGAAAACACAGAACTGATGATGGCTACTTACCGAGGAAACACATATCTGATGATGGTTACTTACCTAGGAAACTAAGAACTGATGATGGTTACTTACCGAGGAAACACATAACTGATGATGGTTACTTACCGAGAAAACACAGAACTGAGGATGGTTACTTACCGAGGAAACTAAGAACTGAGGATGGTTACTTACCGAGGAAACTAAGAACTGAGGATGGTTACTTACCCAGAAAACACAGAACTGATGATGGCTACGTATCGAGGAAACACAGAACTGATGATGGTTACTTACCGAGAAAACACAGAACTGAGGATGGTTACTTACCGAGAAAACACAGAACCACCTGTAATAGAGGTAGAGGATTGAATGGTAGTTGTGAAATGTGCCGGGTTTATTGCGGTGTCAACAGTTGTAACAAACAGTAACAATAATGTAACATAAAAATAATTCTCATCATCATGATAGTAATAGGTATGTTGTAGTGCATAATGATGTTGTAGGGGCTGGTGATGTTGTAGGGGCTGGGGATGTTGTAGGGCTGGTGATGTTGTAGGGGCTGGTGATGTTGTAGGGGCTGGTGATGTTGTAGTGCATAATGATGTTGTAGGGGCTGGGGATGTTGTAGGGGGATATGGATGTGTTAGGGGATGATGATGTAGGGAGATGATGGTGTAGGGGCTGGTGATGTTGTAGTGCATAATGATGTTGTAGGGGCTGGTGATGTTGTAGTGCATAATGATGTTGTAGGGGCTGGGGATGTTGTAGTGCATAATGATGTTGTAGGGGCTGGTGATGTTGTAGGGGGATATGGATGTGTTAAGGGATGATGATGCAGGGAGATGATGGTGTTTTAGGAGATAACGATGATGTAGGGGGGATAATTATATTATGGAAGAGGACGATGTTGACGTTGGCGATGTTGCCGTTGTAAGGGACGATGATTTCGATAATGTTCTAGATTGTGATGATGTTTGTGGTACTCAATTTTGTGATGATATTTTTGATGATATTTGTGATGATATTTTTGATGATATTTGTGATGATATTTGTGATGATATTTTTGATGATATTTGTGATGATATTTTTGATGATATTTTTGATGATATTTTTGATGATATTTGTGATGAGTTTAGTGCATGTAGTCGAGACTATTCGTCTGATATTACTATAGAACAAACTATAGAACAAGCTATATAACATAGAACAAACTATATGACATACTATAGAACATACAATAGAACAATCTGTAGAATAAATTGTAGAACATACTATAGAACAAACGATAGAACATACTATAGGACATATCATAGAACAAACTATAGAACATGCTATAGAACAAACTATAGAACAAACTATATTTGAGTAGCTACAGTTTTCTCTGGAACAATTGTAACTTCTTCACAAATTTCAAGTTGAAATTGTCTCAAATATTTAATCATGTACAAGTGCTTAAAACGGTCTTGATATATAATGCTGGAGAGCTGTGGAGAGTCATGATCGCATACACCAGCCGGCATGGCACCTAATGATGATGATGACTGCCAATGTTGTAAGTCCCAGTTTGCTGTGTTATCTTGCGATATCTTTTAGCACTGAAATCTCTAGTTCTCTAGTCTTCTTTGGCGAATTCTTCAGATGCTGGGAACTTCAATTTCTTTTGTTCTATAGTTCTGTTCTATAGTTCTGTTCTATAGTTCTGTTCTACATTTCTGTTCTATATTTCTGTTCTACATTTCTGTTCTAAAGTTTTCTGTTCTACCTTGCGATATCTTTTCTTCTTCTTCTTCTTCAGTGTTCATTTTCAAACTTAAGCTAGATCTCTATTGATGCAGGACCATGATCCATTCTAGATTTCCAGCAGAATGTAGTCCAAAGAATGGAAATGCGCTGCCGCTATTTTTATTTGCGCAAATGGCCCGACACATCCGTCTTCGGCGGGCATATCTTTTCAAACTGGAATCTCTAGATCTCAATCCTTCTATGGCGAATTATTCAGATTCTGGAAACTTAACGTTCATTTTACTACCACTGCTACTTTTTCCGCATGCTGATTATATAATTACATTTACTGTCATATATTGAGTGGTCGGAGACTGCAGAAAAACTGTGTCTCGTTTGCTAAGTACATAGAGAAAAAAATATAGAAAAACAGTTTTACGTTGAAAAATACACAGGGTTATGTGGAGCCTGTGGGAATTAACGTCCATCAGACATGTTTTTTTTAATACACATCATTTTTGTTCCGTCTATGCTTTTCTCCCCATTTTTAAAGATACTTAACTGAAATTTGGTTACATAGTTACAGGATATTCTTAACCATACTTTTAGCATTTCAAGTAGTCACATGTCACATTGAGATAAGACAATTATATTGTTAACATTAACACATTTTAATACTTTTGTTTTAAATGTTATATTTTCTTTATGTCTTACTATATTTTCTCATCACGTAATCACATTTCCATGGTTTTCGCCTTTCTTCGTTTCTGGTTTTTTCCCCCCTTCAAATCTGTGTACTGTGTAATGTTGCTGTTGCATTTAATCACCGTTTTGACTCTGTGGTTCTATTCTGTGTTCGTTTGACCATTTCTTGATAGAGATCTTTTGGTCGAAACGTCAATATTCTGTCTTGTTCAGCGTAAACCTACTATTTAACCCTTCGTATATTTTGTTTACAATATTTACTTACGATACTTTATTGTGATGGCTATGTCTACATATGCTACAATCTACGGTAACTCCGTCACTATGGCTGCTTGTTAAAAGTCTGGAAGCTCCAGCTGTACAATGACTACGTTGTGAAACAATGGAAGCTACATTTTTTGCAAGAAGTCCTGAAATCTGTATGACAAGATAGACACTACAAGAATTACACAGGAAAAAATAAGACAGAGAATACGTAGGACAATCTTGAAAAATGAGATGTTGTTTTGTAGTGATATTTACATATGAAAGATTTGGAGCTGTATCTGAGGATATGGTGGACAGGGGAATTCTAAAAGACCTGGAGCTGTGGAGCTGTATCTGAGGATATGGTGAACAGGGGAATTCTGAAAGACTTGGAGCTGTGGAGCTGTATCTGAGGATATGGTGGACAGGGGAATTCTGAAAGACCTGGAGCTGTGGAGCTATATCTGAGGATATGGTGAACAGGGGAATTCTAAAAGATCTGGAGCTGCGGAGCTGTATCTGAGGATATGGTGCACAGGGGAATTCTGAAAGACCTGGAGCTGTGGAGATGTATCTGAGGATCTGGTAGACAGCAAAAGACTCCTGCCAAGTATATACGCCCTTATAAGGACCAGAGACTTGAATTATTGGTATTTCCCAGTCTTCCTCTATGTTCGTTCACAAACTCTTGCAGATCAGTAGGGTGTAATCCGAACAACGGAATGCGGTGTGTTACGGTTTACAGCTGGGTTACGATATTTATGCTTTTCGGGAGAGCACATCCGGCTTCATCGTGACTTCTGGGTTATTTTAAACCAATATAGAATGTGTCACCCAACAATACCTCCTCAGCCCTCTTTATTCGTCTCTTATGATATGCATGACAGGTAGCATTGTCACTAATACACCCCCCTCCTTTCATGCACGTTAACACAGCCGTTTCTCAATGGTATCATGGATACGCCTTCAAATACTGACTTTCCTCGTTTTCTCTGCGTCACAGTTGATTCTTCAATTCTTACACCCAACATCGAACTCTGCCAACCATTGGTTATCTAGAAGTACTTCGTCATCAACTTCTACATAAATAGTTGCAACAACAACAAATTACTTACCTGGAAAAACAAAAAGGAATGACAGAACTTCTTCATTCTGTTAATCTTCTAACTGGTTTTCTGATCTTCAACGATACTTTCAATTATCCAAAATCAGCCAATGGTCTGTTTGCTGAATAGGAGAACCTCTTATATCTGTGATGTCAAAAAGATTGACAAAGAAAACAGCGAATTATGTAAGTAATCGCATAAATAAATATTGTAGGAATTACTGGAAGTTCAAAATAATAGTATTAATAATACCCATAGACCCATATTCCATCAAGGTGTAGTTGTGACACATTGGAAACATCAGCACAAAAAGTATTCCAAACACTTCTGTCCTCAGTCATGTGGAGGAGTGTAGAAAAAAACACGTGTACTGTAAATTTAGACGCATCAGATAGTCGAGTTATTTCCTTGTCAATGTTTGTAAATTTTATTTTCATCATTTAATAATTTAAATATTAATGTATTTTAGGGTATGTGTTAGGGTTAGGATATTTGTGTTTTATATAACTAACCTTAACCCCAACCCTAAATTTAATAAATATTTCAATTATTAAATGATGAATATGAAATATACAAACATAGACAATTGAAATAGTTAAACTTGTGGTGGCGTCTACTTGTACTGTACCAAAGCACGCCGTTGACGTTAATTCAAGATGTTCTCTCACATCTCTTCTCCATCCACCAGCGACTGTTCCTTACAAAATAGTTTTAGAAAGTGTCATGTATCGTTACATATCAAAACCAAACAAGTTTACGTTGTTTTGTCCCTTACGATTCAAACAGTGCTTCTTGATCGTCTGAACATTGCTAAATTTTAGGCCGAAATTACGTAAATAACTATAAAAACAGAGTGATCTACTTTGTAAATTGTTGTTTATCAAATAAATAGAAATTGTAGACAGAAAAGTATTTTTGTTTGCGATGATCTTCAAAAGATATATATAACTGTACTAATTATGCTTGTAACTAAAGGAAGTTTCGGAAAGGAGATAGATGCCAACAAGTAAGATTCTGTCCATTTGAAATGATATTGTTGAATATCGCCACAATATGAATTTTCTTTTGTATGCTGTTTTCAATGTGGCACCACAACGATCCTGGCATGTTATAGATCTTGTTATATTATGTTATGTTATTAAAAATAGATCTCCCCGGCGCAGTGGTTAAACCGTTCGCTTTATGCTAAAGAGCTGGTGGGTTTGAATTCCGTTAGCAGCGTCTTGTTAATATATTTAATTTCTGGGGTAGTTCCCGGAGATTATCGCTTGAAGATGCGGGGTAACATTATATGAATGGTACCCTCGACAGGCGGCTGGCAGTTTCCTTGGGAATGATGAAGTATGTACGGTGTAACCCGAGCACAGGCAAGTTAATCCTCTACGACTTTTCAAGCAGTGTTATGTTATGTTAAGTTATATTATGTTATGCTATGTTAAGTTATGTTACGTTACGCTATGTTATGTTCTGTTATAAAAATGTCAGGCGTCCACAAAGGTAAGAAGTTAAATAACTAATATAAATAATTATTGGAGATAAACTTTAACGTTCATTTTTGGACATAATATTCCACGCCGAAGACGAATGTGTAAGGCCATTGACGTAAATAAAACGGCGACATAACGCATTTCTATTCTCTGGACTACATCCTGCCGGAATGTGGTAGGACCATGGGTCCTGTTACAAGAGAGATACAGCGGGAGTTTGAGAATGAACGTTGGAGAAAACGAAGATAATATTCAGAATTAAGTTTTGATGTTAAACTGTATTCATAATGTATGGAGTTAATTCTCTTAGTTAATCCTTTATTTAGGTTCTTGGAAATGTATTATTTTTTTTACGGTAACATCACATCTAAGTATTGGGGTTCTGCATTTTCTTCTCGGTTAGTGGATTTATTTTAGCGTAAAACAGATTTATAAGTGGATATCTTTTAGCACCAGAAAACAGATTTATAAGTGGATATCTTTTTTCTTTTAGCACACGAAAACAGATTTATAAGTGAGTTTGTTTTTGGGTGAAAGAGATTTATAAATTAGTTTGCTTTAGCGTGCAACAACGGCTTTCTAAATTGTTTGTTGTATCTTAAAACATTAGGTTTTATTTTGATTTGTTTTAGCGAGAAACATATTTATACATGAGTTTATTTTAGCATGAGACAGATTTATAATTGAATTTATTTTAGCATGAAACAGATTTATAAGTGAATTTATTTTATCATGAAACAGATTTATAAATGAGTTTATTTTAGCATGAAACACCGATTTATTATTGGACGCGTTAATATGAAATATAATTCATAACTGAACTTGCAAAGTATAAAATATGATGTTTGAATGGATGTTTTAACAAGCAATATCAAATTTATGAGTGGGTATGTTACCATGAGAAAAAAATGATGCGTGAGTAGATCTGTCAGACAACAGAGTAGAGGACATTTACGACAACAGAGATATAAATTATGTATGAGTTCACGAAAAGTATTCAAAACGCGGTACCTGCTTCAGCTATTCCGCGTTAAGGAGAACACAATTACTAAAATCATGTTATTTATATATTAACGGTTAATCATAGGATGTCAATTAACTTCATTAATGGCGTTAATTAGTTCCAACTTGTAGTAATTATAGATGGAATAAATATCACATACGAGTATAGCATTATGTGGGATTGCCCCTTTCATGCAATTCTAGAAAAACAGTTCATCTGAGCAGAAGTTATTTCAGATCGTTGAGTGTGATTATATTGTTATAGTGTTGAATTTTGTGATATATGCGATTACGAGTACATTGTCACAGATTGAGGACCAGCGGTTCTCGGAATAGTGTATGAGGTGAGGGCTGAGATGAGGGTTGATGTTAGGGTTGTTGTTAGGGTTGATGTTAGGGTTGATGTTAGGGTTGATGTGAGGGTTGATGTTAGGGTTGATTTGAGGGTTGATGTGAGGGTTGATGTTAGGGTTGATGTTGGGGTTGATGTTGGGGTGGATGTGAGGGTTGATTTGAGGGTTAATGTTAGGGTTGATGTGAGGGTTGATGTTATGGTTGATGTTGGGGTTGATGTGAGGGTTTATGTGAGGGTTGATGTGAGGGTTAATGTTAGGGTTGATGTTAGGGTTGATGTGAGGGTTGATGTGAGGGTTGATGTTAGGGTTGATGTGAGGGTTGATGTGAGGGTTGATGTTAGGGTTGATGTTAGGGTTGATGTGAGGGTTGACGTGAGGGCTGATGTTATGGTTGATGTTAGGGTTGATGTTAGGGTTGATGTGAGGGCTGAGATGAGGGTTATGTGAGGGTTGATGTTAGGGCTGCGGTGACGGTTGATGTTAGGGCTGAAGTTAGGGCTGAGGTAAGGGTTGAAGTGAGAGTTGATGTTAGGGCTGAAGTTAGGGCTGAGGTAAAGGTTGAAGTGAGGGTTGAGTTGAGGGATGAGGTGAAGGCTGATTCACATGATTTTTGTTGGCCACTATTTATAAACTTTGCGTCACCTGCTTACTCCGAACAACGAAATTCACGGGAATAAGCAAAAACATGGCCCAAAAGGATTACTTAATTTCTGTTGTAGGTATTCCATTGGCGAAGGTCACGATTGAGGTAAGTATACATTATCGAACTAACCATCTAAAAAATCAGACTGAAACCGTCACCACTAAATACCAGAGTCAGGTCATGCGTGCGCCACCTGTTGGGGAAACATGGATCTAAATACCAGAGCCCAGACATGCGTGCACCACCTGTTGGGGAAACATGGATCTAAATACCATAGCCCAGTCATGCGAGCGTCACATGTTGGGGGAAACATGGATCTAAAAACCATAGCCCGGACATGCGAGCGTCACCTGGTGGGGGGAAACATGGATCTAAATACCAGAATACAAGAGCCAAGTCATGCGTGCGCCACCTGTTGGGGGAGATATGGATCTAAATACCAGAGCCAAGCCATGTGTGCGCCACCTGTTGGGGGAAACATGGATCTAAATACCAGAGCCAAGTCATGCGTGCGCCACCTGTTGGGGGAAACATGGGTCTAAATACCATAGCCTGGGCATGCGTGCGCCACCTGTTGGGGGAACTTGGGTCTAAACGAATCGGCTTCCCGCTATTTCTTGAGTTTTAGTGGAATAGTCAAAGACCGTTACTCGGCAGTTCTGAGAAAATATTCAATGGATTGTTGCTTTTTTCTTATTGCTAAATGGCTGTCTGCAAACGCAAAAAAAACCATACAATACATGTTCAACAGAATGTGTGTACTTTGATTTCTGTTTTAGTCATGGAAAAACTCACCATGAAGCTTCGATATACTGAATTCAATTCTCCAAGTCCTGTTTTAGTGGATTTAAAACATTGCGTTGTATTTCTGTTTCAATAGTTAATGTAGATCCTCTATGGAGAAGACCCATGTCAAGTCGTGACCGTAGACATTTACTTATAGGACCTCTGCACATAATTAATTAGGACTTCATTCCTTATGTTTTTCGTTACTGTCGTGATTTTCGTTGATCACTATTTATATACTTGCACTCGCCTTGGATATTTTGGCACGCGAGTTTAAGTATATAAAATGGTGACTAACGACAACATGACAATAATAAAAAACGTAACGAATGAATACTAATTAATTCTGTGCAGAGGTCTTATATACTGTAGCGGGTCAGGGCTAAGGCTCTCAAACTAACGAGCTTGTGGAACATGTTCAAGAAATCCACTCTAACAGACGTCTGACTAAATTATAAAAGTTGCTGAAGATATAGGAGTGTATGTAGGTACGCGAGATAGAGGCATAAATACAAGTGGGAGAGTAACATCACAAGATAACAGGTTACAGTGTAGCAGAGTGCACCACCAAAACAAGAGACAGGGGATGTTGGATGTCTGTTGCAACTAATCTTCGTTGCGAAGATGGCACTTGATGACGATGACGAGGTACGCGAGAAGTCGCGCGCCAGCAAATGTATTGCGCATCATAACTATGTCCCTACGCAAAGGTTTGTCTCCACGAATGCATTTTTGACAAAACACAATGGTAAATTGCACCAACACAGCATACAAAAATGATCTTGTGCCGTGTGACATTATCATGTATTCACAACTTCAAAGAACAATGAAAGGTCGTTGATTCAATGACATGAGATTCAAGTCAACGCAGCTAGAACAATAAAATATATTCGGATACGTGTCTACCCGAGACGGCTATTTCAGTAGGAATGAGTCAGCACAACCACGCTGAAATTAATGTTTACAATCACAAGGGAACAATTTTGAAGGAGATAAAGGGACTATTTTGAAAGAGATAAAGGGGACAACTTTGAATAAACGAGACTGAAGGAGATAAACGGGACAACTTTGAATAAACGAGACTGAAGATGGGACAACTTTGAATAAACGAGACTGAAGATGGGACAACTTTGAATAAACGAGACTGAAGATGGGACAACTTTGAATAAACGAGACTGAAGGAGATAAACGGGACAACTTTCAATAAACGAGACTGAAGGAGATAAACGGGACAACTTTGAATAAACGAGACTGAAGATAAAGGGGACAACTTTGGATAAACGAGACTGAAGATGGGACAACTTTGAATAAACGAGACTGAAGGAGATAAACGGGACAACTTTCAATAAACGAGACTGAAGGAGATAAACGGGACAACTTTCAATAAACGAGACTGACAGAGATAAACGGGACAACTTTCAATAAACGAGACTGAAGGAGATAAACGGGACAACTTTCAATAAACGAGACTGAAGGAGATAAACGGGACAACTTTCAATAAACGAGACTGAAGGAGATAAAGGGAACTATTTTGAATGAGATAAAGGGAACAAATTTTAAGGAGATTTGAAGGGGACTACTTTGAAGGAGATATAAACAAACTAGTCTGTAAGTCTACTTTCATCTCTCATCCCAAACGAGATATATGTCATTAATTTCATTAATGTCATTAATTTTAGTTCAAAACCTTTTATGTATATCATTGTCCTAAGTTCACGAACCCATTTACGTGTATCTTTGCCCTAGCAAGCCAATTTCATTTTTCGTATACAACAGAACTATTTATTCCGTCACATGATATATCTATTACAAATCTCTTTTATTCCGTCACATGATATATCTATTACAAATCTCTTTTATTCCGTCACATGATATATCTATTACAAATCTCTTTTATTCCGTCACATGATATATCTATTACAAATCTCTTTTATTCCGTCACATGATATACCTATTACAAATATATTTATTCCGTCACATGATATACCTATTACAAATCTATTTATTCCGTCACATGATATATCTATTACAAATCTATTTATTCCGTCACATGATATACCTATTACAAATCTATTTATTCCGTCACATGATATACCTATTACAAATCTATTTATTCCGTCACATGATATACCTATTACAAATCTATTTATTCCGTCACATGATATACTTGCATCGAAATAAAGAAGTGTTGCAGAAGCCTAAAGTGGGAGCAATGGATAACTACACGTTTTGCCTTCAATGCATGCCACAAGAGTCGACTAATTAGGTTTCTGTGTCGATTTGGCTGTCCTATCTCACATAAGGTCAAAGTGACAAAAAAACTATGATAGTCGGATGTGTCAGACAAAAAGCGCAGATATCGCAGCCAAGCTGTACAACCATAAAAAATTCATTCCGTTTTTCGGAATAGATCCTGTTAATCTTCAGGAGTTTTAGAACGAACGCAGAAGAAGAGACAGCAATTGTTAAGTTATTTTTTTTATACATTTCATTCTGAACGTCCCTCATTGTACGCCACAGAAGACTGCGCACCTAAAGACCCGCCTTAAATATAAAACAAATTATGTTTATCATTTATCATCTTAGTAAAATAGCAAGCTATTCGGTTTACTTAGCTCTGCATGTTATTGTTTAGGATAATCGTAGAAACTGCATTTATATTTGGGAAGGAATGTATTCATAATTATTGTTCATTATTTATGTTCACTGCACAATTACGTCCCTTTGATCTACAAGAAACTACCAGGAATAGAAGAGATGGCATTTCACACGTTGTAATCTAAACATTTCTAGACTGTTTACTGATGATCTTGTTTCCAACATAGTCTAGTTTCAAACACAGTCTAATTTCAGGCACAGTGTAGTTTTAGTTTATTTTCAAAGGCTAGTTTAAAAAGGGATAGTTTTACGGTCTAGTTTCCAATACAGTTTAGTTTGAAACAGTCTAGTTTTTATAAAAATAGTCTAGTTTCATACAAAGTTTAGTTTCAAGCAGTCTAGTTTCAAACACAGTCTAATTTCAAACATAGCCTAGTTTCAAACACAGCCTAGTTTCAGACAGTCTAATTTCAAACATAGCCTAGTTTCAAACACAGGCTAGTTTCAGACACAGTCTAATTTCAAACATAGCCTAGTTTCAAACACAGATTAGTTTCAACAGTCTAGTTTCAAACACAGCCTAGTTTCAGACACAGATTAGTTTCAAGCAGTCTAATTTCAAACATAGCCTAGTTTAAAACATAGTCTTAATTTCAAACATAGCCTAGTTTCAAACACAGATTAGTTTCAAGCAGTCTAGTTTCAAACACAGCCCAGTTTCAGACACAGATTAGTTTCAAGCAGTCTAGTTTCAAACACAGCCTAGTTTCAGACACAGATTAGTTTCAAGCAGTCTAGTTTCAAACACAGCCTAGTTTCAGACACAGATTAGTTTCAAGCAGTCTAGTTTCAAACATATTCTAGATGCAGTCTTGACGAGATCACATATTTTTTGGTTGGTCAAGTACAGAAAACCTGTTTAATTGTGTTGCAAAGCGATTCGGTGCTGAAAGTTCGGACCTGGTTCAATTCCCATCAACTGTATGAAAAGAATTCGTTAGGTTACGTAAAATGTCTACAAGTTATTGGTTAAGTTACGTGAAATATCTAAAAATCATTAGTTAGTTTACATAAAATGTCCAAAAACATTGGTTAGGTTACATGAAATGTCTAAAATAATCATTGGTTAGGTTACGTAAAATGTCTAAAAATCATTGGTTAGGGTACGTAAAATATCTAAACATAATTGGTTACGTAAAATGCACCTCTTATGGTAAGGTACGAATCTTTAAACCGTGGAAATGTGTTCAATTTGGTTAAATCAGAAATTTACAACCATAAAAAATAGCGGAGGTCGCGGTTCTGGTAACCCAGTCTCATACTTTTTGAAATAGGTACCAGATGACAAAAAATAGATACAGAACGACAAGAATCTTCGGAGAAAAGCCCTTTCTCCCCCCCCCCCAGAGAGTATGACTATGGGTGTCAAAAACATGCAAGAACTAAACAGAGTAGCATGACATCGCTCCAACTGGAGAGCTCTGCCTTCTGCACTATGCCGCCGTGTTCTTCGCTGTAACATAGACAGACATACATACAGAATCTCACTAACTCAATCACAAAATCTCAACATAAGACAATTCTAACGTGAAAGAACCCACAGAAAATGCAGCAACTTTCCACAAGCCTCCATCTTACAGCTGAACAGATCACATCAAACTACGATTTCCTAAAAACAGTGCGGAACCTAACTCCCAATAAGACACTGCAGACTACAAGCACATCTCTGCTAAATAAAATTTGTCCAAAATGACCAATACCCTTGTAAAAATGATCTTTTGACTCAATAAAACATTCTGCAGACATGTCCACTCTTTGACGACTTGAGGACTAAAACATGGTTCAAATAGATATGTCTTGAGGTGAAGCTGTGAGGTAACCGTGTATTCATGGAGGCAGCCCTTCTGCCTTCTGATCATAGGAAAGTGATCACAGAAGAAGAAGAAGAAGAAACATACATACATACATACAGACAGACAGACAGATAGAGTATTCCAGTTTGACCTTTAAAATTGAGGAATCAACAAAACCGCCAGATTTGCCTGTCAGGGAACTTGCATACAGAAGTGATATAACACTTATCAATGATGTTACTGACATTTGCAAGACCTTGGTGACTTTTACATTCAGTAATAATTCGTGAAATGAATAGGAGACAACTAAAATTATATACCATATAGGGAGATGAATGTAAAAAATAAAATGATGTTAAAATTAAATAGCTTTCACAGAGATCCTACAACAAAGAACAAATAGACGTTTCGACCAACAGGTCTGTATCAAGATAGGGACAAACAAAGAAAGTATAAATCACTAGCATAAAAGGAGACTATATGGAATTAAATATTGAAAATAGAATATAGTCAAGGAAGTAACATAATTTTGGACACTTAAAGCGACATGGTGGTATCGAAGGGCTGATTCTGAAGGGCAAATTGCCAGTCGAAAGAAGAAGAAGAGGACCAAGAAGACGATGGACCAGCAGAATGTATGCACATATCTCTGTCCAATGCAGGCCTGCTTGTCCGGGACAGAGAGGCGTTCAAAGTATCCATGGTGAAGGCAACGTTCTGCAAAGAATGTCACTTGATATTAATGGAATTATCTTCTTCTTCATCGTTCATTCTCAAACTCCCACTGGATATCTCTTGATTAGATTAGATTTCCAGAAGGATGTAGTCCAGAGAATGGAAATGCGTTGTGTCGCCGTTTTATTTGCGCATATGGCCCGACACATCCGTCTTTGGCAGATGTAATTAAGCAATCTCTAATAAACAAACACAAATTGAAGATACGAGTGTGGCAAAGTTGACACAGAATATTAACCAAATATAAACAATACAAGTTTCTGAAGTTACATTTGAGCAGTCGAGAGTACCACTCATAGCACGTAACTCGGCAACTCCAAATGATAATCTCCAGGAGATCTTTAAACACCACCAATGAAATTCACGGATCGATCACAGATCAATCAATCAACCGGTGAAGTCAGTTGTAAAACCTTTACAATCTGGAGAAATATATGGCTAAACTCTAAGATGTCATATATGTCAGTCAGATATGACTAAACTCTAAGATGTCATATATGTCAGTCAGATATGACTAAACTCTAAAATGTCATTTATGTCAGTCAGATATGACTAAACTCTAAGATGTCATATATGTCAGTCAGATATGACTAAATTCTACGATGTCACATATGTCAGTCAGATATGACTAAACTCTAAAATGTCATATATGTCAGTCACAAATGACTAAACTCTAAAATATCATATATGTCAGTCAGATATGACTAAATTCTACGATGTCACATATGTCAGTCAGATATGACTAAACTCTAAAATGTCATATATGTCAGTCAGTCAGATATGACTAAACTCTAAAATGTCATATATGCCAGTCAGATATGACTAAACTCTAAGATGTCATATATGTCAGTCAGATATGAATAAATTCTACGATGTCACATATGTCAGTCAGATATGACTAAACTCTAAAATGTCATATATGTCAAATATATTTAGAACGCATTTCTTCACTGTTATGTCGTGTTATGATGTGGAAAGTTTACAGTTCTGTGCAATTTGTTTTTATTTTTTGCTCACTCTTTCCCCGGCTCCTGCAAGTCATGTTGAAATAAATATATACTTGAGTGGTTTGCCTACTCATTCTATGAATCAGCATCGAGGGGTTCTCAGCATTTTTAACCTGAACCACACACACACACACGCACACACACACACGCGCGCGCGCACGCACGCACGCGCGCGCACACACACACAGACGAAAAAGAAGCCTTACTACTTACTACCTGCATGACCTCAACCACAGACATCTAGATAGTAGTGATGGCGGTGGCGATGATGACGATGATGATATTGATGATAATCATGGTGATGATGTTGATGATGATAATTTTGATGATTGTGGTAATGATGATGATTAGGTATTAGTTTATTGATTTTCCTCCTCGCACACTGGGCATGCCCATAGGTGCTCAGTGTCTCCGCTGCAGTAAATCTCTCAGGGTGTAACAGATGATGGTTACGGGTACATGTTGGTTCACTGCTTTAAAAAAAATCTTTGTCAGGTGTTCTCTAGGGGACTATGCCCATCCTCACTCCCAGTTCATGCATTCTCGATATTGAGTCATGCTCATTCATCTCAAAATTCTCTGATCGTGCGGACTCACGAAGAGCAATGATTATATATCCGCTCGGTCCATAGGCTGACCATTCGTTATGGTGGCGTGGCTAGCTAAATGGTCGGCTCGTTCATCCCGGCAGGAAGAAGGTGAAGACTGTACATTTTTAGAGGCAGGTTCTCACTTCTGATCTTACTGATCTTCTTCTTCTTCTTCTTCTTCGTACGCCTTGCGGGGATCCCTCTGAAAGCATTCCGCTGACCGTCCTGAGAAGCACGTATGAGGGTGATATGCGCTGTGTGATGTTTTACAGCAAACTGCGTTATCTGAGAAATAATATTTCTACCTGACACAGCCGTCTTCAGACAGCATTTTTTTGGGCCGGGTTGGCATTCCCGTATCTTCGATCCCTAGTACTTGGCCAGGTTACAGCAGGGTTGCAGCACTCCTGTTCCCAGGCCCACTGCGTGGAAGTGTACTGATGGTCTTGGCCAGCTGTGCTTCGCTGACCCTGATGCTCGACTAGCTATGGAACGCCGGCCGGTGCACTCTGGTATGCATGTCATCTCTGGGCCGTGATCTCATTGATCAGAAGGTCTCAATATTAAATGTGTGTACATTAACATATCACGTGCATACATACTTTTGCTAAAATGTGAACGAAGTTTGATATTATGCGTAGCTTCATTCCAAGTTTGTTATAGTCCGCACAGTTTTCGTAACGTCAGTGACATTATGTCACTAAGCAGACGGTGTTGTTCACAGCTATGAAACAATGCAAATAATACGAAATAAATACTGTCATGGGCGATTCTTGATTCTTGAATATAAACTGGCTTCATAGCATGTGGGGCATTCCCACAAGTGCCCCGATCTCCGTTCCAGCAGCAATCCAAGTGTATGTAGACAGAATCCCGGTCAGGTGTTGATTGTGTGATCTTCGGGACTTTCCAAAAAATTTACTTTTCCTTTAAAAAAATCACCAATGTAGCCATCCTGAGAGAAATGAATATAAAATAAATATGGCTAAACAACATGGTTCCTTCCAGAAAACTACAATATTTTTGCCATATCAAACACCGTGACAGCCGAAGAGAAGAGCACAATGGAGGGAATGATGTCAGGGGGATGAACAAAAAGCAGACCAAGAAGAAGTTGGACACAAGACATCAAAGACCACCTGAACATGACAGTAACAGAAGCAGACTAGCTCAAGATTGACAGAAGTTTCCAAAGTCTGTGATGACTGCTACATCCTGTTCACTATATGCTACATGATGATGATTTCTCAAGATGTCTAAGCGGAGCTTTGTTACAATAGTCAGTCCTTATACAATGAAAATATACATTTTTATTACAGAAAAAAGCACTAGATAATATTTGGGACAATAAATTAACAGAAAATTTCGTTGCTACATAGCAAAAGTAAGATGTGTAATTTTATTATGTACAGAACTTTGACGTACCCTCATTGATTCTTCTTCTTCTTTTTTCAGCGTTCATTCTCAAACTCTCAGTGAATCTCTCTTGTAGTAGGACAATGGTCCTACTAGATTTCCAGCAGGTTATAGTCCATAGAATGGAAATGCGTTGTGTCGCCGTTTTATTTGCGACAATGGCCCAACACATCCGTCTTTGGCGGTCATTGATTCCATGTTTAGAGAAAGCACAGACTGTCACAACAAGATTAGAATATCTAAAGTTAAGTCAGAAATGGTATTTTTTGTCATTTTGAAATGAATGAGTTTTGATAATTTGAGAAAGTTTATAGAAAGATAGCATTTTTGAAAATTCAGCATTCTTTTAGTAATTTATACAGATTTAACAAATTTGGCCATTTTTGCTAGCAATTTGGCCGAAAATAGTTCAAACCATATGGCAACTTACAATGATGCTGCAGGATGTAATCCATAACCGGATATGAGTTGCATAGCTGTTTTGCAGGATTTAATTTTTTTTAAAGGTTAGTATTTAAGGTGTAGCGATCTGAAAGCGAAATAGATGACCTGATCGTCCGAGACACATAATCTGCTTCTCATAATTTAAAACGAGCAAAGGTTAAATAACAGAAAAAAACGGAGAAAGAGAAGCACAAATAAAGAGGGAGAGAGACAGAGAAGAGAGAGAGAGAGAAAAGTGGAGACAGCTGACTCATTAGTTATAGTTTGTTATATCCGTGTCATATATTATTATCGTTAATTATTGCTAATATCTAGTTAAACCGTGAACTAGTCACGGGACATGTCACAGTGACGCTAAACAAGTTCATATAGAACATATTGGTAACTGGTAACTGGATCAGTGTTACCACTGACGTTTTAGAATAATCCAGATTGCCTTGTAAACAATTCCAGATTATCTCCGACAAATATATTCAATATACAAATCGCGAAGGCAGTACGTAATATACCGTAAAACCGTCATTCGCCCATTTTCTTGTGCCATTCCATCGTTTTCATTAGAATTTTGGAGACATTAAAAAAAAATTCGGGAAAATTTGCATTCATTTCGTCTAAATTCCTAACATTTCCTGAAAAAAGGCCAGATTAAGGCCAATTTGGCTATAAAAGCACCAGAACCCACAGACGAAGGCCGAATGTTTTAATTATTAACCTTGGGGTCTTTGTTACCTCTAATATTTTATGGTAGTGTGTCCTGATATAACATAATTGGACTTTGTCCTCTGGTTGAAAAGGGTAAGCCCCTCCAAACGACAGGCAAACTCATTAACTACCACGATAGCCAAAAACCTCAAATATAGTGGTTTTAAAAAAACACAGGATACAACGACCACAGTCAAAGCAAAGCATGGCTGTTATTTGGTTAGATAATCGCCCGAACATCATCATTACAACCCGGATACGTCCATAGGTGCTCCGATCTCCACTTAATATCATCCATCATTACACGATGACTGACATTTTCAGATCTTTATTGGTTGGCAAACATTTTTTAAAGTCGCCAGTAGCGCTAATATCTGGCAATGTCACAGATCAAGCCCACTGTCTTTGTTTTAGAAATGAACAAAGGAATCATCACCATTAGTAATCTCATTTTCTGGTGTTGTTTCTCATAATTAGTCCATATTGTCAGCACTATCTATTGCTCTGCCGCCAGATACAGTAGTAATTCACGCCAGCTGATCCACTCTCTAGTTGCCTTGAACACTCACATGACCAAGTATAAAAATGAAATGACAGAGTTTACTTATTGCCTTAGAGTGCAAGCTTGCAAACGTGTATGTAAAAAATAAACTAGAGAATTTTGAAAGTTCGCCAATTTCATCGCTAAAGGAAAATGGAAGAAGCAGGGGAGGTAAAACGAAAAAAACATGGATAGGCAATATCAAGGACAGGTCAAGATTTTTTCACATTCATCCGCGTCGCTGAGGATAGAAATCACTGGATTACTATGTGTTGATGCATTCAATGTAGTACCCTAGGACTCTCATGAGGTATGTGTATTTTGATGGATGCATATCAGAGCTAGGCTCACAAATAAAGAAGAGTTCCGTATCCGAGATCACAGGGAACAATGAATCGTCTAATTACAGGATTAATTATCTAGTAGCGGAACGCCCTATTGTAAAAGATGAACATAATCGACCCAAGTCCAACTCCAAGTCAAGCGTTTATACAACTGAAACTGTCACCGTGAGACAAGATTTTGCCGACAAATTCCAAGAGCACCGATGTGAGAAGCTGTTACGGGTGAGAGATCACATTTGTAGCCCTAGCGGAAGCCTGGATAGTCCATACCATAAGATAGTTCAGACTATGGAAGCCCACCCGAATTAAAAACATGCCAAAAACGAATGTGCTGTTCCTACAATTTAAGTTTTTGCTGTAATTCATTGAGGATTAAACTACGATCGGTTTTCGGGCTATGGCACGTTGAGCTTCTTGATATGCAGTAATTATGTGACTTCTCAGAACGCTGGTAACTCCTTCAATCCACATTCTTCTTGGTTTCCTATGTCTCTTGTTGTCTCAATTTTTATTTTATATACTCTTGCTGCTGGTTAATATAGGTTCGTTCTCATTAAGTAGCCGAACCCTTTCGCTATGCTTTTCAATATATTTGACCACAGACGAAGATCCGACAGTTCTTGTAATCCCTTCATTCCTCACATGAACTCTTCCAGTTTGTAATCCCTTCATTCCTCACATGAACTCTTCCAGTTTGTAATCCTTCATTCCTCACATGGTCTCTTCGTGTTTGTTAAATAATGAATTGAAACATCTTGCTGAGGCACTACCCTTTCAATCTAAGATCGAATTCTATATTGGTTATATTGGGGCATGACCACCAAAAAATAATGAGTTGAGAGTTGAAATCAAACGTTAGAATATTCATTATGTACTTCCGTAATACAATAATAATAAGAATAATAATAAGATCCATACGCCCGTGTGTTGCCGGGGCCAGAAAGGGGAGCAAAGAATAGCAACACTGTTTACCTTCCATGCATGTCGTAAAAGGCGACTAACGAGGTTATGGGATAGAGCTGGCTGTCCCATCCCATATAGGGTCAGTGACCCAAAGCCATGCTGAAGTCGGATGTATCAGGCCGAAATGCGCATATATCGCAGCAATGCTGTAAACCATGACACAACGCATTCCGTTCTCCGGACTACATCCTGACAATCTGCAGGAGTTTGAGAACGAACGCAGAAGAAGAAGAAGACCGATAGCCTGTTAGGATCGTAGTGGTGGTATACTGGACTATTATCAAGTGCCGTCGCCGAAACGAAGGTTGGCTGCAACAGACCTCCAACATCCCCTGTCTCTCTCAGTCGTGGTGCACACTGCCAGATTGTAACCTGTACATCTTGTGATGTTACTTTCCCACTTGTATCTCTGCCCACCTCTTGCTCGCTTCCCTTCAACTTTTCTCTCAAGTAAGATCTTCAACAATGTGTCATTTTTTATAATGTGTTCAAAATATTTTATTTGCTGGATATTTATTGGATACAATACAGATGCAATATTGGATACACTGGATACAATACAGATGCAATATTGGATACACTGGATACAATACATATGCAATATTGGATACACTGGATACAATACAGATGCAATATTGGATATACTGGATACAATACAGATGAAATATTGGATACTGTGGATACAATACAGATGCAATATTATATACACTGGATACAATACATATGCAATATTTGGTACACTGGATACAATACATATGCAATATTTGGTACACTGGATACAATACATATGCAATATTTGGTACACTGGATACAATACAGATGCAATATTTGGTACACTGGATACAATACAGATGCAATATTTGGTACACTGGATACAATACAGATGCAATATTTGGTACACTGGATACAATACAGATGAAATATTGGATACACTGGATACAATACAGATGCAATATTTGGTACACTGGATACAATACAGATGCAATATTTGGTACACTGGATACAATACAGATGCAATATTGGATACACTGGATACAATACAGATGCAATATTTGGTACACTGGATACAATACAGATGAAATATTGGATACACTGGATACAATACAGATGCAATATTTGGTACACTGGATACAATACAGATGCAATATTTGGTACACTGGATACAATACAGATGCAATATTTGGTACACTGGATACAATACAGATGCAATATTTGGTACACTGGATACAATACAGATGCAATATTTGGTACACTGGATACAATACAGATGAAATATTGGATACACTGGATACAATACAGATGCAATATTTGGTACACTGGATACAATACAGATGCAATATTTGGTACACTGGATACAATACAGATGCAATATTTGGTACACTGGATACAATACAGATGCAATATTGGATACACTGGATACAATACAGATGCAATATTTGGTACACTGGATACAATACAGATGAAATATTGGATACACTGGATACAATACAGATGCAATATTTGGTACACTGGATACAATACAGATGCAATATTTGGTACACTGGATACAATACAGATGCAATATTTGGTACACTGGATACAATACAGATGCAATATTGGATACACTGGATACAATACAGATGCAATATTTGGTACACTGGATACAATACAGATGAAATATTGGATACACTGGATACAATACAGATGCAATATTTGGTACACTGGATACAATACAGATGAAATATTGGATACACTGGATACAATACAGATGCAATATTTGGTACACTGGATACAATACAGATGCAATATTTGGTACACTGGATACAATACAGATGCAATATTTGGTACACTGGATACATTCGCTCAAAAATATCTCCAAACAACTCTATAGTCAGTCATGTTATCAATCCAGGATTTTCTATGACATCCTCTCCTCCTTTCACCCTCAACTGTTCCTTGCAAAATAATTTTAGAAAGCGAGTCGTGTCTCGCGTTATAGTGCGAACCAAAAACGTCTAAACCAAAAACGTTTACGGTGTTTCACTCCTGCCAAAATTGGTTCTTCATAACCTGAAAGTTTGTTTATGTGCTGCCGGACAAATATATCGTCTTTTGTTCTATATTTATAATACTGAACAAACTTCTGAAGCACTTTAAAAAAAATCTGAATCATTCTGTTTGTGAACGAACGCAGAAGAATAAGAAGACCGATAGCCTGTTAGGGTCGTAGTGGTGGTATACTGGACTATCATCAAGTGCCGTCGCACTCGAATGTTACATCTGAGTGTCCAACTTTATCACAACCGTATAAAAATATATTTTAGCATTAGCAATCTGAATAGATTGGTATGCATGTGGTTGCGTCTGTGGGTCTCACCAATGGCCCACTAGATAAACCACCCATGCAAAAGAAAACCTTAGTAGATGACATGCCGTTATATTGAGGTTGTCTTCTTATAGAAGCTTCATGACATGTCATCTATACAATTATGCTTTTATTTTGTTGTTGAAATGTGTTTCATGTTTGCTTGAATATATGTATGTACCCTCTGTGGTTGGGAGGGAACCAGAGATGTACTGTTCAGCACTGAGGAGGAGGAAACTGACAGCACTGTTTTTTCCTATGGCTGAGACCCATCATAGAGGAACAGTGACTCAGGACGTGACAATTCTTTTGACTTGAACATTTGGTTGCATGCCCGGAGCAATAGAGAAGTTCGGCATAACCAGTAGTCAATTGGTGGCGAGGAATGGCACAGTGAACCCTATCTTGGCTACAGTGGTTCGGAGCAGTGCATAGGTTGAAACCTACATTCCTGGAGGTGTGATAGTTATTCTCTGGCTCTGTCCCGGGGTGGGATGAAAATCCACATACTTCCCAGCAATATAATGCCATTTAATGGCATTAGGTCACAGGGTATGAGCCTATGGACCTCTGGATCAGCAACCAACCAATCAATAGATTGGTCTTTACTGTAATACTGATCTTACTTTTCCAAATCATATTCAATCTTGCCATGGTAGCCATCGCCATCTCGAACTTTACGCACTTCGCACTATAATGTAAACAAAAACCTGTTGCAAAACGTCACAGCAATCCACCACATCCATTAATAAATGGTAACAACATGACTTTAGTAGCAGCAGTCACGTTGTGGACGCGTGTCATAAAGTAATTCTGTGAGGTCATCTGTAATCCCCACAGAAGAATGTCACTGATTTTGCATCGATTATCGCCCCCTGTTAAGGGCGATAATTACAGGAGTTAAAAACACAACCACTTAGCAAATGCGTATAACATTATGTGTTTAGTAATGGTTCCCTTGTTAAGTACGTAATTGGTTTCCTAATTATTCCAGTTTATGTATACAGGAGCTGACAAAACCCAGATTACGAAATGGAAGAAAATTGGTTTTTGTTGGAACACTTTTGTTGTACTATTATTTGTTTATTTGTTGGGTTTTTTTTGGCGCTAAGCGGGTGTAGGCTTAATTTCCTGAATGTTACAAAACAACAAATGTATTAGGTAAATTAAATATTATATATCGTGTTTCATTGTTGGCCTAGATTCCTGAGGATGACTCAGGGAATCGAGCCTGGGAGACCGATTAGGTTGAACAGGACTGAGAGTTGACCTTTAGTGAATAGCGGCTCACCCAGGTTACAGCACGATCTGTAGTCCAAATTGACTTTTCCCACAGTCACTGAGACTTGTGAGAACATTAATGAGTTGCGAATTCAGAATGCTGCACCCTAATATGTATGTGTAGGCGTGTGTATGTGTGTGCTTGTTCGAGCATATGTATATCTGTATGTGTTTTGCACATGTGATACCGAGATCCCATGTGTATTCTATGACCTACACAAACTCTTCAGTCGTCTGTGCATAAATGAAACAACACATTACTGAAATTCCCGACAAAGATGGATGTGTCGGGCCACTGGTGCAAATAAAACGGCGATACAAGGTATTTCCATTCTCTGGACTACATCCTGCTGGAAATCTAGTAGGACCATGGTTCTGCTATAAGAGAGATTCAGCGGGAGTTTGAGAATGAACGCTGAAGAAGAAGAGGAATATACCTGAAATTATTGTCATCATCGACTTCAGAGAGGCGGCTATAACCGAGTTCGAACGGGAAGCAAAGATTAATAACATGTGCCACTAGAAAACAATATTAAATTCATTTGACAAAAATAAATGTCTTAGAAAACTTAAATATTGGTTGGGAAGAATTCAAGTAAAACAAGCAAGTAAGAGAAGACACCAAACAAAAATAAGTTTCTACAACAATAAGAAAACAAAACTATGGACTCAAACATGTAAGTCTACTTAGAATGAATGAAAGCAGACTGTCAATCAATATCAATCAATCAATAAAACCCATAACCCTTCAGGGTCGTAGGGGTACCACATTGGAAGCTTCAGCACACAGAGTCCTCCAGCGAATTCTATCCTCAGCGATGCGGATGAGTGTGGAAATCCATTGTAGTCAATACAATGTCAATACAAGAATTCAAATGGGTATCAGAAGCGGAAATAAAGAAGAGACACTCTTCACAGAACAATCATTAAAGAGCACAGCCCCTATAGCAATGGGTCTCAACAATATAGAAGAAATACACACAGTAGCATCAAGTCGATCGAGCTGGAGAGATACCCCATGCACCGGGTTCTCAATGAACATAGACATTTAAATAGATCGAGAAATAGATATATACATATATAGACAGACATATATATTATATATGCAGGCTTGTAGATAAAGGGGCGGGCGAGGTTTAGGATGTTCAAACTCCCATCCCCTTAGGATATCTGAACATATCTTTCTTTTAGTACTAGGAACGCAATGAGAATCACGGTAAAAAGCCATCCCTTGGTGATTTTACAAAATGGTCTTCAAATTCCTCGCCAAATAGTAAACTTTACACATGAAAACGGATAAAAATATTTTTTGTTAGGTGAAATCTCCATCCTGAAGGTAATCATATCTACCACCCTAATATGATAGATATGCCATGCAAGTCGTAAGTGGTGACCAAGGCCTTGAGTCTGATTGTTAGTTATCTCATCCCACTATTATCTCTAAGATGAAGCCTGCTGTATACCTAAGTCTGAACTAATTTCCGCTGAAATGAAACCTGCTGTAAACCCATATGTGGATTGATGTACGCTGAGATGAAACCTGCTATAGATCCAATGTCAGGACTAATTGAGGAAATAGAACTCTTCAATTGCGTGCGTCGGAATGTGTTTTGGTGTTCCTCCTTCACAAGCTATCGATGAGTGTGTCACTGAAAAAAATATGAAGTTAGATTTGTTTGTTTATGGATTTGTTTGTTTGTTTATGAAGTTAGATTTGTTTGTTTGTTTATGAAGTTAGATTTGTTTGTTTATGGATTTGTTTGTTTGTTTATGAAGTAAGATTTGTTTGTTTATGAAGTTAGATTTGTTTGTTTATGAAGTTAGATTTGTTTGTTTATGAAGTTAGATTTGTTTGTTTATGTAGTAAGATTTGTTTGTTTATGAAGTTAGATTTGTTTGTTTATGAAGTTAGATTTGTTTGTTTATGAAGTTAGATTTGTGTGTTTGTTTATGACGTTAGATTTGTTTGTTTGTTTATGAAGTTAGATTTGTTTGTTTGTTTATGAAGTTAGATTTGTTTGTTTGTTTATGAAGTAGATTTGTTTGTTTGTTTATGAAGTTAGATTTGTTTGTTTGTTTATGAAGTTAGATTTGTTTGTTTGTTTATGAAGTTAGATTTGTTTGTTTGTTTATGAAGTGAGATTTGTTTGTTTGTTTATGAAGTTAGATTTGTTTGTTTGTTTATGAAGTTAGATTTGTTTGGTTGTTTATGAAGTTAGATTTGTTTGTTTGTTTATGAAGTTAGATGTGTTTGTTTGTTTATGAAGTTAGATTTGTTTGTTTATGGATTTGTTTGTTTGTTTATGAAGTTAGATTTGTTTATCCTCATAACTGCTAAAGAATTTACCAGGGCTCTGAAAAACCGGTTCTGAAATTCCCGTGAACAGGAATGTAGTAGATGTTAAAATGAGGGAAAACTATTGTATTTTGAACAGGAATGTAGTAGTTCTGGAGAAGAAGGAAAACCGTTACAATTTGAATATAAAATGTTAAGAAAGAGGCGTTCCTTGAATGTACTAAGGGAAGCAACCAATGCTGAAGATGTTATTTAAAAAATTTATGTTTTTGAACCCGTGTCTCCCTGCTTATTTTAGGATTAATTAATCTAAATATTATATCAATAATTAATCAATCGATAATTTAAATATTTATTTTTTAGGGTTAAGACTAAGGGTTAGGGTTAATTAACTTTTACATAACTAACCCTAACCCTAAATAAATGTATATTTAATTTCATCATCATCAAGTCCCGTCTCCACAACGAAGTGTGGCTGCAACAGACTTCCAGCATCCCCTGTCTATTGTTTTGGAGGTGCACTCTGCTAGACTGTAACCTGCCCATCTTGTGATATAAACACACCCACTAGTATATCTGCCTACCTCTTGCTCGCTTTCTGTCGACTTTACTCTCAAGTGAGATCTTGTACTGTAGGACTGTAGTAGTTTTTTAGATGAAGGAAAACCGTTACAATTTGAGCAGGAATATAATGTGTCTTGAATGGGGCAAAACTGTCGCAAAAGAGTAGATAAACCGAAAACTATTGCAATGGGAGGAGAATGTAGTCTCAATATGCAATACGCACTGATCTCAATATTCTTCTTCTTCAGTGTTCATTCTCAAACTCCCGCTGGATCTCTCTTGTAGCTTCTTCTTCTTCAGCGTACATTCTCAAACTCCTGCTGAATTCTCTTGTAGCAGGACATGTTCTACTAGATTTCCAGCAGAATGTAGTCCAGAGAATGGAAATGCGTTGTGTCGCAGTTTTATTTGCGCCAATGGCCCGACACATCCGTCTTCGGCGGTTCTCTTGTAGCAAGATACATTCTCAAACTCCCGCTGCATCTCTCTTGTAGCAGGACACATTCTCAAACTCCCGCTGCATCTCTCTTGTAGCAGGACACATTCTCAAACTACCGCTCGATCTCTCTTGTAGCAGGACACATTCTCAAACTACCGCTCGATCTCTCTTGTAGCAGGACACATTCTCAAACTACCGCTCGATCTCTCTTGTAGCAGGACACATTCTCAAACTACCGCTCGATCTCTCTTGTAGCAGGACACATTCTCAAACTCCCGCTGCATCTCTCTTGTAGCAGGACACATTCTCAAACTACCGCTCGATCTCTCCTGTAGCAGGACATATTCTCAAACTCCCGATGGACCTCTCGTGTAGCAGGACATATTATCAAACTCCCGCTGGATCACTCTTGTAGCAGGAGACATTCTCAAACTCCCGCTTGATCACTCTTGTAGCAGGGCAATAATCCTAATAGAATTCCAGAAGTGTATAGTACAAAGAAAGGAAATGAGTTGTGCCGCCGTTTTATTTGTGCTTATGGTCCGACACATCTGTATTTGGCGGAGATTTGAACATTTCAGACTTTAATGTCAATAATTGTGGTCTCCCAGGAGGTTGTGGTCTCCCAAGAGTTTGTGGTCTCCCAAGAGTTTGGGTTACTTCATCTGTGCTTGAGAGGTATCTTCAGGAGTCCTTCAGAGGTTTTTTTCTGCCCTTCACTGGAAAAACTACCAGCAAATGGCCTCGGGATTACAAGAAAATCATAGCACGTACCAGTTCGGTGTAGAATCACAGCAGTTATGTTTGGAACTGGGCTTGAAGCCGGTACCTTTACAGTCAAAGACGAGTTCTTTAGTATAACTACATTGGACTCACATCCGAGATTGAAAGTACGGAAATGGGCGTAACCTATTTTCTGACTGTATTTTGTGAATTTATTATATGGCTGTATTATGTGAATTTAGTATATTCATTCATTTTCCTTTTACGTTGAAGTTAGCGCATAGGGCAGAGGTTAGATCTCTCCAATATTGTCTGTTCAAAGCTATTCTGTGCAGTTCTTGAATAGTATGAATATTGGTTGTTTTACTAATTTATTATATGGCTATATATATATATATATATATATATATATATATATATATATATATATATATATATATATATATATATATATATATATATATATATATATATATATATATATTTCTAATCAGTCTGATGTCTTTTCCATCTACGACTATTTCTTGAAGACATTTGATTAATTTTTCCTGCTGGACTCTGTCAAATGCCTTGCTGTAGTCTATGAAGCAAATATAGATACTTTTTTGGACTTCTTATCTATCACTAGTTTCTTTGTTTTTCCTAAAACCGAATTGCTCTTCACCGACCTCAGCAATTTGGTTTTTAGGAATATTACAATTAATACATGATAAACATAACTTATAGACATAGCCAAGGGAAATAATCAAATATGGGACACGGGTTCCAAACCAGAACCAAAATAAAAGTAAGTTCATTCCCTTTTTATAACATCTTTAAGGGCCACAGCGTATAGAGTTAGATAGATAGATAGATATTCATCTGTGGTCCATGTCAGCGAGAAAGCAATGCAATCGTGTACATAATATTTATAAGGGACTTAGAAAGTATTTAAGGTAGAATACCCCTCAAATATTGATACAAAATTGTGACATTTGAAAGTTTTAGTTAAGGCATATTTATAAACTACAAATCTAACTATTAATTTAACATATAACTGTCATAATTTTCTAATTAGTTGCATGTTTGCATGTCACCCCATGATGTATTTTTCCTTTAAAGCGATCGTTTACACTTAGTTGCTATGGCCCTAAATCTATTGTCATTCCCCAGGTGGTTTGTTATCTACTCTTGCCGTTAAGCGTAGGGGTGATTGGAGCTCAAGTTCTAGAGCCAGATGTGTGGACTCGACTGTACTAAGACCGTGTTTGTTCAGGATGTTCCTGACGTTTTCTATCCAACTTTTCCGTGTCTTCCTCTGGCATTGTACCTTGATCTCATTTGGTTATAAGCCAGTACGGATAACTTGTCGCGCCTTAAATTAGCTCCATTAAATAATTATCTACAACCTGAGATGTGCAGATGACACTGTTCTTTTATCAGAAAGTGAACATGAACTACAAAGGCTAATAGATCAAGTCGATAAATCAAGTAATGAATATGGACTGGTTATAAACATCATAAAAACCATGATAATCAGCAAAGTCACAGAAGAACAAGAGCTAAAAATAAACATACATGGAGAGAAACTACAACAAGTAAAACATTATCAATATCTTGGACACATAGTCACAAATGCTGGCAGATGTGAAGCAAAAGTTAAAAGGAGAATAAGAATGGCTAAATGTACTTTCAATGACATGAGGAAAATAGTAACATCTAAACAAATTACAAACAAGTTAAAAATGAGAATTATAAATGCTACATCTATTCTATATTAGTGTATGGCTCAGAAACATGGACAATAAACAAACAATTAGAAGACAGAAATGATGTCTTTGAGATATAGATATATAGAATAATAGGGAAAACATCAGGGAAAGAGAAGACAACGAACAAAGAGGTTCTAACAAAACTTAATACGAAGAAAAAATTATTAAAAGGAAATAAAAAATCATCAAATAAGATATTGTGGACACATTAAAAGACATGGTAACTTATTGAAGGTCTTACTTGAGGGTAAAGTCAAAGGGAAGCGAACAAAAGGTAGGCAGAGATACAAGTGGGAGAGTAACATAACAAGATAGACATGCTACAGTTTAGCAGAGTGTACCAGCAAAACAATAGGGGATGCTGGAAGTATGTTGTAGTCAGGCTTCGTTGCAGAGAGGACACTTAATGAATTTAAATATAAATTTATTTAGGGTTAGTTATGTAATAATTAATTAACCCTAACCCTTAGCCTTAACCCTAAAATATGAATATTTAAATTAACGATTAATTAATTATTGATATAATATTTAGATTAATTAATCCTAAAATAAGCAGGGAAACACGGGTTCAAAACCAGAATTTATTGTATAACATCTTCAGCATTGGTTGCTGCTCTTAGTACATTCAAGGAATGGCTCTTTCTTAACGTTTTTATTATATTGCTCTAAGCAAAGACGGTTTATAACATGGAGGTCGTTGTAGTTGGATTACCAGAACCGAGGCCTCCAATATTTGTGTATAGTTGTAAAGCACTGATATAACCAAAGTGAACTAACATTTTCTGCGGTTGAAATACGGTATGCGGTTCTTACCATAAGAGTAGATTTCCCTTAACCAAAACACTTTTCTTGGTTCTATCTATTCACTAAACATTCTTTCCCACAGCTGTGGAGAAAGAAGTGCAAGCTTTAATCAGTGAGAATACCAAAGAGGGGGATGTGATTATATACACTGATGGATCTGTAATTAGGCATGTTCGCAGTGCTTGGGCCTTTACAGCTCAGTGCGCAAGTAAAACGATCAAGGAGGAAAGTGGTGCCTTTGCGGTCACTACGAGTAGTATGACCATGGAGACTATGGCGGTGACCAAGGCATTTGAGTGGCTACGCACACAGAAAGTAACGCAGGTCTGCATATTGAGTGACTCTATGAGTATGATTAAGAAGGTACAAGTGGGTCTCGTTCGCGAACAGTGGATTGAGGCCTTGAGAAATGCGAGCTTGAAAGCGGTTACATTTATTTTCGTGCCGGGACATGTGGGCGTTCGAGGCAATGAAAGAGCGGATCAACTGGCATCGTGTGCGATTGTGGCAAAGGGCGATGGGGCAATGGATCGCGCTGACGTTTTGAACTCCGTAAGAGATATAACACGCGAGAGTGAGACTAATGTGGATGATGATTCCTTTTCAATGGCTAGGATTAAAGATCAGGGATTGAAATGCGGTGTTGCTAGAGGTGAACATTTTGTAGGGCGCAGAAGAATGATGGTCAACCAGCATAGGACCGGTACTGTCAGCAGAAGTGTGATGGCGGATACACTCAAGGAGAGATCGGAGCAACTATGGATGTGTCCAGTTTGCAGTGATGATGATCCGACGACTAACTAACTAACTAACTAACTAACTAAACCCTTTGCTGCCTATCAACGTCATGGGTAGACGAGTTTTCTGGAGATGGCCCTCATTTCCGCTGAGTATATTGTGGAATTTATTGTGTCTTTTGTTTCAGTAGTCCATCGTTTTCATGATCGACCTCTATGTCTGCCTTCACTGTATCTGTGTATCTTGTTGTGGTATGCTGTCTGGTGGTAGTCTGCTGATGTGTGCAAACTATTTGATCTGTTGTTTTTTTTCTTGGTTGATGGATCAAATTCAGGGTTATCGGTAAGAGGAGAGTAGCCTTATACAACACAGGTCCGTACTGATGGAAGAGGGGAGGTGGAATGTTTATCTAAACAAAATAACCCTCCTATGTTTTCTTGTGTCAGATATTGCTTTTGATGAAATATTTGATGTATTTGTGAAATATCGCAATGGATGTGTGGGGTTGGGAGAGAAAATAAGCTTTTGTGCCACCTAGTTCCTAGCTCTGAACGCCATGTGATTATGTGATTTGCTAAAAGTGGGGTTTGAACCCTCCAAAATCCCTCTATCTACGGGTCTGTTCTGTCCGCATGGGGATAATCGGTTATACATATCCCTCTATAATGTATCCTTTTATAACACATTTCCCTATATAACAATCCTTTTCAAAATCTTCAAATATATTTATTCTTTATCGCTTATACCGCATGTAGCGAATTTCTGTTATTACATACGTATTTCGTCGGTCCTGACCAAGTTGTTACAATGAGATTTGACTTTACTATTTAGCGCAGAAACTATGTTTTCATCCCCTGGGCAAACTGTGGCTTTACAGAAACTTAATTCATTTCAGTTGCAGTACACCTGGTATTGATTTTGGCACTCTTAATTGGGTGCGGCCTTTCTGGCATAGTCCTGATCTTGCTACACTATTACTGAAATACATTATTTTACTAAAATATGAAATTATATGAAGTTAGCTAAAATAAAAGCTTGATACACAATATAATGATTCAGTTCATGCTAAAAAAACAACGAACAAAATAAAGGAACCTTCGTATCAACGTTTCGATCAACACTTCTTTATCGGGGTAATAAACAACATATATACAAGGATACATCAATCAGAACGACAAACAACTGAAAAACACCAACGTAAACATTCCTAATAGCAAGAAACAGATCTTTCACAAAATTAAGGTAAAAATAAAACAACGTTTTAACACTATATCAAAGAGATAGTTTAACACTATATCAAATAGATAGTTTAACGCTATATCAAATAGAAAGTTGAACGCTATATCAAATAGAAAGTTGAACGCTATATCAAATAGAAAGTTGAACGTTATATCAAATAGAAAGTTGAACGTTATATCAAATAGAAAGTTGAACGTTATATCAAATAGATAGTTTAACACTATATCAAAGAGATAGTTTAACACTATATCAAATAGAAAGTTGAACGCTATATCAAATAGAAAGTTTAACGTTATATCAAATAGAAAGTTGAACGTTATATCAAATAGAAAGTTGAACGTTATATCAAATAGAAAGTTGAACGTTATATCAAATAGAAAGTTGAACGTTATATCAAATAGATAGTTTAACACTATATCAAAGAGATAGTTTAACACTATATCAAATAGAAAGTTGAACGCTATATCAAATAGAAAGTTGAACGTTATATCAAATAGAAAGTTGAACGTTATATCAAATAGAAAGTTGAACGTTATATCAAATAGATAGTTTAACACTATATCAAAGAGATAGTTTAACACTATATCAAATAGAAAGTTGAACGCTATATCAAATAGAAAGTTTAACGTTATATCAAATAGAAAGTTGAACGTTATATCAAATAGAAAGTTGAACGTTATATCAAATAGAAAGTTGAACGTTATATCAAATAGAAAGTTGAACGTTATATCAAATAGATAGTTTAACACTATATCAAAGAGATAGTTTAACACTATATCAAATAGAAAGTTGAACGCTATATCAAATAGAAAGTTGAACGTTATATCAAATAGAAAGTTGAACGTTATATCAAATAGAAAGTTGAACGTTATATCAAATAGAAAGTTGAACGTTATATCAAATAGAAAGTTGAACGTTATATCAAATAGAAAGTTGAACGTTATATCAAATAGAAAGTTGAACGCTATATCAAATAGAAAGTTGAACGTTATATCAAATAGAAAGTTGAACGTTATATCAAATAGAAAGTTGAACGTTATATCAAATAGGACGACATGATGACTTCTGATGAAAGAAATATTACATTATTTCCGTTGGCTCTACATTCCTGTATTCTGTGGATGTCAGTATTTTGTGAGTCAGTTTTCTGTGAATATCAGTTTTCTGTGATTATTGACATTATATGATTATTGGTATTATGTGATTATCGGTATAATATAATTATTGGTATTATGTGATTATCGGTATAATATAATTATTGGTATTATGTGATTATCGGTATAATATAATTATTGACATATGATTATTGGTATTATGTGATTATTGATTTTGTATGATTATATTAATATTATGCGATTGATGATGATGAAATAATTCCTTTATAATAGCTGTCAGCAGGTAGCTCTTGACACATGATGATGATGAAGCAATCCATGAAGGTAGGTCCTGACAGCCTATAGACTTCCTGACAAAAGCGCAGGTTCTTTACAGTTACTCAGACGGCATCCTCCGCTACATATACGCGCATCTCATATGTATGGATGTGTCAGGGTGAGACAAGG
The DNA here is from genome assembly GCA_034231615.1 of Meghimatium bilineatum. Taxonomy (NCBI): domain Eukaryota; kingdom Metazoa; phylum Mollusca; class Gastropoda; order Stylommatophora; family Philomycidae; genus Meghimatium; species Meghimatium bilineatum. The sequence continues at coordinate 38,924,253 of CM067309.1, read as the reverse complement.
ATGTATGGATGTGTCGGGGTGAGAGAAGGATGTATGGATGTATGTTTAGTCCCCAAAGGGAGATATTCCAGTGCGCAAGTATCCCAGGATTACGACATCCTATTAAGCAAGTATCCCAGGATTACGACATCCTATTAAGCATGTATCCCAGGATTACCACATGCTATCAGCCATGTATCCCAGGATTACCACATCCTGCCAGGCAAGTATCAAAGGATTACCACGTCCTGTCAGGCAATTATCCCAGGATTACCACATCCTATCAGGCATGTATCCCAGGATTACCACATCCTGCCAGGCAAGTATCAAAGGATTACCACGTCCTGTCAGGCAATTATCCCAGGATTACCACGTCCTGCCAGGCAACTATACCAGGATTACCACGTCCGGCCAGGCAAGTATCCCAGGATTACCACGTCCTGCCAGGCAAGTATACCAGGATTACCACATCCTGCCAGGCAACTATACCAGGATTACCACGTCCTGCCAAGCAAGTATACCAGGATTACCACGTCCGGCCAGGCAAGTATCCCAGGATTACCACGTCCTGTCAGGCAATTATCCCAGGATTACCACATCCTATCAGGCAAGTATACCAGGATTACCACGTCCTGCCAGAAACACAGCACACTTCTTGACCAACTATTTCATCATTGTTCTGTCAGAGCTGTAGACCCACCAATGACATGTCTAGCAATCCCCGTCACCTGGGAGTTTGCCACAAACGGACAAAGGTGCAATGTCCACTGGTCTACATTTCTTTTGTCCTTCATGAAGATTATGTGATAGAAGACAAAAGTAAGAAATTTAGACAAGATGTGTCAATAAGAATTATTTTCACACAGTCAGCCTATCCCCTAACATTCCTTAGTCATCTTCTACTACATACCTGGAATGAAGATAGTCACCATATTATTTGTACCCTGAACTAAAAGTCCAGGTCTTGGTTGCCGCATGGATGGTGATTAATTATCCAATTGTTAGTTTTCTGTGACTGATGGTATTCTGTGAATATTACTTTTATGTGATTACTACTAATATGGTGTTGTTTTTTTATATTCTGTGATTTATAGTATTCAATGATTGTTGGTATTCTGTGAATGTTAGTTTAATGTGATTATTGATATTCTGTGATTTTGGTTTTACAGGAATGTAATTAACACAAATACTTATTCTGTGAATACAAGTATTCTCTGAAAGTCAAAATTCTGTGATTACTTGTATTCTATAGATGTCAATATTCCACGATTACTGATATTCTGTAAATGTCAATATTCCACGATTACTGATATTCTGTAAATGTCAATATTCCACGATTACTGATATTCTGTAAATGTCAATATTCCACGATTACTGATATTCTGTAAATGTCAATAATCCACGATTACTGATATTCTGTAAATGTCAATATTCCACGATTACTGATATTCTGTAAATGTCAATATTCCACGATTACTGATATTCTGTAAATGTCAATATTCCACGATTACTGATATTCTGTAAATGTCAATATTCCACGAATACTGATATTCTGTAAATGTCAATATTCCACGATTACTGATATTCTGTAAATGTCAATATTCCACGATTACTGATATTCTGTAAATGTCAATATTCCACGAATACTGATATTCTGTAAATGTCAATATTCCACGATTACTGATATTCTTTAAATGTCAATATTCCACGAATACTGATATTCTGTAAATGTCAATATTCCACGATTACTGATATTCTGTAAATGTCAATATTCAACGATTACTGATATTCTGTAAATGTCAGAATTGTGTGAATAACACTACTCTACTTACCAGTAAACATTTGTTTACTGTATATAATGTGAACATACTGAACTATAACGCATGTTTTCTTGATATTTTGTTCTTGTACTTGTTGATGGTATACTCTGATCTAAGATTAAATAGTCAGCTGTGATCTGGAGAGGAGAGTGTCCAGCACGGTCAGACCGAAAAAGCTGCTCTCTGGTGAGAAATGGGTCAACCCTAACCCAGATGTGGACACTTGCAGACGATCTCCAGCTTTGAGGCGAAACAATCCACCTGAAATAGACAAGGATAGTTTCATCATAAACACATTTCATGGATTGTCTATCAGGTGATGCATTCTCTCCAGAACGTTGTCTTCCCAATGAACTCCCTGAACCCTCCTCTGTCTTGGGCGATGCGGCTTGCATTTGCCAATTATGTATTCATGTTATCTTTAATGATGTTAGTCCATCGTCTTCTTGGTCTGCATTTCCTCTTCTTCCCAACTACTCTGCCCTCCATTATTTGTCTTTCTAAACAGTTGTGTCTCTTTATATGACCACACGGGTGTAGTTTTTTTGTTTTTTGTTATTGTGTTTAGTAACCAACACTCTGGAATATTCAGTGTGTTTATAATTTACGAGTTTCTCTTTTTTCCCTTCAATGGTATTCTAAGTATTCTTCTGTAGCATTTCCTGGTTTATGCATCATCTTAAAAATACATATTTAAATTTCTAAAAAAATATGTTCTCTTTCTCGTGTTATCTCTCCCTTGAGATATCTCTACGTTTCCTCTACCCCGTGTTATCTCTCCCTTGCGTTACCTCTCCCTAAAGCTGTCATACAACTAGTACCTGGAAAATCATCTTGTGAAAAGAAGAGAAATGCAGCAGCTCAACAGCGGAGAGCAGCTAGGAAGTCACGGATATACCAAGATCCGTCTACAGTCATCATTCCATGTCCAAACTGTCCAAGGACATTTACAGCTCGAATAGGGCTCATTAGCCATCTACGAACTCATAATCAAGGACATAACTAAAATTGAATTTTCAAAAGTGGATGTAACAAATGGTCATCATCACTTGTGATGGACGAACAACAACAACACCTGGAAAAATCTATCACGAGCCCTGCTTAAAAGTAAACGGCGTAGCACTGAAAGTTGTGAATAGATTCACATACCTTGGTTGCACACTCTCACAAAATGCTAACGTTGATGATGAAGTGTATACAAGAATCGCCAAGGCAAGCAGCACTTTCGGCACATTGTACGCAATGTGTGGTATAGAAATGATATCTCCCGTGTGTTGCTGTGGCCCGAAATGGGAGCAAAGAATAACAACACTATTTACCTTCCACGCATGTCATAAAAGGCGACTAAGGAGGTTATGGGATGGAGTTGGCTGTTCCATATCATATAGGATCAGTGACCCAAAGCCATGCTGAAGTCGGATGTGTCAGGCCGAAAGGCGCAGATATCACAGCAATGCTGTAAACCATGACACACCGCATTCCGTTCTCCGGACTACATCCTGCTAATCTGCAGGAGTTTGAGAACGAACGCAGAAGAAGAAGAAATGATATTAACCTATAGACTAAGCTGAAAGTTTACATAACAGTGGTACTTCCAGTGCTGGTATACGTTGGTGAAATATGGACTGTGTATAGACGAAATGTGAGGAAACTCAAACACTTTCACACAACTTGTCCCAGAAAAGTTATGAACATCAGATGACAAGACAAGATTCCAGATACCATGGTCCTTGACAGATCTGGTATCTCTAGCATTGACACTATTCTTATGCAGACACAGATTCGTTGGGCAGGTCATCTGGTACGTATGCCAGACCATCACCTAGATACTTCTCTATGGTGAGTTGCAGAAGGGAATACGATCTCAATGTAGCCAAAAGAAGCGCTACAAGGACTCCGTTAAATACTTCACCGAAAACCCATAAAATAGACTAAGATTAAAGGGGAAAACTTGTATAAAATAGACAAAGATTAATGGGGAAAACTTGTATAAGACTAAGATTAATGGGGAAAACTTGTATAAGACTAAGATTAATGGGGAAAACTTGTATAAGACTAAGATTAATGGGGAAAACTTGTATAAAATAGAGCAACATGGCGATCGACAGTCAAAACAATGTGCGCCATCTTATGAAACGATGAGAAATGCAACAGTTCATCGGCGGAGATTTGCTAGAAAGTCACGGGTAGACGAAAAACCATTTACAGTGTTCACCTTATGCCCGAACTGTCCTAGAACATTTGCGGCCGGAACATGGCTTAATAGCCATTTACGAACTCATAATCAAGGACATAACTCTCTCTAACTGAATTTTCAAAAGGGGACGTAACAAATAGTCAACATCATCATGTGATGAATGACAACAGTTATATGAGACTATCTTTCCTTCACGCTTTAACTCCCTCAAGCGGTCCCTCTCACACATTGTCTCTCAATAGTTCTCTCCCTGATGCTGTCCTTCCCGCATACTGTCTGTACATTATTCTCTCCCTCATGCTATCCCACCCTCATTCTCTCCCTCATGATATCCTTCCATTATTATCTCTCTCAAGCTATCCCACCTTCATTCTCTCCCTCATGCTATCCCACCTTCATTCTCTCCCTCATGATATCCCACCTTCATTCTCTCCATCATGATATCCCTCCCTCACGCTATCTCCCTTATTATATCCCTCATGGCATGCCTCCCTTATTCTCTCCCTGATGCTATCCCTCCCTATTTTCTCCCTCATGCTATCCCTCCCTCATTCTCTCCCTGATGCTATCCCTCCCTATTTTCTCCCTCATGCTATCCCTCCCTATTCTCTCCCTCATGCTATCCCTCCCTATTCTCTCCCTCATGCTATCCCTCCCTATTCTCTCCCTCATGCTATCCCTCTCTTATTATCACCCTCATGCTATCTCTATAGCCGTGCCCAGGATTTCGGATACGAGAAAGCAGTTCTCTTTTTGAATTAACTTGTTTCAATGTATCTTCATTACGCATTTTATCTGTCCATGGTGTTCTCAACATTCTTCTATAAAGCCCATCTCTGCTGTCTCAATATAATGTTTCACCGTCCTGCTGAGCGTTCTAGATTCACCTCCATACTTCATAATTTGTTATTAACATCGGTTATAAACAACAAATTGAAATTTGAAACCATTACCTATAAAACGACTTTCTTTATCCCTGGTATTTCCATCAGCACATGTGTGTACAGATTTCATAATAACTTTCCTTTCATCTGTATTCACTGGTAATAAAATAATTCGTTGCTCCCAGGTCTGAAAAATTAGAAATTTAATTTTCTTAGAAAGTACAAATATGCCATCTCAATTTTTGTTACTGAAAAATACTAATTTTTCACGAGCTTTAGGACAAATAGCGGTTCAGTACGGAATATTTTGTCCACGCACATTCCAACTTTTTAATATTAAAATGTATTTCATATTATTCCATAACGCGGAGACGAAAAAAAAAACACAGTGTCTGCAGTCGATTATTCGCTCTGCGCGCAACGCACTGAAAGCCCACCCCTTCCCCAAGGATATTCCAGGACAGAGGGAATGGAATGCTCTCTCAGTGTGTTGCGCGCAGTACGAATGATGTTGCGTTGTATGAGCCTTTAACGAAAGTTCGTTTCGGTAAATAATGTATGATTTATTTCGTTTAAAGCGTTGACATATTATTCCGTAAAGTACCCAAACAACAAGTAAACAATCTTACATTGATTTAACATAAATCAATCAAACAATTAAGTATCATGGCCAGCGCCGTATTTAGACTTGATAAGGCCCTAAGCTATTTGAGATATGGAGCCCTTTATAAGTCCAGATATTATATGTCAGTACCAAATATAATTTTTGGAGGGGCCCAAAGACAGTGGGGGCCCTAAGCTATAGCTTGTTTAACTTATACATAAATCCTGCACTGATCTAGCCGAGTGGAGCAGGCGATCATGTTTCTCCACAACTCTCGGTCTCTTGTGTTGTCAGGAAGTTCACTTGTTTACATTCTCTTGTGCCACAGTGACAACCCATTCGGAAATTTCTCTCTTTGTCTTCCTGTCTCTTCTCTTCTTGATTTTTGTGGTGGTTACTAAATGTTGGATTTTTTTTTCTGTTCTTATCACGTCCTACAAAATCTTGATCCAAAACATTTGATCAAACATATCGACACACACAAGCACAAATATCAACATAAATATCCTGTTCTTACCTGAAAATGAAACATCTTGCATGGCCGGTTGCTGTCTGGCTTAAATCGAATATTGCTATAGATATAATAAAGACCCGGATGAATAACCTCCAATCCTGATCGAGTGACGTTAACTTCCCGCACATGCTCAGTGAGATGGTAGTTATGTAATTGGTTAAAATTAAACGGCACAGTTTCATTGGTGAATATTGGAACACTATCTGTCACGTGAGAGAAGTATAAATCCTAAAATTTAGTTCAGCAAAATATATGTATATATATACAGCAAATATATAACAACGCTGGTAATAATGATAACAAAACAGATAACAACATATATATAACAATAACACGTAAAACAACAGCAACAACATTGACAATAACAAGATATATAGCAATAAAAATACTGCCAACAATAGCAACAATAAGAATACAGACAATAGAACCACCCATAACAACAAAAACAATAACACATATAATAACAATACTGACAACAATAAGACACATATAACAATAACAACATACATAACAAAAGTCGCACATATAACAATAACAACACATATAATAACAATAGTGACAACAATAACACATATATAACAATAACGACAGTGACTAAAAGACAACACTAACAACAAGAATTTGATTAATTGGGCTTGCAAGTTCCCAGGGGACCACGGTATATATCCCACAAGTGGCGTACCTAGGGTAAGTGCTGCCCGGCGCGATGAAGAATTTGATCCCTCCCCCGAAATTGATTTTTTTAAACAAAAAAGAGTAAAATTTTACAAGTTAATCATTATCATCAATTCTATCCAATTTTAACAAAGACAAATAAATTTTACAATTTTAATTTAAAATTATAAATTCACTTTCTGATTAAAAATGTTTGAGTGTTTCTGAATGAAGGCAAGTCCTTTTCTTTAAATTCTAGTTCACTTTAAAATTCTTTAAATTCTTTAAAATTAGCTCATAGTTGAGGAGGTTTTTTTTCTAATATCCAGAATGCACTTGTACACAACATTTTTTACACTTTTTCACTATCTGATTTCTTCACTGGTTATAGTTAGGTTATATGACTTTATGAAGCGCTGAAACACGAGCCTGATTGTGCCTGCCAAAGTTTACAACTTGATTTAAATATTTGATCTTTATCGATGATAGAATCGTTGTCGTTGAATTATCGCATTCAACCCTAGAATGCTAGAAATAAACTTGATTTGTCATCGATTTCAAAGACTGCTTATGACGGACTTTTACAGTGTTAAGTGAACGACTGAATGGATTGACGATCGAAACTTAAACTTATTTTTCGTTTTTCTTACAAGCTAAAATCGAATTTTGAAGTAAAGTCTGGGAGTGTCTTCTTTCAAGAGGAATTAGTTCTACTTATTCTACGTATTACCTTTAATGTTTTATAATAATGTGCTCAAAATGTGTTATTACCTAATTTCAAATAAATGGGCTTAACAAGAAGAAATGTTATTTTGTAACCGTGTGCGGCGTCAACTTTGGCACGGCAAAGGTACTTAAACCCCATTTCAAAGTTTTCATTATTTTTAGGGGCATTTTGATGCCCCCCAAGCCTTGATGCCTGGTGCGGCCGGACCCCCCCCCCCCCACCACCCTTGGTACGCCACTGCCGTGGACCACACAATACATACATTCATTATATAACTCACTTGTAGCACTGTTAAATATTGCGGACGGCAGAAGAGATTTGTGAGCTGAAGCTTTACTTATGCTAAAATTGGTGACCATTGCTTCAAACAAATTTTGGTTGGTTATGTCCGACAGGATATGGCGTTCTCGTGTGACTGTTGGTTTTCTAAGTACCTAATTGAGACATGGAGATTTACTTGTGAGAAATCTATTTCTCCGTCAAATACCATGTCAATCAACTTCCTCTCCAACAATCATCCGTCAATCATCTTTCTAACAAATTCTCCTCATAAGCACCTCACTTTTCTAATAAATCCTCCTCATAAATTCTCACTTATCTAATAAATCCTCCTCACAAACTTCTCACTTATCTAACAAATCCTCCTCCTCACAAACTTCTCACTTATCTAACAAATCCTCCTCCTCACAAACTTCTCACTTATCTAACAAATCCTCCTCCTCACAAACCCACCTACCAGTTCCATGAGACTCGACATCTGTCCAGAACTAGTTGCACAACATTGCTGTTTACCATCGACAATCATACGAGACGTGTGCTGCAGCAGCGGATCAGATAGCTTCCAGTCACACGCGATACACGCTATGGTTCCTACATGATTTTCAGATGTCACAGTTGGCTATGAGAATAATTATAAAGAACTTTATCAAAAATTGAATCGTAACCAATATCAAAAGTTGTATCATAATCAATATTATCAATAATTGTATCGTAACTATTATCAAAAGTTGTATCGTAACTATTATCAAAAGTTGTATCGTAACTATTATCAAAAGTTGTATCGTAACTATTATCAAAAGTTGTATCGTAACTATTATCAAAAGTTGTATCGTAACTATTATCAAAAGTTGTATCGTAACTATTATCAAAAGTTGTATCGTAACTATTATCAAAAGTTGTATCGTAACTATTATCAAAAGTTGTATCGTAACTATTATCAAAAGTTGTATCGTAACTATTATCAAAAGTTGTATCGTAACTATTATCAAAAGTTGTATCGTAACTATTATCAAAAGTTGTATCGTAACTATTATCAAAAGTTGTATCGTAACTATTATCAAAAGTTGTATCGTAACTATTATCAAAAGTTGTAACCATGGATGACCAATGAAATTAACGGCAATGAGCAAAATCAGATTTCTAGGTCATCATGTCTGTACTGGAACTCGGTCGTGCTGCAGGTATTCGTGTCGTCTTCTCTATGCGTGGTTGATGGAACCCGGCGAGGGAGAAACTCTTAGAAGCACTGTGAACCTGTCATATATGTCATAGGCTAATGAGGTTTGGGGGGTTGCGAGTCGCTATCAAAACCCTATAGAGAATTGTTGAAGTAAGATGTATTGGGGAGGGGTGGTCAAAGGGGGCAGTTATCGCAGAAGAACGGATAACAAATTTCACATACAGTGCTTGTTGATAATCGGGAAAAGGGTCCCAAATTTCACATAAAGTGCTTGTTGACAATGGGGAAGAGGATAAAAAACTTCACATAAAGTGCTTGTTGACAATGGGGAAAAGGATCACAAATGTCACATAAAGTGCTTGTTTACAATGAGGAAAAGGATCACTAATTTCACATAAAGTGCTTGTTAATGGGGAAAAGGATCACAAATTTCACATAAAGTGCTTGTTGACAATGGAGAAAAGGATCACAAATTTCACATAAAGTGCTTGTTGACAATGGAGAAAAGAATCACAAATTTTCCACAAAAAATGGCTTACGTAATTTATAGACAGCTGCTAAATTTAACACCGTTGTACCATTTCCTACAGCTCGTGCTGTCGACCTGCAATTTGGACACTACTTACCCAAAATTAACACCGTTCCATCATTCGCAAACAGTACTTACTATCGGCAAGCAGGTTGATGACTACTTACTTGGAGCTGTTCTGGGCTGCTGATGGCAAGTCTGCTAGCAAGTGTATAGCTAGCAATAGTTAGTCCAATTACGTTGACGAGGATGGTGATTATCGCACACGCCAGTACGAAGTTCTGTCTGAGGAAATGAAACATCGGTTAGGAATGGAAGCCGAGATAGCTCATAAGAAGTTCTTGATTCTTGATTAGAAACTGGCCTCACAGAACGTGGGGCATTCCCATAACTGCTCCGCCCTATGTTCCAGCAGCCACCCGGCTCGGTGTTTCGAGTCTAATGCCGCCTTAAAAGACGTCGGCATCAAGGCACAACTCTGACCCTTTCGACAGGTTTCTTTGTTGTTGTGCTCACCCACGTCGTACCCGTAACTAATTCAAGCACAACGTCGGCCTGTCGGAACAACATGGTAACTGTTATCGAAGGTTACGACTACGGGATTGTATAGATGACATGCCATGAAGCTTCTATAAGAAGATAACCTCAATATAAAGGCATGTCATCTATTAAGGTCTTCTGTTGCATGGTTGCTTTGTCTAGTGAGCCATTGGTGAGACTCACAGACGCTACCACATGCGCAAAAAACATATTCAAAAATGTTGTTTTGTATATTGTAATGTGTATGTTTTCTTGTTTGCATATCATAACCCCATAGTTTTAGTGATAGCCCTTCGTGTCTAAGGGGGGGGGCTTATAAAAACCTTTGTTTTACGTAAGTACGAATTACAAAACACAGTCAAGTTTATAGAAGAGGCACATCTTCAGATATAAGATGTCTTCCCGTGTGCTGACGGGCCCGAGAGGGGAGCAACAAAAAAAAAATAGCAACACTGTTTACCTTCCGTGCATGTCGTAAGAGGCGACTAAGTAGGTTATGGGATGGATTTGGCTGTAAATCCTATATAGTATAGGGTCAGTGACCCAAAGCCACGCTGAAGTCGGATGTGTCAGGCCGAAAGGCGCAGGTATCGTAGCAATGTTGTAAACCATGACATAACTCATTACGTTCTCCGGACTACACCCTTCTAATCTGCAGGAGCTTGAGAACGAACAAAGAATAAGATATAAGCACATTCCTGGCGAAGGAAATAAAAAAGCTACAAATAGAATATATGGATATATTTTACGTGAAACTGATTCACTGACCTTCTTGATGTGATTCTTGAATTGTCAAACCTTGAAGGCATTTTTATTTAATACAAACAGGAAAGCGTCCTTAATGTTTCACAAACCAGCTTCGAATGCTTAAGAAGTTATATTGAATGTGGGTAAAACCATACCGTGTTGCGTATTTGAATCATGACACGATAAAAGACCGCTGTACAGAATTAATTAGGACTTCATTCGTTAAGATTTTTATAATTGTCGTTCTTTCGTTGGGGACTATTGGCATATTTAGAGTGGCATGTGAAAAGTAGCCAAACACGACCAACGAAATGAACGGAAATAATCATTCTAGGCCTTTCAGGTAATGTTTACATTTTCTGTACACAGGTCTTTATACCAAACACTCAGTCATGATACAAACTAAACTATTGGGAATCGAGATTTCCAAGAAACCATTACAAATCAGGACAGAAACCGAAAACTAAAGATATTTCTGATATTAATGGGGAATTCCCAATATTATGTGTTATACTATATTATAAAAACATTATTTAACAACAAGTTAAATGTTACCGCCACAAACCAGACAGAAAGAACAAAGTATTATCAAAAAACACTTAAAAAACGATACGAAAACAGTCGACCTATTGAACGCCCTCGCAAAAGGTGGATAGATAATGTATCAGAGACACTCGGAAATATAACAGCAGAAGAGGCAAATAGAAGGGCAAAAGACCGTACACTCACTCTCCCCTCAACACCGAAAGGTACATGAGGACAGAAAGAAGAAGAAGAAGAAGATACTATATTATATGACAATGTCAGCCGTGAGCGATCTTAACTATAGGAAACCTGTTCGCTGAATTCATTAGGACCCCCATTCGTTAGGTTTAAAAAAAAAATATTGTTGGGTTTTCAGTTGGTTAATATTTATATACCTGGTATATATTTATATCTGCCTTCATGCAAATTCAAAGCAGAACTAAAAATAAGGCTGGAGATGGCTTTAGCGTCATTGTCAAGGCTAACTGTGATTTGGAAAAGCAACATCAGTGTTGGAGTGAAAATCAAACTGTATAGGTCGCTGGTGCTTTCCGTTGTGTTGTATGGTTGTGAGAGTTGGACACTCATTGCGGACATGGAGAGAAGATTACAGGCTTCCGAGTATAAATGCTACAGAAGAATTATACTAACTTCCTATAGGGAACATAAGACCAATGTGTACGTAAGAAATCAAGTAGAGATGTGTGCAGGTGTCCAGGAGCCATTTCTTTCAATAGTGAAACGACGAAAACTAGCATGGTTCGGACATGTATGCAGGCACGATTCCTTGTCAAAAACAATACTGCAGGGAACTGTCGAGGGTGGAAGAAGCAAAGGAGGTCAAATAAAGACATGGACAGAGAACATCAAGGAATGGACAGGGCTAGATATTTCCACACTCATCCGCATCGCTGAGGATAGAATTCGCTGGAGGACTATGTGTGCTGCCTGAAGCTTCCAATGTGGTACCCCTACGACCCTGAAGGGTTATGGGTTTTATTGATTGATTGATAGCATGCCAAAAATAGCCACCTATTCCAAGTATATAAATAGTTACCAACCAAACCCCAACACGTAACGAATGGGGCCCTGTTGGAAAGTCTAGTATACTTACCAACGGTCTCGGATCAGTAGTAGGCCTATATTCGAATTGTTATTTTTGGGCAATCCAGTGTTATTTTGACTGAATTAATAATAAAGACCTACAAACAAAATCAAAACAAGTCGTCTTAGGTGATGATTTTCATTGTTGTCGTGTTTTTGTTTAGGGGTCAATAAATACATCAACAATTTGGGTGTGGGTGGGGGGGGGGGTGTCTGAAGTTTGATAATTGTTAGTAAGGGGAGGGATAAAAGTTGAAGCCAACAATTTTTTAATTACACCGATAACATTTGTGTGCTTTTGAATTTTGCTGTACAAAATTTGAGAAGTCAAGTAATTTTTTTCCAACTTATAATGTATAAAAACAATTGCGATTTGTTGGGGGGGGGGGATATGTTAACTATATCGGCCATTACTAAGCGAATACGTGGGAGGGGTGCTGAATTATTGATGGTTTGTTGACATAGGGGGAAGGACGGAATTGGCAAAAAATTATGGACATAGTGTAGTGACAGATTTGACAATGTACCTATTGTTTATGTCCTGCCAACGTCCAACAACAATATGCACAGAAGTAATCGAAAACTTGATGTAGGGTTTATAGGACATTGATGAAGAGGGCAATTAAAAAAAAACTTCTGTTACTGCATGTTTTTCTGTGAAGGAGTACACGGATGCTTTCTTTAGACTGAAAATAGAGGCCGCTTTGACATAGCAGACGCCGCACCATGTACAGGAAGGATTTTTAGGGCAATAGAAGTATAAAATGGCAAGTACTTGTACTTCATAGATTGTTGTAAAGCATTTGACAATGTGAAGCATTCAGAAATGATAAAAATTTTTTTAGAAAAACTCAATTTTGATGGGAAATATATAAAGATAGTAAGAAAATACGTATTGAAAACAAACAATTGTTGACAGTAGGTTGACAGTAGGTTGACAGTAGATTGACAGTAGATTGACAGTAGGTTGACAGTAGGTTGACAGTAGGTTGACAGTAATGTAGGAGAATTCCAAAAGATAGAGATAGACGGCATAAGTAGGCATATTGTCACCAGATCTTGTCTGTCGCTATGCGCCGTATTGAGTGTTTATCACACATACATGGACAGACAGACAGGCAGACTGACAGACAGAAAGAGAGATAGATAGATTAGATAGATATATAGATAGATATATAGATAGATAGATAGATAGATAGATAGATAGATAGATAGATAGATAGATAGATAGATAGATAGATAGATAGATAGATAGATAGATAGATAGATAGATAGATAGATAGATAGATAGATAGATATATAGATAGATTAGATAGATATATAGATAGATAGATAGATAGATAGATAGATAGATAGATAGATAGATAGATAGATAGATAGATAGATAGATAGATAGATAGATAGATAGGTAGATTAGATAGATAGATAGATAGATAGATAGATAGATAGATAGATAGATAGATAGATAGATAGATAGATAGATAGATAGATAGATAGATAGATAGATAGATAAATAGATAGATAGATTTCTCTTAGTAGTTCTTTCTTCATATTAAGTGTCTTTAGCACCTCTTTATTTGTTTTCTTCTCTTTCCATGATGTTCTCCCTATTATTTTATATACCCACATTTCCAAGGCATCAATTTTGTCTTCTAATTGTTTTAATAAGATATTAAATAATACAAAAGATGTTTATTTCCAAATATGTATATATATATATACTGTGATATATACAGATGTTGCATTAGAGTTGAAGATTAGAGTTGAAGATTAGAGTTGAAGATTAGAGTTGAACATTGGAGTTGAAGATTAGAGTTGAACATTGGAGTTGAAGATTAGAGTTGAACATTGGAATTAAACATTGGAGTTGAAGATTAGAGTTGAAGATTAGAGTTGAAGATTAGAGTTGAACATTGGAGTTGAAGATTAGAGTTGAAGATTAGAGTTGAACATTGGAGTTGAAGATTAGAGTTGAACATTGGAGTTAAACATTGGAGTTGAACATTGGAGTTAAACATTGGAGTTCAACATTGGAGTGCTCTAATAAGGCGAATTGAACGTAAAAATGAATAAACATATATACTTATTTCTGAATGCAATAATCCACCGAAGACGGATGTGTCGGGCTATTGACGCAAATTAAACGGCGACACAACGCATTTCCATTCTCTAGACTACATCCTTCTGGAAATCTAATATGACCATGGTCCTGATACAAGAGATATCCAGTGGGAGTTTGAGAATGAACGTTGAAGAATAAGAAGAAGAATATGATTTGGAAAAATAATATCGAGTAAAGATAAGTCTATTCGTTAGTGCTAAGTAGGCCCTATACTTTTATGCGGATATGAAAGTTTGACACTCAATGGAGATACAGAAAAAAGGATTGAGGCGTTTGAAAACAAGGGATACATATATTTGTTAAGAATTAGCTATATATAGAACACAAGACACATATATTTGTTTAGCAGCAAATAAACACATTTGCAGGTTATCAAGAACCACTTTTGACAGAGAGGATAGGAGAAGAGAGGCCCATATAAAGTCCTGGATTGATAGCATCAAGGAAAGGCCTAGGCGTGATTTTTATTCACTTCTCCGAATGGCCGATGAAGTAGATGTTTGGAGAGCTTTTTGTGCTGTCTCCAGTGTGACACCCTTACGACCCTGACAGGTTATGGGTCTTATTATTAGGTATAATGGTATGTCATGTGACGTATTTTCTCCAGAACGTTGTCTTCCCAATTAACTCATTGAACCCTTCTCTGTCTCGACACAGGTGCTCTTGCTCTGCATTATTTGTCTTTCTAAATAGTTTATCTCTTTATATCAAACATGCGTTTTCTTTTTGCTATAGTGTTAAGAAGTGACTCTTACGGCGGGTTGTGCTCTTTTCAACCTGTAATGTAGTCAAATTTTGGATTTATATTATAGCTGTGACCATCAGCAATTATGGTCATGGTGGTTCAGGTAGTCTTGCTTCCACGACACTTGAGGTTTTAATTATTCTAGATGCAGTGTGTTATGGTACTTAGACTTGAATCATGAAATCCCACGAAGTCTCTAGCTATTGCGCGTGATCAAACATGGCGGAGTTGGGGAATGATTTCATAGTAAATTTTGTAAACACACGGATATTATTCACATTCTGAAGTCGATTTATACATTTCAGAAGTTTTATTCACGCCCACAATGGGTGCAAAGGACTCGAAATTATCGGTGATATCTTATGAGGATGCTTGTCGAAGAGGTAATATTTACTGTAATATTTATTATTATTACAAATTTATTAATATCGGCCACTTGACTCAGACTTGACTGACTTTGTGTGGACAGGTTCGGATGTATTCTGTTGAATCATGAGTCGAAATTGAATATAATCAATAATGCCGTGAAATTGTTAATTGACTAGAACACGTTCCAGTAGATAACTTATCTACTGCAATTTCGTGAATGAATGCCCGTAAAAGTAGATCGTATAATATATATAAATATTAAATTATTAATAAAATAAAAATATGAACAAGAAGCAACAGCCAACACCTTCTTCTCCCTAACTAACGAGGAAAAACATCAGAAATAATTAAATAGGAAGCCTGGTAGCCGGAAGCCTAACACTAAAAATGATACTAAAATAATACAAATTACCGACGCCTTTTAGTTTTACGGCGAGTACGAGAAACGGAACATACATAGAATGCAATAATAGACTGATAAGATATAATTATTATAATAATCCAGACTAGAAAAATACCTCTCTAAGTCTAAGCCCTTGCAAAATATAGACCTAGTCCTATTCATTAACTATTACATTTTTTATCCATGGTGTTCTCAACATTCTTATATTTCTATATGACCACATCTCTACTGCTTCTACATAATTTCTCACTATGAGTATGCTAGTGATTGATTGCCCAAGATTCACTTCCATGGTGTTATATTATATAACTTTAAAGAACTCTCATCTGAATTGCTGAAGTTGTATTACATATCATTTTCTTAAAGTTCATCTATTTTGCTAATGTTGCCTTTGACTGGTCTGTTATAGATTTGACATTTTTAATACACCGTCCATCTGGTGTTATCAAGGTGCCAAAATATTTGAATATCATCATATGTTGACTTGCTTCAGACTCATCCCATTTACTTTGATGTTGTTTTCGGGGGGGACATTTGTTCTTTGTTAGGATAATCTGTTTTTTTAATTCTATCCATCTATATGCTGTGAGCGTTGTTAACCTTGCGGCGTCAGGGGTGGAAGAGTTCTCTCTGGAGATGGCCTTTTTGTGTGCTGTTTGTAAGCTTGTTCCTGTAGCTTCTTTGATTTCTGTGATCCATCTTTTACATGGTTTTATAGATCATTAGTTTACAATGATCAGCCCTACATTATTATATGATTGTGTGATAAATAATGTCTGAATGTGAATTATTATAATGTTACATTAAATTGTAACTTCACAATATGATCGTGACAAATAGGATCCTAGTCTAATAATATCATTATGATTGTGGGTACAACAAGGTAATCAACAATTAAACATACTCTTATATATAACAATAGCTGAAATTGGGAGGGTGTGGCCGCAGACTAATCTGGGTGGAGGGGGTGGTGGAGACGCAGCAGTAAATATGAGAATGCAAAACAACAAGAATTATGATGATGATAAAGCTTGAAACCTATGACTTGACTTGAGATATATTGACTGAAAACGTTCTAACTTTAAAAAAAAATGTTAATTAGATTTTTGGCATGGGGGGGGGGGGGGGGGGGGGAAGAAATATGAACCTATCCCAAAATAAGGGTCTGCCTTTTTTTTGTGGGAACCGAAATTAAATTTGTCTAATTGGTCTTTAATTACCGATCAGCGATTGTGGGTTGAAATACTTATTTTAGGAGGGTTGTATGTGTAGGTCTCTCAGTGGTTGGCGTAGAGATGTGCTCTCAGTGTGTAATGGAAAAGTCATCAAATTCGGCATGAGGCCTGGCAACTAACAGAATTGTATATCTCTAACTAAACTTAAAATTACAGTAGCCATTTTGTATCTAGGACTAAACAGGCAATAAATGATATCACATAACTCCACAAAATTGTAGATCTGTGCAGATTTTATAAAAAGTGTGAAGGTAAGATCCTTATTTTGGGATAGGACAGAAAAAAAATTGACCATAGGCCAAAAAAAGGTAACCATTGGTCTAGACTATTTTTTTATATTATGGAAGTTAATCTTGGACAATTAAGAGATGAAATATATGCCAAGAAGATATGTTTATAATAGAATTGCAATCCTAGAACCACAGCTCATAAGGGAAATGTTTTGATTAGAGTAATGAAAAAATGTTATGGTTAGAGTGATAAAAGAATTGTAGTGTCAGAGTGTAAGAATGGTAGAGTTAGAATTAGAGTGATTAAAGAATGGTAGTGTTAGAGTGTAAGAATGGTAGAGTTAGAATTAAAGTGATTAAAGAATGGTAGTGTTAGAGTGTAAGAATGGTAAGGTTAGAGTGATGAAAGAATGGTAGAGTTAGAATTAGAGTGATTAAAGAATGGTAGTGTTAGAGTTAAAGTGTTCAATGAAAGGTAGAGCTAGAGTGATGAAAAAATGGTATAGTTAGAGGTATGGTTAGAGTTAAAAAGTTAGAGTGGTTAGAGCTAGGAGTGATGGAAAAAAATTGTAGTAAATTAGTTCAAAGGAAATATAAACTGCAGTAAAACTGTCTGCCATGTGGAAAATGAAAATTTGTAAAATATTAAAAAGGTGGTAAAGTGATGATGTTCCTCCTTTGCAAACGAAGATGAGCATGGCATTGAAGAAGAATAAATGTGATGAACAAGTTTAAAAAAAAAATTGTGATTGTCTAATTTAGTTTGTGAGTTCGTAGTTGACTGATGAGTATGATTCATGCCCGGAAAGTTCTGAGAGATCAAGGGGTGTAGTCTCCCAGGAGCTAGGATCGATGCTGCAGTGCTTGTGAGAGTTCTTTAGGTGATCCTTGAAGCGCTTTCTTTGTGCTCTACTTGAACGTTTACTATCGCACAGCTCCTCATAGAATAATCTCTTTGGAAGGCGCTCCGTGCCCATAGTATGAATTGGTGAATTAGTGAATTTAAACATTAACCTAGTCAGGAAGCAAAACAAATAGGAGATCTGTTTGTATGTTGTTCCTTCTCTGAAATTCTGATTATTAGATGTGTTGGTCCCGCCGAAAACGGATGTGTCGGGCCAATGGCGCAAATAAAACGGCGACACAACGCATTTCCATTCTCTGGACTACATCCTTCTGGAAATCTAATAGGACCATGGTCCTGCTACAAGAGATATCCAGTGGGAGTTTGAGAATGAACGCTGAAGAAGAAGATGTGTTGGTCATCCTGTGATACTGTTCTTAGAAGTAGAAATGTATATTTGCTAGCAAGAAGACTAACAGATAAATGTAAAACTCTAGATGTGAGAAATACTTAATAGCTGTCCATTGCAGGCGATCATGACAACAGTTTCAGACTAGTGTTGCATTTCTCTGGTGTGTGCGTAGATTACTAAAATGTCCAATCCAGGCTTAGGATCCCCTGCCATATCTGGGACAAGTATGATTAGAATTCGTCATCTGTGGGTTTGTTTTGTCTTTCAGGTAGCACATTTTCTCCTTGTCTCTGAAATTTAATGCTTCTCATCAATGCAATTACCTTTGCTAGTGTAATTAAACCAAATGTTAGGGGGTGTCGGACAAAATGGAGAGTGCTGCAGTAACCAAATGAATAAGTGATAAATGTTACATAAATTACAAAAGTTACTAAAAAGTCTATCAATGTTAAAAATAAATAAACAGCAATAAACAAAGAACAAGGACTATTTTCCATGTTACGGTCCAACTGGGACCTTTTTCAAGAAACACATAACACTTTAAAAAAACACACAAATCCATAAAAAAAAAAAAGTTTTCTTTTGCATTGGTGGTTCGTACAATTTTTTAATGATTTTTTATGTTTCTTGAGAAAGGTTCCAGTCGGACAGTAACGTGGAAAATAGTTCTTGTTCTTTTGTATATTGCTGTTTGTCTAGTGGGCTTTGGTGTGACCCACAGGTACAACCACATGCGTACCATGGATGTTGTCATGAACATTAGATGACAAGACAAGATTCCAGATACCACTGTCCTTGACAGATCTGGTATCCCCAGCAATGATACTATCCTGATGCAGACACAGATTTGTTGGGCAGGTCATTTGGTATGTATGCCACACTATCGCCTGCCAAAGATACTTCTATACGGTGAGCTTGAGAAGGGTTAACGATCTCAAGGTGGCCAAAAAAAGCATTACAAGGACTCCTTAAAGACCTCACTGAAAGTGTTTGAAAATAGACCAAGATACATGGGAAAAACTTACACAAAATAGATCTACATGCTGTTCTACAGTCACAAAAAAAGCATCATCATGTGAAAAGAGGAGAAATGTTGCAGCCCAACAACGGAGAGTAGCTAGAAAATCACGGATAGACCAAGATCCGTCTACAATGGTCATTCCATGTCCGAACTGTCCAAGGACATTTACAGCTCGAATAGGGCTCATTAACCATCTATGAACTATTATGCATGGTAATAATTCTAACTGAATTTTTAAAAGTGGATGTAAAAATGGTCAGCATCACTTGTGCTGGACGAACACACACACACACACACCATGGATGTTAAAAACATGCACAAATGTACACTTCACTAATGTTGACATTAGCCATTTTTTATCTTCTGATTGTACTGTACAAGTAAAAAAAAACCATTCTGAGTGATGTTTTATTTTCTGGTTGACAGTTTCTGAAGCAGATATTGCCAGGTTGCGGGAGGCATTTAGACGTGTGACTGCTGTTACATCTACCATGTCAGATGCTGTGTTTGTCAGGGAAGTTTTGTGGGATGGAGTGCCTATACACATAGCTCAGGTAATTCAATGTCAGATGCTGTGTTTGTCGTAATCAGCTGCTTAGTCAGTGGCTGACCAGAAACATAAGTGTTCAGCTGCCTAGTCAGTGTCTGACCAGAAACCACCTGGCTAGTGTCTACTTCTGTACTTGCTCAGTAGTGATGGTGCCATTCCTTGACCTTTCAATAGCATGAGTCCTGGTGGCTGGGTGTAATTTTTATTTCAAACCACTAATAAAGAGTGGATTTCTAACCTGGGTTTGATTGTCAACAGGCGAATACCTTCATATTACACTAGCACAGCTCCCTTGAATTGAGTGGAGTGTCTATGCACATAACTCAGGTAACTCAAACAATATCAGAGATTGAGTCCAGAGTTTAAGCTAGTAATTGACATATTAGAAGTTTGAGTTGAAGTCATGTTTAAGCTAATAAATGTCACATTAGAATTTTGAGATGAAGTCATGTTTAAGCTAGTAAATGTCAAATTAGAAGTCATGTTTAAGCTAGTACCTATCAAATTATATATAATAGGTGATGTCATTTAGACAGGCTGTGAAATTTGACAATACCGGCCCCAAAGGCAATAGAAATAAGAGTTATGCCATTGTCTATGAGTTTGTATGCTGCCCCAAAGGCAATAGAGATGTAACTCAAGAAGAGGTGCTGGAGATGGATAGGTCACACACTTAGAAGACCAACAGACAACATTGTAAAACAGGAATTGTTCTAGAACCCACAAGACAAGAGGAAGACTACAACATATGTGGAGTAAAGATACAAATACAAAAATCTTTATGATACAAATGATAGATAAGGTAAAAGATAAAATGAGTTATGAACTAGCATCATAGCGCACTGTTTCCCATAAGTGCACAGCTGCCTAGTCAGTGGTTGATCAGAAGCAACCCGTCTAGCGTCGTCTACCGCACTTGTTCAGTAGCGATGGCACCATTCGTCAACCTACCTAAAGCATGTGCTCTGGTACCCTACTTCTGGTGGTTGGGGGAACCACAGGAGTAATTTTTTATTTCAAACCACAAATAAGTGAATTCGAAACCCGGGTTTGATTGTAGCGGGCGAATAACTTAACAATACAATATATTGGCTAACAAAAAAAATGATTGGTAAAACATGACGAGATGGAAGCATTAGCTAAAGATAAAACAAGATGAAAGGGATGTGCTGAGGACCTATACAACACAGGGAGTGATAGGTGAATAGAGTATGATTGATTGAGAATTCCAGGAATTGTGAACAATTAGCTCTTACTCCCTATGTGCAGTGGGGTGGTTTTTCTGATTTTTCTTTCATACCCAGGAGACTTCAGTTTTCGGCTTAGTACAAATGCCTATTGAAGAAGCCTTCTACTCAGGCAGGGGTCTTTAGTTGTATAGATGACATGCTACAAAGCTTTGATAAGAGAGCCTCAATATAACGGCATGTCATCTACTAAGGTTTTCTGTTGCATGGGTGGCTTGTCTAGTGGGCCATTGGTGAGACCCACAGACGCAACCGCATGCGTGTGGATAGAGTATAGAAGAAGAAGAAATAAAGATGTTGACAGCTGATATGTTGACAGCTGATATGTTGACAGCTGATACGAATATTGTATCTCTCTTTCTGAAGCTGATATACAGAGGTTATGGAGGCACCTCCAAGGGGCTGTCATTTAAAGATCTTCTGTGCGGGCTGGTAATTCTGACCAAGGGAGGTAAAGAGGAGAAGATTAAATGTAAGTATATGATTGCTGGTTAGCATTGAACGTTACTAGATTTTACAAAATTGATGTGGTCAATACTGTAACTCTCTTATGAGTTCCATTTATCTATAATTCTCTTTGTAGAGAATTGACTTCATTGTACCCGGGTTACTGAATATGTAGTCCGTCACTCTCAACGAAGCATTATACCGCCTGCTGAGAGCACCACTCATAGCATGGAACTCTTTATCTGTAACTTCAAGCGATAATCTCCGGAGATCTTTGAAAAAATCCACTTAATAAACAAGATGATGTGAACGGAATTTGAACATAGGTTATTTTGTTATTGCTGAATTTGTATTGAGAGCATAGGTTATTCCGTTATTGCTGAATTTTTATTCACCACTAATGCATCCAATCGTATACTTTAGTCAGCACAATGTAGATGCCCGTCTTTTGAACCACGAGCAAATTTTACCGAGCTGTGATTATGATACAGACTGACTAACCACTCTACCATTGAGCTACTTCAGTATTTTGTGCAATTGCATTTTAGTTTGTTCTCACAAACTTCCTCTAAAATTCGTGAGACACATTTGTAAAACTGGACTGAGACTATAGAGTAGAACACATTCTTCATGCATGTCAACTACCAAGAAGAGAGGGAGAAAATATGGCTGAGTCGGCGCTACTTAAGAACCTGAGAGTTTCCATGGATGACCTGAAGTGAATTACACAGTTTATTGAAGCTATTTTCACAGTAACCTGATAACCGACTGAAAAACAATGAAGAAGAAGAAGAAAACTCCCACAGTATCTCTCTTGTAGCAGGACAGTAGCCATACTATATTTCTACTAGGATATATAGTCCAGATAGCGGAGACGTGTTGCATTGCCGTTTTATTTACATCATTTACCAGACACATCTTGCTTTGACAGTTTTTTTAGTACTCTGCTATAATAAGTTGTGAATATTTGGCTTTAGTTTTGTTGTTGTTAAGACGTTATCTAGTTGTGTTGCGTGATACCATGGTTGCTCGTGCAACTCTTGGCCTGGTATGTCTGTATCTCTGGGCAGGACTATGGTTCTTATCGATGTTCTTATTGGAATGCTAAAGATTAACATTAACAATATAGACTTGGTTAATTTGGAATGCTAAAGATTAACATGAACAATTCAGACTTTGTTAATTTGGAATGCTAAAGATTAACAATTCAGACTTTGTTCATTTGGAATGCTAAAGATTAACATTAACAATTCAGACTTTGTTAATTTGGAATGCTAAAGATTAACATGAACAATTCAAACTTTGTTAATTCAGAATGCTAAAGATTAACATTAACAATTCAGACTTTGCTAATTTCAGTAATTTTTGCCATGTACTGTGATGAGACATACAGTTACGTCCAGAAGGACGAGATGGACAAGAGAGTCCTGGAGACAGAGGGACAGGTCTCACAAGCTCTGGGTGCACTATTTAAAGAGGTAGAGGATTTCATTTATTGCATATAATGTCTGTGTTGCTGGCACCCATTAGTGTAGCAAAGTATAAATCATCATCATTGTTGTTGTTATTGTATTCGTCATAGTCTTCGACATCCATCAGTCATGTGAAATACTGTGAAAGTAGAAGTCTTTTCTTGATTAGAAACCATAATCATTGCATTTGAATCATTGCATTTGAATCATTGCAGAATGTGCACATTGTCACCTTCTTCACTTGTGCAGATTATCACATCCAGCATCATCTTCTTGTATACATAATTACCACAAAGCTAGAAAATAACTAGCAATCAGGTGTGGGCTACAGTAACAAAGTATTTTGTGCATTATTTCGATGTTGAACATACTGCACCAATTGGCCCACTTCCTTCCTTTGAAGGCTGTTACAGGGACTGTTTTTATTATATAGGTCTCCTATGTTCAGATCTTTGTGGACGTCTGCGTTGATTAATATTTCTGTCCATGATATTTTTATGACATTTCTATAACATTTTATTTTGATTGCCAATAATAACTTTTCCATTGCGGATGCCATTGCCCACACCCCACAACCGTATGTTGCCACTGGAAAAATATAACTTCTTAATAGTTGTCACTTTGTTTCTGTTTGCTCCTTTCTATAGATTTTTAATCTGTGATGTTTTTTGTAAGGTCATTGCTAATCATTTTCTGATTTCTGCCGAGCAATCTTCTGTTGATGGTTGACCTGAGATATTCAAAGTTGCTGACATTTTCTAGTTGTTCTTTGACAATGATTGTTGTAGGTGTGAGTTCATCTCTGCTGATATACATTATTTTTCTTTTGTGCATCGAGGAAAAGGTTTTGTGCCTTGCTATGATGTTCACCTGACCTAATAATTTGTTCTAAACCTGTGGGATCCCTTAATATTAGGGTTGTGTCAAACTATGTAGAGGTCATGGTCCATAAAAAGGTTAGAACCACAGATCTAGTGTAAGCATTTGTTTTTTATTTTTTTGTCACTTTATGAACTTTTATTTTTGCAGTCGGACCAGGTGTCATATGAACAGTTCTCTCAGTGGCTCAGATCCCATCCAGATGCAACTGTCATTAGCAAGTGGCTGCTGATTGAATCTTCGAGTCTGTCTCTGGGAGGAGAACATGATACGCCCACATTCTACCAAACCCTGGCAGGGGTCACACACTGTAAGTTGGTAACCTGTGCCTTTATGTTAAAAAGAAGGGGGGGGGGGTCGCAGTAGCCTACTTGATAGTGAGCTTACTTACTATCATCAGGTTTTAGTGTGCCAAATTTGAAACCATGTCCAGAAAAAAAATTTGGGGTTTGATTTCTCACCTAACACGACCAATCCTCCAGTTGACCCAGCTGTAAATGGGTACCTGATGCATGTGCTAGAGGAGGTAAGCACAGCAAGGAGGGAAACTGGTCACTCCACCTAACAGTAACTGCTGCTTAGTACATAAAAAGTTATCTTCATTCACGGCGGTAGGTTGCTGCCATGGAATCTAGCTTACCGTTTATGTTACAAAAAGTAATTATTTACACCTCAAGCATTATGGGAAATTAGGTGTTAGTTGATCAATGGCGTACAAATGGGTGATGTGATTAACATCACCTAAGACAATTGTAAATATTCAAAGTACATTCAATGTATTTCTAGTTGAATGTTGTTGACTGATGCACTTTCTTTCTTGAGTACTTACATAAAACACAAGGTCAGTCAGCTTTACAATAAACGCTCAGACTACCGTCTCCAACTCATGTGTCTGGTACTCATTTACAGCTGGGTCGACTGGAGAAGCACTAGTATCAGGCAAGAAATCACGACCCAGAGTTTTGATGTGGTTTCGAACCTGCATGATGTAACCTAGGGATAGTAAGCAAGCTAACCATCAACTAGGCCTCCTTGCTTCTCACTATACAGTATGGGTACGATAAAACACAACAGTATACAAAACAACCTCAACATTTCAACCGTAGGGTCTTTTTCAAGAAAATACAAGACAATCTCAACATTTCAACCTGAGGGTCTTTTTTCAAGAAAATACAAGACAAACAGTCAAAGTAATGGCACTGTCACAAAAGCATTACATGGCAGGCATTTAACAACAGAAACATCTAAGTTAACAATGATGTATGTACACACAAGTATTGTCAGAGATGTCCATCAAAAAATATGGGAATGAGAATGAAATAAAACAACTATCCCTGAAAACAACATAAACAACAACACAGCAAAAGTCCCCGTCCCCAAATCTAAATAAATGAATGATACTGTTTGTTCACTGTCTTGTATTTTCTTGAAAAAGACCTTAAGGTTGAAATGTTGAAACTGTCTTGTATACTGTTATCTGTAATTTTTTCATACCCGTACCCTATGGTCTGATAGTCTGTGGTTCATTGTAAAGCTGTTTGACCTTGTGTTTTACATGTTCTATTGTCATACAGTTTTACATAAGTTCTATTGTCATACAGTTTTACATAAGTTCTATTGTCATACAGTTTTACATAAGCTCTATTTTCATACAGTTTTACATAAGTTCTATTGTCATACAGTTTTACATAAGTTCTATTGTCATACAGTTTTACATAAGTTCTATTGTTATACAGTTTTACACTAATTTTTTTTCATGACAGTGGAGGAGCGAGAAATTCTGGAGTTGGAGAAGAGATACTGGACACTGAAAGCTTTATCTAAAACTGGACGCTTTGATCTTGAACTATTCAAATCTCAAGTGTGTCCACCCTTGCCAGAAAAACTGTGTGAATGTAAGTGTTTGAGTTCAAAACTTTGTTAACATTTGTGGTTAATGTGTACTAATGTTAATGTTTGTAGTCCTCGATGAGTTTACGCACTTGTACAGCATGTGTTATTGTCTATGTATCGATTGACCTGTCCATGTTAATATCAGTGTTATTGATATGTGTTATACATGTGTTATTGTCTATGTATCGTCTATCTATACATGTGTTATTGTTATTGATATAGTGTTATTGTCTATGTATCGATTGACCGGTCCATGTTTATATCATTATCAGCTGCTAACGTGAAATAGCCTGCTAGCTGATAGTTATAGCCTGTTTGTTACCGTCAAGTAAAACTTCAAAACCTGTGTTCTACGTTAAGTACTATTTTCTTCATAGGGCATGAGCCTATGGACCGCTGGATCAGCAACCAACGTTAAGTACTATTGATAATGATGATGATTATACAGTTTTACAGCAGTATTACCTTTCATTGATTCATAGTAGTTTGAGCAAACACGGCATAAGTCTTGACTAAAATTGCATCTTTATATAGGGATGTGTGATTTGTTGAACACGGAAAATTTGGTGACTCAAGTTGAGGAGCAAATAGGTGTCATCTGAACAGTCTTAGTTCAAATCCCAATTGCTGCTTTATAATTTTTAATAACATTTGTTGAGATAAATTTTATATTCAAATTGTCCATCAGTGTTATCATGGATAAATGTCATCCATCAGTGTTATCATGGGTAAATGTCATCTGTTTGTGTTATCATGGATAAATTTCATCCATCAGTGTCATCGTGACTTACAACATCAAACCAATAGGATCTTGACAGTCCGGGTCACAGGACCTAGGTTCTATGATGGAGTGCAATGTCACAATGTGACGGCTACCTACATCAGATTATCAACAACAGCACATTGCAACATAAAACATGTAACTGTAAAGACAGAATGTTGGTTGGGGGGGGGGGGGGTCATTACATAAAGCCTCACTATACAGTCATATCATCTTCTAGAAATATAATGTATCATGGTGGTTGCCACCCAATCCTCTGTATACTGAAGTTCTGTCATATATATATATATATATACACACAAGTATTGTCAGAGATGCCCATCAAAAAATATGGGAATGAGAATGAAATAAAACAACTATCCCTGAAAACAACATAAACATATATATATATATATATATATATATATATATATATATATAAAACACTATTTTTTTCTTACCTGCTCCATTACGTTTATTTGATGCTACGCTACCATCCTCAGCTGTGTTCCTGGCCTTCGATGAGAACTGTGATAGTCACATGGACTTCAAGGAGATGGCATGTGGGATTTCAGCTTGTTGTCGAGGACCGACATTAGAGCGACAGAAATGTAAGTTATTGATAAGGTTTAAAGGATTTACTTAATTGTACTCCATAGAACAAGAATAAAGACCTATTGCAGTTATGGACAAGAATAATCTTGAGACAAGAAAAAGTTGCTGCAGTTATGAACATAAAGAAGGTCTTGAGACAAGAAAAGGCTGACTACCTTTTTTGTTATTGTCTCCTTTGAATGGTCTACTCTTTCCATAGTTATAATACATGTTGTTGTATGGCCTAGTTGGATGGTCAAGAGCTATTGTTTTTCAGAGAGCATGTGTCCAATCTTGTGTATTGTGAGAGATTTTTTCAAAGATGTCATGTGTTTAAATCCCATTTATTATGGTTTTTTTTAAAGTGGTTTTTTTCAAAGATATTTGAGGATTATCGCTTGGAACTACTGCAGAGGTATGTACTATGATTGGTACTCTCTGCAGGCAGTATACTACTTTGTTGGGAAGGATGGGGTAACTTGAGTACAATGATGTCAATCCTCTATGCCTGTTTTCTACAACTTGTGTTCCCCAGAGATGTTTTCCAACAGTGTTTAATACTTTAAAACATATTGTAGTCATCAGATGGTCACTATATCTTCTGGTCATCAGGTGGTCACTATATCTTCTGGTCATCAGATGGTCACTGTTGTATCTGGTCATAAGATGGTTACTATAGCATCTGATCATTGGACCAGATATATCTTCTAGTCATCGAATGGTCACTATATCTTCTAGTCATCGAATGGTCACTATATCTTCTAGTCATCAGGTGAACTATTTCTTCTGGTCATCAGATGGTCACTATATCTTCTAGTCATCGAATGGTCACTATATCTTCTAGTCATCGAATGGTCACTATATCTTCTAGTCATCGAATGGTCACTATATCTTCTAGTCATCGAATGGTCACTATATCTTCTAGTCATCGAATGGTCACTATATCTTCTAGTCATCGAATGGTCACTATATCTTCTAGTCATCAGGTGAACTATTTCTTCTGGTCATCAGATGGTCACTATATCTTCTGGTCATCAGGTGAACTATATCTTCTGGTCATCAGATGGTCACTATATCTTCTGGTCATCGAATGGTCACTATATCTTCTAGTCATCAGGTGAACTATATCTTCTGGTCATCAGGTGGTCACTATATCTTCTGGTCATTTTTTATCTGGCTGTCAGA
This sequence comes from Meghimatium bilineatum, assembly GCA_034231615.1. Classification (NCBI taxonomy): domain Eukaryota; kingdom Metazoa; phylum Mollusca; class Gastropoda; order Stylommatophora; family Philomycidae; genus Meghimatium; species Meghimatium bilineatum. The sequence goes on along the minus strand of CM067309.1, from coordinate 38,895,562 downwards.
TGGTCACTGTATCATTTGGTCATACGATGGTGACTATAGCATATGGTCATTGGAAAGTCACTATATCTTCTAGTCATCAGATGATCATTATGTCTCCTGGTCATCAGGTGGTCACTATATCTTCTGGTCATAGGATGGTCACTATATCTTCTAGTCATCAGATGGTCACTATGTCTCCTGATCATCAGGTGGTCACTATATCTTCTGGTTTTAAGATGGTCACTATATCTTCTAGTCATCAGATGGTCACTATATCATCTAGTCATCAGATGGTCACAATATCTTCTGGTCATCAGATGGTCACTATATCTTCTGGTCATTAGATGGTCACTATATCTTCTGGTCATCAGATGGTCACTATATCTTCTGGTCATCAGATGGTCACTATATCTTCTGGTCATCAGATGGTCACTATATCTTCTGGTCATCAGATGGTCACTATATCTTCTGGTCATCAGATGGTCACTATATCTTCTGGTCATCAGATGGTCACTATATCTTCTGGTCATCAGATGGTCAGTATTCATGTGCTCATCCAATAAATACTTATTTCTGTGGTCATTTGTTGGTCAATATGTCTTGCAGTCATCTCTCACATATTATTTCTTATTTCTTGCAGTTTGTTTTAAAGTGTTTGACTTGGACCATGATTCCCGACTAAATGAAGCAGAAGTGAAATCTATGTTGGAGGCTCTCAACATTGTCAGGAAGGCCTATAATTCTGTGGCAACACTGGTAAGTGGGTGTGGTTATTTGAGCTCAGAGGTTGTGATTGACAAGTAATACTGGTGAGTGGGTGTGATTATATGAAGTCAGAGGTTGTGATTGACAAGTAATACTGGTGAGTGGGTGTGGTTATGAGAGCTCAGAGGTTGTGATTGACAAGTAATACTGGTGAGTGGGTGTGGTTATGAGAGCTCAGAGGTTGTGATTGACAAGTAATACTGGTGAGTGGGTGTCACTATGAGAGCTTGAAGGTTCTGCTCGACAAGTAATACTGGTAAGTGGATGTGGTTATATGAGATCAGAGGTTCTGCTTGACCAGTGATAGTGGATGTGATTATATTAAATAAAAAATTGAGTGTACAGAAGCCGTAAAACTGCACGAATTGGTAAGTGAATGTTGAAAAAAAATATATATAAGATGGGTTAAAGATGAATTGGACAAGGAATAATACACGAAAATGTTTTTATCAAAAGGTCTTTATCAAGATAGGCAAAAACAAACAGGATGGAACCACCAAAGTGTTCTTAAAAGACTCATTTAAGTGGAGGTTACATGTCAACCATATGTGAACTGACAGGCAAAGAGTACAAGGAAACAAAAGAAGTACTGAGATGAGAACTATGAGAATGTGAGTGGTTACATGTAGAGAAGTACAGTGCACAAGGGACTGAACATGCATCATTACTCCCCTCCCCCTTGACACAACCATGCCTCTGAGACATCAAGCCTTATATCAGTTGAGTCATTTGTTACCTCATTTCCTTAGCGGAGGAGACCTCTACTTTTGTCAGAAAGGCTATGGGCAATCAACCTATCAGCTCACATCAAAAGGTATTATTGCATCATTGTCATATTTTATCTCCTTGTGGTTCATAGGCCTTGAATAAGCCTCTTCCATTTTATTTTTACGTCTTCCAGCTCTTTCTATGTTCTGCCAAGCCCTTATGTTTCTGCTTCAAATTCTTTCCTCCAGGTACTTTGTGGTCTACCTCTTTTCTTCTTTCCCAGTAGGTTCCAGATTAATGCCTGTCTTACTTTTGCGTTTAGCATCTGTGGTCATGTTATATTGTCAGAACGAAGTCCACTGTCTTCTTAAAGTCAGAACGGCTGCCCCATAATTTTTGCCTCAAATCTGTATCCTCTGACCAGGTCTGCTGTCTCTGCTCTTTGTTGGGCAGTCCTGAAGTGTGTGTTCAGTAGTCTGGGTTCCGGATCCACATGGACATTAATTTGTGTATGAGATCCTCGGTCGGTAAAGCGGACCCAACTGTCTACATGGCCTGTTTTATGGCAAAATAGAGTGGTCTCTTGGTATAATCTTTGGGGGTGTTTTATTGCATCGGGATCATCTTCCACTTCCATTTGTTTCCATGTGTTTCCATTTCACTTTGCCATATATGTTTTACGTATTATGTGTGTTTTTTTCTTCTTTGTAGGACAGTGGGTGTCTGTGTTATTCCATTTTACTACATCTGCTTGACACGGTATTCTCTTTCTTATTTCTCATGATTCCGCATCGTGATGGTATTCATTAAAGGGCAATAGCTGATGATTTAGCTGTTGTTTAGTTCTTTCTCCACTGTTGTTTAGTTCTTTCTCCACTGTTTAGTTCTTTCTCCACTGTTTAGTTCTTTCTCCACTGTTGTTTAGTTCTTTCTCCACTGTTTAGTTCTTTCTCCACTGTTGTTTAGTTCTTTCTCCACTGTTGTTTAGTTCTTTCTCCACTGTTGTTTAGTTCTTTCTCCACTGTTGTTTAGTTCTTTCTCCACTGTTGTTTAGTTCTTTCTCCACTGTTGTTTAGTTCTTTCTCCACTGTTGTTTAGTTCTTTCTCCACTGTTGTTTAGTTCTTTCTCCACTGTTGTTTAGTTCTTTCTCCACTGTTTAGTTCTTTCTCCACTGTTGTTTAGTTCTTTCTCCACTGTTGTTTAGTTCTTTCTCCACTGTTGTTTAGTTCTTTCTCCACTGTTGTTTAGTTCTTTCTCCACTGTTTAGTTCTTTCTCCACTGTTGTTTAGTTCTTTCTCCACTGTTGTTTAGTTCTTTCTCCACTGTTGTTTAGTTCTTTCTCCACTGTTGTTTAGTTCTTTCTCCACTGTTGTTTAGTTCTTTCTCCACTGTTGTTTAGTTCTTTCTCCACTGTTGTTTAGTTCTTTCTCCACTGTTGTTTAGTTCTTTCTCCACTGTTGTTTAGTTCTTTCTCCACTGTTGTTTAGTTCTTTCTCCACTGTTGTTTAGTTCTTTCTCCACTGTTGTTTAGTTCTTTCTCCACTGTTGTTTAGTTCTTTCTCCACTGTTGTTTAGTTCTTTCTCCACTGTTGTTTAGTTCTTTCTCCACTGTTGTTTAGTTCTTTCTCCACTGTTGTTTAGTTCTTTCTCCACTGTTGTTTAGTTCTTTCTCCACTGTTGTTTAGTTCTTTCTCCACTGTTGTTTAGTTCTTTCTCCACTGTTGTTTAGTTCTTTCTCCACTGTTGTTTAGTTCTTTCTCCACTGTTGTTTAGTTCTTTCTCCACTGTTGTTTAGTTCTTTCTCCACTGTTGTTTAGTTCTTTCTCCACTGTTGTTTAGTTCTTTCTCCACTGTTGTTTAGTTCTTTGCACAAGTTCCTTATTGGGTGTCTTATACCATTTCAAATATTCTATTCTACATTCATTGATCAATGTTTGTAGTTTTTGTTGTACTCCGAGTATCAGAGCCATATACCAGCACTGGTTTAACATTTTGGTTAAATATTCTAACATATTATATGTATTATAGTGTTTCTTGTCATTTGTCTGTGACAGCAGTTGCAAGGCCTGCCAGAAATATTATAATAAAATATTATAGTGTTTCTTGTCATTTGTCTGTGACAGCAGTTGCAAGGCCTGCCAGAAATTCTAACATATTATATGTATTATAGTGTTTCTTGTCATTTGTCTGTGACAGCAGTTGCAAGGCCTGCCAGAAATAGACCCAGAGATTGTAGCAAAAGAGATTCTTTCCTGCCATGACATTAATCAGGTTAGTGAGGGTCGATGACTATAGCTATCTGATGTTTATATGGCTTGGGGGTTGTAGTTGATGACTATAGCTATCTGATGTTGATATGGCTTGGGGGTTGTAGTTGATGACTATAGCTATCTGATGTTGATGGGGCTTGGGGGTTGTAGTTGGTGCTGGAGGTATGAAGTGTGAATTTTGTGACTGAGGAGTGTAGATTTGTTTGATATCATCTTTTATTTGATATCATCTTTTGTTTGATATCATCTTTTGTTTGATATCATCTTTTGTTTGATATCATCTTTTGTTTGATATCATAACCATCTGTTTCATATATCTTTGTTTCGCATAATCATGTGATATAATCTTTGTTTGGTATAATCTTATGATATAATCTTCATTGGCATAATCTTGATATAATCTTTGTTTGGCATAAACTTGTGATATAATCTTTGTTTCTTCTTCTTCTTCAGCGTTCATTCTCAAACTCCCGCTGGATTTCTCTTGTAACAGGACAATTGTCCTACAAGATTTCCAGTTGAATATAGTCCAGAGAATGGAAATGCGTTGTGTTGCTGTTTTATTTGCGCCAATGGCCCAACACATCCGTCTTCGGCGGATATAATCTTTGTTTGACATAAACTTGTTGTGATATAATCTTTGTTTGACATAAACTTGTTGTGATATAATCTTTGTTTGGCATAAACTTGTGATATAATCTTTGTTTGGCATAAACTTATTGTGATATCTTTGTTTGACATAAACTTATTGTGATATAATCTTTGTTTGGCATAAACTTGTTGTGATATAATCTTTGTTTGGCATAAACTTGTGATATAATCTTTGTTTGACATAAACTTGTTGTGATATAATCTTTGTTTGACATAAACTTGTTGTGATATAATCTTTGTTTGACATAAACTTGTGATATAATCTTTGTTTGACATAAACTTGTTGTGATATAATCTTTGTTTGACATAAACTTGTTGTGATATAATCTTTGTTTGACATAAACTTGTGATATAATCTTTGTTTGACATAAACTTGTTGTGATATAATCTTTGTTTGACATAAACTTGTGATATAATCTTTGTTTGACATAAACTTGTGATATAATCTTTGTTTGACATAAACTTGTTGTGATATAATCTTTGTTTGACATAAACTTGTTGTGATATAATCTTTGTTTGACATAAACTTTTGATATAATCTTTGTTTGACATAAACTTGTTGTGATATAATCTTTGTTTGACATAAACTTGTTGTGATATAATCTTTGTTTGACATAAACTTGTGATATAATCTTTGTTTGACATAAACTTGTTGTGATATAATCTTTGTTTGACATAAACTTGTGATATAATCTTTGTTTGACATAAACTTGTGATATAATCTTTGTTTGGCATAAACTTGTTGTGATATAATCTTTGTTTGACATAAACTTGTTGTGATATAATCTTTGTTTGGCATAAACTTGTTGTGATATAATCTTTGTTTGACATAAACTTGTGATATAATCTTTGTTTGGCATAAACTTGTTGTGATATAATCTTTGTTTGACATAAACTTGTTGTGATATAATCTTTGTTTGACATAAACTTGTGATATAATCTTTGTTTGGCATAAACTTGTGATATAATCTTTGTTTGACATAAACTTGTGATATAATCTTTGTTTGACATAAACTTGTGATATAATCTTTGTTTGGCATAAACTTGTTGTGATATAATCTTTGTTTGGCATAAACTTGTTGTGATATAATCTTTGTTTGACATAAACTTGTTGTGATATAATCTTTGTTTGACATAAACTTGTTGTCATATAATCTTTGTTTGACATAAACTTGTTGTGATAAAGATTAGTCACACTTTGTTTTGTTGATTAGAATGTGAATATGAGACAGTCTCTTGGTAGCTTGTGGTTCTCTCTCCAGGAGGGCTCGCTTACTATGGAAGACTACTTAATGTGGACAGTCAACAACCAGCTGACCACAGACTTCTTAGAGCTACTCAGTCAGGTCAGTGCATGTTTTCTTTCGTGTTCATCTGCGACATCATTGTGTTGTTGTATGCTTGATACATGTATATAAAAATTAGGGTTGGGAAATGCACTGGCTTAAACTTTGATTCTCTTATTTGTTGAGCGCTCTCTCATTAGACTTATCTAGCTAGTGAATTCTCTCATGTGGAAACTTGGCCGTGGACTTCAAGCAATGTGGAAAGAATAGGACCACAGTCTTCTTTTCAGGCATGTTGTAGGAGTCGACTAAGGAAAGTTGGGGGATAGTCTGACAACCTGGCATGTGAAAATATCATTTTCGCATCCTGTCTCAATTACGGACTTTTTTCTTCTATCACATCTTGTCTCAATTTCTGACTTTTTCTTTTATCACATCTTATCTCAATTTCTGACTTTTTCTTCTATCACATCTTGTCTCAATTTTTGACTTTTTTCTTCTATCACATCTTGTCTCAATTTCTGACTTTTTCTTTTATCACATCTTGTCTCAATTTCTGACTTTTTCTTTTATCACATCTTGTCTCAATTTCTGACTTTTTTCTTTTATCACATCTTGTCTCAATTACGGACTTTTTTCTTCTATCACATCTTGTCTCAATTTCTGACTTTTTCTTTTATCACATCTTGTCTCAATTTCTGACTTTTTTCTTTTATCACATCTTGTCTCAATTTCTGACTTTTTTTCCTTCTATCTTGTCTCAATTTCTGACTTTTTTCCATCAAATAATCTTCATGGATAACAAAGAGTTTCAGACCAGCAAACATTGCACCTGTGTCCTTGTGTGACAGACTTCTAGGCGACGTGGATTGCTAGATGTGCCATTCTGTGGATTAGTCAAAAAAATCTGAGAAGAATGATGAGATATTTGGTACAGAAGTGTGTACGTCCTGGCAAACATGGCATCCTGGGATACCTATACATTGGATTGCCTCCTTTCGGGGGACTTATGGGCACACCAAATAAACCCATATTACTTATCAATGTCTTTGAGACAACCGTATACGAGTTCCCGTGTCACTACATTTACATATTTATTGTCTACAAATATCATCTTAGTTTCATCTCTGAGCATAAATATCATCTTAGTGTCATCTCTTGGGTACAAATATCATCTTAGTATCATCTCTTGGGTACAAATATCATCTTAGTGTCACCTCTTGGGTACTAATATTATCTTAGTTTCATCACTGAGCAGAAATGTCATATTAGTATCATCTCTTGGGTACAAATATCATCTTAGTGTCACCTCTCGGGTACTAATATTATCTTAGTTTCATCACTGAGCAGAAATGTCATATTAGTATCATCTCTTGGGTACAAATATCATCTTAGTATCATCTCTTGGGTACAAATATCATCTTAATATTATCTCTTGTGTACAAATATCATCTTAGTGTCATCTCTTGAGTACAAATATCATCTTAGTGTCACCTCTCGGGTACTAATATTATCTTAGTTTCATCACTGAGCAGAAATGTCATATTAGTATCATCTCTTGGGTACAAATATCATCTTAGTGTCACCTCTCGGGTACTAATATTATCTTAGTTTCATCACTGAGCAGAAATGTCATATTAGTATCATCTCTTGTGTACAAATATCATCTTAATAGTATCTCTTGTGTACAAATATCATCTTAGTGTCATCTCTTGAGTACAAATATCATCTTAATATTATCTCTTGTGTACAAATATCATCTTAGTATCATCTCTTGTGTACAAATATCATCTTAGTATTATCTCTTGTGTACAAATATCATCTTAATATTATCTCTTGTGTACAAATATCATCTTAATATTATCTCTTGGGTACAAATATCATCTTAATATTATCTCTTGGGTACAAATATCATCTTAATATTATCTCTTGTGTACAAATATCATCTTAATATTATCTCTTGTGTACAAATATCATCTTAATATTATCTCTTGTGTACAAATATCATCTTAGTATTATCTCTTGTGTACAAATATCATCTTAATATTATCTCTTGTGTACAAATATCATCTTAGTATTATCTCTTGTGTACAAATATCATCTTAATATTATCTCTTGTGTACAAATATCATCTTAGTATTATCTCTTGTGTACAAATATCATCTTAATATTATCTCTTGTGTACAAATATCATCTTAATATTATCTCTTGTGTACAAATATCATCTTAATATTATCTCTTGTGTACAAATATCATCTTAGTATTATCTCTTGAGTACAAATATCATCTTAGTATCATATCTTCGCATAAATATCATCTTAGTGTCATCTCTTGAGTACAAATATCATCTTAGTATCATCTCTTGGGTACAAATATCATCTTAGTGTCACCTCTCGGGTACTAATATTATCTTAGTTTCATCACTGAGCAGAAATGTCATATTAGTATCATCTCTTGGGTACAAATATCATCTTAGTGTCACCTCTCGGGTACTAATATTATCTTAGTTTCATCACTGAGCAGAAATGTCATATTAGTATCATCTCTTGTGTACAAATATCATCTTAATATTATCTCTTGTGTACAAATATCATCTTAATATTATCTCTTGTGTACAAATATCATCTTAATATTATCTCTTGTGTACAAATATCATCTTAGTATCATCTCTTGTGTACAAATATCATCTTAATATTATCTCTTGTGTACAAATATCATCTTAGTATCATCTCTCTGGTACAAATATCATCTTAATATTATCTCTTGTGTACAAATATCATCTTAATATTATCTCTTGGGTACAAATATCATCTTAGTATTATCTCCTTCGCATAAATATCATCTTAGTGTCATATCTTCGCATAAATATCATCTTAGTATTATCTCTTGGGTACAAATATCATCTTAGTATCATCTCTTGGGTACAAATGCCATCTTAGTATTATCTCTCAGGTACAAATGTCATCTTAGTATCATCTCTTGGGTACAAATATAATCTTAGTATTATCTCTCGGGTACAAATATCATCTTAGTATCATACTTCAGATACAATGTCATCTACGTGTCATTTCTCAGCAACACATATCATCTTTGTATCACCTCTCATAGTATCATCTATCGGGTATAAATGTCATCTTCGTATCACTTCCTGGGTATCATCTCTCACGTACAAATGCCATCTTAGTATCATATTTAAGGTAAAATGTAATCTTAGTGTCACCTCTCTGGTACAAATGTCATTTAAGTGTCATCTCTCATGTACAAATGTCATCTTAGTATTACCTCTTAGCTGCGAATATCAATGTGGTATCACCTATCATGTACAAATGTCATCGTGGTACCACCTCTTGGTACTAATGTCAGCACGGTGGAAATATGTCAGATATGAATGTCATCATGGTGTTGTATGTTGGGTACAAATGTCATCATGGTGATCATATGTCAGATATGAATGTCATCATGGTGCTGTATGTCAGGTACAAATGTCATCTTGATGTCATATGTGTAGTACAGATATCATCATCATCTTATGATATAAGTTAACTTCTTGTGTGATTTATCTCCAGATTTGCCACATTGTCCTCGGACTATCTCCACAGACCAAAGAGGAGGAAGGAGAAATTATTCAGTGAGTGTATACATCCATAAACCCCCTTGTCTGAGACAACCTTATGTGAGCCCGGATGTCATCTCATCCATAAACCCCCTTGCACAGCCTTGTCTGAGACAACCTTATGTGAGCCCGGATGTCATCTCATCCATAAACCCCCTTGCACGGCTTTGTCTGAGACAACCTTATGTGAGCCCGGATGTCATCTCATCCATAAACCCCCTTGCACAGCCTTGTCTGAGACAACCTTATGTGAGCCCGGATGTCATCTCATCCATAAACCCCCTTGCACGGCTTTGTCTGAGACAACCTTATGTGAGCCCGGATGTCATCTCATCCATAAACCCCCTTGCACAGCCTTGTCTGAGACAACCTTATGTGAGCCCGGATGTCATCTCATCCATAAACCCCCTTGCACGGCTTTGTCTGAGACAACCTTATGTGAGCCCGGATGTCATCTCATCCATAAACCCCCTTGCACAGCCTTGTCTGAGACAACCTTATGTGAGCCCGGATGTCATCTCATCCATAAACCCCCTTGCACGGCTTTGTCTGAGACAACCTTATGTGAGCCCGGATGTCATCTCATCCATAAACCCCCTTGCACGGCTTTGTCTGAGACAACCTTATGTGAGCCCGGATGTCATCTCATCCATAAACCCCCTTGCACAGCCTTGTCTGAGACAACCTTATGTGAGCCCGGATGTCATCTCATCCATAAACCCCCTTGCACAGCCTTGTCTGAGACAACCTTATGTGAGCCCGGATGTCATCTCATCCATAAACCCCCTTGCACGGCTTTGTCTGAGACAACCTTATGTGAGCCCGGATGTCATCTCATCCATAAACCCCCTTGCACGGCTTTGTCTGAGACAACCTTATGTGAGCCCGGATGTCATCTCATCCATAAACCCCCACAGCCTTGTCTGAGACAACCTTATGTGAGCCCGGATGTCATCTCATCCATAAACCCCCTTGCACGGCTTTGTCTGAGACAACCTTATGTGAGCCCGGATGTCATCTCATCCATAAACCCCCTTGCACAGCCTTGTCTAAGACAACCTTATGTGAGCCCGGATGTCATCTCATCCATAAACCCCCTTGCACGGCTTTGTCTGAGACAACCTTATGTGAGCCCGGATGTCATCTCATCCATAAACCCCCTTGCACGGCTTTGTCTGAGACAACCTTATGTGAGCCCGGATGTCATCTCATCCATAAACCCCCTTGCACAGCCTTGTCTGAGACAACCTTATGTGAGCCCGGATGTCATCTCATCCATAAACCCCCTTGCACGGCTTTGTCTGAGACAACCTTATGTGAGCCCGGATGTCATCTCATCCATAAACCCCCTTGCACAGCCTTGTCTGAGACAACCTTATGTGAGCCCGGATGTCATCTCATCCATAAACCCCCTTGCACAGCCTTGTCTGAGACAACCTTATGTGAGCCCGGATGTCATCTCGGTTACACAACTGAGAAGAAGAACCTGTGCTTTTGTCAGGAAGCTATGTGCTGTCAAGAGCTACCTGCTCACAGCTGAAGGGATTACTTCATAATCATCAAATGAGTAACATCTTCATTAGAAGTAGATGTTAGTGCAGCTGGTTAGGTAGTAGTCATCAGATCATCACCATTGTACACAGGACACGTCCATAGGTGCTCTGATCTCAAATGTATGGCACTCTCCACTTTGTCGGATATCACCTGACAGTTTGGTGCCACAATCTCCATAGTCATGCTGTTCGTAGCCACAGCAAATGCACTAATCTCTTCTCTAATGGTCTTTCCTACACACTGGGCTGTGAAGAATCAAGCACTACATATGTGCCTAACAACTGAGCCATCCGTATATATAATCATATATCCTGTCTTGAAATTCTCACTGATCTTAGATTCTACAAATTAATAGGACACCGCTCTTTTCACTATCTATTACGAGTTATTATTACTAGGAAATGGGTCTGGAAATCTACTGGTGCACTTATCCAATCCACACTAGGTGTTACATTCTCTAATGTGCACACCCCGGGTGTTACATCCTCTAACGTGCACACCAGGTGTTACATTCTCTAACGTGCACACTTTGTATGACATCTTCAGCTCACCCCATCCACAACTTTCCTCTTTTAGTCTCCTATCTTTCACTTTTTTTCTATGACCAGAATAAAGAGGACTCTACGACAGACCTAGCGAGTCGGTAGATGATTTATTCTGTTCATAACAAGTAATTCGCTAAAATAAATTTCATGTGGAGAACATTCCAACATTGGCGAGCAGCGATGTTAACAACAAAGGCCATACTTCACAATCGAGATACCAGCCTCCAAAATACACAAACATCAATGGAGCACAAAAAATATCTAACAAATTCACAGTAGGAACATTGAATATATCTGTTTAGGAAATAAAACAGAAGAACTAATCGAAATAATGGAAAATATGAAAACTAAGGATCGACAACATCAAAGAGACATTACACAAACACCAAATAACATCTGAAGCTGCCAGAAAAGCGAGAACAAGAACATTGTATCTCCCTCGACACCCATAAAGGGTAAAAGAGGAAGGGAAGAAGAAGAAGATCTTTCACTTTCTGAATTTCAGAATACAGTGGTTGTTCTTTGTCATCAGTGATTGTTCTTTGTCATCATTGATTTAAAGGTAGGTTATTGATTGGCAGTACATTGATTGGCTATATATGTGTGCTGGGTATCTGTTACTGAGAACATAAGATCAATGTGTTTGTGCGTGGTAGAATTGATTTATTGATTGGCAATGCATTGATTGGCTATAGATGTGTGCTGGGTATCTGTTACTGAGAACATAAGATCAATGTGTTTGTGCGTGGTAGAATTGATTTATTGATTGGCAATACAGTGCTATAGATGTGTGCTGGGTATCTGTTACTGAGAACATAAGATCAATGTGTTTGTGCGTGGTAGAATTGATTTATTGATTGGCAATACAGTGCTATAGATGTGTGCTGGGTATCTGTTACTGAGAACATAAGATCAATGTGTTTGTGTGTGGTAGAATTGATTTATTAGTGGATCAACATCAATTGGAGAACCACTGTTAACAATTGTGAAACTTCGTAAATTCTTGCAGTACAGGCACGCTGCAAGACATTCCTCAATGGCAAGAGATGATACACAAGGTACTGTGGAGGGTGGAAGAAGAAGATGAGGTGGAAAGAAGAAGACATGGCTGAATAATATCAAGGACTGGACAGGATGTGAAGTTTCCAAACTCGGACAGGGTGTGAAGTTTCCAAACTCTGACAGGGTGTGAAGTTTCGAAACTCGGACAGGGTGTGAAGTTTCCAAACTCGGACAGGGTGTGAAGTTTCCAAACTCGGACAGGGTGTGAAGTTTCCAAACTCGGACAGGGTGTGAAGTTTCCAAACTCGGACAGGGTGTGAAGTTTCGAAACTCGGACAGGGTGTGAAGTTTCCAAACTCGGACAGGGTGTGAAGTTTCCAAACTCGGACAGGGTGTGAAGTTTCGAAACTCGGACAGGGTGTGAAGTTTCCAAACTCGGACAGGGTGTGAAGTTTCCAAACTCGGACAGGGTGTGAAGTTTCCAAACTCGGACAGGGTGTGAAGTTTCCAAACTCGGACAGGGTGTGAAGTTTCCAAACTCGGACAGGGTGTGAAGTTTCCAAACTCGGACAGGGTGTGAAGTTTCCAAACTCATGAGGATGGTAGAGGATAGAGTTGCATGGAGATCTGTCTGCACCAAATGTCTCAATGTGACATCCCTGCATGGAGATCTGTCTGCACCAAATGTCTCAATGTGACATCCCTGCATGGAAATCTGTCTGCACCAAATGTCTCAATGTGACATCCCTGCATGGAAATCTGTCTGCACCAAATGTCTCAATGTGACATCCCTGCATGGAAATCTGTCTGCACCAAATGTCTCAATGTGACATCCCTGCATGGAAATCTGTCTGCACCAAATGTCTCAATGCGATGACCCTGACAAGTTATGGGTTAATATTATTATAATGCTGGACAAAATTTTATTCTGTGTTCTAGACATTGGCTGGAGAGAGAGAGCCAGAAACCCCTAGAAGTAGGTCAGATATGGTACTTGGTCTCAATGCAGTGGTGGAACACCTGGCTCGAGTATGTCAGTCAAGAGGTATTTATACTCATTCTTACACATATTCTCTCGCTCTTCCTCTATCTGTCCCTCTTTTCCTCTCACTGCTTTTCGCCTTCTCTCTTTTCTCTCTCTCCTTCTCTCTTCTCATCCCTTTCCCTCCCAATGATAGAAGTCCATCTGTGGCTATGCCAATAATGATACCAGACTGCGGCAAAAAGATCAAGCATGTATGAACCATGGTTATCTTTGAGCTTGATGACCAGCATATAAGTACGAGAACCAGTTCTCTTGTACGGCTGTCCGGTTGTGCTACTGATATAAGTACAAAAACCGGCATCATGGCACTGGAAACATTCTCATAAGTACAAAAACCGGCATCATGGCACTGGAAATATTCTCATAAGTACAAAACCGGCATCATGGCACTGGAAATATTCTCATAAGTACAAAAACCGGCATCATGGCACTGGAAATATTCTCATAAGTACAAAAACCGGCATCATGGCACTGGAAATATTCTCATAAGTACAAAACCGGCATCATGGCACTGGAAATATTCTCATAAGTACAAAACCGGCATCATGGCACTGGAAACATTCAAGTGCTGTACTTGCCATTGTGTCAGCCATCTAAGGATATACACACAAAAATGTCCCAGTCAATTGTTGATTATGGGTTCTTCAGATCTCTCCAAGAGGGCACACTTTCTTCCCTCTCGTGGTAACTCCCTGAGGTCTAATATTCTTTTAACTCCCACTGGTTCTCTCTTGCAGCAGGACAATGGTCTTACTAGATTTCTTGCAGGATGTGGTCCAGAGAATTGAAAATGCAGTGTTGCAATTTTATTTGCGCCAATGGCCCAACACATCCGACTACAATGGCGGTCATGCATGTTGTAAGAGGCAATTAAGAAGGTTGTGTGTTGGAATTTGTTGTCCCATCCATAGATAGTCAAAGTGATCCAAAGTCAGCCTGAATTAGGATGTGTCAGACTGAAACTCGCAGCTAAGCTGTAAATCATTTTGTTATCTGGAAACAACTGGCTAATCTGCTGTGTTTTAATGAATGCAGAAGAAGAAGAAGAAATACTTGATATCTAGCGGAGCATGTTCTGAGGGTCTGATAAAATGATTGCATGCTTTGGCGATTGCTGCCAAGTGAGGGGCTGTCCATAAATTACATTAAAAAGTTGACGTAAAAAACATGCCAATTTGTTACCACCTCTCATGTTGTCAACAACTTCAGAATTCAGGGAAGCCCTCTTCCCCCCCCCCTAAAATTTCTTATTACCCCTTTACACCCCTCCCCCTTTCCTTCCAAAATTTTTTTAAACAGATGTATGTCATAGAAAAAAAACTACATGATTTGTTCTCCAACTTTTAGAAAAAAATTCAAATTCAAACAATTTCATTAATGTGTAAAAAAAACCAAAAACAGTATTGTTGACATCAACTTTTGTCAAAACCTCTCCATGTCAATAGTTGTCAAACATTTCAGACACCCTCCCACAAAATTGTTAACATAATTTATGGACAGTCTCTGCGGTAAGCTGCTATCAATTATATCTTTAATCTCTGTCACCTCCTCTATCTTCAATCTCTGTCACCTCCTCTCTCTTTAATCTGTCACCTCCTCTCTCCAATCTGTCACCTCCTCTGTCTTCAATCTCATCACCTCAATCTCCAATCTGTCACCTCCTCTGCCTTCAATCTCATCACCTCGATCTCCAATCTGTCACCTCCTCTGTCTTCAATCTCATCACCTCGATCTCCAATCTGTCACCTCCTCCAATCTGTCACCTCCTCTATCTTCAATCTCTGTCATCGACTCAATCTCATACTCTATGTAATTCTGAAATAAATAGGCAGTAGATCTCTCCATTATTTTCTTGCCATTTTTTGTAGGCAATGAGAACCTACCCCAACATCTGTTGTTATCCCTTATGTGTCTCTTTTTCTTCTACATTTGTTCTCAGACTCCTGCAGATTGGCAGGATGTAGTCCTGAGAACAGAATGTGTTATGTCATGGCTTACTTCTTGTCTGTGGTATCTGCGTCTTACGGCCTGACATATCTGACTTCAGCATAGCTTCTTGGTCACTTGACCGTCAATGGAATGGAACAGTCAACTTCACCCTCTGAACTCCCTTGATTGCCTCTTATGACATGCATGAAAGGTAACCGTGTCATTTTTCGTCTATTTTCTACATTTGCTCTATGATAACCAACAAAATTTGGTGTGATTTCTTCCGGAAAGAGTGTAGTAAATTGTGCTTCTGGTTTGATGTGTCTCTTGTTTTCCTATTAGGTCAGTTCAGGTAAACAGCAACGGTCAACCAAAGGAAAGCAGCAGCCTTTAGTTTGGGAAGACGACTCGGTCATCATTGTTGGTACCAGCCGGACAGGAGACAACCAGACAGTCAGGTCAGTACGCGTCCACTGACTTTGTTTATCTAGCTTGTTCTAAAACATATCGAGCAAGCAGTCATGTGTGAAATTCAGTGACTGTGTGTCTGCAATTTACGCTGGCCTGCTTTCTGATTGTCTGTAAAGATGCAATAGACCATCAACTTGTTATAACAGTATGTCTGTGTTTGGTCATACATAATTTTTGATATCAGTCTGTGAAGTTTTTTTTCTTTTGTTAATCTTATTTGAGGAAATATTGCTTATTATATTGTTTGGGTAAATGTCAGTTGTCATTTTACTATGTGTCATATGTGTATGGTCATATGCTTGAATAGTAAGTCGTGCATGCGGATAAAACTAAACATTGGTCAAACTTTTCAGGTCTACAGCGACTTCACTTGTTCCAACTGAAACCACACCAACACACCGCAGCTCAAGTCTGTCACCAAAACTGGGACGTAAGACTGTGATGATGGGCACCTTATCAAAACCACCAGCTATCAACAATAACCATCTGTTAGTCAACCCAACCAAGGTATACCTGTAGTTATAAGTCAACCCAACTAAGTTATATCTATAGTTATGTCAACCCAACTAAGGTATATCTATTGTTATGTCAACCCAACTAAGGTATATCTTTAGTTATGTCAACCCAACTAAGGTATATATAAGTCAACCCAACTAAGGTATATCAGTAGTTATGTCAACCCAACTAAGGTATATCTATAGTTATGTCAACCCGACTAAGGTATAGATATAGTTATGTCAACCCAACTAAGGTAAATCTATAGTTATGTCAACCCAACTAAGGTAAATCTTTAGTTATGTCAACCCAACTAACGTATATCTATAGTTATAAGCCACTCCAGTCAATAAATATATGTACTTCAACTGTACTGTAAGTCAATCCAACTAAGGTATATCTATAGTTATAAGCCACCCCAGTCAATAAATATATGTACTTCAACTGTACTGTAAGTCAATCCAACTAAGGTATATCTATAGTTATAAGCCACCCCAGTCAATAAATATATGTACTTCAACTGTACTGTAAGTCAATCCAACTAAGGTATATCTATAGTTATAAGCCACCCCAGTCAATAAATATATGTACTTCAACTGTACTGTAAGTCAATCCAACTAAGGTATATCTATAGTTATAAGCCACCCCAGTCAATAAATATATGTACTTCAACTGTACTGTAAGTCAATCCAACTAAGGTATATCTATAGTTATAAGCCACCCCAGTCAATAAATATATGTACTTCAACTGTACTGTAAGTCAATCCAACTAAGGTATATCTATAGTTATAAGCCACCCCAGTCAATAAATATATGTACTTCAACTGTACTGTAAGTCAATCCAACTAAGGTATATCTATAGTTATAAGCCACCCCAGTCAATAAATATATGTACTTCAACTGTACTGTAAGTCAATCCAACTAAGGTATATCTATAGTTATAAGCCACCCCAGTCAATAAATATATGTACTTCAACTGTACTGTAAGTCAATCCAACTAAGTTATGTCTATATTTAAAAGTCATCCCAATCATGCAACATTGTGTTAAAATATATTCAGCATTTAAAAAATGAGGAAAGTAAAGGAACATTAATTTATGTCTGCAGTATGTGTCAATGACAAACGAAGGAGGTCGGTTGAGGAAAGATGTGGTGCTTACTCGAGCTAAAGATTTTGAAATTGTTCCAGAATGCATATGGAGGGCTCTGACCACTTGGTATGGAGGTTCGCCAGCTTTACCAAGAACTGTAAGTCAGACTTTGTCAGAACTTTTTACCTTGTATTAAATAGTAGATTTTTAAAATCATGTCTAACTTTTTCAGACCATAAATGTAAGGAAACCTACACAGTACGTATCAGTGGTATTTCAACTTGATAATCAGAAAACACAGCTAGAGCAGAAGACCCACACAGGGTGCAAAAGAATGACCATAAGAAGTCCTTCCAATAGATGACCTCACATAGCAGCATCCTTCACAGCAGCACAAGATGCATACACTCCACATCACACCTCAAAAGTTCTTCTAAAAGCTACCCCAACCAGGCTACACCATAGTTCCATACAAAATCAAGAACAAGTCACAATCTAGTCCTTTTATGGACTTCAGCTAGAAGCCACAACTGCAACCTGGGTGGGTAGAAAAATTCTAGATCCAACCCGACAATCCCGCCACAAGAAACAAAGACTCCCCAGGCACTCGGATATAACAAAAAAGGAATTCCTAGGCTGAAATGCCTGACAAATGTCAGAAAGGTGTGCTATCACCTTATTTTCTTATCTGTGTTCTGTGAGGTCAGAGATTGCCTCACTCAACATCACGCCTGTTACTGCATATTTACCCATAAATTATCATCAGGTGCCATACTGACTGGTGCCGGCAATCACAAATATCCTCAATTCTCTATTTCCAGCATCTTATATTAGAATCGTTGTTGACCTTTTGCCATGCCACAATGCCAGACTATATTTTCTGACATTGTCATCCTCGATCCCTATTGCCCTCTATCTCGCCAGTTGTAACTGTTCTCCAGACCTCTCTATCTCATAAAAAATTGGTAGCATATCCTATCCAGGACGTAGCTATCAACCCAGCATTTGTTGGCTGTGGTGATTTTCTAGACAATATAAATACGTTCAGTAGGTTGCCATTGCTTTCTGAACGGTCTGGATGCACAATTGCCTGTGGTGAGGATCGAACTCGGTACTTTGCCGTCACAGACGCGCTCTGTACCACTTCGCCACAGAGCCGATCTATCTCATAACCCTATAAAAATCGTCTTTGTCATTGTTAAGTAACTGCTTGCTTGTACTTTTTTCCATCTGTCCATGATACTCTCATCATTCTTCTATAGCACTGCATCTCTGTTTACTTAGATTTCCCACTATACTTGTTTATTTATTGTCCAAGACTGACATCCATATGTTAGAATCTGTGTTGTGTAGCTCTGAAGAACTCTTTTCCTCACTGCTAATGACAGGGACATATTACGCAGTATATTCTTGGTTGGTTGGTTGGTTGGCTGGTTGGTTGCTGATCCAGCGGTCCTTGGGCTCATGCCCTTTGACCTAATGCCATTAAATGGCATTATATTGCTGGGAAGTCTGTGGATTTTCGACCCACCCAGGGACAGAGAATAACTATCATACCTCCAGGAAGGTAGGTTTCAACATATGCACTGCTCCCAGCCACTGTAGCCAAGATATGGTTCACTGTGCTCATTCCCCACCACCAATTGACTACTGGTTATGCCGAGCTTCTCTATTGCTCTAGGCATGCAACCAAATGTTCAAGTCAAAAAGATTGTCATGTCCTGAGTCACTGTGCCTCTATGATGGGTCTAAGTCATAGGAAAAAAACAGTACTGTCAGTTTCTTCCTCCCCAGTGCTACACAGTACATCTCTGGCTCCTTCCCATCCACAGAGGGTGCATACATATATATTCAGGTAAACATGAAACACATTTCAGCAACAAAATAGAAGCACAATTGTATAGATGACGTGCCATGAAGCTTCTCTAAGAAGATAACCTCAATATAACAGCATGTCATTCACTAAGGTTTTCTGTTGCATGGGTGGTATGTCTAGTGGGCCATTGGTGAGACCCACAGACGCAACCACATACGTGCAGTATATTCTTAAATTATTAGAGATCATGACCGTCTGCAGTTATAGAAGACTTCTGTACAGAATTAAATAGGACTTCATTTTTTATCAATTTTTTAAAATTATTGTCATGTTTTTCCTTGGTCACTATTTATATACTTGGGTGATAGTAATCTACCTATCACCACTTATCTACCTATCAGCACTTATCTACCTATCACCGCTTATCTACCTATCAGCACTTATCTACCTTTCACCACTTATCTATCGCTACTGCATGTGTGTCTATTCTACTTATGAACGCGACACCTCATGCCACAAACATGATCTTGTCATAATTTTATCATATGGGAAATATCTATGTTTCCCAGGTGATACAGATGTCCGGCGGCTTGAACCCAGAGCTAGAACTATATCCTGTATGTGTGAGGATCATTAGACATCTGGCAGTCAACCAGAGATCTCAACCTGCTAACATAATTACTGGCATGATGGCTGGCATCGGTGGCATGGCATGGAGTGAGTCATGTTATTTTGTTATTTTGTGTGGTTGCATTGTGTGTGAGTTTGTACAGTTTGGTTATGTGTGGATGGTTTTGTGTGCAGACAATGCATACCTATCAACTTCCAAAAGGTTTAATGCCCCAAATTCTGTATTTTGACCTTAAATTACCGCAGAAGACGGATGTGTTGGGCCATTGGCGCAAATAAAACGGCAACACAACGCATTTCCATTCTCTGGACTACATTCAACTGGAAATCTTGTAGGATCATTGTCCTGTTACAAGAGAAATCCAGTGGGAGTTTGAGAATGAACGCTCAACAAGAACAAGACCTTAAATTCTGTATTTTTACCTTAAGTTCTGTATTTTGTCCTTAAATTCTGTTTTTTGTCCTTAAATTCTGTTTTTTTGTCCATAAATTCTGTATTTCGATCATAAATTCTGTATTTTGTCCTTAAATTCTGTTTTTTTGTCCATAAATTCTGTATTTCGATCTTAAATTCTGTATTTTGTCCTTAAATTCTGTTTTTTTTGGTCCATAAATTCTGTATTTCGATCTTAAATTCTGTATTTTGTCCTTAAAAGCTGTTTTTTTGTCCATAAATTCTGTATTTTGACATTAAATTCTGTATTTTTACCTTAAGTTCTGTATTTTGTCCTTAAATTATGTTTTTTGTCCATAAATTCTGTATTTTGACACTAAATTCTGTATTGTGACCTTAAATTCTGTATTTTGTCCTTAAATTCTGTTTTTTGTCCATAAATTCTGTTTTTTGTCCATAAATTCTGTATTTTGACACTAAATTCTGTATTTTGTCCATAAATTCTGTTTTTTGTCCATAAATTCTGTATTTTGTCCATAAATTTTCTACTTTGAACTTAGATTCTGTATATTTATTGGAAATTCTGTATGTTCTGGCAGCATGTCAAAATATTTATTTTGACCCTAAATTCAATATAAAGAATATTTTATTAAAGGCAGATATTACAAGTCTATAGCTTATTCTCAATGAGAATGGGTAGTTTATCATCTGGATGCAGTAAAAACAGGGTTCAAAAGACGTAGAAGATTGATTTAACTGTACTCAGTTTCCTATATGTACTCCGTCATTCTCAACGAAGTGGCACGCCGCCTGTTGAGAGTATTACTCATAGCACGTAACTCCGTTACTTCAAATGATAATCCACAGAGATCTCCGAAAAAATCCGCCTTGTAAACAAGATGACGCGGGCGGGATTCAAACCCATGAGATCTTGAACACAAGGCGAACAGCTTAATCACTATGGAGATCCCCGAATGTAGTGTAGAATTGGTAGTTTACCATCTGGATGTAGTCAAGAATTTGTAGTTTATCATCTGGGTGTAGTCAAGAAACCAAGAATTTTTTACTGTTGTGGTATTTTTCTAGGCAATATAAATATGCTCAATAGGTTGCCATCCTTTTATGAATAAGTTCAAATATTGTTGCCCGCGACCCAATATTGAGCATGACCATAGTTCTGCCCAAGCAAGTACAGGTGCTGAAGTCAGAGATACCATGCAGCCGACTAGTTGACATGTCTACATGACAAAAAATATGTTTTAAATAATTTAAAATATTTTATTTATGTCTGTATGTCCAGATTTTGCAGCAAACCCCACACAGCCACGCCGCTACCATGCTCACACAGCTTCCTTCAGTCGCAAGCATACCACAGCACAGATTTACGAGTTCCTGGGTAATAAGTTGAGACTGTATCGTGAAGATTTTCGTTTGTGGAAGATCAACTCCAAAGATGATGTAAGTGTCTCTGCTGTCATCAATTCTGTTTCCTGATTTCTCTCTGCTGTCATCAATTCTGTTTCCTGATTTCTCTCTGCTGTCATCAATTCTGTTTCCTGATTTCTCTCTGCTGTCATCAATTCTGTTTCCTGATTTCTCTCTGCTGTCATCAATTCTGTTTCCTGATTTCTCTCTGCTGTCATCAATTCTGTTTCCTGATTTCTCTCTGCTGTCATCAATTCTGTTTCCTGATTTCTCTCTGCTGTCATCAATTCTGTTTCCTGATTTCTCTCTGCTGTCATCAATTCTGTTTCCTGATTTCTCAAATAATAATTGATGAATATTTTTATAAAGATGTTTTATTTAATGATGCTTCTTATTTAAGAATTTTCATCCGTGTGGCAACCAGGAGCTCGGATTCTAGTTCAGAATGCAAAGAATAATGCCATTATATTCATTTTAAGCAATCCGTAGGCAACTAAAGAAAGTTAGCGGTTAGGCTGACAACCTGTCATCTGTGAACAAATCATCATTGTCACATCTCGTCTCAGTTTCTTACTTGTGTCTTCTATCAAATCATCTCAATGAATGATGGAGATTTGCAGACAAGGTACCTTTGTCCTTTTGTGGCAGACTCCTAGGTGACTGGGAATGCTAGATATGCCATCACTGTCAATGGGTCAACAGATCTGATAGAAGAATGATGTTATATCTAGGAATGTTCTATCTAAGGATGTTATATCTAGGAATGCTCTAAGGATGTTATATCTAGGAATGTTCTAAGAATATATGTTCTATTTGAAAATGTTATATCTATGAATGCTCTATCTAAGAATATTATATGTTCTATCTAAGGATGTTATATCTAGGAATGTTCTATCTAAGGATGTTATATCTAGGAATGTTCTATCTAAGGATGTTATATCTAGGAATGTTCTATCTGGAAATATATCTTGGAATGTTCTAAGGATGTTATATCTAGGAATGTTCTATCTGGAAATATATCTTGGAATGTTCTAAGGATGTTATATCTAGGAATGTTCTATCTAAAGATGTTATATCTTGGAATGTTCTAAGGATGTTATATCTAGGAATGTTCTATCTAAGGATGTTATATCTAGGAATGTTCTATCTAAGGATGTTATATCTAGGAATGTTCTATCTAAGGATGTTATATCTAGGAATGTTCTATCTAAGGATGTTATATCTAGGAATGTTCTATCTAAGGATGTTATATCTAGGAATGCTCTATCTAAGGATGTTATATCTAGGAATGCTCTAAGGATGTTATATCTAGGAATGTTCTATCTAAGGATGTTATATCTAGGAATGCTCTAAGGATGTTATATCTAGGAATGTTCTGTCTGGAAATATTATATCTTGGAATGTTCTAAGAATATTATATGTTCTATTTGAAAATGTTATATCTATGAATGCTCTATCTAAGAATATTTTATTATATGTTCTATCTAAGGATGTTATATCTAGGAATGTTCTATCTGGAAATATATCTTGGAATGTTCTAAGGATGTTATATCTAGGAATGTTCTATCTAAGGATGTTATATCTAGGAATGTTCTATCTGGAAATATATCTATGAATACTCTATTTAAGAATATTATATGTTCTATCTGAAAATGTTATATCTAGGAATGTTCTATTTAAGAATGTTATATCTAGGAATGTTCTATCTAAGGATGTTCTTTATAATAATATTCTACACAATACAATAATGTACTATCTAAGAATGTTCCTTATAAGGATATTTGATATATTTTTCAGCAAAATCTGACACTGTTGGATGACGAGGACTTGACCGTAGAAGATTATGTGATTGAGGACATGCAACAGTTACTTCTAGAAGGTCAGTTCTGATACTCAATCAATAAATCGCATAAATCGCAAGTTGTGATATTGTCTTTCACATTTCTAATAATCCATTCTATCTGTTCATTCTGTCAATCACATTCTATCTGTTCATTCTGTCAACACATTCTATCTGTTCACTCTGCCAACACATTACACCTGTTCATTCTGTCAACATATTACTATAGCAAATCACACTGTTTTCTTTAAAAGGGCTTGTAAGTTGTAGAGAATTAGCAACAATGTACTCTAGTATTCCCGTTTGCCCTCTCAGGCCCTCTCAGCAAAACACACCCATTATGATCTATATTAATTTGATCAAAGTTATGATCAAATTACACAATGATACCACTACTATATCAAATTACACAGTGATACAACTATATCAAATTACACAGTGATACAACTATATCAAATTACATAGTGATACTACTCAGTGGCCCATAGTGAACACCTGACAAAGATTTTTTTAAAAAACCAACATAGAACCGGAACCATCAGCTGTTATACCTGAGAGATTTACTGAAGTGGAGATCTGAGCACTTATAGATATGTCCGGTGTGCGAAGAGGATCATCAGGTGCCATGCCGGCTGGCGTAGGCGGTCATGGCTCTCCACAGCTCTCTGTCCACAGTATTATGTAACAAAGTCGTTGTTGTTTCCTTGCCTTGCCAGGTTGTCAAACTGTCTAATATTTTCTCATGTTGTCGCCCTCTGTCTCTGTTGCCTTCAATTTTACCTGTTGTGGCTATGTTCTCTAAGAATAATCAAGTACACAAAAACACTAGTACAACTACATCAAATGACACTAGTACAACTACATCAAATGACACTAGTACAACTACATCAAATGACACTAGTACAACTACATCAAATGACACTAGTACAACTACATCAAATGACACTAGTACAACTACATCAAATGACACTAGTACAACTACATCAAATGACACTAGTACAACTACATCAAATGACACTAGTACAACTACATCAAATGACACTAGTACAACTACATCAAATGACACTGTGAATTTGTTCCCTCAGTTCGCAATAAAGACCTGACATGGCCAGAGGAGATGTCACAGCTTGCTAGAAACAAAACTTTGAAGAAGGATGATGGTATGGAGAAATTGTATCTGTCTTCATTTCCTGGATGTCACATTGTTTATATATATATCACATTGTGTACCACATTGTTTATATACATATCACATTGTTTATATATATATATATCACATTGTTATTCATATCACATTGTTTATCACATTGTTTATATATCACATTGTTTATATATCACATTATTTATATATATCACATTGTTTATATATATCACATTGTTTATCACATTGTTTATATATCACATTGTTTATATATATATCACATTGTTTATATATCACATTATTTATATATATCACATTATTTATATATATCACATTGTTTATATATATCACATTGTTTATCACATTGTTTATATATATATCACATTGTTTATATATCACATTATTTATATATATCACATTATTTATATATATCACATTGTTTATATATATCACATTGTTTATATATATATATATCACATTGTTTATATATATATATCACATTGTTTATATATCACATTATTTATATATATCACATTGTTTATATATCACATTATTTATATATATCACATTGTTTATATATCACATTATTTATATATATCACATTGTTTATATATATCACATTATTTATATATATCACATTGTTTATATATATCACATTGTTTATATATATCACATTGTTTATATATATCACATTATTTATATATATCACCTTGTTTATATATCACATTATTTATATATATATATATCACATTGTTTATTTATCACATTATTTATATATATCACATTATATATCACATTTGTTGACCTATTCTCATTGTTTTATGTTGGTGATATTGGTTGACCTATTTCTCTGGTGTTGTTTCTGAGAATCTGTTTAGCCATTTTGTGCTGTTTTGAGGTACCTTTTTATGCAAGTCTGTCTGATGTTTCATTTCCAGCTATATCGATATGTCCAGGGATTTATTACAGGGTTATTCTCTTCAAATACGCCGTTAAAAATCAGTAATAATTGACCACCAAAGCAGTCATTGTGCCATACTCCCAGTCCAGTTAACCCCTTAGCTGCGGAGATCTCCTTAAGGATATGATGAGGGGTTGCCACCATTTTTCAGAAATCTTTCTTTTCTTAGTTTGCCATGGAAAGAATTCATCTGGATGCTGTATTTTAAGTAGGATGAAATATAGTAGGACCATTGTTCTGCTGCAAGAGAGATCCTGCGGGAGTTTGAGAATGAAATCTAGTAGGACAATTGTTCTGCTGCAAGAGAGATCCAGTGGGAGTTTGAGAATGAAATCTAGTAGGACCATTGTTCAGTTGCAAGAGAGATCCAGCGGGAGTTTGAGAATGAAATCTAGTAGGACCATTGTTCTGTTGCAAGAGAGATCCAGCGGGAGTTTGAGAATGAAATCTAGTAGGACCATTGTTCTGTTGCAAGAGAGATCCAGCGGGAGTTTGAGAATGAAATCTAGTAGGACCATTGTTCAGTTGCAAAAGAGATCCAGCGGGAGTTTGAGAATGAAATCTAGTAGGACCATTGTTCTGTTGCAAGAGAGATCCAGCGGGAGTTTGAGAATGAAATCTAGTAGGACCATTGTTCTGTTGCAAGAGAGATCCAGCGGGAGTTTAAGAATGAAATCTAGTAGGACAATTGTTCTGCTGCAAGAGAGATCCAGCGGGAGTTTGAGAATGAAATCTAGTAGGACAATTGTTCTGCTGCAAAAGAGATCCAGCGGGAGTTTGAGAATGAAATCTAGTAGGACCATTGTTCTGCTGCAAGAGAGATCCAGCGGGAGTTTGAGAATGAAATCTAGTAGGACCATTGTTCTGTTGCAAGAGAGATCCAGCGGGAGTTTGAGAATGAAATCTAGTAGGACAATTGTTCTGCTGCAAGAGAGATCCAGCGGGAGTTTGAGAATGAAATCTAGTAGGACAATTGTTCTGCTGCAAAAGAGATCCAGCGGGAGTTTGAGAATGAAATCTAGTAGGACCATTGTTCTGCTGCAAGAGAGATCCAGCGGGAGTTTGAGAATGAAATCTAGTAGGACCATTGTTCTGCTGCAAGAGAGATCCAGCGGGAGTTTGAGAATGAAATCTAGTAGGACCATTGTTCTGTTGCAAGAGAGATCCAGCGGGAGTTTGAGAATGGATACTAAAATAAGATGAATTTACAAATAGAAATTGATGAACATTATTTATTACACTTTATTTGTTTCTTTATCTTTGGTTGTTGTTTTTTTTCTTCCTTAGTGCCGACTCAGAAAGGAGCAACAGGTCTCAATAACTTGGGTAACACCTGTTTTATGAATGCTGCTTTGCAGTGTGTATCTAACACCTGGCCTTTGACTCATTACTTTGCAGGCAACCTTCACCTGTTTGAGTTGAACAGGTAACTAGACTGTTACTATGTGATTGACTATCTGACTACATTTGTATTTCATGTGTTACATGTTTATTTTACCATTTTTATGCTGTTATGGTTGCAGTTTTTCTAGTGTTGATGTTAGTCTTTCTACTGTTGATGTTACAGTTTTTCAACTTTTGATGTTAAGTTCTTTTTTTTCCTGCTGTTTTAAGTACTGTTTCACGGTTTCTTCACCTACTTTTGTTTGTCCTGTTACTGTTACTGCCACTACTGCTGACACTACTACCTCTACTACATCACTGCCTTTGTTAATGATACTGTCGCTGCTTTACTTGTTCTTGTAATAAATGACATTTATTGCATTACTGCATATGCTGAAGACTTGCATGTTTTTCTTTCTTCCTTCAAATTTTAGGAACAATCCTCTTGGCATGAAGGGGCATATAGCCCAACGTTATGGAGAACTCATTAAGGATCTGTGGAGTGGTACCTCAAAAACTGTGGCCCCTCTCAAACTTAGGGTAATAATTTTAGTTGTCATGTTGCGGTTTAGTAGTGCTGTTCTGGTGCTGTCTCTTGTGTGACAACCAGAGCTGGACTTCTAGTTCAGAGATCTTCTTCTTCTTCAGCGTTCATTCTCAAACTCCTGCTGGATCTCTCTTGTAGCAAGACCATGATCCATTCTAGATTTACAGCATGATGTAGTCCAGAGAATGGAAATGCGTTGTGTGGCCGTTTAATTTGCGCCAATGGCCCAGCACATCCGTCTTCGGCGGGATTCAGAGATCAAAGAATAGCGATATTGTCTTATTTCCGAGCATGTTGTAGGAGGCGACTAAGGAAATGTGGGAGATTGGCTACAACCTCTCACCTGTGAAAAATTGTCATAATTGTCACATCTTGTCTCAATGTCTTACTTATTTCTTCTATCAAATAATCTCCATGAATAATGAAGAGAAGCTGGCCAGCTGGACATTGCACCTTTTGTAGCAGACTCGTAGGTGATGAGGAATGCTAGATGTGCATGTGTCATCACTTTGAGTGGATCAACAACAAATCTGATGAAAGAATGATGTGGAATGCTAGAGGTGCATGTGCCATCACTTTGAGTGGATCAACAACAAATCTGATGAAAGAATGATGTGGAATGCTAGAGGTGCATGTGCCATCACTTTGAGTGGATCAACAACAAATCTGATGAAAGAATGATGTGGAATGCTAGAGGTGCATGTGCCATCACTTTGAGTGGATCAACAACAAATCTGATGAAAGAATGATGAGGAATGCTAGAGGTGCATGTGCCATCACTTTGAGTGGATCAACAACAAATCTGATGAAAGAATGATGAGGAATGCTAGAGGTGCATGTGCCATCACTTTGAGTGGATCAACAACAAATCTGATGAAAGAATGATGAGGAATGCTAGAGGTGCATGTGCCATCACTTTGAGTGGATCAACAACAAATCTGATAAAAGAATGACGAGGAAGTCTACCATTAGTGTGAGCTGTGTTCCAGGCAGGATGTGGTAATCCTAGGATTCTGACACACTTGATGTCTTCCTTCGGTGACTAAACATCCATCCCTTTGAGATCTTACATGAGTACGAGTGTAACCATAATTAACAACTGAGAAGAAGCTCTCCTTTTGATTATTCCTGCTCACGGCTAAAGGGATTATTTTATCATCATTTAGTCCAGTCGTGCTATCTTGTTGTTACGTTGTATTGATGTGGTTGTGTTGTTAGAGTTGAGATATGCTGTCATGGTTGTATTGTTAGTTAAGATGTGCTGTCATGGTTGTGTTGTTAGTTAAGATGAGCTGTCATGGTTGTGTTGTTAAAGTTGAGATGTGCTGTCATGGTTGTGTTGTTAGAGTTGAGATGTGCTGTCATGGTTGTGTTGTTAGTTAAGATGTACTGTCATGGTTGTGTTGTTAGTTAAGATGTGCTGTCATGGTTGTGTTGTTAGAGTTGAGATGTGCTGTCATGGTTGTGTTGTTAGAGTTGAGATGTGCTGTCATGGTTGTGTTGTTAGAGTTGAGATGTGCTGTCATGGTTGTGTTGTTAGTTAAGATGTACTGTCATGGTTGTGTTGTTAGTTAAGATGTGCTGTCATGGTTGTGTTGTTAGAGTTGAGATGTGCTGTCATGGTTGTGTTGTTAGAGTTGGGATGTGCTGTCATGGTTGTGTTGTTAGAGTTGAGATGTGCTGTCATGGTTGTGTTGTTAGAGTTGAGATGTGCTGTCATGGTTGTGTTGTTAGAGTTGAGATGTGCTGTCATGGTTGTGTTGTTAGAGTTGAGATGTGCTGTCATGGTTGTGTTGTTAGTTAAGATGTACTGTCATGGTTGTGTTGTTAGTTAAGATGTGCTGTCATGGTTGTGTTGTTAGAGTTGAGATGTGCTGTCATGGTTGTGTTGTTAGAGTTGGGATGTGCTGTCATGGTTGTGTTGTTAGAGTTGAGATGTGCTGTCATGGTTGTGTTGTTAGAGTTGAGATGTGCTGTCATGGTTGTGTTGTTAGAGTTGAGATGTGCTGTCATGGTTGTGTTGTTAGAGTTGAGATGTGCTGTCATGGTTGTATTGTTAGAGTTGAGATGTGCTGTCATGGTTGTGTTGTTAGAGTTGAGATGTGCTGTCATGGTTGTGTTGTTAGAGTTGAGATGTGCTGTCATGGTTGTGTTGTTAGAGTTGAGATGTGCTGTCATGGTTGTGTTGTTAGAGTTGAGATGTGCTGTCATGGTTGTATCATGTTGCATGTTTCCAGGATATATTATGACAACATGCTTAGTGACAGTTGTTTCTCTGTGATATTGAAATTGTTGAACAGATGTAGTCTGAATTGCCATACTCCCATCCTCATTGCTTTCATGTTATAGTTAATATAGTGTTAGTTGTAGTTAATATAGTGTTAGTTGTAGTTAAAATAGTGTTAGTTGTAGTTAAAATAGTTTTAGTTGTAGTTAATATAGTGTTAGTTGTAGTTAAAATAGTGTTAGTTGTAGTTAATATAGTGTTAGTTGTAGTTAAAATAGTGTTAGTTGTAGTTAAAATAGTGTTAGTTGTAGTTAATATAGTGTTAGTTGTAGTTAATATAGTGTTAGTTGTAGTTAAAATAGTGTTAGTTGTAGTTATTATAGTGTTAGTTGTAGTTATTATAGTGTTAGTTGTAGTTAATATAGTGTTAGTTGTAGTTAATATAGTGTTAGTTGTAGTTAATATAGTGTTAGTTGTAATTAATATAGTGTTAGTTGTAGTTAAAATAGTTTTAGTTGTAGTTAATATAGTGTTAGTTGTAGTTAATATAGTGTTAGTTGTAGTTAAAATAGTGTTAGTTGTAGTTAATATAGTGTTAGTTGTAGTTAATATAGTGTTAGTTGTAATTAATATAGTGTTAGTTGTAATTAATATAGTGTTAGTTGTAATTAATATAGTGTTAGTTGTAGTTAATATAGTGTTAGTTGTAGTTAAAATAGTTTTAGTTGTAGTTAATATAGTGTTAGTTGTAGTTAATATAGTGTTAGTTGTAGTTAAAATAGTTTTAGTTGTAGTTAATATAGTGTTAGTTGTAATTAATATAGTGTTATCATAGTTAAAATAGTGTTTGTTGTAATTACTATAGTGTTATTATAGTTAAAATAGTGTTTGTTGTAGTTAATATAGTGTTATTATAGTTTAGAGGGTAGAGGGTAGAGTTGTTTAGAGACCTTTTTGTGCTAATGTACCCAGTGTGGCACCCCTATGGGTCTTATTGTTAATATTATTTTTATGGCGTAATATTTTCCATGTAATTAATTATTCCTGCAGTGGACGATAGGAAAATATGCGCCACGATTCAATGGCTTCCAGCAACATGACTCTCAGGAGCTGCTCAGTTTTTTGTTAGATGGCCTTCATGAAGATCTCAACAGGTTAGCCAGTGTTCCTGCAATGTTGTGTCAGTTAACTGAAGATGTCTTGTGTGTCTGGTCAACAAGTTAGCCAGTGTTCTTGCATTGTTGTGTCAGTTAACTGAAGATATCTTTTGTGTGCCTGGTCAACAGGTTAGCCAGTGTTCTTGCATTGTTGTGTCAGTTAACTGAAGATGTCTTGTGTGTCTGGTCAACAAGTTAGCCAGTGTTCTTGCAATGTTGTGTCAGTTAACTGAAGATATCTTTTGTGTGCCTGGTCAACAGTTTAGCTAGATTTCCTGCAATGTTGTGTAGGTTAACTGAAGATGTCTTGTGTGTCTGGTTGCTTTGTTCATAGTCACATTTGTGAGTTAGTTAGTTAGTTAGTCGTTGGATCATCGTCACTGGACATGATCTGGACAAGTCCATAGATTTGTGGATTACAATATGCATGTATTTATTTGAACGAATTGATTGTCTTTGGTGATATTCCTGGTGTAGTGGTTAAGCCACTTACTTTGAGCTCAAGATTTCGTTGGTTAGAATTGTGCTGACATCTTGTTTACAAAGTGAATGGTTGTATATATCACTGGGATTACTACTTGAAGCGACAGAGCTATGAGGGGTACTCTCCACAAATGGTGTGCTGCTTCGTTGACAGGAAAGAGTGCATACAGGATAACCTAGTACAATAAAGTCAATCCTCTACGCTTTTCAACCGTAATTTTGTTAACTGCTCATCTGTGGCCAGATTGGTAGTGTCACAGAAAGCGGCAAAAGTAGAAGCTATGATGACAGTGGCCATCATTCAAATGGGTGGGGAAAAAAAATGGTTATCAATCTGTGTGTGAGCGATGCAGATAAACAGGTTGTTGCTGTCAGATTTACCTACTAGTGATATGGCTACTGATGTCCACTATTTAGTAATAATTAGTAAAACACTGAACATACATACATATATATATATATATATAGGGGTATAAAGTTATATATATGTATGTGTATGTATAAAGTTACTGGGGATACATTTACATTGCTAGTGACACTACATTGCTTGAATATTGTGGGTATTTAGTTTTGTTCTATGTTAACACTAGATCATGCCTTGGGTAAAGTAGTAGATGTGTAGGACAATTACGTTATTTTTTACAGCAGATATTTGTTGAACTTGTGTGTCAGTACTCTTCTGCACAATTGTTCTCATCTATTCATTCATAAAACCCATAACAGGTCAGGGTGGGTATTGTCAGCCTCTGTATTGTCACACACACTTAAATTATCCCATTTTTCTCACCAGAGTACACAACAAGCCTTATGTAGAACTCAAAGACAGTGATGGAAGACCTGACAGAGTTGTAGCTAGAGAGGTGAGAATTGATGTTACAGTAGACTGATTATGTCAACTAGTATATTTGTGAATTTAGATTCCAGAAAATCATAAATTCAATCCTCATCGTGTTATCAATTCCAGACATGGACATTAACAAAAGAACAAGAGAGAAAGTTTATTACATGGCAAATGAGATGTCTAAGAAAATCAGCATAACAACACAAAAAGAGATCATGTGAGGAATGGTCACAGACCATTTGTTAATGTTCTTACCGCTAACCAATAGGGGTTCATTCTTATGAAGTGACCAAACTATTTCAGTCTCTGTTTTTCAATATATTTGACCACAGATGTTGTTCCAACAGTTCTTGTAATCTCCTCATTACACATGAACACTTCAGCTGCAGTGCTTATACAATTTAAGTATTGGCAATGTTCCCATAGATTGTCGTGCTAGATCTTCAGGCCAGTTGCTAGGACGAAGCTGCTAGTCTTCTCACATTCAGGATTGTTTTAGTGTTGCTAGATCTTCAGGCCTGTCGCTAGGACGAAATCAGGGTTTCAGGAGCAAAGAATAGCAGCACTGTTTACCTTCCATGCAAGTCATAAGAGGCGAGACTAAGGAGGTTTTGGGGTGGGGGTTCATTGATCCATCCCATGTAGGGTTAAAGTGACCCAGGAGACATGCTGAAGTCGGATGTGTCAGGCTGAAAGACACAGCTACGGTGTAAGACATGGCACAGCGTATCCTATTCTCTGTACTACATCCTACTAATCTTCAGGAGTTTGAGAACAAATGCAGATGAAGATTCATGGCTGTCATATTTAACATTTCATAGTCAAGTCTGGCCATTTTAAAATGTCAGTGGCCATAAAATTTATATTTTGGCCATTTTTATTATTGTTGATCAATGTGAAAATATATCCATTTGAACATTAATTGATGAAAAAGTCTGGGCATTCCAATAATGAGTGTTGTTGGTAGAATTATTACTCTAATCAATGATGTCAAAATACAACCAGAAAACTTTCTCAACATATCTCATTACTCAAAATATCTATAAACATCCCTCATTATTCTACCATCATCAACACTCCTCATTATTCTATCACCAGCATCCTTCATCATTCTACCTCACATAAACATCTCTCATTATTCTACCTCACATAAACATCCCTCATTATTCTACCTCATATAAACATCCCTCATTATTCTACCTCATATAAACATCCCTCATTATTCTACCTCACATAAACATCCCTCATTATTCTACCTCACATAAACATCCCTCATTATTCTACCTCACATAAACATCCCTCATTATTCTACCTCACATAAACATCCCTCATTATTCTACCTCACATAAACATCCCTCATTATTCTACCTCACATAAACCATAAACATCCTTCATTATTTTACTCTCATCAACATCCCTCATTATTCTACCTCACATAAACATCCCTCATATTCTGCCTCACATAAACATCCCTCATTATTCTACCTCACATAAAGATCCCTCATTATTCTACCTCACATAAACATCCCTCATTATTCTACCTCACATAAACATCCCTCATTATTCTACCTCACATAAACATCCCTCATTATTCTACCTCACATAAACCATAAACATCCTTCATTATTTACTATCAACATCCCTCATTATTCTACCTCACATAAACATACCTCATTATTCTACCTCACATAAACATACCTCATTATTCTACCTCACACAAACATCCCTCATTATTCTACCTAGCATCAACACCCCTCCATAACTTGACATTTTAAATGTTACAAATCATGTCCAGGCCTGGGAGAACCATTTACTGCGAAACCAGTCCATCGTGGTGGATTTGTTCCACGGCATCCTTAAATCACAGGTCAAATGTAAGGAGTGTGGTCACATCAGTGTCCGGTTTGACCCCTACTCACACCTGTCACTACCACTGCCTATGGACAGCTGCATACACCTAGAGGTTATAGGTCAGTGTTATAGATAAATGAATTCTGACATACTGTGTCTGTACGGGAGTGTATATTGTAGCCGTATGTTTACATTGGATGTTGTATTTACGTGGTTAGAGTATTTCTGTAGTCAGCTGGTTGGAAATAGTGCTATACTTAGTGGTTGGGATGTTGTACCTATGCAGTGATAGTGTTTTTAGAGTATTGGTAAACATAAATGGTTGGAGCACTGGTGTATTTAATTGGTTAGTGTTTGTGTGCTCAAGCGGTTAGACTGTTGGTGTAGTGAAACTATGAGAGTATTGATGTAGTGAAACTATGAGAGTATTGATGTAGTGAAACTATGAGAGTATTGATGTAGTGAAACTATGAGAGTATTGATGTAGTGAAACTATGAGAGTATTGATGTAGTGAAACTATGAGAGTATTGATGTAGTGAAACTATGAGAGTATTGATGTAGTGAAACTATGAGAACATTGATGAAGTGAAACTATGATAGTATTGATGTAGTGAAACTATGAGAACATTGATGTACTGAAACTATGAGAGTATTGATGTAGTGAAACTATGATAGTATTGATGTACTGAAACTATGAGAGTATTGATGTAGTGAAACTATGATAGTATTGATGTAGTGAAACTATGAGAGTATTGATGTAGTGAAACTATGAGAGTACTTATGTAGTGAAACTATGAGAGTATTGATGTAGTGAAACTATAAGAGTATTGATGTAGTGAAACTATGAGAATATTGATGTAGTGAAACTATGAGAGTGTTTATGTAGTGAAACTATGAGAGTGTTGATGTAGTGAAACTATGATAGTATTGATGTAGTGAAACTATGAGAACATTGATGTAGTGAAACTATGAGAGTATTGATGTAGTGAAACTATGAGAACATTGATGTAGTGAAACTATGATAGTATTGATGTAGTGAAACTATGAGAACATTGATGTAGTGAAACTATGATAGTATTGATGTAGTGAAACTATGAGAACATTGATGTAGTGAAACTATGATAGTATTGATGTAGTGAAACTATGAGAACATTGATGTAGTGAAACTATGAGAGTATTGATGTAGTGAAACTATGAGAACATTGATGTAGTGAAACTATGATAGTATTGATGTAGTGAAACTATGAGAACATTGATGTACTGAAACTATGAGAGTATTGATGTAGTGAAACTATGATAGTATTGATGTACTGAAACTATGAGAGTATTGATGTAGTGAAACTATGATAGTATTGATGTAGTGAAACTATGAGAGTATTGATGTAGTGAAACTATGAGAGTACTTACGTAGTGAAACTATGAGAGTATTGATGTAGTGAAACTATGAGAGTATTGATGTAGTGAAACTATGAGAATATTGATGTAGTGAAACTATGAGAGTGTTTATGTAGTGAAACTATGAGAGTGTTGATGTAGTGAAACTATGAGAGTATTTATGTAGTGAAACTATGAGAGCATTGATGTAGGGAAACTATGAGAGCATTGATGTAGGGAAACTATGAGAGCATTGATGTAGTGAAAATATTAATTAGTCATGTATGGAAAAACCCATTTATTCGAGTTGCAAGATCATTCTGTACCGTTGAAATGGACCTGGTTCAATTCCCATTAGCCTCAAGAATTTTAGAAAATATTTAGAGTATTGATGTAGTGAAATTGGTAGAGTGTTCATGTGAAAACTATTAAAGTGTTAATATCGTGAAATTGGTAAAGTGTTGGTGTAGTGAAATTGGTAGGGTATTGGCTGCCCTATCCTATATAGTCAAAAGTGGCTCTCAAGATGTGTCAGACCAAAAAACACAGATATCGCATCCATTCTGTAAACCATGACGCAACACATTTCATTCTCCAGACTACATCCTACTATGAAGAGCTAGTATTGCGAAGCATGTAACACATTTCACTTTTACAACATTATAGGCTGTTTGCAGTAGCTGTAGATTGTTATTGGACTCCTTGCGGTTTAGATTTTTATTAAATACTTTTCACGGTACTGTACAATATCAAGGGCCTACCTATATTTCATCAATAATCAGGATTTGGAGTGAACTTAGATACAATGCACACGTTCATTGGTAGTTTTTTTCTTGTAGGAACACTTTTTGCGCAGTGAATGAAATTTTGTCACTTACAGAGCTTGTTGCCAGAATGTTTTTTAAATTTCTAATGCTAGCGGAGATTAAAGTATGCCACAATTTAATGCAGCACACACATCGAAAGAGAAGGGGTACTGCTAAGATTTAGTAACGGCGTTTGGATGTTAGACATGGTTGTATAACAAAATCTAACCCTACTACGCAAACCCTTTCATCAATTCTAAACATAAGTGCATCTCAAGAAAAGGGATACTTCTAGAATTTAGGAGTGGTGGGGGTTTGGATGTTAGATGTAGGGTTCGCACTAAAAACTGTTAGAATTTAACCTTTAGAGCCCTGAATTAAAAATTAAGAAACATCCCCTTGGGCCTGAATTCTTTTTTGGAAAATTTGCGTTATTGATGGTGGGTGTTTTGAAAACGTCATAACTAATTTGTTTTAAAAGATATCAAAATAATTTTTGCATATCTAAATAAAGAAGTGAATAGTGAATATAATCATGTTTTTGTTGTTGTTGTTGTTGTATGTGTGATATGACAGTTGTGAGCAAGTTGCGAAGTCAAATACACACACATTCTTATCAAATAACAACATATTAAAGACAAAAAACAACAATTAAAACATGTAGTCACGATCACTTAGCCATGCCGCACGGTACTCAATTTGATAGTAAAATATGGCTACAAAATGGCCAATGTCGCTCTAGAAATTCGTTGGCAAAATCAGCCGGCTTTCTCTGTTCTTGCAATTGTAATGAGTAAAGGAATTTGACCTTTAAACTGTAACGTATTCCTAGCTTCGTTTGGCGGGTTTTATACGTCACAGGATCATTACTTCGTGAAGTTCCGTACTCGGGAATCAGGCGATGTCATATGTAGCGGGATTGCGCCTGCAAGCACAATGGAGCCGTGCTCATAGGCGCAATATTGCGACCGCAGAGTCGTTAAAAACAAAAAGAGGTTTTGAGTGTTAGGCGTAGTGTTAGAACTAAATCTAACCCAACTAACACCCCCCCCCCCCCAAACTTTAGCAGTATCTCTTCTCTTTCGATAATCTCATTATAGATACAGAAGCCACTGCACTAACAAAAATAGATGAACCGGCACAATGACATCACAAAAATATTGCGTTTCTCGATCATATTACAAAATACTAAAGAAAATATGACGGGTGAAAATGTTTAACAAATTGTGAACAGGAAGTACTAGGTAGGCACTAGATCTTCTACAGTTCCCTTTTCACTGTTACAACATTATGAGCTGTTTGCAGTAACTGTAGATTATTTTTTTAGATTTATTGCAGTGTAGATTTTCAGTTTAGATTATCCAGTGCAATATTTGGTTCTTCCAGTTCAGAAATTGGATGGTTCCGTGCCGGTCAAGTATGGTCTCAGACTGAACATGGATGAGAAGTATCGAACTCTGAAGCGAGAGGTTGTCAGGTTGGCCAACATTCCAGTTGAGGAACTGCTTATAGTTGAAGTTAGTGGTCCCATTGTCAAGGTCAGTTGATTTCATTTTAAAAAAATTGTTTCTCCTATTTTAATATATACCATTTAAAATTTTAATTCATAAATTAGGTGGTGATGATGATGATGATGATAATCCCTTTAGCTGTGAATAGGCAGCTCATGACACATGATGATGGTGAAATAATCCCTTTAGCTATGAGCAGGCAGCTCTTGACACATGATGGTGATGAAACAATCTCTTTAGCTGTGAGCAAGTAGCTCTTGACACATGATGATGATGAAACAGTCTCTTTAGCTGTGACCAAGTAGCTCATGACACATGATGATGATGAAACAGTCTCTTTAGCTGTGATCAAGTAGCTCATGACACATGATGATGATGAAACAATCCCTTTAGCTGTGAGCAGGTAGCTCTTGACAACTCATAGACTTTCTGACAAAAATCAATTTCTTCGTCTGGTATTTTATCCCACCAATGGATGTTGAGTATCTTACAAAGACAGCTTAGGTGGAAGTGGTTGTCTTCTAGTGTGTCTGACATATACTGTCCATGTTTCACAGGCATAAAGAAGTGATGATATTACTACTGCCTGGTAAACTGTGAGTTAGGTGGTATTTCTTCTTCTTCAGCGTTCATTCTCAAACTCCTGCTGGATCTCTATTGCAGTAGGACAATGGCCCTATTAGATTTCCAGCAGGACATAGTTCAGAGAATGGAAATGCGTTGTGTCGCCGTTTTATTTGCGCCAATGGCCCGACACATCCGTCTTCGGCGGGTGGTGGTATTTGTTATTCCCCTTCTTACTCCTACATTTTTTAGCAGTTTTCCAAATGTGATACTAGCTTTTGCTATTCTGTTTTGTGACGCTATTCTGTTTTCCTCAGTGTCGAAGTAACAGCAGAGTTCTTCTATATGTTCACATCTCAAGGGCTTCAATTCTGTCTTCTAGTTGTTTGTTTATAATTCATGTTTCTGAGCCATACATTAATGTACAGAAGATATAGCATGTTACAATTCTAATTTTTAGTTTGTTTGTGATTTTTATAGATGTGAACTATTTTCCTCATTAAAAGTAGTTTTAGTCATTCCTATTCTCTAAGATATCGCAGCTAAGCTGTAAACTGTGACGCAATGTATTATGTTCTCTGGAGTCCTGCTAGCCTGCTGGAGCTTAGAATGAATGCAGGAGAAGAATAAAGATTCTTTACTCCCAGTGTGGCACCCCTGATGTCTCCAGTGTGGCACCCCTGATGTTTCGAGTGTGGCAATCCCCTGATGTCTCCAGTGTGGCACCCCTGATTAGGTGCATAAGATGTATCATCTAGCTGAAGATGTCAGCCTTAGAGAGCTTGTATAGAAGTAACAGTAATAATTCTGAATTTTTATCCTTCTTCACCGTTCAGTCTCAAACTCCTGCTGGATCTCCCTTATTTCAGGACCATTGTTCTAGTAGACTTTCAGCAGGATGTAGTCCAGAGAATATAAATGCGTTGCGTCACTATATTATTTGCGCCAATGGCTGACACATCCATCTTCAGTGGAAATTTTCCTCCAATTCATAAAGTCATGTGCCAATTTTCAGATAGATTGACTAGAGAATGCTGGAGCAGGGAAGAACAAATGTGAAGCAATGCTAGACAGGAATTATGGAAAGAGGAAGATCAAGAAATTCTTTGGAAAAAAAATAAAGTTGGGGGTAGATCAGACATGACAGAACCATAGAGATCAAATTTCCATAATATGGACCAAACCCGAAATAAAGGAATGACAAAAACGGATGTGCTGGACCTCGGACGTCCTGACCACAAGTGGCCAACCGGGGTGCAAATAATCACAGTTCTACTGTGGAACTTGCAGCAGAACATACTTCACGCTCCCTGGTGGAAATCACATGAAATATTTGTTGTGGTTATATGAGAGCAAACGCAGAAGAAGAAGAAATTGCCATAATATGACGGACAACCCAATAGACTGGAAAAATATGCGCTGTGGTAAAGCATGACAAAATCTTAATGAACAAAAATAGATAAGTGTCAGGTAACACTGGCCTAGTTTTGTCTGTTACAATGAAACCTAGAAGAAATAGCTAAAGGCAGATACAAAAATTGATGTTTGTTAAAGATGCGATCTGCCTGGATAGCTGAATAGATATAATACAACTAGGAATTCAAGCATATCGCAAAATGAATATTATTATTGTAGCTGAAGTTAAGTGTGTATCGTTTTTGTATCCTGTGAGATAAAATAATAAATAAAGAAATTAGGAAAAGAGTTGGTATAATATCATGTATTGAACATATCGAAGACAGCAAGTAAAATGGTTCTGTCACCTTATGAGAATGAACCCAAACCAAATACCAATAAGAGCATATAACAGAAGAATATCTGGACGTAAGGTCAAAGGTGGACCAAGAAAATGGTGGATAGAAAAAAATCAAGATAGCCTTGAACAAATATGAACTTAATGCAACCAAGGGCGACACATCTGGTTTTTTTAATGTCAACTGAAGTTCCCAGCCCTACACTTAACTGCAAGTGTGGATACTATCAACCATCATTCACATGGTGATAGACATTAGTGAAATGTGTCAAGACATTAGTGCAAAAGGAAATCACGATACATTGCTACTCCAAATATGTGACTTTAAAATAGTGCTGGGCTTTGAAAATGTGTGGACACGAGTTTCTGTAAAATATATTGGTTAAGCCGCTACCGCCCGACAAAATAAAACCTATTAACTAATGAGAAAACAGCCTTCTGCAATGATTAATTCGACTTTTATTATGATTTTTATTGGTCACTAGGGTTATATTTTATTGGTCACTAACATTATATTTTATTGGTCACTAAAGTTATATTTTATTGGTCACTAAGGTTATATTTTATTGGTCACTAAAGTTATATTTTATTGGTCACTAACATTATATTTTATTGGTCACTAAAGTTATATTTTATTGGTCACTAAAGTTATATTTTATTGGTCACTAAGGTTATATTTTATTGGTCACTAAAGTTATATTTTATTGGTCACTAAAGTTATATTTTATTGGTCACTAAAGTTATATTTTATTGGTCACTAAAGTTATATTTTATTGGTCACTAAAGTTATATTTTATTGGTCACTAAAGTTATATTTTATTGGTCACTAAGGTTATATTTTATTGGTCACTAAAGTTATATTTTATTGGTCACTAAAGTTATATTTTATTGGTCACTAAAGTTATATTTTATTGGTCACTAAAGTTATATTTTATTGGTCACTAAAGTTATATTTTATTGGTCACTAAAGTTATATTTTATTGGTCACTAAAGTTATATTTTATTGGTCACTAAAGTTATATTTTATTGGTCACTAAAGTTATATTTTATTGGTCACTAAAGTTATATTTTATTGGTCACTAAGGTTATATTTTATTGGTCACTAAGGTTATATTTTATGTTGACAGCCAATGGAAATCAAAGGAAAAGTCGAATGAGTCAGTTTGAAGGCTTTTTTCCAGCCAATATATCTTATATTTTTTACGGTTAAGCACGGATGATAATATTTTATTGTTTTTTAGACAATATATAAAAATTCTCCAAGCTGTGTGTCGGCACAATGTGACAATATATAACAATTCCCCAAACTGTGTGTCGGCACAACGTGACAATATATAAAAATTCTCCAAGCTGTATGTCGGCACAACGTGACAATATATAAAAATTCTCCAAGCTGTGTGTCGGCACAACGTGACAATATATAAAATTTCTCCAAGCTGTGCTTCGGCACAACGTGACAATATATAAATAACAATTTCCCAAGCTGTGTGTCGGCACAATGTGACAATATATATTACATCAATAACGCACACTTTTTTTATACATATTCATGCATACCACTGATGGACTATGGAAACCCATACACACATTTTAAAAATCTGGTATTATTTTGTAGTGTAGTCCTTAACTTTCATTGTCTGG
This sequence comes from Meghimatium bilineatum, assembly GCA_034231615.1. NCBI lineage: Eukaryota > Metazoa > Mollusca > Gastropoda > Stylommatophora > Philomycidae > Meghimatium > Meghimatium bilineatum. The sequence continues at coordinate 38,853,811 of CM067309.1, read as the reverse complement.
ACCCACATCCTGTTGGAAATCTAAAAGAAACTTTGTCTTGCTGTAGGAGAGATCCGGCAGGAGTTGATGAATGAATGTACAAATAAATTATGTCAGTGATAGAAACTGGTGGGCTAACATCATGGAGAAACCAAAATAGAAACCCAAAAACATTGATCAAATATGAAATGAGAAATTAGTGTTTACATTCTTCTTGAGATTTATTGCAATCAAATTTCACTGAGATGAGAAAAAAAAATTGACGCTTTGCAAAATTGAGCTGTTGACATTATTTGTTAATCGCTTGATTTCAATAATTCGGTTGTTTTGTTGTGTAATAATTCTAGGTTAATAATAGCTCGTTACATCCTCCTGGGTATAACGGGTTTATTGCCCCGGACATGTTGCCATTAACGTCATGAAAAAGCAAAAGCAGATAAGCTTGCGTCACATTGGGATCGTGGATACGACTTTGGCAGGGGATTTTCAGTTTGGGGGTGGGGTGCTTTACCTTTAAAAAAAAAAACAAATGACATCTGTGAGATTTATGATGTATTTTGGAAGGGAAAACCATTTAGTGTTAGACCAAAATAGCACAGACAGGCTGTAAACCATAACAAAATACATTCTGTTGCCCTTATACTTGTTGGGGCAAATTAGCATTTCTATAGGTAAGTCTTGTGAACCAAGAGATAAAAAATGTGTGCACTAGCAGGAAGATCCATCAGGAGACTCTAAGCATTAATGGGACAAACAGAAAACAACAGGAAGATCTGATCTAACAGGAGGGTCTACGCACTGAACATGGAACAAACACAGAACAACAGGAAGATCTGATCTAACAGGAGGGTCTAAGCACTGATCATGGAACAAACACAAAACAACAGGAAGATCTGATCTAACAGGAGGGTCTAAGCACTGATCATGGAACAAACACAGAACAACAGGAAGATCTGATCTAACAGGAGGGTCTAAGCACTGATCATGGAACAAACGCAGAACAACAGGAAGATCTGATCTAACAGGAGGGTCTAAGCACTGATCATGGAACAAACACAGAACAACAGGAAGATCTGATCTAACAGGAGGGTCTAAGCACTGATCATGGAACAAACACAAAACAACAGGAAGATCTGATCTAACAGGAGGGTCTAAGCACTGATCATGAAACAAACGCAGAACAACAGGAAGATCTGATCTAACAGGAGGGTCTAAGCACTGATCATGGAACAAACACAAAACAACAGGAAGATCTGATCTAACAGGAGGGTCTAAGCACTGATCATGAAACAAACGCAGAACAACAGGAAAGTCTAATGGATGATCATAGATTTCTAGTTATGCCTTCCTGTTGCCTATCACAAGTCTCTGTAGCTGTTTCCTAAAGGCTGGATTTATGAAAGAGTAAATTATTGGGTTGGCTGCGCTGTGGATGAAGTAACCGTAGAAGGGAATTGGGTGTGAGGGTATGACATTAAGAATCATGAGAAGAACTGGGGCAAAGCTTGCGATATAGACAACTGTCACCAAGAGAAGAACTTTTGCTGTCTTGACCTGAGCAACAGAGTATCTCTTTGGTTGGTTGACATCTTGCTGTTGTTTATGCTGTTCTGGGTGTTTACTGGATTTTTGCTGCAGCAACTTGTCATGCTGTTGTCTATCTTGTGGCTGGTTTTTTGTGCTTTGTAGATGTTGCTTGAGCTGACAACAGTGATCTTGATGTGATGGTTGAAGTATACCCTGCTGTTGTTGCCTTGTGGAAGATTTTGTCTCTTCTGTTGGATGTATCCTTTTTTTGCAACATCTGTGTAGGGTTTCTGACAGCTGTCTCAACTTCAAACAGGAAGTTTTATTTGGACTAGGTTTGCCTGAAGTTGGTACTGTGCTGACTCGTGACAACTTCAAACAGGAAGTTTTATTTGGGCTAGATTTTCCTGAAGTTGGTACTGTGGTGACTTGTGACAACTTCAAACAGGAAGTTTTATTTGGACTAGGTTTGCCTGAAGTTGGTACTGTGTGGACTCGTGACATGTTGATTAAGTCAAATTCATGTTTTATCGATGCTTGAACTGTACTGACTCCACAGTTTTTGCCAGAGTCATGTTCTTGTTTCTTAAAAGTAGAGGCTGTGCTGACTCGATATAACTTGTGTATAGCAGCATCATAGTTTTGTTCAACAGATAACCAGGCTTCCTTGAATTTGTCTGCTTTTTTTGAACTTGCTAATTTATGACCATTGGAGGCATTCGGATTCATGTTCCTGGTGTCTGTGGTTTTAATCCTAAGGTCATAAATGTTATATTTGATAGTTGTGTTATGTCTATCCTGGCAAGTCATATCTGATCTTGCATGACTGATCTCATTCTGGTGCCAGGGCTTTGGTTTGTTAACATCTCTATATTCCGGTGCGAGTTGGCAGTCAGGGCTATAAATCTCACTGATGTCACAACTATAGTTCTGATGGATGTCATTTATATCTATCTCACTCATGTCATCTGTATTGTTCTGACTGATGTCATTTCTATAGTTCGGATTGATTTCATTATTCACAGTCACTTTGAGAACTCTAGTATTGGTTTCAGTACAAGAACTATCTTCTGTCTCTCTGTTTTTCAGAGTTTGCGAGATAACAAAGTCTCCAGCTTCTGTAAGGGGGGTGTTTCTTTTTGCATCTGATAGCAAATATTGGTCATCTTCAGGGCATGAGTTTTGGGCATTCATTTGGTTAGTGACTAGTGTTTGGTTAGTTACTTTCACATTTATAAAAGAGTTCGGGACATTTATTTCGTCAGCTTCTCGTGTTTGGTCAGTTGCTCTTATATCTAGAAATGAGTTTGGGACATTCATGAGATCAGTGGCTGATATTTCGTTAGTTACTATTACATCCGGAAATAAGTTGTGGACATTCATGTGGTCAGAAACTGGCATGTGTTCAACTGTTGTCATATGCTGACAGATTGTTCGTTGTTTAGTGTCACTATCATTATTAATGTCCAGAGCAGGAATAAATGGTGAATAGAGATTATGTACTGCGTTAGTTTGGCATATGTCACCGCAGCCAGTTTTGCGCCTGTTGTGATCATCTGTTTGCTTTTTGACAATGACTGTTCGAATGCTAGAAGAAACCAACTTTGGATGCTTGTGCACAGTAGGCCATCTCCTATTTTGCATGTGCACAGTTCGAAACACCAAACAGTACAGAACTACAACAATTACAAGCACCAGTGCGAACTCTGCAGTCATTGCTTGCCAGTAGCGGTCGACGAAGTCTTGTTTAACTAGTAGATCATTTCCCAGACAAAGTCCAAGGTAGATTGTACCGCTGTTGTCATCGGCTTGATACACTCCCACTCTCACCATAGAGGGTATACCGTGGCACACGCTCACGAATGCTACTAACATTAGTATGTATCTGTGGAGATGATACAAGACCTGGAGTTACATATTCATGTAATAACTAAAACAGAGAAGTTTATGTAAAAAGTTTTATATTTCACAAAACAGACTGAATCGACATTTCTACCAAAGGCCTTAATCAACAATGTTAACAAAGATAAGTAATTATATGTTATTCATAGCATATCCATTTCAGGGTGTAGCCATCAAACCAGCATTTATTTAGTTGTAGTGATTTTCTAGGCAATATATGTTTAGTAGTTTTCCATTGCTTTCTGAATGGTCTGGATGCACAATTGTCTGCGGTGGGATTTGAACCTAGTACCTTGGCCGTCACAGAGCCGAAAATTATGTTGCCATTGATAAAACATCTTCTTCTTTTCTTCTTCTTTCTGTCCTCGTGTACCTTTCGGTGTTGAGGGGAGAGTGAGTGTACGGTCTTTTGCCCTTCTTTTTGCCTCCTCTGCTGTTATATTTCCGAGTGTCTCTAATACACTATCTATCCACCTTTTACGAGGGCGTCCAATAGGTCGACTGTTTTCATATCATTTTTTAAGTGTTTATTGTATAATACTTTGCTCTTTCTGTCTGGTTATGTGGCCGAACCATTCAATTGTTTTTTCTGGATGTATTCTATTGTTGACTTGATCCCTAATTGTTTCCTTAGTTCTTCATTCCTGATTTTGTCTCTCAAGCTAACTCCAATCATACGTCTCACACATTTCATTTCAGTGGTGTTAATCTTATGAATTGTTCTAGAATCCAATGTCCAAGTTTGAGAACATAGATTTCTTGTAGCAGAACAGTTGTCCTACTGATTTCTCTTGTAGCAGGACAATTGTCCTACTAGATTTTTCATGTGGCAGGACAAATGTCCTACGAGATTTCTCTTGTAGCAGGACAATTGTCCTACTAGATTTTTTATGTGGCAGAACAAATGTCCTACAAGATTTCTCTTGTAGCAGGACAATTGTCCTACTTGATTTTTCAGGTGGCAGGACAAATGTCCTACGAGATTTCTCTTGTAGCAGGACAATTGTCCTACTAGATTTTTTATGTGGCAGAACAAATGTCCTACAAGATTTCTCTTGTAGCAGTACAATTGCCCTACTAGATTTCTCTTTTAGCATGTAGCATGACAAATGTCCTATATTTCTCTTGTACGGGACAATTGTCCTACTATCAGAATGTACATGAAGATGTGTTGTGTCCACGTTTTATTTGTACTAATGGTCTGACACATCTGATATTGGTTGATAATGAATATACCACCATTGCTGTGGTGACTAGTACATTCAATGTATTTAGCTATTCCACGAAATGGTGGGTCCCCAAAGCTAAATTGCTTGTAAGTCAGCCATACATTACAATCTGTTTATAAGAATTGCTTGTAAGTCAGCCATACATTACAATCTGTTTATAAGAATTGCTTGTAAGTCAGCCATACATTACAATCTGTTTGTAAGAATAGCTTGTAAGTCAGCTATACATTACAATCTGTTTGTAAGAATAGCTTGTAGGTCAGCCATATATTGCAATCTGTTTATAAGGATGACTTGTTTTGCACATTGGTCACCAATGTCAATGCTAACCACTATAAAACTTGCTTGACTTTTTCCCACTGTCCGTGTCACTATCGACTATTCCACAGACTTGTTCTTTGTTATTAATCATCTAACTTTCATATTGAACTTGGGCTGTTTGCTGATGGTGATGTCTGTTACGTCATCACATTTGCTTTTTTGGCATCATACTTCTAACAAGAGAATATCTTGCATACTCAAACAAAAGTGACCAGATAAGAGACAACAAGAAGGTTTGGAAATACATACTTGGCTTGTTTGACTGATATTGTCTTGGTCTTGCCCACTTGGCAGATCAGGATATACCTATCAACCGCAATTACCATCAGTATGAAGGAAGACAGAGGGATGGTCGCACATCTCACCCACTCCCATCCTTTGCACAAAGGGTCCCACTGAAATGGCACGTACCATTCCTTGAGTAGAACACCTGGCAGTACAATACCACAGATGATGAGGTCATTGCTTGCCAGGCCGATAATCAGAATGGTAGAAGCATGTTTGGTCTTGCTTTGAGAAAATACAATCAGGACTAGGATATTACCTGGAGAAGATATGATATAGATTATAAATATTACCTGGAGAAAATTTGATTTAGATTATAGAAATTACCTGGAGAAAATATTATTTGGATTATAAAAATTATCTAGAGAGAATATTATTTGGATTATAAAAATTACTTGGCGAAAATATTTAAATTATAAAAATTACCTGGAAGAGAATATGATTTGAATTAGAATGTTACCTCGCCTGTGTTTTGTCGGGGCCCGAAAGGGGAGCAAAAAAATAGCAACACTGTTTACCTTCCATGCATGTCGTAAGAGGCGACTAAGGAGGTTATGGGATGGAGTTGACTGTCCCATCCCATATAGGGTCAGTGACCCAATGCCATGCTGAAGTCGGATGTGTCAGGCCGAAAGGCGCAGATATCGCAGCAATGCTGTAAACCATGACACAACGCATTCTGTTTTCCGGACTACATCCTGTTGATCTGCAGGAGTTTGAGAACAAACACAGAAGAAGAAGAAGAATGTTACCTGACAGAATATGGTGTGGATTATAAATATTACCTTAAGAAAATATGACGTGGATTATAAAAAATTACCTGGAGAGAATATGATTTAGATTCCAAAAATTGCCTGGGGAAAATATAATTTGTTGTTTTAATATTACCTGGAGAAATTATGATTTGGATTATAAATATTACCTGGAGAAATTATGATTTGGATTATAAATATTACCTGGAGAAATTATGATTTGGATTATAAATTTTACCTGGAAAAATTATGATTTGGATTATAAATATTACCTGGAGATACTGATTTGTATTAGAATGTTACCCATGGAAAATATGAGCACTCAACAGTTGCAAAGAGAAAATATAAGGAGGGCTCAGCAGTTGCAAAGAGAAAATATAAGGAGGACGAGGACTCAACAGTTGTAAAGAAAAAATATAGTTAGTATAGAAAAACGTATAAATTAGTATATAAATATAGTTAGTATAGAAAAATGTATAAATTAGTATATAAATATAGTTAGTATAGAAAAACGTATAAAATAGTATATAAATATAGTTAGTATAGAAAAACGTATAAATTAGTATATAAATATAGTTAGTATAGAAAAATGTATAAATTAGTATATAAATATAGTTAGTATAGAAAAATGTATAAATTAGTATATAAATATAGTTAGTATAGAAAAACGTATAAATTAGTATATAATATAGAAAACTGTGATCATCTGAAAGGTCTACTTTCTACTTCCCTGTCTCAGGCCTGGTGACCATGGTACAGGTCATTGAAAATCTTTGTGTCAACGTAGGACTCCAACAGGAGAACGAGGAAGAAGTATAAACATAATTCAGTTCTAGTATGTTGTCAGAAAGCAAAGGCAACATAAGTAACATTTATATTGCCAAGAAAATCACTACAGCTAAAAATACCGGATTGACACAATTTCCTGAATAAGATATGCTACCAACAACCAGTATGTGGCATCGAGAAATTAGAATTTATAACTAGATATAATTAAAGATATGCTACCAAAAACCAGTATGTGGCATCGAGAAATTAGAATTACAACTAGATATAATTAGGACTAGAATTCAATTTTAAAAAATATTTTTTAAATGTTACATAGATAAAATGTTAATTAAAAATAGAAAATTAATAAAAGAAATAAAATTAGAATGGGAATTTTACATTGAGAAAATATAGTTAGAATTAGAAATTTTAATAAAATTAATAAAAGAAATATAAATTAGAATGGGAATTTTACATTGAGAAAATATAGTTAGAATTGGAAGTTTACATTAACAAAATATAATGAAAGCTAGAATGTTCTATAGAAAGTATATGTGGAGCATGATTCTGATTTTGTGAACCTTATTTTGGTTTTGAATATTTACCTGAGTCCCAAGAATATTTGCCTGTAAGTCCCAACGATATTTACCTGTAAGTTCCAAAGATATTTACTTGTGTAAAATAGGGTACAAAGCCCGAGGAAAACCACGAAAAATATGGACAGATAATGTCAGGGACATCCTAAACAAACACGGTCATAGCACAGCCGAGGGCACACATCTGTCCTTGGAACACAAGCTCGAGCTCCAATCATCCCTATGGTTAATGGTAAGAGTGGATACCAAACCACCTGGGAATAGACAATAGTCCGGAGTATATTTACCTGTGACTCCCAAGGTGAAAATGAGAGATAGGAAAGAGGTTAAACAGATGTTTGTTGTCCACTGAGAGGCACGCAGAATCTTGTACATCAGTTCCAGCTGGTCCGACAGCCAGTCTGTGTAACAGAAGTGTTATTATCAGCAACAGCGTTTGTCAGTGGTTGTGCTCAATCTGTTGTCAGGGTCGGTCAGCAGTCATGTGACTTAGTGGTAAAGGTCTGTCAGTAGTATTTACGTCAGTTGTCAGGGTAAGGCAACAATAAAATCAGGGGTTATGGTCAGTCAACAGTTATGCTCAGTCTTATACAAATATATTTAAAAAAACAAATGTACATGGTACAAATATAAAAACACAAATGTAGATGGTACAAATATAAAAAAACAAATGTACATGGTACAAATATAAAAAAACAAATGTACATGGTACAAATATAAAAACACAAATGTAGATGGTACAAATATAAAAACACAAATGTAGATGGTACAAATATAAAAAAACAAATGTACATGGTACAAATATAAAAAAACAAATGTAGATGGTACAAATATAAAAAAACAAATGTAGATGGTACAAATATAAATAAACACAAATGTAGATGGTACAAGTATTTAAAAAACACAAATGTAGATGATACAAGTATTTAAAAAACACAAATGTAGATGATACAATTATTTAAAAACACAAATGTAGATGATACAAGTATTCAAAAAACACAAATGTAGATGGTACAAATATAAAAAACACAAATGTAGATGATACAAGTATTTGAAAAAAAAACACAAATGTAGATAGTATAAATATCTTTGATAATATACCTCCTTGGTTGTAATCATAGTAATGAGAAAAACTGTCATTTTCTGATGACCGTATTATGTTCTCATGTGTGGTTGTAACTGTTTGACTGTGGTTGCTTGTAGAAATGAACATGTTTCTGAGCTCTCTTGTTCATGTGGAGAGGAGAGATATAGATTATGATTGGGAGAGTCTAATAAGCAATTCTGGGAGATTACATATAAAAATGTGAGATGTGGCTTTGCAATTGTCATGTCATATTGCATCAGTCACTGGCAGATATCATTTTACTTTGAAATATTCTGACCAATCAGTGACAGATCTCATACTTTCTCAGAAATATTTAGGCCAAAATGATACTCTCTCATTTACACAAATCACTGACTGATCTTACAATTATCTCAAACATACACACCAATTACTGACTGATCTTACAATTATCTCAAACATACACCAATCACTGATTGATCTTACAATTATCTCAAACATACACACCAATCACTGACTGATCTTACAATTATCTCAAACATACACACCAATCACTGACTGATCTTACAATTATCTCAAACATACACCAATCACTGACTGATCTTACAATTATCTCAAACATACACACCAATCACTGACTGATCTTACAATTATCTCAAACATACACACCAATCACTGACTGATCTTACAATTATCTCAAACATACACACCAATCACTGACTGATCTTACAATTATCTCAAACATACACACCAATCACTGACTGATCTTACAATTATCTCAAACATACACACCAATCACTGACTGATCTTACAATTATCTCAAACATACACACCAATCACTGACTGATCTTACAAGTATCTCAAACATTCACACCAATCACTGACTGATCTTACAATTATCTCAAACATACACACCAATCACTGACTGATCTTACAATTATCTCAAACATACACACCAATCACTGACTGATCTTACAATTATCTCAAACATACACACCAATCACTGACTGATCTTACAATTATCTCAAACATACACACCAATCACTGACTGATCTTACAATTATCTCAAACATACACACCAATCACTGACTGATCTTACAATTATCTCAAACATACACACCAATCACTGACTGATCTTACAATTATCTCAAACATACACACCAATCATGGATAATTGATGTTAATTATTGAAAATTGTACATCAATCACATAATTATACACAATGTACATTATTCACATAAATACATTAATATTCACATAACATAAAAATATTCACAGAACATACATAAATATTCATATTAGAAATATTCACATAATGGAGAATTATTCACATAACATACATAAATATTCACATAACATTGATAAATATTCACATAACATACATAAATATTCACATAACATGCATAAATATTCACAAAATATACATAAATATTCACATAATATGCATAAATAACTGACAGTCATATAATATACATAAATATTCACATAACATACATAAATATTCACATAACACGCATAAATATTGACATAACAGACAGTCACATAACATACATAAATATTCACATAACAAATATATGTTCACATAACATGCATAAATATTCACATAACAAATATTCACATAACATACATAAATATTCACATAACAAATAAATGTTCACATAACATGCATAAATATTCACATAACCGACAGTCATAACATACATAAATATTCACATAACAAATAAATCTTCACATAACATGCATAAATATTCACATAACAAATAAATCTTCACATAACATGCATAAATATTCACATAACATACATAAATATTCACATAATTTACAATGAATGATAGGTAACAACTGCAGAAAAAACTAATTTGTCAAGTAAAACTTGGACATAGTACCGGGTAATAGAATATTCACTTGCAAAGATATTCACCATAGATCACTAAGATATTCATATGAAATCACTGAAATATTCACTTTAAATCACAGAAATAGTTAATATAACTTACATAAATAATCGCAACAAGCACTAAATGATCACTGACTTAAATATTACATCAACCACTAAATGACCACATCACTGAGTGAAACGATCAAACTCAGTCAGTATACAATCTTGCAACTCATAAGATTTTGGCTTTGCGTTCAGTCTACTGCACCACACATGTTGACATGCAGTTATTGATCAGTGTCCGTCAACTTAATATCAACTTCTGTGTCATTACCATTTGACCAGCAGACATGATTCACCCTCTGAAATCATTTTTCTCGACTGCGATACAACGCAAAATTATTAATGCTGAGGCATAAACACACTAAAATATGACTTGCCCTCAGATGTGACTTTCTTCTGCGTTTGTTCTCAAACTCCTTCAGATTAGCAGGATGTAGTCCATTATGACATGTGTTGTGTCATGGTTTACAGGTTGACTTGCCTTTTAACTGACATCTGAGTTCAGCACATCTTCTGGGTCACTTTGAACCTGTAACAGATGGGACAGCCAACCACCACCCCCAAGACCTTCTTAGTTGTCTCCTGTCACATGCATGGCAGATAACTTGCTATTTTTTTCCTCCGTGCTAGAGCCCTGGCAATATATGACTAATGCTTTCTATCAATATCTGACATACAACATCTATAAATACTTAAAATACTTATACATCTTAAAGGACTTGCTAGTCATCGCACTATTAACTTTATTATTTTATTATCTATTGTTATTATTATTATAGTTGAGTTTTTGGTCATCGTCGATCACGACCGACGAACATCTATAAATATGTGATGGACTTCTCTATATGTCCCCAACAATACAGTATCTAGCATCTAGAAATACTATTTGCCTCTTTATCTACAACATCTAGAAATATAATTTGTCTATCTACAACATCTAGAAATATAATTTGTCTATCTACAACATCTAGAAATATAATTTGTCTATCTACAACATCTAGAAATATAATTTGTCTATCTACAACATCTAGAAATATAATTTGCCTTTGTCTACAACATCTAGAAATGATACTATTTGCCTTTGTCTACAACATCTAGAAATGATACTATTTGCCTTTGTCTACAACATCTAGAAATGATACTATTTGCCTTTGTCTACAACATCTAGAAATGATACTATTTGCCTTTGTCTACAACATCTAGAAATGATACTATTTGCCTTTGTCTACAACATCTAGAAATGATACTATTTGCCTTTGTCTACAACATCTAGAAATGATACTATTTGCCTTTGTCTACAACATCTAGAAATGATACTATTTGCCTTTGTCTACAACATCTAGAAATGATACTATTTGCCTTTGTCTACAACATCTAGAAATGATACTATTTGCCTTTGTCTACAACATCTAGAAATGATACTATTTGCCTTTGTCTACAACATCTAGAAATGATACTATTTGCCTTTGTCTACAACATCTAGAAATGATACTATTTGCCTTTGTCTACAACATCTAGAAATGATACTATTTGCCTTTGTCTACAACATCTAGAAATGATACTATTTGCCTTTGTCTACAACATCTAGAAATGATACTATTTGCCTCTCTATCTACAACATCTAGAAATATAATTTGTCTATCTACAACATCTAGAAATGATACTATTTGCCTCTCTATCTACAACATCTAGAAATATAATTTGTCTATCTACAACATCTAGAATGGATGCTGTTTGCCTCTCTATCTGCCCGCAACATTCTGACAATACAACATCTATAAATTATACTATTTGCCTCTCTCTCTGTCTTCCACATCTGAAAAAAACAATACAACATCTAGAAGTGATACAATTTTACCCTCTAACAATCCGGAACATTCCAACAATACATCATCTAGAAGTGATACAATTTTACCTTCTAACAATCCGGAACATTCCAACAATACATCATCTAGAAATAATGTAATATCTAGAACTGCGTTATGTAATCATGAACAGGTTTTCTCCGAATCAATTTATGACCACAAGTTGGCCTTCCTGTCAACACAGGCCATATGTGAACATACACAAAGGTCAAGAGTCGAGTACAAGATCTAGGGACTTAATCATATTTAACTTGTGATAAGAAACATCAGATTTCTGTAACAATCATGGCAGCATATTTGGCCAGTCTAGAATCTGTGAGCTTTTTCTGTTTCATGTCATTATAATTGCCTTGAGAGAATGTGTGAGGTCTGCTTATGTCAAGTTGTAACCAGGTTGGAAACAAAGCTACTGTGGTGGAAACTTATAAGGAACGTTTCTCTTAATCAATAAAATAAATAGCATAACTATTAATTTGACTGTTATAATTGAGTACAATGCTTCTCAAACTGTGCTCCACTTTCCTCAAGGATTCTCAAACTTGATATATTTTTTTACGATGCCATATAATATGTGAGACAGTTTAATTACTTTATTATCTTGTATTTACATATTTTGGACAGTCTTCTTTGTTTGTTTATTGTCAGGGTTGTTTAATATGTACCTGGAATGATATCTTTTTCCAGAACATTGTTATATTTTTTAACATAAAAAATTATATTATGTTATATTTTTGTTTTATATATATATATATATGAGCATTGCTACAGACTAAGCGTCTCAGTTCTATCTCCTTCAAGGAATCTCTTTGTGATTGTCTACATTTATTCCATCCACTGAAGGAAGGACTACTGGTACACATTTTGTCTACATTTATTCCATCCACTGAAGGAAGCACTACTGGTACACATTTTGTCTACATTTATTCCATCCACTGAAGGAAGCACTACTGGTACACATTTTTTCAGAATATCCCTCGATCTTCTCTTCTTGTTATCTTTAATTCCTCAATGTCATCGAATGGTGACCCTTTTTTTGCATTCGTTTAAACTACACCGGATCTCTCTTTTAGCAAGACAATGGTGCTACTAGATCTCCAGCAGGGTGTAGTCCTGAGAAAGGAAATGTGTTATGTCACCATTTTATTTGCATCAGTGGCCCAGCACATCTGACTTCAATGTTGGTGACTAATTCATTCAGTGTTGTAACCACTTCCACATAACAGTGGACATTTGTAACCATTTCAATAGTTTAGTCAGCCAGCTGTACAAGAAAACTGGTTCCTGTGGCTACCCGCTGGTCACCACACTCAGAGCTAACCACTGTCACAGATGCTTGAACTTTTGTCACTATCTTGTGTCTCAATTGTCACAGATGCCCACATTCTCTTTTGCTGTGAAAACAAGAAGTCACACGGAGTAAGACCGGGTAAATATGGGGGATCTGGGAGCAATACAATTTTGTGTTTCATCAAGAATTTGTTCATGGTGACAGACCTGTGTTGACTGGTACTGTGTACAGTGGTATTTTCATGAAACACATTCTAATTCCTAGGCTCAACATCCCTTGTACAAATCTTGTCATGTACAAATCTTCAGTCATGTACAAATCTTCAGTCATGTACAAATCTTCAGTCATGTACAAATCTTCAGTCATGTACAAATCTTCAGTCATGTACAAATCTTCAGTCATGTACAAATCTTCAGTCATGTACAAATCTTCAGTCATGTACAAATCTTCAGTCATGTTTTTATGGCACATACAAGTTGATATACTAATAAATATCACTAAATAACTGAAGATTTGCACATGAAAAGTGAAGCAGAGACAATTGGATTGTGAAGAAGAAGAATAGACTACAACCATAGCCATGGTTTTATAAACAGGGAGATGACATTCTGATTTGTTGTAGATGTTCCCCAGATTAATTGTGGATGTTCCCCAGATTAATTGTGGATGTTCCCCAGATTAATTGTTGATGTTCCCCAGATTAATTGTTGATATTCCCCAGATTAATTGTTGATGTTCCCCAGATTAATTGTTGATATTCCCCAGATTAATTGTTGATGTTCCCCAGATTAATTGTTGATGTTCCCCAGATTAATTTTTGATGTTCCCCAGATTAATTTTTGATGTTCCCCAGATTAATTGTTGATGTTCCCCAGATTAATTGTTGATGTTCCCAAGATTTATTGTAGATGTTTCACTTATAAATATCTTGTTCTCCTCTCTCCGACAACAGTCCCTCCCAAGAGATGATCAAAAAATCAGAAGCCTACTCATCCCAGGCTCCCTTTTTCTGTACCAACTCCCACCCCCACCACTGATCCAACCAATGACTGAAGAGGATGAGAATAACTCCACCCCCTTACACTCACAGGCGAACAGCAATGGTAGCAGAGAGAGTCTAGACTTGCCAGATATTCAACGTGCGGTCATTAAAGGTAAGTGCTCATTGGTTGGTCTGTCAGAATAGGTCTATATTTGCTGTTCTCATTGGTTGGTCTGTCAGAATAGGTCTGTATTTGCTGTTCTCATTGGTTCGTCTGTCAGAATAGGTCTGTATTTCCTGTTCTCATTGGTTGGTCTGTCAGAATAGGTCTATATTTCCTGTTCTCATTGGTTGGTCTGTCAGAATAGGTCTATATTTCCTGTTCTCATTAGTTGGTCTGTCAGAATAGGTCTATATTTCCTGTTCTCATTGGTTGGTCTGTCAGAATAGGTCTATATTTCCTGTTCTCATTAGTTGGTCTGTCAGAATAGGTCTATATTTCCTGTTCTCATTGGTTGGTCTGTCAGAATAGGTCTGTATTTGCTGTTCTCTGGTTGGTCTGTCAGAATAGGTCTGTATTTGCTGTTCTCTGGTTGATCTGTCAGAATAGGTTGTATTTGCCGTTCTCTGGTTAGTCTGTCAGAATAGGTCTATATTTTCTGTTCTCATTGGTTGGTCTGTCAGAATAGGTCTATATTTCCTGTTCTCATTGGTTGGTCTGTCAGAATAGGTCTGTATTTGCTGTTCTCTGGTTGGTCTGTCAGAATAGGTCTGTATTTGCTGTTCTCTGGTTGGTCTGTCAGAATAGGTCTGTATTTGCTGTTCTCATTGGTTCATCTGTCAGAATAGGTCTGTATTTCCTGTTCTAATTGGTTGGTCTGTCAGAATAGGTCTGTATTTGCTGTTTTCTGGTTCGTCAGAATAGGTCTGTATTTGCTGTTCTCATTGGTTCGTCTGTCAGAATAGGTCTGTATTTGCTGTTTTCTGGTTCGTCTGTCAGAATAGGTCTGTATTTGCTGTTCTCATTGGTTCGTCTGTCAGAATAGGTCTGTATTTGCTGTTCTCATTGGTTCGTCTGTCAGAATAGGTCTGTATTTGCTGTTCTCATTGGTTCGTCTGTCAGAATAGGTCTGTATTTGCTGTTCTCTGGTTCGTATGTCAGAATAGGTCTGTATTTGCTGTTCTCATTGGTTCATCTGTCAGAATAGGCCTGTATTTCCTGTTCTCATTTGTTGGTCTGTCAGAATAGGTCTGTATTTGCTGTTCTCATTGGTTCATCTGTCAGAATAGGTCTGTATTTGCTGTTCTCATTGGTTCATCTGTCAGAATAGGTCTGTATTTGCTGTTCTCAATGGTTGGTCTGTGTTTGCCAACAGACACTGATGGTATTTCAACACAGATGGTGGAGCATATCCTGCAAGATTGCAGTTCATTAAACCAGTTGCAGACAGAACACTGGCCAACAGATACACACATGCACAGAAACGTGTATGAGAATCACATTGATAAAAAAAACCTAGACTTGCATTGTTGTCATAATTAACCCCTTGGCTACGTGGGGTAAAACGATCAAATCATAACTGCAGTTTTGTGACATTTTAAATTTGCTTTTTCCCCTAATCAATTTTCCCACCAAATTTTCATGTTCAAGAATTTGAGTGTATTATTTGTTGTATATTCTAATTTATAATACAAGTGTAATGCTTATTTATATTATGGAGGAGACTTGAAAACATTTATGTACATCCATTTATCATCCATGTTGATTATTTGATAGAAGGCACAAGAAATTGAGGCAAGACATGTAAGTACCCAATGAGTTGACGTATACGGTTGCATGGTGGTATGTCACTGGTAAGACCCACAAACCTTCCCAATTTTGGTAGGTCTGGTAAGACACAGATCTTCTCTCATGGTGCTAGGTCTGGTAGACCACTTGAAGATTTACAGACCTTCCTCGTGGTGGTAGGTCACAGGTATGACCCACAAACCGTTTTTATGGTAGTAGGTCACTGGTAAGATTTGCAGACCTTTCTCGTGTTAGTAGGTCACTGGTAAGACCCACAGACCTTCCTTGTGTTGGTAGGTCACTAGTAAGACCCACAGACCTTCCTCATGTTGGTAGGTCACTAGTAAGACCCACAGACCTTCCTCATGTTGGTAGGTTGCTGGAAAGACCAACAGAACTTCCTCATGTTGGTAGGTTGCTGGAAAGACCAACAGAACTTCCTCATGTTGGTAGGTTGCTGGAAAGACCAACAGAACTTCCTCATGTTGGTAGGTTGCTGGAAAGACCAACAGAACTTCCTCATGTTGGTAGGTTGCTGGAAAGACCAACAGAACTTCCTCATGTTGGTAGGTTGCTGGAAAGACCAACAGAACTTCCTCATGTTGGTAGGTTGCTGGAAAGACCAACAGAACTTCCTCATGTTGGTAGGTTGCTGGAAAGACCAACAGAACTTCCTCATGTTGGTAGGTTGCTGGAAAGACCAACAGAACTTCCTCATGTTGGTAGGTTGCTGGAAAGACCAACAGAACTTCCTCATGTTGGTAGGTTGCTGGAAAGACCAACAGAACTTCCTCATGTTGGTAGGTTGCTGGAAAGACCAACAGAACTTCCTCATGTTGGTAGGTTGCTGGAAAGACCAACAGAACTTCCTCATGTTGGTAGGTTGCTGGAAAGACCAACAGAACTTCCTCATGTGCATTTGCTCAAGAATTTCCACCAATATTTTTCTTTTAAATTTAAGCCGCTGAGTGTATATAATTTGTATTGCTAATTTCCAGCAGAACTGCAGTATTTTACTCCATGAACAAATAAAAATTTACAATGGAGCTGCAGTATTTACCCCATGAACAGATGAAAAGTGAGATGAAGATATCATGAAATAAGTTCAATCAAAAATACATCCTTGGACCATAGGCCTCCTCGTGCCCACAGCTTATAACTGAGTGGAATGGGCAGGAAGATTTGGATGATGAATCTGCCTAGAGGAGGGAACGAGGTATACATTATTTAATAAAATCTATCAAAATAATCCTTGAAGTTGTTGTTATGTCACAGGAGCACCACAGAAGGTGGCCACTATTCGGCACTGTTGAAAATAAAGTTGAAAATCACTGATGACCATAGTTTTTTTTAATCTGTTTCTGGCATGTTTTGTTTGGCTACAACAATTTTTATTGTAATGTCCTCAGTGAATTGCTTATTTATATTTTAGGCATCCAGCCTGTGCAGAATATAGCCCAAAACAGTCCCAAGGTTAATGGTCAGCCTTCACAGATAACCCCTAGTGTGCCAAGGTCACCCAGTCATTCACGAAGTCCCAGTAATGCCAGTATTGCTAACACTTCATCTTCAGATGGGTCAAGAATGATAGACAGATTTGAGCATTTTGTGATTGGGGTTCATCGAAAGATGGTATGAGATGTAATGATAGATGTATTGATAGATGTAATAATAGATGTATTGATAGATGTAATGATAGATTTATTGATAGATGTATTGATAGATGTAATGATAGATGTAATGATAGATTTATTGATTTATGTAATGATAGATGTATTGATAGATGTAATGATAGATGTATTGATAGATGTAATGCTGAGATGTGTTTTTTTAGTGTGAAACGATGTATGTGCTGATATTTGTAGTCTGTTATGGTGTTTGTAGTATAGTTGTATTAAAAAAATAAACATGTTCCCATTGTGTTTTATGCGTGGCATCCTGATTAATTGTGCTCCTTTTGGCTGGTTGCCTTCGTCTTCAGCACTATGGTCCTGCTCGAGTGGGACTGCCCGGCAAGTCTTAGTTTTCAGTCCCTGATGGCTGAACTAATCCCCATCTCCACTTTACAGTGCTGGCCTCGATGGGGAGTTGTAGTATAGATTGGTGTTTCTAGTGAGATTTTCTTTTTTGTTTGAGAAGTTGAGTTTTTTTGTTTTTTTAGCATTTTTCCTCAAACTTCCATTGAATCTGGGAAATGCATTGTGTCGCTTTTTAATTTTCTCCAATGGCCCAACACATTCAACTTCTGTCATGGTAACTAATACATTCAGAGTTTTACCAATTCAAATGAACGGTGGATATTAGCAGTCATATTGATATTGCTAGTAGGCAAGCCGTAGGTTGCAATCTGTTTATAAGCTTTGGCCATATTTGCACATTGGTCACAATCTGTTTATAAGCTTTGGCCATATTTGCACACTGGTCACAATCTGTTTATAAGCTTTGGCCATATTTGCACACTGGTCACAATCTGTTTATAAGCTTTGGCCATATTTCCACACTGGTCACAATCTGTTTATAAGCTTTGGCCATATTTCCACACTGGTCACAATCTGTTTATAAACTTTGGCCATATTGCACACCAGTCACATTATGTTTATAAGCTTTGGCCATATTGCACACCAGTCACATTCTGTTTATAAACTTTGGCCATATTGCACACTAGTCACAATCTGTTTATAAGCTTTGGCCATATTGCATACTAGTCACAATCTGTTTATAAGCTTTGGCCATATCGCACACTAGTCACAATCTGTTTATAATCTCTGGTCATGTTGCACACTGGCCACAATCTGAATGCTAACCGAACTTGCTTGATGTTTTGCCACTGTTTGTATCAATATTGACTTGACCACAGACACCGCAGGAATTGATTACAGTCTGCAACTGAGAAAATTTGATATAAATGTGACAAAGAGATTGACTGAGTTACTACTTGATAGTGTTCAAAATGCATGCTATAGGAACCATCAGCATGCACACCATTTTATATCTGCAGGTGAAGAATGAACACTTGTAGGTCTACCTCAGATTTTTAGATTGTTGGTGCATAAACAAAACAACAAATGATTGTGTATTATCTAACTTGACGTTATCATATGTTGACAGAACTTGTATCATCTAACTTGACGTTATCATATGTTGACAGAACTTGTATCATCTTACTTGACGTTATCATATGTTGACAGAACTTGTATCATCTAACTTGATGTTATCATATGTTGACAGAACTTGTATCATCTAACTTGACGTTATCATATGTTGACAGAACTTGTATCATCTAACTTGACGTTATCATATGTTGACAGAACGTGTATCATCCAAATTGATGTTATCATATGTTGACAGAACTTGTATCATCTAATTTGACGTTATCATATGTTGACAGAACTTGTATCATCTAATTTGACGTTATCATATGTTGACAGAACTTGATGGATGTTTACTTCCTGTCATCACAAAAGTCCCGCCCCAGTTTGTTTGGCACACCAATCATAATCCCCTGCTCAGACTCGACCACCAATCAGGAACTGTACCAGTTTGTGTGGACACAGATTTCCAGATTGGTCAGTCCCTTGCCACCCTCAGAACTGAAAGTGACCAATCATGCTCAAGACTGGTAAGAAACTTTGTTTATATATCCAAAGTAATAATGGGTTACTGACACACAAGATGACTATGTTACTGACACACAAGATGACTATGTTACTGACACACAAGTTACTGACACACAAGATGACTATGTTACTGACACACAAGTTACTGACACACAAGATGACTATGTTACTGACACACAAGATGACTATGATCACTGTTACCATACATACACATGCAAACAAGGGGACCACCTACATACAAGGGGACCACCTACAAACAAGGGGACCACCTACATACAAGGGGACCACCTACATACAAGGGGACCACCTACATACAAGGGGACCACCTACATACAAGGGGACCACCTACAAACAAGGGGACCACCTACATACAAGGGGACCACTGTCATCACACATACAAAGTAACCACTATTCTCACAAACAAGGAGACCACAGTTCTCACAAACAAGGAGACCACAGTTCTCACAAACAAGTATACACACAAACATCACTGTCTACATCCATATAAGGTAACAACTGTCCGCACAAACAAGGTGACCACTGTCTGTTGGCTCACATAATGATTACCTCAGTCATAGAAAGTAACATAAATCTACTCACACCATGCTGACCTGTCTGTCCATGTAATATCTATCTGCCCAACCAAACAATCAGGAATCTCTATCTGTCTGTCTGTCTATCTATCTATCTATCTGTATGTCTTCAGTGACAAATACAGTACATAAGACAGAAACCAGTGCTCACTTTGAGCAGTGGGATGCTGCTGTGTGTAGTTTGTGTACATTGTTGAGACCCATAGTTATACCCTCTTTGATGGTTGCTCTGTGAAGAATGTCTTCCTCTTTTTCTTTTAACATTTGATACCCATTTTAATGCTTTTAGTGGCAGACTATTTTCATTCATTCTAAGTGCATGTCTGATGAAATGAAAGTCCACCAATTTTCTCATATTGCTGTTTGGTGTCTTTCATTTTTTGTTTGAGTTACTTGAATTCTTCATAGCCAATATTGAAGAGTCGGTTCATGTGGAGCAAAATAATATCAGCCTGTAAAATACATTATAATCTGTCGTACATGGGTTTCTATAAAAATCATTGTCATTTCATATTGGGAGAAAAAATGTGTAGACCAAATATGATTGTTTCCTTATTTTCTGTGAATTTTCTGCTACACATTATAAACACATCAGCTAATTCTAATGTTTTCATATTCATTATGAACTGCGTCTAGCTGCTTTGTAACTGTTCAAATGAAAGATAAATGTGTAATTGTGTTGTTTTCTAAATTATTATTAAACGTAATCTTTCACATTAATAAACTTTCCATTCTGTCATATACAGAACACACACAAAAACACCACAGGAAATTATTATACCATCTGAATTTTCCTACTAGTGCATTCTATGGAAACCGATGCACACCAGATATGATGCATTTTACAGGCCGGTATTATTTTGTACCACATGAACCTAAGACACCTTTCAAGCCATTTATTTTCAAATGAATTTAATTTCTTCTCCAGTGCCTTTATTACTTTCCAACTTTCACAATCGTATATTAATACATATATTACATTGAAGTTTTAACAGTCTAAGTTATACCCATATAGCATATATTACTTTAGGGTTTAACATATATATAGAATATCCACACAAGCCTAGAGATACAATCAGAACACAGACAGAAAAATTCTGCAATAATTATGATGCAGAAATCCAGGCAATTAGTGTGGCAGCTAAAAAACTGCTGAACTCCAACTCTGGCCTACAGCCTGTGGTATTCCTGACAGATGCAAGGTCAGTGCTTCAAGCTCTCCAGTCTGGAAAACTAACAGACTTGAAAAAACTACTTAGCGAATTGTCGTACAATTATAGGGTAACCATGCAGTGGATACCCTCTCACTGTGGAATACCAGGAAATGAAAAAGCAGACCAACTGGCTAAGGAAGGTGCTGCCGAAGACCACCCAGATATACCAATCACCTACCATCAGAAAAAACAGATGATCAAGTCAATAAGAAAGCCACAAACACCAACACAAGATGACTATCACATTATGAACAGATCAGAACAAGTTATAATTCTACGTCTCAGAACAGGACACAACCGACTCCTCAGTCACATGTATACAAAGTTCAAGATTGGCAACACGGCCATGTGTACATGTGGACAGGCAGCACAGAGTGCCAAACATATACTTCAAGAGTGTTCTGAGCATGAAACGCTGAGGCAGACATATTGGCCAGAGGAAACAACACTGGAATCAAAGCTCTATGGGACACTGTATGAACTACAAAAGACAGTGAGTTTTATTAACCTTTAGAGCCCTGGCTTAAAATTACAAAACTTCCCCCAGGGCCTGACTTATTTTTTGGAAAATTTGCGTTATTGATGGTGGGTGTTTTGAAAACGTCATAACTTTTTTGTTTTAAAAGATATCAAAATAATTTTTGCACATCTAAATAAAGGAGTGAATAGTGAATATTATCGTGTTTTTGTTGTTGTTGTATGTGTGATATGACAGTTGTGAGCACGTTTTGAAGTTGAAAATTCTGGCGAAAAACGCAAAACGTCATTTTCAAAATCGCAAATATATCTTCGTGACGACCCTAATACATGAGCAATGTGTGGCAACATTGATAAAATCCTCATAAATACCTATACTTATTGTATATGTATTGTTTTATATCAAAACTAATATAATATGAACTAAAAAACTAATAAAACGTGAAGAAATTGCATATAACGTCCGTCCGGTCAACACTAGGTCTATGCCGACACACAGCGTAATTATTGTCCATGCACACACGTGTCACCCCTGATACATATTATTTTTGTGCTTTTTAATGAATACACACACATTCTTATCAAATAACAACATATTAAACACAAAAAACAACAATTAGAACATGTAGTCACGATCACTTACCCATGCCACGCGGTACTCAATTTGATAGTAAAATACGGCCGAAAATGGCTAAAGTCGCTCTAGAAATGCGTTGACAAATTCAACCGGATTTCTCTCTCTTACAATCATAATGAGTAAAGGAATTTGACCTTTAAACTGTGACGTTAAGGAGACAGAATTGCAGATATAGACATGTTTCAAGTGAACAAAAGAAGAAAAGGGTTTAACAGTCTAATTTATACCCATATGACATATATTAATTTTGGGTTTAAGTCTAATTTATACCCATACAACATATATTAATTTGGGGTTTAACAGTCTAATTTATACCCATACAACATATATTAATTTGGGGTTTAACAGTCTAATTTATACCCATACGACATACCGGGTATATTAATTTGGGGTTTAACAGTATACCCATACAACATATATTAATTTGGGGTTTAACAGTCTAATTTATACCCATACGACATATATTAATTTGGGGTTTAACAATCTAATTTATATCCAGACAGTAATGGCATCAGTCTTATCTTTTATGGACTGGTATGTTTCTGGGATCCCCCTGGCATAATAGTTGAGAAAGTTTCTCTGTGTTCATGAGATTGCGGGTTCAAATCCCACACACTACGTCTCGTTTAAAAAGTAGATTTTTTTTCCAGTGATCCCTGGGGATTATCACATGAAGTTATATGGTATTAGTAGTACTCTCAATGATGCTGTCTCATTGAGAGTGATGGAGAACATAGGGGTAACCTGAATATATTGGAGCCGATCCTCTACGCCTTGTGGACCATTTTTGTTATGAATCTCTGTTACATTGTAAAAGTTTCTCTTGACTAACCTTTGACCCTGTCTCACAGTGATGACAGTCTGGGTTACGAGTACCCATTTATGCTGAAGGAGGTACAGAAAGATGGCTTCCTGTGTGCTCGCTGTCCGTGGTACAGGTAGGTACAACTGGTCTGTCTTCAACACTGACAGGTCTTGTTTTTTTTAAATATTTAATTTGTCTGAAAATGGAGACTCAGTAATGCGGAAACCATTCTCTGATCAGGATTTATGTGTGGCTCAAGTGATTAACAAAACTTCATTACCATGTTGGATCATAGTTTTGCTGTAGTTCTACTCTGTTATTGAACGTTTGTATAAATGTGGTAAATAAATCTTCCGTGGAAGAATAGTGGCACGAGAAAGGGGGTACATGAAGACATTAAGTCAACTAAAGTAGTATAGCTAGGACAGTCTCCTTCAACCTAGATAATTTCTAATAATCTTTACAGTATTTCACAAACAGGGTGTCTACAAAGTTGCTGTGCACTGAATTTGTAAAGAAGTATGCTCAAATAGTATGTTCTTAATATGAGGTCATTGAAAGTTGTGTATTTCCAATGTCCAGTGTACATGATGAATGAGCAGATTACTGCTAGCTGCAAAGGTATCTTGTATTCATTTAGATAACCAGAAATAGTGCTAACAGCTGCACACACAAATATTTGTGATGGAACAAGTGTCTTCATTAATGGGGGTAAAAATATGGAAGATGTTTTAACATTTTTGCTGAAGTTTCCTGATGCACAAGGTCCAACATCTGCTGTAGAAATACCTTTATTGTGGTATGAGCCGCTATGCCCAATACACGATTGAAATGAGCAGTAGAGTTCTTGCAAAAATGTTTTGCATCAACATAGAAGTGTAGTATAGTGTGTAGTTGTTGTATGTCCCATAACATAGAAGTATATAGTGTGTAGTTTGATGTCCCAAGTGTATAGTGTGTAGTTTGATGTCCCAAGTGTATAGTGTGTAGTTAGATGTCCCATAACATAGGCCTAGAGTCATACCCAGTATGAAAGTGGCCCAGAATACTTGCTGAAATCTGATGTGTCAGGCCGTTAGATTCAATTATTATAGCTAAGCTGTAAATCATGACACAACGCATTATCCGAACTACATCCTGATGCCGTGCAGGAGTTTGAGAATGAACACAGAAGAAGATTATATTAGAGCTGTGTTTTTTATGATACTTGTAGAAAGGGGACTTAATGTTGAAGAATATTTTAATTGCTTTTAAGAAACACATAGAAGAGGAAGACAAACCAGATACAAAGGCAGCCTCAGATCACGTTATATTACCTTAGAAGAGGCCACAGCAGACTGCAGGACTCAGATGTGTCTCCGTTGTTCCATTAAGTCCATGTTTGTTCATGGTTATCTTGATGTTTCTTATCTACCATTTTCTTGGTCTACATTTGGCACTATTTCTGGATATTATTTTGTTATATGCTCTTATTGGTATTTAGGTTCATTCTCATAAGGTGACCGAACCATTTTACTTACTGTCTTTCTATATGTTCTTCTTCTTCAGCGCTCATTCTCAAACTCCCGCTGGATCTCTCTTACAGCAGGATCACTGTCCTACTAGATTTCCAGCAGGATGTATTCCAGAGAATAGAAATGCGTTGTGTCGCCGTCTTTATTTGCGCCAATGGCCTGACACATCCGTCTTTGGCGGATTTCTATATGTTCAATAGATGATATTATACCAACTCTTTTCCTAATTTCTTAATTTTTTATTTTATCTAGTTTAGTAACCATTACAGTTGTTCTCAGACACTTCATTTCTCATGTAACTATTTTCCTTTGCTGCGAGGCTGTTAGTGTCCATGTTTGACAATGGTATCAGAGTTTTGGTATAAATATTGTATTTTTTATTTTTTTTAAATTTCCATCTTGATCTTTGGTTGAAAAAGTAATGGTGAAAGATGATTAAGTCACCAAAATCAAATCCCTTCAACACATACTTCAGGACTGTCCGACATACGAACAAATACAGCAGATTTGGCTAGAGAATAGGCCTACAGAGACGAGGCAAATCTATGGAGAAACCACTGTGACATGTAGAGAACAGTGGATTTTGCCATGGACACAGGACTGACAATATAACATGATCACGGACATCAATGCAAAATAAGAATGACTTTTTCTCTCAGACATCTTTTATCACATCTGACACTCACACATCTGATACACATCTCACACACACATCTCTGACCATCTCTTCGTCACTTCAGACTTTGATGTTATTTTCACAGATTCTGTCGAGGATGTAAGGTTGAATGCAACAGTGAACTCTATGGCAAAAGCAGCTCGTTCCTGGCCATTGACTGGGAAGCAACTGCCCTCCACCTCAGATATCAGGCCACTCAGGAGAAAGTAAGTCATTTCTGTGTGCTGTTTAACTCTGGAGAAAGTACAGTAAATTACCGTGTATAAGCCCATCCAATAATAAGTCGAGAAAGTGATTTTGGCATCCTGAAAGTGGCCTAAGTCTAAAATTCGTTTATAGACTCATGATTAAGAGCAAGCGTTACACATCACTGGGGGCATTCCCATATATGCTCTGCTTGCCATTCCGTCAGCCAAAAAAGTGTATACGCTCAGTGTCCAACCGTTTATAGACCAACAGAAATAACAATGTCGGTAATAATACTGTGGAACGTCGTTATCATAAGAATGAAATGGACATGCTAAATGGAAATTAACACAAACTTTAGCAACAGTAAGATGCAAGGGTATTCCTTTCATTTGCCCCGCATTACCTGATGGAATAGGTCCACTGTATTCTGGAAACAATACATCAGAAATAATACAGCACAACCTTCCCTAACCACCAGGTATTATTCCTAGCTGTCTTATTATATTATTCCTAGCTGTCTTATTATATTATTCCTAGCTGTCTTATTATATTATTCCTAGCTGTCTTATTATATTATTCCTAGCCGTCTTATTCCTAGCTGTCTTATTATTAGCTGTCTTATTATATTATTCCTAGCTGTCTTATTCCTAGCTGTCTTATTATATTATTCCTAGCTGTCTTATTATTAGCTATCTTATTATTAGCTGTCTTATTATATTATTCCTAGCTGTCTTATTCCTAGCTGTCTTATTATATTATTCCTAGCTGTCTTATTCCTAGCTGTCTTATTATTAGCTGTCTTATTATATTATTCCTAGCTGTCTTTTTCAGTCAGGAATTTTGGCCACTACAGTGTTAACTAAACTCCAATGTTTTCATACCTGGCACTCATGATTGTAACCTTTGTCCCTATACCGGTACATTGAGATGTGGAAAGTTTGTGGCATAGACGTTCCTTTTGTTTAGCCTAGATAATGTTTCGGGCATCATCATCAAGTGCCTTCGGAGGTTGGCTGCAACAGGCATCCAACATTCCATCTCTTGTCTTGAAGGTGCACTCTGCAAGACTGTAACCTATCTTGTGATGTTACTCTCCCACTTGTATCTCTCCCTATCTCTTGCTCGACACTACCCCCTCATTTTTGACAACGAGGAGGAAATTTGTGGTAGGCCTGCTACCTGTAATTGTGACATCATGGATTTCACCTAACTGATGTTGTTTTTCCAGTAGAATTCCGACTTGGAAGGATTTGAATGACTTGGAGGTTTTGAATGACTGTTTGTGGGCCTACTGGTACAGGTAAGTTTTTTCCTCTGTTACCTTTCTACAGCTAATTTTGTTTAAACATTTTGATGTACGCAAGTCAAACCCACCTTAATTTTGTCTGTTCCTATAGAAGTGTCTAACAAAACACTACCTGGTAGACTAGGCCTAGATAATAAACATGTTTTTATAGCGTTTACCAGGTAAAAACTGATGATGATGTTCCTCCTTCGCAAGCAAAGATGAGCATGGCATGAAAAACATTAAATGCGATGATGAAAAAAAAATAAAATTGGTAATTAACTAATTTGGTTTGTGAGTTCGTAAAAACTACACTAAGCCTCGATGATAAACGGGAGTTACTAGTAGATCAGCATAGGCTTTTTTACATGCTTTGAATCGGGTTATAAAGTCCATAATTTTCGGTAAAATCATTATGAATTGTGATTCTGAAGATGAGGAATTCTTGGAAATTACTTTTGTTTTCAAAGTAGATAATAGTAAAATATTGGTTCCGTTATGAAATAACACAGGACAATTATAGGCTGGAATATATTGACATCTTGAATTACAGACACTAGGCCTAGACCTAATGATGAATGGACAGACAACATAAATGACATATACATGTTTTATTTGTTTGTAGATTGTATATTATGTTAGTTTGGTTATGAAACAATATAAATATCAATAATCCTAGATCGGCGGAATAATTTTATCATGGATGTTACGCATAAAACAGTTACGTCCACGATGAGTGTCTGACGAATATTCTTAAACCTAATATTGAACAGACCGACAATGTAAGTGACATCTACGTGTTTAATTAGTTTGGTTGTGAAACAAGATAAATACAATAGTCCGAGGTATGTACAAGAATTTATCAGGGATGCCACAGAGCAAACAAGTATAGGTTCAAATTTTTTTTCTCAATTTTTATTTCATATTTAATATTCACCAGTTTCTCTCATCTCTCATATCACACATACACAATCAAAGTTTTAGATATAGAAAAAAGTTATTTTAAAATCTCAAAACAAATCATTGCGTTTTCCAAACACACACCAAATGTAACACAAATTGTCAAAAATAAACCCTGTGACAGGAGAGGAATCACATAATTTTAATCTGGCTTGCTGAAGGTTAAACATCTTCATTAGTGTCCAAGATGTTGTGGGTTTGATTCTCGATCACAACGTCATGTTTACAGGTACATTTTTTTCAGAAAACCCTGAGGATTATTATAAAACAGCAATCTGCCATAGAATTTTCCATTCATTTAGAGAGAGAGAGAATGTAGAAAGAGTAACACAAGAAAAGAAGAATCATTCTTATTTGTTGAGATCCTGTGCTCCAAGGGAGACTGAAAGAATTATTGTTTATTATTAGCCCTGGACCAAGTCCCACCAGAAAGTTCTGCTCCTGGAAACATTGTGAAGTTGAAACACTGCTGAACTGGAAACACTGCTGAAGTGTAAACACAGCTGAAGTGGAACCCTAAACCCCTCTTAAATATCCATACCTTTGAGACCCTTATAGAAGTCTGTGTGTCGCCTCAGTTACACAACAGTAGAACCTGTGCTTTTGTCAGAAAAGTTATGGATTGTCAAGAGTTATCTGCTCACAGCTAAAGGGATTATTTTATCATCATCATGTGCCATGTTTTGATTTCAGTTTTATGAGGAACACGCAAGCGTGGCCGAGAGTCGACAAAAGCAAACAGAACCTATTGACCTGGACACATGCCTGCAAGCCTTCACCAAATGGGAGGAGCTTGATGAAGATGAATTGTACTATTGCTCAAAGTGTAAAAAACACTGCCTAGCTGCCAAAAAATTGGACATATGGCGATTGCCTCCCATTTTAGTAAGTGATATATGCAAATTATCTCCCATGTTGATAAGGTATAAAGGGACAGTTACTACCCATTTTAGTAATTGAGATGAAGTATACAAATTATTTCTCATGTTAAAGTATAATAGGATGATTACCTCCCATTTCACTAAGTAATTTCTGCCAATTATCCCATATGTTTACTTTTCATGTATAAGATAGGTTGTTATCTCCAGTCTTAGTTAGTGATGTATGCCAATTATCTCCCATGTTGTTTGTGTCATTAGAGATTATCTCCCTCTCTGGTATGGTCTGCGAGACGTGGCAATATATATTATATTGTCTTAGTTTAGCTCAGCCACATCGCTCTTCTTGTCTTGTTTTGCTGTTATTTATTAGCTTTCATTGTTCATACATTACTTTATCTATTCTTTTGTTACTTTATCCATTCTTTTGTTACTTAATCTATTCTGTTGTTACTTATCTATTCTTTTGTTACTTTATTCTTGTGGTATTTTATCTGTTTTGTTACTTTATTTATTTTTTGTGGTATTTTATCTGTTTTGTTACTTTATTTATTCTTGTGGTATTTTATCTGTTTTGTTACTTTATCTCTGTTATTGTGTCAATATCTACTCTTCGTGGTATGATCAATGGATGACACATTCTATGTTATGTGAGTATGTCCATGTATGTCACCTGGTACTCTGACATTGTCCATGTATGTCACCTGGTACTCTGACATTGTCCATGTATGTCACCTGGTACTCTGACATTGTCCATGTATGTCACCTGGTACTCTGACATTGTCCATGTATGTCACCTGGTACACTCTGACATTGTCCATGTATGTCACCTGGTACACTCTGACATTGTCCATGTATGTCACCTGGTACTCTGACATTGTCCATGTATGTCACCTGGTACACTCTGACATTGTCCATGAAACTGTACAGCATGAAACTGTACAGCATGAAACTGTACAGCATATGAAACTGTACAGCATGAAACTGTACAGCATGAAACTGTACAGCATGAAACTGTACAGCATGAGCACCAACTGTTTGTCCTTCGCTTTCATCACTTGTTTACATCTGCTGTTGATTGTAGGTTTGGGTCAAAGGGCATGAGCCCATGGACCGCTGGATCAGCAACCAACCAACCAACCATTGTAGGTTAGACTTCTTCTGTGTTCAGTCTTCTCAAACTCTTTTAGATCAGCAGGTTTTAGTCTGAAGAATGAAGTTTGTTGTGTCATGGTTTACAGTGTGACCGTGATATCTGCAACTTTCAACCAGACACATCCGACTTCATTGTTGCTTCTGGAGCATTTTTTCCCTATAATGGATAGGGGCAGCATACTCCACCCTAAACCCTCCATAGCCAACATGCTTGACAGGTGCTCCCTTGTAAGTGATTATAAGTTTGCTCCCTTGGTCCCCATCAACACACGCTCGGTTATATATTTTCACGCTCTGCTTTCCAAGTTTGAATGTCTGGAAAGTACACAGAATGAGGAAATGTGTATAGCTCTGTGATGCAATAGGGATACTTCCATTGTCTACTGGAGATGTATGCTCTAAAAATGTATATTTTTATATACATCTATTTTCTAGTAGTACACTCTTTGTGACATGATTAATGTGTGAAATACCAGTCACTTTGTGACATGATTAATGTGTGAAATACCAGGCACTTTGTGACATGATTATTGTGTGAAATAGCAGGCACTTTGTGACATGATTATTGTGTGAAATAGCAGGCACTTTGTAACATGATTAATGTGTGAAAACCAGCCACTTTGTGACATGATTATTGTGTGAAATAGCAGGCACTTTGTGACATGATTAATGTGTGAAAAACCAGACACTTTGTGACATGATTATTGTGTGAAATAGCAGGCACTTTGTGACATGATTAATGTGTGAAAAACCAGACACTTTGTGACATGATTATTGTGTGAAATAGCAGGCACTTTGTGGCAGGATTAATGTGTGAAATACCTGGTATTTTATGACACAGGCAATGTGACATTGTGTAGCTCATGTAGTTTGTTATATACCTTGTACTTTGTGACACAATGTGTGAAATATCTGGCACTTTGTCACACAGTTAATGTATGAAATACCTGACACTTTGTGACACAGGTATTGTGTGAAATATCTAGAACTCTGTGACACAGTTAATGTGTGAAATACCTGACACTGTGACAAAGTTAATGTGTGAAATACTTGGTATTTTGTGGAAGTAAACTTGAATCTGGTATTTTTCCAAGTCTCATCCTGAATATGTTTTCAAAATAATGTATTTTAAATAAATCCAAAACATTATATCAGTCTCCATATACATGGTTCTTGCACTTTTGGTAAGAGCTTCCTGTCTCAAATAATGTTTTACTACAATTAACCTGTTGGCTGGTAGTGTCATGATGATTGTACTAACAACCAAAACTGAACACTCTCTTTCCAGATAATCAATGATTGTACTAACAACCAAAACTCAACACTCTCTTTCCAGATAATCAATGATTGTACTAACAACCAAAACTGAACACTCTCTTTCCAGATAATAAATGATTGTACTAACAACCAAAACTCAACACTCTCTTTCCAGATAATAAATTATTGTACTAACAACCAAAACTCAACACTCTCTTTCCAGATAATAAATGATTGTACTAACAACCAAAACTGAACACTCTCTTTTCAGATAATCAATGATTGTACTAACAACCAAAACTCAACACTCTCTTTCCAGATAATCAATGATTCTACTAACAACCAAAACTCAACACTCTCTTTCCAGATAATCAATGATTATACTAACAACCAAAACTCAACGTTCTCTTTCCAGATAATCAAAGATTGTACTAACAACCAAAACTCAACATTCTCTTTCCAGATAATCAATGATTGTACTAACAACCAAAACTCAACATTCTCTTTCCAGATAATCAATGATTGTACTAACAACCAAAACTCAACATTCTCTTTCCAGATAATCAATGATTGTACTAATAATCAAAATTCAACATTCTCTTTCCAGATAATCAATTTAAAAAGATTCCAGTATGTGAACGGTCGATGGGTGAAATCACATAAAATTGTCAACTTTCCTTTACGAGGGTTTGACCCGTCAGCCTATCTAGCCCTTCGTGATCCAGCAGATACCACTGCAACAGCAACAGTAGAATGTACACAGTACCATCATCAGCACTGGCAACCTGCTCCTCCAATTTCCATTGGTGGTAAACCTATTAGTGTTACCACACTTAGCAACGGTGATGCCACTGTGGCTAATAGTACCATCACCACTACTAGCAGACAGTCGGTGTTGGCAGCAGTTACAGGTCTGTCATCTTCAGCAAATTCCAGTCTTTCAACCACAAACCAAGGTCATGTGACCAACACTGTAGTGGATTACAATAGAAATAAGCAGGTTAGTAAGAGTGGGGTGGGGCAGGGTAGATTAGATTAGATTGTTGAGAAGATATGATTGAATGATAGATAGATAGACAAGAGGATGGTGAGACGATGTGATGAGATGAGACGATCAAATTTGATAAGAAAAGATGAGGTGAAATTAGATGAGATAAGATAAGATAAGATAAGATAAGATACAATAAGGGTAGGTGAATATGTAGACATGAATGGCAGATGGATATTTATGTTAATTTGTATGATGTGATTCTGTGAACACTGAAATGTTGATATATTACTTATGTTATGATTCTGTGAACACTGAAATGCTGATATATTACTTATGTTATGATTCTGTGAACACTGAAATGTTGATATATTACTTATGTTATGATTCTGTGAACACTGAAATGTTGATATATTACTTATGTTATGATTCTGTGAACACTGAAATGCTGATATATTACTTATGTTATGATTCTGTGAACACTGAAATGTTGATATATTACTTATGTTATGATTCTGTGAACACTGAAATGTTGATATATTACTTATGTTATGATTCTGTGAACACTGAAATGTTGATATATTACTTATGTTATGATTCTGTGAACACTGAAATGTTGATATATTACTTATGTTATGATTCTGTGAACACTGAAATGTTGATATATTACTTATGTTATGATTCTGTGAACACTGAAATGTTGATATATTACTTATGTTATGATTCTGTGAACACTGAAATGCTGATATATTACTTATGTTATGATTCTGTGAACACTGAAATGCTGATATATTACTTATGTTATGATTCTGTGAACACTGAAATGCTGATATATTACTTATGTTATGATTCTGTGAACACTGAAATGTTGATATATTACTTATGTTATGATTCTGTGAACACTGAAATGTTGATATATTACTTATGTTATGATTCTGTGAACACTGAAATGCTGATATATTACTTATGTTATGATTCTGTGAACACTGAAATGTTGATATATTACTTATGTTATGATTCTGTGAACACTGAAATGCTGATATATTACTTATGTTATGATTCTGTGAACACTGAAATGTTGATATATTACTTATGTTATGATTCTGTGAACACTGAAATGTTGATATATTACTTATGTTGTGATTCTGTGAACACTGAAATGCTGATATATTACTTATGTTGTGATTCTGTGAACACTGAAATGTTGATATATTACTTATGATGTGATTCTGTGAACACTGAAATGTTGATATATTACTTATGATGTGATTCTGTGAACACTGAAATGTTGATATATTACTTATGTTATGATTCTGTGAACACTGAAATGCTGATATATTACTTATGTTATGATTCTGTGAACACTGAAATGTTGATATATTACTTATGTTATGATTCTGTGAACACTGAAATGTTGATATATTACTTATGTTATGATTCTGTGAACACTGAAATGTTGATATATTACTTATGTTATGATTCTGTGAACACTGAAATGTTGATATATTACTTATGTTGTGATTCTGTGAACACTGAAATGTTGGTATATTACTTATGTTATCATTCTGTGAACACTGAAATGGTGATATATTACTTATGATGTGATGATAGTGTCTGTGCCTCCGATTCAATCGCTGACTTCTTCACTTTTGTTTCTCAGCAACCTCAGAAGTCTTGGATAAACAATGACACAGATAGTAACAAATCAGCACACCATGTAGAAGTTGGATGCCCTGCCATCAATGGGACTCTCATAGCTGGTACCCGTTCATCTGATATTGGTAATTGCCCACATATCATTCTTACAGCATACAGGTGTTTGTTTGCTAAAATACCTAGAAATTTTCTGACAACATCAGCTCATGTTTGCTAAGATACCTAGAAATTTTCTGACAACATCAGCTCATGTTTGCTAAAATGCCTAGAAATCTTTGTCCGCACCAATAGCTCAATTTACTGTTTGCTACTTAAAGCACTGGCCAGACAAGTCACAAGGTTTTAACTTGCCAGTTTTCAGGATGCACTGCATAAAGATGCTTTAGAATTTAGCTATGTACATGAGCCCATGTAATCTTACACGTTCATTCTCAAACCCTTGTCAGTGTATAACATATTCAGCATCACCATTATAGTTATTTTACCATTAGGGTTAATATTATCATTAGGGTTAACATTAGCTTTAAGGTTAACATTAGCATTAGGGTCAATATTATCAATAGGGTCAACATTCCAGGTACAATACAAGAATCAGTGGACAAATCACGTGACAAAATACCAACTTTTTAATTTCATATGCTATTGCACTATCTCGGAAACTTAAAAAGTCGTAACTTAAAATATAGATCTAGCGATTTGTGCGCAATGAACTGGCCATCCACCTCCCACTCAATGTGCAGCGCGCATGCCGAGTGATCAGGGGCTTTCATCGTGCAACGTGTCGAATATTGGATGCTTCGGTATATGCAACTTTATCGGAATTTCACTCCATTTAATTATGTTTGCTATTTGTTACGTAGAAACCTATCCACTGAGTCTTGTATTGTACCACATTCAATTAGGGTCGATATTACCATTAGGGTCGATATTACCATTAGGGTCGATATTACCATTAGGGTCGATATTACCATTAGGGTCGATATTACCATTAGGGTCGATATTACCATTAGGGTCGATATTACCATTAGGGTCAACATTTGCATTAAAGTTAATATGAGCTTTAGGGTTAACATTAACATTATAATTTCTGTAGAAACTGGGCATACACCATCAACAACCTCTTTTCCTAGTTAAACAATTACATTGTCCAGCAAATAACCATGCAAAAAAAAGGAGCCACAAATCAAGCACATTTCATTGATTAAGTGATATAAATTTTCTATGGAAACCCAGTTGGAATAATTTTTTTACTTTGAGAACACATATTTTCCAAGTACCCATATTTTTTACAGTGAGGAGTTATGTATAGGAGTAGTAGCTTGGTGAATAATAGTACCTTCCTGGTCATCATTCAAGCCTCATCAGTCATACTCGAGCCTAATGCTATAGTAAGTGGTCATGAAAAATGTGGCCACATCACTCTTGCATGGTTATCCGCATCTTCTAATGTGCCATGATTTGTCGATGCTCAAGAATATCTTATTTCTTCTTTATTCCTTGTGTATCAATCGTATAGTAGCTTTTTTTTAATTCAGTACTTCCGTCGTGTATTTCCTATAGCTTGCTATCCGAGTCCCTTGTCTCGATCCAATTCTAATATAAATGTGTAGGTTAATTTTTTCCATCTAACTATTTAGCACTAATAGGCATGCACCTTCACAATGTAGGCAAGACAACGTCACAATGTTGGCAAGACAACTTCACAATGTAGGCAAGATGTCACAATGTAGAAAGACAACTTCACAATGTAGGCAAGACAACGTCACAATATAGGCAAGACAACTTCACAATGTAGGCAAGATGTCACAATGTAGAAAGGCAACTTCACAATGTAGGCAAGACAATGTCACAATGTACGAAGACAACTTCACAATGTAGGCAAGACAATGTCACAATGTACGAAGACAACTTCACAATGTACGAAGACAACTTCACAATGTACGAAGACAACTTCACAATGTACGTAGACAACTTCACAATGTAGGCAAAACAACTTCACAATGTACGAAGACAACTTCACAATGTAGGCAAAACAACTTCACAATGTAGGAAGACAACTTCACAATGTAGGCAAGACAACTTCACAATGTAGGCAAGACAACTTCACAATGTAGGCAAGAGAACTTCACAATGTAGGCAAGACAACTTCACAATGTACGAAGACAACTTCACAATGTACGAAGACAACTTCACAATGTACAAAGACAACTTCACAATGTACGAAGACAACTTCACAATGTAGGCAAAACAACTTCACAATGTACGAAGACAACTTCACAATGTAGGCAAAACAACTTCACAATGTAGGAAGACAACTTCACAATGTAGGCAAGACAACTTCACAATGTAGGCAAGACAACTTCACAATGTAGGAAGACAACTTCACAATGTAGGCAAGACAACTTCACAATGTAGGCAAAACAACTTCACAATGTAGGCAAGACAACTTCACAATGTAGGCAAGACAACTTCACAATGTAGGAAGACAACTTCACAATGTAGGCAAGACAACTTCACAATGTAGGCAAAACAACTTCACAATGTAGGCAAGACAACTTCACAATGTAGGCAAGACAACTTCACAATGAATAAAATAAGCAAATTCCTGCAAATTATAGTTCATATGCAACATATTTTATATTTCACTATCAAACCTAATTTTACATTAATTAAAAGACAAAACATATAAGGACAAATCAACACATTACATTGGCTATCTCTACAATACAATAACTATACAATGTTCGGTTCATCTACCTTCGTACAGGAAGGGATAACTAACTATACAATGTTCGGTTCATCTACCTTCGTACAGGAAGGGATAACTAACTATACAATGTTCGGTTCATCTACCTTCATACAGGAAGGGATAACTAACTATGCAATGTTCAGCTCATCTACCTTCGTACAGGAAGGGATAACTAACTATACAATGTTCGGTTCATCTACCTTCTTACAGGATTCTTGATTAGAAACAAGCGTCACAGCACTGGGGGCATTCCCATATATGGTCTGCTTGCCGTTCCATCAGCCATAAAAAAATTGTATAAGCTCAGTGTCCCAGTCAGTTGCTGATTATGTGTTCTTCTGATCTTTCAGGAGAAGGAGCACTTTATCCCATCATCTCTAGTCACTCCCATTTCTACCATTCTCTGAATATGTACATTGTCACGTGATTCTTACAGGAAGGAATAACTAACTAACTATACACTGTTTGGCTCATCTACCTTCTTACAGGAAGGGATCACTATCTTATGACTAAATTTTACAAAGTATGCGTGGTCTCTTCAGAGATTGTTAGAATTGGTTCGCAAATCAAGATCAAGTCTGCTCAGATTTCCTCTGAGTTAAACGTTCTTAGTATTTCCTTTCAATTTGTCTCGACAACTTTCGTTATGTCGTCTGCTTAAATCCCATTGGTCAGTTTCATCACTCATCTTTCCAGATTGACCTCCTACTGAATCTAACAATTTGCTGCAAGGTTTCCACTCTTGCATATATTGACCCAAAAAATCCCAAATTAATGTAACTTCATTATAATGACTAAATGATTGTTATATTCATGCCTAATAATGTTATTGTCTATCAGTGGGTGCACAAGTCCATACATCAGAACTGTTACATGTACAAACGGATATGTCATTGGAAATTTATGATTATATACTATCCATGATACATGATGACATACATGATGACATACATGATGATGACATACATGATGACATACATGATGACATACATGATGACAGATCTTTTGATGTGTGGTTGGTTGATGTGTGGTTGGTTGATATGTGGTTGGTTGATGTGTGGTTGGTTGATATGTGGTTGGTTGATGTGTGGTCAGTTGATGTGTTCTTGTGCTTCAGAACAAAGATTGCAAGAGTTTGATCATGCTGACTACAGAAACGCTCAATACAACCTGTATGCTATGTCTGTAAGTATTGATTTGTCTGTCATTTTGATACAACTTGTATTGACGTCTGTCATTTTGATGCAACCTGTATTAACTTGTCTGTCATTTTGATACAACCTGTATTTTGTGTAAGTATTGATGTGTCTGTCATTTTGATACAACATGTATTGACTTGTCTGTCATTTTGATACAACCTGTATTGACTTGTCTGTCATTTTGATACAACCTGTATTCTGTGTCTGTAAGTATTTATTTGTCTGTCATTTTGATACAACCTGTATGCTATGTCGGTAAGTATTGATTTGTATGTCATTTTGATACAACCTGAAAAATTAGGGGTTGGATTGTCCTCATGGCTGAGGTTGGAATAGAGTTTGTTGTCCTCATGGCTGAGGTTGGAGTAGGGTTTGTTGTCCTCATGGCTGAGGTTGGAGTAGGGTTGGTTTGTCCTCATGGCTGAGGTTTCACGCACCAACATCTCTGCCAGGTGTGAGCTTCTACATACCTTTTTTCTTCAGACTGTGACTTCAGCTTCCTGTCTTTTTCTTGTTGACACTACCTGCTACCAAAATATAACTGAAAACTTGATCTCAAGATTACATATTGCCTTCGTATAACTTCCATATATCGTGTTCTCAAATGTATACGTTTAATAAGTTAGGTCCCAAACTGATTTTGTTTCAGAAAATTGTAACATGTAGAACATTACTATTTACCAGGTACACATGATGACCATATGCAATTGTTAATACAAAATCAGAAATATATAACTTCAGGCATGCACTGTATAGAATCATGTACGTGAAGGTGACCTAGTTTGTCTCATCTCATTTGAAAAATGGATGTTGATCTTCGACAACTTGCATGCATTGATTTGTGCTTTCAACTTGGAAAAATATATTCTGAAATGTTTGAATGCTGCAATCAGCTTATGGAGAGTTCTGTCTTAAGTATATTTGCAACATTTTAGCAGTATTTCCATTTTAAAAGTCAACACAGAACATTTAAAAATTACCCCAGTCAGGGCAGAACAAACTCCCATCAGTGCAAGACAGACCCTGTTAGGGCCAGACAGACCGTAGTCAGGGCAAGACAGACCCTGTCAGAGCAGGGAAATGAATGTACTGTTTGTGTGACAGAAGTACATGTTCGATGTTGACATCTGTTCTTTTATTTCAGTGCCACACAGGAATCCTTGGTGGCGGACATTACGTAGCATATGCCAAAAATCCCAATGACCACTGGTATTGCTACAATGATAGCAGTTGTAAGGTGAGTGTCTTTTTAATTGTGTTTTATCTGTTAGCACTTTCTCTCATAGTTTGACACTTTCTCTCATAGTTAGTTTGACACTTTCTCTCATAGTTTGACACTTTCTCTTATAGTTTGACACTTCCATAGTTTGACACTTCTCTCATAGTTAAACACTTTCTCTCATAGTTCGACACCTTCATAGTTTGACACTTTCTCTCATAGCTAGTTTAACACTTTCTCTCATAGTTAGTTTGACACTTTCTCTCATAATTAGTG
Source organism: Meghimatium bilineatum (assembly GCA_034231615.1). Classification (NCBI taxonomy): domain Eukaryota; kingdom Metazoa; phylum Mollusca; class Gastropoda; order Stylommatophora; family Philomycidae; genus Meghimatium; species Meghimatium bilineatum. The sequence goes on along the minus strand of CM067309.1, from coordinate 38,814,176 downwards.
TGACACTTTCATAGTTAGTTTGACACTTTCTCTCATAATTAGTTTGACACTTTCATAGTTAGTTTGACACTTTCTCTCATATTTAGTTTTACACTTTCATAGTTAATTTGACACTTTCATAGTTAGTTTGACACTTTCTTTCATTAGTTAGTTTGACACGTTACATCTCTATAATCAGAGACTTGTTGTCACTGCTTTCATTCATTGTTATTTAAAACTTTTTGGAGACACTTTCTTTCATTCATTGTCATTTTAAACTTGCTGGAGACACTTTATTTCAATATATTGGATATGTTGTTATGTAGAGCTTTGAGATCAACTAGATCTTTCATAATGTAGAACATCCAGATCAACTAGATCTTTCATAATGTAGAACATCAAGAGCACATAGATCTTTCTTAATGTAGAACATCAAGACCAACTAGATCTTTCATAATTTAGAACATTCTTAAATTAGATCACTCACATGCACAAAGTTGAGACATAGATCTTTTGTAATGTAGAACATTGGTGAGTACTGGTTAATTTTGTCAGAGTTTTCTGTTGTCCTGATAGTATGACAGTAGAGAAAAACATACCTGAGAATTGTGTTCATATTGATCAAATCTTACCTTTACTTTCAGGGTATACCTGAGAATTGTGTTCATATTGATCAAATCTTACCTTTACTTTCAGGATATACCTGAGAATTGTGTTCATATTGATCAAATCTTACCTTTACTTTCAGGATATACCTGAGAATTGTGTTCATATTGATCAAATCTTACCTTTACTTTCAGGATATACCGGAGCACCAGCTGGACAAAAATTCTGCCTACATTTTGTTTTATGAGCGTGACGGTGTTGACTTTAGCCACTTTATGCCAGATACAACCGGTTGCGAGCCGGATTTGTCAGAGATCGACGACGAGTTTGAGTCTGATTTTAAGAAAATGTGCGTTGTCCAGTGACAGACAATGATTGGTCAGAATTGACATCAGTGCACAGCGTATGACCTCAAAATAATTTGTCATGAACTAGCCAGTTACATAATGGGTCCGGCACTAAAATGCACCTAGAACAAATGATAATTTGGTGCCTTCATCTAGTCCAGCTGTACACTTTTCTGACAGGACACAAGTGTAGAGACTTTTCTGTGCTGAACCCAACTTAAAGATGTGTCTGTGATTAAGTCAATGATGAAAGATGGCTATGATTAAAGACGGGTCTGTGATTTTAAGTCAATGTTGAACCATGGCTGTGATTAAGCTATAATTTAGACTTCTGTTATTTAAGCCAACTATGAGACTGCTATGATTATGCCAGCCTAGAGATAGGAATTTGATTTAATCAGCAATGATTCAAAACTGTGATTAAGCAGCCTAGATGTAACACTAATTAAGCCAATTATATTATGGCTGTGATTAAGCCAGCGATGAGCCATGGCTATGATTAAGCCTGCGATGAGCCATGGCTGTGATTAAGCCAGACTAAATGTAGCACTAATTAAGCAAATGATGGGACTTTGATGAAGCCATTTTTGAGATAGTGCTGTGATTAAGCCAGTTTTGAGACATGACTGTAATTAAGCCAACGTATGTTCAAGTCTGTGATTAAACCAGCATCAAGACAGGTTACAGTGAAACCAACCTGATGGTAGGGATGTAATGAAGTCAGCATTTATACAGTAATTGATGTACTATTGGAAGAGTACCCTCCAGATCTGGCCAGGCCACAGCGAACATGGAACAAGTTTTCATTTATCTATTTCAGGAAGCAATTATTTCATGAATAAGCATAATGATCTATTGAGTTTTCGTGGCGCATGTGATTGGTGTTTTTATTTTCATTTCGTATTTTCATTTGCAAGAAACATTTTCTACAATCAGATTAATTATGTTGCTGATCTTTTCAAAATTTGTATCATTCAATGAAAGCTTTAAGTTCATTGTGTGAGGTGAGACAGTTCATTGTGTGAGGTGAGACAGTTCATTGTGTGAGGTGAGACAGTTCATTGTGTGAGGTGAGACAGTTCATTGTGTGAGGTGAGACAGTTCATTGTGTGAGGTGAGACAGTTCATTGTGTGAGGTGAGACAGTTCATTGTGTGAGGTGAGACAGTTCATTGTGTGAGGTGAGGTAGTTCTTGGTTTGAGGTGAGACAGTTCATTGTGTGAGGTGAGACAGTTCATTGTGTGAGGTGAGACAGTTCATTGTGTGAGGTGAGACAGTTCATTGTGTGAGGTGAGGTAGTTCTTGGTTTGAGGTGAGACAGTTCATTGTGTGAGGTGAGGTAGTTCTTGGTTTGAGGTGAGACAGTTCATTGTGTGAGGTGAGGTAGTTCTTGGTTTGAGGTGAGGTAGTTCTTGGTTTGAGGTGAGGTAGTTCTTGGTTTGAGGTGAGGATGTTCTTGGTTTGAGGTGAGGTAGTTCTTGGTTTGAGGTGAGGATGTTCTTGGTTTGAGGTGAGGTAGTTCTTGGTTTGAGGTGAGGTAGTTCTTGGTTTGAGGTGAGACAGTTCATTGTGTGAGGTGAGGTAGTTCTTGGTTTGAGGTGAGACAGTTCATTGTGTGAGGTGAGGTAGTTCTTGGTTTGAGGTGAGACAGTTCATTGTGTGAGGTGAGGTAGTTCTTGGTTTGAGGTGAGACAGTTCATTGTGTGAGGTGAGGTAGTTCTTGGTTTGAGGTGAGGTAGTTCTTGGTTTGAGGTGAGACAGTTCTTGGTTTGAGGTGAGGTAGTTCTTGGTTTGAGGTGAGGATGTTCTTGGTTTGAGGTGAGGTAGTTCTTGGTTTGAGGTGAGGATGTTCTTGGTTTGAGGTGAGGTAGTTCTTGGTTTGAGGTGAGGTAGTTCTTGGTTTGAGGTGAGGATGTTCTTGGTTTGAGGTGAGGTAGTTCTTGGTTTGAGGTGAGGTAGTTCTTGGTTTGAGGTGAGGTAGTTCTTGGTTTGAGGTGAGGTAGTTCTTGAGGTGAAACAGTTCTTGGTGTGAAGTAAGGTAGTCATTAGTGTGAAGTGAAACAGTTCTTGGTATGAAGTAAGGTATATGTTAGTGTGAAGTGAAGCAGTTGTTGGTGTGAAGTAAGGTATTTGTTAGTGTGAAGTGAAGCAGTTGTTGGTGCGAAGTAAAGTAGTCATTAGTGTGAAGTGAAACAGTTCTTGGTGTGAAGTAATGTCGTTAGGGTGAAGTGAAGCAGTTTTTGGTTTGAAGTAAGGTATTTGTTATTGTGAAGTGAAACCGTTCTTGCAAGGTAGCTTTTAGTGTGAAGTGAGGCAGTTATTGCTGTGAAGTGAGACAGTTGTTAGTGTAAAGTGAGGCGTTCTTGGTGTGAGGTGATAAAGTTATTTGATTGTGTTCATGCAGTTCTAGGTGTGAAGTGATGCAGTTCATGGTATGAGGTAAGTTAGTTCTTGCTGTGAAAGAGACGGCAAGTCTTGATACTCTCTAAAGTGTGAATCTTGATTATAAATAAGTCTTGATTATATTCAAAGTATGAGAGAGATAAGTCTTGATACTCTCCAAATTGTGAGAGAGATAAGTCTTGATACTTTTCAAAGTTTGAGAGAGATAAGTCTTGATACTCTCCAAATTGTGAGAGAGATAAGTCTTGATACTTTTCAAAGTGTGAGAGAGATAAGTCTTGATACTTTTCAAAGTGTGAGAGAGATTGTGAGACTTAAGCTTATCCAATGTGTCATTTAGTTTCATTAAAAGGATTTCAACTGCTTTTATTCTAACATGCGGTCCGCGGTTCATCTTCTTTCTTCTCATAGTATAATTAGACTTACGTAAAACACGGGTTTATATATCGCTTCAATGAGACATGACAGACTATAACTAAAACTAGTAGGTAATGATGCACACACAAGAAATCATACAAATCACAACAATACACAAATCATATTCAACGTTTCAACCAAAAGGTCTTTATCAAGACACAAACACAACATCAAAAGTCGATGAATGGAAAAGTTATCAAAACAAACAAACGTATCCAACGGAAATGAGATGCCAGAAGGTCAGAAAGTACATAAAAAACGTAAATATATGTGGAAACGAAACGAACATAAAGATGAGTGAATGACGGAACAAAAAGAATAAAGACAAAGACCACACAAACCCAGTACTAGACATAAGAGTGGTCGGAATTGAGTCCAAAAGGCTTGAGTGTACCCAATTCAAAAATGAGACGATTTTCTAGAGCGCACCTAGATCTATCATCTGTGGTGCAAGATCCGATGGCGGTGACCTCAACATCAAAAGCACCATGATGACCATCGCCGGCCGATGAAGTGTGTGGCCACAGGAGCGGACGTTCCGTGCTTGATGGCATGAAAATGGCCACAAAAGCGATAGCTCAATCGTAGGCCGGTTTCCCCGATGCGCTGCTGCCACAGCGCCCACATATGATCACGTAAATGACACCACGGGATTCACATGCAAAGGCTCCATCGATGGAGAAAGTGACTGCTTTCACAGACACACAACTGTTCACGCAGTTACCTTGTATTGATTCTCATAGTATAGCTTCCATCATGAAGTTCTGTTGATGTTATTGTAGTACTTCTTTAGATGTTTCATTGTGTGTCTGTGAACTGGGTGAGGTTGGTTAATGAGTTTTCCTCGCTTTTGGAGAGACGTGCCCCTTTCAACCAGCGGACAATAAAGTCATTTAGGTTATATCAGGTCACACTACCATAAAATATTAGAGGTAACGAAGACCTCATTAATATCTATAACTGGGTGTGTTTGGTCCTATCTGAAACCTTAACTAAGTTGTAGCGTCTAAAAGAAAGGAAACTGTTTACACATAGATATCTTTGATAAGTTTCTTTCATGGACATCAATTACGTGAGGACAATCTATGTTACGACATATAACACATCCTCTCAGTTTTTATACTCACAGGAAAGAAAGCAGTTGATTTCCTGGGCTATAGGGGTAACCGCCTATTATTTAAACATCCAATCAGGTCATCTAGCCTGACTGTTCAGCATACTAGCTAACATTAACAAAAACTAGTTCAAAAATTGATTGACAGTCACTATAAACCTATCCTCAAAGTCAATATTTCACAATTGTCATGATTATGTTTGTGATTGGTCCATCTGTTCAAACAGGATCAGAAGAAGTTAAGGATGGTGTTGATAACGTATTGTTCATAAACTTGGCCTATCCATTGGCTAGTGAAATTATATAATTTAGCAAGGGGTGTGACTTTGATAACGTATTGTTCACTGTTCATAAACCTGGCCTATTCATTGGCTAGTTAAATTATATAATTTAGCAAGGAGTGTGACTTTGATAAAGTATTGTTCACTGTTTATAAACCTGGCCTATTCATTGGCTAGTGAAATTATATAATTTAGCAAGGGGTATGACTTTGATAATGTAGTGTTCACAGTTTATTCACTAAGCCGTTGGTTGCTGATCCAGCAGTCCATGGGCTCATGCCCATTTGACCCAATGCCATTAAAATGGCATTATATTGCTGGGAAGTCTGTGGATTTTCGCCCCACCATGGGCCAGATCCAGAGAATAACTATCACACCACCAGGAAGGTAGGTTTCAACCTATGCACTGCTCCGAGCCACTGCAATATCCCATTTTTCGATGCAAATGTCGTCAACAACTCCACTGAAGTATTTTTTCTCTAAACATTTCCTTTCTTAACGTAACACTTTTACAATTTATATTCAATTTGTCTGTCACTTCTCGGTCAAGGATGATTGAATTGTCACGCACGCCAAGAAAATCTGTCACTGACGGGTATTTTTCTTACTCTTGTCTTTTTAAATGAACCACCTAAGCAAAATAAAGGACAATTAATTTTAGCGTTAAATCTTCATCAAATTTTATCCTCTCGCCGGCAGTCTGTCACATGATGACAAGTCTTGATACTATTCACAGTGTGAGAGAGATGAGAATGTTCAACCTCATTATGATATGCTTGGTAGTTGTTACTATTATTTACTCCCTATTTTAGGCATGGCATGGCACGTGCTATGTTGGTTTTGGGAAGTGTGGTACAGGATGCATTTTGGGGAGTGTAGTGCAGGATATATTTTGGAGAATGTAGTGCAGTATGCAATTTGGATAGTGTGGTCCAGAATACATTTTGGAGAGTGTAGTACTGGATGCATTATGAGGAGTATAGTGCAGGATACATTTTGGGGAGTGTAGTACAAACTAAACCTGTTTCTCAGATAACAAGCTGTATAGTCTCTGAGCACCGCCGAAAATGGATGTGCTGTGCCATTAGCGCAAATAAAACTGCATTTGCATTCTCTGAACTATATCTTGCTGGAAATCTAGTTGGACTACTGTCCTGCTCAAAGAAATCTAATGGGAGTTTGAAAATGAAAGCCTAAAAAAATGTCAAGAAGTCTCTGAGTATGATCATAATAAAATCTTCACCAAGTCACACCAGTCATGCTTGTAAGCTGATAAAATCTCCTAGGATGGACTGTCAAATCTTTAAAGTGCACAGGACCTGGTTTTATCATAAGATTCTCAGTTTCATAGTGATTGTCCTGAAATTTCATACTAATGTCACCTTCAGTATGCCATTCCTCATGCTTCCCAGAGCTTGAGCCCTGGTTCCTATATGTGATCCACAATATGTTTATTTATGTCTTCTCCAGAAATTATGCTTAACTAAGATCATGTTTCCTATGTACAATTTGAGTGGGGGGGGGGGTGTTCTAATTTCCACCAGAGTTTTTGTATACGCAGAAGATTCCACTCTTTAGGTTTGCAATGCTAGGAGATGAGGCCTCATACTCACAGACTATGTTGAATTCATGGTATATTCTAATTAGCATGTGTGTGATATATGCCTGTGTGTTTGTATATATATATATGTGTGTGTGTGTGTATGTGTCTAGCGATTTTGACATAACATTGACACATCTGATCATGTCATATCACCTACTGCTGTCAGGACAGTCTCAGATTGGAAGAAATATCCGAGTTTAAGAAAGAAATGAGTTTCAGATGGAAGTATCACCTACTGCTGTCAGGACAGTCTCAGATTGGAAGAAATATCAGAGTTTAAGCAAGAAATGAGTGTCAGATGGAAGTATCACCTACTGCTGTCAGGACAGTCTCAGATTGGAAGAAATATCAGAGTTTAAGCAAGAAATGAGTGTCAGATGGAGAGTCTCTAATCAAAAGTCAGATCACGATTCAAAGTTTTTGTGACCAATTGTTCTTGTTTTTTTTTTTGTGTCATGATTTTTCTTAAGTCTGTAGAATTTATTTGCAATAAAGAAGCTATAGATCAATCCTTGGTATATATAACAATTGTCATTTCTTGTGTTTCATGTTACCCGTTGTGTTGTTTATGGTGTGTTCCTTATGTTGTCTGTTGTGTTCCTTATGTTGTATTTTGGTGTTCCTTATGTTGTCTGTTGTGTTGTTTATGTTGTGTTCCTTATGTTGTCTGTTCTGTTATCTGTTGTGTTCCATATGTTGCATGTTGTGTTCCATGCTGTCTTCCTTATGATGTAGGTTGTCTTCCATATGTTGCATGCTGTCTTCCTTATGTTGTCTGTTGTGTTCCATATGTTGTCTTCCTTATGTTGTCTGTTGTGTTCCATATGTTGTATGTTGTCTTCCTTATGTTGTCTGTTGTGTTCCATATGTTGTATGTTGTCTTCCTTATGCTGTTTTTAATAAAAAAACATAAATCACTGCATTGGCACAAGAATTGAATAATTTGCCAGATTTCAAATAATCTGATAACCAAAATTCTAAAAATTTGGCTTCTTTTATTGATTAAAGGAAATTCTTTTATTGATTACAGATTTTGCACTGCAAAATCCTCATTGATTTTTGTGATATTTAACAAAGTGCAACGGAGGTATACAAACTTATTTGCATTGTTGAGTTTTTTATCTTGAACTGTGATGGAGGTTTCTGTGTATGAAATTCTTGGTGCATCACAACTGTTTCTTATGTACTGATAGTGATACCAAAATCACTACATGCTGAAGCATAGATATCCATTATTTACTACATGGCATGCATACTGGTAGCATTAGGCTAACAGTCGTCTGCAAACAAGAGGTCGTAAACAATGTTCCCCTGGGTTTTGTCTTTGGCTTCAGTCTGCAAAGATTGAATAGTCCACCATCAGTATGGAATTTTAATCCTGCACTGTTGCTCCAGAAGGAATCAGCATGGCAGAGCCAGCGCTGTTGCTCCAGAAGGAATCAGCATGGCAGAGCCAGCACTGTTGTTCCAGAAGGAATCAGCATGGCAGAGCCAGCACTGTTGCTCCAGAAGGAATCACTTAGCATGGCAGAGCCAGCACTGTTGTTCCAGAAGGAATCAGCATGGCAGAGTCAGCACTGTTGTTCCAGAAGGAATCAGCATGGCAGAGTCAGCACTGTTGTTCCAGAAGGAATCAGCATGGCAGAGCCAGCACTGTTGTTCCAGAAGGAATCAGCATGGCAGAGCCAGCACTGTTGTTCCAGAAGGAATCAGCATGGCAGAGCCAGCACTGTTGTTCCAGAAGGAATCAGCATGGCAGAGCCAGCACTGTTGTTCCAGAAGGAATCAGCATGGCAGAGCCAGCACTGTTGTTCCAGAAGGAATCACTTAGCATGGCAGAGCCAGCACTGTTGCTCTCAAGTAAGGTTTTCAATAAGGTGTTGTCTTTTAATGTGTCCAAAATATTTTATTTGCCTCATCTTTATTTCTTTTAGTAATTCTTTCTTCATATTAAGTGTTTTTAGCACCTCTTTATTAGTTTTCTTCTCTTTCTGTGATGTTCTCCCTATTTTTCTATATATCCACATCTCAAATGCATCAATTATGTCTTCTAATTGTTTATTTAGTGTCCATGTTTCATTGATTACGCAACAATGTATGGGTCAGAAGAGGTATAAGAACAACCACCAAACTACAAGTATATCATGCTGCTGTTATACCAACCCTACTATAGGCCTGCGAAACGTGGACAGTGTATGCTAGACATGCAAGAAAATTAAATCATTTCCATCTTACCTGCCTACGTAAATTACTAAACATCCATTGGTGGGACAAAGTACCAGACTACGAGGTCTTGGAAAAATCAACCTCAATAAGCATCCACACACTACTTATGAAGGCGCAAGAACGCTGGGCCATCTTGTGCGTATGGAGAACTCGCGTTTGCCAAAACAAATATATTATGGAGCACTCGAGGCAGGATTTCGAAAAGCTGGTGGACAGAAAAAGCGCTTCAAAAACACGCTCAAGTCATCCTTGAAACATCTTAACATTGACGTAGGCGCTTGGGAGAGCCTCGCTCAGGATAGAACGCCATGGCGTTACAGCATTAGAACAGGAGCACTAGCGGCGGAAGAATTCAGACAAGAAACTGCAAGACAGAAGCGGGCACGTAGAAAAAAAAAACATCTCAACCTCACATAGATACTCTCTATTGTTGTCAATTCTGTAAAAGAACATTTTGTGCGTGCATTGGACTTGCTAGTCATTTAAAAACGAACTATTAATTTGTATTATTGTTATTATTTATTGTTATTATTATTATGGTTGAGTTTTTGGTCATCGTCGATCACGACGGACGAACATCATCATGTTTCTGAGCCATACATTAATATAGAATAGATGTAGTATTTTATAATTATCATTTTTAACTTGTTTTTAATTTGTTTAAATGTTACTGGATATGTTCATGTAGACAATCTTCATGTTTTGGCCACTTCATGAGACAGGGAGGTTTGGAGAACATAGTCACAACAGGCAAGATTGAAGGCAACAGAGACAGAGGGCGACAACGTGAGAAAATATTAGACAGTTTGACAATCTGGCACAGATGAGTTAAATCCTTCACTTAACAATTATAGTACTAGGAATGTAACCAAAAGATGCAGTAAATCACTTGACAATTTTAGTACTAGGAATGTAACCAAAAGATGCAGTAAATCACTTGACAATTTTAGTACTAGTAGTGTAACCAAAAGATGCAGTAAATCACTTGACAATTTTAGTACTAGGAATGTAACCAAAAGATGCTGTATATCACTTGACAATTTTAGTACTAGGAATGTAACCAAAAGATGCAGTAAATCACTTGACAATTTTAGTACTAGGAATGTAACCAAAAGATGCAGTAAATCACTTGACAATTTTAGTACTAGGAATGTAACCAAAAGATGCAGTAAATCACTTGACAATTTTAGTACTAGGAATGTAACCAAAAGATGCAGTAAATCCTTCACTTGACAATTTTAGTACTAGGAATGTAACCAAAAGATGCTGTAAATCACTTGACAATTTTAGTACTAGGAATGTAACCAAAATATGTAAATCACTTGATAATTTTAGTACTAGGAATGTAACCAAAATATGCTGTAAATCACTTGACAATTTTAGTACTAGGAATGTAACCAAAAGATGCAGTAAATCCTTCACTTGATAATTTTAGTACTAGGAATGTAACCAAAAGATGCTGTAAATCACTTGACAATTTTAGTATTTGGAATGTAGCCAAATGTTGGGTTAAATGTTTCCTTCAGAATTGTTCACAAAAAAGACATCAAATATAGGGAATCATACACGAGAACTGGCGAGTGACTTTTCTGTGTTTCAGGTATAACCTCACCCCCCCCCCTTCCATGGCAAAAACGTAACTTCGGCTGTGAATATAACTACACATCACTTGACATGACTGACTTGAATTAGTCTCAGACCGGGTTAAGTACAAAGACACAGATTGTTGCTTAACAACGATGGAACTAGCAAGATTTTCAAACGTGATGATACTAGGACAAGGTGCGTGTTTAGCAAATTCAAGGTTCAATTACGATGTTTGTAAGTAAGGGGGATTTCAACATGGACGTTTGGTGTGACAATTGCAACAGTAAACAATTGAAAATACGACAAGGCAGATGATAATTTAAAGATAAATTATAATTGTAATAATTATAGGTAAGTGATCAATATAAGGTACGTGATAATTGTCAGGTAAATGAAAATTGTAAGTAATAATTGTAAGGTATATGATAACTGTAAGTAAATGATAATTGTAAATAAGTGTTAATTGTAAGTTAAATGATAATTGTAAGGTAAATATTAATTGTCAAAAAGTCACGATTGTACAAATGACACTTCCATATGTTATCCAATCTCCCCTGAGTGTTGCAGGGGATAGACATAAATTACATTAATAATAATTTGCCTAATTTTTAACCCCTCTACCTCTTTCCACTTCATCAACTACTGAAAACGTTTTCAGATCACCGCCATGCCAAAGTATGATGTGTTGGGCCATTGTCGCACATAAAACGGATACACAACTAATTTCCTTTCTCTGTACTATATTCTACCAGAAATATGATGGGAGTTTGAGAACGAACGCAAAATAAAAAGAAAATATTACCACCCATCCTTAATCTGTTAACATCTATTACTGACATCGTAATATTCGTAACTACACGACGAATGACAAGTCCCGGCTCTCAGTAAGGTCGACGAATGTTCTTCTAAACTACGCCACTAAACATTCCCCTTCTGATTACCTTATATTAATGTGCAGAATTTTTAGAACACAGAAAGAAAAAAAAACACGTTTAGTGACAATTGTAAGGGGAAAAATTGGAAGTTTAGTGACAATTGTAAGGGGAAAAATTGGAAGTTTAGTGACAATTGTAAGGGGAAAAATTGGAAGTTTAGTGACAATTGTAAGGGGAAAATTGGAAGTTTAGTGACAATTGTAAGGGGAAAAATTGGAAGTTTAGTGACAATTGTAAGGGGAAAAATTGGAAGTTTAGTGACAATTGTAAGGGGAAAAATTGGAAGTTTAGTGACAATTGTAAGGAGAAAAATTGGAAGTTTAGTGTTAATTTGGTTCTTTGCAAGGAAAAATTACATGATCTGAAATAATGTGTTAACTCGTATACCATAAGAAGATCCATAACCCGTCAGGGACGTAGGGGCGCCACACCAGTGGCGTAGCGTGGATCAATGGCGCCCGGGGCGGAATCATAATTTTCTGCCATTGTGACATTTAAAAAAATGTGTCAGTGATTGTTAAAGACTGGACGAGAATAAATTTGCTGCCGCCCAGAGCGGCCCGCACCTTCGCCAACACACGGAAACACACGGGGCCCGGCAACACACGGAAGTTTTGTATTCTATATAGCTAATTCTGAACAAATATATGTAGCAATTGTATTCAAAAGCATGAATTCCTCTTTCTGTGTGTGCATTGAATGGAAAACATTCAGATCCGTACGTGTTCCTTCGAAGACGGATGTGTCGGGCCATTGGCGCAAATAAAACGGCGACACAACGCATTTCCATTCTCTGAACTACATCCTGCTGGAAATCTAGTTGGATAATGGTCCTGCTACAAGAGAATTCAACAGGAGTTTGAGAATAAAGGCTGAAGAAGAAGAAGATCCGTACAAAAGTAAACTTATCACTAGTGATCTGAATAGATTGATTTTTACTGAAATACTTTTTCTTCTTCTCCTTCTGCGTTCGTTCTCAAACTCCTGCAGAGTAGCAGGATGTAGTCCGGAGAACGGAATGCGTTGTGTCATGGTTTACACCACTGCTACGATATATGCGCCTTTCGGCCGGACACATCCGACTTCAGCATGGCTTTGGGTCACTGACCCAATATGGGATGGGAAGCCAACTCCATCCCACAACCTCCTTAGTCGCCTCTTACGACATGCGTGGAAGGTAAACAGTGTTGCTATTCTTTGCTCCCCTTTCGGGCCCCGGCAACCCAAGGGCAACTGTAATACTGATCTTACTTTACCATATCATTTTCAACCTTGCCATAGCAGCCATCACCATCTAGTCTTAGCTTAATCTCATTTCCCGAGTTGCCATGGTTACATGGTAGGTAGTAGTTAATGAGTTTGCCTCTCTTTTGGAGAGGCGTGCCCCTTTCAACCAGCGGACAAAGTCCAATTAGGTTATATCAGGACACACTACCATAAAATATTAGAGGTAACAAAGACCCCATCGATATTGATAGATAGATCGCTTATCCATGGTTACATAAATACAACCGGGTATATTTGAAGGTAATGACGTCATCAAGTATGTGACAGTTTAAACGGATACTCGTTTACCATATAAAGTTTTGATTAGTCTCATGTGACGTAATATTGTTCAGCTTGCCTTTCTTGCGGGAAAATGAATTCTAGAACCTATACTTGAATCGAGAAGGTGGTTTGGGTAGAAGACCTTCCAACATAATTAATTAGGACCCTATTCGTTACGTTTTTTTAATTATTGTTGGGTTTTCTGGTGGTCACTATTTATATACTTGAAATCGCCTTGGCTATTTTTTGGCATGCGATTCCGAGTATATAAACAGTTACTAACCGAAAACCAAACAATAATTAAAAAACGAAACGAATGAGATCCTAATTAATTCGGTAGGAAGGTCTTTACCCGATGATGATCATGCTTGAATAATTCTTGGGAGTTGAAAGTCTTACTGTGCATTTAATTACCATGATGGTGGTGACACTACGTCATATGACGTGGGGGTATTTAGAGCAGAAATGCCTGTCGACAGTGCACAGCAACTATACAAACACCCTGTAGTATTTATCTTGTCTGCTATCATTGAGGAAAAACATCGATTATAGTATTAAATGTGTGCTATTGCCTTTATGCAGCTCCGTATATTTACACTTGTGAAATAGCAGCATGTGTCAGTGTGTAGCGTTCTTTTGAATGTCCCAGCAGTGGTAGTTGTGGAAGTGGTAGCACCGGCATTATTAGTTGTTGTAATTGTAGTTATAGTACTAGCATTTGTAGTAATAGTAGTAGTAGCAATAGTAGTAGTAGTAGTAGTAATAGTAGTAGTAGTAGTAATAGTAGTAGTAGCAATACTAGCAGTATAGCAGCGGTAGAAGTAGTTGTTGTTGTAGTTGCAGCAGCAGTGGGGGTAGTAGTTATAGTAGCATAGCAATAGCAGGCAAATTGACACTCTGTTTACATCGATGACAGGCCCATTTATTGCATCAGCTTGTAGTGGAAGTGGTAGCAGCAGTAGTAATTGTAATAGTAGTTATAATATCAGCAGTAGTAGTCATAGTAGTAGTAATAGTAGCAGTAGTAATAGTAGTAGTAGTAGTAGTATCAAGATAAACAAAAATAGGTAGATGTGTTACCAAAATAAAAGTTAAAACAACCTAACAACGAGATACAGAGGGTTGTTACGCTACACTTAAACATTTATCCATTAGTAGTAGTAGTAGTCGTAGTAGTAGTAGTAGTAGTAATAGTAGTAGTAGAAGTATTAATAGTAGTAGTTTTAGTAATAATAATTTTAGCTCATTGCTTGACTTATGAAAGCCTGTTTACATATTTCTCTCCAAATTGGTGTAATTATTGCCGAAGCACCGTTATATAACTGATATAAAGTCGCATCGGTTACCTACCTTTGTTTATATATCACATATTGAAGACATCTATGAAACTGTGTATTGTACCCTTATTTATTAATAGTTTACACAAATACTAACTTATGAAAATACACTGTATTGTAGCTTAGTCTGTTGGGCCATCTAAATATTTCCCGCATGCGTAGTTCCGATGGCCCTTTAGAAAACTCCAAATCTCGTGCATAGAACTACATCCATTATTCTTGAGGTGAAACTTGAAGACCATTTCTAGGTCAGAATTTCTGGATTCCGTATGGGAAGTGCTAAGATATATGCTCGGCACTTTCTAACTCCCAAATGGCCAAAAACTGACTTCTATTCTACTAATAGAAAGATTATAGGAATAATAGAATAAAAGAAGAGCTGGGTAGGTATTATTCTGTGTTATTATTCTGTGTTATCTTATGTTATTGTTACGTATTTATTCTGACGAAGATTTTTCATCGAAACGTCAATCGTCTTCCTCTTTATTCTGTTTCACTAAAATTATTATTATTATTATAAGTACCAGTCGCAGCAGTAGCAGGAGCAGCAACAGTAGGTTTACGTAAAGGGTTGTCCATAAGGTACATCAACAATATTTTGCAAATTGTATGCACCTCCCCCCTCCTTGTCAACGACATGTCAAGAATGCAGGGACACTACTCCCCTATCCAGTTAAAATACGTCCTTAAAAAAATACCCCTCCCCCTTCCTTTTTCCTACACATGAAAGTTCTAAATAAAATGTACGCACAAAAAATACTTGGTTTTACATTTTTACTTCCCCTTGTCAATAACATTCCAACTTTCTTAACCCCCCCCCCCACCCACACCTAGTTGACGTAATTTACGGACAGCCCTGAACACATATGTTATTATTTTACTACATTAATCATCAACAAAGTACTCTAGTATAAATATTACAACATTACTCGTCAACAATGTACTCTGGTATAAATTTGTTCGCTCCTTGTTTTCTCCTTGTTTTTTCTGTGACCACCCTTTATGTCTTTACTCATCCAGATAATGTCTCAGGAGACCGTGCCGATGTCTCACTCGGTGAGTACCAATGAATATCACACGTTCACAGATACCAAACATCGCCGGCAGCTCAACCAGGAAGAAGAAGGTATGTATCATTGTGGTTGTCAGTCTGTCTGGTTCGTTGCATACCTCTATGTGATGATAAATTTATGTCTGTCTCTTTGTCGAAGTCTTTTAGAGTCTACCCTTAGTATGTCTGGCTATATCGTGTCTCTCCCTGGCATATTTGATTATATTCGGCCCTCTTTACGGATCTCTTTATATCTGCCCTTTAAGCTGCCTGGTTCTATTGTATCTCTCCCTGATATTGATATGTACTTACTACAGCAACGCTTCAATCCAACAGGTGAAGCTTCAAACAGGGCACACCTAATAACACATACAAATCCCCGTTTCGACCAAAAGACCTTTAAGAAGACTACACATAACAACAACAAAAAACGACAAGTAAGATAAGAACAATACGGACAAAACATACCCAAATAACGGTGAAACAAAAGAAATGACGATATCTTCCACGACACGATATCTTTCATACGACTGAAGGACATTGATTCCAAAGGGTTAAATCGTGACAAATGTGATGCGTAATTGTATAGATGAAGTGATGTGATGCTTGCTCAAGAGAAAATGGTTAATTATAGTAGTTAACAGGGTGCAGTGGACTGTCTGACTACACAAGTACATTTTCCTGACATCGGAACACCTCAAATGAGATAGACGTAGTCAACCAAAGTTCAAATACCCGTTTACTGTTACCGCCCACCATGAAACAGTCATCCATGACACGTTTTAGCATGTATAGTTTGCCATGTATTATTTACTAGAATTGTACAGTTGGTGGCCATTTTGAGAATAACGTTGAAAGTTCCACGGACAGCCAATGAAACTAATGTACTGGTCATCAGATATGCAGAAGTAAAAAAGACACATTATAGTAAAGAATTAGAAACAGACTGTCAAGATTTTTAGTAAAACAAAATGAGTTAAACAGGTTACTGAAAACACTTACCTTGCCTATGAATAAAAAATATATAAAAAAGTATATATAAAAAAACATACAATAAAACTAAACAGGACAATTCTCCACGTATCGGCTCAAATTGAACCTTTTTCAAGAGACAAACAACAGTAAACACCACAATAATAAACAGAATAGATAACTTAGCCTGTCTAAAGCCACGTCTCCAAAACATAAAACCACGTCTCCATGACGCCGGATAGGAAACACATCTAGTAAAAGAGAAAATGCGTGCATTCATTATAAACAAACTAGAAAGTGGGAAATTAAAGGCAATAAAGATTTGGTTTGGGTGTTTATAATGAATGCAAGTATAATATAAGAAAAATATAAGAAAAAAAATATAAGTAAAAGACCCCTTTTGTCACTTTATCAGACAGGCAGGTTTTAAGAACATAGTCACAACAGGCAAAACTGAAGGGAACAGAGACAGATGGGGACAACGTGAGAAAATATTAGTTTGACAACCTAGCAAGGCATGGATACAACAACGATCCTGATAACAATACTGTGGACAGAGAGCCATGGTCGCCTACGCCAACCAGAATGACATATGATAATGATTGATTGGTAATGATGAGGTTGTGTGGTGGTGGTGTGAGTGGGTTTGGGGAAGGAAGGATACAAGAATAATCATCATTTGAAAACGCATGGAATGAATGTGAAATTAAATATAGACATAAACATATATATATAAAACCAAACCTAAACATACATAGAAATGTATACACACACCAAGAGTTAAGTAATAAATATATAACAAAATAGACACAGATGTGTGAAGGATACCCACACAAAATGCACAGGCATGTAAATGTATCCACACATAGGAAAGGGCTCACACCAGAATAGGCATACATATTGACACAGAATGGAGATACGTGCATTAACATAAACAAGCGCTCACATAAATACATTTATAAATACATAAATATGAACATGCATCCACATAAACACTTTCTCACATAAATAAAAACAATAACATGAACATTCGTACACATAGAAACATATACATATATTAATGTAAATATAAACGTTCGTTCACATAAAGATAATGCTATAACAACTGCATATGTATACATACAAATGTGTGGCCCAAAGTAATTGTGTGGATACATAGAACCATGTAAAACAAATTGCATATACAAATAACTATACATGTGTGGGCACTCATCGAAGAGACAACTGCAATAACAACGAGGACATCAAAATCTAAATATGTAAATGATTGAAAAATAACAATATAGCATTCTAATGTACAATTGATGGACTAGAGTACAAAATAATCACATGTTGACATGCACAAACGAAAGAAGACATAAAGGAAATATATAGAAGTACGGAAAACACAAAAAATAATTACTCACGAAAGTGTACAAAGACAAATAATTACAAGAATCAGTGCAATACGGGAGTAGAGGGTATAAAGAAAAGGTGGGTAACTCAAACAAAACGGTGATTAATGTTCATTTCGTGTGGTTGTAAGACTCCCATATGGCAAATGAGACGATATTCCAAGGACTGACGTTGCCGGTCATCGGTATAACAACGTAACAAACCGATTAAAGAGACATCAGAGCTACCATGATGTGACGGGCTGTTAAAATGATTAGCCACTGGGGAGTCACGATGATTCGTGATATCTCTCAAATGTTCAGTGAATCTATCAGCTAAACGTCTACCAGTCTCACCAATATACTTCATATCACAACGCTTACATATGATAGAGTATATTAAATTACGGGACAAACATGAAAAAGAATCCTGAATATCAAAGTGTGATTTAGGAAACTGTAACATGGGAGTGAGAATAACAAATGGGCAAGTCAAACAATTACGGTGTCAAGGGACAGTTCCTAGTTGACCTGCAGAAGTGCGCAGACGAGAATTAACTAAGAGAATTACACGATTTTTAGGGTTTGTGATGAGAATAGCAAAACTTGAACATTTAATAACCAGCGGAAAAAATCAAGGGAAGAAAAGATTGATGAAGACAAAGAGAGAATTTTCTGGATGCATTATCACCGGCAAAAATAAGTCACAAACTGAACTTATTAACACCATAAGAGATAGAGAGTTGTGGAGAAACTTGATCGCCTACGCCACTCAGCGTGGCATTAATTGTGTTGATTAATTGATCTGTACAATAAACCACTAATGATACATCAGAGGCTCACTGGTTAGAAATTGTGTGGTAATAGATCTATCTCTGTTCGCCCCTATGTATGTTTCAGAGTTTACCCACACTATTTCTTCTTCTTCAGCGTTCGCTATCATATAACCACAACGAATATTTCGTGTGATTTCCGAATGGGAGTGTGAGGTACGTTGTGCTGCAAGTTCCACAGTAGAACTGTGATTATTTGCATCTCGGTTGGCCAATTGTGGTCAGGACGTCCGAGGTCCAGCACATCCGTTTTCGTCATTCCTTTATTTCGGGTTTGGTCCCTACCCACACTATTTGATTCTAATGATCCCTCCCAGCAGGAAATACATTTTTCAATGTCTATTTCAGTAACCAACCTGGAGACATTCACAGTCCAGCAAGCAATAGACGCATTAGGATTTGGTCGGTACCAGGTCAAGATAACGATGTTGGCAGGTCTATGTTATGTAAGTTTAAGGTTGACATTTGTGTACTGCAGGCATGTGGTTATTAACGATATATACATTTCAGGGGATGCCTATGTTATGTAAGTTTGAGAATGGACTGGTGTAAGTTTGAGATTGGATTGGTGTAAGTTTGAGATTGGACTGGTGTAAGTTTGAGATTGGACTTGTGTAAGTTTGAAATTGGACTGGTGTGTAAATTTGAGATTGGACTGGCGTAAGTTTGAGATTGGACTGGTGTAAGTTTGAGATTGGACTGGTTTGGGGCAGATTTGTCTATGCTTGGAAAGTTTGAAGCTGGATTCTATGCAACTTTGAAACTGGGCTGTCTATGGTATGTCATTTTAAGATTAGCGGTTTATGCTAACTCTGTCTTTAATGTCTATGCTACGTATGTTTGAGGCTAAGATGATGTATATGGTATGGGAATTTGAGGCTGACAAATTATATCAGGTATGTTTGAGGCTAATGCATCTGTGCATTGTAAGTTTGATGCTGAACAATATACACTGCCTATGTTTGAGGCTCGCAAGTTTACAATATATACTACCTATGTTTGAGGCTCGCTAGTTTACAATATGTATATTTTAAGTTGGCTAGTCTATGATATGTACATTTGAGACTTGCTGGTTTATGATCTGTATTTTGAGGCTGGCTAGTATATTCTGTGTACGTGTGAGGCTGCCTAGTCTATGATATGTACGCTTGAAGCATGTTACATTGTATCCTACAGTCAGATTGAATGAGTCAATTGAAAGACAAAAGCTCTGAATAACCTCTCCATCAAAAAATTGCAAGAGAAACACAAAATTTCCAGCTGAAAGTAAACTTCTACAATCGGACATAATGATAAGAGTGGCTAACTGGTGATTTTCCCACTAATTCCTGTACTACACAGATGTGATCTTTTAGAGGGATGTTAAGTATCGCGAAATGTATGTCAATATTTATTAAAATTTAAACTGTGACAGATTCTAGCCACATAAATTTGCGCATTATTGAATAATGTATGTGCTGATGAGTGCCACTCTGTCAGATCATTGACGTTAGTTGAGAAATACAACTGTGTCATATTAACAGTAACCACGGCTCTAAAGTCTCACGTCAATACGATATGGATGTAAGCGTGAAAGCCACCACATGATGATAGTGGATGTCAGTAAATAAACCTACAATTAAATATATGGAAAACCATAGAAACAGTTTTTTTTTACTGTTTTTTTAGATGGCAGATTCTATGGAAATAATGATGTTGTCCATTCTGGCACCAGCTCTTAAATGTACGTTTGATCTGAATGGAACTCAGGAAGCTTTACTGGCAGCAGTAAGTGATTCTTGATTCTTGATTAGGAACAAGCGTCACAGCACTGGGGGCATTCCCATATATGCTCTGCTTGCCGTTCCGTCAGTCATCTAAAAGTGTATAAGCTCAGTGCCCTAGTCAGTTGCTGATTACGCGTTCTTCGGATCTTTCTGGAGAGGGTGCACTTTCACCCATCGCCTCCAACCACTCCTATTTCTACCATTCTCTGAATAATGTACATTGTCTCATTCGACTTCCTCCTCGTCTTCTCGTAGGCTATCCATGGCTGCTATAATCAATTCAATCATGTCTCTTCTTATCTCGGCGCCGTTCATCAAGCACCTGACCCCAGCATGACCTTACAGCAGATCCATGCAATGCCTCGCGAGCCGTCGCGAAGAGAGACCCATTCAGTTACGGTCATACACTTTTCTATCTTGCACAGCACACTTTGAGAGTCCGACAGAAACACAAGTCCGCTTGTGGCCCGGTCGCCAGCGAAGTGAGAGCTGCTGTCACCGCTTCTATTTGCATTATCATACTCGATCTTATAGTGGGGCACGCAGCCGACCCCTCAACCAATCTCTTGCCATCCCGGTAGGCCATGAAACCCCAACCACACCCGTCCGTCTCTTGCGCCACCGAGCCGTCTGTGTAGACCACTTCATCGCGCATCTACCCGAGCGCCGCAACACGAGCTCTCGGATCACTCCCTCCGCTGCGCCGGCAGCAAGCTGCGGCACCCCCCCTACCCACCCATCCGCACCACAACCATTGTCAACAACCCTCTCTCCTTGACAAATGCCATCCACTCACAGCCTCTTCCCACTTCCCACAAAGTTTATACGTCTTAGAGGATTGACTTCACTGTACTCGGCTCACAGAATGACGGCAACAGTAAGTTGTTATAGGAATTCGTTGTATTCCGGATGATTTATCCTATGGGCGGAAAAGGATGTGATAGAGTGGTAGTTCTTCTTCTTCTGCGTTCATTCTCAAGCTCCTGCAGATTAGCAGGATGTAGTCCGGAGAACGGAATGCGTTGTGTCATGGTTTACAGCATTGCTGCGATATCTGCGCCTTTCGGTCTGACACATCCTACTTCAGCATGGCTTTGGGTCACTGGCCCTATATGGGATGGGGCAGCCAACTCCATCCCATAACCTCCTTAGTCGCCTTTTACGACATGCATGGAAGATAAACAGTGTTGCTATTCTTTGTTCCCCTTTCGGGGCCCGGCAACACACGGGCTAGAGTGGTAGCATACGTTCAAACATTTCAACATTCCAATAAGAAATGGTAGTCGCTTCCTCTTAACATTCGTGTTTTTCCGGGGTCGAAAAGGGAAAGATAAGGATGGAGGCCGTTAACAGTACCTACTATGCATATCGTAAGAGGTTACTAAGGAAGTATTGGTAGTTGGCTTTCACATGATGTTGAGTCTTTTCTCTTCCATTCGTTCTCAAATAATGCCTAACATCCGTTTTCTGCATGTTTTTTTATTCGAGTGAACATTTTTCTAGCCTGTGGCGGCCGTTATATCTGTTGCCATGCGGGTAACGAGGATGTGTCATCTTCTAGTCATGACGGTTATCATTCATTGTTCCTTTGAACTTTCTACGCAAAAACATTTAATGAACAACTACTTCGGGGGGGGGGGGGGTAGGGTGGGGGATGGGGCAGACGATGCATATCTGAATTCGGGTCGACTATATCTATTTAATTTGAATTTTACTGAACACGTGTAGTCAGACAGTCAATTGCAGCATGCTCGCTAGGATTAACCCTTTACATCAGTGAGTCTGGTTCCGGTATAGGAAACACTCGACAGTAGATCTGGACTATGGGTGGTTCTCCCTTTTACTCGAGGGTCATTCAACAACATCGCGAACATTAGGTCCAAGTCGGAGTCTCTACAAACATACATTTCCTCTACAAACAAATTTTCCTCTACAAACATACATTTCCACCACAAACACACATTTCCTCTACAAACATACATTTTCTCTACAAACATACACTTCCTCTACAAACATACATTTCCACCACAAACACATATTTCCTCTACAAACATACATTTTCTCTACAAACATACACTTCCTCTACAAACATACATTTCCACCACAAACACATATTTCCTCTACAAACATACATTTTCTCTACAAACATACACTTCTTCTACAAACATACATTTCCACCACAAACACATATTTCCTCTATAAACATACATTTCCTCTACAAACACACATTTTATGTGGACTGACAGAGCTTTTTACCTTCTGTTTTTTTCACGCCACTTGTTTCCGAAAGATAACTTATTCTTGAACAGGAACCCCACCGAAGACGGATGAGTCAGGCCATTGACGCAAATTAAACGGCGACACAGCGCATTTCCATTCTCTGGACTACATCCCGCTGGAAATCTAGAATGGATCATGGTCCTGCTACTAGAGAGACCCAGCGGGAGTTGGAGAATGAACGATGACGAAGAAGAAGAAGAACAGGAACAACTCTTGCTAAGGCTTCCCTATCTTCATTATATCGCCACTTGCACTTGGGGTTGTCTTCTAGAGATGTTCTGACTTCTTATCGTACTCAGTAGACTAGTCATGAGCTGTGGACACGAACATGGGTCCGAATCCAGCTCGTGTCGTCTTGTTAACAATGCTGAATTTCGGAGATCCTTGTGAATTATCGCTTGTAGCTAGAGTTACGTGCTATGAGTGGTACTCTCGGCAGACGTAGTGCATGTTTTGTTAGAGTGACAGACTACATAAGGGAAACCGAGTACAGTGAAGTTAATCCTCTAAGTCGTATAAACTTTGTGTTGCTCATAACTTAAGGTGAAACATAACTATGGGCGAGACACTCCTACGGGTCTTATTATTATTATTCTTGTCTAATGGTAAGTTTTTAGTATATCTAGTTGGTCTTTAGTTGTCTCATTAATCAATCTATTTCATCTCTAATTTCCTGGTATTCCACAGTAAGATGGTATCCACTGTATGGCTACTTTTTATGTTATTCCACATTAAGATGGTATCCACTGCATGGCTAATTTTTGATGGCATCTACAGCAAGATGGTATTCACTGCATGGCTACATTTTGATGTTATTCCACAGTAAGATGGCACCCACTGCATGACTACATTTTATGGTATTCCACAGTAAGATGATATTCACTGTATGGCTAATTTTTGATGGCATCTACAGTAAGATGGTATTCACTGCATGACTACATTTTGATGGTATTCAACAGTAAGATGGTATTCACTGTATGGCTACTTTTTGCTGGTTACATAGTTCAGTTAGTGTTTGTAGACCTGGTAGTATCACGGACTGCAGCGCTTGCAGTACTGATCCCGCAATACTACAGGATGTTACTGATGATGAATACTGATCCCGCAATACTACAGGATGTTACTGATGATGAATACTGATCCTGCAATACTACAGGATGTTACTGATGATGAATACTGATCCTGCAATACTACAGGATGTTACTGATGATGAATACTGATCCTGCATTACTACAGGATGTTACTGATGATGAATACTGATCCTGCAATACTACAGGATGTTGCTGATGATGAATACTGATCCTGCAATACTACAGGATGTTACTGATGATGAATACTGATCCTGCAATACTACAGGATGTTACTGATGATGAATACTGATCCTGCAATACTACAGGATGTTACTGATGATGAATACTGATCCTGCAATACCACAGGATGTTACTGATTATGAATACTGATCCTGCAATACCACAGGATGTTACTGATGATGAATACTGATCCTGCAATACCACAGGATGTTACTGATGATGAATGATGTTGGTCTGTGATGTTTGATTAATGTTCTTAGTGTAATTTGCCTTCTGCTCAACTGCAGGTTGTCTTCCTTGGAATGGCTGTTATGGCAAGTGCCTGGGGGATCTTGAGTGACAAATATGGCCGTCGATTGGTAAGTCAAGGGATCATTGTGTTAGAATGGCATTCTTCTTCTTCTTCTTTTTCTTCTGCGTTAGTTTGCAAACTCCTGCAGATTAGCATGATGTAGTCCAGAGAACGGAATGCGTTGTGTCATGGTTTACAGCATTGCTACGATATCTGCGCCTTTCGGTCCGACAATTCCGACTTCAGCATGGCTTTGGGTCACTGACCCTATATGGGATGGGACAGCCAACTCCATCCCATAACCTCCTTAGTCACCTTTTACGACATGCATGGAAAATAAACAGTATTGCTATTCTTTGCTCCCCTTTCGGGCCTCGGCATACATGGGCGGAATTTCATTCAGTCAAGCTGTCATTTTGTCATATGTCAACCTTTTATTACATGGTGTAGACCAGAGGTGGGTAAAATACGGCCCGTGGACAAAAACCTGCCACCTAAGTCACCTTTTCTAACCCATTAGGCTGATCTAAAAATTTATGCACTGACTTCTTAGGTTAGGAAAAAAACTACTTGAAGCTCAAATGAACCATAAAACAAAGCTTTGAACTTCCATATCACACGAAGAAAGACTGGATCCAGTCCACCGCCCTCGTAATGACTGGATCCTGTCCACCGCCCTCGTAATGACTGGATCCTGTCCACCGCCCTCATAATGACTGCCCAACTCTGATGTAAACATTTGGAACAATTCGATGGTACATGTATATCTTTGTTTTATTTATGTCCACATTTTTTTAGTCATTTCCGAATAAAATCGGATGTCTTTTTAACGGACTCTTGAATTATTCTAGGAGATACATTATTTATATTTTCAATGGACTCCTGAACTATTTACCGCCGAAAACAGATGTGTTGGGCTATTGGCGGGCTATTACCCTCAAGTAAGGTCTTCAACAGGGTGTCATGTCTTTTAATATGTCCAAAATATTTTATTTGTTTGATCTTTATTTCCTTTAATAATTTATTCTTCATACGAAGTGTGTTAAAACCTCTTTGTATTCTTCTCTTTTCTTGATGTTTTCCCTATTCTTCTATATATCTACATCTCAGGGGCATCAATTTTGTCTTGTAATTGTTTCTTTTTTGGCCATGTTTAGTATCACAATTAGACGATTTTATTTTTTTAGCACAATATGAGACATAATAAGAGAACATAGCTGGAGAACATTGCTGGAGAATATAGCTGGAGAACATAGCTGGAGAATATAGCCGGAGAATATAGCTGGAGAACATAGCTGGAGAATATAGCTGGAGAACATAGCTGGAGAACGATCTGGATAACGTAGCACGAGAACGTAGCTGGAGAACATAGCTGGAGAACATAGACGTAGAACGTAGCTAGAGAACATAGCTGGAGAACATAGCTGGAGAACGTAGCTGAAGAACGTAGCTGGAGTACGTAGCTGGAGAACGTAACTGGAGAACGTAGCTGGAGAACATAGCTGGAGAACATAGCTGGAGTACATAGCTGGAGAACATAGCTGGAGAACAAAGTTACAACGTCAAGAGAAGAACCAGACTACATCGTGGATTGGCAAAGAGTTAACAGCGGTCCTGATAAAAGATAGACAGTTTGGAAATAAGGAGTTATGGAGATCAATGATCGCCTACGCCAGTAGGCACGGCACCTGATTATTATTATTATTATTATTATTATTATTATTATTATTATTATTATGTTATATTATTATTATTATGAAAAATGAAAAATA
This sequence comes from Meghimatium bilineatum, assembly GCA_034231615.1. Taxonomy (NCBI): domain Eukaryota; kingdom Metazoa; phylum Mollusca; class Gastropoda; order Stylommatophora; family Philomycidae; genus Meghimatium; species Meghimatium bilineatum. Next base: position 38,788,144 of record CM067309.1, on the reverse strand, counting down.
TATCATGTAATATAACCTTGTCATTAGAGGTGAGAAAGAGAGTTCTGCAGTGCTATATAACCCCCATACTAACATATGGGTGCGAGTCTTGGACAATAAACAAACTGGAAAGTGGGAAATTAGAGGCAATAGAGATGTGGTTCTATAGAAGAATGCTGAGAATACCATGGGCTGTCCGAAAAACTAATGTAGGGGTGTTGAAACAGTCAAATGCGAAACGGACCTTAATCAATAATATAAGTAAAAGGCAATCTTCACTTATTGGCCACTTCATAAGACAGACAGGTTTCGAGAATATAGTCACAACAGGCAAAATTGAAGGCAACAGAGACAGAGGGTGACACCGTGAGAAAATATTAGACAGTTTGACAATCTGGCACGGCAGGGAAACAACAAAGACCTTGATACATAATACTGTGGGCAGAGAGCTGTGGAGAACCATGATCGCATGCGCCAGCCGGTATGGCACCTGATTATTATTATTATATTATTATTATTATTATTAAATTGTTATTATTATTAAATTATTATTATTATTTTATTATATTATTATTGTTATTATTATTGTTTTTATTATTATTATATTATAATTATTATATATTATTGTGAACTTGCTTATCTGAATGATGCAAATATAACACTCTGAGGCTGTATCACTGTATCCATCTGGCAGACACTTCTGTTGTTTGCTGTTTTTACTGGCTACTTTGGGCTGTTGAGCGCTCTATCACCAGTGTACGAGTGGGTTCTTGTCAACCGATTCCTGGTCGGATGTGGTCTAGCTGCGACCCCTCAGTCGTAAGTCCATTTAAAGTTGTTCTTTAGGAATATAAAAATGATATAAAAATATTATAAAATGATACGTACACCTCACTACCCTATATACGGAGTGGTGGCTGGTAGAGTTCAACCTATTTCCTTTTAGCACAGTACTGAATGACATTTTTCACTAAAAATAACAAAGAAGATAGACCCGACCACTCTGAACGATTTTCCATAGAAAAGATATTCAAATTTGTCACAAATATGAAATGATAAGCTTTCATTTAAATAAATTTCCCTTTACATAATTCATATGTACGGTCCTGCTGTGAACCACAGACAAATCACATCACTACATACAGACTCTGTCAACCACAGATAGACTCTTATCAACTACAGACAGACTATACCAACAACAGACAGAGTTTATTAACAACAGACAGCCTTTTAGCAACAACAAATATACTATGCCAACCACAGACAGACTTTATCATATTCAGACACATAAAATAATGACGTAATTACGTTGTTTCAGTATGACGTTTTACTCAGAGTTCCTGCCAAAGAAATCACGTGGTACTTGTGTCATGGCCATAGCTGTAAGTTATTCTCTTCGTTTTGTCTATGCAAGTTAGTCTCACCCTGGGTCAGCGTTGTGTTATAAGATATGAGGGAAGGGGCTAGTAATTGAGGGGGTGAGGGAAGTATCCGTTTATTTTGATGGAGAGAGCCTACAGAAGCTTTTTGTCAGGTCGTGAGCGGGGCGGGGGCCGTGAAAATTAATCTGCTCTGAAAGTGGGACCACGAACTTGAAAAGGTTGAGAACCGCTAGTTTATGTAATCATGTGTCAGTTTGGGAACCAGATGCCAAAATGTGAGGATATACCAAATGTGATACATAATATACATTTTGACAATAATTACTATATATTGAAAACGGGGTTAAAAATGTATAAGGATTGACTTCAGTGTACTCGGGTTTTTTTTTCAAAAATGTACATTGTCCCTCTCAACGAAGCGGCTCGTCTCTTGTCGAGATTACCACTCATTGCACCAACTATAGAATTTCCAGTGATAATACCCGGGAATTTATTTAAAAAAATGTTCTTTGTAAACAATACATCACGTGTCCGATTCGAACACGAAACCTCTTAAGTACAAAGCGAACGACTTAACCACTGCTCCAAGGAGATTCCCCTAAAAGATGTATATCAATGTGACGTTATTTCATATGGGTATGAAGGTACCTGAGCTTGTGTGTGTGTGCGCGCGCGCGCCCGTACGTGCGTGAATGTGTTAGTGTTGTTGGAGTGAATGAGTGGATGTCATGTGAGATGTTTGTATGAGCGTAAGTAGTTGTATGTGAAGTTTATGTGTGATGTGTGATGTGTGATGTGTGATGTGTGATGATGTTTGTATGGGCGTAAGTAGTTGTATGTGAAGTTTATGTGTGATGTGTGATGTGTGATGATGTTTGTATGGGCGTAAGTAGTTGTATGTGAAGTTTATGTGTGATGTGTGATGTGTGATGTGTGATGTGTGATGATGTTTGTAGACCTGTATGTATATTGTCATTAATTAAATCATTACCATTTCTGATGCCTGCTCTTGTCTGTGGCTTACAACAGTTGATATGGGCTGCTGGGTCCTGTTTGGAAGTAGTCCTAGCTCTGCTGGTTCTACCATCACTAGGCTGGAGGTGGTTGCTGGGACTGTCATCGGTTCCGTTGTTTCTGTTCGCGGCTACATACAAGGTATGTACAAACTGACTCAATTATTTTATTTCTCAATATTCACACACTCTCAGAACTGACCAAAATTCTCTCACACAAACTTTTCAACAATTTTCATATATAATTAACAATCTACGTTCTAATTCTCACACAAACTTTCCATCAATTTCCACACAGCCTCAACACTCTACGTTCTAATTCTCACACAAACTTTCCAACAATTTCCACACATCATCAACACTCTACGTTCTAATTCTCACACAAACTTTATGGCGATCTTTAATGTATCTTTCCCCACTTCCACACTGTGCCACCAAGTGTGCTGTCCCTCAGACATCCAGAACGCACTCTCCCACAATTTCTAACATGCTCACACAAAATCTATCACATTTACATGTAGTGTTATAAAGTGACTATTAAGTCGCACTGAATTCGAATAAACATATCATATATATATATATATATATATATATATATATATATATATATATATATATATATATATATATATATATATATATATATATGTGTGTGTGTGTGTGTATGCGTGTGTATAATAGATTATATACATATATAGGCCTATAATCGATAATAGCTGAAACAAAAGTAAAACGTTATGCTGACCTTCAGCTACTTCCAGAAAGTCCTCACTATCATGTTGCACATGGGCAGTATCAACAAGCCATGGACTCGCTGAAACACGTGGCTGACAGTAATGGACGTGTTCTTCCAAAGGGAAAACTAATAGGTCCTAATATACAGGTAAGACAATATTTACAGGTGAGACAATATTTACAGGTAAGACAATATTTACAGTTGAGACAACATTTACAGGTGAGACAATATTTACAGGTGAGACAACATTTACAGGTGAGACAACATTTACAGGTGAGACAATATTTACAGGTGAGACAACATTTACAGGTGAGACAACATTTACAGGTGAGACATCGTTTACAGTGAGTCATCAATTGCTGGTAAGATGTCATTTACAAGTGTGAGACATCATTTACAGGTGAGACAACATTTAAGGGTGAAACATCATTTAGGCCTAAAAGTTACACAACATGTAAGACATAATTTAGGAGTAACATGTCAGTTACAGGTGAAACACCCTTCACACGTGTGACATCATTTACAAGTGAGACATCATTTACAAGTGAGACATCATTTATAGGTAAGACATTATTTACAGATATGTACACATAAACATAACAGTGAGACATCATTTACAAGTGAGACATCATTTAGATATAAGACATCATTTACAAGTGAGACATCAAATACAGATGAGACATCAATGATATATGACGCCCGTGTGTTGCCGGGGCCCGAAAGGGGAGCAAAGAATCGCAACACTGTTTACCTTCCACGCATGTCGTAAAAGGCGACTAAGGAGGTTATGGGATGGAGTTGGCTGTCCCAAACTATATAGGGTCAGCGACCCACAGCCATGCTGAAGTCGGATGTGTCAGGCCGAAAGGCGCAGATATCGCAGCAATGCTGTAAACCATGACACAACGCATTCCGTTCTCCGGACTACATCCTGCTATCCTACAATCTGCAGGAGTTTGAAAACAAACGCAGAAAAAGAATGATATATGAAACAATATTTACGAATGTTACATGATTTACATGTAAGACACCCTTTACATGTGAAACATTTGTAAGCCAGACATGATTTACTGGTAAGATGTAATTTACAGTAAGACATCACTTATAAGTGAGACACACAGGTGAGACACACAGGTAAGACATCACTTATAAGTGAGACACACAGGTGAGACACACAGGTAAGACATCACTTGTAAGTGAGACACACATATAAGACATCACGTGTGAGACACACAGGTAAGACAGTGTCGTAGATAAGTTCATTAAGGTGGGATTTCAATTAATCAATCAAGTGCCATGTCGAGTGGCGTAGGAGATCATGTTTCTCCACAACACTCTGTCTCCTGTATTGTTAATCAGTTAAATTAATGACATATTTTTGTGCCACAGTGACAACCCATCCATACATTTTTCTCTTTGTCTTCCTCTGTCTCTTCTCCCCTTCATCTTTCCGGTTGTTACTAATTGTTCAAGTTTTACTTTTCTTATCACATGTCCTAAAAATCTTAACTGTTTGCTTCAAAAAATTTGCTTTAATTTGTCTTTTTATTCCAGCACCTCTGAGGATTTAAACATTAGTTTTCTTTGAGGTGGGTTTTACCTACAGAAACATATAGATTCTCCTTTAACGTGGGTTATTTCTTCGTTTACACGTGATTTTTTTGGTGACCTTTTCTTGGGTTAAACCATATTTTAAGAAAGGGGGGGGGTGGTGTTAACCACTTTTTGGCTTGATTCCTGATACTAAATGGCATATTCTGGTATGACATGATAGGAACTTCAAACTCTCCCATCGTCTACAACTTGGAATAAGATAACATTAACAAATGAAACTTCGTGGTGATGTTAATGGATAGTGTATGCTGAGATGTGGACTGTGGGCGTAGATATGACTGCTAAATGGGCAAGGGTTTCTGTTAAATGGATAAGGGTTTATGTAAAACTGGCAAGGGTTTCTGTAAAATGCGCAAGGGTTCCTGTAAAATGGGCAAGGGTTTCTGTAAAATGGATAAGGGTTTCTGTAAATAGGTAAGGGTTTCTGTAAAAATTGGTACGGGTTTCTGTAAAAATAGGCAAGAGTTTCTGTAAAATGGGCAAGAGTTTCTGTAAAATGGGCACGGGTTTCTGCAAAATGGATAAGGGTTTCTGTAAAAATGAGCAAAGTTTTCTATAAAATGGATAAAGGTTTCTGTAAAAATGGGCAATTGTTTCTATAAAATGGATAAGGATTTCTGTAAAAAAAAAATAGGCAAGGGTTTCTATAAAATGGATACGGGTTTCTGTAAAAATGGGCAAGGCTCTAACCCATGTTTTATACAATTGTATGTTTACTCTAGGCAACGTATTTATTCACAGTGTATTAAATCATTTTCTTGTCATTTCAGAACATAGAGAAAGGTCGACTGAGTGACTTATTTCTTCCGACTTATGTGAAGACGACCATACTTGTGACAGTTCTGTGGTAACTATAACTGTATACTTTTTAAACTGTTATCCCGATTCTGTCGTCAATTATACAATCATGTAGACTCATCGGTCTCATCAATAGAAGTGAATTGATTAGAATATTTTCATTGGCTGTCGTCACGTATAGCTTGCACAAAGTGACCAATGAAAATCGCGGTAGAATTTATTATTATTATTATCAGTGTTATATAACTATATTGTGATTGTTTTTGTATTATTATTGTTATTATTTTGTTATTGTTGCTATTATTATTATTGTATAATTATTTTGATTAATTCCTTCCATGAAGACATTCGCACAAACGTATCATTCTATACTTTATTTTATATCTTTAAACATATTATTTCTGAAAAATGTTGCCATTTAACGCGGGTTGTGTCTTCAGACAGCCAAAGTTTCCCGAACGTATCGCGAACGACAACAGTTCGAGGGCAATACATCTGACAGATTTACAGTAAAGACTGGAGTAAATCAGGGCTGCGTTTTAGCCACCACTCTTTTCGGAATCTTCTTTGCAGCGCTTCTGAAACATGTTCTTGCAGACGCAGCAGATAAGGTCTACATCCGTACCCGTTACCATGGATCCCTATTCAACTTAGCGCGTCTCAGAGCAAAGATGAAAACATCAGAAACACTCATCGGAGAACTTCTCTTCGCTGATGATGCTGCACTAGTTGCACACAGTGAGTCCATCTTGCAGTCCCAAATTGACAACATGGTAAAGGCCTGCGAGCTGTTCTCTATGACTTTAAGTATCATAAAAAGCGTGGCAATGCATCAAGAATCTATGCTACCAACAAACATCACCTTAAACAATAATCAAAAGCAAGCTGAAAATGTTTGTTACCTAGGATCCACAATTACATCCAGCCCTTTCCTTAGAGAATGAAATAAACGCACGCATATAGAAAACGGCTACCATTTTTGGCAGACTGTCAAAGCGAGCTTTAAACATCTAAAGCTGAAACAGAGCTACAGATTTATTAAACATGCGCCCGTGTGTTGCCGGGGCCCGAAAGAGGAGCAAAGAATAGCAACACTGTTTACCTTCCATGCATGTCGTAAGAGGCGACTAAGGGGGTTATGGGATGGAGCTGTCTATCCCATCCCATATAGGGTACTTGATCCAAAGCTATGCTGAAGTCGGATGTGTCAGGCCGAAAGACTCAGATATTGCAGCAATGCTGTAAACCATGACACACCCCATTCCGTTCTCCGGACTACATCATGCTAATCTACAGGAGTTTGCGAATGAACGCAGAAGAAGAAGAAGAATCAAACATGTGTCCTAATCAACTATACTATGGATCCAAAACATGGACAACCTATACGAAACACGAAAGGAGAATTAATATCTTTCATCCAAGATGTCTCTGCAAAATCTTAAACATTAAATGGCACGACAAAATCACCAACATGGAAGTGTTATACCGCACTCTGCCATGGAAGTACTTAATATAGATTGTGTTGGCTGTGTCACGTGAGCAGAATGCTAAACGTCCGAATCCCAAAACATGTAGGACCTACTGTTTGAAGAAACAGTAAGACTTCTTACCTCAATGAAATATAAACCCCAAAATCTGGGGGGAAAACGACCTAAACTCTGGCTGTCTGAAGGCATAACCTGCGTGAAGTGACAACATTGTTCAGAAATAATATGTTTAAAAACATGGAAGAAAGTAGAGAAAGTAAAGAAGAACATCTTCCATTGCTGTGATATGATCGAATGAAAAGTCTCATGAGACAATTCTCAAATGATTTAATCTTATTTTTGCTTAATGACAGAGCATACATGATGTGTACATGAGGCAGGGAGTATTTATTGGTGGAACAGAGCATACATGATGTGTACATGAGGCAGGGAGTATTTATTGGTGGAACAGAGCATACATGATGTGTACATGAGGCAGGGAGTATTTATCGGTGTGATAGTGCATACATGATGTATGCACAATCGTTTATAATCAATCATCAATCAATCAATAAACCCATAACCCTTCAGGGTCGTAGGGGTACCACATTGGATGCATCAGCACACAGAGTCCTCCAGCGAATTCTATCCTCAGCGATGCGGATGAGTGTGGAAATATCTTGCCCTGTCCATTCCTTGATGTTGTCCATGTCTTTATTTGTCCTCCTCTGCTTCTTGCACCCTAATACACGTTTCTAATACACAATCTAAATGCAAGTTTCAAACCCCGATACACAATCTAAATACAAGTTTCAAACTCTGACCACTCACAGGTTCTGTTCGAATGTCTGCTACTACGGGACTGCACTGCTGACAACGGCTCTGTTTGAAAACGATGATAGATGTCACGGTAAGTTTCTTATTTTCATTTCGAACACCACGACATCATCACTGTCACCACCATCTCGTAAGTACCATCTTCAACACCATCACTAGAATCATTATAACTAATAAGTGCCATTTTGTCATCTTCATTGCCGGCACCACTTTCACTAGCATCGTCGTCATCATCATCAACATCAATACCACTGTCATCTACTGTGTACATATAGAACAGATGAACATATCTTGCAGAAGTGTCCCCAGTATCAACAACATGGAGACTTACTGGCCATTCTGCTCAATCTGGCAAACACACGATTTATGCTAATCATCATCATCATCAAGTGCCGTCTACGCAACGAAGGTTGGCTGCAACGGATCTCCAACATCCCCTATCTCTTGTCTTGGTGGTGCACTCTACTAGCCTGTAACCTGTCCATCGTGTGATGTTACTCTCCCACTTGTATCTCTGCCTACCTCTTGCTCGCTTCCCTTTGACTTTACCCTCAAGTAAGGTCTTCAATAAGGTGTCATGTCTTTTAATGAGTCCACAATATTTTATTTTATTTTATTGTATTGTATTTATGCTAATAGAGAACAACAAACAAACGTAGTCTTGTAAAACTTGTAAAGCGGCGCAGACATCAAGTAAACACAGGAGATAGTCATCTTCATCATTGTTGTCACTGTCATCATAGTTGTCACTGTCACCATTGTTGTCACTGTCATCATTGTTGTCACTGTCATCATTGATGTCACTACCATCATTGTTGTCACTGTCATCATTGTTGTCACTACCATCATTGATGTCACTACCATCATTGTTGTCACTACCATCATTGATGTCACTACCATCATTGATGTCACTACCATCATTGTTGTCACTGTCATCATTGTTGTCACTACCATCATTGTTGTCACTACCATCATTGATGTCACTGCCATCATTGTTGTCACTACCATCATTGTTGTCACTACCATCATTGTTGTCACTGCCATCATTGATGTCACTACCATCATTGTTGTCACTACCATCATTGATGTCACTACCATCATTGTTGTCACTACCATCATTGTTGTCACTACCATCATTGATGTCACTACCATCATTGTTGTCACTACCATCATTGTTGTCACTACCATCATTGTTGTCACTACCATCATTGTTGTCACTACCATCATTGATGTCACTACCATCATTGTTGTCACTACCATCATTGATGTCACTACCATCATTGTTGTCACTACCATCATTGTTGTCACTACCATCATTGATGTCACTACCATCATTGATGTCACTACCATCATTGTTGTCACTACCATCATTGATGTCACTACCATCATTGTTGTCACTACCATCATTGATGTCACTACCATCATTGTTGTCACTACCATCATTGTTGTCACTACCATCATTGATGTCACTACCATCATTGTTGTCACTACCATCATTGATGTCACTACCATCATTGTTGTCACTACCATCATTGTTGTCACTACCATCATTGATGTCACTACCATCATTGTTGTCACTACCATCATTGATGTCACTACCATCATTGTTGTCACTACCATCATTGATGTCACTACCATCATTGATGTCACTACCATCATTGTTGTCACTACCATCATTATTATCACTTTTTCATCACTATAACTGCCATCATCAGCATCATTATCATCATCATTCATCATCACTCTCCTCATGACGTCGTAGCTTGACCGTCTTCTTCTCCTTATGATTCATGCCGTGTGACGTTGGTTATCATGTCATTCCACAGTCTGCTAATTCGTGAGCTGTCAATCATTTCTAACATCAATGTTCTCCCATGCCACAATACTAGGTTGTCTATCATCTTCTTTCTTGATCTTCCCCTACCTTTCTTGATCTTTCCCTACCTCTCGTGCTCGTCAGCATGACCTCATTATATATATATATCATCAGCTGCCATGCCGGCTGGCGTATGCGATCATGGTTCTCCACAGCTCTCTGTCCACAGTATTATGTATCAAAGTCGTTGTTGTTTTCTTTGCCGTGCCAGGCTGTCAAACTGTCTAATATTTTCTCACGTTGTCGCCCTCTGTCTCTGTTGCCTTCAATTGTGCCTGTTGTGACTATGTTCTCTAAACCTGCCTGTCTCATGACGTGGCCAAAAAAAGAAGATTGCCTTTTTCTTATATTGTTGATTAAGGTTCGTTTTGACACTTTCAACAATTCTACATTAGTTTTTCTGGCAGTCCATGGTATTCTCAGCATTCTTCTGTAGAACCACATCTCTGTTGCCTCTAATTTTCCACTTTCCAGTTTGTTTATTGTCCAAGACTCGCACCAATATGTTAGTATGGGGGTTATATAGCCCTGCAGAAGTCTCTTTCTCACCTCTAATGACAAGGTCATATTACACAATATTTTTTTCATTTTGTTAAATGCTGTTTTTGTCTGTCCTATTCTGCATCTTATTTCTAATGAACTTCTTCCATCTGCTGTAATCATTAGATATTTGATATTTGAATCGGTGGACCTGTTTTAATACTAGATATATATATATATAGAGAGAGAGAGAGAGAAAGAGAGAGAGAGAGCTTAACTTCACTATCAATTCCACACATAATCACACTCCACCCAACCATGACCGTTTACAGTATGTGACTTATTGGTCAATGGAAAATCCAAGTCTTCTAAAGATGACTCATTAGATTATTCCTTTGATTTTTCATTGGCTGTCACGCAAAGACAGAGATAAGAAAATATTAGCATTGACCCTACAAAAAACATTACAGATGAAAAATCTATGACAAAGGGCAAACAGAAAAACAAAGTAACAACCATTAAGAAGCTATATTTTCCAGTGGCAACATATGGCTGTGAGACGTGGACAATGACATCTGCAATGGAAAAGAAAATATCGGCATTTGAAATTAAATGTGGGGTCTTAAAAATATGGACAGAAAGACGATTCAATGCAGCTTTCCACAGAGACATTAACATGGAAGAAGAACGGCTTCTCAAAACTAACAAAATACGCAAACTAACATGTTTGAACATAGAAAAAGATACAATGGTTTCAAAAAAGTAATCATGAAGGGAAAAGTCACAGGAAAGAGAACAAAAGGCAGACCAAAGCTACGAAAGACCAGAGGACATCGAAGACCTTCTGAACATGACAATGGAAGAGGCTGGACAACTTGCACAGAACAGAGAGGCTTACAGAGTGGCAGTGAGGATAACGTTCTGTAAAGGACATGTCACTTACAGGCCACACAAAATATAAATTATAGTAACCAATGACAATCAGTGAATAGTCAAACGAGTCATTAAGAAGGATTGATTTCGCATAAGTCGGTAGGACTTATACTGCAGACGTCCCTGAATCGACACAAATTCTCTTCCAGGCTACGGTAGTGAGTCCATTACTAAGGAAAGCACGTGCACCTCGTTCTGTCAGTCAATGTCACGTTCTGATTACGTTGACCTACTTGTCACAACAGCTGGTGATGTGCCAGGTAGGTGACTGTCATTATTGTGTCTCTGTGTGTGTGTGAGAGAGTGTGTGTAGGATGTTCCGGTAAGGCGGTATATCGAGTCCCACCTCAATTATAAAGTCCTATGGACTAATTGTGTTCATCCTTCTAATGTAACGCTTTTCGAATCTTCATTGCAACGCTTCTGAAACATGCAGATGTAACACGTAAGGTTTACATCCGCACCCGTTACGATGGATCACTATTCAACTTAGCGCGTCTCAGAGAAAAGACGAAAACATCAGAAATACTCATCAGAGAACTTCTCTTAGCTAATGATGCTGCATTAGAGACACACAGGAGTCCGCCTTGCAGTCCAACATTGACAATATGTTCAGTAAAGTGGGGGGGGGGGCCTAAGCTAAAGCTTGTGTAGATTATACGTAAGTCCTGCAATGTACACCGCTGATCTTTCTCCTCTCTTCAAACCGCTGATCTTTCTCCTCTCTTCACACCGCTGGTCTCTTTCTCCTCTCTTCACACCGCTGGTATCTTTCTCCTCTCTTCACACCGCTGGTATCTTTCTCCTCTCTTCACACCGCTGGTATCTTTCTCCTCTCTTCACACCGCTGGTATCTTTCTCCTCTCTTCACACCGCTGATCTTTCTCCTCTCTTCACCCCGCTGATCTCTTTCTCCTCTCTTCACACCGCTGGTCTCTTTCTTCTCTCTTCACCCCGCTGATCTCTTTCTCCTCTCTTCACCCCGCTGATCTATTTCTTCTCTCTTCACCCCGCTGATCTCTTTCTTCTCTCTTCACCCCGCTGGTATCTTTCTCCTCTCTTCACACCGCTGGTCTCTTTCTTCTCTCTTCACCCCGCTGGTATCTTTCTTCTCTCTTCACCCCGCTGATCTCTTTCTTCTCTCTTCACCCCGCTTGTATCTTTCTCCTCTCTTCACCCCGCTGATCTCTTTCTTCTCTCTTCACCCCGCTGATCTCTTTCTTCTCTCTTCACCCCGCTGGTATCTTTCTCCTCTCTTCACCCCGCTGATCTCTTTCTTCTCTCTTCACCCCGCTGATCTCTTTCTTCTCTCTTCACCCCGCTGATCTCTTTCTCCTCTCTTCACCCCGCTGATCTCTTTCTTCTCTCTTCACCCCGCTGATCTCTTTCTTCTCTCTTCACCCCGCTGGTATCTTTCTCCTCTCTTCACCCCGCTTGTATCTTTCTCCTCTCTTCACCCCGCTGATCTCTTTCTTCTCTCTTCACCCCGCTGGTATCTTTCTCCTCTCTTCACCCCGCTGGTATCTTTCTCCTCTCTTCACCCCGCTGGTATCTTTCTTCTCTCTTCACCCCGCTGGTCTCTTTCTTCTCTCTTCACCCCGCTGGTCTCTTTCTTCTCTCTTCACCCCGCTGGTCTCTTTCTCCTCTCTTCACCCCGCTGGTCTCTTTCTTCTCTCTTCACCCCGCTGGTATCTTTCTTCTCTCTTCACACCGCTGGTCTCTTTCTTCTCTCTTCACCCCGCTTGTATCTTTCTCCTCTCTTCACCCCGCTGATCTCTTTCTTCTCTCTTCACCCCGCTGGTATCTTTCTCCTCTCTTCACCCCGCTGGTATCTTTCTTCTCTCTTCACACCGCTGGTCTCTTTCTCCTCTCTTCACCCCGCTGGTATCTTTCTCCTCTCTTCACACCGCTGGTCTCTTTCTTCTCTCTTCACACCGCTTGTCTCTTTCTTCTCTCTTCACACCGCTGGTCTCTTTCTCTTCTCTTCACACCGCTGGTCTCTTTCTTCTCTCTTCACACCGCTGGTCTCTTTCTTCTCTCTTCACACCGCTGGTCTCTTTCTCCTCTCTTCACACCGCTGGTCTCTTTCTCCTATCTTCACACCGCTGGCCTCTTTCTTCTCTCTTCACACCGCTGGTCTCTTTCTTCTCTCTTCACACCGCTGGTCTCTTTCTTCTCTCTTCACACCTCTGGTCTCTTTCTCCTCTCTTCACACCGCTGGTCTCTTTCTTCTCTCTTCACACCGCTGGTCTCTTTCTCTTCTCTTCACACCGCTGGTCTCTTTCTCTTCTCTTCACACCTCTGGTCTCTTTCTCCTCTCTTCACACCGCTGGTCTCTTTCTTCTCTCTTCACACCGCTGGTCTCTTTCTCTTCTCTTCACACCGCTGGTCTCTTTCTTCTCTCTTCACACCACTGGTCTCTTTCTTCTCTCTTCACACCTCTGGTCTCTTTCTTCTCTCTTCACCCCGCTGGTCTCTTTCTCCTCTCTTCACACCGCTGGTCTCTTTCTTCTCTCTTCACACCTCTGGTCTCTTTCTCCTCTCTTCACACCGCTGGTCTCTTTCTTCTCTCTTCACACCGCTGGTCTCTTTCTCTTCTCTTCACACCGCTGGTCTCTTTCTTCTCTCTTCACACCTCTGGTCTCTTTCTCCTCTCTTCACACCGCTGGTCTCTTTCTTCTCTCTTCACACCTCTGGTCTCTTTCTCCTCTCTTCACACCGCTGGTCTCTTTCTTTTCTCTTCACACCGCTGGTCTCTTTCTCTTCTCTTCACACCGCTGGTCTCTTTCTTCTCTCTTCACACCGCTGGTCTCTTTCTCCTCTCTTCACACCGCTGGTCTCTTTCTCCTCTCTTCACACCGCTGGTCTCTTTATCCTAACTTCACACCGCTGGTCTCTTTCTCCTCTCTTCACACCGCTGGTCTCTTTCTCCTCTCTTCACACCGCTGGTCTCTTTCTCCTCTCTTGACACCGCTGGCTCTCTCTCCTCTATTCACACCGCTGATCTCCCTTCTCATAAAACACCGTACCTAACCGCTTCCCCCAATTATTCTACTCATATAGTCAAAATTTAATCACAGATGTTATCAGAAAACGCCGTTGGTCCTACATCGGGCATGTCCTACGCGCAGACATCAACAGAATACACCACCAATCTCTTGAATGGATGCCTACAGGCAACAGAGCAAGGGGTAGACCAAAAGAAACACCCAGAAGAACAATACTTAGAGAAAGTAAAACAACCAATATTCATACTATTCAAGAACTGCACAGAATAGCTTTGAACAGACAGAATTGGAGAGATCTGACCTCTGCCTTATGTGCTAACTTCAGCGTAAAAGGAAAATGAATGGATGAGGAAATGAATAGTCATGTGGCTGAATGTGCTGTGACTGAATTTCACGTCTTATTTAACCGTTGAATGTGTTTCGCCAATAGAATCTTACCAACAGAAATCAGACAAGCCTTTTTTGGGTCATGTTTTCGAATATTCCCGTGCATTTCGTTGTCGGCGTTGCTAGGCGACACAAAAGTATATTAATGGTGACAAACGAAAATCTCAGCAATAATTATTAAAAATATCACGCAATCAGGATTATTCTGCTTTGTTTTGATTCTGAAACGATGTGATAAAATGTTGTTAATTGTACGAAACGTACATAGGCATAAACACAAATCGACGTTTCAACCGAAAGGTCTAAAGTCTAAAGGACTTTCGGTCGAAACGTCGATTTGTGTGTGTGCCTCTGTGTGTTTCGTACAATTAGCAAAATTGTATCACATTGTTTCAAGCTCTACCTATTGGACTTCAGTTTTGCGCAGTGAGTACATATTTTGTTTTTATTCTGCTGGTAGGTATAATTTTGGCGACTGGTCACGCTTCAATGAACCAGAGAAAAGCAACAACACAAGCCTGACACTGGTTCCATCCTTGCCTGCGATGGACGGTTATTACTATTTTCCTGCTTAAGTGTGTTGTGTGTGTATACGGTTGCGTGTGTTGTGTGAGACCACAAGATACTAACATCTGATTTAATATTTGGTTACTTAGGAATACTTCTGACTATCTTACTGCTGTCCAAAGTTGGCCGTAAGAAAGTCATATGTCTGTTGCTGCTTGTGTACTCAGTGGTGATGGCGCTGTGTAATATATGTGCACCGAGGTAAGTACACACTTCGTATTAATAAACACACACACACGTGCAAGCTATTGCAGTAAGAATACGCACGTATGCAGGATAGTGTTGCAATAACACACACGTGTATGCAAACTATTGCTGTAATAATACATACGTGTGCAAGATATTGCAGTAATAATACACACATGTATGCAAGGTATTGCTGTAATAATACATACGTGTGCAAGATATTGCAGTAATAATACACACATGTATGCAAGGTATTGCTGTAATAATACATACGTGTGCAAGATATTGTAGTAATAATACCCACATGTATGCAAGGTATTGCAGTCAGAATACACACATATGTGCAAGCTATTGCAGCAAGAATACACACATGTATGCAAGCTGTTGCAGCAATAATACACACATGTATACAAAATATTAGTGATAATACACGCATGTAAGCAAGATATTGCAGTAATAATACGCACATGTATGCAAGCTATTGCAGTATGAAGTTCTGTGCCGATGACGTATGTATCGGGCCGAACAAAGCAAATATCAGAATGTCATGAAAGTTACAAAATTGCTATGATTGGCAATTTCATTATAAAAGACCGACGTACTAAGCCATACACGTCACTGCGTAAGGCCGATCCGACTATTTGTGATTTTAATTGGCTAGCGAAACAAATTATAATTAGATGACCAACGAAAAGTATGATAACACTTGGAGTTGCCTAATGCAGTGACACTCCACTCAGTCCTGTATAAAGCAGGTCACGGATTGACCGTATGAAAGACATGCCGTCATGTGAGCTGTGTGATCAAATATGATCACATTGATATCGCCAAAAAATGTGCAGACTTTCACGCGATTGGATGGCTTATCTATCTATAAAACTGTAACCTGTATGGGTACCACATTGAATGCATAAACGCACAGTCTTTCAGCGATTTCTATCTGCATCAGCGCAAACTAATGAGGGGGGAAAATCGTTTCTTATCCAATCATTGATGGTGTTTGTCCGTGCGGACTCTACAAGAATGGTCAGTGACCAGGTTTCTAGGGAACAAAAAAAATCTCTTCAATTTGCACATAGAAAGAATTCTATTTGAGAATATCTTTCATGTACACATAGAAAGAATTCTAATTCAATACTTCTAACTTTTTTTTCAATATTTACTTACATAGAAACAAGAGATTGATTGCTCATAATTCCAGAATATGGTAATAAATTATACAAAAACAGTAGGTGAAAGTGTCCAGGCTGGAAAAAAAGACAGTTGCTGTTATAGACCGAATATCTATCAGAGAAGAATGTGAACCTATTTGCCTTGATCATGTAGAAAAGTGGATACGCACCACCCCTGCATTACGTCGTATTTTTTTCTGTAGGCAATCAGTCTGCTGTTCAACAGGGTCTGAAAGATATCAAAAATCATTTGCTGGTGGAGGCAAACGTCTTGGACCAGACGATCATATCCGCCTTTACACTGCGACCCAGTGAACACATAGCTAACGGATTCATCATATCACAAGAGATGTCCCCAAGCCTCATTACAAGCTATAACAAAAACAAAGTAAATCAATCTTCGTTACAACCCCCCCCCCACACACACACACAAATTAATTAAAAGCTGATCGATTCTTATATGACACGTCAATCTTGTTTCTTACCTTCTTTTTCTTCTGCATTCGTTCTCAAACTCCTACAGATTAGCAGGATGGAGTTCGCTGGTAACCATGCCTTTGAAAGATTCAGAAGGGCTATCTGCGTGGCTGTAGTCGATGCGAAATCTGTGTTGAAAAGAGACACATGGGGGTGTTAGGAGAAATGAGGGTGTGTTACACATGGGGGTGTTAGGAGAAATGAGGGTGTGTTACACATGGGGGTGTTAGGAGAAGTGAGGGTGTGTTACACATGGGGGTGTTAGGAGAAATGAGGGTGTGTTACACATGGGGGTGTTAGGAGAAATGAGGGTGTGTTACACATGGGGGTGTTAGGAGAAGTGAGGGTGTGTTACACATGGGGGTGTTAGGAGAAATGAGGGTGTGTTACACATGGGGGTGTTAGGAGAAATGAGGGTGTGTTACACATGGGGGTGTTAGGAGAAGTGAGGGTGTGTTACACATGGGGGTGTTAGGAGAAATGAGGGTGTGTTACACATGGGGGTGTTAGGAGAAATGAGGGTGTGTTACACATGGGGGTGTTAGGAGAAATGAGGGTGTGTTACACATGGGGGTGTTAGGAGAAGTGAGGGTGTGTTACACATGGGGGTGTTAGGAGAAGTGAGGGTGTGTTACACATGGGGGTGTTAGGAGAAATGAGGGTGTGTTACACATGGGGGTGTTAGGAGAAATGAGGGTGTGTTACACATGGGGGTGTTAGGAGAAATGAGGGTGTGTTACACATGGGGGTGTTAGGAGAAATGACGGTGTGTTACACATGGGGGTGTTAGGAGAAGTGAAAGAGCAGACCGATTTGCTAGCATGGTCACAGTGACTAGTAGTAGTTAAATGCATCATGTTGATATTGTGAATGTAATCACGGAGTTATACCAGTTGGCGGGGATCTCCCTGGCGTAGTTGTTAAGCTGTTCGCCTTGTGTTCAAGAGGTCACGGCTCGTGTCGTCTTGTTTATACGGCGGATTTTTTCGGAGATCCCTGAGGATTATCACTTGGCGGGTGACGGAGTACATATGGAATACCGAATACATTGAAGTTAATCTTCTACGACTTTTAAACCCTTTTTGTACCAGTTGGAAGATAAAGAGGTGTATTTTGAATGTAATCATGAATTTATACCAGTTCGAAGATATAGTAGTGCATTTCTTCTTCCGCGTTTATAGATAGAATTGAGGACCTGGAAGTGAAGCGTGGTGTTACAATAAACAAGCAGAAAATAGTAACGAAAAAACTAAGAGTTATCAACCAACAAAGAACCAAAACAAGTCAGTTACCACATGCTGAAGGACATGCTAAATATAAGATCAAAACAATTATGGACTTGTCCGGAGTAACATGATGATGATGTGCCAACTAACCAATCGAATAATTTGTAACAAAACACAATATTCCAGATCTGTTCTCGTAGTGATGTTATTCATAGCGCGTGCTCTCATCAATGGTGCCAGTCAAGCAGGATACGTGTATACAGCTGAGGTCAGTCATTTTATTGTCTGTGTCAGTCAATTGTTACCTTTTTCAAATCAAATTTCGTCTGCAAATATAATTACTTTCTGACGTGTACAATATGATTACTTTCTGACGTGTACAATATGATTACTTTCTGACGTGTACAATATAATTACTTTCTGACGTGTACAATATGATTACGGTGGTGGATAGATGGTTGTATTGATGGATGCATGGTTGGATGGATGAATGTATTGATGGATGGATGGATGTATTGATGGATGGATGGATGTATTGATGGATATATTGATGGATGCATGGATGGATATATTGATGGATGCATGGATGGATGTATTGGATGCATGGATGGATGTATTGATGGATGCATGGATGGATGTATTGATGGATGCATGGATGGATGTATTGATGGATGCATGGATGGATGTATTGATGGATGCATGGATGGATGTATTGATGGATGCATGGATGGATGCATGGATGGATGTATTGATGGATGCATGGATGGATGTATTGATGGATGCATGGATGGATGTATTGATGGATGCATGGATGGATGTATTGATGGATGCATGGATGGATGTATTGATGGATGCATGGATGGATGTATTGATGGATGCATGGATGGATGTAAGGATGGGTGGATGAATGGATGTATTGATGGATGCATGGATGGATGTATTGATGGATGCATGGATGGATGTATTGATGGATGCATGGATGGATGTATTGATGGATGCATGGATGGATGTATTGATGGATGCATGGATGGATGTAAGGATGGGTGGATGAATGGATGTATTGATGGATGCATGGATGGATGTATTGATGGATGCATGGATGGATGTATTGATGGATGCATGGATGGATGTATTGATGGATGCATGGATGATGATGATTTTTTAAAGTGAGTCTGGGGGTAGTGATTATTACTATTATTATTAATGTTTTTATTATGGTGTTGATAATGATGGTGGTGGTGGGGGTAGAACTGATGACGATGGGGGTTGTGGGAATGGTGGTGGTAGTAGTGAGGATGCTGGTGACCTTGACGATGATTTATCCCATTGATTGTTCTCATTATTCTTATTCTCTATAATATTTACCTGTTTTACCTGTTCCAGGTGTTTCCTACCTGTATACGTGCTACGGGTATCGGCTGGTCTTCTAGCATTGCACGAATCGGAATACTCGCCACACCTTTTATTGCTCAGGTCAGTCTCACATCAATATAGCCTTGGTTTTCTTATCTTCCCCCAATTCAATTACATAATATCGGCGAAATGCTGACCACATCATCTTTAGAGTACTGTTTGTTACAGAAAAAAACTCCAACACTGTATTCCACACCATTTCTATAAATATAAACTTTACTAACGCTAGTTTTACAACACCAACGAACATACTAATTCGACGTTTCGACAAAACTATATTCATCAAGCGAATAATTAAAGACACACTAAAGGAAATAAGCCCACGTGTTGGAAACTCAAAATGGCGTTGAAACGTATACGGTTGGGAATAGACCACACGTTGGGAAACACCGATGCTCTAATGTTTTTATTGAAATGGTGATAGGTTGGACTGATGTCCGGTGCATGCTGATGGTATCCAACACTTATAAATGTTGAACGAGAGCGCAACGAAAATGTATAGGAAAACTATTCAACGACTATAATACTATAATACACTATTGTACATCCAACAATCTTCACTTGTACATCCAACATTTACTCGTAGATTCAACAATTCCAACATGTACACTCAATCACCCTTACTTTTACATCCATCAATTTTCATTTGTACATCCATGAACCAACAATCCTTACAGACCCGTAGGTGAGGGTGGTTGCTGTGTTATCCCCCTTCCTCCTCCAGCAAATCAGAACATGATTTTTAGCATTAGAAACTTGGTCAAATGGCAGATTAAAAGCCTCCCCAAAAAAACCCCCTTCCCATTTAGCGATTTTGCACCCCAAAAAAAAACCAAATTTTATATCATCAAAGATGATCAAACACCTGAAAAACGTGAGTCGCCATTTTCTTTTTATTTAGATAACAAGTTTCAAATATGACCCCCCCCCCCAAATTAGGAAACCATATCTATGACCATGAATCATCATTTGTATATCCATCAATCCTCATTTATATATCCATCAGTCCCCATTTTTATATCCATACAATGACCTACTTAGCCTACATGTAACGATAAATAACACATAAAACAAGATTACTTCAAATTGACTTGGGTAAATGAACAATATAATACGGAAGCATCAGGGATTTATTCACTATAAAAATCATAATGCATCAAACGGAATTGTAGTATTGAGGACTACTGACACATACTAATGTTAAATGTCTGCGGTGCCCGAGAAATGTACATACTTGTGTAGTTTGTTTGTTTGTTTGTTGAGTACTGGATTCGACTAGGCCATCTCGGGATGCCTAGTCACGTCACTTTCAACCTAGTCCTAAGAAGGACTTTTTAGTTATATCGCGACGCTGGGTGCGGATAGGGAACTGACGAAAAGTTCTTGAGCCTTGGCGAAAATGACGAAAAGGCTGTCGAAAGTTTGCTGAAGCTTGCTTTTAATCCCGGGACGTACTGCGGATAAGAAGAGTCGTTTCTCTCTTGGAAGTTTCCAAGTCCACAGCAGGTTCCCACCTCAGCTGGAGATCATCCGATCCTTGATAACTTAGCCAGATTGCTCTGTTGCCCGGGGTACTCCACGAGGAGGAGTATCAAGGTCTGAACCAGTATGATTCCTGGTCCTGGCGAGCGAAGCGAGCACAGGTGCTCGCTTCTTCGTCTCTGCGCCCCATACTTGTGTAGTCTGTGTGTTGTTGTTTATATATGTGTCGATCGACTGGTCTATATTTATAGTAGTTTGAGAATATAGGTCTAGAGGTTGGAAGTCTTGTCTAAATTCACATATTTGTTACGGATGCTGTGTGGTCAAAAGCGAGACACGCGCTCACTCAAGCTGCGAGGCAAGTGGGTGCTATCTGAGTGGATCTGGTTCGAATCCTGTTTGTTGCATTATAATGTTTTATTACAAAATCTTCAATAATTCTATATTATATTAGTCATTTACAACATCATTATGAAACATGATTCATCTGCAGGTTTTAATGTGCAGGTTTTAATGTGCAGGTTTTAATGTGCAGGTTTTACTGTGCAGGTGTTAATGTGCAGGTTTTAATGTGCAGGTTTTAATGTGCAGGTTTTAATGTGCAGGTTTTAATCCAGAAATCAGCCTACATTCCAATAACTGCTTACGCTGTCCTAGGTCTAGTGGGATCAGCAGCAGCTTTCTCACTGCCAATAGAGACTTGGAACCGGGATATGCAGGTAAGTTGATCTTCTTCAGCATTCATTCTCAAACTCCCGCTAGTTCTCTCTTGTAGCTGGACAAGGATCCTACAAGGTTTTCAGTACGATGTAATCCACAAAATATAAATGCGTTGTGTTGCCATTTTATTCGCCCCAATGGCCAGATACATCCGTCTTCGACGAAGGTAAGTCGATGAATATGAACTATGCTTTCACGCCAGAAAGGGAAACAATCACATATATACCGGAAGGAGACATATTTTTTAGTAAACCCCCACCCCCTTTATTTGAGTATAGGATGATAAAGGAATATAGGTATACAGTCACTAGATATACTCAAAGGTCGTGGTGACTGAATTACCGGAACCGCAACCTCCACTATTGTTTCATGGTTGTATAGCTCTGATATAACCAAATTGGAATAACGTCCGCTGTTGAGAGGATCGTACCTCACTATAAATCGTGTCTTTATTGTTAAATGTCTGCCGTCAAATGATTTTGTGATCGTGCCATTATGAGTTTCTGGATTCTTCATCTGGAATAAGTTAGTTAGTTAGTTAGTTAGTCAGTCAGTCAGTCAGTCAGTCAGTCAGTCAGTCAGTTAAGTTAAGTTAAGTTAAGTTAAGTTAGGTTAAGTTTAGTTTAGTTAGTTTAGTTTAGTTTAGTTAGTTAGTTTAGTTTAGTTTAGTTAGTTTAGTTTAGTTTAGTTATTTCAGTGATGCACACTATAACAATGTTGAAATGAAAATAATTTCTAGAAAGAGAAGAAAGCAAAGAGGTGCTGATTACACTTCGTTTGGAAAACAGATTATTAAAAAAATTAAAATAAAACAAATTAAATATTTTGGACATATTTAAGGATATGGGATTTTGTTGAAGATCTTACTTGAAGATAAAGTTGAGGTAAGGGGAATAAGAGATTGGCAGAGATACAAGTTGGACGGAAACATAATGTGATTGATAGGATAATGTGATCTATCGGAGTGCACTACCATGACAAATGATAGATGATGTTGGAGATTCGTTGCTGCCAACCTTCATTGCGAAGAAGGCACCTAATGTTTATGATGATGATAACGAAGATGATGAAGAACGTGATAAAGAAGGTGATAAAGAAGGTGATAAAGAAGATGATGATGATAAAGATGATAAAGAAGATGATGAAGAAGATGATGATGATGAAGATGATGTTGAGGTTGATGTGTTTGTTCTTTATCCTTGTTTCAGACCACAATTGATGATAAAGATACGTAGATACCATTGTCTTCACCACTAAAACTAGACAATGCAGGACATACAGCTGGAAAATCAAACTAGACAGTGCAGGAAAAGCTGGAAAATCAAACTAGACAGTGCAGGAAAAGCTGGAAAATCAAACTAGACAGTGCAGGAAAAGCTGGAAAATCAAACTAGACAGTGCAGGAAAAGCTAGAAAATCAAATTAGACAGTGCAGGAAAAGCTGGAAAATCAAACTAGACAGTGCAGGAAAAGCTGGAAAATCAAACTAGACAGTGCAGGAAAAGCTGGAAAATCAAACTAGACAGTGCAGGAAAAGCTGGAAAATCAAACTAGACAGTGCAGGAAAAGCTGGAAAATCAAACTAGACAGTGCAGGAAAAGCTGGAAAATCAAACTAGACAGTGCAGGAAATGCTGGAAAATCAAACTAGACAGTGCAGGAAAAGCTGGAAAATCAAACTAGACAGTGCAGGAAAAGCTAGAAAATTAAACTAGACAGTGCAGGAAAAGCTGGAAAATCAAACTAGACGGTGCACGACATACAGCTGGAAAATCAAACTAGACAGTGCAGGAAAAGCTGGAAAATCAAACTAGATAGTGCAGGAAAAGCTGAAAAATCAAACTAGACAGTGCAGGAAAAGCTGGAAAATCAAACTAGACAGTGCAGGAAAAGCTAGAAAATCAAACTAGACAGTGCAGGAAAAGCTGGAAAATTAAACTAGACAGTGCAGGACATACAGCTGAAAAATCAAACTAGACAGTGCAGGAAAAGCTGGCAAATCCACCACTTTTCTCCCAGAGAAGAAAGCTATTGCCAGTTATATTATGAGTGCAACTAATGTCATCGACACACCAGACAAGTCCAAATGTACTCGTTTCAATAAATCCATCAGAGAGTAGCAGCTCATATTGTTGATTTATCAGCCTCAACATATATCTATTATGTTTCTATTTATTTTTCTTCCTCTTATTGTTCATTCTCAAACTCCCGCTGGATATCTATTGTAACAGGACAATGGTCCTACTTGATTTCCAGCAGGATGTAGTCCAGAGAATGGAAATGTGTTGTGTTGCCGTGTTATTTGTGCAAATGGTCCAACACATCCGTTTTCGGTGAAGCCGCGAAATGTTTCTGTGATGCATTAGTCCTCACTTGCTCACATAGAAAAAAACAATACAAAGTAATATATAGTTTTATAAATGAGGATAACAGACTCAGTCAATGTTTCTATTAAAATGTGTTTATTAATACAAATAGGACAATGCCCACAGAGACAGACATCCACACAAAACTGTATGGCAGCCTTGAGGAGTTTTCAAATATGGCAGCATTTATCAAGAAAACTGGACTTGCTGTGTGGACTTGTTAAACTGTAAACGAGAAGAAGAAATAGCACAGGACACGGAATGGTGTGTTAGGGAATTTTTTTAGGACAGGGCAGATACATCTGGTACACAGTTACGGAAATTTAGGATCGAGCTGATGCACCTGGTCCACAGGTGGGGAATTTCAGGACTATAGATCATGCACCTGGTCCACAGGTGGAGAAATTCAGGAATATAGATCATGCACCTGGTCCACAGGTGGAGAAATTTCAGGATAAGGAGGATGCACCTGGTCCACAGGTGGAGAAATTCAGGAATATGGATCATGCACCTGGTCCACAGGTGGGGAATTTCAGGATAGGGATGATGCACCTGGTCCACAAGTGGAAAATTTTAGGGTATGGTAGATGTACCTGGTGCACAGGTGGGAAATTTTAGGGTATGACAGATGTACCTGGTCCATTGGTGGGGAATTCTAGGGTAGAGCAAATGCACCTTTGCCGAAAAAAATCTTCCGCTACTAAATATTTCCATTAACTGTGTGCAGGTAGGCTCTTTATAGGCAGTGGAAATAAAAGCTGATTTGCATAGCAGTCGCCACAACAAGTACATCAATTATTTTATACATGTTCATGCTATTGCTGCTCCACACCACAAAGTGTGAGGATCATTGATTGCTGCTCCACACCACAAAGTGTGAGGATCATTGATTGCTGTTCCACCTACAAGGCATGAGGATCATTGATTGCTGCTCCACCTACAAGGCATGAGGATCATTGATTGCTGCTACACCTACCAGGCATGAGGATCATTGATTGCTGCTCCACCTACAAGGCATGAGGATCATTGATTGCTGCTCCACCTACCAGGCATGAGGATCATTGATTGCTGCTCCACCTACCAGGCATGAGGATCATTGATTGCTGCTCCACCTACCAGACATGAGGATCATTGATAATATTCTCTTTCTCTAAACATCATAATAATGGAAATAAACATAGATCACAACCTGGTAACATAAAAATATTATATATTATATAAATATGACTAGACTAGCGGAGATGGCATAAAAGCATGACTATACAATATTTGATTTATGTTAGAAAGTTTCACCATAATTATTTGATTTATGGTATGTTAGAAAGTATGAGCATACAATATTTGGTTTATGTTAGAAAGAATGATCATACAATATTTGATTTATGTTAGAAAGTATGAGCATACAATATTTGGTTTATGTTAGAAAGTATGAGCATACAATATTTGATTTATGTTAGAAAGTATGAGCATACAATATTTGGTTTATGTTAGAATGTATGAGCATACAATATTTGATTTATGTTAGAATGTATGAGCATACAATATTTGATTTATGTTAGAATGTATGAGCATACAATATTTGATTTATGTTAGAAAGTATGATCATACAATATTTGGTTTATGTTAGAAAGTATGATCATACAATATTTGGTTTATGTTAGAAAGTATGAGCATACAATATTTGATTTTTGTTAGAAAGTATGAGCAATAAAAATACTTCTTCATTCATTCTCAAACTCATGCAGATTAACAGAATGTAGTCCGGAGAACAGAATAGGCCTATGTTATCTCATGTTTACAGCTCAGCTGCGATATATGCACCTTTTAGCCTGACATACCAAACTTCAAGGGTCACCTTGATCGTCCATAGGATTGGATAGACAACTGTACCCCATAACCTCCTTAGTCCATCATACAACATACTTGGCATGTAACAATGACACTAGTATTTGCTCACTGAACTAGACGTTTTATTTCGGTGGTCCATTGTTTTTGTGGTCTGCCTTCACTGTATCTGTGTAGCAAAGATTGCTGTGGTATGCTGTCTGATGGTAGTCTGCTGATTTGTGTGAACCAACTGTTGTCTCTTAATATTTTCCAAAATTGGGACGGTGCTGGTATTTTGTTGAATGTCCTCATTTCTCACTCTGTCTCTTAGCGATATTCCTAGGATTCTGCATAAGTATGCCATTTCAGCTGTCACTAGTTTATGTTTATCTTGTGCTGTCGTTACAAACCAATCATCATTCTAATAAATTGTGTACACATTTTTATGAATGTGCAAAATAATAATCTTCCGTTCTTTGACACAAACAATGGCAGAGGCCAACCAGGCAGTGCCACGATATGACAATATTATAACAACCTACAGACACGCAGTATCAATTGCAAATTAAGTCAGGTTGAAAGTGGACAAATTAAACCTTGTCAGTTGTTAACTAAACTGTTTGTTATCTCATCAGAGGAATGTAGTTGAATGGTGTACACCCTATGTGTTGGGAATGCATGCCAGCAAGAGTTAAGACGGTCACAGATATGATCTTATAAAACAGGGTTGTTGGGGGTGGTTGCTTATTAAAAAAACATACCCGGTACTAAGATTAATAATAATAAACAGGTATTTCTTGTGTTTTGCATGTCATATCACCTTTTTTATGTAAAGTTTGATTACCTTTAGCAATAAGATCTATAGAATTGATCTAAACTCATGGAAAACTCTAGCTTTTGACTAACATCTATCAAGCACTAGAATTGACCTACGCTCTTGGAGAACCATAGTGCTTGATCATCCTGCCGGAAATAACTAGACCAGTGATGGTATTACAAGTTTGGAAAGAATTGAACTTTGCAGGCAACAATAAAACACAGAGATAACAACATAATGAATAGTCAGGAATAGGGTAATAAAGTTGTGCTAATGCTTAAGAACACACATAATGACACACACAAATCGACGTTTCGACCAAAAGGCCTTTATCAAGACAAACAATTGAAACAAAATTAAAACATATAACAGAAAGCGAACAGTAATGACATCGACGGTCACATTGGTATGATTGACCAGAAGAGGCGAAATGACACCAGACAATAAAAATACAAAAATGACAACAAACATGTGACACAAAGCAAACAGAAACTATGGATCCACTAAATTCATACATGAGACAGGCGCTGATTGATGCCGTCGGGTTTAAGAGTGCCATATTGGTAAATATAGCGGTTCTCAAGCGCCAGACTGGCCCGGTCGTCAGAGAAGCTGAAACGGTTGTTTGTCTTGATAAAGGCCTTTTGGTCGAAACGTCGATTTATGTGTTATTAAGTATTAACAAAACTGTATTACCCTATTCCTGGATCTACCTGTTGGATTTCAGTTTTGCTCAGTAAGTACATATTAATGACTAGTCAGACAACTTTCCTTGTCTGTTATGATGATCATGGGAACCAGACAAGTAATGAACTAATCGTATGCTCTAAATGCTCTTAGGTAGAAAGGATGAGTGACAGATGCAACAAACGGTTGTGAATCTGCAACTATGAGTAGACTACAAAAATATGTTAGGGGCTGTGACTAAGCAAGAACATTATGCAGGCAACCAGAGGAGACTGGTAAACCAACACAGAGAAGGTGTGGATGTGGTCAGTCACTGTACACTGAGGGTATCTTGAGGAGGAGATCCAAACACTTCTGAACCAGTGGTTCGATGTGCAGTGAGAGTGATAGTTCAGCTAACTATAAAATTTCCTTTTCTACAGACCTTCTGTATTCCTGTTCACACTAAAAAAAACACACACACAAAAACAACACTGTAAAAAACACAAAAATCATACTGCAAAAAATACACAAAAACAACATTGCAAAATACTTTTCAGATCTTGTTTGAACTTCTCAGACATCTGAAAACTCCAAGGTAAACCAAACCAGTTGCTAGGTAAACCAAACCAGTTGCTAGGCAAACTACACCAGTTGCTAAGTAAATCAAACCTGTTGCTAGGTAAACCAAACCAGTTGCTAAGTAAACCAAACCAGTTGCTAGGTAAACCAAACCAGTTGCTAGGTAAACCAAACCAGTTGCTAAGTAAACCAAACCAGTTGCTAGGTAAACCAAACCAGTTGCTAGGTAAATCAAATCACCTGTTGAGTAAACCAAACCTGTTGTCAGGCACATCTAACCTGTAGCAGGGAACATCAAAATGTATCCTAAGCAAATTTAACCACTTTTAGAAAATTTAAGTTCTCGTCGATATCGTAAGCAGAATGATTTGCCATAAATGGGCCCCAGTAGCCATTACATTCTCTGCCCCCAATTAGAACAGGTGCCCCAGAGCTGCCTTGACATGTGGGCGTATCATACATAACTTTATACACGGGTAAATTTTTTTGTCCGAGGCATGCCATATACTTCCCATAATCCTCTTCAAGATGAGACTCGAACCACTTCTTTTCTAACTCTCCGGCAAGTCTGGCATTTTCCATTGTTTCATCATTAATGTTCTCTTCAGTAATCTGAAGAACTCTTCCTATGCTAATCTTCTTTGGCAAACCATGAGGATGTGAGATCACAATTGCGTATGAAGTCAACAATCTTATAACAGGTGGCGGAAGTCTATGGAAACTTGCACCCCGTTCTGTATTATTCTGTTCAAGTCTATGGAAGAGCTCTTTGTCATGTATTGTCACTTTGAAGAAGGTCTTATCCGAGGACGGTTTTGTGTAAAATAGCTTGATTGCGTATTCACGAATAACTCCGGCTCGATCACGACTGTCATAGAAAAAATCGACAAAAGTTCTTGCCAGTTCCTCATCATCATACAGTACATGTTTATTGGTGAATATTTTTAGATCTCCTTCGTAGATCATGTGATCAGAGCCAAGATCAGCTGTGCGATGACAGTTTGAAATTGGGCATTTCTTCGAGACAAATTTGTCAGGATTGTCCACCACGTATATCCCAGAAGCTGTCCGCGTTCGTCGTGAATCTCTGTACCTTGCACAGGCATCGGAGTCTGGTCTGTTTTTACTTGTCCAATTCACCAGAACTCGTACCTAAAGAAAGAAAAAAAATTAAAATAGATACAGTACAATCATTATTCTTGCCAACAGAAGACCTACTAGCAGAATTCAAACCAGCCTTCATACTGACTAATTTTGATTATTGTTGTGATTTTCGTTGGTCATTATGTATATACTTTAAATCACCTGTCAACGACAACTCGAAAATTAACGCAAATAATTAAAAATATGACATAAAAAGCTTGCTTTAATTCTGCTAGCATGTCTTCTATTGATGAGATTTATGGTATGAAATTAGGTTAGTTTGTCTTCTATTGATGAGATTTATGGTATGAAATTAAGTTAGTTTGTCTTCTATTGATGAGATTTATGGTATGAAATTAAGTTAGTTTGTCTTCTATTGATGAGATTTATGGTATGAAATTAAGTTAGTTTGTCTTCTATTGATGAGATTTATGGTATGAAATTAAGTTAGTTTGTCTTCTATTTATGAGATTTATGGTATGAAATTAAGTTAGTTTGTCTTCTATTGATGAGATTTATGGTATGAAATTAAGTTAGTTTGTCTTCTATTGATGAGATTTATGGTATGAAATTAAGTTAGTTTGTCTTCGAGATCTATAATTCTTCTTCATCTTCTTCTGCGATCATTCTCAAACTCATTCTAAAGCAGGATGTAGTCAGAAGAATTGAATGTACTGTGCAATGGTTTACAGCTTCGCTGTGATATACGTGTCTTTCGACTGATACATCCGCATGGCTTCTGGGTCACTTTGATCCTACATGGGGCGGGACAATCAGTTCCACCCCAAAACCTCCTTAGTCACTTCTTACCACATGCATGGTAGGTAACAGTATCACTATTAACAATTGATCTATAAACAATGACAATGCAATTAGTTCTCTGGACTACATTCTGCTAATCTGAAGGAGTTTGAGAATGACGAAACAGCTACTTATGAAATGGCTACTTATTAAAATGCTACAGGTTCCTACTTATTAAAATGCTACAGGTTCCTACTTATGAAAATTCTGCAAATGCCTACTTATGAAAATGATGCATGTGCCTACTTATGAAAATTATACAATTACTTACTTCAGAAAATACTGCAAATGCCTACTTATGAAAATTATACAAGCACTTACTTCAGAAAATACTGCAAATGCCTACTTATGAAAAGTAGCTACTTATGAAAAAGCTGCAAGTGGCTATTTATGAAAAAGCTGCAAGTGGCTACTTATGAAAAAGCTGCAAGTGGCTACTTATGAAAAAGCTGCAAGTGGCTACTTATGAAAAAGCTGCAAGTGGCTACTTACAGTCATCTTACTTTGAGCCATAATATAGTCCAGAACATCCTGGCGACGTATCTCCACCGGAAGCTTTGCAAGGGACATATCATTGGCAGGGATAAAATTGGCGTGATTATTGTAGCCATTTTTGGGGCACTTGTCAAGATCTAGAAATAGAGCGTCCTCATTACATGATGTTTCTAAGTTATCCTCACACTCTGACATGTCGAATTCTACCACTCGACCACCTGAGGACAGATAAATAACACACGTCTGCAGAAATGTACAAATATTATGAATGTGTATATGTGTGCTTTCCTATCCTTCTTCTGTGTTCATCCTCAGACTCCTATAGAGTAATAAGACATACAATAGAGAATGGAATGTGCCATGGTTTACAGTTTGGCTATGATAACTGATCTTTTTGGCTTGACATTCAACTTCAGCACAGATTTTGGGTGATTTTAATGTTCCTAAATTAGGTATCCAAATTCATCCCCAACCCTTCTTAGTCGACTATTACGATATGCATAGAAGGTGTCAGTGTTGCAATTCTTTGCTCCCCTTTAGGCCAAAACAACACACTAGTGTTCTACTGATTAAAAATATATACCAATTTGACTTGAATTCGTGAATTCTTTTTTTATGTGCAACTTAATTTTCATCTTGAATTTGCCTGAAATATTTTCATCTTGAATTTGCCTCAAATATTTTCATGTTGTATTTGCCTGAAATATTTTCGTCTTGCATTGCCTGGAATATTTTCATCTTGTATTTGCCTGGTATATATCTTCCTTCATTAGACAAAGGTGTTGGACTTACATCGGCCATGTTCTCAGAATGAACAGCCTAAGAATTCCCCAGCAGTCACTATATTGGGTGCCACCTGGAGTAAGAAGAAGAGGGAGACCTAGAGAAACTCTACGAAGAACCATTGATAGAGAAAGCATGTCAATGAACCTAAACAACACGCAACAATTGAAAGACCTGGCAGCACAAAGACAGAAATGGAAAGCTATGGTTTCTGCCCTATGCGCAGCCTATGGCCCTGGAGGAACATAACATAACATTTGCCTGGAATATTTTAATATCTATAGTTTCTTCACTTCTATAATGCCTGTGTGGAAACCGGAGCATGAACTTCTAGTTCAGGGTGAAAAAAATAGGGCCACTGTTTCCAGGTATGTTGTTAGAGGCAACTAAAGAAAGATGGGGGATAGGCTGACAACTTTTGAAAAAAAATCATCGCTGTCACATCTTGTCTCAATTTCCGACTATTGTCTTTTATAAAAAAATCCCCATGGATAATGAGGAGATTCAGGACAGCAGACATTGCACCTTTGTCCTTTTGTGGCAGACTCCTAGGTGATGGGGAATGCTAGATGTGCCATCACTGCAGACGTTCAACAAATCTGACAGCAGAAATGATTAGATAGTTTGCCCAAATGTGTGTGCTGTGCTCTGGCAGAACTTGGTAACCCTGAGATACTGAGGACATACTGATACTGTGGCAGATTCCGAGGTGACGGAGAATGCTAGATGTGCCATCACTGCAGACGTTCAACAAATCTGACAGCAGAAATGATTAGATAGTTTGCTCAAATGTGTGTGCTGTGCTCTGGCAGAACTTGGTAACCCTGAGATACTGAGGACATACTGATACTGTGGCAGATTCCGAGGTGACGGAGAATGCTAGATGTGCCATCACTGCAGACGTTCAACAAATCTGACAGCAGAAATGATTAGATAGTTTGCCCAAATGTGTGTGCTGTGCTCTGGCAGAACTTGGTAACCCTGAGATACTGACACATTTAGTCGAATATCAGCAGAAGAAAACTAATTTAAGAAGAAAAGGGGGAAAGAGGAAGAAGATGGTGAGAAAAGAAAATGAATTGAGAAGGAGAGATGAAAGGAAGAAGAAGAAGAGAAAACAGGAGAAGAAGATGAAGGAGATTAGGAAAAAGAATATGTGGAGGAAGATGAAGGTGCTGCAGAGGAAGAATAAGTTAAGGAAGATAAAAAATATTCGAAAGAAGGAAGAGGAGGAGATGGGGCAGGAAGAAAAGAAGATTGAGCAGAAGAGGAAGTAAGAGAAGCTAAATGGTAAGAAGAAGGAGGGAAGTTGAAAAAAGAAGGAAGACAAAGAAATTGGTGAAGAAGATCAGGAAGAAAAATATTGTGAAGATGATTAGGAAGAAAAAAGATTGTGAAAATGATTAGGAAGAAAAAATATTGTGAAGAAGAAGGTTGTGAAGAAGATTAGGAAGAAAAAAGATTGTGAAGAAGATTAGGAAGAAAAAGATTGTGAAGAAGATTAGGAAGAAAAAGATTGTGAAGAAGAAGGTTGTGAAGAAGATTAGGAAGAAAAAAGATTGTGAAGAAGATTAGGAAGAAAAAGATTGTGAAGAAGAAGGTTGTGAAGAAGATTAGGAAGAAAAAAGATTGTGAAGAAGAATGTTGTTGGTAAGAAGATTATGTTTCAGAAAAGACAGAGAAAAAAAGATGAAGAAACCAACGATGAAGGTGAAGAAGAAAGTAAAGAAGATGAATCAAAAGAGATTAACGATTACAAATGAATTGAAAAAAATATGCTGAGAAATAAAAACACCCATATTCACGTATCTCCCTCAACAGTTTTACCCACATGTCATTTCACACAGTCTACAGCATAGTTTTACCTTTATAGTAGAATGTCCTAGCAGGGTCCTCTGTACACTCTATTCTGTGAAGTGACCAGTGACTTTTTTGGCAAACACGATTACAATATTTTGCCCACCAACATCGTGTGCAAGCTTTCATATTGTAGGATACATTGCCGCAGTTTGCACATTCGTGCTCTACTGGCAGAAATCGTATAGACTCCTGTGCATTCTCTTTAATAAAAGGGTACCCTTTAGTGGTATCTGGTATAGAGGTGAAGGTCGTATCCGTTGTCATGGTTTCAAATAATGCCTTCCATAAGATGAAACAAACCAGCTGACATCATAATTCTGTAAATAAACGTAAAATGTGTACTAAATAAACAAGCTTACAAACGGCACAGAAAGAATGCCATCCCCAGAGAACTCTTCCACTCCTGACGCCGCAAGACAAACAAGGACCACAGCGTACAGATAGATAGTCACATGGAAGACAGGTAATGAAGTCCTACTTGATGACGACTAACACACTATCACTGACGG
Organism: Meghimatium bilineatum; assembly: GCA_034231615.1. Classification (NCBI taxonomy): domain Eukaryota; kingdom Metazoa; phylum Mollusca; class Gastropoda; order Stylommatophora; family Philomycidae; genus Meghimatium; species Meghimatium bilineatum. The sequence goes on along the minus strand of CM067309.1, from coordinate 38,754,544 downwards.
ATGTACATGAATAAATATGGTACATACAACAAAACAAAACACAGAATATAATCATACAAATGACAATACACAGGGCAAAGTCGATGTTTCTGACCAATAGGCCTTTTTCAAGATACGCATATAATAAACAAACATAAAAATATTTGTATTTTTTTGTATTTTTATGTTTGTATGTTATGTGCGTATCTTGAAAAGGGCCTATTGGTCCAAAACGTCGACTTTGTCCTGTGTATTGTCATTTGTATGATTATATTCTGTGTTTTATTTTGTTGTATGTACCATATTTATCCATGTACATCCGTCAGTGATAGTGTGTTAGTCGTCATCAAGTAGGACTTCATTACATGTTTCCCACGTGAGTATTATTTTCAATTATGTTCTACTAGCAGTACAACCTTCTATAGATAGATAGAATAATATTCATATTAAATGCCTTTCGAACATCAATAAAGCTGGTAACAGTTGGGAACTTCATTTCCACTGATGTCTGCAAGAGACTTAAACTATCTGTTCTATGTATTGTATTGTCGTTTCTCTGCTTTTGCTGTTATTCCTCGCACGATTGAATGACGATTCGTTTTCTGGCCATGACACGCTTGATGTGCGATAATGTTGTGACCTCTGAGATGGTGGTAAATACTTCAATACTCCTTCGTCTTCCTCTATATCTTCTGTTTTCATCTTCATGCAGTAGGCCTATACTTTTGTGGTGGCCACTATAGGCTCAACAGTTCTTGTAATCTCTTCATTCCTCACATAATATATACATGTATTCTTGTTTTGTTTGTTGCTTCGCTTAGATACATTTCACATGTAGCGAGATGTTTCTAAAGATGAAGATTCAGTCAAAGATATGTCTGAATCTAGCTTACTAGTTTATCATTTCTAGTCTACCTGTCTCTTGAGTCCTTTAGCATCATACTGATGGCTCGTTGGTCTAGGGGTATAATTCTTACTTAGGGGGCGAGAGGTCCATTTTTGTGGTTGATTTTCCTTCCCTCTGTACTTAATTTATAATGGCATTTGATTGGGGAAGGGGGGATATCCATAATTATGTCAACAATTAGGGGAGAGGGAGTCTGAAAAAGTGTGAAAGTTGTTGACAAGGGGAGGAGGGGGGTAACTAAAGTTGACGTCAATAATACTGTTTTTATGCAACAATTAAATTGTTTTAATTTTAAATATTCTAAAAACAATTTAAGATTCACGTAATTTTTAGTGCAAATTTTCTGCTAAATATTTTTTAGGAGAGTTACATTTTTTTGGACATAATTAAGCAGGGCAGAAGTGGGGACCGTTCATTCTTGACAGTTTTTGACATAATTAAGCAGGGCAGAAGTGGGGACCGTTCATTCTTGACAGTTATTGACAAGGGGAAGAGGGGATAAGAAATTTGCTAAAATTCTTGGACGTAATTTATGGACAGCCACAAATCTGCACTGTATGACACTTATAAATTCCCTCCAAATATGGCTTTCTAAATAGAAATTTAAATTAATCAATGATTTATATAATTTTAATGTGTTGTGTTAAAGGTTGGTTTCTATCCCCAGGAATTCCGAGCGAATAGTTCTTACTTCCTATGTGCAGTGGAGTGTTTCTCCGAGATTTCTTTCATACCCATGAGACTTCCACTTTCGGTTTATTGCAATGTCTATTGAATGAGCCTTCTACTCAGATGGAGTTCATGTTACGAGACGAGCTGATACGCTTGCCTAGGTCACCACATTGTGTGTCTTTCCTCCACCGAGCACCAGAAGTTAAAAAAAATGGATTATGTCACCATCGCGTTTTTAGCTTTGTTGTAGATTAGTTTATAGAAACTACGCCCAAAATGAACATTTCAGCATGCAATGGAAAGATTATAAGGCTCGTCGTGATCGTGATTTTGCAAATAACTTGACGTTATTAATTCTTACTTAATTAACTTCTAATCATTACTATGTGTGTCCATTCAAGCATGACCACTGTGACAATTTAATTCGTTTAGCTATTATAGAAACCGGGACAAAATTAAAACCAACTGAGACGGTGGGACATTGTTTCATATCGGGACATTCGACTGGACGTATGGTGATATATACGAGGGTGAATTGAAAAGTTGTGCCACATATGCGATAATGTGATTAATATTCAAGATACACATATGAACTTTACATTTTCTGAAATCTTGGAATGTCCTTATAAATTAGGTGTCATTATTTTTCAACGTAGTCCCCATTCCGGTCGACGCACAAACGTCAAAGTCGGACAAGTAGTTGTCGAGGAAGAAATCAGACGTTTTCCCCCAAAACCAGGTACGCACGGCTGCTTGCACCTCCTCGTCAGAAGCGTAACCGTGTCTCTTGGGGTGTTCTTTGGCTTTGGGAAGAGAAAAAAGTCATAATGTGCGGGCGAGCATTGTCGTGCTAAAAAAATTGCGGATGTGCCCACACAAACACGCAGTAGTCGTGTTCGGAGTTTCATCTAGGTTGCCACATAGAGATGGGAGTTGACGGTATTGCCGTTGCTTCAAAACTTCCGTGTGGACTAGCCCTATCAGTCCCAACAGATGGTCATTAACACTTTTCCCGCCGAAGCGGCAACCTTGAACTTTCTTGGTGACAGTGAGTTCTTAGTCCTGTGCTCCACGGATTGACGTTTGTTTTCGGTGTCACAATGAAGTTTCCATGGCTCGCCGCCAGTAACAATTCTGCAAATAAGGGTATCACCTTCCTGTTCATATCGCGTCAGAAGTTCCTGACACGCCTACTGTTTCATTTCCGGTGTCAGCATGCGAGGGACCATCTCACACACACTTTCCTATACCCAAGCAAGGCATGGATAATGCGATGGACTCACTCAGTCGAAATCATAAGCATTGTGGCGATATCTTTTTGGTTGACACGGCGATTGGCAGAAATCAGTTCGTCCACGCGAGCTTGGTGGTGTGCACCCACGGCTGTGATCGGACGTCCTCTGCGCGCCTGGTCAAGCAGACTCGATGTCATTGGATTGACGTCTTTTACAGACCTTGCCCACCTCCTGACAGTATTTACATCCACACAGGCATCACCATATACCGAAGTCATTCTTCGATGCATTTCGTTGGGCGCTCAACCTTCCGCCATCAGGAATTCCATCCAGTGGCGTAGCGTGTGTCAATGGCGTCCGGGGCGGAATCATAATTTTCCGCCCTTGTGACATGAAAAAAATTTGTCAGTGATTGTGAAAGACTGGACGAAAATAAATTGCCGCCCTCCCGATGATGCCGCCCGGGGCGGTCCGCACCTCCGCCCCCGCCTCGCTGCGCCACTGATTCCATCACAGAAAGTTGCTTCAACCGTATTTCCATACCTCGACATTTTATGTCTGCTGTGGCTTGCATGGCGCATGACATTGCATGATCCGATAGTCACTTCCTTGGAGATTATTTTCACATAGATGTCACGTGGCTCCTAGCTCTGTTTCAAATTTCTGGCTCTGGAGGCAAATTTTTTAATTCACCCTCGTTTATAGGCATTACTGGGTTTTTTTTTTTTTTAAAGGAACGCAACATTATGTAAAATGTGTACCAAAATGTTATTTTACGGAATTAATGTTTCAACTTTGGCATGAAGAAAGTTTCCGACTTTAAACCAAACCCGTCTCAGTCATTTCTAACGGTCCATTGTCGATGCTGATTCCCCCACTGCAGTCAGTTCTGACGATGCCGGTTCATAAGAACAGAATATCTGTAGGGTCTTCTAGCTCAAAGACCAGCGTTGTGCAGGCGGTTCCTGACCGTTTGCTCTGAAATTCAACCAGCTGCTGGCATTGAATGGACTGTGGAATGCAGATGCAAATGGATTGCATGTTGGATTGATACTTGTCTTAAAGCATGTTGCACAATGTGTCTAGTACCTACCTTTGTGTTTTTCAGCACGTTGCCTCATGTTTTCTCGAGTAGATTCTACAGCAATATTACTACTATTTCCAGTTGCTTCATCATTTTCACAATTCTCTAAAATTAGATTATCATCGAGAGTACGATCTCTAGCCTGACATGTTCGTACATCACACTTCCGTTATCTCTTTCCTACCAGCTCCAGATCTCTGCTTCACAAACATAAACTCTTCACACAAAAAAAACCAAATTTCCTACAACCTTTCTGTGATGTAATAAATGTTGCCATCTTCATAGAAATCTTCACAAAAATATCCGGTGCACCATGGCCCATTACAACGTTTTGGCTATGTAGGGATATTTTGTACTGTTTATTTCTTTCTGGGAATATTTTGTCCTGGGATATTTTGTCTTGGGGATATTTTGCCATAGAACCATTTGGCCCTTTATTGGATGGGACAGCCAATTCCACACCATAACCTCCGTAGTAGCCTCTTACGACTTGCATGGAAAGTAAACAGCGTTGCTATTATTTGTTCCCCTTTAGAGTTGACAACACACGGGCGAAGGAGTTAGCTAAAAAAGCTAATTCTCTTATTTGCGTAATTCCCTCTTTATTCTGGAGAAGAAAGTTAATGGCCTTTTCGTGAAAAATAGTCCGTGTAATGGGAGTTGAAAATTGTTAGTCCTACATCGGGCATGTCCTACGCACAGACACCAACAGAATACACCACCAATCTCTTGAATGGATGCCTACAGGCAAAAGAGCAAGGGGTAGACCAAAAGAAACACTCAGAAGAACAATACTTAGAGAAAGTAAAACAACCAATATTCATACTATTCAAGAACTGCACAGAATAGCTTTCAACAGACAGAATTGGAGAGATCTGACCTCTGCCCTATGTGCTAACTTCAGTGCAAAAGGAAAATAAATGAATGAATGAATGAATGAATGAATGAATGAATGAATGAATGAATGAATGAATGAATGAATGAATGGGAGTTGGTTACCCACCCATCCAGTTGGGAATTTTGGTTACCCACCCATTGGCTAACTTTCTATAGCACGTTTCACCAGCTTTACCCAATTTTGAAATGATGTATCTATACATCGCATATAATTGAAATATGCAATGCATGTAATTGAAATCGTGTGTGTGAGTTTGAAATGTTATAGACCTTATGAATTACTTTTTCTCATAGAAAAGCATTCATTAGTTTCAGTTTTTTTGCTTATTTGCGACATATATTTTTTTAAAAAGGTCTACTTGTTAAAACACATTTCACATTCAAATTTGAGATATTCTACAGTAAATTAAGGCGCCATTTACACATGACTGGTTTATCATTCACTTTTAATGATATACGCGTGAAATTAAACTATTTTTAACCATCAAAGACGGATGCGTCGGGCCATTGACGCATATAAAACGGCGACAAAGCGCATTTCCATTCTCTGGACTACATCCTGCTGGAAATCTAGTAGGACCATTGTCCTGCTATAAAAGAGATCCAGTGGGGGTTTGAGAATGAACGCCGAAGAAGACGAAGAAATAAGTCGTTTTTACTATTCTTTTTATTCAGAACGTCAGGCAATTTCTTCAAAGAATTAGTTTCTTTCTTCTATGTTGTTTTAGTCTTTGCATGGAGCCTAAAATTGTATTATAACTGTGGCTGTTCTTGTCTCTTTCTGTTAACTGTAGGCCTATTCTTACTATCCTCTCTGACATGTATTTGATGTCTGATATTAAATTGTCGGGGTCTGAAAGGGGAGCAAAGAATAACAACACTGTTTACTTTCCATGCATGTCGTACGATGCGACTAAGGAGGTTATGGGATGGAGTTGGCTGTCCCATCCCATATAGGACCAGTGGCCCAAAGCCATGCTGAAGTAGGATGTGTCCGGCCGAAATGCGCAGATATCGCAGCAATGCTGTAAACCATGACACAACGCATTTCGTTCTTCTGACTACATCCTGCTGATTTGCAGGAGTTTGAGAACGAACGCAGAAGAAGAAAATATTAATTTTGCCTTGTTTCGACATAACAAACAATCGACTCCATGCTTTGCTCTTTATTTTTCACCCACCCCGCTCTATATCAAAACGTAATTATTAAGCAACTCCTTTATGTTGTTTCCTTTTTTCCCCTGATATCTTCCTAACCCAAAAATTTATATTTCTTTTTCCTTTATAAACGAAATTAATTCAGGCGTTTTGTCCCTAAACAGCCTGCAAATATTTGTAAATATGCTTTCAATAAGATAAAATTTCAAAATGAAATGTTACATAGAGATCCTAAAAAAATCATGGACAGAAAGACGAACTAATGCAGATGTTCGCAAAGACATGAACATAGAAGCCGCCGAAGACGGATGTGCCGGGCCATTGGCGCAAATAAAACGGTGACACAACACATTTCCATTCTCTGGACTACATCCTTCTGAAAATCTAGTAGGACCATTGTCTTGTTTATAAAGTCAAGAGAGAACCAGCGGGAGTTTGAGAATGAACGCTGAAGAAGAAGAACATAGAAGAGGAATGGCTCCGTCAAAACCTAAAAGTTAACATTTTGTAGGCATATAAAAATACACAATAGTTTTGGAAGATTAATCGTGGAAGGAAAGGTTCCTGGAACGATAAAGGACCACAACAGGCATAGGATCTTCAGGGGCAGCTTGCACAGAAACGAGAAGCTTACAGAATAGCAGTGATGACAACGTTCTGTAAAGGATACGTTACGTAGATAGAATAATATGTAAAGAAATTAATGGAATTAAAGGTAGTAGCGCCCGTGTGTCGCTCGGGCCCGAGGGGGGGGGGGGCAAAGAATAGCAACACTGTTTACCTTCCATGCATATCGTAAGAGGCAACTAAGGTATGGGATAGAGCTGGCTACCCCATCCCATATAGGGTCAGTATGACACCAAGCCATGCTATAGTCGTATGTGTCATGCCGAAAGACGCAGATATCTTAGCATTTCTGTAAACCATGACACAACGCATTCCGTTCTCCGGACTACATCCTGCTAATTTGCAGGAGTTTGAGAATGAACTCAGAAGAAGAAAACGTAGTAGAGGATTAGCCTCATTGTACTCCGGTTTCTCCGTCCCTCTCAATGGCACATCTGTCGCGAGTACTACATAAGCGCATAACTTGGCAGTTTCAAGCAATAATTCCTAGGGATATCGGAAAATTCACTTTGTAAACAAGTCACGAGTTAGTTTCTAACTCGCGAACTCTCCAACATAAAGAAAGCGGCTTACTCGCAACATCAAAGAGATTCTCATTCCTTTTTTTTAATGCGTTTTATGGTTGTGAGGAATGCTGGAATGTCACATAAACATACTGACACCAAAATGGCTACACGGCTACATACATCATATAAAGACACAGGCATGAATAATATTCTCACTCACACTTACCTCTAAACAAGTTACCTCCCAATTAACTTTTGCCTGCATGTCTACACTTACTCTACATATTTAGGTCATTACACATTAAAACACGTGTTACTTATAAAAACACATATTGAAACGCGCACAGTGCTGCCATACTACAATTGCTAATTTAAGCCAAACAATACTACGAAAAATCCAGAAAACAAAATCACATAATTGTTAATCATTTACATTTCCGCAACACACGTAAAAGCTATACTGTAGAGCAGTGTTTCCCAACGTGGGACACACGCCCCAGGAGGAGAGGGGTGGGGATTAGATTGTTGGGGGGAATCAGAAGGCAATTATTACCTATCATCATCATCATCAAGTGCCGTCTCCGCAACGAAGGTTGGCTGCAACGTATCTCCAACATCTCCTGTCTCTTGTCTTGGTGGTGCACTCTGCTAGACTGTAACCTGTCCATCGTGTAATGTTACTCTCCCACTTGTATCTCTGCCTACCTCTTGCTCGCTTCCCTTTGACTTTACCCTCAAGTAAGGTCTTCAATAGGGTGTCATGTCTTTTAATGTGTCCAAAGTATTTTATTTGCCTGATCTTTATTTCTCTTAGTAGTTCTTTCTTCATATTAAGTGTTTTTAGCACCTCTTTATTTACCTATACTATATGAGATAATTCAATTTTTGAATATAAAAATATGTATACGTTGCTTATTCTTCTCCGGAATTTTAGAATTTTAACATCTGAATTTTAGAATTTTAACATCTGAATTTTAGAATTATAACATCAGAATTTTAGAATTTTAACATCAGAATTTTAGAATTTTAACATCAGAATTTTAGAATTTTAACATCAGAATTTTAGAATTTTAACATCATAATTTTAGAATTTTAACATCAGGAATTTTAGAATTTTAACATCAGAATTTTAGAATTTTAACATCAGAATTCATCAGAAACATCAGAAATTTTAGAATTTTAACATCAGAATTCATCAGAAACATCCGAATTTTAGAATTTTAACATCAGAATTCATCAGAAACTTTAGAATTTTAACATCAGAATTCATCAGAAACATCAAAAATTTAGAAAAACTTAGGTAAGGCAATGTAGACAAAAATGTTGGGAAACGCTGATTGAGACCAATTCCATGCTTCCATCTTTACTGCTTTGACTTGATCCAGGTCCATAAGATTGGATTGAGGGGGGGGGGAGTTGTGGTGTTCATTTATTACTAGGAACATGGCCAAAAGCCGGGAACAAGTCACACACACACACACACACAAACTTCTCTTAGCGATTATTCACAAAAAAAAGTCATCGAATTTGTCATCAAGAAGATGATCTGAAATACGAATGACATTTTTAAAAAGTATTAGCTTAGGTAACCACTCTCTGCCTAAGACAGATGTGTTGGGTCATTGGCGCAAATAAAACGACAACACAACGCATGTCCATTCTCTGGACTATATTCGACTGGAAATCTTGTAGGACCATTATCCTGTTACAAGAGAAATCCAGCGGAGTTTGAGAATGAAAGCTGAAAAAGAAGAAGGTAACCAATTCCCTTCACGTGGGTAAATCATATATACTGCCCTGGCTTGATAATTTATTTTGTCTAGAACATTTTAACGTATAAAATTGCTTTTCTGGTGTTTTTCTTCCTGTATTTGTATTAGATAAGTATTAATATTGTACACTGATTTCACTATGTTTACTATGGTTTGAAATCGTGAATTATTTGCACGTTGTGTAAAGTCGTTGGTTATGGAAAACATGTCGACTCAATCTGCTAGGCAAGTCAGTGTCCGCTAAACAGTTCTGGTTTAAATCTCTTCTGATACCTTCTGATTTCTCTTTCAATAATACCTGAGTGATTGCTATTTATTTCATTCATTTACTTTCTAACGTACGCGTCGTTTGTCCTAATTTTAAAAAGTGTGTAGTAAGTTACTGCTGTGCAATTAGTTTTTGCAACTCCGAAATAAAACCAAATAAGCGAAACCAATTCTATAATGCCGACTAAACTTTTTTTTTAAGTCTGATTTCTGGAATTCGATTTCACAGATGCCAACATCGCAATTCTGTAAGTCATCATCATCAAGTGCCGTCTTCACAACAAATGCAACAAATTTCAAATATCTCATGTCCCTTGCTTCGGTTGTGCACTCTGCTAGATTGTAACATGTCCATTTTGTGATGTTACTCTTTTATTTGTATCTGTGCTTACCTCTTACTAACCTCCCTTCGACTTTACCCTAAAGCTAAAGTGAGGTCTTCAACAAGGTGTCATGTCTTTTAATATGTCCCAAATATTTTATTTACTTTATCTGTTTCTTTTAATAATTCTTTCTTCATATTAAGTGGTAGAACCTCTTTGTTTGTTTTATTTTCTTTCCATGATGTTCTCCTTATTCGTCTATATATCCACACCTTAAAGGCGTCAAATATTTCTTCTAACTGTTCCTTTATTGTCCATGTTTCTAAGCCATACATTAATAAAGAATAGATGTAGCATTTTATAATATTCATTTTTAACATGTTTGCAATTTGTTTAGATCTCAATATTTTCCTAATGTCATTAAAGGTACTTTTAGCCATTCTTATTCTCCGTTTAATTCTGTAAATATAGTTTTACCCCCTGGTCTTTTCTCGGAATGGCAACCTTCTTAAGTAGTTTCTACTGCATCAATGTACAGCAGCAAAGCCCACACAATACACGCGTGTATGTTTCTTTAGTCAAAGTATGTAGTAAGTGCATTTAGTTTTGAAAACACCGAAGAAAATCCTAATAGTAAAAAATTAGTAGTGAGTTGGAATATACTGTAAACGCTACGAAAATGTTGGGATAGAAGGGGGGGGGGGTGGTGTGAAAGCAGGGGACTGTAAAAAGATAATCCTTTACGACTTTTGAATTTTGAAAGAGAGAAGATAATAAGTATTTTGACATGGCAGGATTGAGTCAGCAATGGAGCGGATATACAATAGGCCGTATTGAGAATATAATATTGGGGAGATCAAATTGGGTTCAAAAGGCGTAGAGGATTGCCTTCACTGTACTCGGTTTCCCATATGTGCTACGTCACTCTCAGCGAAGTGGAGTGAAGACAAAATCCACCTTGTACACAAGACGACACAAGCCGAATTCGAACCTATGACTGCTTGAACACAAAGCGAACAGCTTAACTACAACGCTAGAGTGATCCCCAATTTGGAGAGATAAATAATCGCATATGTCACTCGGCATGGAACATGATGCTGATGTATATGGAACACTGATTTTTTACAAAACTACAGGAGAAGAATAAATGTATTTTAAAATCTATTCCCAGGGTTCCAACACTGGAAGACGATAGATAGCTGTCACATTGCCGAGACGCGTACTTGATGACAGTGAAGCCAGCGTTCTGGAAAGTTCATGTCACATAAATAGAGTTTATTTTATGGGACAACGCGACGTATTGTCACTGAATGGTTCAATGACTACTTACAAGTTTTCAGTAATTCGCGGAGTGTTTATCCGGAAAATGATCCGCTATTTTTGGTGATCTGAAGTGGTAACTGTTCATAGATTACATCAGCAGTTAAGATGGAGGATATTACAAGTTAAAATAAGAGGATGTTACAAGTTACAATAAGAGGATGTTACAAAGTTACAATAAGAGGATGTTACAAAGTTACAATAAGAGGATGTTACAAGTTACAATAAGAGGATGTTACAAAGTTACAATAAGAGGATGTTACATGTTACAATAAGAGGATGTTACAAAGTTACAATAAGAGGATGTTACAAGTTACAATAAGAGGATGTTACAAAGTTACAATAAGAGGATGTTACAAGTTACAATAAGAGGATGTTACAAAGTTACAATAAGAGGATGTTACAAGTTACAATAAGAGGATGTTACAAAGTTACAATAAGAGGATGTTACAAGTTACAATAAGAGGATGTTACAAGTTAAAATAAGAGGATGTTACAAGTTACAATAAGAGGATGTTACAAGTTACAATAAGAGGATGTTACAAAGTTACAATAAGAGGATGTTACAAGTTACAATAAGAGGATGTTACAAAGTTACAATAAGAGGATGTTACAAGTTACAATAAGAGGATGTTACAAAGTTACAATTACATTGTTTGCATTTGCAACCAAAAAAAATGGAAAAAAACAACAACTTATCTTTGTAGTACTTTTTCAACTAACACCAACAATTTTTTGTATTTAATTTTTTTTTTGGGTGGGGGGGAGGGGTAAAAACTTCCAATAGTACCGCTCATAGCACGTAAATATGTTCATTCGAGAGATAATCCCAAGACGAGAGATAATCCTAAGACGAGCGATGATCCTAATACATCTCCAACAACTTGTTTAATCAAGTTGCCAAGTGATTCGGTGCCACTACAACTGACCTGGCTCGATTCCCGTCAACCTTAAGTAAAATGGCAATACTGTTTCGAGATGGAGATATTTCATATTAAACTAACCAAGATAGTTGTTTAAAATGGCATGCTCAATCTTTTCTGTGTACGTTCTCAAACTGGACCTAGACAGACATGACCATTGACCACGAGAGAGGGGAACAGAAGGAAATAAAACAATCACATAGCAAGATCCGTCGAAGACGAATGTGTCGGGCCATTGGCGCAAATAAAATGGTGACAAAACGCATTTTCATTCTCTGAATTATATCCTGCTGGAAATCTGGTAGTGACAATGACCCTGCTACAAGAGAGATTAAGCGGGAGTTTGAGAATGTGTCCTGCTACACGAGAGATTAAGCGGGAGTTTGAGAATATGTCCTGCTACAAGAGAGATTAAGCGGGAGTTTGAGAATGTGTCCTGCTACAAGAGAGATTAAGCGGGAATTTGAGAATGTGTCCTGCTACAAGAGAGATTAAGCGGGAGTTTGAGAATGTGTCCTGCTACAAGAGAGATTTAGCGGGAGTTTGAGAATGTGTCCTGCTACAAGAGAGATTAAGCGGGAGTTTGAGGATGTGTCCTGCTACAAGAGAGATTTAGCGGGAGTTTGAGAATGTGTCCTTCTACAAGAGAGATTAAGCGGGAGTTTGAGAATGTGTCCTGCTACAAGAGAGATTAAGCGGGAGTTTGAGAATGTGTCCTGCTACAAGAGAGATTAAGCGGGAGTTTGAGAATGAATACTGAAGAAGAAGAAGACATAGCAAGAATATGTCGACAACGCTCGTTTTTCATAATGAATGTAATTAAACGATCTTTACAACACACTGCGCCTACCAATTTGTAGCAGTGGTTCTGACCCAACACATTGCCAGCAGTTAATGACTTCTTACATAGGCCTACTTACCAACAAAAATATTTCTCAAATATTGAACAATCTTACCCGTGATGGTTCCACTGTTAACACTCTCTATCCCAACCATATTATATTGATGCCCATAGAAATGACTCACAAATATTCGACACGCAATAGTTTCACTACTTGGAACTCCCAGAAGCTGTTAACTATCTGCGCATGTTGAACGAGTCATTCGTCATATATACAGTTCTGTGGACTCTTCCGATTCATCCTTCAAATGATAACACTTTAAGTATTGTATTATCACTGACTAATAATATAACTAATAAATAGCAAAAATACCAAATATAAATTAATGTCATTGAAAAATTTTAAGAACAAAGGAACAATTACTTTTTCCACGTTACGGTCCAATAGGCACCTTCATCATGAAACCAGAAATAAATACAATATGATGATACAACGGGTGGGTCTTACAGTCACATCTCAGTGTATTTGAACTTTTAAAAAGGTGAAGTGACACTCTTCACCATATCCGATATCCTCTGACAGTTTAATTATTATTTATCCTTCAAAAGTGACAATATTTGACTTTCTCGTGAATTTCATTCGCTGTCGACACAAAGTAACCAATGATAATCACGAGAATATTCGAATTAGCGTCACTTTTGAAGGATAGTTTCGATGAATCGGCAGGACTGGAAAAAAGCTACAACTAAAACCAAAAATAGTAACTATGTCGGACTGAGAAAACCTACATAAAATTGATGAGAACATCTGTCCTAGAAATAACACTGTCAGCAATGACGCAACTGGAATTTTTTCACTACATCTGTTGTTTTGGGCTGTCGTCTCGGGTACTGGGGTTATTTTGACTAAATATGCCTTAATCTAAGGGGGGTTTTTTTTTAAATCCTCGGAATTTAGCAAAATAAGACCGGTAAACTCTCGCCCCTCGTGACGATTATAAAAAATGACTTCAAAAGCCTCATGGAAAAGATGGAATTGTTCAAGACAATGGACGATTTACCTCTTTTAAGCTCTACTTGTTTTCCTTCCTAAGGCCCTGGTCCTATTTTTGTTGAATTATATAGTCTAGCACATCATAAAGGATATACTTTATGATTACAATACGTCTATATTGACCGGAGGTCTCCCTATTTGCAACTAGCTTTTCGCTTATGATATTGACCTTATAGCTGGGTCAGACAAATAATTACAAGAGTTAATAGCAAAGTTGGAAAATGTTACCAGCAAGTACGGGATGGAAATCAACACAGAAAGGAGCAAGGTCTTAGATAACAGCAGAGATACAGAAAAGCAGACCACGATCACGATGAATGGACATAAGCTTGAGGAGGTGACTACTTTCAAATACCTCGGATCTAGCATACGCAGCGATGAAAAAAAATGTGAAGCAGAATTAAAGATAAGGCTGGAGATGGCTTTCGCTTCTATATCAAGTCTAACGTTGATTTGGAAAAGTAACTTTATAACTCACTAGTGCTTTCTAGTGAGTCATACAACCACTACAACAACTACTCAAGCCAGTAAAAGCAACAGCATTATAATAGTCATGGGAGACATGAATGCAACAATATGGAAAGGAATACCCAAAACATTGTAGGACAATTTGGACTAGGGACAAAAAGTGACAGAGGAGAAAGACTTATACTGTTCGGAGAGGAAAACAACATGACCGTATGCAATACATTCTTTGAACACGAAAATAGAATATTATACGCATGGAAAAGTCCTGGAGACAGAAAGAGGAAGGAACCAAATAGATTGTATTATTATCAACAACAGATTTAGAAATAGTGTCAAGAACACTAAAACATTTACAGGAGCAGATATCAACTCTGACCTTAATCCAGTTGCTGTGAAAAATACATGTTAAACTTAAAAAGATAGAACATAAAAGAAATCAAAATCTACAGATTTACTGCATCAATAAGGTGTGAAAACAGCTACTCACCATACATATAAATAAAAATAGGGGTAAGACAAGGATGTATTTTATCACCCAGCCTATTTAATATCAACTCAGAGAATATCTTTAAAGACATAGAAGAAATGCCAGGACTCAAGATCATTGGGAAAATAATAAACAAACTGAGATATGCAGATGACACTGTTCTTTTAGCAGAAAGTGAACATGAACTACAAAGACTAATAGATCAAGTCGATAAATCAAGTAAATAATATAGACTTTATATAAACATTTTTTTAAAAACCATGATAATCAGCAAAGTCACAAAAGAACAAACGCCAAACATTGTAATACATGGTGGGAAACTACAACAAGTAGAACATTATCAATATCTTGGAAACATAATCATAAATGGTGGCAGATGTGAAACAGAAGTTAAAAGGAGAATAGGAATGGCTAAAAGTACCTTCAATGACAATAGGAAAATATAAACATCTAAACAAATTACAAACAAGCAAAAAATGAGAATTATAAAATGCTACATCTATTCTATATTAATGTATGGCTCAGAAACATGGACAATGAACAAACAATTAGAAGACAGAATTGATGCCTTTGAGATGTGGGTATATAGAAGAATAGCAAGAACATCATGGAAAGAAAAGGAAAAAAGAACAGAAAACATGCTAACAACACTTAGTATGAAGAACAAATTATTAAAGGAAATAAAGATCAAGCAAATACAATATTTTGGACACATTAAAAGATATGACACCTTATTGAAGACCTTACTTGAGGGTAAAGTCGAGGGGATGCGAGCAAGAGGTAGGTAGATATACAAGTGGGAGAGTAACATCACAAGATGAACATGTTACAGTCTATCAGAGTGCACCACCAAGACAAGAGATGGAGGATGTTGAAGGTCTGTTGCAACCAACCTTAGTTACCGAGACGGCACTTGATGACGATGAGTGCTTTCTGTTGTGATATATGGTTGTGAGAGTTGGACACTCACTGCGGACATGGAGAGGCGACTAAAGGATTTCGAAAAGAAATGTTACAGACAAATTCTGCGAATTTCCTTTAGCGGTATAGGTATTCCTGTGGCAGCAACCTGCCGTCGGGAATTAAGATAACACTTCATGTACTAAGTCGCTTCAACTATTAGGTTCCAGTTTCCTTCTGGAAGAGTGATCGTGTCAAGCAAGAAATCAAAACCAACATTTTTTTCCGTACGTAGTTTCGAATCTAATAGGTTGTAATTATACCTATTAGGCACACTGTAACCCGGTGATAGCAAGCAAGCTCACTACCAACTAGGTTACCGGGCTCCTCCTATAAGGGAACATAAGATAAATATGTACGTAGATATAAAACAAAGGTGTATGCAGGTCCACAGAAACCATTGTTTTCAATGGGGGAAAGATGAAAATTAGAATGGTTTGGACATGTATGAAGACACGATTCCTTGTCAAAAACAATGCTGCAAGGAGCCGTCGAAGATGGAAGAAGCAGAGCAGGGAAAATAAAGACATAGACAGACAACATGAAAGAATGGACAGGACAAGATCATTCCGCACTTATCCGCATCGTTGAAGTTATAAATCGCTGGACAACTTTGTGTGCTGAAGCATCCAATGTGGTACCCCTACGACCCAGACGGATTATTGGTTTATAGTCTTGGGTTATCGAGGTTCTTTCCATGGAGATTCTGTATCTTTTCTAAAACGTTAGCCGTAACACCGAACACGTGATCTATGTTCGAGGAATGTGTGCTATTGATCCGTGTTCTACGATAGTCTTTTAAGACCTTTCAACCGAATTAATTAGGCCTTCATTCGTTCATTTTCTTGATCATTCTTGTGTTTCCGTTGGTCACTATTTATATACTTGGAATCGCATGCCAAAAATAGTCAAGACGAATCCAAGTATATAAATAGTGACCAATCGAAACACGATATTTATTTATTTTTTTAAACGTTACGAACGAAGGCCTAATTAATTCTGCTGAAAAATCTTTATTGGCAACAGTCATGACTGAGTATACAAACGTATGCTTATATGCAGTCGTACTTCACAAACAAATCATACACATTGAAATTATCTGTAATCTTGTGATCTAGCCTACTGTTCAGTATCTATATCTGGCTATACATTTTTGTCTTTTTTTGCTGGTGTTTTTCCGTAATGATATTATATGTATTCAAATTAAAAACGCTAGGTTTCAATCTGTCGAATCTAAGAGTCACTATTGTAAAAATGATTATGGTTTTTTTTACTGCGTTGTTCTGTAGAAATATAGATTATTTAAAATTTGTTAAACAACTCTGGCGCTGATTTAATGAGGAAGTGTTCACTTCAAAATAATCGAAAAACCTGGGAACTGGGTTCTTCTTCAGCGTTCATTCTCAAACTCCCGCTGGATCTCTCTTGTAGCGGCACAATTGTCCTACTAGATTTCCAGTAGGATGTAGTCCAGAGAATTGAAATACATTGTATCGCCGTTTTATTTGCGCAAATGTCCGATATATACGTCCTCGGTGGACGACTGTTTCGAAATCGGTTATTTGTTAAGTAAATTTAAGTAGGAAGCATAAGGATAAATGAAAATTATTCTTACAGATGATGTGTCGGGTCATTGGCGCAAATAAAACGGCGACACAACACATTTCCATTCCCCTGACTACACCCTGTTGGAAATCTAGTAGACAATTGTCCTGCTACAAGAGAGATCCAGTGGGAGTTTGAGAATGAACGCTGAAGAAGAAGAAGAATTCATCAAAGTAAAACATTGAGTATCGCTGGTGAAAGAATACTTTAAAGTTATCAAAATTGACTATCACCCTTTATACCAACCTCTAGACAGGACAGTACGGTAGATTTTTTCGGTATGCTGCAAGTCTTCGAAATGCTGCCCCACTTAAAATGTTTTTCTTGGAAATGCTGCCCCTTAAATGTATTTTGATTAGGGTCGCCAGATGCGGCCGCCTCTCTGCATCACATCACGGCACGACCCTGCCTCTAGATAACACAAAAGGAAGGCGTATCAAAGGAAAAAGGTATTGCATGGCAGAAGCAGAAGATACACTACTCAGAGTCGGCGAGCTGGTAGGAATATGCTGTGAATAGATGGAAGTAAATAAAGAGAGAAGATGGCTGTCGCAAGAGAGTTCCGTGATTGTGCTGCAAATAAAATAGGGAATTATACAGATGCTGCTTCATCGCCTACAAACATGGCAAGAAGGTGATGGAAAATCTGCTGCCTATCCCACAACAAAATCGAGAATGAGAATGGAGGTTGAGGCAGTAACAGCGGTTCTGGTTTGGCTGACAACGCAAACATCAACACCTGAAGTGATTTTTATCACACTCCCAGGAAGATAAGAAAATGCATGATAAGAAAAGAATGGGACACACTTCTCAACAACGCATATGGCATCACATGGATCTACTGTCCTGGTCATGCAGGAGAAAGGAGCAACGAAAGAGTTCACATTAACGAGTAAAACTATAGTAGATGACAAAGTGATGAGAAGAGATTGTGCTGAAGTAATTAAAGCAGTCACGGATATGGTACATAATGATGAGTGAAGAGGATACTGAAAAAAGATAATTTACATGTTCAGAGAATGATAGAGGTTGGAGTGACCAGTGGAAGAAGTGCAACAACTGACTGGGACACTGAACTTATATACTTTTAGAAACTACCGGAATGGCAAGGAGAGCATTTATGGGAATGCCTTTTTTCACAGTGATGCTGGTTCTTTATCAACAATCAAGAATTACCAGTTGTTTGCAAGTGTGTGTTCGTCCATCATAAATTATTATGACCATTTTTTTACATCCACTTTTGAAAATTCATTTTGAATGATGTCCATTCCTAACAGTTCGTAGATGACTAATGAGCCATATTCGAGCTGTATATGTCATTGGACAGTTTGAACATGGAATGACCAATGTAGACGGATTTTGTTTTATCCGTGATTTTCTAGCTATCTCCGCTGTTGAGCTGATGCATTTCTCCTCTTTTCACAAGTTGACGCGCCCTTTTTTATCTGTAGAACGCCATGCAGATCTATTTTGTGCAAGTTCTTCCCATGTGACTTGGTCTATTTCAAAGGCTTTCAGTAAGGTCTTTAACGAGTCCTTGTAGCGCTTCTTTTGGCCACCTTGAGATCGTGTACCCTTCTCCAGCTCACCATATAGAAGTATCTCTGGCAGGTGGTGGTCTGACAAACGCACCAAATGACCTGCCCAACGAATCTGTGTATGCATAAGAATAGTGTCACTGTTAGGGATACCAGATCTGTCAAGGACAGTGGTATCTGGAATCTTGTCTTGCCATCTCATGTTCATAACTTTTCTGGTACATGCAAATTGACGAGTAGATTCTGTTTGCAAGTAGATTGACCCGGAAATACAAACACCATGTCTTAATGGCCGCTTCCTTCATAAAACTGTGCTGTCTTCATTCGAAGATATTGTAAGTATTATATGAGGTCGATTGCACTGCGTGCATACAAAGATCATGTAGCTATGATTAATGACGTTGTTTTGGGCTCTTGATGTGTGCTATTATCTTATTCTCACCGGTCGGTTGCAATGAAATTAGTTGTGATAACTTGCGGAAGTTAGCGTAGCAGCTTTCAATGCCTAAGTCAAGTCTGAGTAAGACTATGTGACGTCATTATAGTATGAATAGACCTATCGTCATAAAGTGTCGTCTCCGCAACGATGGTTGGCTGCAATAGACCTCCAACATCACCAGTCTCTTGTTTTAGTGGTGCACTCTGCTAGATGTAAACAATGAATTTTTCGCAGACGACCAGAGAGCTTCATATACGAAAACGAAGAACTACAATGCTCAATAGTCTGTCTACAAAATCATGTTAACTCACTATCTGCATCATGTAGAAAATATAACATGAAGATCAATTCATTGAAGACAGAAACTATGCAAATATGCAGCACACTGAGCCCACTAAACATTCAGATGGACAACATAGGAGTAAAACAAGTATCAGAGTTCAAATATCTCTGTAGTATTTTCACTGAAAATGGAAGCTTTGATAGAGAGTTAGAGATGAGATGTCAAAAGGCAAATATACCGTCAGCACTACTTCTTCATCCCAATATTGAGATGGAAGTTAAAAGACAAATGATTTACAGTATATTATTACCAACACTGTGTTACCAGTGCCAAAAATAGGATGAAAAATGAAACTATTGGCTATTCTCTCCCTACAGCAAGGCCAAAACACTAATCTACAACCATTATATATCCCAGTGGAAGAAAGATATGGATATTGATCAGAAACTAGACCCCATACATCAACTTCATACGCAACAACAGACTATCATCTTTCGACTTAGAACTGGCCATTGTAGACTAGAGTGGCACCTATAACGGATCACATTGACACACACACAGATGAATGTTCATGTGAAACAGGAATACAGATTGTCTAGATTACAAAGATCTGCGAGACAAGATATGCCCAAACTGGACTGAATTGAGGCAAAAACTTTAGGGCATGCGCTCTGATTTGGAGAATACTGAGAGCTTTGTCCTGACGACTGGCCTAACATCTAGCAAGACTGAAAGAGTTTTGAATGCAGAAGTGACTGGAAAATATACTTTTTGTCTTCATATTTTTGTAACTAGAAAATATATACTTTTTGTCTTCATATTTTGTAACTAGAAAATATATACTTTTTGTCTTCATATTTTGTAACTAGAAAACATATACTTTTTGCCTTCATATTTTGTAACTAGAAAATATATACTTTTTGTCTTCATATTTTTGTAACTAGAAAATATATACTTTTTGTCTTCATATTTTGTAACTAGAAAATATATACTTTTTGTCTTCATATTTTGTAACTAGAAAATATATACTTTTTGTCTTCATATTTTTGTAACTAGAAAATATATACTTTTTGTCTTCATATTTTGTAACTAGAAAATATATACTTTTTGTCTTCATATTTTGTAACTGGAAAATATATATTCTTTGTCTTAATATTTTTTTTGTGATGGAAAAATATATGCTACGTCTTCCAATTTACATTTCAGAGTTCAAACTGTAGATTCAAGGACACACATATTTACGTCGCTGTTTCATAATCACCCATCTTCCTTGTTGGGTTGCATCATTCCATTTGTCTCCCATCGGCACATCTCTACAGAAGTGCCTGCAGACATGAACTCTCTGGATTTAATTGTAACTAAACTAAAGAAGTTAGCTCCCCTTTCACTAGCTGGTAAGTATTTTTTTAAAGGGTTTTCACATTGCGAAGGATTGGCTTCCTTGTACACAAGAATTCTCATGTGTACTCCTTCCCTCTAGCCAAAGTAGCACACTGCCTTGAGAGTTTAGAGTATTACCTAGAGCACGTAACTCCATAGCATAAAATGAGTAGCATACCCTATTCTGTATGTAGCTTCATCTTCTGTGTTCTGAAATGTTTTGGCCTTGCTAGATCTTCAGGTCTGTCGGTAGTTCAAATCTCCCAGTCTTCTCCAGGTCGGAGTGGCTGCCCCAAAGTTTGTGCCTCAGTTTAGTTCATTGTGACCATGTCTTGCCTCGCAGTTCTTTGTTCTCTCGACAGTCTTGGAGTATGTGTTCAAGGATCTGTATGCCTGTTCCACGTGGACATTCATTTGTGTAGGCAACCCAGATCCGGTACAGGTGGCTCTGTAAGCCTGCAGTGGCCAGTTCTACGTCAAAAGATGATGGTCTGTTGTTGCCTATGAAGTTGGTGTATGGGGAATGGTTTCGAGTCATTATTCATATCTTTCATCCACTGCGATGTATAATGGATGTAGACATCAACCCAACATTTTTTGACTAGTTATTCTCTCAGCAATATAATTAATGTTCAGTAGTTTGCCATTATTTTATGATCTGCCTGGATGTACAAATGACTGTACAATTATGATATATCATAGCTCAAGCAATAATCCTCAGGACAAAATGTACATAAGTGCATTTTTCAAAGAAGATGTTGTTATACTCAAACCAGCAGCACTGTGCAGATGGCAAACAAGATGTTGTTATGCTCAAACCAGCAGCACTGTGCAGATGGCAAACAAGATGTTGTTAAGCTCAAACCAGCAGCACTGTGCAGACGACAAACAAGATGTTGTTAAGCTCAAACCAGCAGCACTGTGCAGTCAGTGCAAATAATTTGCTATATTTCTTCTTCTTCTTCATCGTTCTTCAGTCAGATATCAGGTTACAGCACCAATAGCTTCAGTCAGATATCAAGTTACAGCGCCAATAGCTTCAGTCAGATATCAGGTTACAGCACCAATAGCTTGTCAGATATCAGGTTACAGCACCAATAGCTTCAGTCAGATATCAGGTTACAGCACCAATAGCTTCAGTCAGATATCAAGTTACAGCGCCAATAGCTTCAGTCAGATATCAGGTTACAGCACCAATAGCTTCAGTCAGATATCAGGTTACAGCACCAATAGCTTCAGTCAGATATCAGGTTACAGCACCAATAGCTTCAGTCAGATATCAGGTTACAGCACCAATAGCTTCAATGAATTGTGTGATTTGTTCAGGTCATCCATGGAACCCCTCAAGTCTGGAAGCAGTGCCGTCTCAGTAGGCCATATTTTCTCCCTCTCTTCTTGGTAGAGTTGACAGGCATGAAGAATGTGTTCTGCAGTCTCTGGGCTCAGTCCACAGTTGCACAAGTCTGTCTCACCAATCTTCAGCTTTCGGAGCATGTGACTTCTCAGTCTGTTGTGACCAGTTTGTAGTCTATATATTTGCTATATAATACTCAGTCTTTCTTCTTGTGGGCCTGTTGAGCAGAATAGCCCAGAGAACAGAATGTATTGTATTGTGGTTTACTGCTTGACTGATATCTTTGCCTTTCTGACTTTAGAATATTGGGGGGGGGGGGGGGGGGTTACTTTGACCTATGGAATGGGACAACACACCCCACTCCCAAACCTGCTTAATCATCTCCTATAACATGCATGGCAGGTCAAATTATTGCTTTCTTTGCTCCCCTTTCTGGCCAAAGCAACACACAGGTTTAATATCCTATATATCTTCTACCAATTATTTCATCCTTTAAGACATTTTTATAACCATCATTTCAAATATTCTTTCCTGTAGGACATTTTTATAACCATCATTTCAAATATTCTTTCTTGTAGGACATTTTTATAACCATCATTTCAAATATTCTTTCTTGTAGGACATTTTTATAACCATCATTTCAAATATTCTTTCTTGTAGGACATTTTTATAACAATTATTTCAAATATTCTTTCTTGTAGGACATTTTTCTAACCATCATTTCAAATATTCTTTCCTGTCTGACATTTTTATAACCATCATTTCAAATATTCTTTCCTGTCTGACATTTTTATAACCATCATTTCAAATATTCTTTCTTGTAGGACATTTTTGTAAACACAATTCTAAATATGTCCTCATCCTGTAGGTGGCTGGGATAATGTTGGACTTCTTGTTGAGCCCTCACCTCCAAAGTACATTAGTAAAATCATGCTAACCAATGATCTGACATCACCAGTCATGGAAGAGGCCAAGGATAGGACAGTAGATCTGATCATATCCTACCATCCACCAATATTTTCACCGATCAAACGATTGACCCAGAAGTCGTGGAAAGAGAGGCTGGTGGTTGAGTGCATAGAAAACAGAATCGCTGTCTTTTCTCCGCATACCTCATACGATGCTGTAGAGGATGGTGTAAATGATTGGCTTCTGTCAGCTTTCGGTGAGTAAAGTACCCGTTGAATGTACAAGTTTACTGTTAGGTTAGCCAGAGTATGTCCTATCTTGTCATAATTATCATCTTTTTTCATCATGTCTTTACTGTGCAGCAGCTTGCCACAAATCACATTTCCAGTCACTTGTGACAAATCACATTACATTTCTCAGTCACTTGTCACAAATTACATCCATATCTCCACAGCTACTTGTCACAAATCACATTTCCAGTCACTTGTCACAAATCACATTTCCACAGTCACTTGTCACAAATCATATCATACTTACTTATCCGATCCCCGGGGTTGCGAGCTTCCATGCTTTCTTCTCTGTGCCAGGTGGTGGTAGCTGCATGTCTTCTTCAACTGTGTTGTGTGGAAGGGTTATCACATAATTTTACAGTCACAAATAACATTTCAATAGTCACTTGTCACAAATCATATCATAATTCTAATTCTAGTGGCTTATGAATATCACAGCATAATTCTACAATAATTTTTAAAGTCTAAAATTTTTAGTCTAAAATTTTTAAAATGTCTAAAATTTTAAAAATGTCTAAAATTTTAAAAAATGTCTAAAATTTTAAAAAAGTTTAAAATTTTAAAAAAGTCTAAAATGGAAAGCACCCATTATTTATGGATCAGGTCTCAACTTTGTTATGCCCGTCAAGACGTCCGCATGCTAAATGAACACCTCCCAAAGAGGCTGGTATATGGTGAGCTGTGTGTAGACGAGTATTGAGGTGGAGGACAGAAAATAATGTTGCAAGGACTACTTGATCACATCTCTCAAGCATTGCTGAATTTTGGGAAACATAGCGCCACCCAGACCGACGTTCCCAGAACAACGCATGTGGTAAACGTTCAGTTAAGAGAAGGCAGTTTTTACTGCAGGCGGTATGAAAATGACAAAAACGAAAGGAGTCAGACACTTTTCTCGCATCTCAAGACCTTATTCACTTCTATTACAATGCAAAAGATTTTTCCAAGCTTGGGTTGGACTCCTTCATCTGAGGACTCGCAAACACAAAACCTGCCGTAATTTATTTTTTTCTGCAGTATGCTCAGATTTATTTATGAAGGAGAAACATCATAAATTCTACAATTTTTTATCCGTGTTCATTCTCAAACTCCTGCAGGTTCGAAGGATGTAGTTCGGAGAACAAAATGAGCTGTGTCATATTTTACATCTTTGTTGAGATTTCTGCTTCTTTCAGCCCTTTTGTGACCCCAGCAACATAGTGCCGAATTCTACAAATAACTTGTCACACATCCCATAACATCATAATCATAGTCATGTCACACATCACATAACATAATTATAGTCACACATCCCATAACATCATAATTGTAGTTACACATCACATAACATCATAATCGTAGTCACACATCACATAACATCATAATCGTAGTCACACATCACATAACATCATAATCGTAGTCATGTCACACATCACATCATAATTGTAGTCACACATCACATAACATCATAATTGTAGTCACATAACATCATAATTGTAGTCACATATCCCATAACATCATAATTGTAGTTACACATCACATAACATCATAATTGTAGTCACACATCACATAACATCATAATCATAGTCATGTCACACATCACATAACATAATTGTAGTCACACATCCCATAACATCATAATTGTAGTTACACATCACATAACATCATAATCGTAGTCACACATCACATAACATCATAATCGTAGTCACCCATCACATAACATCATAATCGTAGTCATGTCACACATCACATCATAATTGTAGTCACACATCACATAACATCATAATTGTAGTCACATAACATCATAATTGTAGTCACATATCCCATAACATCATAATTGTAGTTACACATCACATAACATCATAATTGTAGTCACACATCACATAACATCATAATCATAGTCATGTCACACATCACATAACATAATTGTAGTCACACATCCCATAACATCATAATTGTAGTTACACATCACATAACATCATAATCGTAGTCACACATCACATAACATCATAATCGTAGTCACCCATCACATAACATCATAATCGTAGTCATGTCACACATCACATCATAATTGTAGTCACACATCACATAACATCATAATTGTAGTCACATAACATCATAATTGTAGTCACATATCCCATAACATCATAATTGTAGTTACACATCACATAACATCATAATTGGAGTCATGTCACACATCACATAACATAATTGGAGTCACACATTACATAAAAATTTAAAATTTGTACAATCACACATCTGCACCTACGTGACAACCGAGGCCTGGACTTCTAGTTCAGGGAGCAAAGAATTAGATCATTATCTTCTTTCCATGCATGTCATAGGATGTGACTACAGAAAGTTGGGGGATGGGCTGACAACCTGTCACGTGTGAAAAATTCATCGTCACATCCTGTTGTTATTTCTTACTTTTGTCATCTATCAAATAATCCCTATGATCAAATAATCCTTATGAATGACGAAGACATGCTAGCCAGCGAACACAGCACCTTTGTCCTTTTGTGGCAGACTTCTAGGTGACAAGGAATGCTAGGTGTGCAATCACTGCTAATGGATGAACAAGAGTGATGATATATAGTTGGCCCAGATGAGTGTTCTGCGCTCTGGGCAAGATGGAGGTAATCTTGGATACTGGCATACAGGGATGAAACATGCATCCATAATTCCCCCCCCCCTTACGCAAACCATACCTTTGAGATCTTACATGGGTTTGGTGTTGTCTGAGTTACACAACAGAACAGAACCTACACACTTTTGTCAGATAAGCTATGGCCAATCAAGAGCCACCTGCTGACATCTAGTTGTATTACTTCATTATCATCATGTGTCAAGAGCTATCTGCTCACATATAATTGTATTACTTCATCATCATCATGTGTCAAGAGCTATCTGCTCACATATAATGGGATTTTTTCATCACCATTACACATCCAAATTATCAAAACGGTACAGTAACTTGTTACACATTCCATTTACCTTGTCATGACTGCAGCACACTCACACAACCCATCTGAAGCACAATCACACAACCCATCTGAAGCACAATCACACAACCCATCTGAAGCACAATCACACAACCCATCTGAAGCACAATCACACAACCCATCTTATACAGTAAAGCTCTCACAATCCCATTTTTATCAACAGACATTAAGAAAGGCTCTGTTTGCCCAATTGAGGTCACCCAAGAATTCCCAGAAGGCAATACTCATATTTTAGAAATTGACCTTGACCCAGCAAAGCTGAAAGAGATTCGAGACCAGAGCCTTGTCTCTTTTCTTCCTGCAGATTCTCGACTGAGAAAAAATAAAGAAATCTTTACAATGCACCCTGTAAGACTAAACTCGTGAGTAGCAGCCAACTGTGTTATAGTTCAGTTATTGTTTTGTCTTTGTTATAGTTCAGTCATTGTTTTGTCTATGTTATAGTTCAGTCATTGTTTTGTCTATGTTATAGTTCAGTCATTATTTTGTCTATGTTATAGTTCAGTCATTGTTTTGTCTATGTTATAGTTCAGTCATTGTTTTGACTATGTTTGTAGAAGTAACTTTACTGCTGGCGTCACTCACTGTGAAAAAGAAAGAACACTGCAGGCAAATTACAAGCAACGGAAGCAGAAGGACACATCAGAAATCTCTCCTACTCTGGACCCTTTGCACTCCTGCATGCACTGCAATAGAACTTGTCTGGCACAAATCAGACTCATCTGGCATCAGACTACGAACTCCAAACTCAAACTAAATTAGACAATCACAAATGTGTTTTTTTTCCTATGTGTTCACCACATTTTTTATGTTTTTTTCATGCCGCGCTAAGTTTCTCCGGATTTTTCTTTCATAACCAATTGACTGCAACTCTCAATGGTATGGAATCTACTTCTGTGTTCATTCTTAAACTCCTGCAGATGTGAAGGATATAGTCTGGAGAATGGAATGTGGCATGGTTTACAGCTTGGCAGCAGTATGAGAAGAAAACGAACAAAGAGGTTCTAACAATACTTCGCATGAAAATAAGAACTATTAACACTTTGCTCACCAGCAATCCAGAGTGTACTTGTTTGACATCGCCGTCTTTAAAAATTCATATAAAATCGATCTAGCGCAAGAAAGCCATGAAACTTTCTATGTGTTGTAACAACTGTTTGCACTTTCTGAATGAATTTGAAAGCTCCAGAGTTATTTCAATTGCAAAATGCTATGCCTAGATTTACATTAATTTCTATATATCATACAATATTTCCTTTGAAAACTCCTATATTTTTTGATAAAAACTCACTTACTAGGTCTATATCATTATTCCCAACATACTGCCATTATTACAGAATATAATATCCTGGAAACACTATTTTTAGCACATTATTGCAATGGGTATTCCCATTTTTTTGATCTATCATAGAGCATTCAACTAGCGTAGAACTTGGTCAGCAAAGTGTTAAATGAACTAAAGATCACAAAAATAAAGTATTTTGGACATACAGCTTATTGAAGACATTACTTCAAGAGTGTAAGGGAGCAAGAGGTAGGTACGTAGAGATGCAAGTGGAAGAGAAATATCATGATATGGACAAATTACAGTGCACCACCAAAGCCTGAGACGTTTGAAGTCTGTTTCAGCCAAACTTCATTTTGGAGGCAGCGCTCAATGATGTTGATGATGTCAAGAAGGTCAATAATCTATCCGCCGTAAGTAAGCAAGAATAATGATCCTGACTGTTGTCGAATCTACCTCATTCATACTCTCCAGAAACTAAACATTCTATCTGATCTATGATTGACTTCTATCTCTTCAGAAACTAAACATTTTATCTGATCTATGATTGACTTCTATCTCTCCAGAAACTAAACATTTTATCTGATCTATGATTGACTTCTATCTCTCCAGAAACTAAACATTTGATCTGATCTAAGATTGACTTCAATCTCTCTAGAAACTAAACATTTTATCTGATCTATGATTGACTTCTATCTCTCCAGAAACTAAACATTTTATCTGATCTAAGATTGACTTCTATCTCTTCAGAAACTAAACATTTTATCTGATCTAAGATTGACTTCAATCTCTCTAGAAACTAAACATTTTATCTGATCTATGATTGACTTCTATCTCTCCAGAAACTAAACATTTTATCTGATCTATGATTGACTTCTATCTTTTTCAGAAACTAAACATTCTATCTGATCTATGATTGACTTCTATCTCTCCAGAAACTAAACATTTGATCTGATCTAAGATTGACTTCAATCTCTCTAGAAACTAAACATTTTATCTGATCTATGATTGACTTCTATCTCTCCAGAAACTAAACATTTGATCTGATCTAAGATTGACTTCAATCTCTCTAGAAACTAAACATTTTATCTGATCTATGATTGACTTCTATCTCTCCAGAAACTAAACATTCTATCTGATCTATGATTGACTTCTATCTCTCCAGAAACTAATCTCTCCAGAATCTAAACATTTTATCTGATCTAAGATTGACTTCTATCTTTTTCAGAAACTAAACATTTTATCTGATCTAAGATTGACTTCAATCTCTCTAGAAACTAAACATTTTATCTGATCTATGATTGACTTCTATCTCTCCAGAAACTAAACATTTTATCTGATCTATGATTGACTTCTATCTTTTTCAGAAACTAAACATTCTATCTGATCTATGATTGACTTCTATCTCTCCAGAAACTAAACATTTGATCTGATCTAAGATTGACTTCAATCTCTCTAGAAACTAAACATTTTATCTGATCTATGATTGACTTCTATCTCTCCAGAAACTAAACATTTGATCTGATCTAAGATTGACTTCAATCTCTCTAGAAACTAAACATTTTATCTGATCTATGATTGACTTCTATCTCTCCAGAAACTAAACATTCTATCTGATCTATGATTGACTTCTATCTCTCCAGAAACTAATCTCTCCAGAATCTAAACATTTTATCTGATCTAAGATTGACTTCTATCTTTTTCAGAAACTAAACATTTTATCTGATCTATGATTGACTTCTATCTCTCCAGAAACTAAACATTTGATCTGATCTAAGATTGACTTCAATCTCTCTAGAAACTAAACATTTTATCTGATCTATGATTGACTTCTATCTTTTTCAGAAACTAAACATTCTATCTGATCTATGATTGACTTCTATCTCTCCAGAAACTAAACATATTCTATCTGATCTATGATTGACTTCTATCTCTTCAGAAACTAAACATATTCTATCTGATCTAAGATTGACTTCTATCTCTCCAGAAACTAATCTCTCCAGAATCTAAACATTTTATCTGATCTAAGATTGACTTCTATCTCTCCAAAAACTAAACATTCTATCTGATCTATGATTGACTTCTATCTCTCCAGAAACTAATAATTCTATCTGATCTAAGATTGACGTCTATCTATCCGGATGAATGGGAACAGCTAGAAGCATATTGCAACATCACAAACACTTCACCCATATATACAGCAAAACTTACAATACCAGGCATTGAGAGCAAAACTATGGAAACCCCTACTGCCCTTAAGGCAAAAACACTTGATCACCTAGACACCCAATACCCTACCTCACAATGGATTCATGTCTTCACAGATGGATCATCAGAGGGTGCAGTAAAGAAAGGAGGAGCTGGGATACTAATACTCATACCAAACACCCCAAAACTAGAACTCTCAATTGCTACTGGCAAATTATCAACAAATTACAGGGCAGAGCTACAAGCAATCTTGGAAGCATCAAAGGCTCTAGAGGAACGGAGGCTCAAAGGAGCTAACATAGTCTTCTTGTGTGACTGCATGTCAGTACTCCAAACCATCCAAAAGGAACCTAAAGATCTCCTAACAAAAACAACTGTAGAACTTCTAAATCAACTATCTGCCAACAATAAAGTTGTGCTGCAGTGGATCCCTGCACACTGTGGAATAGCAGGAAATGAAAGAGCTGACAGACTGGCAAAAGCAGGTGCAAAAAAGGAACAATTCCACCACAGAATATCACTGACTGAAGCAAAAACCCTCATCAAAGGAATATACAAACATACATGGAGTCAGAGAACAGGCAGTAACTTTCCACAGGACCCTATTCTAAAGTTAAACAGGTCACAACAAACCACAATTTTTAGACTTCGCACAGGACACTGCAGACTACAAGCACATCTTCACAAAATTAAGGCTGCCCAAACTGACCAATGCCCATGTCAAAAGGGCCCCCAGACTCCAGAACATATTCTGCAGACATGCCCACTCTTTGATGACGTGAGAACCAAAATATGGCCTCAAGAGACAGATCTGAAGGTGA
Organism: Meghimatium bilineatum; assembly: GCA_034231615.1. Lineage (NCBI taxonomy): Eukaryota > Metazoa > Mollusca > Gastropoda > Stylommatophora > Philomycidae > Meghimatium > Meghimatium bilineatum. The sequence continues at coordinate 38,723,968 of CM067309.1, read as the reverse complement.
AGCTGTGGGGCAACCGTGAGGACCTCCTGCTGACGACTGAATTCATGGAGGCGGCCCACCTTCCTGTATAGACTTATGAGCATAGGAAACTGATCGCAGAAGAAGAATACTTCTATCTCTCCAGAAACTAAACATTTTATCTGATCTAAGATTGACTTCTATCTCTGCTAAACAATTACACGAAAGAAGTACAGTAGATCTTCACTACTGGCAATCTACGAACTCGCAAACTGGTCACAGGTCATTCACAAATTGGGAACTATTTTGACGTTTTTCTCATACTCCTGCACATTACTGCTGGTAAGCCTGTTTGTTGCTAGGACCCAAAGGCTGAGCAAAGAAAATCAACGTTTGCCTTCCATTCATGTTGTAAGAGGCGACTAAGGTAATGGGGTGGAGTTGGCTGTCCGACCCCATATTGGTCAAAATGACCCAGGGTCCTTGCTGAAGTTGGATATCAGGCTGAAAGACGGAGATATCGTAGCCATGGCACATCGCATTCCATTCTCCGGACTACATCCTGCTAATTTTCAGGAGTTAGAGAACAAATGTTGAAGTAATAAGATCTAGTCCAGAAAACTTATGTATATTATAAGCACCTCTCCTGTAATCTAAAAATATATTTTTAATGTGTACTTTTCATATGCCAAGTCTGCAGGCAGTGTTTAACATTTTTACCTTTCCTATGCCAGATCTGCAGGTAGTGAACAGTGGAGGCTCCGTGTAGAGTGTCGAGAGAGAGAGATGATAGACATGGTGAGAGGACTGGTTTCATCTGGATGTCGTGAGAAATATACAATTTCACCTCTCTCAAAGGTATGTCATTATTCTCACTTTTTTTTTACCTGTCTCAGGTGGAAGGGGGGGGGGTCTGCCTATCATTGATGTTAGGTGCTGACCCTGTGTCTGAAATATCTTGAGTTCGAGACACCAATGAGCTCATTCAGTAAAGGGAATAGAAGTTATCCCTAATCGTTAATTAATGCTGAAACTAATTGGCAATGAACATAGTGTGAAGAGCATTATCCTTGGGACAGAGGCAGGTTACACGATGAACATAGTGTGAGCAGCATTATCCTTGGGACTGAGACAGGTTACATGTGGACAGCGTTATCCTTGGGACTGAGGCAGGTTACGCGATGAACATAGTGTGAACAGCATTATCCTTGGGACTGAGGCAGGTTACATGTGTATAGCATTATCCATTGACATTCTGTATTGCAAGTTCATACTAAAGGTCACTATGTTCTGTTGTTGTCAGGGTCTGAGAGTGGAGCAAACAATAGCATCACTGTGAACTGCTATGAATGTCATAAGAGGCAACTGAGGAAGTTTTAAGATGTGGTTGATTATCCCTTCTTTATTTGTTCTCAAACTCCTGCAGATTGACAGGATGTACTCCAGAGAATGGAATGCTTTTGTGTCATGGTTTACAGATTGTTGCATCATTTTATCATTCCTTCGAGGTTACTTTGACCCTCTATGGGACAGGATAGCCAACCCTACTGTCAAAACCTTCTTAGTCACCTTTTGTGACATGAACAACAGGTAAATCGCTATTTTTTCTCTCTGCAACACGCAGACAACTATGCCATCTCATGGTGGGTCAAAGTGACCTAGAAGCCATGCTTGTCAGATGTGTCAAGATAAAATGTGCGGATATCGCAAATGACCTGTGAACTGTGTCACAACCCATTCCTTCTTCTTATATGTTCAGCATTAGCGGTCATGTTATATTCTCAGGCTTGTCATCAGGGCGAGGACTACCGTCTTCTCCAGGTCAGAACTTTTGCTTCAAATCTTTATCCTCTGGCCAGGTCTGCTGTCTCTGTTCTTTGTATGTTGGGCAGTCTTGAAGTATATGTTCAGTAGTCTGGGTTCCAGATTCACATGGTCAACCAACCCATTCCAATCTCTGTACTATATCCTGCTAACCTGCAGGAGTGTGAGAACAATTAAAGAAAAGGAAGAAAAATTAATGTGTTCAATAAATCCTAAATATATTTTGTAAAAAAAAAAAAGGATAGAAAATTTGTACCAGCTTACAGGAAAGAAACTTTTATTTTGAATTCTCTCATTTTAACGTCATATTTTTTGTTTACTTATGATCAGGTGCCGAGACCAGCATTTGGTATGGGTAGACGAGCAGAGTTAGCAGCTCCTGTTACCCTAGAGACTGCTGTATCAATAGTGAAAAGTCACCTTTCTCTGTCTCATGTCAGTGTGGCCAAGGCTATAGGTAATATAATATAATCTAGGCAATAGTTAAATATTGTTTCTTTGCCTGCACATTGTTTTAGTTAAATATTGTTTCTTTGCCTGCACATTGTTTTAGTTAAATATTGTTTCTTTGCCTGCACATTGTTTTAGTTAAATATGTTTCTTTGCCTGCACATTGTTTTAGTTAAATATGTTTCTTTGCCTGCACATTGTTTTAGTTAAATATGTTTCTTTGCCTGCACATTGTTTTAGTTAAATATGTTTCTTTGCCTGCACATTGTTTTAGTTAAATATGTTTCTTTGCCTGCACATTGTTTTAGTTAAATATGTTTCTTTGCCTGCACATTGTTTTAGTTAAATATGTTTCTTTGCCTGCACATTGTTTTAGTTAAATATGTTTCTTTGCCTGCACATTGTTTTAGTTAAATATGTTTCTTTGCCTGCACATTGTTTTAGTTAAATATGTTTCTTTGCCTGCACGTTGTTTTAGTTAAATATGTTTCTTTGCCTGCACGTTGTTTTAGTTAAATATGTTTCTTTGCCTGCACATTGTTTTAGTTAAATATGTTTCTTTGCCTGCACATTGTTTTAGTTAAATATGTTTCTTTGCCTGCACATTGTTTTAGTTAAATATGTTTCTTTGCCTGCACATTGTTTTAGTTAAATATGTTTCTTTGCCTGCACATTGTTTTAGTTAAATATGTTTCTTTGCCTGCACATTGTTTTAGTTAAATATGTTTCTTTGCCTGCACATTGTTTTAGTTAAATATGTTTCTTTGCCTGCACATTGTTTTAGTTAAATATTGTTTCTTTGCCTGCACATTGTTTTAGTTAAATATTGTTTCTTTGCCTGCACATTGTTTTAGTTAAATATGTTTCTTTGCCTGCACATTGTTTTAGTTAAATATGTTTCTTTGCCTGCACATTGTTTTAGTTAAATATGTTTCTTTGCCTGCACATTGTTTTAGTTAAATATGTTTCTTTGCCTGCACATTGTTTTAGTTAAATATGTTTCTTTGCCTGCACATTGTTTTAGTTAAATATGTTTCTTTGCCTGCACATTGTTTTAGTTAAATATTGTTTCTTTGCCTGCACATTGTTTTAGTTAAATATTGTTTCTTTGCCTGCACATTGTTTTAGTTAAATATTGTTTCTTTGCCTGCACATTGTTTTAGTTAAATATTGTTTCTTTGCCTGCACATTGTTTTAGTTAAATATTGTTTCTTTGCCTGCACATTGTTTTAGTTAAATATGTTTCTTTGCCTGCACATTGTTTTAGTTAAATATTGTTTCTTTGCCTGCACATTGTTTTAGTTAAATATTGTTTCTTTGCCTGCACATTGTTTTAGTTAAATATTGTTTCTTTGCCTGCACATTGTTTTAGTTAAATATTGTTTCTTTGCCTGCACATTGTTTTAGTTAAATATTGTTTCTTTGCCTGCACATTGTTTTCGTAGAGGAATAAGAGCACAATCTATAACTACTGGAGCTACCAGCAAATGTCTGCCTTACTGTCTTCCTCTCTACTCAGTAGTTAGACGTGACTGTCCCACCAACGGCCAAGAAAAATTAAGACAAACTACAAAATACATTCCTGCATGTGGAATGTCTCCGCCGAAGACGGATGTGTTGGGCCATTGGCGCAAATAAAACAGCGACACAATGCATTTCCATTCTCTGGACTACATCCTGCTGGAAATCTAGTAGGACCGCCGTCACGCTGCACAGGAGAGCTAGCAGGAGTTTGAGAATGTGGAAGGTCTGATGGTCTCACTATAGTCCTATCAGACCAACCATTATTCAACATTAAAACCTCAGTAGATGACATGCAAATGTAGTCAGGTTTTCTGATTGTGAACTATGAGGTTTTCTGATTGTGAACTATGAGGTTTTCTTATTCTGAACTATGAGGTTTTTTTATTGTGAACTATGAGGTTTTCTTATTGTGAACTATGAGGTTTTCTGATTGTGAACTATGAGGTTTTCTGATTGTGAACTATGAGGTTTTCTGATTGTGAACTATGAGGTTTTCTTATTGTAAACTATGAGGTTTTCTTATTCTGAACTATGAGGTTTTATTATTGTGAACTATGAGGTTTTTTTATTGTGAACTATGAGGTTTTCTTATTGTGAACTATGAGGTTTTCTTATTGTGAACTATGAGGTTTTCTTATTGTGAACTATGAGGTTTTCTTATTGTAAACTATGAGGTTTTCTTATTGTGAACTATGAGGTTTTCTTATTGTGAACTATGAGGTTTTATTATTGTGAACTATGAGGTTTTTTTATTGTGAACTATGAGGTTTTATTATTGTGAACTATGAGGTTTTCTGATTGTGAACTATGAGGTTTTCTGATTGTGAACTATGAGGTTTTCTTATTGTGAACTATGAGGTTTTCTTATTGGGAACTATGAGGTAGCCGCACAGCATTTCATTGGTAACATTTCTTTTTGTAATGCAACATTCAGAGAACCTAGCATTGCATATAACGCTGGAAGAGCCAGATGAGCTTCAGCCTTGACATTGTCCTAGCTGCCAACATGTATGTTATGCCCTGGTTATGAACAAGTGGCTCATGGAGTGTGGTGAAAAGCAATTCTTTGAAGGATGTGACAGTTTCCTGGGAGAGCCCAGAATTAAGCAAATATATTTGCACTGCATAATTGGAGAGCCTTCCCTCGGATGATGGAGAATGCATATCCAGTTGCCCACCCATATCCAGCAACCAGCCTGGTTGCTATGGACACAATTTATAGGAAAGTACACTTGGCAGAAGGAGCTGAAGCTCAAGACTCTAATTCTTCCTACTCCAGATAGGTAGAAAAACACCACAAAACCCCTGGAACTTAACCCCTCTGAGAGTAGGAGAAAGCATTGCACTCCGCCGAGGGTTAGAGTCCTCTGGGTATGCAATAAAGCTCGAGGAAAAAAACTAGAGCACTGCACATAGAAATTAAGCAGTAATTTCTCATAATTCCTGGGGATTTAAAAAACAACCAGGTACTTCAGAAATACTGCAATCATAACGATAGTATTACTAAGAATATATCATCCAGGATAGTTCATCATTCCAATCATGCGACACTCACAAATTTAGTTTCTCAACATCATTTATGAAAAAGAAGAAGATTTAGGATTTTGCTCCTGAAATAACTCTGATGATTTAAGATTCATTCCGAAAGCTTCAACATTTATTATGACACAGAAAATTAAAGAGCTCTGTGTCCCGAGTTCAATTTTGGTATGGATTGTAAAGATGACGCAGTCGATGTTTCAAATATTTGCAAACACCCTTGGTAATGGAAGATAAGAACACTCTGGGTTGCTAGTCAGTAACGTGTTACTACAAGTATACAGCGGTACGTCTACTTGGTACCCCTGTGAACAATTTTGTCTCACAATTTGACAAAGATCCATGGTCAACATTGTTTGACCTTTCGTCACTGTCTAGATCGTTATAACATGACCAAATATGTCCACATTCACCGTTTTCAATGTATGACTTATCTATCTATCTATTCACTAAATCATTTGTTACCTTTCAGCATCATGGGTAGAAGAGTTTTCTGGAGATAGCCCTTCTGTGTGCTGAGTATGTTGTGGAATTTGTCGCCTCTTTTATTCCTGATCGTTTTCATGGTCAGTCTCTAGGTTTGCCTTCACTGTATCTGTGTAGCATAGCTTGCTGTGGTATGGTAGTCTGTTGATGTATACAAACCATTTTATCTGTTGTCTCTTAATATATTCCAAGATTGGGATGGTGCTGGTTATTTGTCTAATGTCCTCATACCTCACTCTGTCTCTTAGCGATATTCCTAGAATTCTGCGTAATCATGTCATTTCAGCTGTCACAAGTTTACATTTGTCTTGTGCTGTCTTTTTCCATGTGTGGCATTGGTAGCAAAGCGTTGGCATAATAATCGTTTTGAATAGTGTTATTTTGGTGTTTAAATCTACATTTTTATTTCTGAAAATTGGTGTCATTTGCCCTAATATGCTTTTATAACTTTTGTGGTAGACATTTCTATGTTCTATTTTTTTTGTTTTATTTGAAAAACAGGCAAAGATGATAGCAACATTGAGACAGTAGCCGTATGTGCTGGTTCAGGATCCAGCGTACTTCGTGGAGTAGAAGCTGATCTCCTTGTAACCGGTGAGATGTCACACCATGAGATACTGGATGCTGTACACAGTGGATCACATGTTGTTTTATGCCATCACAGTAACACAGAGCGAGGTTTCCTCACAAAACTTCGAGACAAATTAATACTTATCCTTGGCAACTCTGTGGAAATTTTTGTGTCCGAATATGATAAAGATCCACTGGAAGTAGTCTGACCAGGTGCTATTACCCAAACTGGTGCCAAAACTGTAACCAAATTAGTGCTTAAACTAACCAATTAGTGCCAAAATTTTTACATAAATCAATTATTTACGTATGTGTTTCTGAAATAACATCCAACTTTGAAATGTGTACACAGGTTTCCGTAGTATCAGTTATTGGTAAAGTGTAGACGATGTAATATTTCCCTGATGCATTTTGTTCTGTTGAAGTAATATTTCCCTGGTGTATTTTGTTCTGTTGATGTAATATTTCCCTGGTTTTTTTTGTTCTGTTGATGTTTGTTTGTTTGTTTTGCGTTCTCTCCATTGTAACCATCACGGATATCCGTGCGATTTCCGCCGGGAGCGTGATTACGTTGTGCCACCATTATGCGCCTTGTAGGCCTAGCACATCCGATTTCGGCATGCCTTGACAATTCGGGTGGGCTACCCTTAGCCTGTGACAGCCTCTATATCTGTCTCCAGGCACGCGTAGTGGCGACTCTTCGCCCAGACGATTTTTGCTCTTGTCTGACTCTCACGAGGTGTTCCACTGTCTATGAACTTGCCTCATGTAATTGGACGTGCTGTGCCTGTGCCCATTGGGTACTGAACCGTTTCTCATCCGTGAGCCTGGTTCCTTAAGGGAAAGAACTCAACAGAGGAGTTGGACCCTGGCTCTTTCGCCCTCTTAGCCGAGGTGTTGTTCACCGACATCGTGTACCCCTTGTCCAAGTTTGAGTCTCACACCACGCGTTTGAGAGCAAGGTGTTCTCGAGCTGAGTGTCCTTGTCCCAATAGCGCCTGAGCCCATCAGGTACTGAACCCTTTCTCTCTTCAAGTGTATTTCCGTTATAGGAAACCTTGACAGTAGAGTTGGGCCAGGACTGCCATCGTTGTCCCTTTCTTGCCTAAGCCCATCGGGTACAGAACCCTTTCTCTTCGCGAGCATATTTCCGATTTAGGAAGGCTCGACATTAGAGTAGGGTTTGGTCTTCTTGCTTTACCAAACGCCAATGGATGGGTCTGGGTCTCTGCCTGTAAGGAACACAGGTAACTAGAAGCTCGCCTCGAGCTGACGAAGCTTGTAGTTCCCCTTTCCTAGTGACTTTACACTTTCTATTTGCAGTTCGCGCTGCCCTCTAGCGCTGTTCTGCCCTTTCATTGTTTCATTGTACTCGGTATGAAATCTATTTGTCTCTCACCATGCATCTACCTTTACGTGCATTTTACATTGGCCGCCCCTCCAATGTTCGGACTGGACTGACTAGCTTCACTGTATGTCGACAGTGTCGCTATATGTGGTGATGCTGGTGGTGTCGGAGATGTTGTCTGTCTCTTGTGCAGTCAAATCTCTTTCCACCTGCTACCTCCACATTCTCGGACACGATCACCAAATGATTTGGCCAGAATCAGCTCGAGCTGCTGTATTTCTGTTTCCAGGGTGCAGCGCATGGAGGTACATTTGGGATCTTGGTTATCTGCTAACCCTGGGTCCGCCTAGAGCAATGTGTTCCCTTTGCACCCCTTTCTGTTGATGTAATATTTCCCTGGTGTATTTTGTTCTGTTGATGTAATATTTCCCTGGTGTTTTTTGTTCTGTTGATGTAATATTTCCCTGGTGTATTTTGTTCTGTTGATGTAATATTTCCCTGGTGTATTTTGTTCTGTTGATGTAATATTTCCCTGGTGTATTTTGTTCTGTTGATGTAATATTTCCCTGGTGTATTTTGTTCTGTTGATGTAATATTTCCCTGGTGTTTTTTGTTCTGTTTTGTGTAGAGTGAAAATTCTAGAATGTGAATTCAAGAAATGCTGGGTTTATTAAATTTAAGTAATACATTTAGTAAAACAAAAGATGTAACCAATATAACACTACCATTTATCTTTTGTTTAAATAGTTTGCAATAAATAGTTTGTCATAATTCATGATGATATGTTTGGATTAGAATTGGCAGATATACTATCAATGTGCCATCGGAACTATCAGCATAAATACTCCTCGCAATCTGCTGAAATAGATGGAATTCCTATGGAAACGCCCAGAGTGTACCACCGTTAATTCATTAGTTCGCCGAAGACAAATATATCAGGCCATTTGCACACATAAAGCGGCTACACAGCATATTTCCATTCTCTGAACTACACCCTGCTGGAAGTAAAGCTAGTAGGACGATTGTCTTGCTACAAGAGAGATCCAGTGGAAGTTTGAGAATGAACAATGAAGAAGACTAGAATTAATAGATGTGTTGTAGACAATTTGTAACAGGACTGACACAGAAAATAATTTCATGTGCATGTTATGAGTACTCATGTGAACCACAATTTATTCTATGGAAACCCATGTAAACACATTTTTAAAATATGGTCTTTTTTTTAGGAGCATGTACCATTATGTTTATTTACATTAGCATCATTATCGGTTCCATGTTTTTTGTCATTCGCTCATTTTGCTTATTCATTTAGTGTATTCGTTCTCAAAAACCTGCACATTAGCAAAATGTTTTTCATAGAACGAAATACCGCCGAAGACGGATGTGTCGTGCCATTGACGAAGATAAAACAGCGACACAATGCATTTCCATTCTCTGGACTACATCCTGCTGGAGTAGTTTACAGCTTAGCTGTGATATCTGCGCCTTTCATCCGAACATATCCGACTTCAGCATGGTTTTTTAATCACTTTGACCCCTTATGGGATGGGACAGCTAACTCTATCACATAACCTCCTTATTCACCTCTTATGGGAGGTAATGACACTGTTCTTTGCTCCACATTCAAGCTGTGGCAGCACAAAAATGCAAAGCCATGCTGAAGTCTGATGTGTCAGGCCAAAAGGCACAGATATTACAGCCAGCCTGTTAAACCATGACACAGCACATTTCATTCTCTGGACTATATCCTGCTAATCTTAGAGATCTAGAGAAAAAACACAAGAAGAAGAAGAAGAAACCCTCAATCAGTTCTTACATCATGCATGGCAGGTCAGAGTATTGCTATTCTTCGAGCAGTGGCAACACACAGAAAGTCAAAATGTTTGAGTATAGATTTGAACTTATCCAAAATGTTTTAGTATAGATTTTCTCTTCACACGTGTGTTGCCGGGGCCCGAAAGGGGAGCAAAGAATAGCAACACTGTTTACCTTCCACGCATATCGTAAAAGGCGACTAAGGAGGTTATGGGATGGAGTTGGCTGTCCCATCCCATATAGGGTCAGTGACCATAAGCCATGCTGAAGTCGGATGTGTCAGGCCAAAAGGCGCAGATATCACAGCAATGCTGTAAACCATGACACAATGCATTCCGTTCTCCGGACTACATCCTGCTAATCTGCAGGAGTTTGAGAACGAACGCAGAAGAAGAAGAAGAAAGCTATCCCGGTACAGCTTGCTTGGCCTTTTTTGCAGATATCAGCATCGCTATCGATATAGCAACATGCTTCAACTGTACATATAATTAATATTTAACTCGTGGAATGTTGGCTTGGTGGTAGAGTGGGCCCTACCTCACAAATCGGTCAAGCTTGTTCTTGGTTCGAAAATCTGATCATTCACATTTTACTGATGATTTAATCTATTAACCTTTAGCAAGCCAGATTAAAAAATATGAAACGTCTCCCTGCCACCTGTTTTTTTTTTTAAATTTGCGTTATGATGGTGACTGTTTTGAAAATGTGATAATTTTTTGGTTGTTAGAGATATTTAAATAATATTTGTACATATAAATAAAGAATTGAATTATGCATATATTGGTGTAATTTATGTACGTGTGTGTATGATACCAGACGTATGAGAAAGTGGTAAAGACGTTTTTCACAAAAAAACATATATTTTATAACAAATAAAGAGGGGGAAAAAATTAGTAAAAAAATAACTTGCCTTACTTATCGAATTCCTTGGCAACACTGTAAACTAAATCACGCAAATCTGTTGTATTTATGTTCTTTCACTGCAAAATTATCAAAATATAGCTGGGGGAACTATAAAACATGTAGATTTGCAGTAAAATCGTTCTTTGAGCTTAGGCCTAGAGTCATTTGTGGTGCCACTTCAACATATTCGATATCAAACGTACAAGTCCCCAAACCAACACGGCATTCTGTATATTCACTGCTGTGAAACTAAATAACCTAATAATTCATGATTCAAGCCACGATTCAATGTTATTGTATTCAAAATACGATGAAAGAAAGGTCTATACAACCGATCCACAAACATGGCATCGTACCGGTGTACAGATGTGGTCAGATTAATTGCTCTTAAACGTGTACGAATAGCTAGCCATTCTCAACAACGATCATTTCGGAAGTGGGGGATATACTGGCTTTGATTGCGCATGTCCCCAGCTATGTGCACGGACTGTGGTACGTGTAAATCTCATGATATCTCGTCGGATGGGGTGTGTCGCCAACGGCACGAGCCGCCATATTTTTTTTGCCGACCGGTGTTAATATAGGCGCGGTGAAGGTTAATGGTACATAAAAATTCAATAAAAGTTTAATAGTGATGTTATATACTCTGTATCCTTTCAACTAGTACGGCTTTGTGACAGTAGGGTACAACACACATCTGTGACGGTTTAGGTACCGAATTCGACCCCCAACACAGGAAATTGTGCATCTGGACTATTTAGAAAGCAATGACAAATTACTGAACATATTTATATTGCCTAGAAAATCACTACAGCCAAAAAATGCTGGGTTGATAGCCACATCCTGAATAAGATTTGCTACCAATGCTTCAATTCGGTGGTGTTTTTTCTTCTTCTGCGTTCATTCTCAAATTCCCGCTGGATTTTTCTTGTAAGAGGACAGTGATCTAACTGTATTTCCAGCAGAATGTAGTCCAGATAATGGAAATGCATTGTGTTGTCATTTTATTTGCACTAATGGTTTGACACATCTGTTTTTGGCAGAGGTGATATTTATTGGCATATTTTTTTCTTCAAATATTTTAAGTTCAGTCTTTACTCCCAAACCATGTAGAAAGTTGTCTTCAATTGTGAGATGTGTATTAGAATGTGATTATTGTGAGATGTGTATTAGAATGTGATTATTGTGATATGTGTATTAGAATTTGATTATTGTGATATGTGTATTAGAATGTGATTATTATGAGATGTGTATTAGAATGTGATTATTTAAAGTGACTCCTAACAAAGTAATCCTGACATAATGATTATAATTTTTTACTCAACATTATTTTGTCATAAGTAAACATTTGCAGCGGAAGGATGAAATGTTTTTTTGACATTAGTCAGTGTGGATCAATGATTTCTCATGTTTGACATTAATTAATGTGGATCAATGATTTCTCATGTTTGACATTAATTAATGTGGATCAATGATTTCTCATGTTTGACATTAATTAATGTGGATCAATGATTTCTCATGTTTGACATTAGCAAATGTGGATCAATGATTTCTCATGTTTGATATTTGTAACAAGGAATTAAACCAGTCCATTCTGACGGCACCAAATCGCTTGGCAACAAAAGTAAACGTTTTTTTCCGTGCTTAACTAACCGCATCTCCAAGAAAAGATGTGATTTTGTCAAGACATTCAAACTGTGCACTCAAGTCACAGAGAACAGACCAATCGAGACAAGGACTATTACAACGAACATCCCGTACAAGTATTGAAGTATCCCCTGTAACAACAAACATATAACATCTGTATAAGTTATACAAGGGCCGATAGGTCTTCTTGTAAACATGGATAACATATATAGACAGTACAATTTTGCTTGAAATAATTGCTTATACAAGTAAATTCAAGTAGGAAGCCAGAGGATAAATTAAACATTCTTGAGACCAATGGGAATTGAACCAGTCTGTTCTGACAGTACCAAATCGCCTGGCAACAAGAGTAAACTGGTTTTTCCCGTGCTTGACTAACCGCATCTCCAAAATTGTACTGTCTATATACGTTATCCATGTTTAGAAGAAGATGTATTTGCCCATGTAGGACTTATAGATGTTATATGTTTGTTGTTACTGAAGAAACTCCAATAACTGCACGGGATATTCATTGTTGTTGTAAAAGTCCTTGTCTCGATTGGTCTGTTATCAGTGATTTGCGTGCACAGTTCGATTGTCTTGGCAAAATTACATCTTTTCTTGGAGATGTGGTTAGTCAAGGACAGAAAAAAATGTTTACTCTTGTTACCAGGTGATTTGTTGCCATCAGAACAGACTGGTTCAATTCCTGTTGGTCTCAAGAATTTTTAATCAACTTCTGGCTTCCTATTTGAATTTACTCATATATTTGTAGAAGAGCGTTCAAACTAACAGGATCTGTGTATTTATTATGCTAATATTATTTGATGTTAATTAATATTTTTCAATGCTTCATTTAATTCTAAACATTCTGATGTTATACCACATCAATAAAAGATATTATTTTTATTACAGCCAATCATGTTCTCTCATTTTATTGCTTAAAAACGTGACTTTTGGGTGCATGCGTTATGATTTTTTTAGTGTTTGTTCTCAAAATTCTGCTGGAATTCTCTTGTAGCGGAACGATGGTTCTACAATATTTTTCTATTTGGATGAAGTCCAGAGGATGGAGAAACACTGTGTCACCATTTTATTTGCATTAATGGCCCAATACATCTGAATTTCAGCATTAGTTTCTGATATGTTCATTGTTTTACCAATTTGACTTCTTCTGCAGAGTTCATTCTCAAACTCCCGCTAGATCTCTCTTGTAACAGGACAATGGTCCTACTAGATTTCCAGTAGGATGTAGTCCAGAGAATGGAAGTGTGTTGTGTCATCATTTTATTTGTGCTAATGGCCTGACACATCCAGCGTTTTATCTGACACATTCTACTGAATAGTGGATGTCCATAGCCATATCGCTGGTAAGCCAGCAGTGCATCACAACCTATCTAACAGCATTACCCACACTGCACACTGGATGGGCCAATATCCAACTACAAATGTGTTGGGCAATTGGCACAAATAAAACTGTGACACAACAAATTTCCATTTATCTGGACTACATCCTGCTAGAAATCTAGTATGACATATTTCTTGTTACAAGAAAGATCCAGTGGGAGTTTGAGAATGAATGCTGAAGAAGAATGAAGTAGACCTCCTTGATTAGAAAGATAGGGGGTCTTTCTGCGTATTTACAAGGAATATGTTATTACCATTTTCCCAATTCTTCCAATTTTCCTCTTGTATCGGTTTGTTGAAGAAGAAGAGGGAGACCTAGAGAAACTCTACGAAGAACCATTAATAGAGAAGGCATGTCAATGAACCTAAACAACACGCAACAATTGAAAGACCTGGCAACACAAAGACAGAAATGGAAAGCTATGGTTTCTGCCCTATGCGCCGCCTATGGCCCTGGAGGAACATAACATAACATCGGTTTGTTGGTAAGCCCATCTTCTGTATGGCTGTTGAAATCACCCACTATAATATAGACGGGTGTCTGTAATATCCATCGCTTCTAATTTTAAGAGCTCTACCTATTGGACTGTATATGTTATAAATTTGAATTATGCTTTGCTGGTATGTTGTTGCGTATCAGAGTAATTACCACTCTCTTATGTCTTTCTCTGTGCTGTCTGAATGTTTTTGCTGGTATGTTGTTGCGTATCAGAGTAATTACCACTCCCTTGTCTTTCTGTCTGAATTTTTGGTAGCCGGTGACAGAGAATCTTTGATGTTGGTTAAGGTGAGTTTCTTGTATGCAGGTCACATCTTTATTGTCACTGTCAAGCCTATCTGTTAGGGCCTACTTTTGTGTGGTAAATGCCTGCTGTATACCAATGTAATATATTCAGTCTTCTTGACTGTCATGTAGTTTGACTAGTCATATTTTCAAGCTATTCCCATTTCTTGATTTTCCAAAATAGGTTGTTGTGTTGTTGGTGTTGTCGATATTCAATGATGAGTAATTCTACTCTTGTCAACACATTGTCATTCTAAAAAAAAAGTACAGGTCTTCTGAAGTTGATTTAGTGATCCATACAGTAAGTTAGTGACAGTTAAGGGCGTCTGTAGAAGTTTTTTCCCTGGCCTAGGTGCAGTTAATAAGGAGGTGTTCCACAGTTTCATTGGGATGAGAGTAGTGTTACAACATAAGTTGGGGCACCAAAAAGCTTGGGGTGCCTCATGGCATAGGACAGGCACTCCTCAGACAGAGCATCATATCTAGAATCTGTTGTCCCACTCTGCATGTGCATAAAGATGAGATATGTTGCATTTTGTTATGCACCATATGGCCTAGTGCATCTGATTTCTGCCAGCATTATTTTCTGGTTTGCTTTACTTAGACGATCTGCCCTCCCAGACTCATGAGTACCATCTGCCCAGGCTTTGTGTTTTCCCTGTCCTATGTGACCTGTATTTCTGGACTCTTGAGCACCACTTGCCCGGAGTTCTGCACTCTTGAGCACCACTTGCCCGGAGTTCTGCACTCTTGAGTACCACTTGCCCATAGTAGTTGCTTTGAAAAGTTGCCATCTCTGGTTTTACCACTATCTTACTTTTTTTCCCTGTGGGACGAGACTGGCTAGAGTCTGGGGGGCTTTTTACAGTCTCTCCCGTTATGTCTTCTGAGGATGGTCATTATCGATGTTCCCCTAACACACCTCAGCGTTCAGTGACTCCAGCTTGTGGCTTGAGCTTATAGTGGCTCATATGTGCTCAATGCTGCCCCTACAAGAAATATGAGGGATAACAGCGCCACCTTACACCCCTCCTGGTGTAAATCCTAACCCCTCCTGGTGTAAATCCTAACCCCTACTGGTATAAATCCTAACCCCTCCTGGTGTAAAACATCACCGGTTTTGTCCACAACTGATTATTTGTCCATAATCTTGATTTGTAGCTATCCTCCATATCTTGAAGCAGATTCACTATCCGCAACCTGTGGATGTGTCTGAGTTAGAACACTACATTTAGTACTAGAAAGAAAGCTAAAAATTATTGGGGGCTCGGTAGCATAGTAGTTAACGCACTGGCTTCGCATATGAGTTTCAGACCGCAACGGCTCCCGAATCGACCCAGCCTTAATTGAGTACTGGCTCAGTACAGGAAGTAGAGACTGCGAGGGAGATGAAATGGCTACCGTCCTCATATAGCAGAGCCACTTAAATGTGAGATCGCTAACATCTCACACCCCTACGGTATTAATAATAAATGCTATGGGTTAACTAGACTTTTACTACGGATCTGAAAGCGGCACTCAGTAGTTCTTCATTTGCGTACACTCTCTGATAACCAACACGAAGGTTCATGTGATTTCCACCAGGGGGCGTGAAGTACGTTGTGCTGAGCACTCCGTAGTAATGTACAAACAAAGGAAAGAGGAAGATTGTGAGACAACGAAAGCATACATTTCTAGTTTTCATAATGGGCTAGCACGAAGAGGAACATATGGTGTCTGTAAATGGGAACAGTTTTTAACTTTCCATGCGGAGAAGGTACCTAATCTCGGTAACAAAATAGTATAACATTATACTGATTACATTTCTATGGGGAAATCTCACATCTTTAAAACGCGTACTGACCCAAATAAAGATCACAACCAGATTAAGAAGTTGTATTGTGTAGTCTAGCAGAGTACACCACCAAAACAAGAGACAGGGGATGTTGGAGGTCTGTTGCAGTCAACCTTCATTGCGAAGACAGCACTTGGTGATGATAATTTGTATTAAATAGGACCGGCTTTGCATGCAGCAACAAGGGCCTGGATCTGTCTGGAAACAAAAATGAGTTCTTCTTCTTCTCGTTTGCAGTTTGACATATCTACACAGCAAGTTCTGTTTTCTTAATAAATGCTGCTGTATTTGAAAGCTCCTCAGTGCTCCCATACATCTTTCTGTGGATATTCATCTCTGTGGGCCAGTGTTCTTCCCTTAACTGGTTTAGTGTATTGCAGTCTTGCAGGATATGTTCAGTGGTCTGTTCTGCCTGCCCACAAGGACACAGTGGTGATGAGACCAATCTTAGCCTATTTAAGTGGCTGTTTAATCTGTTGTGTCCTGTTCTGAGGCGGAAGATAATAACCTGCTCTGCTCTGTCGAGATAGTGGTAATTGTCATTTGGGTGGTCAACTTTCCTGATGGCCTTGATGAGGGTCTTCTTTTCTTGGTAGGTGACTTCTTGGTCTTTTTGTTTCTGTGTTGTTCCATCCTTTGCATCTGTCTGCCTCTTCATTTCCTGGTATGCCACAGTGGGATGGTATCCACTGTAGTACTACCCTTCTTTGGATATTCACTTCTCGCATGGCTTTCTTCAGGTCTGGCAGCTTATCGCTGTCAAGGGCTTGTAGGACAGACATAGCATCAGTAAGAAATACAAGTTGTGTTACAAAATGTATTTCTGCAGCCATCTTTAAAGACTACTTCTGCAGAGTAGTTAGAGCAGAATATTCCAGTTGGTGAACATGTGGATTCATTTTCTTTTTCTGGATATTTTATGTACATGACAGCACCTCCATTCTTCACTGCTCTGGTTGCTGATCCGTCGGTATATACTTGTATCCATGCTTCTCTGGGGTACATATCTTCAATCATGTTGCATACTATTGTTTTCTTTTGAAGATTATTCAGTTCTATCATAGTGTGGTAGTTGTTTATGGTGGTTCTGATAGTGAGATTTGGGTATTGCTCCCACGGAACTGGAAAAAGTGTTGGTGATATCTCTTTTGTTATGTCTGGTAGTTCTTCCTTTTTTTCTGTTTAGTTTTTTGGATCGGTGTATAACACTGCTCCTCTTCAGTCTTCCACTGGCAAGGTCACTGTGTCTGGCCCTCATTGGATGTGCTGGCATGCTCTTGTACTTTTCTGCATGTACCATGGTCTTAGTGTCTCGCTTGCATGATAAGGGGGTGATGCCTGTAATTTTTTCCATTTCATTTTCGGGAAATGTCTTCATGGCACCTGTGATAAGGCAAAGTGCTTGATTTTGTACTTTGTTCAGGGCTTGTAGATGGGAGTTGGCTGCTGAAGTCCATGCTGTTGATCCATATTCTAGTACTGGTCTAATTGCACCAGTATATACCTTCTTTAAGGTTGCCTCATTGGCTCCCCAGTTTGTTCCTGCCAATTTCCACAGGAAGGCAAATTTGTTTCTTGCCTTTGCTTCTATTTTCTCAATGTGAGGCCTCCATGTCAGTCTCTTATCTAGCATAGTGCCCAAGTACACCGGCTCGTCTTCTGTTTGGATATGTACATTTCTGAGTTTTATCTCTCCTGCTTTGTCCTTATTTGAGAGTGTGAAGAGTGTTGTTGAAGACTTTTCAGCATTTATCTTTACCATCCATTTATCTGCCCATGCTGATATGTTGTCTGCTGCCTTTTGTATTTTTTTGTTGGCGATCTTTAGATGTTCTTCTACACACCACACCACCAAGTCATCAGCGTACATTGCAGCTCTTACACCTTATGGCAATTCACAAATTATATCATTTATGAAGACAAGAAACAGAGTTGGAGACAATACTGAGCCTTGAGGAACTCCATGTATTAGAAGAAATTTTTTGCTGTTGCTTCAATGGTAACTCTTGCTTTCCTATTGTGTAGGAAGGAACGGATCCACTTGCTCATGTTGCCCCCAATTCCGTTTCTTTGCAGCTTTATTATGAGTCCATCTTTCCAGACCTTGTCGAAAGCTTTTTGAAGATCTATCCATAGGGTGAAAACTTTTTTCTTTTCTTGAAGTGCGTCTTCTATGATCTGGGACAGGAATGTTATTTGGCCTTCTGTGCTGTTACACTCTCTAAACCCAGCTTGTTCTGGCACCAATAGCTTCTCTGACTCTAGGTACCACTTTAGTCTTCTGTTGACCATCCTTTCCATTGTCTTACAGACACACTCGTTAGACTTATTGGTCTATAACTGTCTGGCTTCTGTTTGTCCTTGCCTTTTTAATAATAGGACACATAAACGCTTCTCTCCACGACTGTGGTACATTGCCTGTTTCCCAACTATAGTTGTATATCTGTAATAATTTATACATTGCTGCCTGTCCTACGTTCATAATCATTTCATTGGTGACACCGTCCAGTCCTGGTGATTTTCTATCCTTTAATTTCCCTATAGACGCCTTTAATTCTTCTATTGTGAATAATTTGGACATGACGTCTGGGCAGTTTGTGTTCTTATCATTGTTCATTTCCTGACGAATGCTTCGTTATCTACATGTATTGATGGTAATTGTACTTTCTTTTCTGTAAGATTCTGCAAGCTTGTCTGCTGCTTGTTTGCCAGAGTGGAATTTACCTGAATGTTCCAGCGTAATTTTTTGGCGCTGGGTATTGCTATCATCATTTATTTGCTTGGTTAAGTTTCCACAGCTTTCTCCCTTCCTTTTCAAAATTTAATTTTTGAGTTTTTTCCCTCCAGCTTCTTCTCTGTGTTTCTATCTTTTCTTTAGTGAACTTTGCTCTTTTTTTTTGTAGAGCGATGTGGTTCTGTTGTGATGGTTGCGTCTGTCATATTACGTGCTTCAGTCAGTTCTTCCTGTAGATTTTGGAGTTTATTGGTCAAATATGGTACATAATTCTTCCTTGCTCCTCTTGGTATTGTCTCCTTATCTGCCTGAAGTATTCCTTTATTAATCTCCATGATAATAGTGTTGATGTCTCTGCCTGTTAATTTTATGTCTTTTGTAAGTAGGTTTGCTCTATGTTTATATATGTGCCAGTTTGCTTTCTTGTAGTTCCATCTTGGCTTAGTTGGTCTTGTAATTGTTGATTTGTTCACTTGGATGATAACTGGACGGTAATCTCTGCCACCAAGTTTTTCGCCTATTGTTCTTTCCATTATTCCAGCCAGTTCTGAGGTGCAGAAGGCCAGGTCTGGGGTTGAGGTGCTATGCCATCTTCTTGAGTAGAAAGTTGGTGGATCCTGTGGATTGTTCAGGAGGATTAGGTTGTTATCTTCTTGCTAACTTTCTATCTCTTCTCCCCTTCTGTCTAAATTGTTATATCCCCAGCTTTGGGAGTGGCTGTTAAAGTCTCCCACTGCCAGAAAGTGTTTGTTCGGGATGTTAATACTGGTCATGTTTAGTGGGATGTCATTTGGGCAATAGAAGTTTAGTATGTCCAGTTCAAGGGAGTTGTCTTTTATATGAATCATCTGGTATTCGGCGCCTTCCTCTTGTGTTTTCGTTTCTATGACATTGATGTTATCCTTGACCAGAGTTAGTATGCTGCCTTTCCTCCGATCTTTCCTGTCTACTCTAAAGCATTGGTACCCTCGTATTTTGAATGTTATTTTTTCATTGAGATGGGTTTCCTGTATGCAGCAGATACTAATTTCTTTCTGGTGCAAGGTGTTTTCTAGTTTGGTTTTTTTATTTCTAACTCCCTCTGCATTCCAGTGCATAATATTCAGAGGGGTTTTCATCCTGTCTGGTTGGCCAGTCCCTTTCCCCTTCTGCCTCCTGGCTCCACGAGGTAGACTAGAGGAACCTCCAGTAGCTGGGGGTGGATTCTGTCGAGGTTCAGAATCCGGCACTGCTCCTGCCTGGGGGAACTTCACAGGGCGAGCACCATGACGATATTTATAATTTTGTCGTGCAGACATATCAGCTATTTAGTTTGCATGATACCATGGTTGCTGGTGTGCCTCTCGGCCTGGCATCCCTGACTTCAGCACCTGTGCTTGCTTGGGCAGGATTGTGACCCTGCTCGATATTGGGTTGGCCCGACCAATCT
This sequence comes from Meghimatium bilineatum, assembly GCA_034231615.1. NCBI lineage: Eukaryota > Metazoa > Mollusca > Gastropoda > Stylommatophora > Philomycidae > Meghimatium > Meghimatium bilineatum. Next base: position 38,703,737 of record CM067309.1, on the reverse strand, counting down.
TAGTTTCCAGCCTCTGTTGGCTGGACTAAGCCCCATCTCCACATCAAGGAGTTGGACTCGATGGGGGACGTGTGATGATATGATTATTCATCATAAACTATACTACAGGGAACTGTTGAGGTTGGAAGAAGCAGACGAAGACTAAGAAAATCATGGACAGGCAGCATCAAGGGCTGGATAGGTCAAGGTATTTTCACACTCATCTGCGTTGCTAAAGATAGAATTTGCTGGAGAACTTTGGGTGTTATTTCATCCAATGTGGTACTCCTGTGAACCTGGCAGGTTATAGCAGTGTTACCCAACCTTTTCTTTAAACCTTTCCCCACCTCAATCTTTCAAAAATTCTGATGTCTCCCCCATGTAAACATAAAGGTGCCCTACATTTTTTATAGGTCTATTCAAAAATTGACTTATTCCATAAATGAAACCTAATTATAACTTGTTCAGGACACAAGACTTATGTTTTAGGAAGAAAACACTAGAAAATTATTAGAAGAAAAAAAACCAGTTAAATAGGCTAAATTTTCAAAACATATAATGGACAATTAAATCTCAGTACAAAATATTTTTTTTCAAGTGTCCCCCTAAACAAGGAAATTCCCCCCCCCCCTTTTCCACCTTTGGGGCGTGTGCTACAACACCCGGTTATAGGCTTATAGTATGGTGTGATAGCAGGGAGACGAACATGAGGTAAATGGGAACTATTGCTGACCTTTCGTGCGAAGACTATACCTCATCTGTAATGAATAGGCTATTGTAATGTTAAACTTCTGTCATGTTTACAGGGAAATGTCAATTAAAAAAAAAAAAAAGGAACGTGCCAACTCTGATTAAGAACCTCGAATAAATAGGTCAGACTTAGGCCTGTTCAATCAATCGTCTTATTTTATCCTCACTGTAAACCCCCCCCCCCCCCCCCAACCACAAAAACCCAACAACCGCGAAATACAGGAATACTCAAAAACGTATACACTGTAAACTAATAACGATGTACACAGGAGACACAATCACGTGACATTTACAGTGTATGAATAAATGTCTCCTTAGTTGATGATTGGTCGATAAGGGATTACAACCTTTTGGTTAAGGTATGTTGACATCATGGACTTAGAATATCATGGCCTGTCAGAAAAACTACCGGGTAATGTGTAAGTGTTGAAAGAGTCAAATGCGAAACGGACCCTAATAAATAATATAAGAAAAAGACAATCTTCATATTTTTGACCACTTCATGAGACAAGGAGGTTTGAAGAATATAGTCACAACAGGCAAGATTGAAGGCAACAGAGACAGATGGCTACAACGTGAAAATATATTAGTTTGACAACATGGCACGGCAGGGAAACAACAACGAGCTTGATACATAATACTTTAGACAGAGAGATATGGAGAGCCATGGTCGCCTACGTCAGCCGGCATGGCACCTGATGATAATGTTGATATCGTCTTAGCGTAAATAGGCTTCAATTTCTAGCAAGTGTACTTGCGTTACAGCAAACACACACATCGTTAGGCTGCTTGTTGTTTGGTGAAGATTCTACTGGCTTCGTGAACTGTTATTCCACGTGATCTGGTGGTAAAAGTCCATTCGAACCACTGATTGTGGATTATTTTGATCGTCTGTGTCATGAAAATGTTCGGAGATAAACTCCGTGAACATTCATATGTTTATCAATGAACTCTCTAGTGATTGCAAAGATAGTCTTGAAAAAATAATCCATTCTTCACCAAGATAGATGCCTTCTGGTGCACACATCTGTTCAAGATAGATGCCTTCTGGTGCACACATCTGTTCAAGATAGATGCCTTCTGGTGCACACATCTGTTCAAGATCGATACCTTCTGGTGTAAACATATTTTCAACTTCTTGTTTCATCTTCTGTATCCAATCTCAAGCTCCTGCAGATCAGCAGGATATAGTCCAGAAAAATGTGTGCCATAATTGACAGCTTAACTGACAAATCGAACTTCAGCATAGCCTCTAGGTCAATTTGACACTGTGGGATGAGACCAGTGTTATAAATATATTATAAAGTAGGGGGAGGCGTAATTCCCTTTAAAAAAGTAATTCGTGTGTTTCGTGTATCAGATCTTCTTCATATGATGTTCCTTTTGTGAAAATCTCTACGGGGGAGGGGGGAAGAGACTTTTTACCCGCATTTTGGCCAAATTTCTAATGCTAAAAGGCATAGACCTATTCTGATTTGCTAAAGGACGGGAAGTTGAATATCTCAACACTACAACCTCCTTATCTACGGGCCTTTATGGGACAACAAACTCCACCTTAAATTCCTATTAGTTGCTGCTTACGATATGCTTGACAGGTAACAGTTTAGCTCCCCATGCTCCCCTTTCAGACCATCCAACCAAGGACGATTTCTATTGGAAATTAAGTTTATCTATCACTACGTTCAGATTTTTGTTTACTAGAAACAGATTCTTGAAGAGATTCTTTCTTTTTAATTATATTAAAGAACACATGTCAGCTGTGTTGGAAATTTAATTTATTTATTGGAAGATCTCCGTGACAGAAGACACATGGCAATCACATAATACTGTGAATTAATTAATACGTCTACAGAAAATGCCTTATGACCACTAATCTATGTATAAATAAATCAAAGTCTTCACGCTCGACCGCATTTAGGGTTACCAAGCGTGTTTATTCGCTTGAACGAAGCGAGACCAAGTGTGTTAATTTTAACACGTAATACATTTGTTGTATTTGTAAACTGTTATAGAAACTGGGACATAGGCAAAAGAGGGCGAAATATAAGTTAGTGTTATAAAACCAAGACAATCTTGGTGATACCTGGACACATCTTTGCACTCAAAACATACAATTGCAATACATATGTTCCATTAACATAAACAAATGTATATTTCCGCAATTTTAGTAAGCAATGTATCAAGTCAAAATATTTTGAGTTTACATTTTTTTTAAACTCAGCTGACACATGTGGATGTCGTTATATTGTGAAATTGCGTTAATGTTGAAAGTAAATTTTCTCTTTAAAAAAAATGAAGCGTTTTAAAACTCACAAATTGCAATCCCATTTTTTTTCCTTTTTGAATACTAAATTTATTTTCTTTTGTTAACGAAATTATAATTAGATAATTAATATCTTTTAAATTACGAATTAAGAATTATGGCCATAAAAACTGTAAGACTACATTATTACTTTTTATCAAAATACTTTATTTATTCTTTCCAATAAATAGCAGTATCCAAATGTTAAATCAAAAATACGTTTAAGTGTAGGGAGGTAACCGTGTAAATACAAATAATACTAAAATTTAAGTAATTCCAAAGTTATTTCATGCCAAAAAAGTCGAGTGAAGCACTTTCTAAGCAGCTCTCCTATACCCCCGTAATCCTCTTTCGAGGCGGTATGACATAGCAGGCGCCGACATTCGAAAGCCACTCGGACGCTGAGTATAGCTCACCACTCAGCTGAGCACGTTTATGCTGTTAACATTCCGTACGACCGAAAACTTCACCCCGGTGACTTCGTCCTGTCTTAACATGTCATATGGGGAGGAACCAGCCTAGATCCCAAGCGGTACTGTGACGAGCGAGCTGACTCGACACTGGCTGAACCTTGACCCCGCGGTGGAGTCTAAGACATGTGAACGGACTACTGACACTAGTTCCCATACAAAGTCAAGAGCCAACTTTTGTATGTAAAGTTCCGCGGGGAACTTGAACCTTATACGGACATTATCCCTTAACATCCAAAAGTTTATGTGCCACACTTTTGTTCACCATGTCAACAGTTAGGGAAGAATGTCGTGCATATTGCTTTCAAAAAAAACGTTTTTATAAATAGTAGAACGGGGAAGAGTTACATAGAATCACTCAAAATAAATGAGAGTTTATTTAAATTATATTACCACATGATCAGATCAAAATATTTGTGTTCTTATGATTTATTAATACATTTTCACATATTAATACATTTCACATGTATTACATCCCCTTATCTGATAGTATCTGCGGGGTTATGACCCTTAATGAATAATGGAAATGTCCACTCTCTATAACCCTGCTATCCTAGACAGAGCCTCAAAATATATTTCACAAAATTATTTTTCCATACAGAGCCTCAGTTTTTATCCCATTGTTCCATTGCAATCGCATTTTTATCTTCTTAAAACTTCAAGTACAAAAAGATCCATGTTTTTATGTTATGAGTTTAATTCAAGTACAATTAGTTTTCACAAAAACAAAACACATGACATTTGTTTGGACAATCATTCAATCATGACTATTACATTTTTGTTTGTAAATGTTTTGTAAGGTGTCTTTTGCTAGGTCATATCGACTTACTGTACCGTGTCTCTCGTCAAATACAGTCACGTGAACTCATTCTTCTAAATGACTTTACTTGACGTTTATTTGTCATTGGCTGTCGACACAATGTATACAAAAGTGACCAATTAAAATCACTTTAATGGTTAAATAATGTGACTTCAGGTTGATTATTTTCAAATAGTCCACACAACTAATTGAGAGACAAGATTATACAGTATAGTAAACAATGTGTAATGGGGAATTTTTGATACTACATCGGTATATTCCGGTGATTTCTATTTGTACTGTGTCGTTCAGCAGACAGGGGTTACATGTTGCATCTGTTGCATTCTTTTTCTTTATGAAACCAGTATTCTGGTTTTCACACTTTTATTTTTTTTAATATATGATATGCAAGTTGTTTGGGAAAATTAGCAGTATATTGCCCTGAATGATTGATGCACAAAATAACCATCTTTTAATACGTATTGTGTTTAGGTAAGTGCTACCAACTCGTTCCGTCAAAAGCATTAGACAACCCAAATTGTTTTTAAAAAGTCACATACCGTTAGTCTTTTTTTAAAGCTTCGAGAGGGGAACAAAGAATAGCAATACTGTTTGCCTTCCATGTATATTTTAAGAAGCGACTAAGGAGGTTATATGGTGGAGTTGGCTGCCTCATCCTATATAAGGTCAAAATGATCCAGTGTCATTCTAAAGTCGGATGTGTTAGGTCACAAGCGATGATTTCGCATCAATTTTGTGAACCATGACAAAACGCATTATGAACTACATGCTGCTAATCTGCAGGAGTTTAAGAACAAACGCAGAAACTCAATTATCCAGAGTGAGAACTAAGATGGAAAGCATCTATGTCTTGTTGACCAGATCTCATTTATGAACGTCAAATGTCCTTTTTATTTCCTATTACCAGGATTGATCACATTGTCCGTAATATCACTCCCTTAATATCCACTTCTTTCTCTCCCACTTTCATCATCTCTTGCCTCCCATTTCGTCATATGTGTGTTTCTATTCATTGTTAGTCGGCTATCGTTTGTCCTGATGATGGTTTCTTATTCAAAACGTCGTATGTCTTTGCGTCTATTCGCTAGTATGTCGTGTGTATACATATTTACAACATGTGTATCTAAATCTGTTTTCCTTATATTGCACTGTGTTACCCTAGCCCTCGTATTTCTAGCCATGTGTTGTTCCCGGCACTAGAGATTAATTCCTATAGACCAGAACAAAACTTGTCATCTTTCCTCAAGGATTACTACTATCGTTTATCTTATGCGGCGCATAATTCTTTTCTCCTTCTTCCTCGTTTTCTAGCAGGTTAGATGCTGATATGGATTCCACCAAAGAACTGAACTGTTCAAAGAGCAGCTTCAGTGCAGCAGTTAGACAGTGCAGTAGAGCTTTCCGCCAGAGCTGTTTCAAATATCCATCGTTTCCACCTTGTGCTGTGATATAGTGGGCAGTTTTGTAACAGAATAGAAGCATTCAAAAACCTATTTTTATATTGCAGATCTGGAAGAATCTGCGCCATAGTTAATTTTTTGGTGCAATTATCCCCCTCCCTTCAAATATATATCCCCAAACGTGGACCTAATTACATTTTGAGAACCACTGATCTTTATCTGCTTCTTCTTTTTATGCATTCGTCCTCAAACTCCTGTATGTTATCAAAATGTAATCCGGAGAATAGAATGTGTTATGTCATAATTTATATCGTGGTTGCGTTATCTGCCCTTTCGATCTGACACACCCAACTTCAGCATGACTTCTGGATAACATGATCCTCTATTGAATAGGAAAGCCAACTCAACCCCCCCCCCCCCAAAAAAAAAACAACACAACAACCTTCTTAGTCACATTTTACGATGTGCATGGTAGGCAACAATAACAGTACGACTAACTTTGCTTGCTTTTCCACACCACATTGGCACCACTGATCTAAACCACATCCACTGATGTAAACCACATAGCACAGTCCACACCACGCATTGTTTGTGTTTTGTTTTCTTAATAATGTTGACATCTTAAGAGCAATCTGACTTTCCTGAACTGTGCTCACGAGATAGAAATAGGGCTTTGTTTACTGGAAGAAAACTTGACTATTGTGTCTTAGATAGTCACACTGACTAAACATAATGCTTCATTAATAAAAAATATAATTTAGTCACAGTAAACAGAGAACTTCCCACTTTATAGAAGGTGGTTTTCACTTTATAGAAGGTGGTTTTACGTTTGCAATGAAGGGGAGATAATATGCATAGTTGTCAAAAGATTTATTTTAATTAATTATTGTGTCAAAACAAAGTTGAGAAATCTATTACTGATGTACATTTACTTTAAACTTGCATTTACCAATTAGTGTGTTCTTTTTTTTAATTGTATGCATCTGTCTAAAATATTTTTTAAAAAATTTATTATGAAACTCTCACACATAGGTCGACACACTAAGTGTTTTCTATATACAAAAACGTGAAATTTGAATAAAGATTTGTGAGAATGAAGTATGAAAGGCCAATAATACCAGAATACCGAGACGTACTATCGAGATACGCAACTGTTTAAGTATGTAAGGGTATGTACCGGTAAAACATCTGAGTGCATGGATATTTATGTGATGTAAAATATGTGGATACATGAGTATATGATATGTAAAATATGTGGATACATGAGTACATGATATGTAAAATATGTGGATACATGAGTATATGATATGTAAAATATGTGGATACATGAGTATATGATATGTAAAATATGTGGATACATGAGTATATGATATGTAAAATATGTGGATACATGAGTATATGATATGTAAAATATGTGGATACATGAGTATATGATATGTAAAATATGTGGATACATGAGTATATGATATGTAAAATATGTGGATACATGAGTATATGATATGTAAAATATGTGGATACATGAGTATATGATATGTAAAATATGTGGATACATGAGTATATGATATGTAAAATATGTGGATACATGAGTATATGATATGTAAAATATGTGGATACATGAGTATATGATATGTAAAATATGTGGATACATGAGTATATGATATGTAAAATATGTGGATACATGAGTATATGATATGTAAAATATGTGGATACATGAGTACATGATATGTAAAATATGTGGATACATGAGTATATGATATGTAAAATATGTGGATACATGAGTACATGATATGTAAAGCACAAGTGTGTATGGATATCTATGATATGTATGTGTAAAGTATATGGGTGAATGGGTACCTATGATATGTAATGAATGTGGGTGAATGTATACTTATGATATGTTAAGTATATGGGTGAATGTGTATTTTTTCATATGTAAGGTATATATGGGTGCATGTGTATTTTTTCATATGTAAGGTATATATGGGTGCATTCATATTTTTTCATATGTAAAATTTATGGATGCATGTGTATTTTTTTCATATGTAGGGAATATGGGTGCATGTATATTTTTTCATGTGTAAGGTATATGGGTGCATGTGTAATTTTTCCTATGTTTAATATATGGATGCATGTATATAAGTATGACCATGTGTGTGTAGGAACCCATTGCTTAATGGAAAAGTACTATATATGTATATAAGCATTCAAGTGGTTTTTTTGGGGGTTTTTTTTTGTTCTATTTATTTTGGAAATTTACATTTATTGAATGTTTTTAAAAAAAATATTAAAATTTTTTTTTAAAATTATATAACAAAAAAATCACGAAAAAAAATTTAAAATAAAAAAAAAATATTTCCTCCACAGAGTTTACAAGACCATCCAAACCTTTGGATGACAACAAAAGACCAACAATCATCTATTTCTAGGAGGAGAACCAAGACCAACGATCCTAACACCAAAGGCACCAAGTAAAACAAACAAGTCCTTAGGACTACATCCCAATCCCCCAATATTCCTTTTGTCCATATAAGGACACGTAGACCAGACCCCAGGTCAAATCACCAGTCCCTAACAGGACAACCCAGGCCAGTGGGCCACAATATACGCCCCGATATAACTAAAGGAAAACCATTCCACAGTTGAAAGGGGCGTGTCTGACTCTAGACAGACAAATCCACCAGCTAACAACAACAACAATAAAGATTGATAGTCCCTGCCTTTTTAATTATACTTGTGGTCTTTGTTACCTCTAATATTTTATGGTAGTGTGTCCTGATAAAGCCTAATTGGACTTTGTCCGCTGGTTGAAAGGGGCACGCCTCTTCAAAAGATAGGCAAACTTATTAACCTACCTACTAGAATAAAGATTCATTTAAAAAAAAATTATATGTAAAATACAGGTTTTTAAAATGTTCCACCAGGACAGGACGGATTATTACTGGAACTGGGCGGATTATCACCCCAAATGTGGGCGACTCGAGTGCGTAATTTTTTTCGTAAGGGGGACTGCGTTCGCGTTATTCCCTGAGAAAATGAATAATATAAACTAATCCCCCCAAAAAACAGGGTTACTGTTTCATTGTTACAGTTACTCTCCAGGCACCCCCCTTACATCTCAAAATTAAGAAAGAGTACACCTATTTTATGACAGACTATATGGGGCCAAAAGCTAGGGAAATAGCCTTTAGGCTTTTATTCAACGTGACGCCCATTATAGGAAAACAAGCACGCATACAAGAGCAGACGCCCAAAATGTAAACTTTGCAGAAGAAACATCCCAGAAACAGAAGACGACATCTTTTACACATGCAATACAATCACTCCTACCAGAAACAGATTAAGAGACACAACACGGACATTTACAAAGCTATCATGTTGGACGTACTTCCTCAGACAACAGATGTACACAACAAACTGATCATCTTGCTATCCCAATACAGATACCTGATCTGGTCTTGTCGGATACGGGCAATGTTTCACAATACAATATTTCAACCACATACAGTTTTACACATATTCAATCAGATGACACATCACATAATATGAGCATGTACAGAAATACGCAAATCATCACGGGTTTTTTTTTCATCAATAAATTTTGTTTGTCATCCATGTATCACTCACTTCACAGAATTGTAAAAGCCCACCATTCCACATTTCAATTCACGGGCAAAATTTCATCATATTACATATGTCTATTGTCGTTACTTTGATAAATTTTTCACGTAAATTGTGTATTATAAAATGATTTACTAAGGATCTCCGCGAGGAGACACAATATAAGACCAAACGTTTTAAATGAACTATTTTCCAAACATACATTGTAGTTTTTATTATCTCCAATGTTAGAAAATTTTGCTACTGCACGTACTATATCACGACTTTTGTTAGCTTTTACTCATAATATGTACATGTATGGATATATGTAAACAATTATTCCTTTGTTGTTTTTTTTCCACCAATTAATTTTGTTGTCATCCATGTATCACCCATTTCACAAAATTGTAAAGGCCCACCATTCCGCATTTCAAATCGCGGGCAAAATTTCATTACATCACATGTCTATTGTTGTTACTTTTATATTCTATACTGTAATCGTTACAAATATGTTGTATATACCTATATATGTAAATAAATATGTATATGTATATACAATGTTATTGGGGGGGGGGGGACGAAAAAGAAAACCCAACCACATGAAAGCCAGCTCCCACTATGCGCATATATGTACACGTGTGTGTATATATATATATATATATATATATATATATATATATATATATATATATATATATATATATATATATATATATATATATATATATATATATATATATATATATATATATATATATATATATGCGTGTATGTGTATATGCGTGCACGTGTGTGTGTGTATATATATATGCGATGTATGTATGTGTGTGTAAATTCATTTTTTGCTTGGATAGTGTATACGTGTAAGGATGAAAAAATCCAAATTTCTTACATATTATATTTACCATTACACTCTCATCACAAATTGTTCATGAATGTTGTTTCATCCATCTCATCACAAATTGTTCATGAATGTTGTTTCATCCATCTCATCACAAATTGTTCATGAATGTTGTTTCATCCATCTCATCACAAATTGTTCATGAATGTTGTTTCATCCATCTCATCACAAATTGTTCATGAATGTTGTTTCATCCATCTCATCACAAATTGTTCATGAATGTTGTTTCATCCATCTCATCACAAATTGTTCATGAATGTTGTTTTATCCATCTCATAACAAAATGCACATTTCAAATGTATTTGGTTTTGTAAATGTTTTTTGTTGCAAATAAAGATTGAATTTTTTTTAAAGCTATAGTTACTCTTACTGTAATTACTGTTACTCATTGGAGCACCTGCCATCTGATGTTAAAATGCTGCCAAGATACTTGACTTTAGCCCCATGATTTAATGCTGAATCATAGATAGTAATGTTGTATTTTGGCGGTGTGTATTTCTTGAAACAGCCATTACTTCTGGTTTATTCTGGTTTAGACTGAGAGCTTTGTTTTCACTTTTTTTACTACCATGTCTAACAAACTTTAAACTTCTTGTTCTCTCACTGTAATCAGAACTGTATCGTCAGCATATCTTAGATTATTCAGATTTTGTAACCTCCAACTGCTATTCCTAGCATGCTTTCTAAGTCTCACATAATATCCTCTGTATACAGAAAGAAAAGATCTGGTGACATTACACATTCTTGTCTGATGCCCATCTCTATCTTTTGAAATTCTCCTACATTACCGTAAACCCTCGACACAGCTGTTCGTTTCCAGTTCATGTTTCTTACTATCTTTAGATCTTTTCCATCAACATAGCTGTCATCTTATTTTTATATACAGTCATATGTAGTAAAATTTATATGCGTATTCTTATACAACTTCTGATAAATGAAACAACAGAGAATGAACAACGTAAAAACAAACTCAATAAACTGCTTTTCGCTGACGATAAAAACATCATGTATGATGATGATGAAGAAAAACTGCAAACTCACATCAACTCACTATCAAGAATATGCAATAAATACAACATGCGGATCAATAGACAAAAAGATGAAACTATTCAAATAACGAGATCAAAATAGCATTTAAACATTCAAATAGAGAACACAAAAATAATACAAGTCACAGAACTCAAGTACCTACAAAGTATCTTCACAGAAGACGGACGAGTCAATTGAGAGATAGAAACAAGATGTCAAAATGCAAATATTGTGATATATACCAATGTCACTTTTGCTGTAGCACCCAAAAAACAACACGGAAGTACAGAAACACATGAGTAAGATCATCTTTGTACCAACACTATGCTACCAATGCCAGACTTGGAAACTAACACCTTGGCATGTTCTGCTCCCAGACCTGCGTTTCGGCCGTGTTTTCCCAGTTTTTGGATTCTACGAGGAAGCCTTTCATTGATGGTTTACAGATGTCCTTATACCTCAGCATTGGTCTACCGTGGGCTCGATAGCCTTCAGCTAGTTCCCAGAATAGTACTTGTTTTGGGATGCAGCAGTTTGGCATTCTGCGGACGTGACCCAGACAATGCAAACTATTATATTGAGTTTTTCCATGGCAGATGGTAGCTGAGTGCGGCGTAGCACTTTCATGTTAGTGATTTTGTCGTGCATTTAATGTTTAAAATCTTGCTGAGATATCTTAGATGAAAGATGCTAAGTCTCCTCTTATGTTTGGTGTAGGTAATCCATGTTTCAAATCCGTAGTATAGTGTACTCAACACGTATATTTGATAGATCAGTAACTGTGTTTTCAAATTTAGCTTATTGTTTTTCCAAGTCGCTTTGACAGTCCGCCAAAAATGGTATCCGCTTTTCCTATACGTGCGTTTATTTCATTGTCCAGGAAAAGGGTGGATGTAATTGTGGATCCTAAGTAGCAAATTTGAAGATTTGCTTTATATGGGTGTTGTTTAAGGTGATGTTTGTCGTTACTGGATATCCCTGACACATCGCCACAGTTTTAGTGATGCTTATTATCATAGAGAACAGTTCGCAGGCCTTTGTCATTTTTTCAGTCTGAGACTTCAAGGTGGACTCACTGTATCCACCAGTGCAGCGTCATCCGCGAAGAGAAGTTCTTGGATGAGGATTTCTGATGTTTTCGTCTTTGTTCTGAGACTCGCTAAGTTGAAGAGTGATCATGAGGTCAATGAGGGCATATGTTTTTGATAGAACTATCTGGCAACACTGGTGCAGGGCGTGAGAAACCGCGTGAAGTAACGTTGTTTGCGATATTTGTATTTTGTAAGTGCAACAGTACAGCAAAGATGGCGTCACGCAGCCATGTGGATGTCAATGAGAGACGTTTGCGACCAATTTACGGTCAGTTCTCACACATATACACCATATTTAGAGGAAGAAATAGTCATTTATTGTTGTGTAAAATTAGCACGCTGACTATCATTAAGTAGACAATTTTATGCACCTGCAAAAAACTAGATCAGTTGGGGACACAAGCAATGAAAGAATAATTTTTTTGCCATTGTCATTTGTTCTTCAGTAGAAAAGTAAATGACTAAGGTCATGCAGGTTAGATATTTGACTAGGCCAAAATAAATAGTATGTAAAAGGCTAAAAAAGCATAAGAAATATTTCGGTATCTTCAGAAGTTTGGAGGTACTGGTAGTTGATGGATGCCGAGTTGTGTAGACGTCTGGATCCAAAAAGTTTGTTATTGAATTAATTGATTCAAAGTTTGTGTTGTGGTAGAAGCGGAAACTCCACTAGAAATGGTAAGGTAAACTGTAGGCCTGGTGTACTTCTAAATGATAAATGACGTGTCCGTTACAGAACAATTATGACAATGTCAGCACTGCTACTTTGTATGCCTCTCGGTTTTATTATGCAAACCATATATCATCATTTATCATCATACTACTTGTCATAGACTCATTCCATTATCCAGACTCATCATCAGGCATAGTCCATAGCTAGCTGTCTTGCTTCTTCCAGTTGTCACTGAGTGTTGTCGAGCTTAACTACACTGTTGTCTTTGAATGTTAGTTACCTCCTACAGTTTGTTTTGTTGGCCTACAGTCACAGTTAACACTTAATTTAACACACTGCCAGTGTGTAGTGTTAGATTTAATATTTATCAATTTCAAGCAAAAGATCCTGAATCAACTGAATGTTTTTTCTCTTTCCTTCAGGGATTAACTCTTTCACCACCTTGATATTTATGTATTGTCATGCCCCCATCACTAAAACAAGGGACACAACTCCAAACTATCAATATGATGATGTTAAGAATGTATTTTCTTTCAAACTATTCATTATAACACACTCAGACTTGGCTGATAAACAGAAAAATGAATAGTCTTGCATGAACCTATATCAAAGATAATTGTCATACTCTCAATATGTGTCACACATTGTGTGTAAATTGTTTTTTTACTTTGGGGGTGCTGAGTAGTGGAGTCATATTAAGACAAAGTTATTGAGATATATTCTCAAATCTCCTTTTTCTCAAACAGGTTGATATGCCCGAAAAATTGAACCCGACATCTGTACTCCAGTACATGCCATACTCAATCAGAATACACAGGCCCATCATAATATAAATATAAAAAAGACATTTTATTTCAATGGCAGTTACAGATGTCCAGCACATATCTTCTTTCCTTACTTGTTCTTTGCGTTATGCTACATACAAATTTGTCAAATCTACTGCAAATTGATAAACTCAACGTTGACAACGATGCTAAAATATTCATAACTTATGGCAATCTCATCAAGATTATATACAGACCCAACGTTTTCTACAAAATTCTTAACTTAATAAAAAAACTACAATGTCACATTTAGTACCATGAATGTCCTTCTCTTTGTTGGAAACATTAAGTCTATCTAACAAGGAACGTCACTTTCCAAGTTATATTTGGTATGCAAATTACCTACATTGTGCATATTTCTATCATAACTATGGCTGTCATCATAAGTGTACATACGAACAGTATCCTCCAATACGAAAAAATTGTGTAAAAACCTAGCAAATTTTGAAAAATTTGTCAAAAATCAGTCTTGACATATTTCCACGATGTAAATACGCATAGAAAGTGTGAACTGTGACCTACGCAAAGGTCATGGCCAGGTATTAACTCAGTACAAACTAAAAATGTAATATCACAACAAAACATGTTAAAAAAAAGAAAAAAAAAGCACCCGGCAGCGGCTGTAGCTGTGTACCAGTAGAAGCAACGCAAGTAACTGTAGTTGTTTATCAGTAACTGCGACTGTGAGGGGGATCTGGTTAATCTTTCTAATCCATTGTATCTTTTTATATGTCCAAAATATGATAGCTTGTGGCTCGTCTTGTGTGTTTACAGTTTTTTTGAACAATCGGTGTTCATGTTAAGTAAAGTCAGTGTGAAAGGCTACTACTAGTTAATAAGTAGTAGGGCCTACTAAGGAGCAATATTGGAATACATGAATGTAGTCTATTACTGCTTAAGTCTTAATGGGTAGTGGACCAAACGACAACCTATTTGTTGTTTTTCCCTATTTGCTGGTTTTGTCCCTGGCCCACTACGAGTTAAGGAAAATATGTAACATCATCTAGATAGACCATTGGCAACATTTTGAAAGTTTGTCAACTTTGGATATTACTTGAACGTTAGACTAGACCAATGGTTTCCATCCCACGGACTATGACCTCAAATGGGGTCATGAAAGAATTTTCTGAGGCCGCTGGCTGGTACAGTTAAGCTTAATTAAAACTGCCTGTATATTGACAGGACTTGAAAAGTAAGCAAAGAATAGCAACATTGTGACCTGCATGCATGTCATAAAAGGCAACTAAGGAGATTTAAGGGTTGGCTCTCATCCTGTAAAAGCTAAACATGAACCAGAAACTAATGCAGGTTTCGGATGTATCAGACTGATGAAAGGTGCAGATATCACAGCTAAGCTACAAACCATGAGACAATGCATTCCACATTCTGTTTTCTGGAATTCATCCTGCTAATCTGCAAGAGTTTGACATGATGAAGAACTAACCCTGTTTGTTGTGAGCAGGTTGCTCTTGACGGCCCATAGTCTTTCAGACAAAAACACAACCTCTTTGTTATGTAACCAAGATGACACTCATATAAAATTGGTAGCATATCCTATACAGGATGTAGCCATCAACCAAGAATGTTTTGGTTGTAGTGATTTTCTTGGCAGTATTTTCCACATTAGTTTGCCATTGCTTTCTGAATGGTCTATATGTACATTTGCCTAAGGTAGGTTGCAAATTCGGTACCTTGGCCGACACAAATATGGTCTGTACAATGCTGTCACAAAGCCAGACGACTCATAAGGTTGTCTAATAAAACATGCGTGTGTTAGGGTGGTTGGTTAGGAATGCGTTTAACCCCCAAAGAGAAGCATCCCAGTGCTGCAGACTAATCACATCCTGCCAGAAGTGCAGCACGCACTAATGGGGCGACTATCTCATCATTCTTGTCAGATTTGTTTACCTATTCGCAGTTATGGCACATGCACATCTAGCATTCCTCATCACCTAGGAGTCTGCCACAAAAGGATAAAGGTGCAATGTATGCCAACCAGCACCTCTACATCATTCATTGAGATTATTTGATAGAAGAGAAAAGTAATTGAAACTAGACATGCAGTGACAATATCCCCCAACCTTCCTTAGTTGCATCCTATGACACACCTTGAAAGAAGACAGTGGTCCTATTATTTGTGTCCTGAGCTAGAAGTCCAGACCCTGTTTGCCACACGGGTGAAGAGTTTGAAAACAAAGAAAATAGATTATATAGATCAATGCCCCTTTTAGTATAGATTACATAGACTGTATAGATTACATAGACTGGTATAGATTACATAGACTATAGATTACATAGACTGTATAGATTACATAGACTGGTATAGATTACATAGACTGTATAGATTACATAGACTGTAGATTACATAGACTGTATAGATTACATAGACTGTATAGATTACATAGACTGGTATAGATTACATAGACTGGTATAGATTACATAGACTGTATATTACATAGACTATATAGATTACATAGACTGTATAGATTACATAGACTGTATAGATTACATGGACTGGTATAGATTACATAGACTGTATAGATTACATGGACTGTATAGATTACATGGACTGTATAGATTACATGGACTGTATAGATTACATAGACGTATAGATTACATAGACTGGTATCCCATTCTCAAATTTAGACAAAATAATATAAAATCATTGATAAAATCATGTAACATTGATTTTTATTGGGTGCTTTCCACGTTAACTCCTGTACTACAGCAACATGACTTTTAGATGAGTGTAAAATAGAACAAATTGTAGATCACTGTTGATTGGTTGGTATCCAACCGTCCATAGGTTCATGCCCTTTGATCCAAATCACTATTTGTTAAATTGCGACAGATTGTTGCGATGTGAATTCTCACATATATGACAGGTGCATGTGTTGATGAGTTCCACTCTTTCAGATTATTGACGTTTAACCTTTAGGACCCCTGAATTACAATTACCAATTTTCCCTCAGGGCAACATTATTTTTGGTGAGTTTGGAAAACACAATAACTTTTTTGTTTTTATAGTTTTTTAAAATCATTTTTTACATGTAAATAAAGAAGTGAATAATACATATACTCATGTTTTGTTGTTGTTGTATGTGTGATATGAAATATGTGAGCAAGTTGAAAGTTGAAAAACTGGGGGGGGGGGGGGGGGGAAATCACGAAAATGATTTCTTGATGCTCCTAATAGTTTAGCAATGTATGGCAGCACTGATAAAATCCCCCTAAATACCTATATCTGTTGTATGTATGTTGTGTCATAATCAAACTAATATAATATGGACTGAACAAACAAATAAAATGTAAATGTTACATACCATATCAGCCATTCTATAATTAGATCTAGACCGACATACAACGTAATTGTATTCAATGCCGATCTCTGGCAACCCTGATAAATTATCTAGACATATTGTATTTATTACATAAATGAATATATTTCTAATAATACTGCAACAAATAAAACACTAGTAGAACAACACATAAATGTTACTTACGACATCAATTCATTACCGAGGCATTCCGTTCCAACATTAGACTGAGATATTTCAATCAGACACCATCCTAAATGTCTCCTATTTCTTACAATGTAAGCAATAAATTTGTGAACTGGGTGAGAGTTGCGTATTTCAAGCTTCCATTGGCGCGAATTATATGTCATGTGAACATACATTTTGTAGCTCTTTACTGATGAATCAGGGCACATCAATGGGCGTATCCACACGCCAACGGGGTTGTGAAGGTTCAAAAAAGGAATTGTTTCATATAAATGTTTATCAGCCTACTAAAGCAGAAGTAGGTAAACTTTGTGCATGAGCATTCTAGATGACCATGTCTCAGATGGAAAGGAGCCAGCAGCCTTTCTTTTTTAAATCATAGTTCCGTGGGTCAAAGGGCATGAGCCCATGGACCACTGGATCAGCAACCAACTCATAGTTCCAAGTAGTACTTTAGTGGTACATGCATATGGTAATTTTAATGAAATCAGCATGGTGGGCCAGGAAAAGTGACTTGGCGGACCGGATTTTGCCCACCCGAACTCTAAAGGTCCATATAGTATGAATCTTAAATTGGAAGGCACCTTTTCTTTAAATAGTTATAGAATGTGTAATAACTTTTTTGCATCTTCTTCTTCTTCAGCGTTCATTCTAAAACTCCTGCTGAATTCTCTTATAGCAGGACCATGGTCCTACTAGATTTTCAGCAGGATGTAGTCCAGAGAATGGAAATGCGTTGTGTCGCCGTTTTATTTGCGCCAATGGCCTGACACATCCGTCTTCGGCGGAATTATTTTGCATCTGAATGGATTGAAATAACTGTCCTTTACCAGTAGATGTATACTACTGCTTTGAATAAGTACAGAAAAGTCCACGAGGAAGCTAAAACTTTGTCCGTATGCTGCCTGGACCTGAAAGGAGAACAAAGAATAGATACACTGTAAAGAGATGACTAAGGAGATTTTGGGATGGAATAGGTTGTTCCTTTCCATATGAGGTCAAAGTGACCCAGAAGACATGCTAAAGTCAGATTCGTGAGGCCAAATGTGCACACATTGCAGCCTAGCTATACACCATGACAAAGCATTATGTTCTCCACACTAGATAATGCTAACCCACAGGTGTATGAGAACAAATGCACAAAATCATAATAAGCTGAGTAGCCCTGCACACCTTAGAGGGAACATTGTTGTATAGGCCTGACCACATGTTCTATAACTCTTTGTTATGTTCAATTCACAGATTGTTTAGACAATGGCAATAACAAAAAAGCTATACAGGAAGCTGACAAAGTCTTGAAGAAACAGAAAGATCTCACATGTGCAAAGGTAACCAAGAATTCTGTTGTTAGTCTTTTTTTTTGTTTTTCTGTGTTCTTTCTGTTTCTTCTTTTTTTCTGCATATTAGCAAGATGTAGTTCAGAGATCGGAATTAGTTGTATCATGGTTTACAGCTCTGTTGCAATATCTGTCCTTTTTGATCAGGCACATCAGATGGAATCAGAGTTCGGCATTGCTTCTGGGTCACTGACCTACGAATGGGGCAGCCAAATTCTCTCTCCATAACCCCCCCCCCTTGGTCAACTCTTATAGAAGGTTAAAAAGTGGTGCTATTCTTTGCTTCCCTTTCACTCCTGACAACACATGGATGATTTTGTTACTATTCTTATTATAGACTTACACCTTGTTAAAATTGAAGGCAACAGAGACAGAGGGCGACAACGTGAGAAAATATTAAGACAGTTTGACAAACTGGCACTGCAGGGAAACAACAACGATCTTGATACATAATACTGTGGACAGAGAGCTGTGGAGAGCCATGACTGCCTATGCCAGCTGGCATGGCACCTGATGATGATGATGATGATCACCATTTTACTATTATTGTAGACTTATTATGTTACCATAGTTTTATGATAATTTTATGTTTGTAATAGTAGTTTTAGTATATTTTCTGTTCTGTTTCAAACTAAATTTTTCTGATCATAGGTTCTCAAAGCTCTTGCTTTGATACGGATGGGGCAGCTATCCAAAGGTTCTGAGCTCTTAGACGAGATACACCAAACAGAACCAACAGACGAACAGACACTGAGTGCCATGTCGATTTGTTACAAGGAAACACAGCAATGTAAGATTTCATGTTTACTTTTTACAATGTACTTGCCAGTACTGTTAATTTTCTTTGGAGGATCTTACCATTCGGATATTTCTTCTGCGTTCGTTCTCAAACTCCTGCAGATTAGCAGGATGTAGTCCGGAGAAGGAATGCGTTGTGTCATGGTTTACAGCATTGCTGCGATATCTGCGTCTTTCGGCCTGACACATCCGACTTCAGCATGGCTTTGTGTCACTGACCCTATATGGGATGGGACAGCCAACTCCATCCCATAACCTCCTTAGTCACCTTTTACGACGTGTGGAAGGTAAATAGTGTTGCTATTCTTTGCTCCCATTTCGGGCCCTGGCAACACACAGGCGCCATTAGTCTTGACAGTGGGAAGACTGGTGATAAAGTAGTCTGCTTATCTTCTTGCAGCTGTGGTTATGTTAGATTGTCAGGCCTGGTGCCATGGCAAAGTCCATTGTTGTCTGCAGGTCAGAATGGCTACCCTGAAGCATTTGCCTCAAATCTGTATCCCCTGGCCAGAGCCGCCATCTCTGCTGCTCTTTGTATGTTGGGTAATCCTAAAGAATGTGCTCAGGGGTTTGGATTCTGGACCCACATGGGCATTCACCTGTGTATGAGATTCTCAGATAGTAAAGGTGACCTGAAAGTGGAGTAGCCTGTTCTAAGATGAAATAGTGTAGTCTGTAGGTATCTTTAGAAGTGATGTATTGTGTTGGGATTCTTGCACTTTTATTTGTTTCTTCATTTTGACGTGTATGTCCACATTGAGGTCAGCTCCTTGTCGAGGAGATGGGGCTTAATCCAGCCACCAGAGACTGGAAACTAAGATTGGTCGGGCCAACCCAATATCGAGCAGGACTACAGTGCTGTCCAAACAATACAGGTGCTGAAAACAGGCAACCAGCCAAGAGGCGCACAACAGCAATCAGGATGCCATGCACCAACCTACGAAATGGAAATATATCTATGTTATGGTGCCTGCCCTGTGACGGACATCCAGACAGGGACAATGCCGGAACTAAGTCTCGAAAGAGTCAACCCCAGTTACTGTAAGTTCTTCTCAATTGCCCAAAGGAGGCATTAGAATAGAGCAACTGGCCAAAAAACAAGACTCATTAAAAATAGTGCATTGGATTGCTGAAGGTATCAAAAAAAAAAAAAAAAAAAGTGGAACTCAAATACATCTTAAATATCAAGTAAATGTATGCTGCTTGCAAGAAACCCATCTTAACAAGGATGTAGCTTTCAAAATAAGAGCTACCATTGTTATTTATTAGACCGAAAAGACATGCGAAAAGGTGTAGTACTGATGCTGGCTAAGAACAATATAAGTGCATGCCAATTATAAACATATGGAAGGAGCACAATATTTTTGAATTTACTGCAATGCAGCGTCTGCCATCCACAGTTCGCTAAACCTACTGATCCTACAATTTCTGAAAAGTTGTGAAGCCAGAAATGATCGTAACCTGAAGGAGCACTATCAAATAGAATCTTGTCATCTTCTTCCTCAGACATGCTCAACATAGAGCTACTGTTCAAATTGTCAAGTTATCTGCGATTGTAAAACAATGTCTACATCTTTCAAACCATGAATTACTTCATTGGAATCAAGAATCATAAAAATATTGACTAACAATATTGGCCATGATGAACAATTTTCACTGATTACAAAAACAGCAAAACAAATAATTACTAGAATTTGATAATACAACCTGTCGATCTGAAAACAAACGGAAAAGAAAGTTAAATATGTCTACTTCCGATTTGTGCGAATGAAATTTATTTAAGATAGCGTTTTCCATGTTTTCCGAGATGCATAGCAACCGGCCTCTATAGTTGCGGATAGCTATGGAAAATGTGTTTTATCTTTCGACTATGGTCGCCAACAGTGTGGCTAATGATAACGAAATGAAATAACGGAAAATTGGTAAACAAATCTTGCGGTCTTCATTTTTATGGATCCCTTTGCATATAATTATCTGTTGGCATATGGATGTTTATTTGTATTGCTTAGAGAAGGGGGATATTTATTTAGATGTGTTTGGGTCGGGAAAGACAGGTTGGGAAAGTTTTATAAGTAGGAAAAAGATTGTGGTAAGGAATATTTTATGGGTGGGTGGAAAAAGACGGATTAGGAGAGTTTTTATTTTGTTCTGCGATGCTTCTTGTTCCACCAGCTGACACTTTTCCTCATCTGTTGAACTGTTTGATTATGAGCTTCAACTAAATCTGCTGTTGGTGCTGCTTAAAATTACACTTCACTCATTCTAGTAGAATAAGGTCACAGGATGGTCCTGCGTTCATTTCTTTGCATCCAGAAACACTCCTCACGACTGTAACATGCATACTACATCGATAAAGATGGCAAGCTCAAAAAACTTTCGGTAGCAATTTTGTATTTAGGAGTGAATGACAGTTAGTGACATCACAATATAACATAAATTTCAGATTCGTGCAGATTTTTAAAAAGTGTGAAGGTAAGCCCTTAATATGGTATTGTACAGAAAATTTCTTTACTTTTAGATGAACTGATTGCCAGCTTGTATGACGGTGCAGCAAAACATCAGCCCACAAACGAGGATATTCTATCATGTCTTTTCATGGCCCATGTTCGACTAGGAAACTATCAGCAGCAACAACGAACAGCCATGATGTTGCATAAGATTCGACCCAACAAGAATCCTTACTATTTCTGGGCTGTGATGAGTATAGTCATGCAGGTTAGTCGACTCTAGTGATATCTATGACATGTGACAGACATTCCCCCCTTGTCATGTCTTTGTGTGACAGACATTCCCTTGTCATGTCTTTGTGTTACAGACATTCCCACTTGTCATGTCTTTGTGTGACAGACATTCCCCCTTGTCATGTCTTTGTGTGACAGACCTTCTCTTGAAATGCTTTTGTGTGACAGACCTGCCGTTGCAATGTTTTTGTGTGACAGACCTCTTGCAATGTCTTTGTGTGACATACCTTCCCTTGCAATGTCTTTGTGTGTGAAAGACCTTCCTTTCCAATTTCTTTATGTGCAATGTATTTTTGTGACAAACCTTCGCTTGCAGTGACTGACCACTTCTTGCAATGTTTTTATGTGTTGCGAGAATTTGGTTAAACTGACAATATCATGCAATATCCTTATGTGATCAACCTCATGTCTGTTTGAGAGGTTTGTATGGAGACATCTCTGTTTGATATGTTTGTATGGAGACATGTCTGTTTGATAGGTTTGTATGGAGATGTCTGCTTGATAGGTTTGTATGGAGACATGACTGCTTGAGAGGTTTGTATGGAGACCTCATGTCTGCTTGAGAGGTTTGTATGGAGACCTCATGTCTGCTTGATAGGTTAATTAGTTAGTTAGTCGTTGGATCATTGTCATTGCACTCCGGACAAGTCCATAGGTGCTCAGATCTTTCCTTGAGTGTATCTGCCATTACACGTTGACTGACAGTCCATGTTGTGTGAATGCATACCTACAACTGATCATGTTGTGTGAATGCATACCTAAAACTGACCATGTTGTGTGAATGCATACCTAAAACTGACTATGTTGTGTGAATGCATGCCTAAAACTGACCATGTGTGAATGCATACCTACAACTGACCATGTTGTGTGAATGCATACCTACAACTGATCGTATTGTGTGAATGCATACCTACAACTGACCATGTTGTGTGAATGCATACCGGTACCTAAAACTGACCATGTTGTGTGAATGCATACCTACAACTGACCATGTTGTGTGAATATCTTCTCTAGTTTACATAACCATATCTTTCTGTGTTGCTTCAGGCTCATGCAGACAAGAAACTAGCTAAAACTATGTTCCTGCCTCTGGCTGAGAAGATGACACAGAAATATATTCAAGACAAAGAATTTGAAACTGAAGGTATGTTTCTTGAGTGTCTGTCACAGCATTAGACATCTTGAGCATTATCCATCAAGGACAGTCGGTTGATCTATCTCTGCTCATGTGTTGCTGAGGCCTGAAAGAGGAACAGAATTCATTCATTCTTTCATTCATTTTCCTTTTGCGCTGAAGTTAGCGCATAGGGCAGAGGTCAGATCTCTTCAATTCTGTCTGTTCAAAGCTATTCAACCTACAGGAACAGAATAGCAACACTTTTTCCCTTCTTGTATGCTGAGCGAGGTAGCTAAAGCTATAAACCATGACGCAACGCATTCTGTTCACTGGACTACATCCTGCTAACCTGTAGGAGTTAGAGAATGAATGCAGAAGATGCATCTTAATTCACTTCATTAATTGACACATCTGGCTTCTGGATCACTTTGTTCCTATATGGACAACCAACTAAATTCCATAACCTTCTTAGTCACTGCTTATAACATGCATGGAAGATATGCAGTGTTGCTATTCTTTGCTTCCCTTTCAGGCTCTGGCAACATACGGATGCGCATGGAAGATGACTAAGAGTTTGTTCTCGACCATGTACACTGCCTTTGTACGCAAAGTGTCGCAGGCAAAAAAGGTGATACAAACCATTATAAAATTGAAGAAGATTGCCACTGCGACAGGTCTATCAAACCAGCAGTGTGTAAATGTATACTAAGAATAGATAAAATAAATAGATAGATCATGTTTCGTAACTTTAATCTAGAAAAAAATGTTGAATTAAAAAATAGTTTGTAAGTTACGTTTTAAGGCTTAAAAATGTCTCCGTAAGGTTGAATGATCATTATAACGATATACATCTGTCTCTACCAGCTTTAGATCGACATCTGCAACTTCCTCATGACATTAGCATTTTTTTCATACATTGTGAATGCGCCACTTTGCCCCAAATCATGTTGTTAGAAACTATCATAAATTCCGAAGATGTAATTTGACAACAAAAAAATGATTCAAACATGCTGAAAAATATTGTTCTGTATTGCTACTTATTTATATTTCTTCTTCAGCGTACTTTCTCAAACTCCCGCTGGTTCTCTCTTGTAGCAGGACAATGGTCATACTAGATTTCCAGAAGGATTTAGTCCAGAGAATGGAAATGTGTTGTGTTGTGTTTTATTTGCACCAATGATCTGTTACTTCCATCTTCTGTGGCAACTGCTTATTGAAACTGGAAATTTTGTGTGTGAAATTTCTTCTGGAATGTAGAATTTTGCACTGTATTCATCATTGTTCAAATGGACGTGATGCAATTGAACCTTAGAGATAGATGTAACAAGTGGATCTGCTATCAGTAAAGAAAGTTGTTCACTTTGCATTGGCATATGGTTTCAAAATACTCATTAGATTAGAGAAATTATTGTGCTTATATATTGATAGTCAAAGGAGTTGACCATCATAAGATTCTGTGATTTTGAATTGGTTTTTTTTCTGACGATGACGTGTCGTGCCATTGGAGCAAATAAAATGGCAACACAATACACTTCCATTCTCTGGACTACATTCTGCTGAAAATCTAGTAGGATCATTATCCTTCTACAAGAGAGATTCAGCAGGATTTTGAGAACGATCGCTGAGGAAGAATTAGATTTAGTAGTGCAACAACTGTGTGATGGAACAGTTTGTTTGTTTTGCGTTCGCTCCATTGTAACCATCACGGATATCCGTGCAATTTCCGCCGGGAGCGTGATTACGTTGTGCCACCGTTATGCGCCTTGTAGGCCTAGCACATCCGATTTCGGCATGCCTTGACAATTCGGGTGGGCTACCCTTAGCCTGTGACAGCCTCTATATCTGTCTCCAGGCACGCGTAGTGGCGACTCTTCGCCCAGACGATTTTTGCTCTCGTCTGATTCGCACGAGGTGTTCCACTGTCTATGAACTTGCCTCGTGTAATTGGACGTGCTGTGCCTGTGCCCATTGGGTACTGAACCGTTTCTCATCCGTGAGCCTGGTTCCTTAAGGGGAAGAACTCAACAGAGGAGTTGGACCCTGGCTTTCGCCCTCTTAGACGAGGTGTTATTCACTGACATCGTGTACCCCTTGTCCAAGTTCGAGTCTCACACCACGCGTTTGAGAGCAAGGCGTTCTCGTGCTGAGCGTCCTTGTCTCAATAGCGCCTGAGCCCATCAGGTACTGAACCCTTTCTCTCTTCAAGTGTATTTCCGCTGTAGGAAAACCTGATAGTAGAGTTGGGCCAGGGCTAAATCGTTGTCCCTTTTGTGCCTGAGCCCATCGGGTACGGAACCCTTTCTCTCTGCAAGTGTACTTCCGGTATAGAAAATCTTGACAGTAGAGCTGGACCAGGACTACCATTGTTGTCCCTTTCTTACCTAAGCCCATCGGGTACAGAACCCTTTCTCTTCGCGAGCATATTTCCGGTTTAGGAAGGCTCGACATTAGAGTTGGATTAGGTCTTCTTGCTTTACCAAACGCCAATGAATGGGTCTGGGTCTCTGCCTGTAAGGAACACAGGTAACTAGATGCTCGTCTCGAGCTGATGGAGCTTGTAGTTCCCCTTTCCTAGAGACTTTTCATTTTCTATTTGCAGTTCGCGCTGCCCTCTAGCGCTGTTCTGCCCTTTCATTGTTTCATTGTACTCAGTATGAAATCTATTTGTCTCTCGCCATGCATCTACCTTTACGTGAATTTTACATTGGCCGCCCCTCTAATGTTCTGACTGGACTGACTAGCTTCACTGTATGTCGATAGTGATGCTGGTGGTGTCAGAGATATTGTCTGTCTCTTGTGCAGTCAAATCTCTTTCCACCTGCTACCTCCACATTCTCGGACACGATCCCCAAAATGATTTGGCCAGAATCAGCTCGAGCTGCTGTATTTCTGTTTCCAGGGTGCACCGCGTGGAGGTACATTTGGGATCTTGGTTATCTGCTAACCCTGGGTCCGCCTAGAGCAATGCGTTCCCTCTGCACCCCTGATGGAACAGTAATATTTGGGAAATCTGTGTAAGAGTGTTGATTAACAATCCAGACGTTATATGGTGGACCAAATACCACTGAAAGAAATTTGAATATAGTGTCACTGCACGTTTGTTTTGTAACACATCAGCACTTTATAAAACATCAGCACTTTATAAAACATCAGCACTTTATAAAACATCAGCACTTTATAAAACATCAGCACTTTATAAAACATCTTTAAAAAAGTGCTGGTAGTGTACTTAAAAATAGATTAGCATATCTTAGTAAATCTGGTCATCTGTTGTCTTATATTGTGCTGCCATTGTTTCTTGACTGAGAACTTGCATGTTCCATGGTCTTAGTGTCTCGCCTGTATGGTAAGGGGGTGATGCCTGTAATTTTGTCCATTTCATTTATGGAAGAGGTCTTCATGGCACCTGTGATACTGCGAAGTGCTTACTAAGATGTGACAATCAGAGATGTCTTATGTGTACTTGTCATTCAATCTTGGTTTACACAGCCTGGACTCTGTCCCAAAACATTAGTTCAATCTTCAAAAGTACCTGTTACAGGGATGCACCACAAGGATTTGCTTTTAGCGTTGTGGCTATCTGTTAGCCGTAAGAATTTCATGAAATCAGCATGAAACCCTTTTCATCCCATTTTTAGCGTAACAGGATGTAGCTATCTGATAGCACATAAAATCTTTTACCAAGATATAGTAAGATGCTCGAATTAAACTGCGTTCAGTTTCAAACTGCTGCCCATTATTGGGATGTTTTTTATTTCATTCGTTCTTAAACTCTCATACCCCGCCGAAGATGGATGTGTCGGGCCATTGGCGCAAATAAAACGGCGACACAGCGCATTTCCATTCTCAGGACCACATCCTGCTATAAATCTTGTATGGCAATGGTCTTGCTACAAGGGAGATCCAGCGGGATTTTGAGAATAAACGACGAAGAAGATACTCTCATAGGATCTCTTGTTACATGATGTTCCTACTAGATTTCCAGCAGTATCTATTCTAGAGAACGAATGCGTTGTGTCATCAGTTTATTTAGCCAATGGCCAGACATATCTGACCTGCTGTATCATCAGGGTGTAATCTGAAGAACATTGTTCTGTCATAGTTTACAGTTAGGTAGTGATATTTTCACTTTCATCCAGACACATCCGATTTCAGTTTGCATCTCGTAGCAAGAACAACCCGAGAACAACTAAATAAATATTGTTCATAACATTATCTTCTTCATCGTCCATTCTCAAACTCCCACTGGATATCTCTTGATTAGATTAGATTTCCAGAAGGATGTAGTCCAGAGAATGGAAATGTGTTGTCGCCGTTTTATTTGCGCCAATGGCCCGACACATCTGTCTTCGGCGGAATAAACATTATCTAACATCTCTTTCTCTTACAGAGATTCTTCTGTATCTGATTATACTAGAGCTGCAGGAGAAATGGACAGATGCTTGTACAGTTCTGAATGGCCCAATGGGAGGTTTGTATTTGTTGTATTGTTACTGTAACAATGTCTGTGTGACAACCAGCGCCTGAGTAAAGAAAGAATAGAGCTAAGAGGGTGAATGAACCAGAGACCAACTCTACTGTAGAGTGTTTCCTATACCGGAACCATGCTCACAGATGAGAAAAGGTACAGTGCCTGATGGGTATGGGGGACAATGAGTCTAATTACGCAAGACATGTTCAATTGTAGCAGAATATCTCGTACGAGATAGATGTGGATGACCCAAACCCAAATCTCTGATTGCCACCCAGGGACATGTTTTGGCATGTAAAGTTCAAGGGCACAGTGGGCGATAAACCATCACAACGCAGAGTCGATACACATCCATCGCTTGGGGACAGATAGGAAGACTCACGGATGTGCTGGGCCAGAAGTCGTAAAATAATGTAGCTCCACTGTGAACCTGGCAGCACAGCGTACTTCACAGTCCCAGCTGGAAATAACAAACTCTCGTGTTGGTTATCAGAGAGCGAACGCAGAAGAATAAAAGCTGTTTGGCTATGGCGGATTGGTAAAGAGGGCGTTTAGGACTGTCAAGCTATCAGATTCAAAGCCAGTAACAGACTTTGAAACTGTTCAGAAAGCAATTGCAACCTACTGAACATATTTATGCTGCATAGGAAATAAATTATCCAGAAATGTTAGGTTGAACGCTACATCCTGTTGTGGTATAAAGAGCAAATCTCTGATGGCCAAAGGTACAAGGTTCAAAGCCCATCGCAGGTAGCTGTGCATCAGGACTGTTCAGAAAGCAATGGCAACCTATTTAAAATATTTATATTGCCTAGAAAATCACTAGGATAGCATATACCAACTATATTGTTATCCAGTGCTTCTTTTACCATTACCCACCTCATGGTACATGCTCTGTAGCAATTTGCTATGGCAAACAGTTGACTCAGTTGAACTAGTCTTGAGGTGCTAGGGCAGACTGATCTTGCTTGAACTGGTCCTGACCATGCTTAGTTTGTCAGCCACTAGATGGCATACTTAAGCCCACCTCTAGCTAGGTGCTGGCCTTGATGGGGACACCACCCAACTCCCATTTTTTCTAAATCTTTTACTGGTTCTCTCTTGCAGAAAGACAATCCCACAGGATTTCCAGTAGGGTACAGTCCTGAGAACGGAGATGTGTTGTCACCGATTTGAGCTAATGATCCGATGCAGCTGACTTTGACAGAAAGTAGATTATTAAATTATTATCAAGAATAAGGATATGGCAAAATTTTTGAGTTGATGTTTCTAGAGTGGCACCCCTGATGCATGAACCAGTTCCAGTAAAGACCTGTGTACAGAAAGTAAACATGACACGAAAGGCTGATTTTTGTGTTTATTTTGGTCTAATTCATTGGTCGACCGTGACTTTTTTTTGGCATGCAATTTCAAGTATATAAATATTGACCAATGAAAACCATGATAATAATAAAAATGCAACAATGAAGGCTTGTTTACCTTTATGTACGGAGGTCATTGCTGCAGATGGTCTTGCCTGATAGATTATGTGGATGATGATGATGATGAGATTATAAATTTGTACATATCAAAATCTTAATTTATATTTTGTGTTTCAGATAAATTATGTAGTGAATTAAACTTGAGGTCAACCAGGCTGGCAAATGTGTACACCAAACTGGTTCAGTGGGACAAGGTCAACACAATATACAAAGAACTACTTAATCACACGTGAGTATCCTCGTGGTTTTTTTAAAAATTAGTTCCCATTATGTGATTTTCTTCTTGCAATTATAAATTTTGTTGTTGTGAAGATGTTATCTAGTCGTTTTACGTGATGCCATGGTTGCTAGTGTGCCTCTTGGCGTGGTATCTCCAACTTCAGCACCTGCCATGATTTCATGGGCAGGACTGTGATCCTGCTCGATGTCAGTGATGGCCTGACCAGTCTTAGTTTCCAGCCTTTGTTGGTTGGACTAAGCCCCGTGTCCACCTCAAGAAGTTGAGGGCAGTTATCTGTTAGTAGCTATTCTACACTTGCGTGTTGCCGGAGCTTGAAAGGGAAGCAAAGAATGACAACACTGTTTACGTTCCATGCATGGTGTAAGAGGTGACTAAGAAAGTTTTGAAATAGAGTTGGCTATCCTATCCAATATA
Source organism: Meghimatium bilineatum (assembly GCA_034231615.1). Lineage (NCBI taxonomy): Eukaryota > Metazoa > Mollusca > Gastropoda > Stylommatophora > Philomycidae > Meghimatium > Meghimatium bilineatum. The sequence continues at coordinate 38,673,798 of CM067309.1, read as the reverse complement.
GGGTCAAAGTAATTCATATGCCATGCTGAAGTAGGATGTGTCAGACCGAAAGGCGCAGGTATCTCTGCATTGCTGTAAAACATGACACATTTTATTCTCCTGACTACATCCTGCTAATTGAAGGGGTTGGAGAATGGATGAAAACAATAAAAGAAAGAAGTAGCTATTCCAAAATATACAATAAAAGCACCATACACATGGTCTGTTAGCTTGTTCTGTGTAGTGTTGTCAGACATTAGTTGGAATATTTCAACACTATTTTTTTTTGGCCTAAGGATATTTTTAATAGAGGATCCCAGTAACATAGTGGTTAAGCCGTCCCTTTTGTGTTTAAGAGTGTGCAAGTTTGAAACCGGGTTATGACTAATATTCCCTGTAAATGCATGGGTAAGCGGCACGTAGATTGATGTAAACACGCCAGTAAATATTCCTTCCCCCAAATTTATTTGTTAAATGGTGGTCATTACCAGTAACTATGACCCTATTAACACGGGAATAAATATTCACCGCTCTAACAACTTAGATATGCTCATGTGAGAAAAACAATTTGAGATCTCTGAAAACATTTGAACACTTTTTTTATGAGATCTCTGGAAATTAATGTTTGAGGCTACGGAATTAAGTACCATGAGTAGGTACTCTTGGCAGGGACAGGCTGCTTCTTTGAGAGAGATGGCATGAGGGGAAACCGGGTGTAATCAAGTTAATCCTCTATGCCGTATACATCCTTTTTACTTTTCAAAGCAGTGATTAGAGAATAAGTCTGATGGCTGACTTTTCTTCCTCTATGTTTGTTTGATTTCTTGCTTGACATGGCCACTCCTCCAGTTGACTCAGCTGTAAATGAGTACTTGACGCATTAATTAGGGGAGGTAAAAACAGCAAGGAAGGGAACTGGCAACTCCACCCAATAGTTGCTGTGGCTTAGTACATGAAGATTTATCTTCATTCCTGAAGGCATATGCCATGGGACCTGCCGTTACTTTTAGTCTGGAGAATGGAGTGTGTTTTGTCATGGTTTAACAGCACTGCTGGGATATCTGTGCCTTACAGCCTGACACATCACTTCAACGTGACTTCTGGGTCGCTTTGATCCTGTATGGGATGGCACAGCCAACTCTACCACATAACCTTCGTAGTCACCTCTTATGACATGCATAGAGGGTAAACAGTGTTGCTATTCTTTGTTCCCCTTTCGGGTCCCAACAACACACATATCTGAGATGGCTGATTCTATAGGTTTGAGTGGTACGGTATCAATCAATTACTGTGTAAGCTTTCTCTGGTCCTTCTTGACACAGTTCAAGAAAATCCAGAATCAAGCTACATGCATTATCTAGGAAATCTACACCCACAGTTCCATTACTTACAATAAATCGCCTTCAACCAATGGAAGATAGACAAAATATGAAAGTAGTTCAACAAGCAGACAAATACAAGAGACTCCTGAACCATCCTATACACCAAAGAATTAATGGTTATAGTAGGAGCAGGCTGAAGAGGAGTAACTTCTCAGCAAACGCAAAGAAATTGATACAGAAGGCACCAATTCTAGGACATGTGAAACCAAGGTCCATACAACCAGCCAGTACCATTCCGCGCTTATGCGTACAGACTTCCAGAACTAAAAGAAGGAATAGAAGGTATAGAAAAGAAAGAACTCGGACAGACTTGGAGAGAAAGCGTATTACAGAACATTACATTGTAGATAATTACTTATAGGACGTCTGGACTCCTGCCTATATGATGACTCGGCCACAACCGCAACCAAGAATATAGGAGGATTAGTGGCCCACAGATTAAAAAATGATTTAAAAAAGATGATTCTCTGGCCATAGATACAGGCAAGTTCTCAACCAATTTTAACCTGTAGCAGCCCAAGAGTAGTACTCTTGGCAGGTGGTTTTGCTGTGAAGGACAGAGTACATATGAGGAAATCAGAGTACAATGAAGTCTATCCTCTATGCATACAATTGTTATTTAAGTAGCACAGTAGTTGTAAATATCTGTATTACCTACCTTTAGCATGAAAAAATTATCTCATTGATACATCAATTCTCAGACCAGATGACTGGACATATTGGTTGAATTACTTGGAAGCTGGCTTCCATATGGTGGATGATGGGTACACGCACTCAAGTCTGGACAGTGAGATCACTCATATCACCAAAAGGTATGTGTATGCTTTTTATATCCAATAGTTACCCTTGTGTTGCCTAGGAATGTAAGGGAGCAAACAATAGCAATATTTCTTCTTCTTTCATAGATATTGCATAGACGAGCGATATCTCTGTGCCAACACATACAGTGCCATTGTCGACACACAGTGACGCAAGACAGTTTGGCCTGAGCATTGGTGAGGCGGCCAATGCAATTGACACGAAATGGGTAGATGTAAATTGAGTGTTGAAAAGATAACATGTTGAGTACAATGAGAGGGCAGCACAACTCCAAGGGCAGTGCCATGTGCAAATAGAATAACATTTCAAAGAACTAAAAGTTCTGTTAGCTTGAGACAAGCTTCTAGTTACCGGTGCTCCTTATGCGCAGAGAGCAAGTCGTGGACAATTGGCTCAGAAGACAGGCAGGACCCAACTCTACTGTCAAGTTTTTCCGGTACCGGAATCATGGTCGCGGAGAGAACAGGTTCAGTACCCAATGGACTCAGGCACAATACATGAAATGGGACAAGATTGTTCAGCCCAAGAAAAGCTTCTATTCCACAGTGCTTCTAAATGTGTTTTGAGACTCAGACGTGGACCAGGGGTTCATGATGTCGGTGAATGACACCTCTGCGAAGAAGGTGAACAAGCCCGGATCCAACTCTTCTATTGAGTTCTTCCTAAACAGAAACCAGACTAGTGGATGAGAAAAGGATCGGTATGCGATGGGTACAGCCACAATATGTCTAATTATACGAGAGAAGTTGATTGGCTGGGGAACACCTCGTGTGAGATATACACGAATGACAACCATCTCGTCATAGAGTCAATACACACCTGGCGACAGATAGGAAGCTGCCATAGACTAGGGAAGCTCATCTGAATTAAAGGTATGTGGAAGACGAACGAGCACAACAAAATGGCAACACAGCACACTTCCATTCTCTGGAAGCATCCTACAGAAATCTAACTGGACAAGAGAGACCCAGTGTGTGTACGATAGTTAATGCAAACAACATTAGAAGACAAAATGGCTTCAATGATTGTGTTGTGTAATTGTGTTAATAGTCATGATTCAGTGCTGATTTCATGCATGAATTTGGTAATGAATACATTTTTATGTCAGTTGTTCCAATATTGCCTCTTTTTTTTGGGGGGGGGGGAATTATGCTATTTAAAACCTTTAGCTATTACATGAATCCACTGCTGTTGGACATGCAGGCCTCCACGACAATGATAGAGGAGACATGGTAGCATCCAGTGTATATATATATATGGGAAGTCAGCATTGAATAGGGTGGACATTGGGAAACTGTTTTACTAGGGTCTGCTGGACTGGATGCAATGTGATTAAAACATCTAGGCGGTCTTTTTCTACATCAATTCTCAAACTTCTGGTGAACAGGATGTAGAACAGAATGGGCAGAATTGTTGGGGTGGCAATGTAGCTGACATTGGTAGCAGCTTGGCTGTGATATTTGTGTCTTACAGCCTGACACACCTGACATCAGTATTTAGGTCATTTAAACCTGTGGGGGAGGGTTGTAGATGACCTGCCAAGAGTATTACTACTCTGCAGCAAGTGGATATCGACGATAACAACCTGAGGGGAGTGGGACAGCCAACTCCACTCCTAAACCTCATTAGTTGACTCTTTACAACATTTATAGCATGTTACAGCATTGCTATTCCTTGCTTTCTTTTTGAGCATTGACACTACAAGGGCGATCTAGGCTGTGATTGGAGAAATTGTGTACAAATTGTGGTACTACTATAACTGGATGTCTGCAAAGCAGAGTGAGAAGCATGTTAAGATAGTGAACCCTGCCAAAGATGGATGTGTCGGGCCGCAAATAAAATGGCGACACAACGCATTTCCATTCTCTGTACTAAATCCTGCTGGAAATCTAGTAGGACAATTGTCCTGCTACAAGAGAGATCTCGTGGGAGTTTGAGAATGAACGCTGAAGAAGAAGAAGATAGTGAACCACGGGAATCATCAGCATGCATATTCTTTGGCATATTTGGGGGGGGGGGGTGGTGGTGCGAAGGATTAGCATCCGTAGGTCTGCTTAAGAGTTTGATGTCACTTCACAACCAAAAACTAATATTTTGATGAAGACATTCTTTGTTTATTTCACTATTGTATCATGTAAAAACAGATCTGGACATATTTTAGTATCTTTCACCAGCGGGCTGACTGCAGACAGCACGGAACAGCTCATGCATGCCTTCCTCCAGGAGAAGATTCGTGAGATGGAAGGAGAAATCTTACTACGTGGTCCTTATCTCGCTCAAATTGAATTCTGGAAACAGCTCAAGAATAGAAAATCAGACGTGGCCTCATCTATTGGTAGGTTTGTCTTCTTTCCCTCATATTCGTATACATTTAAAAAAAAATAAAAAAATTTTCAATCCCAAAGGGATATTAATTTTAACCTCCTTTTATGATCTACCATACATTGGAAAAAGGACAGAGTATGCAAATTTGGTTAGTATAAATCACTTTGTTTTTGTGGGATTTCAAATACTTTTTGTTGTGCTTGAAATTGTTTACGGTGGCGGGTTGGGTTAACTGTTTTTAATATGTTTCTTATCACAAGTTATTATTGCTCTTTTCTTAAAGCATTGGATGGGGAAATGGGTACATGACCCCCAAAATGGGTGAAACTGAAGATGTTGGGGGTAATGATATCGCTAATCATGACGCGCAACAAAGATGGCCAAACACAAAACTTCAACTCCCCATGACGTCCGACAGGATTTGTAGAAAAAGCCCAGTGAAGGGAAGTTGGAGTTGTCTTCTTCTGCATTCAGGAAATCTTCAGGCCAGTCACCAGGACAAAGCTCCGTCTTCTCCAGGTCAGAGCGGCTGCCCTAAAGATTTTGCCTTAGTTCGGTCCATTGTGGCCATGTCTTACCTCGCAGTTCTTTGTATTCTGGACAGTCTTGGAGTATGTGTTAGAGATTTGTATGCCTGTTCCGCGTGGACATTCATTTGTGTGGGCAACCCTGATCCAGTACAGATGACTCAGTAGCCTGCAGTGGCCAGTTCTAAGTCGAAAGATGATGGTCTCTTGTTGCCTATAAAGTTGATGTATAGGGGAGTTGTCTGTTTTTGACCATTTTGGTCACATTGACCATAGTCGGCATGTGTCTCTTACAGTTTTTGTTTTTGTCTCCACACATCTAATTCTTGTCTTCCTTGTGACCTGATCTTCTGCTGTTGTATGTACGAAGGACTGGTTATGTTGGTTCCATTCTCATGATGTGATAAAACCATCTGATTTACTGTCTCTCGATAGTCTGGACTTGAGATGGTCTTTATTTTTCGATATCTTCATTTCTCCGTTGGTCATTTATAGCTTTCCTCAAACATCTCATTTTACACGCTGATTGTTTTGATAGTGCCTTTGTTAAGGGCCATGCTTGACATTGGTAACATAGAGTATATGTTGTGTTTACAAACATGAATGTTCTCAAGTATAGTATATCATACATGGAGTCAGAGAACAGGCAGTAACTTTCCACATGACCCTATTCTAAAGCTAAACAGGTCACAACAAACCACAATTTTTAGACTTCGCACAGGACACTGCAGACTACAAGCACATCTCCACAAAATTAAGGCTGCCCAAACTGACCAATGCCCATGTCAAAAGGGTCCCCAGACTCCAGAACATATTCTGCAGACATGCCCACTCTTTGATGACGTGAGAACCACAATATGGCCTCAAGAAACAGATCTGAAGGTGAAGCTGTGGGGCAACCGTGAGGACCTCCTGCTGACGACTGAATTCATGGAGGCGGCCCACCTTCCTGTATAGACTTATGATCATAGGAAACTGATCGCAGAAGAAGAAGAAGAAGTATAGTATATGGGCATATGGAGTCTTTATGTTGTGTACGGACGTGAATGTACTCACATATAGTATATGGGCATATGGAGTCTTTATGTTGTGTACGGACGTGAATGTACTCACATATAGTATATGGGCATATGGAGTCTTTATGTTGTGTACGGACGTGAATGTGCTCACATATAGTATATGGGCATATGGAATCTTGTTTATCCTTTTTATGCTTTCAGGAAGTGCTCTGAAACTCCTGCAAGACTACTTTGATAGATTTGGTCACAAGTCTTGTTGCTATGGAGATATGAAGCTTTATACTGACCTACTTTCGGAACAGGAGTTGGATGAGGTAGTATTGAAATAATAATATGTGAATGTTTCTCCGCCGAAGACGGATGTGTTGGGCCATTGGCGCAAATAAAACGGCAACACAACACATTTCCATTCTCTGGACTACATCCAACTAGAAATCTTAAAGGACCATAGTCCTGTTACAAGAGACATCCAGTGGGAATATGAGAATGAATGCTGAAGAAGAAGAAGATTATGTTTCAAATATGGCCAGTGTGTGTGTGCGTGCCTGTCTGAATGCTTGTCATAAACTGACAAATGTATCTGAACTGTGTTGTCATCTTGACATACACCATGTTTGTGTCTATCCGAAAATAGTCATGTCCTTAATGCTTGCAGAAGTTGGATGTGTTTGGCTATTGGCGAAAGTATAACGAAGGAATACATTTCCATTGCGTGGACTACATCCTGCTGGAAATCTATTATGATCATTGTGCTGCTGCAAGAGAGATCCAGTGGGGGTTTAGCAAAAACAATAATCCAGAACATAATACACAGCAAAGTGGAAGAAACAAATGGAAGTGGAATACAGACATGATGCAATACATCTCCTCCAAAGATATCAACAGACTAAATATTTTTCCTTACAACAGGCCACTGCAAGCTGTTGAGTCACCTTTACCAATTGAGGATCTCATACACAGATGAATGTCCATGTGGATCCGGAACCAAGACTCCTGAACACATACTTCAGACAGATTTGAGACAAAAGCTATGGGGCATCCGCTCTGACCTGGAGAAGACAGTGGACTTCGCCCTGAAAACAGGCCTGATAATACATGTCCGCAGATACTAAATGCAGAAGTGGGAGTTTGAGAACAAACCACACAAAACTATGTTATAAATTGTGAAACATATTTATGTTTTTTTTTACACACTATACACACATAAAACACTAGCACACCAAACATGCACTCCCATAGCACACCACACGCATCTCAATTAAATGCTCCAATGATGGAAGAGAATGATGTGTCATCTGTTTTGTCCGCATCTCTTTCAGCTGCTTGCTCACATGAGGACAACGTGTGGCCTGGATAGCAGTGATGGAACAATACACTATGCACAAGATGTAAGTTGTTGGTTATCTGGTTTCTGTGTGTGTGTGTGTGGTGGGGGAGGGGGATATGCCCAATTTTCTGGTGCCATGAATACTGCCACCAGTAACATAGAACAACTCATCCCGATCACATGGTTGCAAGTTGGTGGCATGATTGACTGTGTCTTATGAAGTATATATAACACTGGCTAGTTAGTTAATTAGTTGAGAAATCACTATCACACACACAGGACACATTTATAGATACTCCAATCTCCTGAGTATATCCACAATTAAATGATGAATGATGGTCCCAGTTCTCTGGTGGTTGGCAAACATTCTTTGCTGTCTCTAATAACATTCATTTCTGGCCACCCCGACATTTCTGGCTACCCCGACATTCCAAGCCCACCTCCTTTATTCTGGACATGGAAAAGACATTAATCATGGTTAATTTTATTTGATCATGTGATTTCTTTTAAAGAGTTCAATATGTCAGCATGATCTATTGCCCTGCCACTCAATATACAGTGACAGAACCTATTAAACTATCTACTCCGCACTTGTAACTTGTAGTTAAAATGTTAAACTTTTAGTCTTTTTATTTTTCTGGTTGCAATTTATGATTGTGAAACATAGACCAAGTAAAATAGTGGCAAAGAAGATCAATGCTTTTGAGATGAAATGCTACAGAAAGATACTTAGAATATTATAGAAGGAAAAAAAAAAGAGAAACTCAGATATTATAAGCACATTGAAGATTCCAGAGTGTTGGTTACTAAACACAATAGCAAAAAGAAAACTGTAGCGTGCTGTAACAGACATTGATCTTGCTTGGATGTGGATGGGTCTAGCCAGGGTTAATTTTTCAGCCATGGTAGTGTACTGAAACCCAAACTTGACAATAAATCTCTGACCTCGATGGGGTGAAAAGTGACATAAGACTTAATCTTATCCTGTTGAATCCAAAACACTTTTCCTGTTTCCGCCTCTACCATCGCCCATCCTTTGCCGGGGAGCCTGGAAGGGTAGAAACAAATAATGACTTGAGGAGCACGGTAGTCTAGTTGATAGTGAGCTTGCTTATTGTCACAGCATGCCAGGTTTGAAATCATGTCCGGACAAAAAAATAACCCTGGTTGTGATTTCTCACCAGCACGGCGAGATCCATCAGGTGATCCAACTGTAAATAGGTACCTGACACATGAGATGTAAAGACAACAAGGAAAGGAATTGGCCACCTTACCTAATTGCCGCTATGGCCTAGTACACGAAGAGTTATCTTCATCCTCGACGACAGGCTGCTGACATGGGACTTACCTTAATGCATGCCGTAAGAGGTGACTAAGGAGGTTTTAGGGGGGGGGGGGAGTTGGCTGTCACATAGAGAGTCGTGACCCAGAAGTCATCCATTAGACAGATGTGTCAGGCTGGAAGGTGCAGATATCACAGCCAAGCTGTAAAACATAAGAATGGATTCCGTTATCCAGACTACATCCTGCTAATCTGCAGGAGTTTAAGAAGAAGAGCTCTGCCGCTATATATCTCTAGATATATTTGTTTGTTTGTACTTATTCCAGTTGTTGTTCTATGCTTCAGATAAACCAGCTAACCAGACACCTGGTATACCTTCAGCTAGAACGGACATCAGCCAGACACACTATTCTCAGTGTAGGGCAAGCTTTAAGATTGTCTGCAGATCTTCTACTCAGGTACAGGGATGCACTGGAATTCGGTAGGTCGATTCATTTTTGTTAATCTTCCATGCGTTGCTAAGGCCCAAAAGGGGAGCAAAGAATAGCAATACTGTTTACCACCCAAGCATGTCGCAACAGGCCATTTTGGAGTGGAGTTGGTTGTTCCATCCCATAGAGGGTCAGAATGACCCAGAAGTCTTGCTGAAGTCTGATGTGTCAGGTCGAAAGACTCTGATATCGCTGTAAACCATGAAAAAACATTCCATTCTCTGGATTACATTCTGCTAATCTGCAGGAGTTTGAGAAGCAACGAAGAAGATTAATGGAAATATATTACCATGATCTGATTGTGTATGTCAGTTATCCTCAGAACACATTGGGGAAGGGAGACTATTGAAAGAAGCAACGTCTCCAGTGTTTGAAATGACAGAATGTAGTATTGAGTTTTTTTAAAAAGGGATTCTTTATTCTCGAGCTACTGCTCAGGATGTGGTTCAGAGAGCAGAGTGAACCGTATCATGCTTTAAATTTCGACCTGCCACATCCAATTTTTAGCATGGCTTCTAGGTCACTTTGACATCTATGAAATGGGACAGCCAACTCCATTTTCAAACTCCTTAATCAACTTACTATGCACATGTGCAACAAATGAACAAACCTACAAACATATTCTGCAGAACTGTTCCCAGTGTGAACAATTGAGAGAGACATATTGGTCCATTGGCTCAACCATTCTTCTTTCGTTTACTTGAAAAATGTCTATATCTGTAATTCTATCTCCTGAATAAAACTCACTGTCTTTTGTAGTTGATACAGTGGCCCATAGAGCTTTGATTCCAGTGTTGTTTCCTCTGGGCAATATGTCTGCCTCAGCGTTTCATGCTCAGAACACTCTTGAAGTATATGTTTGGCACTCTGTGTTGCCTGGCCACATGTACACATGGCCGTGTTGCCATGTGTTGCCCGTGTTGCTCAACCCTGAAAACCAAGATATTCAAAATCAATGAAAATCAAAGAACTCCAGACAACGGTAGTGTTCATCCATTAGACATGTCTAACTGTGTAGACATTGAGTAGCAGCCACAAGATTCCTTATGAAAGGTCAGCATAGCTATTCTTTACTCCCCTGTTAGTCCAGGCAACACATGTGTGATGTTAGGACAACGTGTGTGTCCTAACATCAGACATTTATCTTTCATGGTTTACCCGCTCAGAGTAGGGTACTCTTTTTCAAAGTATTACACACTGATCAGCGATGGGGTCTTCTGAGCATGAATTAAATCCCTGGAGACACCTCCCTATTGCACACAAGTTACAAGAGCTCTAGTGTTCATAATTAATGGAGATCAAAACAAATATATCATAGTAAACAAACTATAATATTAGAGGCATCAAGGAATTATTGTCATGAATAATAAACTTCTTCAGCGTTCATTCTCAAACTCCCGCTGGTTCTCTCTTAAAGCAGGACAATGGGCCTACTAGATTTCCAGCAGAATGTAGTCCAGAGAATGGGAATGTGCTATGTCAATGTTTTATTTGCACCAATGGCCTGACACATCCATCTTTCATGATAATAATAAACTAGAGAATATATAAAATTTGTATGTTCTGGATTCCGCTGAAGACGGATGTGTCGGACCATTGGCGCAAATAAAACGGCAACACAATACATTTCCATTCTCTGGCCTACATTTTGCATGAAATCTAGTAGGATCATTGTCCTGCTACACGAAATATCCAGCGGGAGTTTGAGAATGAACACTGAAGAAGAAATAATGTTCTGGATAAAATCACATCTTTTGTTTTAAAAATAAAGTTTAGGTATGTTCCATGGTAGCAACCTGCCGTCTGTGATGAAGATTCATGTACTAAGCTGCAGCAATTATTAGTTTGGGTAGCTAGTTCCCTTCCTTGCTGTCTTTACCTCCTACAACTCATGCATCATGTACTCATTTGCAGCTGAGTCGACTGGAGGAGTGGTCGTGTCAAGCGAGAAATCACAATCCAGATCTTGTATTTGTCTGGATGTGGCTTCAAACCTGGCACGCTGTAACGTGGTAATAGCAAGCAAGCGCACTATCAACTAGGCTACTGCGCTCCCAGCTAAAAAATAGTGGATAGACTGAATTGGAAAGATGTGACTACGGTTGTGATGTCAATTTGATGTCTCTTCTTCTGATTTAAACTTGAACAATCGCCATGTGTTGCCTGGGCCCGAAAGGGGAGCAAAGAATAGCAATACTGTTTACCTTCCATGCATGTCGTAAAAGGCGACTAAGGAGGTTATGGGATGGAGTTGGCTGTCCCATCCCATATAGGGTCAGCTACCCAAAGCCATGCTGAAGTCTGATGTGTCAGGCCAAAAGGCACAGATATCGCAGCAATGCTGTAAACCATGACACAACGCATTCTGTTCTCCGCACTACATCCTGCTAATGTGCAGGAGTTTGAGAATGAACGCAGAAGAAGAAGAAGAAGAAACTTGAACAATAAATATACCACAGAAGGCGGATGTGTCCAGCCATTGGCAATAGAACAGTGACAATACATCTCCGTTCTCTAGATTAATAACAATAGAAATAATAAAACCTATAACCAGTCATGGTCACATTGGGTTGAGACAATTTGTTGAAGAAAGATCTACAACCTCTATCCTCTACCATCTTGATGATGTTTGGAAACATCACACCCTGAAAAAAATCTTGATAGTGTCCAGCTATGTCTTCTTCTAGTCCACCTCATCTTCTTCCACCTTCCACTGTACTGTGAAGAACATTCGTCATTAGGGAATGTCTCATCAAATGCCCATACCACTGGAGTTTCAAGACTGTTAATAGTGATTCTTAATGACCGTAATGAATTAATGGCTAATCTTAATGACCGTAATGAATTAATGGCTAATCTTAATGACCGTAATGAATTAATGGCTAATGCATTCATTACTTGTATCATGCATAAACACATTGGTATTATGTTCTCGGTAACAGATACTAAACTCAACGTCTATAGCATTTGTCTTCACACGCCTGGATTCTTCTCCTGGTGTCCGCAGTTAGAGTCCAGATCTCATAGCCATATAGATATATTGATAAAACTAAAGATTTATATAAGTTAATATCAACAAATGGTGGTGATCCTGAATTTCCAAAATGTGGTTTATCTTGTCATGGCGACCATGGCCTTTGTCAGTCTTTTCTTAACTTCAGCTGTTGATTCACCATCACCTCAAATCTGGTCTCCCAGATAAGTAAATGTCGAACAATTCTTCAGATTATCCCCTACTGGAAATCTAGTAGAATCATTGTCCTGCTACAAGAGAGTTCAAGCAGGATATAGAGAATGCAAACTTTAAAACAAAAATTGTACAATAATAGAAATATATTTAACTGCTAGAAATAACCATTTATTCTGGAAGTTGCTGTCATTTATGTTTGTTGCATATTGTTTCAGGTAGAGAGTTATTGAAAACAGACCTGCAGTACAGTGATAACTATCTGTTATTGGCAGTCCATCTTCTGTTGGATGTCTGGGTGAAAACGGGTCAGCTAATTATGAGAATTCCTTTTAGTTGTAGTCTAGAGATATTACCTGGCTAGTAGAGATTGAGATATGGAAAATGTCCAAGATTGTAAAGCTTGAAGTATTCGGTTATCCATCTAGACTAGTGGTGGGTCAATCAGATATGGAAATGTCCAAGATTGTAAAGCTTGAAGTATTCGGTTATCCATCTAGACTAGTGGTGGGTCAATCAGATATGGAAATGTCCAAGATTGTAAAGCTTGAAGTATTCGGTTATCCATCTAGACTAGTGGTGGGTCAATCAGATATGGAAAATGTCCAAGATTGTAAAGCTTGAAGTATTCGGTTATCCATCTAGACTAGTGGTGGGTCAATCAGATATGGAAAATGTCCAAGATTGTAAAGCTTGAAGTATTCGGTTATCCATCTAGACTAGTGGTGGGTCAATCAGATATGGAAATGTCCAAGATTGTAAAGCTTGAAGTATTCGGTTATCCATCTAGACTAGTGGTGGGTCAATCAGATATGGAAATGTCCAAGATTGTAAAGCTTGAAGTATTCGGTTATCCATCTAGACTAGTGGTGGGTCAATCAGATATGGAAAATGTCCAAGATTGTAAAGCTTGAAGTATTCGGTTATCCATCTAGACTAGTGGTGGGTCAATCAGATATGGAAAATGTCCAAGATTGTAAAGCTTGAAGTATTCGGTTATCCATCTAGACTAGTGGTGGGTCAATCAGATATGGAAATGTCCAAGATTGTAAAGCTTGAAGTATTCGGTTATCCATCTAGACTAGTGGTGGGTCAATCAGATATGGAAATGTCCAAGATTGTAAAGCTTGAAGTATTCGGTTATCCATCTAGACTAGTGGTGGGTCAATCAGATATGGAAATGTCCAAGATTGTAAAGCTTGAAGTATTCGGTTATCCATCTAGACTAGTGGTGGGTCAATCAGATATGGAAATGTCCAAGATTGTAAAGCTTGAAGTATTCGGTTATCCATCTAGACTAGTGGTGGGTCAATCAGATATGGAAATGTCCAAGATTGTAAAGCTTGAAGTATTCGGTTATCCATCTAGACTAGTGGTGGGTCAATCAGATATGGAAATGTCCAAGATTGTAAAGCTTGAAGTATTCGGTTATCCATCTAGACTAGTGGTGGGTCAATCAGATATGGAAATGTCCAAGATTGTAAAGCTTGAAGTATTCGGTTATCCATCTAGACTAGTGGTGGGTCAATCAGATATGGAAATGTCCAAGATTGTAAAGCTTGAAGTATTCGGTTATCCATCTAGACTAGTGGTGGGTCAATCAGATATGGAAATGTCCAAGATTGTAAAGCTTGAAGTATTCGGTTATCCATCTAGACTAGTGGTGGGTCAATCAGATATGGAAATGTCCAAGATTGTAAAGCTTGAAGTATTCGGTTATCCATCTAGACTAGTGGTGGGTCAATCAGATATGGAAATGTCCAAGATTGTAAAGCTTGAAGTATTCGGTTATCCATCTAGACTAGTGGTGGGTCAATCAGATATGGAAATGTCCAAGATTGTAAAGCTTGAAGTATTCGGTTATCCATCTAGACTAGTGGTGGGTAAATCAGATATGGAAATGTCCAAGATTGTAAAGCTTGAAGTATTCGGTTATCCATCTAGACTAGTGGTGGGTAAATCAGATATGGAAATGTCCAAGATTGTAAAGCTTGAAGTATTCGGTTATCCATCTAGACTAGTGGTGGGTAAATCAGATATGGAAATGTCCAAGATTGTAAAGCTTGAAGTATTCGGTTATCCATCTAGACTAGTGGTGGGTAAATCAGATATGGAAATGTCCAAGATTGTAAAGCTTGAAGTATTCGGTTATCCATCTAGACTAGTGGTGGGTAAATCAGATATGGAAAATGTCCAAGATTGTAAAGCTTGAAGTATTCGGTTATCCATCTAGACTAGTGGTGGGTAAATCAGATATGGAAATGTCCAAGATTGTAAAGCTTGAAGTATTCGGTTATCCATCTAGACTAGTGGTGGGTAAATCAGATATGGAAATGTCCAAGATTGTAAAGCTTGAAGTATTCGGTTATCCATCTAGACTAGTGGTGGGTAAATCAGATATGGAAATGTCCAAGATTGTAAAGCTTGAAGTATTCGGTTATCCATCTAGACTAGTGGTGGGTAAATCAGATATGGAAATGTCCAAGATTGTAAAGCTTGAAGTATTCGGTTATCCATCTAGACTAGTGGTGGGTCAATCAGATATGGAAATGTCCAAGATTGTAAAGCTTGAAGTATTCGGTTATCCATCTAGACTAGTGGTGGGTAAATCAGATATGGAAATGTCCAAGATTGTAAAGCTTGAAGTATTCGGTTATCCATCTAGACTAGTGGTGGGTCAATCAGATATGGAAATGTCCAAGATTGTAAAGCTTGAAGTATTCGGTTATCCATCTAGACTAGTGGTGGGTCAATCAGATATGGAAATGTCCAAGATTGTAAAGCTTGAAGTATTCGGTTATCCATCTAGACTAGTGGTGGGTCAATCAGATATGGAAATGTCCAAGATTGTAAAGCTTGAAGTATTCGGTTATCCATCTAGACTAGTGGTGGGTCAATCAGATATGGAAATGTCCAAGATTGTAAAGCTTGAAGTATTCGGTTATCCATCTAGACTAGTGGTGGGTCAATCAGATATGGAAATGTCCAAGATTGTAAAGCTTGAAGTATTCGGTTATCCATCTAGACTAGTGGTGGGTCAATCAGATATGGAAATGTCCAAGATTGTAAAGCTTGAAGTATTCGGTTATCCATCTAGACTAGTGGTGGGTCAATCAGATATGGAAATGTCCAAGATTGTAAAGCTTGAAGTATTCGGTTATCCATCTAGACTAGTGGTGGGTCAATCAGATATGGAAATGTCCAAGATTGTAAAGCTTGAAGTATTCGGTTATCCATCTAGACTAGTGGTGGGTCAATCAGATATGGAAATGTCCAAGATTGTAAAGCTTGAAGTATTCGGTTATCCATCTAGACTAGTGGTGGGTCAATCAGATATGGAAATGTCCAAGATTGTAAAGCTTGAAGTATTCGGTTATCCATCTAGACTAGTGGTGGGTCAATCAGATATGGAAATGTCCAAGATTGTAAAGCTTGAAGTATTCGGTTATCCATCTAGACTAGTGGTGGGTCAATCAGATATGGAAATGTCCAAGATTGTAAAGCTTGAAGTATTCGGTTATCCATCTAGACTAGTGGTGGGTAAATCAGATATGGAAATGTCCAAGATTGTAAAGCTTGAAGTATTCGGTTATCCATCTAGACTAGTGGTGGGTCAATCAGATATGGAAATGTCCAAGATTGTAAAGCTTGAAGTATTCGGTTATCCATCTAGACTAGTGGTGGGTCAATCAGATATGGAAATGTCCAAGATTGTAAAGCTTGAAGTATTCGGTTATCCATCTAGACTAGTGGTGGGTAAATTCTATGTTTATTAGTTTATGTTTATCATTTATAAATGTATATATTCATTCATTCATTTTCCTTTTGCACTGAAGTTAGAGCATAGGGCAGAGGTCAGATCTCTCCAATTCTGTCTGTTCAAAGCTATTCTGTGCAGTTCTTGAATAGTATGAATATTTATTGTTTTACTTTCTCTAAGTATTGTTCTTCTGAGTGTTTCTTTTGGTCTACCCCTTGCTCTTTTTCCTGTTGGTATCCATTCAAGAGATTGGTGGTGTATTCTGTTGGTGTCTGCGCGTAGGACATACCCGATGTAGGACCAACGGCGTTTTCTGATAACATCTGTCATGAAATTTTGATGTGTCTCTTCTCTGATTTTATCATTCGATTTGAATTCACTCCAATGGGTGTTAGTTATCCTACGTAGACATTCGTTCTCGAAACTCAGTAATTTCTTTTCTGAAGATAAAGAGCTTTTCCAGCTCTCACATACATATGATAGCACCGGAATAACGCAGGAATTAAATAAGCGCATTTTCATGCGTGTGCTGATTGACTTGAATACATGTATGTATGTATGTATGTGTGTGTATATATATATATATATATAACATAATTAGCCATAACCCTAAAAATGAATATTTCAATTAATTATTGATAATTTATCGATATAATTTTTAGATCAATGAATCACAAAATATGTTGGTACGCACTAATGGGAAACAAGAATGAAAATGGGGGTTGGACTGCGATCATAGTACCAAAAATTGTTTCCGTCTTGGTGCTATTTGATTTCCAGCGAGTGTAATGCAGAGATGAGTTGTGTCAGTTTTGACTTTGGAAGCGTATCTAATATGTTCAGTGTTTTTACCAAATCCAATGAACAGTAAATATACAGAGCCATATTACTAGTGGACAGGCACTGCACTAAAACCTGTTTATCAGCACTGCACTCACTTATCTCAGTAAAAGCGATAGACAGTAAAAGGACAGCAACAATGACTGGGTAGCATTCAAACTATAAAAGAGATCAGCTGATAAACAGGTTGTAGTGCAGTGCCGGTCTACTAGCAATATGGCTATTCAACATTGCTACAAGATTTCTATATCCATATTAGTGAAGTTGAAATATTATTAAAGTTAATGAACTTTCACCCAAGTTCATCTATCCAAGAATCACATATCCAAGGATAGCGAAGTCTGAGGTATCCAGGACTAGTGAAGTTAGAGATATCCAAGGCTAGTGAAGTTTAGATATTCAAGACAAGCGAAGTTTGAGATATCCAGGGCTAGTAAAGTGAGATATCTTTGGCTAGTTAAATCTGAGATAACCCCACGGCTAGTGAATATTAAGATATTCAGGGCTAGAGACATTTTATATATCCACGGCTAGTGAAGTTTGGGATATCCAGGGCTAGTAAAAGGAGATATCCAGGGCTAGTGAAGTTTGAGATATCCGGAGCTAATGAAGATTGAGATATCCAATGCTAGTGGTGATTGAGATATCCAAAGCTGGTGAAATTTTGTTGTTATCCAGAATAGCAAAGTTCTATTGTACAGAGTCTGAAATATTGAGATGATGTGGTACTGTCGCAATGCTATTGGGGAATATGTAGTAATGTCGCAATGCTTTTGGGGAATATGTGATACTGTCACAATGCTATTGGGGAATGTGTGATAGTGTCACAATGCTATTGGGGAATATGTGATATTGTCACAATGCTATTGGGGAATGTGTGATAGTGTCGTCTCCCCCTACCCTCGTGATGGTCCTATTAGCCTCCACCCAGCCCAGGGCTGTGGACTGTACAGATTATAGAACAATAAGTCTAATGAGCCATCTAACTAAAATACTTCTCAAGATAATACATGAAAGAATTAAGAACAAGATAGACATGGAGGTCGGTGAAGAACAATTCGGTTTTAGGAAAAACAAAGGAACCAGAGAAGCTATACTGAGTATCCGGCTAGTGATAGATAAATATATAGAAGTCCAAAAAAGTATCTATATTTGCTTCATAGACTACAGCAAGGCCTTTGACAGAGTCCAACATGAAAAATTAATCAAATGTCTTCAAGAAATAGGCATAGATGGAAAAGACATCAGGCTGATTAGAAATATATATTGGGAACAAACTGCATCAATAAGGTGTGAAAACAGCTACTCACCGTACATAGAAATAAGAAGAGGGGTAAGACAAGGATGCATTTTATCACCAAGCCTATTTAATATCTACACAGAGAATATCTTTAAAAATATAGAAGAAATACCAGGACTCAAGATCAATGGGAAAATAATAAACAACATTAGATATGCAGATGACACTGTTCTTTTAGCAGAAAGTGAACATGAGTTACAAAGACTAATAGATCAAGTCAATAAATCAAGTAATGAATATGGACTGGATATAAACATTCAAAAAACAAAAACCATGATAATCAGCAAAAACACAGAAGAACAGGAGGTAAACATAAACATACAGGGAGAGAAACTACAACAAGTAAAACAGTATCAATATCTTGGACACATAGTCACAAATGATGGCAGATGTGAAACAGAAGTTAAAAGGAGAATAGGAATGGCTAAAAGTACCTTCAATGACATGAGGAAATTATTAATATCTAAACAAATTACAAACAAGTTAAAAATGAGAATTATAAAATGCTACATCTATTCCATATTAATGTATGGCTCAGAAACATGGACACTAAATAAACAATTAGAAGACAAAATTGATGCCTTTGAGATGTGGGTATATAGAAGAATAGGGAGAACATCATGGAAAGAGAAGAAAACAAATAAAGAGGTGCTAAAAACACTTAATATGAAGAAAGAACTACTAAGAGAAATAAAGATCAGGCAAATAAAATACTTTGGACACATTAAAAGACATGACACCCTATTGAAGACCTTACTTGAGGGTAAAGTCAAAGGGAAGCGAGCAAGAGGTAGGCAGAGATACAAGTGGGAGAGTAACATTACACGATGGACAGGTTACAGTCTAGCAGAGTGCACCACCAAGACAAGAGACAGGAGATGTTGGAGATACGTTGCAGCCAACCTTCGTTGCGGAGACGGCACTTGATGACGAGATGGAGGCACTGCTCTAAAAAACCTGCATACATATTTGTACACTTAAACCGGATAGTTTATAGGGAGTGTAAACCGGATAGTTTATAGGGAGTGTAAACCGGATAGTCTATAGGGAGTGTAAACCGGATAGTTTATAGGGAGTGTAAACCGGATAGTTTATAGGGAGTGTAAACCGGATAGTTTATAGGGAGTGTAAACCGGATAGTTTATAGGGAGTGATATGGATACTCTGTTGTCTTTCAGGAGATGATGTTCACATTTGGCGTGCAATTGTTCACTTGGAGCTGGGCATGAGAGAGAGTTCCTCCAACTACCAGCTGAAACTATTGCTCATTAGATTGTACTGTCTCAAAGGTGAATCAATTTTGTAATTAACATTGATCATAGTATATGTCTGTGGCAAGATAGTAGCTACTTCAGTGGGTGTCTGTAACAAGCTGAGGTTGAATTTCTGTAACAAGCTGAGGTTGAATTCAGTGGGTGTCTGTAACAAGCTACAGTTGAATTCAGTGGGTGTCTGTAACAAGCTGAGGTTGAATTTCTGTAACAAGCTGAGGTTGAATTCAGTGGGTGTCTGTAACAAGTTCAGTGGGTATCTAACAATTTAAAATTGAATTCAATGGGAGTCTGTAAAGATTAAATTCAGTTAAGATTGAATTCAGTGGGAGTCTAATCAGTTAAGATTGGATTCAGTGGGAGTCTAATCAGTTAAGACTGATTTAGTAGGTATCTGTAACAAGTTAAAATTGAATTCAACTCAAATTGGTCTAACAAGCTAATGTTGAATTCAGTTTGTCTTTATCAAGTTACAAATTAATTTACTGAGTGTCTTGAACAGATTAAGATTGAATTTAATGTGTGTCTGTAATAAGTTTAGATTGAATGTTTGATGTATATATTTGTCAGGTGTGTTTGGCCCATGTCCTACCCTCTATGATGGTATTGAGATCAAACATATTATGAATGACACATTAGGGTATGTATACATTTGTGACTGTGAAAGTAGATATCTAGTTGTGTTTATTTATTCCTGTTTCCGTTGCTGGATGTTTTACCTTTCGCAAGCCGGATGAAAATAACACAATCTTTCCCCAGCCATTAAATTATATTTTTGAAAAATTGTGTTATTTTTGTTGGTTGTTTGAAAAATGCAATAACTTTTGTTTTGATAGATTTTGGTATATTCTTTTGCACATTTAAATAAAGAGTTGCATACTGCAAATATGTGTAATTTGTTGTTTTTTGTATGTGTGATGCGAGAGGTGTGAGGAAGGGGTCAAGACTTTTTTGCAAAAAATTAATAAACATAGGTGTTTGGAAAATGCAATAACTTTTTTTGTAATTAGAGATTAGAAAATAATTTTTGTACATGTAAATAAATAATTGATTACTACATATATTGGTCTACATTTTGGGTACAATACTGGAAGAAGTACCTACATTTTAACGGGGAAAAACCTTAGGCTTGAAACAAACTGATCCTACATTATGTAGCGAAAAGAAATATTGATTCTTAATTAGGAACAAGTGTCACAGCACTGGGGGAATTTCCATATATGCTCTGCTTGTCGTTCCGTAAGCCATCTAAAAGTGTATACGCTCAGTGTCCCAGTCAGTTGCTGATTACGCGTTCTTCAGATATTCTTTTGGAGAGGAAGCACTTTCTCCCATATCTTCTAGTCACTCCCATTTCTACCATTCTCTGAATATCTACATTGTCTCGTTTGACCTCATCTTCTCGTAAGGGCATCCATGACTGCTCTAATCAATGGAATCCTGTCTCTTCTTATCTTGGTGCCGTTCACCAAGGCTTTACCAGCCAACACATTGGTTCTTTTGTTTCCCCTGACCCCAGCATGACCTGGAAGTAGATCCATGTAATGCTCTTCGCAATATTGATAACGATGCATTTTAAACGAAATCTTGATAAAGTTTAATTTTATGGTAGCTAAGACTGCAGTGGGATCCAACTATCTGCGTGCTGCGCACTGAGAGACCCCCTCTTGGATGACCCTGGCAAGAGATCTGCAGTGGGATCCAACTATCTGCTTCCTGCGCACTGAGAGACCCCCCCTCTTGGATGACCCTGGCAAGAGATCTGCAGTGGGACCAACTATCTGCTTGCTGCGCACTGAGAGACCCCCTCTTGGATGACCCTGGCAAGAGCGTGTGTTTTTTTCAGAAAGGCTACAAGCTTTTAAGAATTGCCTGATCACGCCTAAAGGGATTATTTTATCCTCATGTAACGACATTGTGTTTCTTAAGTTAAACATCTGTGAATGTTTGAAATGTAATATAGCAGATTTTTAAGTGAGATATTTCAGCTTTGATTGCTGGTATTCCTCAGATATATAGTTACCAACCATGTTATCCGTCTGGGTCACTTCATGGAGGCTGGAACTATGTACAATGCAATGGCACGTTTCTTTTTTCTCAATCAAAGAGAGGTATGTTATATGTGTGTGATAGGAACTCAATACATCATGTTTAAGCGAATTAAATTTATGTTGAAATGTACTACGATTAACGTGTATCTGTCAAAGTGTCTGGATTGGAAAAATAGTTTTGAGTTTGTCCCAGCTTTGGTTTAATTGTTATTTGGATACCGTACAAGTAGATGACAATACATTATTAACGAAACAAACCTGAACGAAATGAAGCTTTCCCATAACTAGCGTAAAAAGGGACATAACACCAAATAATACAAGGGACACAATCTGAAATAGTTGGACATGTTTTTATCGGGATAAATAATCTTTCAAAACAACGAGAATAGCGTCAAATGTGGTTTCTGTTGCTGTTAGCTTTGATCTCCGCATAAATTCTGCATGATAGCTTTCAAGATTGTGTAGAGATGTGCCACAACTTATCTTGTTCTCCATTTCACGCTAGCACAAAGTCGATTAATATTCTGAGTGTCGTTGATTTCATTGTGCTTCTGTAACAAGTAGATAAAAAAAAAAGAGCCAATCATTCCTTCTGCTCGCAACACACTTAGAGGCCTTTGGCCCCCCCCCCCCTCCCATACCTACATTTCCATTGCTGGTAATGATCTAGACTACAGAATTTATGAACATGTAGTATTTCTCTGCTTTGTAGAAATACAACTGCTTCCTGCTGGTTTCTGGGGAGACTGACAGTGTTAGCAGCCATGTTCCGTAAAATTTTCACAGTGTTAGCAGCCATGTTCCGTAAAATTTTCACAGTGTTAGCAGCCATGTTCCGTAAAATTTTCACAGTGTTAGCAGCCATGTTCCGTAAAATTATCATGTGCAGTGAGTATCTAAAAATTGAAATTAAATAACTGAGCTATGTGTTGGTGTCTTTAGCACCTCTTTATTTGTTTTCTTATCTTTCCATGATGTTCTCTCTATTCTTCTATATACCCACATCTCAAAGGCATCAATTCTGTCTTCTAATTATTTAGTTTATTTAGTTGTTTCTGAGCCATACATTAATATAGAATGGTTGGTTGGTTGCTGATTCAGAGGTCCATGGGCTCATGCCCTTTGACCTAATGCCATTATATTGCTGGGAAGTCTGTGGATTTTCGGCCCACACCGGGACAGAGCCAGAGAATAACTATCACACCTCCAGGAAGGTAGGTTTCAACCTATGCACTGCTCCCAGCCACTGTAGCCAAGATAGGGTTCACTGTGCTCATTCACAGCCACCAATTGACTACTGGTTATACCGAACTTCTCTATTGCTTCAGGCATGCAACCAAATGTTCAAGTCAAAAGGATTGTCACGTCCTGAGTCATTGTGCCTCTGTGATGGGCCTCAGCCATAGGAAAAAACAGTGATATCAGTTTCCTCCTCCCCATTGCTGCACAGTACATCTCTGTCTCCCTCACAACCACAGAGGGTGCATGCATATTTATTTAGGTAAACATGAAACACATTTCAACAAAATAAAAGCATAATTGTATAGATGACGTGCCATGAAGCTTCTATAAGAAGATAACCTCAATATAACGGCATTTCATCCACTAAGGATTTCTGTTGCATGGGTGGTATGTTTGTTTGTTTTTCGTTCGCTCCATTGTAACCATCACGGATATCCGTGCGATTTCCGCCGGGAGCGTGATTACGTTGTGCCACCGTTATGCGCCTTGTAGGCCTAGCACATCTGATTTCGGCATGGCATGGGTGGTATGTCTAGTAGGCCATTGGTGAGACCCACAGACGCAACCACATGCGTAATATAGAATAGATACAGCATTTTATAATTCTCATTTTTAACTTGTTTGTATGGTTGTAATTTGTTTAGATGTTAATATTTTCCTCATAATTGTCACTAGCATTGAACTTTGTTTAAAGTCGGGAAGAGTTGCATCATTCATGTTTTTAGTTCTAGCCTCATGTCATATCTGCTTTAATTTTGATTGCTTTTCTTGATTTCTAATAAACAATGATACACCTAATATGTATTCTCAAGATATATTCTAACATACAATATGGATCTACATCGTTTTGCACCTCACAATATCAGCTCCCTCAAGCGCTGTCCCCTCACTCCAGGGTTGTGAGCCTCCAAGTTTGGAAACCCCTGATATACACGAAGATCGCTGGTATTATATTGTGCCATTATATCCTCTAAAGAGGAGCGTGGTAACCTAGCTTGCTCACAATCACCGGATCACAGCATGCCAGGTTTGAAATGACATTCAGATATTAAAAAATCCAGTTCTTCTTGATTCTTGATTAGAAACTGGCCTCACAGCATGTGGGGCATTCCCATAAGTGCTCCGCCCTCTGTTCCAGCAGCCATTAGACTCAATGGTGTTTCGAGTCTAATGCTACAGAAACAGACGTCGACATTAGGGCACAACTTTGGCCCCTGTGACAGGTTTCTTTGTTGTTCTGCCCATCCACGCCGTGCCCATAACTAGTTCAAGCACAACGTCGGTCTGTCAGAACAACATGGTAACGGACTTATCGAAGGTCATGACTATGGGATTGTATAGATGACCTCAATATAACGGCATGTCATCTAAGGTTTTCTGTGGCATGGGTGGTTTGTCTAGTGAGCCATTGGTGAGACCCACAGATGCAACCGCATGCGCGAAAAAATCCAGTTCATGATTTATCACCTGACAAGACCATGCATCCAGCTGTAAATGGGTACTTGACGCATGAGAGAAGAAAGGGAACTGACCACCCCCACCTAATAGTTGTTGTGGGGATAGTGCATGAGGAGTTATCTTCATCCCTGACAGCAAGCTGTTGCCATGGGACACACCTTTAGATTTTTATATCCTAGAATCCGCAGAAGATGGATGTGTCAGATCATTGCCGTAAATAAAACCCCGACACAATGCATTTCCATTCTCTAGACTACATCCTGTTATAAATCTAATATAACCATTGTCCTGCTGCAAGAGAGATGTAGCGGGAGTTTGAGAATGGTGTAAAAAGAAGATATCCTAGAGATAAAAACTGTGACATTGGCATATCATGGCTATCACTTTCTCTGTTTCAGTCATCGGAGCATTTAATGTCATCATACAAATTTGGATCATTTGGTCGGGTAAGTAGAGAAAAGTGGTGCTTGTGACGACATTTAAAAGTGGTGCTTGTGATGACTAGGTTGAGATTACCACATTTTCAAAGTTGTGTCAATTGTAGAAAACATGGCAGTATGCTCTGAAATGTATAAAAAAATAATCATTGTGAATATAGCATGTTTCTATGCTATTAATAACAGTGATTGAAAATGGTTGTTTTTATGTTATTAATAATGAGAAAAAATAATGGGTTTTTATGTTATTAATAATGAGAAAAAATAATGGGTTTTTATGTTATTAATAATGAGAAAAAATAATGGGTTTTTATGTTATTAATAATGAGAAAAAAATAATGATTTTTTATGTTATTAATAATGAGAAAAAATAATGGGTTTTTATGTTATTAATAATGAGAAAAAATAATGGGTTTTTATGTTATTAATAATGAGAAAAAATAATGGGTTTTTATGTTATTAATAATGAGAAAAAATAATGGGTTTTTATGTTATTAATAATGAGAAAAAACAATGGGTTTTTATGTTATTAATAATGAGAAAAAATAATGGGTTTTTATGTTATTAATAATGAGAAAAAATAATGGGTTTTATGTTATTAATAATGAGAAAAAATAATGGGTTTTTATGTTATTAATAATGAGAAAAAATAATGGGTTTTTATGTTATTAATAATGAGAAAAAATAATGGGTTTTTATGTTAGATCAAACAGTTAGATAATTTGTTTATAATAAATAATGGGTTTTTATGTTAGATAATAACAAAGAGAAACTAATTTGTTTCTATGCTACAAATAACTTGATGCTGTCAATCCAAGATTTTCTTTACGATCTTTTCTCCTTCAACCTTCGCTTATTCCTTGCAAAATAATTTTAGAAAATGAATCGTGCCTCGTTACATGTCCAAACCAAGAATGTGCATGTCATTTGCCAGAAGCTGAAAGAATACAATGAAATTGTGGATGCAAGATATTCATATTTAATATATCATATATATATATGTTTTCATGCTATGCTTTGTCTTTACAGTTTGCACTAGCAAATCTTAATCTGTCTACAGATTCAAGAGTTTGTAGAATTTCAAAACAGGCTGAACAATTCCCTCCAGTTTCATAACGCGAATACAGAGAAGCTTCTTCTTGACCTGGTTATGCACACTGATAGCCACGACTCAACCGAGGAGACGGTCAGATGTATGGCTGTTCATCCGCTCACAGACAAACGTAAGTTATCAACATTTAGTTAACCGCCGCAGGTGTGTTGTCGGAACCTGTTACCTGCCAGGCATGTTGTAAGAGGAAACTAAGAAGGTTTGGGGGATGGAGTTGGCTATCCCATAAAGAGTCAAAAGTTATCCATCGGCCATGCTAAAGTCGGATGTGTCAGGCCAAAAGGTGTTGACATCGAGCTAATGTAAGCTTTAATATTACATTCTCTGGACTACCTTCTACCTATCTGCAGGAGTTTGAGAATGAACGTAGTGAAATCTGCTAATTATTGTTCCCTGACTACTATGTTGCACATGACTGAATGGTTAGAGCTTTGGTCTCACACCTGTGAGGTCCAGCATTCAAACCCAATAAGGACTGGTTTTTTTTTCTCTGTTGGAGTAAATTAAAAAAAAACTCACCTCAAACATGACGTGGTCACAACAATCACATGGCCTTTATCACACAAGCCACTTGAAATCTCCCTGCAATTACCTAACTGGAAAAATTCAATAGTTACTTTTTTGTTGTTGACATTACCACCAAGACATCTTCTGCATCCAGGATTCATTTGGTCTTGCTAGATCTTTAGCTCCCAGTATTCTCCAGCTCGGTCCAACGTGGCGATGATTTGCCTCACAGTTCAATGAACTCTGGGGATTCTTGAAGTGTCTTCATGAGTCTGTAGTCTTGTTCTATATGGACATTCATTTACATGGGTCACCCGAAACAGGTACAGGTGACCCTATAGTTTTCATTGGCCATTTCAAAGTTGGAAGATGAGGTGCAAAGGGCACAGCATTACTTTCGGCGGACCCAGGGTTAGCAGATAACCAAGATCCCAAAAAAATACCTTCTTGTTGTACACCCTGGAAACAGAAATACAGCTACTTGTGCTGATTCTGGCTAAACCTTTTGTAGTCTGAATGTGGAGGCAGCACATGGAAAGAGAATTGACTGCAAAAGAGACAGCCAAGATATCCGACACCACTGCGCCAACACATGCAGTGGCACTGTCGACACACAGTAATGTTAGTCAGTCCAGTTTGAGCATTGGAGGGGCGGCCAATGAAAACGACACGAAAAGGTAGATGCATGACGAGAGACAAAAAGGTAGATGCACAGCAAGAGATAAAAAGAAAACATACTGAGTACAGTGAAAAGGGCAGCACAGCACCAGAGGGTGGAGCCAAGTACAAAAAATGGAAAACGTTTCAAAGAAATTGGAATTACAATAGTTATCTGTTGCTTATGCAGTTGGTATATAGGTTCTGGTTTTTGATCAATATCCATATTTTTATTTTACTTATATTTAATGGTTGTAGATTAGCATTTGCAACAGGGGCAAAGGCCGACCATGACGCTGTTGGACAAAAGACATTCAAGAATGCCTGCGCATGTCACTGGGAGATGTAGGACAACTTGCTCAAGAACGGGAATTCAAGAGATCCATAGGAAAGACTACGTTCTGGAAAGAATATGTCACCTGATGATGATGATTAGCATTTTTGTTGGCAGCACTGTGCAGTAGTGGATAAGTGATTAGTTCCATTTTTCTGCCACTTCTGCCAGGGCATCAGCTCTATTTCTCCCACTTCTGTCAGAGCATGCTCTCATTTCTCCCACTTCTGTCAGAGCATGCTCTCATTTCTCCTACTTCTGTCAGAGCATGCTCTAATTTCTCCTACTTCTGCAGGGGAATCAGCAGTCTCATTTCTCTTACTTCTGCCAGGGCAACAGCTCTCTCATTTCTCTTCTGCTAGGACATCAGATCTCTCATATCCTGTGATCCAAAAATTGACAGTTAATCAATGAAGAATAATTGAACGTCCTTTACCAAGATCCTTCTCCTACATGTGTCCTCAAACTCCTGCATTTGATCAGGATATAGCCACACAGACATGATCTCGGTTGCGATAGCTGAGCTTTTCATTGACACAGTAACTATTATTTCATCATGGAAGATTTATCAGATCTGCCGACAGACGTTTGACATGAGACAGTAATGTGCCGGGTGTTCATAGCTTGCTTCAGATTTAGGGACTGGAAAACAACAAGAGTTCAGCATATTCTTGAAGTTTTTGGGATGATATATCTGAAGTACATCTGTTACATCAACACAAGTCAAAACATCTATATCTTTTACATCAAAACAAGTCATCAAGTCACTCCAGAAATTATTGACATGTCAAATTGCTTTTCTAAGTTCATTCTCAAGATCCTGCTGGTTAGCAGGGTGTAGTCCAGATAATGACATGAGTTGTCATGGTTTACAGCTTAGCTGCGATATCTGCTACGTTCGATTCAACATATCTATGTTCAGAATTTCATTTGAGTAACTTTGATCTATGGGGTGGGATAGGCAACTCTACTCTCAAACTCCTTGGTCCCCTCTTAGGACATGCATGGAACATCATATTGTTGCGATTATTAGCTCCCTTTTCATGCTTTGAAAACCAAATTATTGTGATATTTTTCTGCCTGCTTGTCTATTTGTTCCATTTTATACACATCCATATATCCATGTCTTTTTTTTATCTGCTTGTCTGACTACCATTTCTCTGTCTGCTTCTCTGACTACCATTTCTCTGTCTGCTTGTCTGACTACCATTTCTCTGTCTGCTTCTCTGACTACCATTTCTCTGTCTGCTTGTCTGACTACCATTTCTCTGTCTATCTGACTGTTTGTCCCATATTTCTGCTTCGTCTGTGTATCTTTGGCTAATAAACCAAGACATGTCATGTTTACTTCCTGTAATATCTCACATTGTCATGATTACAATGTCTGCAGGTTTAGATCTAGAAAACCTGTATGATAATCGAGATTTAACTATTGCACTGTGCTGGGACCCACCAAGTTTGTAAGTATTTTGTCAGTCCACTACTTCTGTCTAGAAATAGACACATTTTAACCTTTAGTACTCTAAAAATGAGTTCTTTTTCCCTGTTAGTGCATTCTTTTTTTGACTTTACGTGTTGTTTATGTTTAAAAATTAATAGATTATGTCGATAAATCAAGTAAACAATGTAGACTGGATATAAACATCCAAAAAACAAAAACCATTATACTCAACAAAGTCACTAAATAACAGGAGGTAAACATAAACATACATGGAGAGAAACTACAAGTAGAACATTATCTTTGTTTTGGACGCATAATCACAAAAGACGGCAGATATGAAACAGAAGTTACATGGAGAATAGGAATGGCTAAAAGTACCTTCAATGACATGAGGAAAATAGTAGCATCTAAACAAATTACAAACAAGTTAAAAATGAGAATTATAAAATTCTACATCTATTCTATATGAATGTATGTCTCAGAAACATGGACAATAAACAAACAATTGGAAGACTTAATTGATGCTTTTGAGATGTGGGTATGTAGAAGAAGAGGGAGAACATTCTGGAAAGAGAAGAAAACTATCAACACCTAATATGAAGGTTCTATCAACACCTAATATGAAGAAAGAATTATTAAAGGAAATAAAGATTATCTATTTTATCTATACGTTGTATCCCTTGTTTGCCTTGCGACGTCAGGGGTAGAAGAGTTCTCTGGAGATGGCCTTCCTGTATGCTGTTTGTAAACTTCTTCCTGTGACTTCTTTGATTTTTGTGATCCATCTTTTACATGGTCTGCCTCTGGTTTTATAACCGTTATGTCTATGCGTCATGGCCATCTGTGGCATGCTGTCTGTTGGTAGTCTGGAAGTGTGCGAAAACCACTTGATCTGTTGTCTTTTGATGTGTTCCAATACTGGTATTGTTTCGGTTATCTGTCTGATGTTATCGTTTCTAATTCTATCTCCTAATGAATTAGGAGTATTATAACTCCGAGTATTCTCGTAGACATGTAATTTCTGTTGTCACTATTTGTCTTTTGTCTTGTGCCGTCATTGTCCAGGTTTGGCACTGGTAGCAAATTGATGAGATAATAAAATCTTGTATAATGCAACTTTAGTGTCTTGTTCTCAATATTTTTAATTCTTAAAAATACGTGTCATCTGTCCTAGTATCTGGTATGTTTTGTTGCATCTATTTTGTATTTCTTTACTGTTTTTCCCTTCACTTGTTATAATGCTTCCTAAGTAAGTGAACTTAACTTGTTTACGGTGTTTATTATTGATAGAGATTTGACACAACTAGTAATGGTGATGTGCTGAACACTTGTAAGGTTTGACACATCTAGTAATGGTGATGTGTTGAACACTTGTAAGGTTTGACACATCTAGTAATGGTGATGTGTTGAACACTTGCAAGGTTTGACACATCTAGTAATGGTGATGTGTTGAACACTTGCAAGGTTGGACACATCTAGTAATGGTGATGTGTTGAACACTTGCAAGGTTGGACACATCTAGTAATGGTGATGTGTTGAACACTTGCAAGGTTTGAGTATATGATAAGTCATGATTCCCTTTCTAAGACTGTCCTGCCATTGAATAATTGAATAGTTGAGGGCGGATGAAGAAGAGAGGATGCCAAGGGAAAGTTGTCGATTGATGATATCAATGACCAGACAGGATTTAATTTCTCCATACTCAAATGAAGCGCTGAAAGCAGAGAGTAACAGCAGGGTTTTTCTGTTGTTTCCAATAATGTAGGGATGACAAATCCCTACAACCCTGATTGGTTATGGGTTTGATATGATGTTTACACACTCCATGAGGTTAGAATTTACATGATTACATTGGCAACATTGCAGGTTACAGTCTGAAGATATTAGATCAAGATCAAGAAAAGAGGAGGTTGGTGAGCTCATGACTGCTTGTAAGATTGTCTGTCAGTAGCTGCACTGTCTTGTGTTAGTGGATGTACTGTCTTGTCTCAGTAGCTTTAGTCTGTTAGTAGCTGTACTGTCTTGTATCAGTGGCTTTAGTCTGTTAGTAGCCGCACTGTCTGCTAGTACTGTCATCTAGTAATTGTGATGTGTTGAACACTTTCAAGGTTGACACATCTAGTAATGGTGATGTGTTGAACACTTGCAAGGTTTGACACATCTAGTAATTGTGATGTGTTGAACACTTTCAAGGTTGACACATCTAGTAATGGTGATGTGTTGAACACTTGCAAGGTTTGACACATCTAGTAATGGTGATGTGTTGAACACTTGCAAGGTTTGACTCATCTAGTAATGGTGATGTGTTGAACACACTCAAGGTTGACACATCTAGTAATGGTGATGTGTTGAACACTTGCAAGGTTTGACTCATCTAGTAATGGTGATGTGTTGAACACTTTCAAGGTTGACACATCTAGTAATGGTGATGTGTTGAACACTTTCAAGGTTGACACATCTAGTAATGGTGATGTGTTGAACACTTGCAAGGTAGCTGTACTATCTAGTATCAGTAGCTGTACCGTATCTAGTATCAGTAGCTGTACCGTCTTTCAGCAGTTGTACTGTCTTGTGGCTGTACTGTCTGTCTCAGTAGCCATACTGCCTGTGTCAGTAGGCATACTGTGCTGTATCTGTAGCTGTGATGTCAATGAGTAACAATACTGTTTATACGAGGGATGGTCAAAAAGTAATGCCTCCTAATTGTTATTTAAGTAAATACTTCATCTGTGTGCAATTTGTTAATTTTGTGAGAATCTCCACACACTCTTCTGCACTGTGTAGCATAAGCAACCTGTTTTATTAACAGATTGCAACACAGTAACCATTTAAAAATAGTTGTCAAAGAAGTACGGTTAAAGCAATATGTCATAGAATTTTTTAGTGCTGAATGTCAGACTCCAATTCGCATTCATGAACGTTTGAAGAATGATTATGAGGTTCAACAGTGGATTTTTTCACTGTTCATCATTGTAACAAAGCTGAAATAGGTCAATCCTCAATGGATGACGCGAAGCGGACTGGATGTCTATCTACGGCAGTGACACTACACAACATTCATCGAGCTGATATCATTTGTGGTGACCGTTGGGTAACACTGGATGAATTGCATGCCATGTTGTCCATTAGTAAAGGTAGTGTCCAGAACATCGTTACGTTAAAGATCTGGGTTATTCAAAGGTTTATTGATGCCTTTGAGATGTGGGTATATAGAAGAATAGGGAGAACATCTTGGAAAGATAAGAAAACAAATAAAGAGGTGCTAAAGACACTTAATATGAAGAAAGAACTACTAAGAGAAATAAAGATCAGGCAAATAAAATACTTTGGACACATTAAAAGACATGACACCCTATTGAAGACCTTACTTGAGGGTAAAGTCAAAGGGAAGCGAGCAAGAGTTAGGCAGAGATACACGTGGGAAAGTAACATTACACGATGGACAGGTTACAGTCTAGCAGAGTGCACCACCAAGACAAGAGACAGGAGATGTTGGAGATACGTTGCAGCCAACCTTCGTTGCGGAGACGGCACTTGATGATGATGGTTCAAAGGTTTGTACAAGTTTGATTCTCAGACAGACAAGGAAACAATAGCCATTAACATTCTGCACCGCTGCGAAACTAAAGGAGATGAGTTTTTATCGAATATCGTGACAGGCGATGAGACCTGAGTTGTTATTTTTAAAACCAGAATCCAAGAGGCATTCCACACAACATCGCTGACAAGAAGGAACTTCAAAAGTTCACCATCTGTAGGGGAAGTTATGACCTCCATGTTTTGGCATGAGACGGGTGTAATAACAAAGGAACACAGTGAATGCAGACTGTTATATTGAAACTTTGAAGAAGCTTAGAGGGCATCTTCGGCTACTATACCCAGTAAAAGATCACAGAACTGCACTACTGTTCACGGTAATGTCACACCACACACCGCTAAATACACCATTGATGCAGTTGGAGAATTTGACTAGACGGTATTACCACATTCCCTTACAGTTGGAGAATTTGACTAGACAGTATTACCACATTCCCTTACAGTTGGAGAATTTGACAGTATTACCACATTCCCTTACAGTTGGAGAATTTGACAGTATTACCACATTCCCTTACAGTTGGAGAATTTGACTAGACAGTATTACCACATTCCCTTACAGTTGGAGAATTTGACTAGACAGTATTACCACATTCCCTTACAGTTGGAGAATTTGACTAGACAGTATTACCACATTCCCTTACAGTTTGCATCTTCAGAGTTCCATCTGTTTGGACCACTAAAAGAAGACCTAAGCAGATATCACTTTAAGGACATCAAAACACGCCGGTTGCAATTGGTTTAAGAAAGATAGAAAAATTGTTATCGTGCGGAAATGCCCTTGTGCGAAGATGGATAAAAAACTGTAGCATATAACAGAGACTAAATTGAGCAATACATTTTTGAAGCACAGACATAAGACCACAATTTAATGTGAGTTTTATGTTTTTTTGTGTCTGTTTAATTAGATTAAAAGTTTGGAGGCATTACTTTTTTTTTTTACTATCCCTTGTATTAACATAATATATTCATGAAATCTGTAACAATGTTGACTGAATAAATATTTTGTCCATGTCACACAGGAAGTATGGCTGGTTGTCCGTTGGCATCAGCTTCACATTCTGTTACTGGCTGTGCTGTCTGGCAGAGACCTGGTCGGAACATCTGTCCTCAATGGTAACGACAACAACCAGAATGATGACAGCAACAATGACAAGATCAAACATAAACCAGTAGATACGATGAAATTTCGAATGTTAGAACTGCAGGAATTTGCAATCCAATGTGAGGAATTTAAACAGCCCAGGCAGGTATGGGCCAAAACTGTTGTCAGATTTCAGATTCTAAGACTACGTTTTATATTAGACTCCAGAATCTTATATTTGAGGTCTGATTTGATAATGTATGACTTTTTTAAGGTTTGACTTTGACTTAAGAATCCACGATTAGATTTGAGGTATGATGGGTTTCTAATCTATGACTGGGTATTAGGTCTGATTATATAATACAGTTAGTTAGTTAGTCGTTGGATCATCGTCATTGCACTCTGGACAAGTCCATAGGTGCTTAGATCTTTCCTTGAGTGTATCCGCCATTACACGCTGTCTCACAGTCCTAATATGTCGTTGTGTACTAGGCCTTGTAATTACATGGAATAACGGCTACACTCATGAAAATGTCAGCTCTGATGCATGTACTCCGTCGCACCGGCAAAGATCTTGATAATTGGACTCCCTTGCCAAAATAACACCACATCCTAGACGAAATAATGAATGAATCCATCTTTCAAGTGATGTTGACGGTGTCACACAAAAACACACGTCGATATGTCCACCATTTTGACCGGAAGTCCGGTCAATAACTGTCAGAATAATATATAACTGGGTATTTAGCCTGATTATATAATCTATAGTGCAGGTCTCAGAACCCTGAGGTCCCAAGTTCAATTCATGGTTGGGATAAGAATTTTTGTCTTTCAGGGGTGAAATAAAAAATTGTTTAATAATCTGTAGCCACGCCCATGACAGATGTGTCCGTCAATGGTTTTCTATTTGCGAACAGCTGGTCGTTGGAACACTCGACCGTTGCTTTGAACGTATTTGGCAGTGTGGGATCATATGATTGTTAATGTAAAGTGGCTGGGAATGTACACAAATCTTGGCTGGGAATGTACGCAAATCTTGGCTGGGAATGTACGCAATCTTGGCTGGGAATGTACGCAATCTTGACTGGGAATGTACGCAATCTTGGCTGGGAATATGTCACATTTTTCTTGTTAATTTATTTTTATGTTAGGGTGTAATACAGAGCAACAGTTTCAGTTTCACTAGGTCTGATCCAATGGAACGAAATCTGTAATTCTGAAAGTCATCTTTTCTTACGATTTTATGGATTCGGATTCTGATGATGATGAATTCTTGGAATTTACAGCCGTAGATGACATTTCTGAGCGAGAATATAGTGATGACTGACCTTCAGGTTATAGTCATGGCTATCTTCGCGACTTTTCTGAAGTTGCTGGACCGGTCTAGTTGATAATGTTAGTGAAGTAGACGTGTTTCATTTGTTTATGACATGGTGTCAACACATTAGTTTTACGAAGTCGGTTAAAATTGTTCAACATTTTCTGATCTATTACATATTCGTTGTTATTTAATACTTACAAAAACTCGTTACAGGCAGGTCTTGTTGAGGACACTTTTGTAACTTTGTGCAGATATCCTACCTTGATGCTTGGGTCCTCGTTAGTATTGATTGTTCTTAGTCAGACTTGTGGGATAATCCTCATGTGATGACCAAACCCTTTTATTCTTTGTTTATATTCACTGCAACAGATATATATTTTCAGCATTATTCCATTCAACCTATATAATGATTGAACCAAAATAATAATTCAGCCTATGTAATAATTATAATAATAATATTACATCAAAATTAGAGCAAAGACTAAACACCTTTGAAAATAAATGTCTTAGAAGGCTACAGAACATACGTTGGTCAGACTTCAAATCAAACACAGTTGGCAGACAAGAATCAAAACAAGAATATGTATCCACCTATATTAGAAAGCGTCGCTGGAATTACATCGGACACACACTACGAATGGATACTGAAAGACTCCCCTGTC
Source organism: Meghimatium bilineatum (assembly GCA_034231615.1). Taxonomy (NCBI): domain Eukaryota; kingdom Metazoa; phylum Mollusca; class Gastropoda; order Stylommatophora; family Philomycidae; genus Meghimatium; species Meghimatium bilineatum. The sequence goes on along the minus strand of CM067309.1, from coordinate 38,638,390 downwards.
AATCTTTGATGTGGTCACCAAAAGGCAAGAGAAAATGAGGAAGACCAAAAGAAACTTTATGTAGAACTATTGCAAGGGAACGTGTCACCATCGGTATCAGAAACAATAAAGATCTAAAGCAAATCGCAATGAAACGAGAGACATGGAAATCTATGACATCCGCCCTATGTGCCGTCTTTGGCCCTAGAGGAATAACTAACTAACTGTGATAATACAACCTGTCATAATTACAATCTATGTAATAATTTCATGATTTCTATATAATTCAATCTTTATAATAATTTCAAACAATTACTATGTATAAAATACCATCTCATAGTTTCTCTTTAGAGGCCAAATGTTTTTTCTGTTACATGTAATATTATTTATATTCTGTCTGCAGTACCATCTGGTGCAAGGTCCATTCAGAACAAGAATCTCTGAACTTCTACAGGGTCCCCACATTTCCCTAATGGCCCATATGGTAGATTGCGTAGATTATGTACATATCCTGAACACACAAGGTGTAGGTAAGTGGTCAATAATACGTTCACTGGTTATTAATAGGAACCTTTCCGTCTTTCCGGACGATAGTATTATTGTTGTGCGTATATAGACAAATTTATACGTAGAGATGTATGCAAGTGTACAAGAACCATTGCTTTCAATAGTGAAATGACGAAAACTAGCATGGTTTGGACATGTATGCAAACATATGATTCCTTGTCAAAAACAATACTGCAGGGAACCATTTAAAGGAAGAGAGCAGAGGAGTGCAAATAAAGCCATGGACAGACAACATCAATGAGTGTACAGGACAAGATTTTTCCTCATTCATCCGCATCGCTGAAGATAGAGATTGCAGGAGGACTCTGTGTGGTGAAGTATCCAATGTGGTACCCCCTACAACCCTGATGGGTTACGGGTTTATAGATATAGATACATTATTGTTATGTTATAAAAAATATAATCTATAATCCGTGATGACAAGGATAAAACCAATCTGAGCCACAGTTTTTCAACTTGCACAGTTTATGTGCAAGGTATCACAAGCCCATCTGTACCATCGTGTGTCATCTTTGATATCTGCAATCACTTCCTCCTTTTGTTTTGTTACCATTCTGAATCTTTCCCCTGCATGCAACATGATCGATTGCATCTTGTTCCCATGATTCCATACAATGCCTGTATCATACATATCACATTTGCGTTCATCCTCGTGCTGAAGTAGCTATAAACCTCGAGATCTTTGCCCAGACTAATTCTCCATAAAGTAGATATCTCGGTATTAGCTATCTTCCATCCTCTTAGTGTGTCCTAGCCATCTCGATCCTCTTAGTGTGTCCTAGCCATCTTCCATCCTCTTAGTGTGTCCTAGCCATCTTCCATCCTCTTAGTGTGTCCTAGCCATCTTCCATCCTCTTAGTGTGTCCTAGCCATCTTCCATCCTCTTAGTGTGTCCTAGCCATCTTCCATCCTCTTAGTGTGTCCTAGCCATCTTCCATCCTCTTAGTGTGTCCTAGCCATCTTCCATCCTCTTAGTGTGTCCTAGTCATCTCCATCCTCTTAGTGTGTCCTAGCCATCATAGTCTGTTCAGACTGAGTTTAGAAAAAACTGTATTGCCTGTTCTTCCCAATACATCAGTGTTAGTGACTTTGTCCTGTAATACATCAGTGTTTGTGACTTTGTCCTGGCATACATCAGTGTTAGTGACTTTGTCCTGGCATACATCAGTGTTTGTGACTTTGTCCTGGCATACATCAGTGTTTGTGACTTTGTCCTGGCATACATCAGTGTTTGTGACTTTGTCCTGTAATACATCAGTGTTAGTGACTTTGTCCTGTAATACATCAGTGTTAGGGACTTTGTCCTGGCATACATCAGTGTTAGTGACTTTGTCCTGGCATACATCAGTGTTAGTGACTTTGTCCTGTAATACATCAGTGTTAGTGACTTTGTCCTGGCATACATCAGTGTTTGTGACTTTGTCCTGGCATACATCAGTGTTTGTGACTTTGTCCTGTAATACATCAGTGTTTGTGACTTTGTCCTGTAATACATCAGTGTTAGTGACTTTGTCCTGGCATACATCAGTGTTAGTGACTTTGTCCTGGCATACATCAGTGTTAGTGACTTTGTCCTGGCATACATCAGTGTTAGTGACTTTGTCCTGGCATACATCAGTGTTTGTGACTTTGTCCTGGCATACATCAGTGTTTGTGACTTTGTCCTGGCATATAGTAAGCTTTCTCTCTTGTTCTTTTGTTAATGTCCATATCTGAAATTGGTAACAATCTACTAAGTTAACATTTTGTTAATTTCATTTTCATTGTTAATTTTCTAGGTGTTCAAGGTACTCTGGACATTCTTCTATATGAAGCACATTTCTGTTGCCCTCAATGGATCAATTAATCAACATATCAATCAAGTGCCATGTTGAATGGCGTAGGCGATCATGTTTCTCCACGACAATCTCTTGTGTTGTCAATAAGCTCGGTTGGTGAACTTCTACCATGCCACAATACTAGTCCATCTAGCAACTTCTCTCTTTGTCATCCCGTCTCTTCTTCCCTTGATCTTTCCAGTGGTTATTAAGTGTTTAAACTGTGTTCTTCTCAGCACATGCCCTAGAAATCTTGACTGTCTGCTCCTAATGTTTGATATAATTGAATTTGTTACGCCAGCATCAATGAGAACCCCTGCATTTAGTTTTCTTAGCTGTCCATAGTATTTTCATCATTCTTCTCAGAAACCACATCTCTGTAGCCTCCAGTTAGTTTTGAATTTTTTTGTTTACAGTCAGTGGATAAATACGCCCGTGTGTTGCCGGGGCCCGAAAGGGGAGCAAAGAATAGCAACACTGTTTACCTTCCACGCATGTCGTAAAAGGCGACTAAGGAGGTTATGGGATGGAGTTGACTGTCCCATCCCATATAGGGTCAGTGACCCAAAGCCATGCTGAAGTCGGATGTGTCAGACCGATAGGCGCAGATATCGCAGCAATGCTGTAAACCATGACACAACGCATTCCGTTCTCCGGATTACATCCTGCTAATCTGCAGGAGTTTGAGAACAAACGCAGAAGAAGAAGAAGAAGTGGATAAATAGAATAGTTAACAAATATGAACTATACTTAGAAGAGAATGTCTAATACAAGTGAACTTTTATCTGAAGACAAATTTCTTGAAATAGTTGTGAAAATGTGGCACATGATACATCAATATTTTTTCAATATTTTTTTGGGTCTAGATTCTGCAAATTCAGAGAAGGAATCATCGTGGAACACAGTTAAAAAGAGTGCATCAAGTTAGTATTTAATCTCATCTCGTATCCGTGTATTGTTTTATTTATGTATTTTTTTTAATCTGGTTATATTTTCTTTGTTTATTCAATTTGTTTACATGCACAGACAGAATGCTGCAGTTTGTGTGTATGAGTGTCTTCTGTCTAGTGTTTCTTATGCTGTTTTGTGTAGTCTTCTGCTGTCTGCATCTGATTTGTTACTTCATCTGTTGATCTGCCTCTTTGTTACTTGACCTTCTGTTTACCTCTTTGTTACTCAACCTGTCTCTCTGCCTCTTATTTGTTACTTGACTCCTTTATCCTTCCTAATGTTATAATGTTAATGTTTCTTGATTGTTATATCATTTCTATTGCATGTTTCTTAATCTCTTACCTATTATTACATGCTTCTTGATTGTTCTATCCTTTCTATTAAACATACCTTGTGTGTTCTATCCTTCTCATTAAATGTACCATGAGTGTTCTGTCCTTCCTGTACCATGTTTTTTTAATGTTCTGTTCTCCCTATAACATGTTCCTTGATTGTTCTATCTTTCCTATAACATGTTCTGTGATTGTTCTATCTTTCCTATAACATGTTCCTTGAGTGTTGTATCCTTTCTATTATATGTTTCTTGATTGTTCTATCCATCATATTACGTTTCTTGGTTGTATTTTTCAACATGTATCTTGACTTTTCTATCCATCCTTATTACAGTGGAAGCCTCTTTATAGCACATATATTTATAATCATCATAAATTCTGAGATGCTTTTTTTCCCCTCGGACAGAACTTTTAATCACGGATGTGGGAGGTCTAGTAAAGGACGTTGGTGGTAAACGTCAGCTGGACTCGTCATCATTGGAAAAATTGGTGGCATCAGTAGAGGTTTGTATCAATCTTTAAGATACTAGCCACAACACAGCATATATTTTCAGGGTGTACAAAATAAGGGCTGCGGGCCAAATTTGACTCCTTAAGCCATTGTTACTGACAGCCAGACTGATAAAAATGATTACAGTATATTTCCGAATATATGCCTATCCGTTTATAAATCGAGAATGTAACTTTCATGTCAAAAATGTGACCAAATTTGGAAATCTGTGTATAAGCCGAAGTATAAAAAAAATAATACCGGTATTACTATAGTGGAATCACATTATTATAACAAGTAGGGACAAGTGAAATATTGCTAGAAAGGAAAATAACACTTCAACAATAGTAAGACGCATAGTAATTTATTCCATTTGCCCCACCCTACCGGTATTAACATAAAATACAACATTAAGAATAATACAGTGTGACCTTTGTCTGCAGGTGTACCATCCTAATAAAACCTGCGACCACCAGGTACCTGATTGTTCCGAGATATCTGATTCATTCATTCAATGTTATCTCTGCATAAAATGTTGGCTTGCAACGATAGCATTAGCCATTACGCTAAATTAAAGTCTATTCAATGAATGGATCATGTCAACTTTTCACTTGGCAAGTGTCAAATAGCACCAGCCTTGACATTTAAAGGACATTCCTCAAACTGATTGGTGAAGAGTCATTATAATGGATGTGTAGTTTTGTCAGCTTTTGTGATAAGGTTGTACTCAAAATAACACCTGATTGTAAAGGCCTAACATAGACAGAACCCCTGTCAGCTTAGATTTGCCTTCAAATCGTATGGTGGAAAGAAAAGGTGTGAAGACAGTTTTTGTAAAGACGACTGGAAATGAGAAGACGCATTTCACAGTTGGTTTAGGTTGCATGGCAGATGGGACATGGTTGCTCTCCCTTCTCCTGTGATTATTTTAAACTCAAGACTGTCTAAGGGGGTGAAATTTCCAAGTTGTGCTTTTGTGCGTGCCCACATCAAATGTTTGATGGACGAAAGTCGCACTCGGAATGGTCAGATAAAGTGTGTGGGGGGGGGGGGGGGAGATGCAGAGGTAGGGCACTATAAAAGAAAACCAGAAAACCGTGCTAGTCTGGGATTCGTTTTCGGGCACATCTCACAGAGAAAGTGGAAAAATGATGCCATGAGATGGAGCTGTCTGTATCTGTAATTCTTGGAGCCGTCCTTCCTGCATCCACTAGATGTCTCTTTTAACGTAACCATGTAAGGACAGACTTGATCAAAATTGAATGAGTGAACAGCGTTTTTGGATTAAGCTGTGACGAAGGGTTGCAATGTCAAAAAAGCTGACACCGCTAAGTGGGTCAAAGAATCGTCAGATGTTCTGTCCAAGATGATTGTCCGATCTTTCAAAAATTGCTCCATCAGTAGTGCAATGGATGGAAGCGAGGATGATGCTGTTACAACAATTTAACGGTAGACAGGGAGAGAGACTGATTATATCCACTCTGATCTGATTTTCCTGACAGAAGATGATATCCACCATTATTTTCCTGTGACAGAAGATGATATCCACCATTATTTTCCTGTGACAGAAGATGATATCCACCATTATTTTCCTGTGACAGAAGATGATATCCACCATTATTTTCCTGTGACAGAAGATGATATCCACCATTATTTTCCTGTGACAGAAGATGATATCCACCATTATTTTCCTGTGACAGAAGATGATATCCACCATTATTTTCCTGTGACAGAAGATGATATCCACCATTATTTTCCTGTGACAGAAGATGATATCCACCATTATTTTCCTGTGACAGAAGATGATATCCACCATTATTTCCCTGTGACAGAAGATGATATCCACCATTATTTTCCTGTGACAGAAGATGATATCCACCATTATTTTCCTGTGACAGAAGATGATATCCACCATTATTTTCCTGTGACAGAAGATGATATCCACCATTATTTTCCTGTGACAGAAGATGATATCCACCATTATTTTCCTGTGACAGAAGATGATATCCACCATTATTTTCCTGTGACAGAAGATGATATCCACCATTATTTTCCTGTGACAGAAGATGATATCCACCATTATTTTCCTGTGACAGAAGATGATATCCACCATTATTTTCCTGTGACAGAAGATGATATCCACCATTATTTTCCTGTGACAGAAGATGATATCCACCATTATTTTCCTGTGACAGAAGATGATATCCACCATTATTTTCCTGTGACAGAAGATGATATCCACCATTATTTTCCTGTGACAGAAGATGATATCCACCATTATTTTCCTGTGACAGAAGATGGCATTGTGAACTGTTTCAGAATTCAGACTTTCTACTTTGAAGGATTTGAATGACTTTTCGTAAAATGTATGTACAACACTGAAAGGCACAGATATTGCAGCACAATGTCAGCTGAAGGGATAAAGACTAAGAAATCTGAGTGATTATGCTAAATGCACTGCACACGGGTGAGTATCACATATAATTTTGAGTCTCTGTCGCGTCTAGTCTACTCAGTGTCATAGTGTCATATCTAGTCAAGAGGCATTGTCTGGCATTTAGTCTTGAGTCAGTGACACATCTATTCTTGAGTCAGTGTCACGTCTAGTATTGAGTAAGCGTCATAGTGATCTTGGTTGATGTCATAGCTAGACACTAAATTTAGTCTATACGTCTAACAACCAGCTCTGGTTTGTGGGAAGTTGTTTTAGAACGATATCACAACTGGCCTATGTCGTGAGAAAAGGGCTATAAAGGCGGTGAGGATTGACCTTATTGTACTCTGGTTACTCCATATATCCGATATATATAAAAGAATATCCGGACGTAAGGCCAAAGGTAGACCAAGAAAATGGTGAATAGAAAACATCAAGATAGCCTTGAACAAATATGGACTAAATGCAACCTCGGCGACACATCTGGCCTTGAAACGACAGCTTAAGCTCCCACCCCTACGCTTAACGACAAGTGTGAATGCGATCAACAATTATTCACCTGGGGAAAGACAATCCGCCTTCCAGGAGCTCCACTCATAGCATGTACCTGTACCTTCATAGGATAATCCTGGAAATCTCCGTAAAATTCCACTTTATGAACAAAACACGGTGAACGAGATTCAAACTCCCGACCTCTTGATCACAAAGCGATTGGCTCAACCACTGCGCCAGGGATATTCCTAAGTGTCATGACAATAAATTATAACATTTGAAAATGTCATATAATTCTAAAGTAGCTTATGTTTTGTGGAACAGACAGTATCCTACCTCAGCATTCTAGCAGGAGTGTGCAGTAGAGGGCTCAAGTCTCTCAAAGCTAGCTGGTCCAAGAAATCCAAGAAACACAAAGGACCGTCCTTGCCACAGGTATGACATATTTCATTAGTTGGTTTTATCTGTTTCATTTGAGTGAAAGTTAGCATTGACAGCAGAAGAAAGGTCAAACAATGATGACAGTGGCCACAATTTAGATAGTGACAAAAAAAGGTTAGCTTACTGTGTGAGAGATGCTTGTGCATAGGATGACTTACTAGCAACATGGCTGTTGATGTCAAATCTTTCAGTGGAATTGGTAGAACAATATGAAAATAATATCAGCGTTGAACTTGAATATTTAAAAAACAATAAAATTGGTTGGTTAGCTTGTTCCTTTCATGCCACAGGTAGGACATAAGGCAGAGGTTTTGATTCTCCGTGCGTTGCGGTCCACTGTCTGTACTTTTAGTTCTTGTATGGACTAGCAACCTATTATTTCTCCTTATTTTGTCTTCCACTTTTTCTTTTCCCCTCAAATGTCCACATACGGGCTTGCTGATTCAGTCTGTTTTGATTTAGTCTAAGAATGTGTCCCATATATTGTTATCTGCGTTTTCTTATAACATTTGAAATATATCCTTGGTGTGTTTTATTTCTTAGGTCACTATTTGTGATGAAATCGCTCCATTTTATGTACAACAGTTTTTGGTGACTTGTGTTCAAAGCTGTTTAACTTAACACAACTAATACTGCGACATAGCACATCTCAGGACTACATCCTGCTGACAGGGCATTTCTGTAGGAGTTTGAGAATGAACATTAATAAATCTGTCCTATTAGCTCAATCTCATAAGTTGTTCTTACCTCTGCTTCAATTCTCTCTGGACTCGAGTTGTTTTACCTCTGCTTCAAGTTGCTCTGTACACAATGAGTTTCGATGTGCAGGTGGAGTTGGTAAAGTATTGCCTGGGGGAGATGAAGCTCATGACTCCAATTGTACATGTTAAACTAATAGAATTTACACACACCCCCTCCTCTCAACCCAAATAGGAGAGTTATTCTCTAAACATTGCACATTGCTGAGAACCTTCTGGATATGTAAAAATTCTTGAGTCTAACGGGAATTGAACCAGTCAGTTCAACAGCACCAAATCGCCTAGCAATTTTGCTAGGCGATTTGGTGCCGTTGAACGGACTGGTTCAATTCCCGTTAGACTCAAGAATTTTTAATTTATCCTCTGTCTTCCTTCTTTAATTTATCTGGATATGTAGTAAAGCTCTGAAGAAATCACCCCATTGCATATAGGAAGTAAGAGCTAATTGCTCGTAATTCCTGGGGATTAAATTGTTTAGAAGAATATGATTGTCCAGTTTTTTTTTCCATTGACCAACAGTATATCTAGGAATAGTATCACTTGTATCTGGACCACCGAGCTTGATCTGGTACCCATTTCATTAGGCTAGGATGGCCTAGTATCTGGACCACCAACTGAGCTTCATCTGTACCCATTTCTTTAGGCTCGGTTAGCCTAATATCTGAACACCAACTGAGCTTGATCTGATATCCATTTATTTAGGCTAAGTTAGCCTAGTAACCATTGGCGATCTAAAATATTTCCAGTAGGAACTGGGAATCGAACCGTAGGTCACTGTCTAGGAAGCAAGTTCACAAATTACTGAGGTACTGCAGTCCCTCCATGCACAAAATTTTATGACCATGACTGATCAAGTGAGACTCACCTCTGACCTGTCCATGTTTATTTTCTATTTCTAGCCTGAAACATTTGACAACTTTAATAACCTGATTATAGAACTGTCAGCAGTGACTAAAGAATTGCATCAGACAGCTTCCAGCTTGGACCCAGTTTTCTCATCAATAGACATAGCTTCCTTGCGTCTGGCTGATATCCCAGAGGAGCATGAGGTAAGCACATTATAGGGCGCAACTGATTGTATAATCACTCACACATCTAGCAGACACAACTGATTGTATGTATAATCACACATCTAGTAGACACAGCTGATTGTATGTGTAATCACTCACACATCTAGTAGACACGATTGATTGTATAATCACTCACACATCTAGTAGACACAACTGATTGTATAATCACTCACACATCTAGTAGACATGACTGATTGTATGTATAATCACTCACACATCTAGTAGACACGATTGATTGTATAATCACTCACACATCTAGTAGACACAACTGATTGTATAATCACTCACACATCTAGTAGACATGACTGATTGTATGTATAATCACTCACACATCTAGTAGACACAACTGATTGTATGTATAATCACTCACACATCTAGTAGACACAACTGATTGTATGTATAATCACTCATACATCTAGTAGACACAACTGATTGTATGTATAATCACTCACACATCTAGTAGACACAACTGATTGTATGTATAATCACTCACACATCTAGTAGACACGACTGATTGTATAATCACTCACACATCTAGTAGACACGACTGATTGTATAATCACTCACACATCTAGTAGACACAACTGATTGTATGTATAATCACTCACACATCTAGTAGACACAACTGATTGTATGTATAATCACTCACACATCTAGTAGACACAACTGATTGTATGTATAATCACTCACACATCTAGTAGACACGACTGATTGTATAATCACTCACACATCTAGTAGACACAACTGATTGTATGTATAATCACTCACACATCTAGTAGACACAACTGATTGTATGTATAATCACTCACACATCTAGTAGACACAACTGATTGTATGTATAATCACTCACACATCTAGTAGACACGACTGATTGTATGTATAATCACTCACACATCTAGTAGACACGACTGATTGTATAATCACTCACACATCTAGTAGACACGACTGATTGTATGTATAATCACTCACACATCTAGTAGACACAACTGATTGTATGTATAATCACTCGCACATCTAGTAGACACGACTGATTGTATGTATAATCACTCACACATCTAGTAGACACGACTGATTGTATGTATAATCACTCACACATCTAGTAGACACGACTGATTGTATGTATAATCACTCACACATCTAGTAGACACAGCTGATTGTATAATCACTCACACATCTAGTAGACACGACTGATTGTATAATAAATTATATCTTGTAATATCATGATTTGTTTCCATCTTGTTTTAAGCTTGAGAGAGAAGCAGAAAGATTGGTATGGAGTAAAGTAGAGCGGAGTATACAACAATCTTCACGGGAAATGTGTGAAGTTCTGCATCATAAACAGTTTTATCTCAACAGCCTGATTCTCTGATTGTGTGTGTGTGTGTAAAATCTGCACAGGGAAATCTGTTCTGTTTCCAGTCCGTAAACAACGGTTTTTATCGAGAGTTATCCAGTGTTACCTTGAATCAATCTTCTCACATTGAAGCCAGTTATGGACAATGAGATTAATAGAAAGATTACTGGAGATGGCACATGCTCTCATTGAAGATTATTCCATAGATAATGAAGTGAGGATATTCAACTATTTTTACATGTCGGAGAGTGACCGTAGGATGGTTAAACAAACTGGGAATCCTGCCAGGCTGTTGTAGTTAGGGTGGCTATGTGGTTGACATCCGTTCGAGTCTCTCAGAAATGATTGTGTGTTATGTTCTGCGAGTCTGTTTTTAAGAGAGAAATGAGTGTCTGTTTTTAAGAGAGAAATAATTGTCTTATGTTTGGTGAGTCTGTTATCAAGAGAGAAATGATTGTTATGCTCTGTGAGTACTATCATGAGAGAAATGATTGTGTGTTATGTTCTGTGAGTCAGTTATCAAGACAGTGAATGTTGTTGTCACATCATAGCTGGTAGGCAATTTTAATTCATTTACAGGAGGTCCTCACTTTGTGGGATCTCCCTGGAACAGTGCTTAAGTCGTTCACTTTGTGCTCTATAGGTCGCAAGTTGGAATCCTGTTAATATTTTGTATATAAAGTAGATTTATTTTTGGAGATTCCTGGGAGTTATCGCTTGAAGCTACGGAATCACATGCTATGAGTGTGTACACTCTCTGCAGGGAGCGAAAGGGATGGAGTACATTTAGGGTAACCCAGGTGCGATAAAATCAATTCTCTATACCTTTTGAGCTTCACTGCCTCAGTTCTGTCCCCCCGTCTCATGTTCAGGTCTTCTATGTGTGTGCCAATCATAGACTTGGCCAGCCTCTTGTTCTCTTTCCCGGAATCCTTCCTTCCATGATTAATCTTTCCAAACCATTTTGTCTTTTTATATGTGTAAAATATGTTAGCTTATGTTTTCTGATAGCTGTGAGGAGCCATTCTTTTTTCCTGTTACACTACTAATGTTTTCTGATAGCTGTGAGGAGCCATTCTTTTTCTGCCCACATTCCCAAATATCCTCTCACTAAACTTGTATGACTTCTGGTTTGATAGATATCTTCTGCTGTCATTCTCAAACTCCTGCAGATTTGCAGGATGTAGTCCAGAAAGAAGGTGTTATCATGGTTTACAGCTTTGCTGCGAGACATCCAACTTTAACATGGCTTCTAGGGTCACTTTGACAATCTGTAGAATGAAACAGCCAAACCCACCCCAAAAACCTCTTTAGTCACCTCTTATGATGTGAATTGCAGGTAACAGTGTCACTATTCTTTGCTTCCCTTTTGGGCCCTCAACACTAGTGATTTGATAGATATGAAAATTTATGAAAAATATGACAGTTCTCATGGTTCATGTGTTATTGGTGTTTGCATAGTTCTCATCTCAAGTCACCCTTTCTATTCAAGTCAAATGTGTGTTGCCATCGCCTGGAAAGGGAGATGGGGGGGAAATCAAAGGATAACGGGACTTACCTGCCAAGCATGGCGTAAGAGGCCACTACTAAGAATATGGGGAGGACTCATAAAGCGACACAGAAGCCACAATGAAGTCGGATGTGCTAGGCTGAAAGGCACAGATATCACATCAGAGCTATAATGCATGACACAATGCATTCTGTTTCTGGACTATATCAGGCTGATCTATAGAAGTTTGAGAATGAACGCAGAAGAAACGTGTGTTTGTCTGTTTAGCCACAATTCTTGAGTGTTGTATTTTATTTTAATTGTTACAAATACGATCATGTATTTCACTTATTTATTCTACACAAGAAAGACTTCACGGAATCACAGAATATGTCTGAAAGGTCATCTGTTGAATGAGTTCATGGCTGTATAGTAATTGTAAAATTTGATATGTTTGAGAGGTACATGTCGTGTGTGCACTAAAATGATATTCATGCATCAGTCATACAATGAATCAATCTCCGTCTTGAACGAATGATATGCCATTGGCATGCATTTTTAATTGATTGTGTGTTCTCATGTACATACATTTTTTTTAAACTGTCAATTGTGTAATGTACATACAATATAACTTTTATTATGTCTGGATGACGATGCATATAATTAAAGAAAAATGTATGAGTGCTTTTCCACACACCTTTTTCAGTTCCTTTTTTGTTTTGAAAACTACAATCTCATGTTTGTACGAATGTTGAATATCACTTAGATAATGGTTGGACATTCTCAAGATGTCGACACGAATGTTGAATATCATTTAGATAATGGTTGGACATTCTCAAGATGTCGACACGAATGTTGAATATCACTTAGATAATGGTTGGACATTCTCAAGATGTCAACACGAATGTTGAATATCACTTAGATAATGGTTGAACATTCTCAAGATGTCGACACAAATGTTGAATATCATTTAGATAATGGTTGGACAAAGAGAAACTCTTCACAGATTGACTATCAAACAATGCAGAAATCAACTGTGCTGAGCCGAAAATTCACACGACAGCATAAACAGGCTACACCACAACGATCAAACCTCAATATTTAGGCTGTGAACAACACACGTACAACTTAAACACAAAGAATTACCGCAGACCATGCACCATACTGCAACAGACAAGAAGAGGAAACCGTAAAACACCACCTTATTGAATGCTCTGCACTAACGACCTACGAAAACAACTGTTACCACCAAACTCCTCTATCACTAACACCCTTTATACAGACAACACACAGTTGAAGAAGACATGCACCTACCACCACCAGGCCCAGTGAAGAGAGAGTGAAAGCTTGCAACCCCCAGGGATTGGATAAGTAAGCAAGCTGGGCCGAAAGGCATAAATAACGTATCACACTAGAATTAGCAACACAACGTACTTCACGCTCTCTAGCTTAAATCACTTGATATCACCATATTTCCCTTGGACACATTTGTTGTGGTGTAGTCATTTCTACTCGTCTTTTTATGTTCTGTGCATATCTTGACAAAGGCCTTTTGGTTCGAAAAGTCGATTCTGTCATGTGCATTGTCATTTGTATGATTATATCCTGTGATAGTGTGTCAGTCGTCGAACTTCATAATCTGTCTCCCACGTTTGAGTATTAAGAACGTTGAAAGGGATTAGTTTCCTTTTTTCTAAAATCTGGTCAAAGAACTGGTCGCACACACACACACATATAGAAAGAAATTTTCTGTAAAGGTAAGAAAACTACATGGCACAGATGTTCCTTCTAACCTACTCACCTTGTAAATCTTAAATAAAGTGAACAGTTTACTGTGAATAGCTATCGATATAAAACAATAATAAATAACAATAAAGTCGATACGTTGATTATTTATATGTTAACTTTGTGAATGTTTGCTACATATGGAATTTGATACAAATTTAGTGCAGAGTTTTTAAAAAGTGAAATTTATGTGCTTTTGTAGCTTCCCAAACTGCTATTGGTGCAGCATGTGCATATAAATTTGTATAAGGAGGATAGCATGATATGTTATTTTAGAGCAGATATGACATTAACATGATTCTTACGGCCGATGGGAGTTGAACCAGGTCCGTTCTAGCGGCACTGAATCGCCTTGCAACTCAAACAGGTTTTCCGTATTTGACCAAGTAAATATAAGTAGGAAGCCAGAGGACAATTTTAAAATTTTTTTGAGACTAACGGGAATTGAACCAGTCCGTTTGACGGCACCAAATCGCCTAGCAACTATTGAACACGCGTTCTTCCGTACTTGACTAACCGCATCTCCAATAAAAGATGCGATTTCATCAAGCCTTTCAAACCGTGCACACAAAGTCACCAGAACGGACCGATCGAGACAAGGACTATTACAACAACAAACATCCCGTACAGGTATTGAAATATCCGTATTATGTTATATGTTTGTTGTTACTGAGGATATTTCAATACCTGTACGGGATGTTTGTTGTTATTGTAATAGTCCTTGTCTCGATCGGTCCGTTCTGGTGACTTTGTGTGCACGGTTTGAAAGGCTTGATGAAATTGCATCTTTTTATGGAGATGGGGTTAGTCAAGTACGGAAGAACGCGTGTTCAATAGTTGCTAGGCGATTTGGTGCCGTTGAACGGACTGGTTCAATTCCCGTATTTGACCAACCATATCCCCAAAAGAAGATGTGATCTTGTGAAGACATTTAACCTGTGTACACAAGTCACTGAGAACGGACCAATCGAGACTGACTATTTCAACAACAATGAACATCCAAGTACAAGCATTGAGGAATATATTGATTATATATCCTCAGGAATACAAAAGTAGAATATCCATATTCCTACTATAAGGACATATAGGCCTGCTTGTAAATATAAATAACATTGAGACCTTACAATGTTGCTTCAAATAATAGCTTAAACAAGTAAATTCAAATAGGAAGCATGAAGATAAATGAAAATAATTCTTACAGATGACAGGAATTGAACCAGGTCCGTTCTGATATGTCTGTATGACAATAACAGAGGTGTTAGAGAAAATGGTGTCATGTGATAAACAATGGTTTGTGCAGGCTTATCTTAAACAAAAATTAGTCAAGACATGTCTAGACTCAAATATTGTGGACAGAAAAAAATAATACCTGTAAAGATATGTATATAGAATATGGGCTCTTCAAAACTTATTAATAAAATTCAAGTGAACATATTTTGGACACATAAAAAAGACAATGGTTTAGAAAAATTAATCATGGAGGGAATGGTTCCAGGAAAGAGAACAGGAGGGGAATCAAAACTGCCATGACACAGAATATTGAGCATCTTTTGAATGATAGCGGAAGAGTCTAGATTCCTTGCACAGAACTGGGAGTTTACAGAGTGGCAGTGGGGGACAATGTTCTGCAAAAGGACATGTCACGTAGAAAAGACTTCATCAAATATTTATTGTTCTCTACTTTTGATGTGAGGGGAGTCACAGGATTTAATGACCATCGATTTTCTGGCCATGTCACATTTGGTCACTTAGTAAGCAGTAATATCTGTTAATAATTCCTTCAATCCACCTTATATTTGGTCTTCATCTGTATCTTGCTGTTTTCATGTTATATGGTCTTGCCGCTGGTCAAAAAGGGTTCATTCTTATTAGGTGACCAAACCATCTCAGCCTCTTATTATTCTGATTCATAAACAAGTAGCAGACTTTATATTATGTCACAGACCCAAAAAAATTCACAATTTCAACTCTCACAAATAGTTCTACTTCTAAAAGCTTATGTGTAGAAAAAAATGTTAGTTAGGACAGCTTTCAAGGTTCTTTCTTTTCACTTTATACCTTCATCCCCGACGGCAGGTTTCTGCCATGGGACATACCGTTACCTTTAAGGATGTATAATTTGTTCTGACATTGACAAAAATATTCATACGTTTTAACATTTTTGGAGATAAATGCATGGAATAAATTGCATATTGACTACAACTAAATACCCTATCAGAAAACGTGGGACACCGCAAAGCATTGACAAAGTAAATCAGATATTTTTATTAAAAATATTATAAGCAACTAATAAATGTTATATTATTTTAAATTGTAATTATACTTTCACAAACAATTTACGACTATATTAATTTTCCTTTATAATAATATACAATATGCAGACCATTTATCGTATAAATCATGATCAAATTAAAAAACGCGATGAAATTTTTCTACTACTAAAAATTAACCCGTAGCAATCGAAGTCTACAAATGTAATCTAGCAATAGAAACCCAATGTCGACAAATTCCTACGAGATAGTCATGGACAACAATCGTCCATGTTTATTTCCCAATCATGCTTGTATAGTAAGTGTGTGTGCTAGAGTGAATGTCCCTTAATATTCCACAGCGATATAAATACGTAGTAATTTATTCGACATTTTCACGCTTGCAAGCCGAACTGTGTAGACCTAACTCTAGTGCCACCATTTTTTGCTAATTCTTCTAATGATTATTATACCAACGCTGTGTTACCGTTGCCAAACATGGACAATGACAGCACAAGATAAATCTAAACTTGTGACAGCAGAAATGGCATGCTTGAATCCTAGGAATATCGCTAAGAGACAAGAGTGAGAAATGAAGACAGATAAAGAACTGGTACCAACCCAATCTTGGAATATATTAAGAGACAACATATCAAATGGTTTGCACACATCAGCAGACTACCATCAGCAGCAGATAACCTTAGCAGCTAAATAGTTTGCTGGGCCCAAGCCAGTCTGTTGGTTATGTGTCTTCTAGTAAAGATAGGACCAAGCCAGTTTGTTGGTTATGTGATCTCTAGTAAGGATAGTAAGTGGAGCGCGTGACAGTACGGCTAGAATGCCTGCTTAGATTCCTGAGGTCTCGGGTTCAATCCGTGGTTGGGACAAGGATTTTTATCTTTCGGAGGTGCAATAAAATATTCTTCCTGTACACGTCACGGCCTTTATTCTCACAGCCTTAAAAACCTCCCTGCACTCTATAACAGGAAAACACGCAGTAAGGAAAGTTTTAGTAAGAATAGGACTAATGTTAGGATTTCTTTTTTGCAAGCAAGAGGAGTGAAGTGTCTTGTGCACAGTGTTTGCGATGCTGTCCGAGTTGATGTTTGGAAGAGGTAGCGCAGATGATAAGTACAATTAAGACGATCTTGATCTAGTGTTGTTACACAAGACTGACCAGGTCTGGAGCGGTCATCAATGGCATCTGTAGCCAGGAATCATTAGTGTAGCCTTACTATAGTGGACTAGTCAAACTGAAATGTCTGGCAATTTCTTTGGTTGCCATTTCACTGACAAGCATACCAACAGCTTGCCATCGCTCTAATAATCTCACGTAGGGGCATGGAAAAAAATAGTAACAGACCTTTTGATAAAAACCAGATAATGCCTTTAACTCGCCTAAAATTTATTATCGTGTGTGTCAAATTTCAACCTGTTTTGACTTTTAATAGAGCCAGAGTTTGTTTATTTGCTGTTTTGCACGTGGTGCACGAAAAATATGAACGAAACATAACATTAACAAAACATTGGAACTGCACGAACTTCAGCACTTGCACGTGTTCTGGGTTGAAGAATCGTTCACATACATAAACATGTTAAGTGTGAAAAATCCCGTTATCGATGCGTTTTTAATGGCTGCTAGAATAGAATTGTATAAATGCACCATAAGAGGATCCATCCATTCATATGTTGTCAGGCCTGAAAGTGTATTGCTGCTCTTGTCATCTGTTGTTATATTACTTCCTAGGTATGTGAATTCTATCATTTGTTTAAGTTGCTTTCAATATATATGTTGGTGTTTCTTTCTTTTCTTTCTATTTATATTATACTATTTAGAGTTTACTATTGTATAATGGTTAGTCTGAGAGGTCATAGTGAGTCCTTTCACATGTAGGAGGTACAGGATAGAGGTACACATGGAGAGTGAACTATGCATACACGACACCCAATGGATCCTTCTCTCTTGATATATAGACATCCAACTCATGCAGCCCAAAAGTGGAGCAGAGAATAGCAATGATATTAACTACTAAGCGTAAGAGGAGATTAAGGTGGTTTTGGGGTGAGGGTTGGCTGTACCATCAAAATGATGAAACATGAGTCATGCTGAAGTTGGATATTTCGAGCAGAAGGAGGTGCAGATATCGCATAATATCTGGATTACATCCTGCTAGATAGCAGGAATTGTGAGAATGTATGCTGAAGTAGAAAACATATCACAGTCAATCACACATTTTTGTACAGGCTATCTTAAACAATCCTCAGTCACGCCATGTGCCGCCAACTCCATCAGGACATTGTCCAAATACTGTGGGTCAGGATACCCATGTCCTGAATGATTCCCATGTGGTTCCGTCTTGTGATGTATTTCATTCCATGTTACGGTGTTTATCTCCCCTGTTGTGTGCGAGGTTGATATGGTAAACATCAAACGACGCTTGAAAGCTTCCATCAAGAGTTTCAAGACCTGAAATAAAGCAAACACACAACTTTAAAATGTACATTTTAAATATAGAATAATTTTCTAATATACATTTCAAACATGGAATAATTTTCTAATGTTAACAACTTTAAAATGAGCATTTCGAACATGGAATAAATTTCTAATATTCATTCGAACATGGAATAATTTTCTAATATACATTTCGAAAATTGAATAAATTTCTAATATACATTTCGAACATGGATAAGTTTCTAAAATACATTTCGAACATGGAATAATTTTCCAATATACATTTCGAACATGGAATAAATTTCTAATATACAATTCAAACATGGAATAATTTTCTAATATACATTTTGAACATGGAATAATTTTCTAATATACAATTCAAACATGGAATAATTTTCTGATATACATTTTGAACATGGGATAATTTTCTAATATTTCAAACATGGAATAATTTTCTAATATACATTTCGAACGTGGAATAATTTTTTTAATATACATTCGAAAATTGAATAATTTTCTAATATACATTTCGAACATGGGATAAGTTTCTAAATTACATTTCGAACATGGGATAAGTTTCTAAAATACATTTTGAACATGGGATAATTTTCTAAAATATATTTTGAACATGGGATAATTTTCTAAAATATATTTTGAACATGGGATAATTTTCTAAAGTAAATAACTTTAAAATGTACATTTCTAACATGAACATTTTTTTCTAAAGTAAACAAGTTATACTTCCATTTAGGTTCTACTTGTAAGCAGTGCATGATGTCATATGCCTGTAAATAAAAGGGCTACTAAATCTAAGCTTCAGACAACAGTGGAGTTCATACATAAGACATGTCTGAAGGTGTAGACATCAAGTAGAGAACATAAGACTTGTCTGACAGTGTAGACATCAAGTAGAGAACATAAGACTTGTCTGACAGTGTAGACATCAATTAGAGAACATAAGACTTGTCTAACGGTGTAGACATCAAGTAGTGAACATAAGACTTGTCTAACGGTGTAGACATCAAGTAGTGAACATAAGACTTGTCTAACGGTGTAGACATCAAGTAGTGAACATAAGACTTGTCTGACGGTGTAGACATCAAGTAGCGAACATAAGACTTGTCTGACAGTGTAGACATCAAGTAGAGAACATAAGACTTGTCTAACGGTGTAGACATCAAGTAGAGAACATAAGACTTGTCTGGCGGTGTAGACATCAAGTAGAGAACATAAGACTTGTCTGGCGGTGTAGACATCAAGTAGAGAACATAAGACTTGTCTGGCGGTGTAGACATCAAGTAGAGAACATAAGACTTGTCTAACGGTGTAGACATCAAGTAGAGAACATAAGACTTGTCTGGCGGTGTAGACATCAAGTAGAGAATACTAGAAAGACAGCATATTCCAGATTGTAAAATCATAATTTCTGTCATAGTTGCAATAGATTTCTATATAAAGTGTTATGAATGAATGGTTAGTCAATGGATCATCATCACAGCACTTCAGACACGTCCATAGGTGCTCCAATTTCCTATTGAGTATGTCCTTCAGCGTGTGGTAACTAACTGTTCCTATTCTGCCTACCTGCAGCTGTGCATCACTGACAATTATTTTTTTTGGATTCACTTCATAAATGAAACAAACTTGTGATGTGAGACACCAGATCCGAAAGTCAACTTCCATCTAACTGCTCTGCTTTCTCCCCCCTTGAACTAACACAGGCTCAAAAATGTAAAGGAATGATTTAATTGTACCCAAGTTACCCCATATGTCCTCCGTCCCTTTCTACAAAGTAGCACACTGCCTGCTGAGATTATGTCAACAAAGTGTCACACTGCCTGATGAGATTATCTCAACAAAGTGTCACACTGCCTGCTGAGAGTATTACTCATCGCACATAACCCTGTAGCTACCACTTTATAAAAAAAGACTTGCATAGCGGGATGTGACCCTGCAACCTCTTGAGCAAAAAGCAAATGATGTAACCATCACAGATCCCATAATTTAACAACAACTTAACCGTCCTGGAGATCCCATAACTAGCGACTTATCCGTCCTGGAGATTGCATAACTAGCAAAGAAATCAAATAAATAACCAAGACAAAATAAAACAACCTTTCTTCCCTTGTCACAATCTGGTATAAACCCTTGCCGAGGGAAACCTCGAGCAGAATAGCCTTGACCTGGACTAGGATGCTCCGGGCCCTGGAATTAAGAAGAAACAAGATTACACTTGTGTTGTTAACCAGCCAGGAACTTCTTGACTACAATAAATACAACATAATAATGGTGCCATTATCTTTCATGGTTTTTATTGTTTGTTTTGTAGTTTCTTGAAAAATACCTGAAAGTTGAAACCGTCTTGTATGCTGTTATTTGTATGTTTTCATACCAATATCTTATAGTATGTGCATTCGTTATATAAAACCCATCAAACTGGTGTTGTACACAAGTACTATTGTCATTTCTTCTTCTGCTTTCGTTCTGAAACTCCTGCAGATTAGCAGGATGTAGTCCGGAGAACGGAATGTGTTGTGTTTTGGTTTACAAAATTTGCTGCGATATCTGTGCCTAGCGGCCTGACACATTCGACTTCAGCATGGCTTTGGGTCAGTGACCCTATATAGTATGGGACAGCCAACTCCATCCCATAACCTCCTTAGTCATCTTTTATGACATGCATGGAAGATAAACAGTGTTGCTATTCTTTGCTCCCCTTTTGGGCCCTAGCAACACACCAGCGCTATTGTAATTTGATAAGAACATTTGGATGCCTTACCTTCCGCAGAAGACGGATGTGTCGGGCCATTGGCTCAGATAAAACGGCGACACAATGCATTTCCATTCTCTGGTTTACATCCTGCTGGAAATCTAGTAGACCATGGTCCTGCTAGATTCAGCGGGAGTTTGAGAATGAACGCTGAAGAAGAAGAAGGATGCCTTACCTGAATGCCTGAAGAGATGTGGTAGGACACAATAATTGTTCCATAACCTTCATAGCCTGACAAAGCAAGATCATGAACTATTCTCCAGTGCATGTAACCGGGTGGGCAGATTCCAGTCTTCTCTCCATAGATCATCTTACAGCTGGGGCACTGGAGACTGTCATCCTGGAGTTGAATGAGAATCAGAAAGACATACTGAATACTTTACACTTCAAACTTTCAACTTTCTTGTCAAACAATTTGTAGACCCTTTCTTAAGTTCTAAATACTTACTAAATACTTTACACTTGTCAAACAATTTGTAGACCCTTTTTAACTAAGTACTAAGTACTGAATACTTGACATTTTACAATCAATTTGTAGACCCTTTTTAACTAGGTACTAAATACTGATTACTTGACACTTGTCAAACATTTTGTAGGTCCTTTATTTTTAACTACTAAAGTTATATTAGGCATGTTTCCATCTTTCCAGATGATGGTATTATTGTCAGAAATAAAGTCCATCATCAAAAGCTCCATTATCATGGAATAGAACTCAACTCACCCATGCTACCAAAATGATGATGCTATTTGCAAGCTTGGAAGAAAGGAACAATTTTAAATTGTGAACTGACTACAAAAGACTCCAACAATACATGTACAGAAAGTTTGGAGTTGACACTGATATGTGGACAATCTCCAGAAAACACAGAACATATTTGACAGAAATGCTGACTGTACGACACAAGAAGAAGATAACTATGGTCAACTAAAACAGCGCTGGAAGATAAGCTCTACTGCCCTGTCTCGGGGTTTGTGACTACAGTCAATTCATTGATTACTTCTATAAGCATCTGACTTCGACTGCAGAATGAGGAAGAAAAGAGTATTGTTGTTGTGTTGTAAGAAATCTATGATTCATGTCGATGATGCATGTTCTTCTTCTTCTGCGTTCATTCTCAAACTCCTGCAGATTAGCAGGATGTAGTCTGGAGAACGGAGTGCGTTCTGTCATGGATTACAGCATTGCTGCGATATCTGCGCCTTTCGACCAGACACATCCGATTTCAGCATGGCAATGGGTCACTTACCCTATATGGAATGGGACAGCCAACTCCATCCCATAACCTCCTTAGTCGCCTTTTAGGACATGCGTGGAAGGTAAACAGTGTTGCTATTCTTGCCCCCCTTTCAGGCCCCGGAACACACGGGCAGATGATGGATTTTACTCACAAGACCAATCTGAGCCACAAAGTTTCTTCCACAGTATGTACAAGGACATCACAGTCCCCATTTTTATTATTGTGTACTGTTGTGTGTCTCTTCATACGTGCAACCCTTGAACTAACTGTTATTACTATTTCCTTTATCTTTATACCATTCCTGATCTTTCTCTTCCATGCAACACGATCCACGGCATCCTGTTCCATATCTTCTTCTTCTGTGTTCGCTATCAGATAACTAACACAAAGTTTGTATGATTTCCGTTGGGGAGCGTGAAGTACTTTGCACAGTCAGTTGCACAGCAGAGCTGGGTTATTTGCCCGCCCCTCTAAAGGGTCCAGTACATCCGTTTTTATCATGCCTTTACTTCAGGTGGGCTCCCCTAGCCTGTGAAAGCCTTCCTATCTATCGCCAGACAATGGATGAGCATTGACTCTACGCCATGACGGTTTCGCACCCACTTGGACTTTACAGACCAAAATATATCCCTGGGTGGCAGTCTCTGAAGAGGCGATAATAAGGGATTTAGGCTTGGGTCGACTACGTTAATCTCGCATGAGTTGTTCTACTGCCAGTGAACTTGTCTCGCGTAATTAGACATATTGTGTCTCTGCCCATTAGGTACTGAACCTTTTCTCTCCGTGAGCATCGTTCTGGTATAGGAAAACATCAATGGTAGTGTTGGGCTCAGGATTGTTTACCCTCTTAGCTGAGGTGTTATTCAGAGATATTGTGAACCCTTCATCCAAGTCCGAGTCTTTACCCATATTTTGGAGCACAGGGAACTAGAATCTTGTCTCGAGCAAAACTTTAGATACGGTTTCCATGTAATGTTTTCCCGCTCTATTTGCATGTGAAGACAGCCTCACACTGTACTCAGTATGTTATCCTTACAGAGACTAATTAATTCATTTTCCTTTTGTGCTGAAGTTAGCGCATAGGGCAGAGGTCAGTTCTCTCCAATTCTGTCTGTTCAAAGCTATTCTGTGCAGTTCTTAAATAGTATGAATATTGGTTGTTTTACTTTCTCTAAGTATTGTTCTTCTGAGTATTTCTTTTGGTCTACCCCTTGCTCTTTTGCCTGTAGGTATCCATTCAAGAGATTGATGGTGTATTCTGTTGGTGTCAGCGCGTAGGACATGCCCAATGTAGGACCAACTGTGTTTTCTGATAACATCTGTAATGAAATTTTGATGTGTCTCTTTTCTGATTTTATCATTCGATTTGAATTCACTCCAATGGGACAGAGACAAATGCACAACTCTTAATATTCATCATAACATCTGTCCCCATTTCGCAGCATTTGCATAGGCCAATGCTGGGGCTGGACTGAGTAGCATCACTGTGTATCACAAGTGCTGCTGCATGGGTTATCACAGAAGTGTCGGAGACGTTGCCTGTTTTTTTGCAGTGCAATTCCATGTGCTGCCTCCATATTCATGGATACGATCCCCAAAAGTGTTAGCCAGAAACAGCACGAGCATCTGTATTTTTGTTTCCAGGGTGCACCATGAGAAGATACTTTTGGGATCTGGGTTATCTGTAAATTCTTGGTCCGCCGAGACCAATGCGGTAACACTTTGCATTTCATTCCATATCAATGCCTGTATCATGCATATTACATTTGTATATGTCTTTGTACCAAAGTAATTGTCAACTCTGGATCTTTTCTGACTGCAATTCTCAATAAAGTAGATCCTTCTGTGTTCTGCCATCTTCCACCCTCCTAGTGTGACTCAGCTATCTGAGTCCATGCGCACTGGGCATACAAAACAATTTTGCATTGCCTGTTCTTTCCAGTACATCAATGCTAGTGACTTTGTCCTGCTATCTAACTCAAAAATTATATGCAGGCACCGTATATGAAAGATGTTTTGTCATCTCTCCTGGTATATATAGGTTGTCCATGTTTCACTGCAGTAAAGGAGGGTGCTGAGAACACAAGCCATAAGAAATTATACTAAGGCAAGATATAACATCAATACTATGTAACCCAAGAGTTTAACATCCACAGATTCTATCATCCATAGATTCTAACCTCAACAGATTCTGACATCCACAGATTCTATCAATACCGGATCAAATAAATATTTGACAAATTATTATCTCTGAAATTAAAAAAAAAGGAAAATTTTAATTTGCATTGTACACTTATTTCACCAGACAGGCATTCCTTATTTCAATGTTCTCTAACAAATTAAAATGTTTTACCTCCTGAGAACATCTTCTAGACAACGTTCTATAACCATCTCATGGACAACAATATCTGATGACCACATCCAGAACAGATTCCTATGACCATTTTCTAGACATCTGTCCAAGATCATTTTCTAAACTTACCTAAACAATTTCTGGACAATTATCTCAAACACCATCTCCTATATAAACAATTTCTGAAAAACATCCTCTGGACATTTTCCCGAATAACTTTATCAAAACATATTCTAGGTGCCTTCCCATAACAACCTCCAGAACAAGCAGGACAACTTACCTTATGATTACTGTTGTACATAGCCAGGAGACACAGCTTATGAAACTGATGTCCGCACGTAATCAGCTCAACTGCATTGTGTGCATCAATATCACCCTCACCGTAGCTGGAAGCCTCACTGAGTTTATCGAAGCAGATTGAGCAATCATTTGTGTCCAAGTTTGCGGTGATACTCCGCATGTATTTTTTCAGCACTTCTGTTCCTGATTTACCTACGAGAAGAATAAGTCTCAACAGCTAGGAGATTCTTCAGGTTAAAAATTCAAGGTCACTTCAGTTAGATAGAGGTTCGTAAGATAAACAAATATTATATATCATTCCTGTCGAAGATGTCTGTGTCGGGCCATTGGCGCAAATAAAATGGTGATACAACCATTTCTATTCTCTGTACTACATCCTGCTGGAAATCTAATAGGACCATGGTCTTGCTACAAGAGAGATCCAGCGGGAGTTTGAGAATGAACGCTGAAGAAGAAGAATATATCATTCTATGTCTAAGTTTTCTTCTCCTTCTGCGTTCATTCTCAAACTCCCGCTGGATCTCTCTTGTAGCAAGACCATGGTCCTATTAGATTTCCAGCAGGATGTAGTCTGGAGAACGGAATGCATTGTGTCATGGTTTACAGCATTGCAGCGATATCTGCATCTTTTGGCCTGACACATCCGACTTCAGCATGGCTTTGGGTCACTGACCCTATATGGGATAGCCAGCTCCATCCCATAACCTTCTTAGTCGCCTCTTATGACATGCATGGAAGGTAAACAGTGTTGTTATTCTTTGCTCTCCCTTCGGGCCCCGATAATATTTGGATACGCTTCCGTGGTTATACATGAATCATGTTTCAGTCTTAACATAATGAATGAGAAATATGGACAATGACCACAATCCACCTTCTTCTTCTTCTTTCGTTCACTTGAAACATGTCTATATCTGTAATTCTGTCTCTGAATAAAACTCACTGTCTTTTGAAGTTCATACAGTGTCCCATAGAGTTTTGATTCCAGTGGTGTTTTCTCTGGCCAATATGTCTGCCTCAGCGTTTCATACTCAGAACACTCTTGAAGTAGAAGTTTGGCACTCTGTTCTGCCTGTCCACATGGCTGTGTTGCCAATCTTGAACTTTATGTACATGTGACTGTGGAGTCGGTTGTGTCCCGTTCTAAGGCGTAGAATTTCAACTTGTTTGATTGAACTGATCATCTGTTTTTTTCTGATGGTAGGTGATTGGTATATCTGGTTGGTCTTCATCAGCACCTTCCTTAGCCAGTTGGTCTGCTTTTTAATTTTCTGGTATTCCACAGTGAGAGGGTATCCACTGCATAGTAATCTGTACTGATAAGACAGTTCATTAAGTAGTTTCTGTAAGTCTTCTAGTTTTCCAGACTGGAGAGCTTGAAGCACTGACCTTGCCTCTGTCAGGAATACCACGGGTTGTGGGCCAACGTTGGAGTTCAGCTATTTTTCAGTTGCCACCCTAATTACATGAATTTTTGCCGAATTTTCCTGTTTGTATTCTGATCCTATCTCTAGGCTTGTGTGGATATTCTATATATACACCTGCACCTCCATTCCTCACTGCTTTCTGTGCTGACCCATCTATGTATACTCTGATCCACATGTCTTGTGGATATTCATCGTCCAGAAAACTGGACGATCTGGGAATAAACTCATCCACCTGGGGACAGACAATAGATCCGCCTCTTTTGACTGTAGAGCGCCATGCAGATATATTTTGTATAAGTTCTTTCCATTTATCTTGGTCTATTTCAAAGCCATTGTCCACCTAGGGATAACAATAGACAATTGCGCTACGCATCTTTCGCTAGTTGAAAGTGAAGTTTCCATTGACAGTAATTGGCAGGTGCTAGATATTTACCATTTAAAAAATTTCAAGTGGATCTTCTCCTACATTTATACTAATGTCTGTCCCCAGGTGAATGATGGTTAATCGTATTCAACTTGCCGTTAAACGTAGTGTGCAAGCTTCTGCTGTAGTTCCAAGGTCAGCTGTGTCACCTTGGTTGGATTACGTCCATGTTTGTTCAAGGTTATCTTGATGTTTTTTATCAATCGTTTTCTTGGCCTTGTGTCTGGATATTTTTTTGTTATATGCTATTTTTTGGTAGGTAGGTTAATGAGTTTGCCTCTATTTTGGAGAGGCGTGCCCCTTTCAACCAGCGGACAAAGTCCAATTAGGTTATATCAGGACACACTATCATAAAATGTTAGAGGTAACACAGACCTCAAGATTAGTTTTGTTATATGCTCCTATTGGTATTTGATTTGGGTTCATTCTCATAAGGTGACCGAACCATTTTCCTTACTATCTTTCGATATGCCCAATATTCAAATATTTTCCTAATTTCTTAATTTCTTATTTTATCTAGTTTAGTAACCATTGCAGCTTTTCTCAGACATTTATGCATTTGTACAAATTGTTGTATTTTTGCTGCCGGTAACGCGCTGCGAGAAAACCAGTTGTAAGTTTCTGATACCATAAACTATACATTTCTAGCAATCACTGTTATTGCTATTTTAAATGTTCATTCGAGGATAAAATTACGACGGGTCCTGCAAACCAGTAGGTGATTTGAGTGTTCGTGGACATCTGATCTAGATATTATGCAAGAAACCAAAAGGCAAATCATAAATTCAATCTTCATACCAATATTGTGTTATCAATGTCAGACATGGACACTAACTAAAGAACAAGAGAGAAAGCTAACTACATGTGAAATGACATGTCTAAGAAATGCAGGAAACAGAACAAGAAGAGATCATGTGAGAAATGAGGAGATTACAAGAACTGTTGGAACAACATCAGTGGTCAAATATATTGATAAACAGACATTGAATTGCTTCTGCCACCTAATGAGAATGAACCTTTTATTGGCCTGCGACAAGAGCATACAACATGACACAGAGCAAGATCAAGAAGAAGGTGGATTGAAGGAGTTGCTAACATTATGACACGGCACAGTATCATGACCAATATTCTGACAGGACACAGTATTACTGCATTTCAATTGACAAAACATGAAATCCATAAACTAATCTAACTTATTTCACTAAGTTCTTTACTAAAATACACTGCATATGCTACTAAAATGCAGAATTTCGACAATGTTTTTCAGAAGCATATTAAAGTAGTCGGTGCATCAATCAGTCATTAAAAACAAAACCTGTTTGAAAAATCGATACTACAGGTCACGTAAACAGTTTGGTCATGATTACATTTTGTTGCACTCGCAACATAGGCATAATGTTTTGCCTCACTCGCGACATAGGCCTAATGTTTACATTTTGCCACACTTGCGGCATGCAAATTTTTTTCCCGTAAAACGAGTTCATGAAATCAGTACTTCAGGTCATGTTTACAGCTTGGTCATGTTTTTTCATATGCGTAGGGTCTAAACCTGGCTCAATTGGGTGGAAAAACTGCTGAATTGGCTACAGATTGCTGCAACTAGTGTGTTAAAAACTAGAAACTGAAATATAAATTATTAAAAACACGAAGTCAGTATATTGAAAAGTGTGACTTCAGGGACCTGTGTTCTAGGAAAGAACCCATGTCAAATTTCAGAACTGAAAAAAATATTTCGAATCTTTATGAAATATTTCCAAGTATTGGATTTCCAAAGTTGAATTTTATTCCACTCAATATTATCACATGGGCTGGTGGCCCAGCAAAAAAATCAATCAACGCATACCCTTAGTTTTTTTGCTCCTCCCAATGGTGACTTTAGAAACGCTGGGTAAAGACTCAGATCCCTGTGAGCTGCCAACGGACATTGCTGACGATGATGATGACAAAGATGAAGTAGAGGATGGTCTGGACATTTGTTGATGTGTCAATGGCTGCTGATGTGAAGAGTTGACTGGTAATGGCTGCACAAGTGAGTGTGAGGAATATGGGAAACCTGCAAGTGCCCCTGTAACTAAAAAGTCACAAGAACAGTTAGCATTATATACTCATAGACAAGAATACATGAGTACAGTCAATAAAACACATGAGTACAGCCAACAACACATGAGTACAGTCAATAACACATGAGTACGTCAACAACACATAAGTAAAGTCAACAACACATGAGTACAGTCAACAATACTTGAGTACAGTCAATAAAACACATGAGTACAGTCAACAACACATGAGTACAGTCAATAACACATGAGTACGTCAACAACACATAAGTAAAGTCAACAACACATGAGTACAGTCAACAATACTTGAGTACAGTCAACAATACATGAGTACAGTCAACAATACTTGAGTACAGTCAACAATACATGAGTACAATCAACAAATCATAAGTACAGTCAACAATACATGAGTACAGCCAACAATACATGAGTACAGTCAACAATACATGAGTACAGTCAACAATACATGAGTACAATCAACAAATCATGAGTACAGTCAACAAATCATGAGTACAGTCAACAATACATGAGTACAGCCAACAATACATGAGTACAGTCAACAATACATGAGTACAGTCAACAATACATGAGTACAGCCAACAATACATGAGTACAGCCAACAATACATGAGTACAGTCAACAATACATGAGTACAGCCAACAATACATGAGTACAGTCAACAATACTTGAGCACAGCCACGCATACATAGATACATCAATGATACACTGACATCCTACCTGGGAGATGCCCAAGCAGGTGTTGGTATGGCCCTGACGTGATGTGAAGATTATGAAGACCGTGGTGGAGAAATGACTGTGGAGAGCTACTGTACACCTGCGACGCTGCTGCATGTTGCAGCTGAGGATGTTGGTGCAGTGCCACATGGTTACCACCTGTTGTCTGTTGTAGCTTCCTACGTGTCAGTGGACCCTAGACGTAAACACAGAACATGTCTTCAATGTATGGAAAAATATAGTTTTTATGGCATGGCATACACCAACTGATGGAAAGTATACAAATGAAACCTGTCTGTGCTAAGTTACCTATTCCAGCGCATGAGGTGCACAAAGAGCATACGTTCATCTATGTGAACTTATTACATTAGTTATGATATCTTCACTATCATCATGTGCTGGCAGTTGACGCAGCATGTGCGGGTTTCTTTTTAACACGCTTTAAAGTTTTTATGGCACGGCATATGCCAGTTGATGGAAAATATAGTTTTTATGGCATACACTAGTTAATATAAAATAGGCTTTCCAGATCTGTCATACATAAGATGGAAAATAGCCTCCATCAAGAGCCATATATGGTCAAAATAGAGATGACCACAGATTGTGCATGCTCTTTCCAGAACTTGCAGGTGACAAGATTGAATAACAGCCATTCCATTGGTCAGTGATCAAAATACCTTGCTTAACCCTTTACCTTCTTAATTGTTCTCAGTATCTGAACCCAGCTCAGTGTTTAGTGGACTTTAACTTTGTGATGAAATGTTTAGTGGACTTTGACTTTGTGATGAAATGTTTAGTGGACTTTAACTTTGTGATGAAATGTTTGGTGGACTTTGACTTTGTGATGAAATGTTTAGTGGACTTTGACTTTGTGATGAAATGTTTAGTGGACTTTAACTTTGTGATGAAATGTTTGGTGGACTGACTTTGTGATGAAATGTTTGGTGGACTTTGACTTTGTGATGAAATGTTTGGTGGACTTTGACTTTGTGATGAAATGTTTAGTGTACTTTAACTTTGTGGTGAAATGTTTAGTGGATTTTGACTTTGTGATGAAATGTTTAGTGGACTTTGACGTGAAATGTTTAGTGGACTTTGACGTGAAATGTTTAGTGGACTTTGACTTTGTGGTGAAATGTTTAGTGGATTTTGACTTTGTGGTGAAATGTTTAGTGGATTTTGACTTTGTGATGAAATGTTTAGTGGACTTTGACGTGAAATGTTTAGTGGACATTGACTTTGTGGTGAAATGTTTAGTGGATTTTGACTTTGTGGTGAAATGTTTAGAGGACTTCGACTATGTGATGAAATGTTTAGTGGACTTCGACTTTATGGTAAAGATCTTAAAGAACTGAAATTGTTTCCCCAATGACTATCCCCAGAGCTGATTCCTTTATTATCCTACAAAAATAGGAGAGCGCCAACTGTACTGGCTTTTTATTGTCACCAGAAAATATATACTGCACGAATGAGATCGTCGACATGTACTTGATATTGCAAATTTCAGAGTGAAGAAATTTTTAGCAATCAGGAATACACAACCAAAATGGGTTAACTCATCATCAGCAGTTAGATAGAGAAACGAAAACATTCATTTGTAGTAGATAAAGAGTTAAAAGTATGGATGTAGTAGATAAAGAGTTAAAAGTATGGACGTATCAGAAAGATGTGGATGCCGCCAACCGTAAACCATACAGCCAACAGTAAACCATGACACACGATGTTCTCGTTAACCAGTAGGAATATGAGAAGAAATGAAGAGGAAATTAAATCACAAAAAAAAGCTGTTTAATTTTGTGATGTACATAAGTAATATATACGTTTTGTCATGCTTAAGTGGAAATAAGTGAGGCCCAGGAGGATGCTATTTGAAAATGAAATAGTGTATGTATTATCAGTTTGTACATAGTGCTTGGTTGTTCCCCCCCCCCCCCCCCGACTTACCAGGAGACAGCATCGAAAGAAAAGACTTTACAAGAGACACAGAACATATGTGAGTAACAAATACAACTTACTGTATTCTGTGGTTGTGCATGTGGCTGCGTACAATGACCTGCTGGAGCACCAGAGACTGAAAAGTAGATAAATTAATTAATACTTGAGAACGGACAAATAGATGCGCTGTCACCAGCAATATTAATAGGGTGTCTGATGATAATGAAGCTATCCCTTTATCTGTGAGTAGGTAGCTCTAGACACATGATGATGATGAAGGCTGTGAGTAGGTAGCTCTAGACACATGATGATGATGAAGGCTGTGAACAGGTAGCTTTTGGCAACCCATAGCCTTCCTGACAAAAGCATAGATTCTGCTTATTTTGAGTAACCGAGGTGATACCACAACTCTTAAAAAGTTTGTTGTCTCAAAAGTACGGTTGTGATAGGGAGGTTTATGAATGCAGGTTTAGTCCCTGAAGGAAGGTATTCAGGTACCCCAGGATCATCATGTCCTGTCAGGAGTGATGCATATACTTCTGGGCAAGCTATTTCATTATTCTTTTGTCAGTTTGTTGATACATCTGCTGTTTCTACTTCTGACATTTCCCGCCACCTAGGAACCTGTCACTACCGCCACCTAGGAACCTGTCACTACCGCCACCTAGGAACCTGTCACTACTGCCACCTAGGAACCTGTCACTACCGCCACCTAGGAACCTATCACTACTGCCACCTAGGAATCTATCACTACCACCACCTAGGAACCTATCACTACCGCCACCTAGGAACCTGTCACAAAAGAACACAGGAGCAATATCCGTTCGCCCGCATTTCTTCATCACCCCTAGGGCTTATTGATAGAAAACAAAAGTAAGAAAACGAGATGGTATGCATTTAACCCATGAACAAAGAATAACAAAAATAAAATGTGAAACATAAAACTAAATAAGAATGTTGGAGGGATTTTTCACTGTAAGGGAAGTTTCTCTATTGAATCATATCATCTAAATTGGTAGCATATCCTATTCAGGACGTGGCTATCAATCCAGTATTTTTGGCCGTAGTGATTTTCTAGGCAATATAAATACGTTCAGTAGTTTACTAGTGCTTTTTGAACGGTCAGGATGCACATTTGCCTGTGGCGGGGATCGAACTCTACCTTGGCCGTCACAGACTGGCCCTGTACCACTCCACCTCCACCACAGAACCGGACCATATCATCTACTAGAGGTAAAATGTAGCAACCTGGCTTGTCTGGTAGGACACTGGAAAGACCCACATTTGTAAAACACAAACCACACAACTGATATTTCCTGTTCATTGTTCGAACACAACACAGATGTAGCATCTGCTATAGGGTAGTAGCTATGTCATGCGCTGGTCACCAAACAGTTTAGGGATTGATGAAACAATAGATATTGCGTGTGGTTTCCACCACACATACAATAGTTTTCCCCGCCACCAGATGATAGACACAAGTCCTTAGATTGGGGAAAGTTTGAAAATTGATAAATATACATAACATACGAACTGTACCCATATAGTTACTTATATGTTGTGCATAATCTGTATAAAACATATATTTACTTATTTCAACTATATAATATATAATAATTAAAAAATAACGACTACTTAATATGATGTATCTTGCATATTTATACACGGCGGAGGCACATCTAGTTTTGGCTTATGGCACATGAGTGTGCCATAGATGAGTCCTTTGTCAATTATACAGTCCTGTGGACACATCTGAAATAATCCTTCAAAAATGATGCTATTCTAATTTTTCCTTGAATTTCATTGGTCACTTTGTGTATATTTTGACAAAGGAAATAAAATGGCAAACTAGAAGAAATTAATACTTTTAAATACTTAGGATCTTACATGAGCAGTGGTGGAAGCACCAACAACAAATGAAAGACAAGACTTGAAATAACCCCGGCTACGTTAAATACCATTTGGAAGAGCAGAATAAGTGTAGCAGTGAAGATGAACCGATATAAATCTGCAATAATTCCTATTCTTCTGTACGGATGTAAGACTTGGACAATTACAGCAGAAATGGAGAATACAGGCTTTTGAAAACAAATGTTACAGATGAATTTCGCTCATCAATTATACAGAACATAAAAACAATATATACTTGAGAAACATAAATATTCTAGCAAGTCAACAAGAACTTGGCAGTGGTGAAATATCGCAACTTGTGTAGTTTAGCCGAGTGATAAGGCACGATTCCTTTTCTAAAAGTATCTTGCAGGGAACAGTTGAGGGTGGAAGAAGAAGAGGTCAAAAGAAAGTATGGATTGATAATATTAAAGACCGGACAAGATTAAGATTCTCGTCACTTAAACAAGGGACTGAGAATGGAGACATAGCAGATTTATTGTGTTGATGCTTCCGAAGTGGCAACCCTAAGACTCTGACAAGATATGGGTTATCTTCTGCATTCTCAAATAATCATCACAAATTTCATGTGATTTCTGTTAGGAAGCGTAAAGTAAGCTGTGTTACCATTCAATCTGCATCATGCAGGCCTAGCACATCCAATTTCAGCATGGATATGGGTTTGATGATATTTTATACTTTGTGTCAACAGCCTTTTTTGAGGATGAATCCAATGAGTCCACAAGAATGTATAACTGACGAGGGACTTGGCACGGCCATTCAAGTACTGTTGAATTTATTACTTATTTGTTTCATTAACCCTGCCAGAGCTAAGTCAAAAGGCTGGATCTATGAGGGTACTGAAACCCAACCAAGGTCACATGAGTTGGAACTTAATAATCTCACTAGCTCTTTCTTCACACCAACCAGCCATGAAGTAAATTAATCATGTGTTATTGTATTTTGTGTATACCCCATCAAGTAGAAGAGTTCTTCAAAGTCTATGTCTCCTCGGTATGAAAGAAAGCTCTGACAAACTACCCTTTGCACAGAGGAAGTACGAGAAATAACTCCTGCGTTAGATGTGAAACTTATCTAAACAAACTACAAGCACAAACATTTTGTTTAAGAGAAACAACTTCTGCGTTAGTTCTCAAGTTCCAGCAAGATTAAAACTGTAGAATGGAATGTGTTGTGCCTTTTACAGCTTGGCTGTGATATCTGTGACCTGACACATACCAACCTCAGCATGGGTTTTGAGTCACAGTGACCTATAGGGTGGATAATCTATACCCCGAATAAATCTCCGTAGCCTTCTCTTACAACATGCATGACAGGTCACGTTTGCTATTCTTTGCACGCCATTTTGGTCTCAGGTAACAAAGGGTGATGAAAAACTAAACGAGAGCTTTTTGTCCAAGTATTATAATTAGAGACAGACATTTAGATATGTTTAGTTTTACCCAGATAAGCTCCAGTGCCAGTAGGCGGAGCCACTGGTTGAGGATTATTGTTGAAGTGGTACGGCTGATGTCTGGATTTACTTTTTGTTGAATGAATTTTGGGAACATACTGCTGAGGTTGCCAGTTTGCTTGTCCTGTAAAAGTGAGAATATTTTTTTCAATTTGCAAATTCTGGAAATGTGGCTAGACCAAATAGATATAATTAGTTAAATTTTTACTGAGGAATTAGTTAGGGAATGTAGGAATATATGATGATGTTTCAGTCGCAGGAAAGCTGGCTACTTTCTCGCACCATGCAATGCACCCAGAATTAACAAGCCCACTAAGAAATTGTAAACTTTGCTATAAAAAAATCAAAAATTGAAAGAAAGAGTAGAGTTAGATGTAAAGTCTGTGATACATATTTATGTTCCAATAATAAGAGAAACTGCTTATCAGAGTATCACAGAGCCTAACAACTTGAAACCACCATTATACTGAACTTTATTTCATTCATCAGAGGTGAAATAAAATAAAAACACAATAACATAACTGGTTGAAATAAAATAAACAGATCTGAAGGTGAAGCTGTGAGACAACAGTGAGGACCACCTGCTGATGACTGAATTCATGGAGGCAGCCCACCTTCCTGTATAGACTTAAAGAGCATAGGAAACTGATCGCAGAAGAAGAAGAAATAAAATCACAACAACATAATAGTAAAAGTAAAAGGAATATACTCAGCAGTGTTTTAATTGATCCTTAAATAATATTAGGCCTACCTAGGACCCTACTGATTTCAAAATGAAATGATAAGGAACTAAACTATCCATTAAAAAAATTTTAATAAAAAAATCCCATCACACATATCTTCTTCTGCGTTCATTCTGCAGATTAGCAGGATGTAGTCCAGTTAACGGAATGCATGTGTCATGGTTTACAGTATTCCTGCGTTATCTGCACCTTTTGGTCTGACACATCAGACTTCAGCATGGCTTTGGGTCACTGACCATATATGGGATAGCCAACTCTACACCATAACCTCCTTAGTCACTTCTTACGACATGCATGGAAGGTAAACAGTTGCTATTGTTTGCTCCACTCTTGTTTGCTCTCCTAATTCTTTATATATGCTGTACCTTACATTTCTTGCTGTACTGGTGTACTTTTCTGCTATGTTTTACATAAATGCAATAAATACTAACGGTACATGTTAGGTAAATGTGTCCTCATCACGTGATAACAGTTTAACTTTGAACTTTTGTAATGTTACGCACACAACCATGCAATTTCTATTATAGTTTGTACATCTTCCGTATCATCACAGAAATCTCACATGATTAGCAGATGACTTGACACTAAACCAACATGGCTAATGCAATCGCAGATTTTGTTTACTGAGCTTGCCAGCTACAAAGAAATCTACAAAGATGCTAACGTTTGTTACAGATTCGAGGACTGCAATATTGAGAAAAGATATTTGGTCACGGTCACCCAATGACCTTACTATAATGATGGACACATCCAGTGGAAATACAATAGAAGTTGACATCTACCCCCCCCCCCCCACTTTGCTGAAACCTCCTCCTCCTAACAACTAAACACCCTCCCAGAAACTAAAAATCAAACACTGATCCCCCCCCCCCAATGACTAACTAATTCTCCTCCCAATACAACTAAAACATGTTGTCTCACTTCAGGCTATATTCTTCAACTGCACTCAAAGGGGCACAATAAATGTAATGTTTTTTGTTAACACAACTTATCTTACCTTCTACTGAGTTTTGTACACGAATGTTGGTTATATTTTTTTATGAGACTATTGTTTGTTCTGTAAAAATAAAAAATAGGCCACATCAGCTTAACATGAACCAAACTATTTTTTTTCTATTTGCTAAACCCTTTATTCCCTTTCAGCATCAGGGGTAGAAGAGTTCTCTGGAGATGGCCCACGTGTGCGCTGAGTATATTGTGGAATTTGTCACCTCTTTTATTTCGGTGGTCCATCGTTTTCGAGATCGGCCAATAGGTTTGCCTTCACTGTATCTGTGTAGTATACCTTGCTGTTGTATGCTGTCTGGTGGTAGTCTGCTGATGTGTGCAAATCATTTGATCTGTTGGCTCTTAATATACCCCAAGATTTGGGCGGTGCCGGTTCTTTGTCTAATGTCCTCATTTCTCACTGTCTCTTAGCGATATTCCTAGGCTTCTGCGTAAGCACGCCATTTCTAAACTAACCTATATAATTTCCATTTCATATGAATTTTTTGGGGGTTCTCCGTCACTGTGCCATTCACAGCACAACACATTCCATTCTACAATTTTCATTTAAATTTATATAATTTAAGCAAAAATGTGTATTAAAAATTACAAATTTAATTTTAAACTATGGACTAACCCTTTATTGAAAGATCACATATGTAATAATGAGATCCACATATAGCATTGTATTCTAAACAAATAGATGTATGATACATTCCTGTATCATTTAATTCAAATTTTAAAACATTTTTGTTACTAAAATAACTCCAAAATTATTTTTTAATTGGTCGAAAATGTCATTTCTGTTGAAAGTTAACTTAATCTTGTTCCCTCGTTTATTAGTTCTTCCATGTTCACTTGATCTCCCTTCATGCCCATCTATTCTCCATGTTCACTTGATTTCCCTTCATGCCCACCTGTTCTTCGTGTTTACTTGATCTCCTTCCATGTCCACTTGTTCTCCATCCAAGTTCATTTGTTCTCCTTCCATGCCCACAATTTTCATGTCCACATCTGCTTAATCTCCCCCCCCCCGTTCACTTGGTACCCTTTCTCACACAAACACATTCTGGAGCACAAAAAACACACACGCTCCCACCAACATAAGCACACCAAACAAACCTGGAAACGTTGACGCTAGGGGCAACCCCAAAGAAGCTGCACCAACTGTATGAGATGTCACAGGAGTGAATGGCTGAGCTAGTGATCTCCGCTGTATCCGTCTGACTCTACCAGTCTCTACTCTCATCTGAAATACCCAATAAAGACATTTTCAAAATTGAGTAATGAAGAACTATCTTTCCTATGACTCCATCTCCCCGCGAAGGACAGGCTTAAAACCATCTCCTGAACATATAAACTAAACATACTGTATGTTTCTTATTTCAAATTTTCAGTGGGGCTGCATATTGTGGCTTGTGCGATAAAAGCCATTAATCCCTTAGCTGCGGAGGTATTCTTAAGGATACAATGAAAAACCACCGCTATTTTGCAGAGATTTTCCTCTTCCTAGCTTCCATTGGAAAAAATCCATCTGGAGACTTATAATAAAGCATCCTCCTGTGTGTTGTTGGGGCCCGAAAGGGGAGCAAAGAATAGCAACACTGTTTACCTTCCATGCATGTTGTACGAGGCGATTAAGGAGGTTATGGGATGGAGTTGGCTGTCCCATCCCATATAGGGTCAGTGACCCAAAGCCATGCTGAAGTCGGATGTGTCAAGCCGAAAGGCGCAGATATCGCAGCAATGCTGTAAACCATGACACAACGCATTCCGTTCTCCGGACTACATCCTGCTGATCTGAAGGAGTTTGAGAATGAACGCAGAAGAAGAAGATAATAAAGCATCCAGATGAATTGTTTGCCTGGGAAACTAAGAAGAAGACTCAGCAAAATGGCAGCAACCCCTCATCGTATCCTTAACGATACCTCCGCAGTTAAGGGGTTAATGTTGCCACGTCATTTGCTGGATGAGGTTTTTTTTTATGTAAATACCCCACTCCTTACCAGGTGCTCCTGGTAAAACCCTGGAGCTCGCATTTGTGAGACCACACTCTAACCACTCGGCCATGTGGCACACATCTGAACATACTGTTGAAATATTCAATGTGTCATTCTGGCCACCATCTATCCCATTGGTTTTTTTTTATATACTGCCCTGTCTCCTGTTTTTTATATACTGCCCTGTCTCCTGTTTTTATATACTGCCCTGTCTCCTGTTTTTTATATACTGCCCTGTCTCCTGTTTTTTATATACTGGTCTCCTGTTTTTTATATACTGCCCTGTCTCCTGTTTTTTATATACTGCCCTGTCTCCTGTTTTTTATATACTGCCCTGTCTCCTGTTTTTTTATATACTGCCCTGTCTCCTGTTTTTTATATACTGTCCTGTCTCCTGTTTTTTATATCCTGAGGTAATTATCTTTAGTGTACTCTCAGTCTCCTGTTTTTTTCAATCTTCATTCCTTCAATTTTTTTATAACCATTTATTATCGAAAACCCACATGTAGGATAATGAAAAACCCACATGTGGGAGCTGTGAAGATCTCATTTGTTATTGACCCATCAGATCAACATGCAACAGTAAAGTTCAATAGATGACATGGCTATATAATGAGAATTTCCTCTTGTGAAACCCCCATAGCATTTCATCTGTACAATTGTTTCCCTTTGTGGTGCAACATACAGATAACCCAGTATTGAACAACACAACGCTGGGAGAACCAAATGAGCGCCAGCCCCAAGTACATTGTGTCCATTGTGACTCAACAGGAGAGGAGATGGAAGAATGGGAAATTGATAACAACCTACTTCTTGTAAATGCACAGGAAGATCCCCCAACTTTCTACTCGTGGAGGTGGAAATCAACCCCCGATTTAGCGTTTGCCACTGCCGATTTATCTCATAAAATAGTAAGAATGGTTATGAACAAACCAGGGGATAGTGATCACAAAGCAATCAAACTTACTAGAAATCTCAATTATGCACTGGAACAGCAGAAACCTCTTCCCCTCTGGAACTATAAGAGAGCAGAAACCTCTTCCCCTCTGGAACTATAAGAGAGCAGACTGGGAGAAATTTGCAAAGCTCACAGATGCATACAGTGAACTATCAATACCCATCAAAAGAAAATGTCCGTCCATGTGCACTTGTTCTCCCTGTTCACTTGATGTCCATCTATGTCCACGTTTTCATGTCCACATCTACTTAATCTCCCCCTGTTCTGCATTCTATGGCCATGATCTTCCTACTTGCCATGCTGGAGTTCAGGCTAATGAAATGACAGACTAACTTTAAAAACACAGGGCAGATGACAATGGACAGGAAGGTGGACATTTTGAATTCCCGGTGTATGTATTTTTTGGATGAGGACACTGTGCGTGGTGTATCATACAACTATTATGAGATTGCAGGGACATAACTATTATGAGATTGAAGGGACATACATATTATGAGATTGAAGGGGCATAACTATTATGAGATTGAAGGGACATAAATATTATGAGATTGAAGGAATCTTCTTCTTCTTCTTCAGCGTTCATTCTCAAACTCCCACTGGATATCTCTTGTAGCAGGACCATGGTCCAATTAGATTTCCAGAAGGATGTGGTCCAGATAATGGAAATGAGTTGTGTCGCTGTTTTATTTGTGCCAATGGCCCGACACATCCGTCTTCGGCGGTGAAGGAATCTAATTGCTTAGGAAGATAAACAATTGAGGGGTAGGCATGAAGAAGATACACAATCAATGAGCTACGAGAACCATGCGCACACATATCCTTCACCATCTGCTGTAAGAGACGGAACGTCTATATGGATGCCCGGAGCATACCTCCGTCATTTCAGAAAATCACAAACCCCATTACATGTAATAAATTCACAATGTCACTACTCACCTGTGTCATTGTTGCAAAGTCTATCACATACGGCAGGCGCACACTAGTTATCTGCTGCAGATCTAACATTGATGTGTTTGGTTGATTTTGGGCAGAATAATATGCTTCAATCGCACTCATTGTATCTAAGTCATACGGCACCCATTGAGATGGTTGATCACCCTCAAACTCCCACAACACTCCTTTCGCAAAAGGAGTTTTCTGGCAAAATATATGTCTTTTAATTTCTCTCACTGACCCTAAACACACAAAAAAATTCAAAATAAATAAATAACTTAAAATGTCATTAATAATTATAAACAGTTAAATAAATGATTGTTTGAAACTATAGAAAAAAACTTTCATCAGCAGAATCTATGATAATGAAATAATCCCTTTAGCCGTGAGCAGATAGTTCCAGCCCACAGCCTTTCTGACAAAAGCATAGATCCAACTAAATTAACTAAGGAAGATGACAAATACCATCTGGTGCCACCTGGAGTAAGAAGAAGAGGGAGACCTAGAGAAACTATACGAAGAACCATTAATAGAGAAGGCATGTCAATGAACCTAAACAACACGCAACA
The DNA here is from genome assembly GCA_034231615.1 of Meghimatium bilineatum. NCBI lineage: Eukaryota > Metazoa > Mollusca > Gastropoda > Stylommatophora > Philomycidae > Meghimatium > Meghimatium bilineatum. The sequence goes on along the minus strand of CM067309.1, from coordinate 38,596,940 downwards.
ATTGAAAGACCTGGCAACACAAAGACAGAAATGGAAAGCTATGGTTTCTGCCCTATGCGCCGCCTATGGCCCTGGAGGAACATAACATAACATAAGAGAGAGAACTAGAAAACAAATACCTCTGACCACCCCTTGGGAGAACTTGCACCAACCAACTATGCAAACAAAATTACTAGATAAAACAGCCAATAAAGAAACACTACTAACAATCATGAGGACATGTTCCCTAGAAACTATAAACAGCTGCCCATCATCAGCAATCAAGGCCTACACTGATGGATCAGTTTTCAAGGCCACCTGTTTTGCAGGATACGGCATCCATATAGTATACAATACCCTAATGCCAATGAGTGGTCCTGGGCTCATTTCCCAGTTGAGGTGAAAATGTTTTTTTCAGATCACAATGGCTCCCGTGGCGACCCAGCCTTAAATGGGTACCGGATTAATCCGGGAAGTAAAGACTGCGAGGGAGAGGAGACGGCTACTGACCTCATTTGCAGAGTCACTGAAATGTGAGATCGCTAACATCTCACACCCCTACAGCATTAATAAATGCTATGGGTAACTTTACTACTACACTAATGAATCTGAATACAAGTTCTGTGATTTGTGAAAATTGCTCAAATTATGAAGATTCAAGAGACTAACAGGAACCAAACCAGGCCCATTATAACAGCACTGAATCATCTTGCAACTCAAATAAATGGGTTTTTTCCTTACTTGACCAACTGCATCTCCAATAAAAGATGTGATTTTGTCAAGACATTCAAACTATATACTCAGGTCACTGAGAACGGACCAATCGAGACAAGGACCATCACAACATTGAAAATCCTATACAAGCTGTTAGAACAGACCTGGTTTGGTTCCCATTAGTCTCTTGAATTTGTATTAATTTACCCTCTTGCTTCCAACTTGAATTTACTCAAACAATGAAGTAGAAGTTGAGGACATCAAGACAGCCATTGAATTAATAGTAGTTACTAGTAGAGTAGGCTATGTTGACCTATATCGTTGAAAATTCTAGTCTACAGCTAAATTATAATTATATTTTTACAATTATATGATAGGCCTAGTTAAGAGATAGTCCTACGTGAAGTTGAATACATGGTACTTGATTTGAAAATTGCAATTCAATAATTGTGGGAGCATGGTAGATGCAGATGTGATCAATTTTATTTTGAAAATGTGTACCCACTGTGTAAAACTGAAATCCAACAGGTAAAGTGTGAAACAGGGTAATTAAGTTTTGCTAAAAACATGAAACACAGGCACACACATAAATCGATGTTTCAACCATAAGGCCTTTATCGATAACATGACGTATACATAAAAAACGACATGTAGGGACGATACAACTTGCGTTCACATGTCTAGCAAGCAAGTTATGTCATCCTTACTTAATTGTAGTTCAGGCTATTTTGCCAGAAATGTGAATGCAAGTTGTGTCGTCCCTTCTTGTCGTTTTTTATGTATAATATAATACGTGTATGTTATCTTTGATAAAGGCTTTTTGGTCGAAACATTGATATGTGTGTGTGCCTATCAATATTAATATTAATATCATATGTGTGTTTCCTTTCATGTTATTAGCCATGCCAAGCAAAACTTCATTACCTTTGCCTTTCCCGCTGTTTTATTTTGAAACAGGCCCTACCTGACGGGATTGTAGTCTGTGTCATTTGTAAAAAACTGACTTCATAGCAAGACAAGTTTGAAGAAATTGTTCCAAGGTTGATGTTGTGTTGAATGCGTTGAGAAAATAACTTCTCTAGCTCACAAGAAACGGTCGGTTCGTACACACTCCATTGATCTCGATTGTTCTTGTACGTCCACACTACAACTCCTGCCATGTTTTTTTCCTACGTCAACTTACGTGTAAGTCCACACAACTGGAACCGTTGACACAACCTGGATCAACTATTCCTATTGTTAGTAAAATTTGAACATAACACAGTATAAACATAAACACACGATCAAAACTTGTTGGCTCATAAGCCTACATTCTCTTCTCGTTTGGTATTATATAATCACCGTTACCACTGAAATTTTAGTAATAACCCAGATTCTGTAAGGTATAAGCCCAGAAAATCCTAGAGTATTTTATGCTGTACGTGTGATAAACGATGTTCTTTTAATACACTTTAGAGTAATTAACCTTAGTGTTGATAATGTGTTCTCATATTTTATTATTGTTTGGTTTTATGGCAATAAAATATATTGTCTATCCCCAGGTGGATGATGGTCCGAATATCCACACTTGCTGTTAAGCGTAGGGATATTGAATAGGAGTTTTAGTTGTCTATCAAAGTTCAGATGTGTCGCCTTGGCTGTGTTGAATCCGTATTTGTTCAGTGTTGTCTTGATATTATCTATCCATTTCCTTGGTCTTCCGTTGGCTTTTTATCCAGATCTTCTTATGTTATATGTTCTTGTCGGTGGTTGGTTACTGTTTTCATGTGTCCAAATCACTTTATTTATTGTTTTAGATGTATACTGTACATGGTCTTATATCGATTCTTCTCCTATATAATATAAATTTACCAACACCTATATAATATAATTTTACCAACAGTCAAATAGTAGATCTATGTATGACGCCACCAAAATGTGATTTTAACATAAACATATTTTCAGTTTGCTGAACTGAAAATTCATAGAACAAATGTAGCATTTTAGTTATAGCTTGTTACTGCTTGTTAAATGGCCTCATTTGTTCCGCAACATTCATGGGGACAAATTATCCTTCACTAAGATAATATATAATAATAATGAAACGTATATCCTATCAAGGTCAAAGGAGTGTCACATTGAGAAATTGTATGCACAAAGATCTCCATGCATCTCTATCCTCTAGCATCAAGGTGGGTATAGAAACGCTACACTTTTTTCAGTCCTTAATTGCATCCAGCTATATTTTCTTATGGCCTCCTCGTCTTCTTAATCCCTCAACCATACAGTGAAGAACATAAATTGACAAAGAACTATCTTGGGTGTGAAGTTCAAAATATATGTATTTGTCGCAGACAGCGTCTGCACAACGGAATAAACTCTAAGAAAAATCAAAATTATGGCAATTTATGTCTTAGGTAGTTGCTTTGCGTAGTTAGTATTAGATTCAAACTTAGCGCAAAAATTGTGTTTATTGACTTTAAACTAAGCTAATATTAGAAAGCCTACCTTCTTCGCAATCTGAGAAACGATGCATCCCAAAATGTGCGCAGAGGAGGATCTCCAAAATATAAAATGCCTTCTTGCTGTAAGAATCTTTTATTTCTTGTAGCTTCAGTGAAAATTCTGAAGGATCTTCAATCACCAGAAGTCCAACATATTGACGGTGATGATAGCTCTCAATAATAATCAAGTAAACTACCAAGGTCTCTTCTAAAATAATTGACGAAAACTGTTCTGCTAATAGAATGACAGAAAGATTGTTCAACTTGAAAAAAAGGTAATGAAGTTTTACTAATCATCAAAGACACACATAATAACACACACAAATCGACGTTTCGACCAAAAGACCTTTATCAAGACAAAAATTAAAACACAATTAAAACATACAACAGCGTACGGACAGTAAGGATATGGACGTTCACATTGGCATGTGTAATGTAGATATACGTCCATATCTTTACTGTCCGTTTTCTGTTGTATGTTTTAATTTTGTCTTCACTCGCAGAAGGACTCTGTGTGCTGAAGCATACAATGTGGTAGTCCTACGACCCTGACGGGTAATGAGTTTATAGAATAGCATAGAAAATGTTAAGACAGGAGACAAAATAATAATATGTGACGAACATAATCAGAAAACGCCGCTGGACATAAATCGGCCACATACTTAGAATGAAGGAAGACAGAATTCCACGACAAGCCTTCATGTGGACACCACACGGGAAAAGAAAACAGGGAAGAGCAAAAACAACGCCGAGAAGCACATTTGTGAATTAATTAAAATCAACAAGCATAAATGCACAAGACCTAGCAACTGGTTGACAGGCATGGGGAACTATGACATCGCCCTATGTGCCAAACTTGGCAAAAGAGGAACTGACTGATAGAAAATATAGGCCTACCAATAAGCGTGCGTTGCTGGTACTAGTAAATATACATAAATATATATCATATTCAAGAATACATTTTGTGTTTTTTTTTAATAGTTTTTGTTTTTTGAAAAAGTCCCATTGGACAGCAGCGTAGAAAATTATCCTTGTTTTATGTTTTATTGTTAGTTATTAATTTGTGTTGTTCATCCATCATAAGTGATGATGACCATTTGTTACATTCCTTTTTGAAAATTCAATTTTAGTTATGTCCTTGTACTAATGATAGGTAGACATTTTTAGTAACCATTTTACTTTATTTTGTATTTCCTACTTATTCGTTTGGTTACTGCGGCACTCTCCATTTTGTCTGACATCCTCCAATATTTTGGTTATTTATAAAATCCATCAGCTCGTTGTATTCGTCACAGAAAGCTTGCCGATATCATGGCACCACTTTTTATTCTGTTGAGTGTGTTTTATTGTTCCTGGTTACTAGTTAAATTTATAATATTATTATTTTTATAATGAAGACGATCCGTATACAAGGCCAGAGTGAGACCTAGAACATATTGATAGATAACATCAAGACAATACTGAACAAATACGGATTCAATGCGACACATCTGGCCTTGGATATGCAGTAGAGCTCACAGTCACCACCCTACGCTTAACGGCAAGTGTGGATATTATTACCATTATTCACATAGGGATAGACAATAATTAAGACGAACAATGGCTTTAAATATATATAAAAATAATGAAAAGCCTGAAGTATGGCTAACATAGATAATTACATAAATGCTGAAAATAGTTGATATAATCGAGTAAAAAGAGCGTCCCTACTCAGTAAGTGGAACAAAATATAACGCATATGCATGTAATCGTTACGTTTCACTCAACATACGAGTGTTGTAATTGTCAAAGGTAAAAATTAAAAGTCAAGATTAATGCATGTTAAAGCGAGAGAAAAAATCTTAATAACCCAAACTGCGATTTTAAAAAAAACAACCAGAAATAGTAAAATAAAAACTCTAGCTGTGGTATCACTGGTAACTATAATATAATCGATACTAAAGCAGCTATTTATAACAGTGACACTTCCGGTATTCGAATATAATGAAACCAAGATTTTAAAAAGTAGTTCTTATTAAAACATTACAAGGGAAAGTACCGGCCAACAACCGCAAATGAAATGAGCCGACATCAAGCCCGTGATAAGAGGGAAAGGATCTTCTTCTTCTTTCCTTCATCTTTTACCCTTTACGGGTAAAAAATGTTCTTGTTTTTCTGGCAGCTTCAGATAATGTTATTTGGTGTTCGTGTAATGTCTCTTTGATGTTGTCGATCCAGCGTACTCTAGATCGAAGAGGGAAGACATTTTTTTTTTGAGGAGGGGGAACCACAACCTACGTTAGGAAATTCGAACATGACATTTAGTACTAGGAAGCTAGTCCCAAAAGAGGGTAAATAAGGGGTAAAAAGCATGAAATGTAGTATTAGGAAGCAAGTCAAAAAAGCGGGTAAAACCATCTTGAAAGGCGCCTCTACCCCCTCCCCCACACAAAAAAATCATTAAAAATCTAACAAAATCGTAGGAATTAACTAAAAAAAACACCACACTTTGGGTTCTGGTTTGGAACCCGTGTCCCCCTATTTTGTTATTTCCTTTGGCTATGTTTATTAGTTTATTAATTTAAATATAAATTTATTTAGGGTTAGTTATGTAAAACATAACACTGTCCCCCCCCAATATATATGTGAATATTAATTATTAATATTTATTAATAATAATTCAATTAATTATTGATAACTACTAATATAATATTTATATTAACTAACCCTAAAATAAGCAAGGAAACACGTTTTCCAAACCAGAACCCAAATTTTTTAGGCTATTAACCCACCCTCCTACCGAAGACTGATCTACGTTCCTGATATTCTATATCATTTTCGTCCGTAAAGTAAACTCATCATTGCTTGTAATCATTTGGTTATTGTAATTTGTACTTAGAATAATACAATTTACATTACCTATTATTATGGATAGCCTATCACTTACATAAAATTAAAGCATTACACCGACCAGAAGCTATATCACTTTTGTTTCATAATTCTAGAAATGTCTTAGTATAATGTACATAAAAATTGTTATTCTAAATGTTAAGTAAATTGTGCATATAAAGCATACGAATATTGTGTGTGTGGGGCGTTGACAAAAATGTGTTCTAAAAAAGGGGGGAAGGGCGATAGCTCAGAGTTAAGAGACATAGAGTTAGCGCCTATATTTTTTTACAATTCCTTTTTTGTCGATGTGATCGTGGATAGTGCTACTTTCTTTACTCTTCGTGTATTATTTATCTATCTACATATTCGCGAAACCCTTTGTTGCCTTTCAGCATCAGGGGTAGAATAGTTCTTTAAAGATGGCCCTCGTGTGTGCATCGTTTTCGAGGTCGGCCTCTAGGTCTGCCTTCACTGTATCTGTGTAACATAACTTGCTATGGTATGCTGTCTGGTAGTAGTCTGCTGATGTATTCAACCATTTGATCTTTTGGCTCATAATATATTCCAAGATTGGGGCGGTGCCAGTTTTTTTTTGGTCAAATGTCCTCATTTCTCACTGTCTCTTAGCGATATTTTTAGGATTCTACGTATAGTGCCATATAGGCCCCTAAAGGTATTTTGGTCAAAACATAGGTTTTTATATTATATCGCGTGTATCCAGTTTTTATACACAGTTTCCAAGTTTTGCCTGTAGGATTATAGTTTTGCTGAAGTTCGTACCCAATATCGTAGAGTAAAGATTATCTACTGTTTCGTTGCCGTCATGTGCTATTATAGAAGAATTTTCAACTTATGTGGCGAACTGTATTAAGGACGACAAGAGTCACTTCCTTTCAAAACAAATCAAAAGCAGTATTGTAGGCGTGGTTGCCAAAACCTGTAATCATTCTAGCATCCTTTTGTTTTACACAATAAGGAATTTTTCACAGATCGAAAATGCACAGGACAGTGGTTATTGCGATTGATAACAGTGAGCAATCAGAATTTGCATTTGATTGTAAGTTGTACTAGTGCGTTTATTTGAAGTAGGCCTAATAAAAACTGGAATTTTAAGAGGTAAATAAAATAAATATTAAATAACTTCAGCTACTGACTACTGTCACATCGAGCATGAGGATGGAGATAGAAGGAGTTAAAGCAGCTCTTGGTTGATAACTGATACATCAACACACTCGGTAATACAGACTCTCAAAGCATGTTGCGCAATATAGAAAAATACAGGTGTGTATTGACTCTTCGTCGAGACAATTGTCGTTAACATCTGTCTCGCATGAGATGTTCTGCAGCATGTGAACTTGCCTTATGTAATTAGATGCTTTGTTCCTGTGCCCAGTGGGTACTGAACCTTTTTTCATCCATGAGCCTGGTTCTGGTTTAGGAAGAACTCAACAGAAGAATTGGACTCCTGAGCTCTTTTACCTTCTTTGCTGAGATGTCGTTCACAGACATCGTGAACCCCTCGTCCAAGTCAGTCTCACCACACATTTGGGAGTAAAGCGTGTTCTCGAGTTGAACAATCTTGTCCCATTTGTGCATGAGCCCATTGGGTACTGAACCCTTTCTCTCTGTGAACATGTTTCCGGTATTGGAAAAACTCAACAGTAGAGTTGGGTCTGAGCTGTCTTCTTGGCAGAGCGCTGACAATTGGGTCTCTGCCCATAAGGAGCACTGGTAACTAGAAGCTTGTCTTGAGCTAACAGAACTTTTAGTCCTGATTTCCTTGGAATGTTTTCCCTTTCTTTTTGCACATGGCATGCCCTCTGGTGCTGTGTTGCCCTTTCATTGTCTCACAATGCATCTGCCTTTTCATGTAATTTTATTGACCACCCCCTCCAATGCTCGGACCAGACTGTCTTGCATCGCTGTGTGTCAATATTGACACTGTATATGTTGTTGGCACAGAGATATTGTTTGTCTGTGCAATCAAATTTCATTTCGCCTGCAGCCTCCACATTCATGGACACGAGCCTAAACGTGTTGACCAGGAATGGAATACAGCAAGAGCAGCTGTATTTCTGTTTCCAGGATGCACCACGAGGAGGTACTTTTAGAATCTTGGCTATCTGCTAACCATGGGTTCGCAAGAGAGCAATGCGAGTCCCTTTGCATCCCGTCAGCATTATATTGTCAGAGGTTTCAATAGCAACACATCTCCGGGACATGGCTATTGAAATGGGGATGGTAGTAAATTATGCATTCCCGCCATCTTTCTTTGCATTCGTTCTCAAACTCCTGCAGATTAGCAGGATGTAGTCTATAGAGAACACTAGATAAGTGGGAGGATGGTGGGTTTTAAGAACCTGACTTTTAGTACTAGGAACTTAGCCATAAGATGGACAAAAGCCAACCCTCCACCCACTCCCAGTAATGTTTCACAAAAAGATCATCAAATTAGTTATAAAAAAATGTGAACTTTCATTTGTAGGTGAACCCCCCCCCCCCCCCCCCCCCCCGAGAAATGTATCTATGATCCAATCCATAGAAAGGAATGTATTTTGTCAAGGTTTACAGCTTGCCCACAGTAACTGCACCTTTCATCCTGACACATTCAACTTCAGCATAGCTTCTTGGTCACTTGATCTCTGTGGGATGGGATAGCCAATTCCACCATCAAAATCTCCTTAGTCGCCTTTTACGATGTACATGACAAGTAACAGCATCACTTTTCTGTACTTCCCTTTCAGACCCCGGCAACACATGGGCAGCCAGCGCAATCCAAATAAATTGTCACATGCTGTACAGAATTGCCATTCACCACAGTGAATGGGAATATGAAAGAACAAATGTCCTCCCAGAATGCAACATCAAACAGATTGGACCAATGTTAAACAAGTCAACATAATCAAATACTTGGTTACCTTGATAACATCATATGGAAAATGTCATCAGAAGTCAAATGTAGAATAGCCCAGGCAAAGATAGCATTTTACAAGACAAAAAAGTTCTCTCTGACATGAAGTGTGTTCAAATTAAATCAGTCCAACTGAATTTATTACCAGATTAGGAAAGGTACATTAGAAGTTGTGTAATTAAGTAAAACAATCATTATGGAACATGTATGTACCTGGAGTTGTCAGAAGAGGTCAACATAGACATTCAAACATGCATCCCAACTGTTTGGATAGTTGGGGGGAGCTTCATCCACGAAGAAGGACTTTGTTTGCTCATTTAACCATTATGTCATTGCTATGACATTCCGATGACATCATCATCAGAGCAGAATCGTCCCTTTAGGGCTTTCTTTACCCTGGAACACATACTACAGGACTGCCCAACATACAAAGAACAGAGACAGCAGACCTGGCCAGAGGATACAGACTTGAGGCAAAAGCTATGGGGCAGCCGCTCTGACCTGGAGAAGACAGTGGACTTCGTCTTGACGACAGGCCTGACGGTATAGCATGACCACAGATGCTGAACGCAGAAAAAGAATAAGGGCTTTCTTTAAAGGTCCAAACACATGAAAGTCACATGGTGATAGATTGAATGGAAATGGCAGAATTTCTCATCTTTTCCATGCTAACATTTCCTGCACATCTTTCGTCACATGTGGGAGAGCATTACCATGAAACAGAATGACACAGTGCGATGGTATGCCAGGTCGCTTATTCTTGATATGGGACTCGTCTAGTGTGTTCTTGTAGCTGATAGCATTGATGCTCACACTAGACTATTTAAAGTCAGACAAACTTGTTTGGTCACTGAGAATGTTGCCAAGGTCCGAAAGGGGAGCAAAGAATTGCAACTGTTTACATTCCATGCAATTCGTAATAGGCAACTAAGGAGGTTATTGGGTGGAGTTGGCTATCCCATACTGGATTAAAGTGAGAGAAAAATGAAGCTGGGTATGTCAGACTGAAAGGTGCAGGTATTGCAGCAAAGCTGTAAACAGTAATACAACACATTCCGTTCTCTGGGAAGCATTATTGCAGGAGTCTGAGAACGAATTCAGAAGAAGATGAATATCTGGTATTTCATTTGTTGTTGATCGTCTTGTTCTGCAGTTTATGCCAAGTATGTCATGATCAAAGGTGACAAGATTATCTTGGTACATGTCTCGGAGTACTCATCCATGGTTCAAGCTCGTAAGTACTATCACTCTACATGTCTCGGAGTACTAGTCCATGATTAAATCTCATAAGTACTATCGCTCTACATGTCTACAGAATCTCTTTGTTTTCTTCTCTTTCCATGAAGTTCTCTCTATTGTTCTATATATCCATATCTAAATGACATAAATTGTGCCTTCTAGTTGTTTCTTCATTGTCCATGTTTTTGAACCATACATTAATGTGGAACAGCTGTAGCATTTTATAATTCTCATGTTTAGTTTGTTTGTGATTTGTTTAGATGTCAATATTTTTCTCATGTCATTGAACGCACTTTTAATAATAAAAAATGTAATCTTGGAACACGAATGGACTATTAAAAATTAATTTTATAACACCGATGGACAATTAAAAATAAATCTTATAACACCAATGGACCATCATTAAAAATTAATTTTGGAACATTAATGGACCATTCTTCTTCTTCTTCTTCAGAGTTCATTCTCAAACTCCCGCTGGATCTCTGTCCCACTAGATTTCCAGCAGGATGTAGTCCAGAGAATGGAAATGCGTTGTGTCGCCGTTTTATTTGCACCAATGGTCCGACACATCTGTCTTCGGCAGTAATGGACCATTCAAAATTAATCATGGAACACCAGTCGACCATTAGAAATTAATCATGGAACACCAGTCGACCATTAGAAATTAATCATGGAACACCAGTTGACCATTAGAAATTAATCTTGGAACACCAATGGACCAATCCTTGTAGCAGGATTATGATCCTACTAGATTTCCAGCAGGATGTAGTCCAGAGAATGGAAATGCGTTGTGTCACTGTTTTATTTGCACCAATGGCCGACACATGCGGATTAAGACAATGAATACTTATTTATTAATTCAAATATTAACGTGGTTAGGGTTAGTTATGTAAAACAACTCTCCTAACCCTAAACTTAAAAAATTAATGTTTAAGTTAATAAAATAAGTACCGGGTATTCATTGTCTGATGAATATATTAGGGAAGTAAAACTAGTCAACAAGACTTTAGTACCAGACTTTAAATACATCGTTTAATATTGTCTTTGGCAACACTGATTTCAAATATCATAATGAAATTGCCCAATTGGCTCAGGTTTTTTTAATGATGAATTTAAATTTCAGCAATACAAATTTCATGTATACTTGTAGAATCTCTTTGGTGAAAAGTTATTCATTACACTTTAGCTTTATAAAAATTGTTACTACAAATTCAGTTAAGTGATATTCCACCATAAATTGGTAGAAAAAATAAAAACACTATTTAAAGTTCACATATAATGTTTCTAAAAAGGCACATTTAAACCCCTACCATCATTATTAATCATTCAGTCGCTGTTCAAGCTCTTTTTGCTTGCATCTTGTAGTCAATTGGTGAGGTGTCTCTTGTCACAGTCCAACAGTAAGTATTGAAGGACTCCAATTGTAGTCAATCGATGAGATGTCTCTTGTCGCAGTCCAAGTAATCAGCAGGTATTGAAGGACACCAACTGCCTTGATACCTTGTCTCTATAGCAGCAATGACTCGGTGAAATCATTTACCATGTTCATCACTGATCGCTCCACAGTTTGACTTAAAAAAATCCAGGCAAGAATCTAGAGAATTTGTAAAGACATGTTGCAGCCGTGACTCTTATACTTTAGAAGGAGATTTTCAACAATTTCTTTGTAATTATTAGAGCTGTTGTTTCCAAGAAAATTGTCCACCACTGACTTAAATCTTGTCATGCTTCTTTTTTCTTTCCATGCAACAAGCAAAGAAACTCATCATTGCGAAGCTTTCGAATTTGCGGACCAACAAATACCCCCTCTCTTATTTTAGCTTCATTCAGTCTTGGAAATTTTCTAAAGTTGTATTTGAAAGAATTATCAGTTTGATCCATTGCAGTGACAAAGTTTTTCATGAGACCCAGCTTAATGTGCATGGGTGGCAACAAAATCTTGCTACTGTCAACAAGGTCTGGGTTCTCCATGTTCTTAATGCCACACTGTAATGACTGCCTCATTGGCCAATGTCTTCTGATGTAATGGTCACTTCGTGCATGACTATTTCACTCACAGAGACAGCAACAGTACTTGGTTATCCACCCTGTAGTCCAAGCAAAAGAGCTACCACTTTTGGGTCTCCACATAGTGACCAATGATGATTCTCGTAGTTTATGCACTTCAAAAGTTGCTTAATGTTTTCATACGTTTCTTTCATATGAAATGAATGACCAACTGGAATTGATGGTAAAACATTACAATTATTCAAAAAAAAAAAAAGCTTTAAAACTTGTCTTGGATGAATCAATGAAAAGACTCCACTCTTCCGGGTTATAATTCATATTGAGAACTGCAATTAAACCAGAAATGTTGTGGCGCACAGACAGGTCACCCTTTTTTAAATAAGAACAGTGACTTCTGTCAGAGATTTTAACATCTTCTGCTAGAATATTCCACTGTTGTAATCTGGAACCCAGAAGCTCCGCCTTGTTCCTGGGTAAAGTCAGGTCTCTTACAAGATCATTCAAGGTTTTTATTGTAGTTTTTGTAGTGTGTTCAAATTCTAGGTCTTTTGAGGTTGATGAGACATGTCCTCTTCTTCATCATCAAAACCAGCTGAAAAAAAAATGATTCTGGCACTTTGGGAACTGGTAGGGCATCATCATGGGGTACTGGACGTATTGCAGGGTCCATGTTTTCTTCTTTGATATTTCTTTCCCATTTGGAGGCAACAAGCATAAGTAACTGTTGTTGATATGATCAATGGGCTCTCTCCAAATCATTGGAACTGCTCATGTATTCCAGCATATATATGGTGCCCAAATCATTGGAACTGCTCATGTATTCCAGCATATATATGGTGCCCAAATCATTGGAACTGCTCATATATTCCAGCATATATATGGTGCCCAAATCTTATATCTTGATCTTCTATCCTGCTGCAAAAAATACAAGTCGTACGCTTTCTTAATCACTTTAGACATATTCCATCTTTGTGATAGAAAAGTTACTTCACCACATATATAACAGAAATCATTTGCACTGTTGACACATATATATATATATATATATATGTCAAATATATAGCAAATTCGAGCAAATAAACATTTGTAAATTTCATTTTCAGCGCCCCAAAATTAGGTAAGATCAAATTTTTTTAATTACTGGTACAATTTTGATGTTGAGTAGTGTAATCAAATGTGGTGTGGGGGGGGGGGGGTGGACACATATTTCCATAAAGTACCATAGTTTTATATGAGGGATTTCTGTCCAGTTTTATGTTATTATATCTCTATCATAGTTTTATGTGAATTATTTATCAGACATGCCGGTAGTTTCATGTGAATTATTTATCCGACAGTTTAATATGGATGATTTCTCTGATATGGTTTCATGAGGATGATTTCTCACATTTTTTATATGAATGATTTCTCTGATATGGTTTCATGGGGATGATTTCTCTGATATGGCTTATTGTCGATGATTTCTCCTATAGTTTCATGTGGATAATTTATTGAATATTAGCTTAAGATATATATACCTCTGTTTATGTGCGTAGTGTACCTGTTTTTTTTTCAACTGCTGAGCTGAAAAAGATTTATTTTTCAATTTCAGCAACCCTGCTTACAGATCCCGTGGTAGCTGTAGACTTGATCAAAGAAGAGGAGGCCAAGGCAAAACAACTGGTAGACAAGTACAGCGAGAAAATGAAACTGTTACGCGTAAGTCTTCTTTACGTGCATCTAAACATCTCTTTTATTTATCAATGTCTAAAGCACATATGTATTAAGTACACCATGCTTAATTATATCAAAATCCCCTCCCTAAATGAGCAGATCATGATGATGATTCATTCTCTTTTGCTGTGCGAAGGCAGCTCGTGACAGTCCATAGCCCTTCTGGCGAATGCACAGGTTTTCCTCAGCTGTGGTGCAGTTGTCTAGAGTGTGTTGTGTATAGTTGGAAGTAGTAGTGTTCTGTGGTAGTAGTTCTTGTCGGATGTCTGTTAGTTTTAGGCACTACAGTAGTAGGTGTTCGACAGTCTCCTCTTGTGCAATTTGGTTCGTGTAATGGATTTATTTTGTTCAGGTGTTTATTAATTGGGGTGTGGCCTGTTCTTAGTTGGAATGTGAGACTTTCATTTGCTGTCTCTCGAGTTGTCTCAGGGGGTCCATTAGGTTGTGTTTCTGTTGGTGTTCATATAGTGAGCGTCCAGTCTTTGAGCTGGCCAACTGTCATAGCCATTCTTGTTTGTAGTTGTTTCTTAGGATATGTTTGTAGGGAGATTTTTGTGGAAAACCTCTCTGGCAGCACCACTCTTAGATAGTTTATCGGCCATTTTGTTTCCATGAACTCGGGCATGTCCAGGTATTCATTGGAGGGTGACTTCTACGCAATATGATGTGGATAGCTGGTCTATTTGTCTGTTGATATTGCAACCAGGGGGGTGTTTTTTTGTTCTCCAGGGCATGGAGTGCTTATTTTGAGCATGAGAATATGACTATGTCTTCAGGTGGAGTAGTTTCATTCTCAAAGTACACAAGAAATTGATTCAAAATTGAGCAGATAGATTTACACATAATAGAACAATTGTCTTGCAAAATGTCTTTAATTTTTCACCGATAAAATTCAAATAAAATCAGTTTGTTATTAATTGGAATTGATAATCTACTGTAAATTATCAAGACAGAACAAAATAACATGGATATTTGATACTAATTATATAATTATATTCATATAATATTTTATAAAAATTTAATTGTATAAAATACATCATTGTTGATGTTAAATTTTCTTAAACAGTCCCTCCCTCCCTCTTGCCAACAACAATTTTTGTTCAGGCCCCTCCTTAAATTGTTGACATAATTTATTGAAATCCTCGTAGTTATGCAGCGAAAGGCTGAAATTTGGTGGCTATACCAATAGAACAGCTTCTTGATCCCCAGAATCCGGTATCATGAAATTCCAGGATTTACACTAAATATTGTTGCCCCCGTGATACCGATTTTTTCGTTATTTCGACTTCACAAAATGGTACCTCATATTAATTATTGTTAATAAATAGATATGCACATTTTACTGATGTCATGATGTACACATTGCATTGTGGGATAGCTGCTTCACAAAATGGTGTACACATGTTAATCATTTCGCTAGTATTTTAAACCAAAATCTATCTATCTATTCGCTGTTTGCCTTGCTGTGTCAGGGGTGGAAGATTTCTCTGGAGATGGCCTTCTTGTGCGCTGTTTGTAAGCTTGTTCCTGTGGCTTCTTTGATTTCTGTGATCCATCTTTTACATGGTCTGCCTCTGGCTTTATAACTGTTATGTCTATGTGTCATGGCCATTTGCGGCATGCTATATGTCGGTAGTCTGGAAGCGTGTGAAAACCACTTGACATGTTGTCTTTTTATGTGTTCCAATACTGGTATTGTTTTGGTTATCTGTCTGATGTTATCATTTCTAATTCTGTCTCTTAATGACACTCTGAGTATTCTTCATATTTTATTGACATAATTTCCAGGATTTACCCCCCGTGCTACCGATTAAACCCCTTTAAACCAAAATGAAGTGTTGAAATAAGGTTTTTTTTGTGTATACAAAAACAGCTGAATAAGATGTAGAGTTTGTGTTTGTTGATTCCGAGGACGATTAATTAGATTTACATGTTGATTATTCTGTAAATCATATGAAAATACACTCGCATCGACTGCTTGAGCCTGAATGATAAGTAAGCCTATAAATTATAACATATAATATTGGTTCATCAGTGGGTCAAAAAAGTAAAGACCAATTTGGGTGCAGTTATTGCACCACTTACCTGTGTCTAAAAGAAAAGTCTACATGCTGGGAGGACTGGCTCATAAAGCACAAACACTGGACAGCATAAGTTCAGTCAATATTATATAACAGGACATAAGTTCAGTCAATATTATATAACAGGACATAAGTTCAGTCAATATTATATAACAGGACATAAGTTCAGTCAATATTATATAACAGGACATAAGTTCAGTCAATATTATATAACAGAACATAAGTTCAGTCAATATTATATAACAGAACATAAGTTCAGTCAATATTATATAACAAAACATAAGTTCAGTCAATATTATATAACAGAACATAAGTTCAGTCAATATTATATAACAGAACATAAGTTCAGTCAATATTATATAACAGAACATAAGTTCAGTCAATATTATATAACAGAACATAAGTTCAGTCAATATTATGTAACAAAACATAAGTTCAGTCAATATTATATAACAGGACATAATTTTGTCTTAAATCTTGTAAAATAACTAAGATTTGTTAACTACTGTAAATATCCATAGATTACATTATGTTTCCTTAGACTTAGATAATATGCCAAAAATTCAAATCGAATTAGAGGTTACAGAAATGTGGTTTCTGAGAAGAATGATGAAAATACCATGGACAGCCAAGAAAACTAATGTTGAGGTTCTCATTGATGCTGGCGTAAAAAGATCAAACATCAGGGGCAGACAGTCAAGGTTTCTGGGGCATGTGCTGAGAAGAACACAGCTTGAACACTTAACCACTGGAAAGATCAAGGGGAGAAGAGATAGGGGACGACAAAGAGAAAAGTTACTAGATGGACTTGCATTGTGGCATGGTAGAAGCTCACCAACTGAGCTTATTGAAAACACAAGAGACAGAGAGTCGTGGAGAAACTTGATCGCCTACGCCATTTGGCATGGCACTTGATTGATTCATTGAAGATTTATTGAGGTGTTTTTTGTGTATTTTTACGGTGTCCATGGGAAGGGGTTTTTAAGGGCAAGTTGGCCAGGGTTCAATGGGTTAAGTCATGTGATTAAAATACAGCCTTGAGATCAAAGTGAAAACTTTTTTAACTTGTCATGCTAATTATTTAAAATTGTGCAAAAATATACCAACTCCCCAAGGCTCTTTATCATTCGTTCTGAGAACATGTTGCACTTGTAACATCATAGACATAATTAATGCAATAATTTTCTCTGTATTGTTGTCTAGCTTCATTGTTTAATTCTTGTCTAATAGGAACATTGTTTACCTTCCATGCATGTCATAAGAGGTGACTGAGGAAGTTAGTTGGCTGTCCTATCCCATTTAGGGTAATAGTGACCCAGAATGATTTAATTTAATTTGTTGTTAGTAAATGTAGAATTTCCTGTTACTGTAACAAACATTTACATCCCCAGCTCAGTGGGAAGCTCAAACAGATGTCTGGGAACACGGCAGAGGCTATCCATGTCGCTGCAAAAGAAGAAAATGCAGGCCTTATAGTTCTAGGTACCAGAGGCATGGGTAAAATTCAACGTAAATTTATTGGTAGTGTCAGTGATTACATGATCCGTCACTCACGTGTGCCAGTATTGATTTGCCCTCAAAATTATTCAAAGAAGTAACGCATTATTATCTGTGACTGTTATGAACCCCAGGAGACAATACTTCATGACATTCCATGCAAATTTTATTCCTGAAACACTTCGTGGTACTTTCCTGTTAAGCATTCATACACATTTGTGTTTGTATATTTGAGAAATCATACTTTTTATATAGACCTTATGCTGATAACAGCAAATTTTAGTATTATGCCATTTTTCATTCATAAAACAGTGGCTTCTTGTATTGTTGCTAACATAAATATTGTGAATCTTCCAAGAACTGACAAGTAGGCAATGTCTTCTCTGTGGGCTTGAGGACTACTTCCAACCTTTAAATTTTGCAGCCTGGTTCATCCAGTGATGCTATACTCTGTTCATTCTAAGATTGAAGTGGGTCAAAACACACCCACATATTACTCTGCAACAACCAGTGATATTTATACAGCTGATGACATTTAAACAAAATAACATAATTAATTATTCAGAACTTTTAACATTGTGTAAGGAACTATAATTGTTTCCCCCTGACCTCGTTGCACACATGCAACGATATAACAGCTGGTATAGTAATTTATCATGGAATGTTATATGAAAAAGTATTTTAAAACATACATTACTGTTGCGATAGACATGTAAAACATACATTACTGTTGCGATAGACATGTAAAACATACATTACTGTTGCGATAGACATGTAAAACATACATTACTGTTGCGATAGACATGTTTCACTTAGCAACAATTGATTTAAATTAACAACAGTATTATGATCTAATGAACTATATTATTGCGCACTTAACATTAAATTTATGCATTCAGTGTCCAACAACCAATCAGAAACACTGACCTACTTCATTCTTAGAATGAACAGAGTATATATTATCAATCAATCAAGTGCCATACTGAGTGGTGTAGGTATTCTTGTTTCTCCATAATTCTCTGTCTCTTGTGTTGTTAACAAGTTCAGTTGGTGACAACCCATCCAGAAATTTTTCTCTATGTTTTCCTCTGTCTCTTCTCCCCTTGATCTTTCTGGTAGTTTCTAAGTGTTCAAGTTGTAAGTGTTCAAGTTGTAAGTGTTCAAGTTGTAAGTGTTCAAGTTGTGCCGTTTTCATCACATGCTATAGAAAACCTTGACTACTTCTAATTTTTGCAATAATTTGTCTTTTGCATCTCTCAGGACTACTACATTAGTTTTCTTGGCTGTCCATGGAATTTTCATCATTCTTCTAAAAAAAACCATGTCTCATTTGCCAGTGTGATTTTATACACACAATATAATACAATGGAAGTGCACATAACCAACAAAATACTCTCCAATTTGTTTCTCCAGTATTTTCGGCTTGCAATCGTAATTGAAATGGAAAAATAAGAAATATTGTGGGGCATCTAGACAACACCTGGAAAGTTATCTTCCAGAGTTCATGTGGAGGTCATAGCTAGCACCCAAACAGAACCCATTTGACACCATTCTGAATGACAGCAAGGAATATTGATCCCACGAATAAATAACCTCTCTTTTCTTCATTTTGAAACCTTGTTTTTACAGTCTTTATTTATTGATTGATTACTATCCCTTGCATTGTGTATTCATAGTTCTTTCCCCTTTGGTTACTCTATATTTTGTTTCACAGTACAATTTGTTTCTTTAAATGCGTGTGCACGCTTAACAGTAAAGTACCCACTACTTTTATTGAAGGGTAATTATGATATTTTTATATGTATTTTATGATAAGTCGGACTACAGATTTCTAGTTCATTTGCACTGTAAAATTAATGTTTTGTTCGTTATATTGTAGTCTTATCTTTTTAAAGGCTATTTAACAGATAAATCGATTGAATCTGTTTTGTGAACTATAAATCTAGATTTACTTTGTTTTCTATGTTTATTTCTGTTGAGGTAGTACATTTACCAGAAGGTAATTCTAAAATATTACATCTTACAGAAGGTAATTCTAAAATATTACATCTTACAGAAGGCAATAATAATAATTTTTCTCTTCTCTGGAACCTTTCTCACCACGATTAATTTTTTTTAAACAATTGTGTCTTTTTATATGTTAAATTATGTTATTAGTTCTATGCTTAGGGTTTTTATGGATGTCTGTTAGATCTTCATTCTGTATATTATAAACTTAGGATTTTTCTATGTCATTTTGTGTCAAATTCCAATATTTTCTTTTCCATTGTGGATGTCATTGACCAAAGCTCACTACTATATGTTGAATCTAATCTTTAGTCAAACTAAAAAGAAATGATGATATGTTGCAGCCTTGTCTTGCTTCTTTTTCTATATGAAACCATTCAATTTTGACATCATTTCTCCTAATTTACTTAATGTATCATTACAGTGTTTAATAATTTATGTCACAATGCTATAGAATGTCACAATGATATGTCTCAAAGATATAATCTGTCACAATGAAATAATATGTTACAATGATTTATGTCACAATGATATAATCTGTCACAATGATATAATCTGTCACAATGATATAATCTGTCTCAATGATATAATTTGTCACAATAATATAATCTGTCACAATGATATAATCTGTCTCAATGATATAATTTGTCACAATAATATAATCTGTCACAATGATATAATCTGTCGCAATGATATTTAACAATATAACTGATATTTAATGTCATTTAATAATAATTAATATAATTTAATCATGTGTCCGAGTTAAAGTTACATGTGACATGTCATAAACACTTATATTTGATGTCACAAACATTTATATTTAACTTGTTACAAACAATTATATGTGACATATCACAAACATATATTTGACATGTCACAAATGTTTATATCTGAACTCTTATCACAAATATTTAGATTTGACATGTCACAAACATTTAAATTTTAAAAAATGTTTCAAAGTCAAACAACTTAATTGGTATATAAAATCAATATTTTTGACATCAACTTTTGTAAACCCCATTCCCTATTGTCAAAAACGGTCCGACTTTTTCAGAGAACTCCCCCTCTCTTTTTGTTGACAGTTTATGGACAGTCCATATATCACAATGGTAAATAGTTTAATACTGTTTGAGTCACAAATGTAACTTAATATAATCACAATGTTATTTAATACTGTTTGAGTCACGATGGCATTTAACATGTAAAATTGGTATTTGATACTGCGTCACAATTGTATTTATTATGTGATAATTTTATTTCACTTTCTAAGATGCACACATCATACATGTATTGTTGTATCCCAGCTTTATTTAAACTTCTTCCACTGAACAGTGGTCATCTGTGACCAGCTTTATTTGAACTTCTTCCACTGAAGAGTGGTAATCTGACCAGCTTTATTTGAACTTCTTCCACTGAAGAGTGGTAATCTGACCAGCTTTATTTGAACTTCTTCCAATGAAGAGTGGTAATCTCTGACCAGCTTTGTCTCAGGCTATGAATTCTTCTGTATGAGACCAGAATTAAAAAAAAATGATTAATCACAGTGGCCATTATATATGTATATATCACAGTTACCAATATATATGACCTTATTTGTATTGACAGACTGTCTGAAGCAAGTTTGCATCAGGTAGAGTTGAGGTAGTACGAGCAAGGCAGGACTTTTCATGACTAAATCTGCCGATCCATGAGCGATTTTTCTCTGCTACAGAAGATACTTGGAAATGCAAGCCGCTGGGTTATTTATCCGTGCGCCTCCACTATCGTTCTTCCGCTCTGCTTGTTATTGGATTCTCAAAGTCCTAGCACCCAGTATGTCACTGAGTAGTTCTCCATGCAATGTCATCTTTCACCAGGTTTTCCCAGTTTTTGGGCGTGATGACAAAGGCATCATAAATGTTTTGCAGACATCTTTGTATCACAGCTTTGGGGTGCCTCTTTTTCTTACACCAGACACAAAGACCCATTACATATCAATATCGTAGGGGTATCATATTGACATCGGCACAAAAAAGCACGTCACATACAACTGTTACCAGTCATTCACATGAGTGCAGAAAAGTCATGCCCAGATCAGTCCGTAGTTACTTAACCCTCATATCATCATCATGACATTCTGGAAATCTTTTATTTGTGCCATTGGCCCAATACATCAGACTTTGGCGGTGGTAACTAATACGTTCAGTGTTTTGCAACTTCCACTGAACGGTGGTCATCTGTGACCATATCTCTAGTAGGCCAGCCATACATCACAACCTGTACTTGTACTGGACGCTGATAGCCAATTTCAAAGCTAATCATGGTCAAACTCGGTTAACTTATTTTAGCAGCTGTCTGTGTTGGTGTTGACATAGTCACAAACTTTTAACAATACACACTGATCTCACACCTTTATATGTGTCTCTGTCTTTATATGTGTCTCTATGTCTTTATATGTGTCTATATGTCTTTATATGTGTCTATATGTCTTTATATGTGTCTATATGTCTTTATATATGTCTCTACGTCTTTATATGTGTCTCTACGTCTTTATATGTGTCTCTACGTCTTTATATGTGTCTCTACATCTTTATATGTGTCTATACGTCTTTATATGTGTCTCTACGTCTTTATATGTGTCTCTATGTCTTTATATGTGTCTATAAGTCTTTATATGTGTCTATATGTCTTTATATGTGTCTATACGTCTTTATATGTGTCTCTACGTCTTTATATGTGTCTCTACGTCTTTATATGTGTCTATACGTCTTTATATGTGTCTATATGTCTTTATATGTGTCTATACGTCTTTATATGTGTCTCTACGTCTTTATATGTGTCTCTATGTCTTTATATGTGTCTATATGTCTTTATATGTGTCTATACGTCTTTATATGTGTCTCTACGTCTTTATATGTGTCTATATGTCTTTATATATGTCTATACGTCTTTATATGTGTCTCTACGTCTTTATATGTGTCTATATGTCTTTATATGTGTCTCTACGTCTTTATATGTGTCTCTACGTCTTTATATGTGTCTATACGTCTTTATATGTGTCTCTACGTCTTTATATGTGTCTATATGTCTTTATATGTGTCTCTACGTCTTTATATGTGTCTATACATCTTTATATGTGTCTATACGTCTTTATATGTGTCTCTACGTCTTTATATGTGTCTATATGTCTTTATATGTGTCTCTACGTCTTTATATGTGTCTCTACGTCTTTATATGTGTCTATATGTCTTTATATGTGTCTCTACGTCTTTATATGTGTCTCTACGTCTTTATATGTGTCTATATGTCTTTATATGTGTCTCTACGTCTTTATATGTGTCTCTACGTCTTTATATGTGTCTCTACGTCTTTATATGTGTCTATATGTCTTTATATGTGTCTATATGTCTTTATATGTGTCTCTACGTCTTTATATGTGTCTCTACGTCTTTATATGTGTCTCTACGTCTTTATATGTGTCTCTACGTCTTTATATGTGTCTATATGTCTCTATATGTGTCTATATGTCTTTATATGTGTCTATACGTCTTTATATGTGTCTCTACGTCTTTATATGTGTCTCTACGTCTTTATATGTGTCTATACGTCTTTATATGTGTCTAT
This sequence comes from Meghimatium bilineatum, assembly GCA_034231615.1. Taxonomy (NCBI): domain Eukaryota; kingdom Metazoa; phylum Mollusca; class Gastropoda; order Stylommatophora; family Philomycidae; genus Meghimatium; species Meghimatium bilineatum. The sequence goes on along the minus strand of CM067309.1, from coordinate 38,573,835 downwards.
ACGTCTTTATATGTGTCTATACGTCTTTATATGTGTCTATACGTCTTTATATGTGTCTATACGTCTTTATATGTGTCTATATGTCTTTATATGTGTCTCTACGTCTTTATATGTGTCTCTACGTCTTTATATGTGTCTATATGTCTTTATATGTGTCTCTACGTCTTTATATGTGTCTCTACGTCTTTATATGTGTCTATATGTCTTTATATGTGTCTCTACGTCTTTATATGTGTCTATACGTCTTTATATGTGTCTATACGTCTTTATATGTGTCTATATGTCTTTATATGTGTCTATACGTCTTTATATGTGTCTCTACGTCTTTATATGTGTCTATACGTCGTTATATGTGTCTTTACGTCTTTATATGTGTCTCTACGTCTTTATATGTGTCTCTATGTCTTTATATGTGTCTCTACGTCTTTATATGTGTCTATATGTCTTTATATGTGTCTATATGTCTTTATATGTGTCTCTACGTCTTTATATGTGCCTCTACGTCTTTATATGTGTCTATACGTCGTTATATGTGTCTTTACATCTTTATATGTGTCTCTACGTCTTTATATGTGTCTCTACGTCTTTATATGTGTCTCTACGTCTTTATATGTGTCTCTATGTCTTTATATGTGTCTATATGTCTTTATATGTGTCTCTATGTCTTTATATGTGTCTCTATGTCTTTATATGTGTCTCTATGATTATTCATGTCCATATTACCAACAGTGATATTATTTTACTTACTGCTATATAACCAACCATTTCTATCAGTTGGTAGGCCCTACATCAAAACCTTTGTTGTAATGCTTTTATTTTTAATTACAAGAATACATTAAAACTCATAGCAGTATAGATTTGTAAATATCATCAATTTTTTGTCGAATAAATGTCATATGTTGAGTTTGTTTTGTAGGAATTAAAATCTCATATTTTAGATTACATTTCTAATGAACTATTGAGCAGACATTTACTGTAAAAAATCTCATATTTTAGATTACATTTCTAATGAACTATTGAGCAGACATTTACTGTAAAAAATCTCATATTTTAGATTGCATTTCGAATGAACTATTGAGCAGACATTTACTGTAAAAAATCTCATATTTTTAGATTACATTTCTAATGAACTATTTGTGCAGACATTTACTGTAAAAAATCTCATATTTTTAGATTACATTTCTAATGAACTATTTGGGCAGACATTTACTGTAAAAAAATCTCATATTTTAGATTACATTTGTAATTAACTAATGAACTATTGAGCAGACATTTACTGTAAAAGGTTTCATTAATTTCCTTGATGAATGTTATGAATTATAACTGTTTTTGTTATGAGTTATAACTGTTTTTGTTATGAGTTATGATTGCTGGTTATCATCAGAGTATTCAGGAAATGTCCATAGGAGCTCTGATCACTGTCTCAATTTGTGAGGAAATTTCCTTAAATTGCAGATATGATTCCATTTTGGTTACACAGTAAAATCCCGTTATAACAACTTGGTCTAGCCCGACGAAATATGTAATAACAGAAATTTGCTATATACAGTACAAACAATAAATATAATTGGAGATTTTGAAAAATGTTGTTATATAGGAATATTTGTTATAAAAGGATTCGCTATAGAGGGATTGCACTTTTTTCAGACAGGATCATTACAATAATTGAGCAGCTGATGTCACATACAAATATAAATAACCAAAATATCGGAGAGGTAAAAGGAGTGATATAATAACAATGCGTTATCATTGATACTGGGAAATTTTTTTGGGTGAGGAAACCATTGTCCCAGTCATTTTGGTTATAAATTTATTTTACGGATGTGTTTTCTTAACTGTTATTTGTTTCTTGACAAAGGTCCCAATAGGACGCATACGTTAATAATTGTCCATGTTCTATTATTATTTATTATTGTTTTATATCGATAGGTATTCTCAGTAACATATTTACTTTATGTAGGATTTACCTAATGTCACACGCACAAATTTAATTCTGTTTATTCTCTCGCAGAGAAGATGTAATAATGTCCTCGATATATTTTTATACCGAGACTGAGAAAGATTGTATTAATGATCTCAATATATTTACTCAGATTGTATTATTGCCCTTGATACATTTTTCTACTGACAGTGAGAGAGATTTTGTTAATATTCTCGATATATTTTTGCGCACATTGTATTTACATCCCCAGTATATGTTTATGCAGAGATTTGATATTAATATCCTCGATATATATTTACCCAGTGATAAATTTGACATATTTCTCGATATATTTACAAATGAAATGATCATTTAATTGTAAATGCTGAAAAAAATATTTGGAGTTATCTTTCTTTGTAAGATATTTTGTATGGAAACACATTTGTCCATTTGAAAGTGAAGAGCTATCCAAACATGAGAACATGTGAAAAACTGAGAGTAGTAGTTATACAAGACTGAGGGGAGAGTAGTGAACTGGAAGTGGTACACATAGTCTGAGAGTGGTACACATGGACAGAGTGGTACAGACATAGACTGAGAGTGGTACACATAGTCTGAGAGTGGTACACATAGTCTGAGAGTGATACACATAGTCTGAGAGTGGTACACATAAACTAAGATTGTTGCACATGGACTGAGAGTGGTACACATAGTCTGAGAGTGGTACACATAAACTAAGATTGTTGCACATGGACTGAGAGTGGTACACATAGTCTGAGAGTGATACACATAGTCTGAGAGTGATACACATAGTCTGAGAGTGGTACACATAGACTGAGAGTGGTACACATAAACTAAGATTGTTGCACATGGACTGAGAGTGGTACACATAGTCTGAGAGTGATACACATGGACAGAGCGGTACAGACATAGACTAAGATTGTTGCACATGGACTGAGAGTGATACACATAGTCTGAGAATGATACACATAGTCTGAGAATGATACACATAGTCTGAGAATGATACACATAGACTGAGAGTGGTACACATAGACTGAGAGTGGTACACATAGACTGAGAGTGGTACACATAAACTAAGATTGTTGCACACAGCCTGAGAGTGAAACTGATATACTTAGAGTGATACATGTAGTCTGAAAAAAGTACACGTAGACAGAATGATATGCTTAGACAGAGATACACATAGTCTGAGAAAATTACACATAAACTGAGAGTGGTACTCATAGACTGAGAGTGAGACAGAGAGTGGTACTCATAGACTGAGAGTGGTACTCATAGACTGAGAGTGAGACAGAGAGTGGTACTCATAGACTGAGAGTGAGACAGAGAGTGGTACTCATAGACTGAGAGTGAGACAGAGAGTGGTACTCATAGACTGAGAGTGAGACAGAGAGTGGTACTCATAGACTGAGAGTGAGACAGAGAGTGGTACTCATAGACTGAGAGTGAGACAGAGAGTGGTACTCATAGACTGAGAGTGAGACAGAGAGTGGTACTCATAGACTGAGAGTGAGACAGAGAGTGGTACTCATAGACTGAGAGTGAGACAGAGAGTGGTACTCATAGACTGAGAGTGAGACAGAGAGTGGTACTCATAGACTGAGAGTGAGACAGAGAGTGGTACTCATAGACTGAGAGTGAGACAGAGAGTGGTACTCATAGACTGCAAGTGATACACATGGACAGACATAAACTGAGAGAGATACACAGTCTGAGAGAGTGATACCACATAGTCTGAGAGTGATAAACAGACTAATAAAGATACACATAGTCTGAGAAAAGTACACGTAAACTGAGAGTGGTACACATAAACTGAATGGTATACATAGACTGGGTTTGGTACACATAGAGTAACTCAACAAGCAGAATGCGTAGATGACTGACTTTAGTATATTCTGGTTTCCTCATATGACCTCTTTTTTCTTTTCAAAGAGCATTATCTGAACTGCGAGAATACCTCTTACCGCACGTAAGTCCGTAGCTTACAGTATGTAAACAACACATTCGGGCCTGGTATGAAACCCGCGTCCTCGGCCACATTAGTCGAATGGGTTAATCACTACGCCACAGAGATCTTCGATAACACACATTGTAAGCAATGCTTTATTTACGTAACAAAACTTATGAGTCAGACATACATTTTGCAGACACAATCAGCACATCTCCCAAAATACTCACAAAACATGCAGACATCTAATGAATTAATTTGGATACATAACTTCATTGTCTGATACATTTGTCTGCTAACTTGTCCCCATGGCCTGGTGGCAACTTCCGAGAACATAAAACTCGTTTCTATCTAAATGAATAATTCACCAGCTATGTATTCCACAATGTCCGCCCATCTCTCCATCTTACTTCCAGAATGTCTTCGGAAATTTGCATGCGTAACGCACCTCTCCCGTCGTGTTTACACTTCCATCAGCACATTTCTGGTCAAAAATGCAAAATCGGTAGACTGGTACATTACAGGAGCTAGAAAATGTGTAGATCTGTAGGGTTCCTCGTGTTTGTGGATAATGTTTGTAGAAAGACAGACAAATGTAATCGATCATTATCTGGTCGTTAGTTTATCGGTCTGACTGCTTGCCAGTGTTTCCAGTGGAGACACCTATGATATTCATGAAATATTATATGTTGTGAAGCATAGATGATAATTGATCTCTCAAACAATTGTTTCGCTGCCTACCGAAATGGCAACAAATTGATTGAGGAATCTATCTCATAAAATTAAGAATGGTTCTTTATTAGGAACAAGCGTCACAGCACTGGGGGCATTCCCATATATGCTGTGCTTGCCGTTCCGTCAGCCATCTGAAAGTGTATAAGCTGTGTCCCAGTCAGTTGCTGATTACGCATTATTCCGATCTTTCCGGAAAGGGAGCACTTTCTCCCATTACATCTAGTCACTACGATTTCTACCATTCTCTGAATATGTACATTGTCTCGTTCGACTTCCTCATCGTCTTCTCGTAGGGTATGCATGACTGCTCTAATCAGTTCAATCCTGTCTCTTCTTATCTCGGCGCCGTTCACCAAGGCTTTACCAGCCAACAATTCGGCTCTTTCGTTTCACCTGAACCCAGCATGACTTGGACAGTAGATCCATGTAATGCTTTTCGCGTCGTTGAGAAGAGTGACCCATTCAGTTCTAATCATACACTTTTCTATCTTGCGCAGCATACTTTGAGAGTCCGATAGAATCACTGAGTCTGTTGGTGGTTGCGTCGCCAGCCAAATGAGAGCTGCTGTCACCGCTTCTATTTCCTTTCTCATTCTCGATGTTGTAGTGGGGTACGCAGCTGACTTCTCAGCTAATCAAGGATGAGCATTGAAATTTGAGACAGTTACAGACGCTCTTACTTTGCTGACGACGCAGCCACCAGCATCCATAGTAACTGTAACGGATTCACAGGGTGTGCTGCACGAGATAGAAAAGTGCATGATAAGAAAGTAGTGGGCCACTCTTCACTACAACAGCCAAAGCGTCACATGGATATACTGTTCAGGTCATGCGGGTGTCAGGTAAGGAAAAACCTGACACACTGGCGGGTAAAGATAGCCTAAAGTGGATGGCAAACTGATAAGAGACCGAGATGAGTTAATTAGAGCAGTCATGGGTACACAACAAAACAATGAAGAAGATTGCGCTTCTGTTCGTCATGCCCTACTCCGACACCTTCCTCTTCTCCAGTCGGATCCCAAGACGCTTGAAGTGCTCGGGGACACACGTCTAGTTGCGTACATACTAACAAGAATCTCAGGAATGTACTGGTCCGTAGTCATCTCAAGCCAGACGTCCCCAATCATTTTAGTACATCAGCTACAAACGCACTAGATGCTACACACGTCACCCAAATTAACCCTCCCCCTCCCCCTCCCCAAGTGGCGTGTATTATTTCATGTCAGTTCTATAAACAAAGATTCATTCTACCATTCATTTTCATTTGAGCAGACGTTCGGCATGAGGCCTGATGTGTCCTGGATAATTTTAACATACCTACCTGGTACTGTTGTATTTCTCTGTACTCACAGTGGACAGGTAACTCGACCGTGTTTATTATACCGACAGGTAAATTAGGCACACCTGGTAAGCTTATGTTTTAGATTTGTAATGTTTGGGGAAACATGGATTTCCGCTTAGTGCGAGTTTTAAATGTTGTTCTTAAGTTTGGAATATAGGGTCCCCAGGTGTGGAAGAATGTGCACGTGGGTTCCACAAACACGTGCATGATTTAAGAAAAATTTGGGTTGTAAAATGAATGTGAGTGTGGGGTATGTATGTGTGTGGTTAATGGGGATATTAGTAGGAAAAGTTGTGTGTGTGAGTGATAGTTTATGTGTGAGGTTGGTTGTGTGTGAGCTTCGTTGAGTGTGAGAGAGTGGTTGTTTGATTGAGTGTGTGTATAGTTGTATGATTACGTGTTAGAGAGTGGTTGATTGAGTGTGCGAAAAAATGATTGTTTGATTGAGTGTGAGAGAGTGGTTGTTTGATTGAGTGTGTGAGTGGTTGTTTGATTGAGTGTGTAAGATAGTGGTTGTTTGATTGAGTGGTTGTTTGAGTGTGTGAAAGATTGGTTGTTTGATTGAGTGTGTAAGATAGTGGTTGTTTGATTGAGTGTGTGTAAGAGCGGTTGTTATTAACTTTGTTATGTGATCATTGCCAGAGCCGTCATTTGCTAGTTTTGTTGTGACTTGTTTTTGTGATAAATACCTTCAGGTCGAAACGCCGAGTTGTGTGTTTTCCGTGCATGATTCCAGTGATTATCAAAGCTTCACAACCCAGTTTCCAATTTTCGCCTGTCGGATTACAGTTTTCTTGTTTTTTATAACCCATTACAAATAAGATACTGTTACCATTAATAATATTATTTTCGTGCTGGGACATGTGGGTGTTCTAAACAATGAAAGAACAGATCCAGTGGCGTCATGCGCGATTGTGGCACAGGGCGATGGGGCAATAGATCGAGCTGGCGTTTTGAACTCCTTAAGAGATATAACACGCGAGAGTGAGACTAATGTGGATGATGATTCCTTTTTAATCGCCAGGATTAAAGATCAGGGATTGAAATGCGGTGATGCTGAAAGTGAATATTTTTGAGGGCGCAGAAGAATGATGGTCAACCAGCATAGGATCGGTACTGTCAGCAGAAGTGAAATGGCGGATACACTCAGGGAGAGATCGGGGCAACTATGGACGTGTCCAGTTTGCAGTGATGATGATCCGACGACTGACTAACTAACTATACTATTATTAGAACTCAAATGGTCAGTTAGTCAACGACCCTCGCCGGTGCTCAGCTGTCTATGCTTCATGTGCTAAACAAAAATCAGAGTATATACTGGCTACTTGATTATAAATGACTCATGATCGTTCAATCATCATTAAGTGCCGCCTCTACAACGAAGGTAGGCTGCAATAGACCTCCAAACCCCTGCCTATTGCCTTGGTAGTGCACTTTGCTAGACTGTAACCTGTCCATCTCGTGATGTTACTCTCCCACTTGTATTTCCTTGTCCCTCTTGCTCGTCTACCCTCAACTTTACCCCCAAGCAACGTCTTCAAGAAGATGCCATGTCTTTTTTGTCCAAAATATTTTATGTGTTTGATCTTTATTTCTTTTAATAATTCTTTCTTCATATTAAATGTTGTTAGATCCTCTTTGTTTTCTTCTATTTCCATGACATTATCCCTATTCTTCTTTATATCCACATATCAAAAGCATCCATTTTATCTTCTTGTTGTTTGTTTATTGTCCATGTTTCTGAGCTATACGTTATTATAGAATAGATATATCATTTTATAATTCTCATTCTTAGCTGTGTTTGATCTTTAACAGCTTCGCAGCAAAGAAAAATCGTCACATGTGAAATGAAGTGTCTGAGAAAAGCTGCAATGGTTACCAAAATAGATAAAATAAGAAATGAAGAAATTAGGAAGAGTTGGTATAATATCATGTATCGAACATATTGAGAGACAGCAAGTAAAATGGTTCGGTCACCTTATGAGAATGAAGCCAAACCAAATACCAATAAGAGCATATAATACAAGAATATCGGGGCGTAAGGCCAAACGTAGACCAAGAAAACGGTGGATAGAAAACATCACGATAGCCTTGAACAAACATGGACTAAATGCAACCACGGCGACACATCTGGCCTTGGAACGACAGCTTAAGCTCCCACCACTACGCTTAACGGCAAGTGTGAATGCGATCAACAATCATTCACTTGCACAATAGACAATTCTTAGCTTTGTAATTTGTTTATATGTTAATATTTTCCCCATGCCTTTAGAAGTATTTTTAACCATTCCTATTCAAACATGCAAACGTAGAAATTCCCATACAAACGTCTGTAGAGAAAACATAATTAGTAATGTCTGCCTTGTGTCGGCTGCCTCTTGGAAAGAACGTTCATTTCAGACTGGACTTTCTTTTTTAATGATTCCGATCTCATTGTATTGAGGCAGACGAAGAGTAGGGTAACACCAGGCTCACAGACCAGACATGGCCAATATTCTGAGCTTTACTTGTCCAGCTGTTGAGAAATCCAATCTGTCGGAATCAATGGCTGCAACTCGTCTCTGTTGTTATTTTTTTTTTAACAGAAAAAAAGGAATTCGGACTTTGAAAATGAAGTTAAATCGGGGTATGTGTCGATGTTTTTCGTTAATGAAAAGGTAATTGTTATGTGAAGTGTGGTGGTTGGAGATATGTGATTGACCTAGTGTAAGGTTGGGAGTCAGAATGGTGTACTCTCTAGTAAGGATGATGTGTGCCTGTAGGACATATCGTGAGAGAAAGGTATGGGTGGGGATTGTTATGATGCTTTTTTTTTTTTTAAACTGAGAGGTGCGATATCTTTGTAGGATAGGATGTGAGATGTGGACGAGAAAGGGCATAGGATGAAATAGATATATAAAACGGGGCAGGAAGTGGCGTTTGAGGTGGGCAGGGAACGATGTTTGGATTGGGGCATGGAGTGATATGGGGGGGGGGGATGCAGAAAGTAATTTTTTTGGGTGGGGCTGAGTGTAATATTTGGAATGGGCTAGGGAGTGATGTTTGAGGTGGGGCAAGGAGTGTTGTTTGAGGTGGGGCAAGGAGTGTTGTTTGAGGTGGGACTGGAAGTGATGTTTGAGACGGGACAGGAAACGATGTTTGAGTTAGGGCTGGAAGTGACGTTTGAGGTGGGACAAGGATTAACATCAGTAATGGCACAGAGAGTAATATTGAAATAAAACAGAGTAACGTCTCAGAGGAAACAGGGAGTGACGTTTTGAAGTGGGACAGAGTTTAAGTTCAGGCATGGGACGAGAAGTGACACTTGAGATGAGATTGAAAGTGACGTTTTACACGGGAAAGGAAGTGACGCGTGAAAACGTATTGGAAATGAATCACGCAATGACGTCAGATGATTCCTTTTCAATGGCCAGGATTAAAGATCAGGGATTGAAATGCGGTGATGCTGAAAGTGAATATTTTTGAGGGCGCAGAAGAATGATGGTCAACCAGCATAGGATCGGTACTGTCAGCAGAAGTGAATCACTTCAACGGCGATGGCCACCGTGGTGTCCTTGACATTCAGGTCACTGCCATCAGATCCTGCACCACCGATGATAGATCTAGGTACGCCCTCGAAAATCGTCTCATTTTCGAGTTGGGTACCATCATGCCATTTGGACTCAATTCCGACCACTCTCGCTTAGTTCTCGGTCGTATTGGTCTTTGTTACGTCATCGTTTTGTTCCTCTCGTTCCACCTGTATTATCGTCTTTGTGTACTTCTTGTTCGTATGCTTCCGGTATCTATCTTAGTACCACATTTCACTCGGATACGCATTCATTTTTACTTGTGGTTTTTTAATGTTTGTATGTTATGTCCGTATCTTGAAAAAGGCCTATTGGTCCGAAACGTCGACTTTGTCCTGTGTATTGTCATCTGTAGATTATATTCTGTGTTTTGTTTTGTTATATGTACCATATTTACATCCGTTAGTGATAGTGTGTAGTGTTTTAGTCATTATTCAGTAGGACTTCATTACCTGTTTTACACGTGAATGACGTCAGAGACGTCAAGTAGTGACGTCAGAACTGAAATAGGAAGTGAGATCACAGATGAGCCAGGTAATGGACGCGATACATCTCTCAAACAAAACATATACAGTAATTTTTATCTATATACATATACAGTCATGGCGTCGTATATTGATGAATATACATATATAAATAAATATACTTCTGAATGCATATATCAGAAATACAATATACAATCATTCACAAAATTCTACCAAATTTCAATTTTTTTTTAATCCCACGAAAGTTTGGCCAGAATTTATCTAATATTTTCTGCAGTAACCAAACACAAACATTTCAAATGGCGTAAATCATTTTCAAAATTGATACACCAGAAAACGGCATTAAAATATTTTTTTTTTAAAGACAGGATGTTTCAATTACTACCTTAAATACTTTCAGCCGAAATAGTAAACAATATTCCTGACGGAAAATTAGTCTTTGCAGACGCACGTGATTACCCTGCGCGAAATTACACGTGTTACAGCTCACAACGCGTGAAAGACTTCCAGGCAAGTCAGTCGTGGTGCCGACTTACGTTCTACTCAACAGGTGCGATATTTCTAAAGTGGAATTTTTTTCCTCTCTTCCTGTTTATTTTCAATTTTCTATTTTTCACAGTAGCGATGTTTCAAAGATTACAATTCTACAACGTGTGGTTTTGTGAGTTTGTGATTCGAAATAAATCCTGGTAGACCTATATAAACCAGATTTATGTATAAAGTTATCCTAAAAAAAATAACACTAGAATTTGTTTTGCTTTTTCATCAATTTAAAAGAGAACAGTTTAAACCGTACATTCAGGAGAGTACCTCACTCTCGTGCCAGTTAATGTCTGCTAAGGAACTAGGTGAGATGTGTTACTAGTTCATTCTTTTTTTAGTGAAAAATTCGTCTGAATTTGTGTTGCTAATTTCATCACAGAATATGTTATAGTTTTCTGTTTTACGAGAATAGACGGTTACAGATGTTACCCAGTCATGTGTAATGTTAATGTAAACAATCACGAAGTCAACACGACTGAAAAGTTCAATGGTCGCGCTGTCAACTAGACTCGTAAGTTCAATTTTCATTTTAATGACATTTCTCAATGTCATTTCCATTTTAAGTTTGCCACTGTGTCATTTCTAATTCAGTTTTAATGGCATCTCATTCAGATCTTTATTTAATCAACTTAACGATGTCTCAGGGTTAATTTAGTTCCATTATTTTAAGATGTTTCTGTGTAAATTCTTATTATTTTAAAGTTATCGCATTATAATTTTGTTAGTTCATTATTAAACATATTATATCTGGCGTCCCGCCAAACATGGATGTGTCGGGCCATTGGCGCAAATAAAACGGCGACACAACGTATTTCCATTATCTGGACCACATCCTGCTGGAAATCTAGTAGGATCATGGTCCTGCTACAAGGGAGATCCAGTGGGAGTTTGAGAATGAACGCTGAAGAAGAAGATATCTGGCGTGATTCATAATTTAACACTATTATTTTAAAGATATAGCAGTGTCATTTCTAGTGAATTATAATAAAGATATTACAGTGTCATTTCTAGTGAATTATAATAAAGATATCAGTGTTATTTCTAGTGAATTATAATAAAGATATCAGTGTTATTTCTAGTGAATTATAATAAAGATATTACAGTGTCATTTCTAGTGAATTATAATAAAGATATTACAGTGTCATTTCTAGTGAATTATAATAGAGATATTACAGTGTCATTTCTAGTGAATTATAATAAAGATATCAGTGTTATTTCTAGTGAATTATAATAAAGATATTACAGTGTCATTTCTAGTGAATTATAATAAAGATATCAGTGTTATTTCTAGTGAATTATAATAAAGATATTACAGTGTCATTTCTAGTGAATTATAATAAAGATATCAGTGTTATTTCTAGTGAATTATAATAAAGATATCAGTGTTATTTCTAGTGAATTATAATAAAGATATTACAGTGTCATTTCTAGTGAATTATAATAAAGATATTACAGTGTCATTTCTAGTGAATTATAATAAAGATATCAGTGTTATTTCTAGTGAATTATAATAAAGATATTACAGTGTCATTTCTAGTGAATTATAATAAAGATATCAGTGTTATTTCTAGTGAATTATAATAAAGATATTACAGTGTCATTTCTAGTGAATTATAATAAAGATATTACAGTGTCATTTCTAGTGAATTATAATAAAGATATTACAGTGTCATTTCTAGTGAATTATAATAAAGATATTACAGTGTCATTTCTAGTGAATTATAATAAAGATATCAGTGTTATTTCTAGTGAATTATAATAAAGATATTACAGTGTCATTTCTAGTGAATTATAATAAAGATATTACAGTGTCATTTCTAGTGAATTATAATAAAGATATTACAGTGTCATTTCTAGTGAATTATAATAAAGATATTACAGTGTCATTTCTAGTGAATTATAATAAAGATATTACAGTGTCATTTCTAGTGAATTATAATAAAGATATTAGTGTTATTTCTAGTGAATTATAATAAAGATATTACAGTGTCATTTCTAGTGAATTATAATAAAGATATCAGTGTCATTTCTAGTTCATTATTTTAAACATATCAATTCCATTTCTAGTTCATTATTTTTGTCACAGTGGCATTTCTAGTTAGTTATTTTAAAGATATAACAGTGTCATCTTTATTTAATTATTTCAAAAATATCACAGTGCTATTTCTAGCTAATTATTTTAAAGATATCACAGTGGAATTTCTAGCTAATTATTTGAAAGATAGAACATTGCCTTAATTCTTACGTATATCAGCGGTGTATCAGTTCCAATTGTTCTTGTATAGTTGACATTTTTCGCCTTGTAGATAGTCGTTAAGCACACAAATAACACATTTAGCAGTAACTATCGTGAGTTAAAGTAACACATTTAGCAGTAACTATCGTGAGTTAAAGTAACAAATTTAGCAGTATCTATCGTGAGTTAAAGTAACACATTTAGCAGTATCTATCGTGAGTTAAAGTAACACATTTAGCAGTAACTATGGTGAGTTAAAGTAACAAATTTAACAGTATCTATCATGAGTTAAAGTAACACATTTAGCAGTAACTATCGTGAGTTAAAGTAACAAATTTAACAGTATCTATCATGAGTTAAAGTAACACATTTAGCAGTAACTATCGTGAGTTAAAGTAACAAATTTAACAGTATCTATCATGAGTTAAAGTAACACATTTAGCAGTAACTATGGTGAATGAACCTTCTATATAACCAAGTCACTGTTACTGAATATTTATATTTGCGTAGTTCGCTTGTGCATCAATATTTGTAAATCATTAGTTTTCGTAAACGGCTCAGCCCTTATAGGTAGCGCTTATTTCCATGAAATGTGGTCATAAACCAGTCCTCCCAAATTGCTATGGTTAATAGAGAAATCTTTCATTGAGGATTTCTTCTTCTTCTTCTGCGTTTGTTCTCAAACTCCTGCAGATTAGCAGGATGTATTCCAGAGTACGGAATGCGCTGTGCCATGGTTTACAGCATTGATGCGATATCTGCGCCTTTCGGCCTGACACATCCGGCTTCAGCATGACTTTAGATCACTGACCCTATATGGTATGTGACAGCCATCTGCAACCCATAACCTCCTTAGACGCCTTTTACGACATGCGTGGAAGGTAAACAGTGTTGCTATTCTTTGCTCCCCTTTCGGGCCCTAGAAATACGCTGGCGATTTAGGATTTAATCGCCGAAGTAGCATGTATCGGGTTATTTGCGCAAATAGAAAAGCGGAAAAAATGAATATCCGCCGTTCTCTTGACTATATCATTCTAGGAATCTAATGTAATTGTTGCGCTACAGGAGACATCCGGTTCGAGCGAGAGAAGGATTGTACTAGATAATGGTTTACAGATAACTTTTATAGTTTGCCACAGATCTGTTGCCCGTCAGAAAGTTGACCAAATAGTACTTTCTTAAAGTTATCTTAGTTTAGTGCTTCGTAAACCGGTGTCTAAACCACAGATGACGGCACACCACGAGCACAACGGCGCACACTGCACAACGAGAACAACAGCACACGGCACACAACGAGAACAACAGCACACGGCACACAACGGCGCACACCACACAACGAGCACAACGGCGCACACTGCACAACGAGAACAACAGCACACGGCACACAACGAGAACAACAGCACACGGCACACAACGAGCACAACGGCGCACACCACACAACGAGAACAACAGCACACGGCACACAACGAGAACAACAGCACACGGCACACAACGAGAACAACAGCACACGGCACACAACGAGAACAACAGCACACGGCACACAACGAGAACAACAGCACACGGCACACAACGGCGCACACCACACAACGAGAACAACAGCACACGGCACACAACGAGAACAACACACGGAACACATCAAAGCTTCGCAAAAAAAAAAATATATATTCTCTCCTTTGCGCTGAAATCGAAACAAGACGATCCAAAAATAAAATAAAAGTAAACCAATGAGAAAATATTACTTCCTCCCTGTCTTCCTATATGTGTACACACACACGCGCGCACATGCACACACATTTGCCGTTCTCCAGTCTTCCTATCTGTATACACACACGCACATTTGCCGTTCTGCAGTCTTCCTATCTGTACACACACACACACATTTGCCGTTCTCTATTTTAAGAATAGTTTAGAGTTTAGAGAGTTATCTCTGATGCAAATTCGACAATATAATATTACTTCCTCCCTGTCTGCCTATTTATGTACACACATTTGCCGTTCTCTCTCTTTCTATTTTAAGAATAGTTAAGAATGTTATTTCTTGTGTTAAATTTTATTTTCAGAATAGTTTAAAGTGTTATCTCTGGTGTTAAATTATATTTTATAATAATTCAGTGTTATCTTTGGTGTTAAATTCTATTTTTCTATTTTAAGAATAGTTTAGAGTATTTTCTCTTGTGTTAAATTCTATTTTAAGAATAGTTTAGTGTTATCTTTGGTGTTCATTTCTATTTTAAGAATAGTTTAGAGTATTTTCTCTTGTGTTAAATTCTATTTTAAGAATAGTTAACTGTTATCTCGTGTGTTAAATTCAACAATATAATATAGAATTATGAAAGATTTATTATTTTAGAACAATTATAATGTATTAAACTGGGTTTCTACCTGGCTCGCTCAGTCGGCAACTGGAGTCAACAGGTAATCTGTTTTCAGCCCACTTTCCTAAAAATGTGATATCTGTGCCTTTCGGATTGACACAACCGACTGCAGGGTGGCTTCTGGGCCATTTTGACCCTGTATGGGGTTGGACGGCCAAATTCACCCCATAACCTCCTTAGTCGCCCTCTTCTGTCATGGGTGGAAGGTAAACAGTGTTGCTATTCTTTGCTCCCTTTTCGCGCCCGTTACCAGATAAAAGAATTAGGGTATAAAATCACTATTGTTGACGTCAACATTTTCCAAACCCCCCCCCCCCCTCCCCCTTCTCCTTCTTATCAACAGCTATCACATTTTGCTGACTCCCTCCTTCTAATTATTGAGGTAGTTTGTGGACGTCACCAGTGATGGGGAGAGATGGGAAGGGTTTGAGCTCCACTCCTGTCATATCCCCATTTTTACGGGCTTGCTAAAGGCCTATACTCCGCATGGAGTTCAAACTTGTACGGATATATAGATTAATAGAAACAACAACACGATAAACAACTGACGGCACTCTATATCAGCATCAGCGACAAAGAACCATGAGAAATAACACGTCAATCGTTACTCTACTACTGAATCAAATGTGGTGCAAAGTTTTTCCCACATTTCCAAGCAATTCTCGATGTTGTATTGATTCTTCTGTGTTCCATGCCGATATTTGTTGGCAGGTTGATCGAAGTACATTTGGCAAGTTCCGGAGTTTGTCGGTAACTAAAGGTTAACCTTTGCCCAGAATGTACGTCATGTGTACTGATCTCACACACCCTCATTTATCTCGGCGGATTCTACTGTTTTTTTTCGGTGTTTACAATTTGTATATCGCGACACACAGTATACGCAATGACAAGACCTCCGGTATATATGCCTGTGTGCAGTGTCACAGTGTTAGGCCACTCCTACGGCTGTCATGTTTGATATTGATAATTTATTCATACGTTCTTTGGCTAGCCAATGGAAATCACAAAAATAATGCTGTGATAAATCTCTCGAAATCAAAGGTCGTCTGGTACTCCTTAAATAATAATCTGGCCAATGACACACTGCCAGCTGTTAGTTGCATGGGCTCATTCATTGAAAGAGAACAGGACCTTAAATATCTTGGGATATTTTTTGATAGAAGTCTCTCATTCAACATACACGTCACAAATATGATTCAGAAGGCTAGAAGAGGGATCAGTGTTATCAAGGTTATGGCACCTTCGACATGCAGCAATGGGTACTTTTTCTGCTTCTGCAAGTGGTGGTGCTATCTGTAATAGATTATGGCCTGGGCCTACTAACTTTGTCACAGACAAGTCGATAGATTGGAAAAAGTTCAAAATGAGGCAATGAGAGCGGTACTGGGGTGTACTAGAGATACATCCATCTCTGCTATGAGATTTCTGCTTGATCTCCCCAACATTAGAGTGCGACATCAGATAGCACAAGTTAAGTCGCACCTTAAAGTGTCAGAATACAACCACCACCCATTACACCATCGTCTAGATGAGTCAAAGGGAAAACGAATCAAGCGTGGCAGATTATGGATGGCAGAGGCTGAAGACACACTGCGAAGAGTATGTGAATTTGAAGAATTAGGGAAGGGCAGTGAATGGGTGGAGGTAGACACTGAGAATAAATCACAGAGTAAAGTAATAATACAACTAGATAAAGCGTGTCGAAAATGGACGGGTGTCAGGGCCCAGGTTACAGTGCATGAACTCGCCCAGCTACACTCTTCTTCTTCTTTTTTTGGTAACTTGAAGCATGTCTATATCTGTAATTCTGTCTCCTGAATAAAACTCACTGTCTTTTGTAGTTCATAAAGTGGCACATAGAGCTTTAATTTCAGCAGCTACATTCGAAACCACAAGACATACGTATATACAAAGATGGCTCTGTTAACAGAAACAGAATGCGTTGTGTCATGGTTTACAGCATTGCTGCGACATCTGCGCCTTTCGGCCTGACACATCCGACTTCAGCATGGCTTTGGGTCACTGACCATATATGTGATGGGGCAACCAACTCCATCCCATAACCTTCTTAGTCGCCTTTTACGACATGCATGGAAGGTAAATAGTGTTGCTATTCTTTGCTCCCCTTTCGGGCCTCGTCAACACATGGGCGGCTTATACAATAAACCGCGGCTTATACAATAAATTCTTTGCTCCCCTTTCGGGCCTCGTCAACACACGGGCGGCTTATACAATAAACTTCTGCCTTTATTTCTCTAAAGAATTAAACTGAAAATAGATTTACTAAGATGACTCGGGGACTCGGCTAGTCCTACTAGTCAAATAACCGCAAGCTGCTGGCAAAAATAAAGATTGATAAATTATTTAAAGAAACAGGCAGAAATGACATACTTTTCTGACATCTCGCTTTTCTCTTTCGGCTTCAACATTAATTTGAATTTCAATCATTTAAAAAAAATGAACAGCAGAGAAATTAATTTTTGCGTAGCACTACAGTAACTTTCGTAACATTTGCCGCTTTTACAATCACGTTTTCTTTTGAACTTCTACCTCTCGCCCTCACTAACCCTTATCATTTTCCCCCACGTACATACCCAGTTACAAGCATCCTGTTCTAAACAGTTCTGAATTTCCTCAAATTTAAGCGATGTGGCAAATTTCACACTCATTTAGTTAGGACTATTTTTACAATAAAAATACGCGGAGAGAAAGAGAACGAAAGAGAGAGAGAGAGAGATAGAGAGAGAGAATGATGATGTTCCTCCTTTGCAAGCAAAGATGAGCATGGCATGAAAAACAATAAATGTGATGAACAAGTAGAAAAACAACAAAATATTTGTGATTATCTAATTTGGTTTGTGAGTTCGTAGATGCCAGATGAGTCTGATTTGTACACGGAAAGTTCTATTGCAGGACATTCAGGAGTGCGAGGGTTTGGAGGAACGTTTTCGGATTTGTCCTTCCGCTTTCGTCGCTTGTGAATTGCCCGCAGCGTTCTTTATTTTTCTTCTTCTCTTCTGCGTTCGTTCTCAAACTCCTGCAGATTAGCAGGATGTAGTCCGGAGAACGGAATACGCTGTGTCATGGTTTACGGTGTTGCTGCGATGTGTGCGGCTTTCGGTCTGACACATCCGACTTCAGCATGGCTTTCGGTTTCTGACCCTATATGGGATGGGATAGCCAACTCCATTCCATACCTTCTTAGTCGCCTTTTATGACATGCGTGGAAGGTAAACAGTGTTGCTATTCTTTGCTTCCCTTTCGGGCCCGTCAACATACGGGAGTCTTTCTTTTTCAAATTTCGTGATGCCAGCAGTCATCTGGGTGTGCCAGGCTGAGCGATCAAGGGCTGTAGTCTCCCAGGAGCAAGGATCGATGCTGCAGTGCTTGAGAGAGTTTTTTAGGTGATCCTTGAAGCGCTTTTTCTGCCCACCGCGAGTGTTTACCATCGCATAGCTCCTCACAGAATACTCTCTTTGGAAGACGCCTGTCTGACATAAGGACGATGTTGCCAGTCCAGCGAAGTTGGGACCTAATCAGCAGGGCATGGATGCTTTGCATGCGGGACTTTTGAAAAATGTCCGTTTGTGGTACACGATTTTGCCAACGTACTCCCGTGAAGTTTCTTAGGCACCGAAAAGAGAGAGAAAGAGATAGAGCGGGAGCGTGAGAAGAATATGATGCAACAAATAGAACATTACTAATATCTTGGACACTAATCACAAATGATGGCAGATGTGAAACAGAAGTTAATAGAAAATAGGAATGGCTAAAAGTAAAGTAAATGAAATTAGGAAACTATTAAACGAATCATAAAATAACAAAGTAGTCAATATCAATAATCCTGTAACCCTTCAGGGTCGTAGGGGGTACCACATTGAATGCTTCAGCAAACCGAGTCCTCCAGAAAATTCTTTCCTCAGTGATGTGGATGAGTATGGAAATATCTTGCCCTGTACATTCCTTTAGTTTCCCCCCTCTGTTTCTTCCTCCCTCAACAGTTCCCTGTAGTAATAAAAACTAGAAATAATGAATGATAAAATTCTACATGAATGTGTGTCTCAGAAACATGGACAACGAACAAACAACTAGAAGGCAGAATTGATGCATAGGACATGTGGGTATATAGACGAATTGGGAGAATTGCATGGAAAGAGAAGAAAACATAGAGGTTCTAACAACACTTTGTATGAAAGGAGACTATTCAAGGAAAAATGAAAATCAAACAAATACAATATTTTGGACATATAAAAAGACATGGCACATTGTTGAAAATATTAATTGAGGGTAGGGTTGAGAAAAGGCGAGCAGGAGGTAGGCAGAAATACAACTGGGAGGGAAACATAATGAAATGGTCTATCAGATCGCACTAACAAGGCAAGAGAACAAAATTGTTCGAAGTGTGTTGCAGTCAATCTTCGAGGCGGAGACGGCAAATGAAGATTATTATTTAGAAAACATTAAACTCCTAGTCAGGGTGAAGGTTTCATCTCTTGTTAGTTTTAGTGGTGACACTAGTTAGTAATAGTATTAATATTAGTGGTGACACTGGTTAGTAATAGTATTAATATTAGTGGTGACACTAGTTAGTAATAGTATTAATATTAGTGGTGACACTAGTTAGTAATAGTAGTAGTGACCATAATAGTTATGGATCCTAATATTTCAAGTAATAGTAGTGTAGCACCCCTACAATCCTGCTGTCTACAGCGTAGCACACCTTCAATCCTGATGTCTACAGTGTAGCACCCTTACAACCCTGATGTCTGCAGTGTAGCACCCCTACGACCCTGATGTCTCCAGTGAGGCATCCCTACGACCCTGACTGGTTATGTGTATTATTATTATTATATTTTTTTCGGACATGCGAATCCAATTATATGAACATTGACCAACGAAAGTCATGACAATAATCATAAACGTCACGAGTGAAGTCCTATTTAATCATGTACAGCTGTCTTATAAGAACTGTCGAATCGACAGAAATAATAAATTACAAAAAGTCTGATCAGGTGATAAAATAAATTACAATAAAGGGAGTGTGATTAGAGTGACAGAATAAATTACAAACATCCGACCCAAATAAACAGCTAGAATCCATCATTGATCGTTACACCAGGAATGATGTCCCTTGTTCACATCCGGGCGTGAAGCTCATTTCGGTTAATATTTAGTTGATTTATTGACTCACAATTACCACCCGGAAGGAAAAAATGTTAATTATATTTCTTGTCCTGCCTTCTAGTGTAAACAGTTTGATAGATTTGTTGGGTGATGCTGAATGATCGGTCTGGTTGTTTCGTATTGTGGGTGGACATCAAGACCAGACATTTCTACAAGTGTCAGTCATTATTACAAGTAGATGCAGGTGGTGGAGATGACACTTTAGAATGGAAAATAGCAAAGGTAATTTGTTATTTGAGGAAAAAGAAGTATTAGTGTATGAGTTGGATGGAATAATGGGTAAGGGGGGGGGAAGGAAAAATGATGAGCAAAGGGGAATAATCACACCCGTGACGCGAGTTCCAAACAAGAACCATTATACGAGTATTTAATTTCGGTTATGTTTACGTCGTGGGAACGTCGTTTCATTTAGAAACACCCTACATTTTTTTTTTTTTTTTTTTTAAAGTCTGTCTGTGACATCTCATCTCGAAGGCAGATATTTTCTTTGCAGCTGACTTGTTCAGTGTCCATGTTTTACAACCGTATATACACATTGTGATATTATAACAATACCGCTGGAAAAATCTTAGTAACTTAATGTTACACAACTCAATCATTGATTAACTTTGGGGTCTTTGTTACCTCTAATATTTTATGGTAGTGTGTCCTGATATAGCCTAATTGGACTTTGTTGTCCGCTGGTTGAAAGAGGCACGCCTCTCCAAACGAGAGGCAAACTCATTAACTACCTACCTTGGTAACTTGGTTATTTTTACGTTGTGGGAACCTCATTTCATTTAGAAATCCATGCACCGTTTTTTTTTTCCAAAGTCTTTCTTTGACATCTTATCTCGAAGGCAGATATTTTCTTTGCCCCTGATTTGTTCAGTGTCCATGTTTCACAACCGTATATACACATTGTGATATTATAACAATTCCGCTGAAAAAACCTTGGTAACTTGTAAAGTAAGTCAATACATCCCATTATTTTTTGGACAACAGGTGGACTATGAACGAAAATTTGTTCTAAAAGAGGGCCAGGTGCCAAACAAATTTTGAGAGTCACTGGTGTAGATCACCAACAACTGTAACACTTTAATCAGATCTGTCGTGCAGATACAGCCGTGATATCTGCTGTATAACCATCAGTCAAATCAGATTTGTCGTACAGATGCAGTCGTAATACTTTCTGAATAATCATCGGTCAAATCAGATCCGTGACCCAAAGCAACGTGACCCAAAGCCATGCCGAAGTTAGAAATTTCGGTATAATAGTGATGATATCACAGTCAAGCTGTAAGCCATGACAGAACGCAAAAACTGTTCTGGACTTCATGCTACCAAATACCAGGAGTTGGAACACATTCACAAAAGAAGAAGAATATGAGGTGACATGTGAAGTTGTTGACGTGTTATTCCTGTTTACCATGCGAAAGCAACCTCGACACTAAGCAGGGGTGACCGGAGTGACCACCGAATAGGAGGCATTGAAAGCAACCTCGACACTAAGCAGGGGTGACCGGAGTTACCACCGAATAGGAGGCATTGAAAGCAACCTCGACACTAAGCAGGGGTGACCGGAGTGACCACAGAATAGGAGGCATTGAAAGCAACCTCGACACTAAGCAGGGGTGACCGGAGTGACCACAGAATAGGAGGCATTGAAAGCAACCTCGACACTAAGCAGGGGTGACCGGAGTGACCACCGAATAGGAGGCATTGAAAGCAACCTCGACACTAAGCAGGGGTGACCGGAGTGACCACAGAATAGGAGGCATTGAAAGCAACCTCGACATTAAGCAGGGGTGGCCGGAGTGACCACAGAATAGGAGGCATTGAAAGCAACCTCGAAACTAAGCAGGGGTGACCGGAGTGACCACCGAATAGGAGGCATTGAAAGCAACCTCGAAACTAAGCAGGGGTGACCGGAGTGACCACCGAATAGGAGACATTGAAAGCAATCATCAGGTGCGTCACAACAAATGAATTTATTTTATGTAAAGCTAGGAGGTGTTGAAGGCGTATTTTTCGAATATCACCAAAATTCGCAGTATTGAAGTTATATAGAAGTAAACCTTATGTTGAGGGCTAAAAGTTCCGGTGTTGGGTAACAGCCCTAAACAGGAAATATGGCTGGGGTAACATAGTGCAAAAATCGAAATGAACGGAAATAGGTATAAGTGTTACCAAACTAAGTATAAAACACCCCTAACAACGAATATTACCGTTGCCTGTTGCTTGTTTGTGTCCTGATGAAGACTTATTAGTCGAAACGTCTTCTGTCACTGTGTCTCGTTGTTAGTCTGTTTCATACTTAGTTTGGTAGCACTTATACCTATTTCCGTTTATTTTTATTAAACCTTCTGTTGCCCAGAGATAACAAACAACCAACATCTATTTTCCCCCGAGTCTGATTACTAATGTCACACCAGTAGTATAGATAATTATGTGCCAGAATGGACACTGCAATCACCATCCAGTTACAGAAATGAGGTGTTATACCCCGCTAGATAATGTTGTCATTATCGTCTACTATAGACAGTTACTAGACCGTGGGGACAGGACGTGCAGAAGTATTGATACAATGACAGTCTTTACTTGAATTATTGATTGAGATCGAATTTGATTTCAGCTTCAGATAATTGATACTATGCCAGGGGGAACAAGCGTTGTAGTATTCTTATTAACAAATATTTCATATGTGTATTAACTTCTGTCATGGCTCTGTGAGATGTATGTGTCCTAAATATGTTAAAAGTTATCTGCTAATATGTTCTACCCACAGCTCAGTTTCTTTATCTGTTAATATGTACTGGTATCAGTTTGTTTATTTGTTAGTGCGTACTGCTCTCAGTTTGTTTATCTGTTAATATATACTGGTATCAGTTTGTTTATATGTTAATATGTACTGGTATCAGTTTGTTTATTTGTTAGTGCGTACTACTCTCAGTTTGTTTATCTGTTAATATGTACTGGTATCAGTTTGTTTATTTGTTAGTGCGTACTACTCTCAGTTTGTTTATCTGTTAACATGTACTACTCTCATCTCAGTTTGATTATCTGTTAACATGTCCTACTTTAAGTCTGTTTATCTGTTAATACTACTCACAGTTTGTTTATCGATTGATAGTACTATTCGCAGTTTGTCTGCTAGTAAGTGATATATTCTGTGCTTTTTAAAATCGATTAGTATGTGCTACTCTTCATTTATTTATTATTTTGTACTTGCTACTTTCAGATTACTTCTAACAACAACCATCACACATCTAAAACACACGATGAAGACATATCTGGTATTTCCGCAGTCAACTGTACTGAATACTGTTGCAAATAATAATAATAATAATAATAATAATAATAATAATAAATTACCACAGCGTCAGGTATTGCCATAAATTGCCATAGCGTTATTTACAATTTAAAAAAAATTTCCACTGGGGCCGGATTTAGACTTGATAGGGATCTAAGCAAACCCATAGTATGTTGTTATTATTACCTTCTTCTTCTTTCGTTCACTTGAAACATGTCTATATCTGTAATTCTGTCTCCTTAATAAAACTCACTGTCTTTTGTAGTTCATACAAAAATATGCTCAGAACACTCTTGAAGTATATGTTTGGCACTCTGTGCTGCCTGTTCACATGTACATATGGCCGTGTTGCCAATCTTGAACTTTGTATACATGTGACTGCGGAGTCGGTTGTGTCCTGTTCTGAGACGTAGAATTATAACTTGTTCGTTATTATTACCAATATTATTATTCTTACTATTGTTATTGTCACTAATATTACTTATAATATTATAGTTATTATTACTATTATTATTGCCATTAATATTATTATTGATATTATTATTGTTTTAATATAATATTAATATTAATATCGTTATTATTATTATTATTATTATTAGTATTATTATTATTACAGTGATCATTATTATTACTGTTATTATTATTATTGTTATCATTTTTATTACTAATATTACTGATACTATAATTGTTGTTATTATTATTATTACTATTACTATTATTATTATTATTATTATTATTATATTACTATTGTTACACACAATATCAGCGATTTTCATTCATTTTTGGCCAGCTGCCCATATTTTTATGTGTGAACGTCATCCCTCTCCCGGGTTATGCCTAACAATAGAAAAAGGTAGTTGACTTTACTCGGGTATGCTGCTAATAATTTAACAATTTTTCTGCGTTACCCTCCTTTTTTTGTAAAGTCTCCTACCAGCCAATTGGGCATATTGGCCCACGTTGAGAACTACAGTAGATAACATTATCGATACAGCGAAGACAATATGAAGGCAAGACACATTAAGAATTTATTAAAAAGAAATACTTTTTTTCCCATTCAAACCGTGACCATCGAGAATATATATGACATGTTGGCTAATTAGAAAATAACCGTCTAAAATGTCTCATTTGAGTTTTCCTGTGAGTTTCATTGGATGTTGACACAAAGTATAAACATAGTCACCAATGAAAATTACGGGAACAGTCAAATGAGTCGTTTTAGAATGCTGATTTCCAAATAGCCAACAGGTCTAATATATATCGACGGTCACAATTCACACAATGACACAAGAAAATGAAATAGATTATTTTAATGCAATGAAATACCGTTATGTTCTGTGTATAAGCCTACAGCTGATCAGGATAAGCCGTGGACTTTTAGAATGAAAAGGGACGTCTTACAATGTCATAAAAACAGACATTTGTCAACAAGCTTTGCCGGGATTTCCCGTTCTTGAACTAGTTTTTACTAGTATAACTAGACAATGTATGAGCTTTGTGTATACCAAATATTTCTTCAGAATTAGTTTTGCGAACGGATCCACATACATCCAAATGCATAAAAGGACTAGTTACATGCGTAACACGATGGGGCGGTTGTCAACAGTCATTGCCGGACTTTCCCATACAGTCTTTACCAATTCCTAATCCAGATAGATCTTGGTTTTTGATCTCACACAGTCACTAATTTTGACCAGTCTCAACAGAAGTCACTTTTCGTATACCTCAGAATGTCTCAAACTCTTTCTAACCTCTCTCACACCTACTTTTACCTAAGGTCTCAAACGCTTTCTAACATCTCTCAAACCTACTTTTACTTAAGGTCTCAAACTCCTTCCAACCTCTCTCAAACCTACTTTTACCTAAGGTTTCAATCTCTTTCCAACCTCTCTCAAACCTACTTTTACCTAAGGTTTAAATCTCTTTCCAACCTCTCTCAAACCTACTTTAACCTAAGGTCTCAAACTCTTTCCAACTTCTCTAAAACCTACTTTTACCTTTACCGACGCATGTCCATCTATATAATAAGACATCCTAATAAGAAATCCTAACATTCTAAAATAACTTATTTGACTATTCCCTTGATTTTCATTCGCTGGCACACAAAGTATAATCATAATACCCAATGAAAAACACTGTAATAGTCAAATGACTCATTAGGAAGGTTTGATTTACCATCGGTTAAGTAAAATATACCTCGTATAGTGTAGTACGCTTCTTTCAACCGTAGTCATAAGTCCAATTTGGTTATATCAGATCAATTAAACATCGAACAAAATAAAACAGGTCGCGGTTCTTGTGATACAGGAACCAAGGCCTCTGGAGTAACTTGATTTCCCAATGGCCAGTAGGTCGTATATTGTATACAGTCATGGCCCGAAGTGTCTTAAGCGTCACTGGTGGCGATAACCACACTTTGAGAACCCCTGTGCAGATAAACCCCGAAGTGGTTTATCTGTTCCATTGGGGACGATATCTCACTTTGAAAGTCCCGTATAGATAACTCCAGTGTCTTATCTGTTCCCATGGGGGCGTTGTCTCACTTTGACAACCCGGTGTAGATAATCCAGAAGTGTCTTATCTATTCCTGTTGGTAGAAGGGGGAAGGGACTGTCTTACTATTGAAAACACCTGTGTAGATAACCCCGAAGTGTCTTCTCTGTTCCCATGGGGGCGGTGTCTCACTGAAAACTCCGTGTAGCTAACCACGGAGTATCTTATCTCTTCCTCTGGGAGCCATATTCAATTGCGTAGACAATCAATGTACGAGTGATGGAATTACTGGTTTCCATATTGTGAATGTTTGGAGAATAATTAGTTTGTTTTGTGAATGTTTGGAGAATAATTAGTTCGTTTTGTGAATGTTTGGAAAATAATTATTTCTTTTTGTGAATGTTTGGAAAATAATTAGTTCGTTTTGTGAATGTTTGGAAAATAATTAGTTCGTTTTGTGAAAGTTTGGAAAATAATTAGTTCGTTTTGTGAATGTTTGGAAAATAATTAGTTCGTTTTGTGAATGTTTGGAAAATAATTAGTTCGTTTTGTGAATGTTTGGAAAATAATTAGTTCGTTTTGTGAATTTTTGGAGAATAAATAGTTCATTTTATGAATGTTTAGAAAATAATTAGTTCGTTTTGTGAATGTTTGGAAAATAATTAGTTCGTTTTGTGAATGTTTGGAGAATAATTAGTTCGCACTTTGTTTCCTACAATACATCAAAATTCTGACTCCCAACTGAACCATCGATTGACTTATCCGCATATTCATTCGAACGATCCTGAGGGTATACGCCCAACTCTAAGTCCCCACTCACGGTTCGTGAATTCTCCTAATCTGACCTTTTAATCCCCGAGGTGCAATTCAGAAATGTCCAACAGACAGAAACTAATTAGAAAGACCCACAAGTTATGCAGCTGAGTTTATGCACGGTCAACATGCCTCAACCACGGATATTTAGATACAAGGATGTTTGTCATATTATTTCTCAGCGCTCATTCTCAAACTACCGTTGGTTGTCTCTTGTAACAGGACAATGGTCATATTACATTTCTAGCAGAATGTAGTCAAGAGAATGGAAATTACGCTGTTTCGCCGTTTTATTTACGCCAATGGCCCGATAAATCTGACTTCGGCGGTGGTAACTAATAGTGGTGGTTCAAGTGTTGTTACCACTTCCAGTGAACGGTGTTCATTACTACGTGTCATTTACTTTAGTAGATTTACCAGATTCATTTGTTAACATACGATTTGTGAGTAGAGGAAAACATACGTTTTGTCAGTAGAGGAAAACATACGTTTTGTCAGTAGATGAAAACACACATTTTGTGAGTAGAGGAAAACATACGTTTTGTCAGTAGAGGAAAACAAACATTTTGTCAGTAGAGGAAAACATTCGTTTTGTCAGTAGAGGAAAACACACGTTTTGAGAGTAGAGGAAAACATACGTTTTGTCAGTAGAGGAAAACAAACGTTATATGAGTAGAGGAAAACATACATTTTATCAGTAGAGGAAAACATACATTTTGTCAGTAGAGGAAAACATACATTTTGTGAGTAGAGGAAAACATACATTTTGTGAGTAGAGGAAAACATACATTTTGTGAGTAGAGGAAAACATACATTTTGTGAGTAGAGGAAAGCATTTAAAAATTTTATATTAATAAAATAAAATAAAATATTAAAATTTTATGGAGTATGCCAACATTTAATTAACGTTTGTAGAAGTCTCTATAACAACAGCAGTTGCACTATAAGAACAGCTGCAGGCTACACAGAGGACTTTGTGATTAGCACAGGAGTAAAGCAGGGATGTGTATTATCCCCACTACTTTTTATTACATACATGGACCATATGAACAAAACAGCAAATTCTAATGAAGCAAATGAACTGCTTTTTGCAGATGACCAGGTTTTTAATTCCACAACAGCATTAAAAACCTGCAAGACCACCTAAGCATAATAGACACAGCAGGCAAGCAATTTGGAATGAAAATCAACATAGACAAAACAGAAGTAATGAATATTGCAAGATAAAAGGAGAACATCAACATACAGATAAACAATAAACAACTAAAACAAGTAGATGAATTCAAATATCTGGGCAGCACATTGAGATATGACAACAAACAAGAAGCAGAAATAAACGCAAGATGTAATAAGGCCTGTCAGATAATTGGTCAATTAACACCTTTACTAAGAAACAAAGATATTACACTAGAAACAAAGAAAGCGCTTTTCAACACCATTTTCTTACCAACATTGTGTTATCAGTGTCAAACTTGGACATTAGATTCTAGAACAATACATAAGATTAACACCACTGAAATGAAATGTGTGAGCCGTATGATTGGAGTTAGCTTGAGAGATAAAATCAGGAATGAAGCACTAAGGAAACAATTAGGGATCAAGCCAACAATAGAATACATACAGAAACAACAAGTTAAATGGTACGGCCACATAACCAGACAGAAAGAGCAAAGTATTATCAAAAAAAACACTTAACAAACGATACGAAAACAGGAGACCTATTGGACGCCCTCGTAAAAGATGGATAGATAGTGTATTAGAGACACTCGGAAATATAACAGCAGAGGAGGCAAATAGAAGGGCAAAAGACCGTACACTCACTCTCCCCCCAACACCGAAAGGTACACGAGGACAGAAAGAAGAAGAAAAGAAGAAGAGGAAAACATAAGTTTTGTGAGTAGAGGAAAACACACGTTTTGTCAGTAGAGGAAAACACACGTTTTGTGAGTAGAGGAAAACATACGTTTTTGTTGTTGATTGAGATACTGATTCTGTCGTCTGAGAACTTGTCCTTAATCCACCCACAAAGTAGATAAAATAATTGTTATCTCATTCTAGAAACATAATGGGTTTTCCACTTACGCTTGGGTTTGAGTTAACCTAACCATATCCTTACTCCTAACCTTAATCTTGAAACGAACCCCAATCTAAACCCAAATTATTCTTAATGAGAATTCAGAAAAAATCACCAACTTAATCCCAGCATTAAATAATCCTAACATTAAATAATCCCAACATTAAATAATCCCAACATTAAATAATCCCAACATTAAATAATCCCAATATTAAATAATCCCAACATTAAATAATCCCAACATTAAATAATCCCAATATTAAATAATCCCAACATTAAATAATCCCAACATTAACTCTAAACTAAACTCGAACCCAAATCTTAAAATTAATTTTTCGTTACTGCATGTTTTCCTGTGAAAGAGTGCAGGGTGATTTCTATGGGCATGTAGAAATAAAGGTAGCTTTGCCTTAGCAGACGCCGCGACATATACACGAAGGATTTTGATTCTACCTCTGAAAGAAAAAATCCTGTCCCAACCGTGAATTGACCCGGGACCACAAGGGTAAGATTAATAATAATAATAATAATAATAATAACCCCTTCAGGGTTGTAGGGCTATCACATTGAGACATTTGGTGTATAAATATCTCCACACATCTCTATCCTCTACCATCCTGATGAGTTTGGAAGCTTCACATCCTGTTCTTTAATATTATCTAGCCATGTCTTCTTCCGACCACCTCGTCTTCTTGCACTCTCCACTGAACCTTCAAGAACATCTTGTGTCACAGAGGAATGTCTAATCATATGCCCGTAACATCGGAGTCTACGATGTTTCACGATTGTCAACAGTGATTCCTGTTGCCCAGCTAATGAACTAATTTTATCATGCACAAAAAAATGATGGCCAGCCATAACAACTCTGCTTTTCTGCGGTCATTTCAGTGTGGAAGTTTCGGATAGGATTTGGACACCACCGTATTAAAACAAGCCCACTGAACTGTCACATCTTAAGATTAACCCTAAATCAAACTTTAACCATAATCTTAAATTAACTTTAAGCCAAATTCTAACCATAATCTTAAGATTAACTCTAAATCAAACTCTAACCAAAATCTTAAGATGAACTCTAAATCAAACTCTAACCATAATCTTAAGATTAACCCTAAACCAAACTCTAACCATAATCTTAAAATTAACTTTAAACCAAATTCTAACCATAATCTTAAGATTAACCATAAACCAAGCTCTAATCCTAACATTAACCCAAAATCAAATCCTAACCATAATCCCATCATTAACCCTAAATCGAACGTTAGCCATAATTGAAAATAGAAATCTGTTGAAATCATTCAAGGGAAAGAAGAAGTACGTTTTCTGCTTTGTGGTAGGATTATGGACGAGTACCGTCGTATGTTTGTGTCAAGGTCTAGGCCATGTGTCGTTGACATTGCTGGTGCAACTATTTGTGAACATACTGACGCTGATGTTACTATTGATGTCGTTGGTGGTGATGCGTGCTGTAGATGTTCGTACTGTAAACATATGCTTCGTACCAGCCCGTGGGAAGGAAAATCATTTAAACTCAACGGATAAACGTTCCAGCGTCGGGTAACAACCCTAAACAGGAAATGGTTGGCTGGGGTAACACAGGGTAAATATTAAAATGAACAAAAATAGGTATAAGTATAACCAAAATAAGTCATAAAACAGCCTAACAACGAGACACTGTGACAGGCGAAGTTTCGACTAAAAAGCCTTCATCAGGACAAACAAAAGACCACAGTCAATAAATCTTACATAAAGACAAACATGGTTGGGATAGGAAGGAAAGAAAAGAGAGAAGGACAATAGCGAATGGATGACTGAGGAAGCAAATATAAGGCAGCATGACATGGAAGAAGAAGGTGTGAGGAGAAGATAGCGGTAGTGAGGAGGGAAAAGTACACAGAAAAAATAAGTGAAAATAGATAAGATATAATTCAAGTAAAATGAGATAAATTTAAAATACTTATCTCCAAAGTATCGGCTCAGCCAGAAAGGATGGCTTCGCGAGCCTGATTTTGCTCACGGGCCGTATTTAGATAACATCTGCACTATAAGATTACTTATTCTATTAATGTGTTTTATTTCTTCAATTATTTTTACATTTGTGATTTCATTTGTTTTTCAGCCATAGACGGGACGAACGGAATAATCAGCTTGCAGAACTAGCGAATGGAAAATATAATTAGAAAAAATAAACAATCCTGGAACAGGTTTACTGAAATGAGCAACTTGTTAGAAGATATATGATGTAGGCATTGATTGATAGAACAAGCATCAAAGTACTATATGTAAAATATCTATATGTTAAAGATCTATATCCATATTTTTTCGAAGGAATCGATTTCAGAAACAACAATGTCAACAACAGCCCTTGTTATTTTGGCTGTCCATGTTACTGTTGTGTGTCTTCAGGAAACAAGTCAGAAATCGACATCTGAACCCTGTGAGTATGATCTTGACTTGACAAAAAACACAGTAAAGATCACGTGTCAAGGGTCACCTTCTGTTGTCAACGTTTTCGCCGACAAGGCTCTTCTTCAATCAGATGATTACGTAAAACACAGTTTTGTTGAGAACGCATACAGTAAGCCCGTGGGTGGAGGTTCAGGAAGTGAGAATCTCAATATTGAAACAGCAGGGTCGAGACCACATCCAGAACGACCGGCATCTCTTCGACCTGGTTTCCCGAATGCCGGAGAACCAGTTGCTGTTCAAAAAGACAGGCAGGAAATGACGTCAAAATATGCAGGAAATTTCGCTGACGTGGTCTGGAACGCCACAATGAAGCTGGACAAGGCGAAACAAAGTCTCTCAACATATACAGACTCCATTAAGAATATAACAATTAAATTGACTGAGGGCGACTTGCTGTTGAGGTCAGACATGGAAAAACTGAGGAAAACAAGTAACTCTGCTACAGGTAAGTTATTCCTCTAGAAGTTGACTAAAACGCCTTCATCAGGGCACTTGTTTGTGTCCTGATGAAGGCTTTTTAGTCGAAACGTCGTCTATCTCGTTGTTAGGGCGTTTTATACTTAGTTTGATAACACATATACCTATTTTCGTTCATTGTGTTTTTTGTGTTACCCCAGCCACATATTTCCTGTTTAGGGTTGCTACCAGACACAGAAACATTTATCCCCCTACAAGTTGCCAGGATTGACAGGTAATTGTAACTGTTTACAGTTAAATTTAGGTTAAAAAACTGTTAAACTTCTTAGTGGTAAACAATACGTATTGAAAACAGGGACGCAGATAGGTCTTTGGCAACGGGATTTATTTATAATGAAGAGGTCATTTCATCATTTTTGTAGGAAATTTTAAGTTTCTTGTTATTTTGGAGACTTTTTTAAAAACAACAATAGGTTGGAGGTGGGGGGCGGGGAGAGAATTACCAGATTTATAACTTTTTACTTAGTACTAAATATTTTGTTCTAATTTACTTAGTACTAAATATTTTGTTCTAATTTACTAAGCGGGTACGCTTGAAGAATTTGTTTTCAATAATTAATATGAACAAGAATACCAGTTCTGCAGTGATCTTGGTGCAATCAAAATTATATCGAAGGGTCGGCGGTCAGTATCGATACCGACGTTCGGTATCACTCTAGAGTATGTTATGTTTACTCTCTGCCTTTTGAGTATGTGGTCAAATTGGACTAATTGATCTGTATTGTTCCATTTTTACCACGTTTTAATATGGCTAGCTGGATGCTGAAACGGCATTACTGCTGAGAGAAAATGTAACATATCTTTCTGCCCGACCCTATTACTGCTGAAAGAAAACGTAAAATTTCTTCCTGTCTTACTGCTGAAAGAAAATTAATATTTCTTCCCGTCTCACCGTATTACTGATACTCTTAATACTAGGAAGGTTGCCACCATTTGGGTAACCCCTCCCCTCACCACACACACATAACGATATTTTTCTTCAAAGATGCCATAAAAATATAAATAAAATAAGAGAGAACTGCAGTTAAAATAGACGAATGACATTAATTTAAGTAAACCCCCCTCCCAACTACGGTCCTGAATTTCTTATTGTTGTAACCTTCTTCGTCTTTTTCTTTCATTCGCATTGAATATTCCTGCCTATAATTGTCATTTTGTTTCTTCTATAAATTTGACCGTGTTTTGTAACTCATTCGCAGAGTTCCTCTTGTATTCCATGTTACAACTTGTTTAATTCTGCGATCCATGTATTTGAAGTTAGTTAATGTTAATGTAACACAAACAGGTTTGTTGCAGCCAGCATTCGTTGCGGAGACGGCACTTAATGGTGATGATATACTAACGTGGTAGGTAATCGTATTCGTCCAAGAGATGAATTACGTGAGATGTTTGTGTTACTTGTTTGTGATAACGATGTCTCAGCTGACAGCTGGTATCGAGTTGTCCGACAGTTGGCGCAGTTAATACTCGCAGTTAGGCTTGCTTTAAAAAAAAAAACCAAGCCATATATCATATCACCTGATGCCAGGTTGCATTTGTTAGCGATTTCAGAAATAGTTCTCCACAAAATCTGTTTACTGCGACTTAATTCATCAACGTCAGAACTTAATGTCAAAAATAAAATTATAAAAATACACGTTCTGTTTAAAAGTATTCAGTAAAAAAAAAAATACACAACCCTGTGATGCTATTTATGTTAAATATTTAAATGTACGACCCACGGAGCACTGTCTATGAATATTAAATGTATGACCCACTAGCACTGTCTATGAATATTAAATCTTCGAACCAACGGAGCACTGTCTATAAATATTAAATGTACCACCCACGAGCACTGTCTATGAATATTAAATCTTCGAACCAACGGAGCACTGTCTATAAATATTAAATATACCACCCACGAAGCACTGTCTACGAATATTAAATGTGGTCGTCAGTTAATCTCAAGTTGAACGACTTTAATCTAAAACGTAGATTCCAAACGTAGTCTATATGGACCCATGGATGTGTCATCCAAAATAGAGTCAAAGTGACCAAGAAGTCATTCTGAAGTCGGATGTATCAGGACGAAATGCGCAGATATCGCAGGAAAGCTGTAAACCGTGATACAGCGAATTCCCTTTTCTGGACTACATCCTGCTAATCTGCAGGAGTTTGAGAACGAACACAGAAGAAGAAGACTTATAGTTCTGTACGGAACTCCCGACAATATCTTGTTAAAATCAACTGTTATTCATCCATCTTTCCATCCATCCATCCATCCTTCTATCCATTCATCTATATATCCATCTATGAGTTCATACATCCATCCATCTATCCATCCATGTATCCAACCGTTCATCTATCTATCATCCCTCTATATATCCAACAATCTATCCATCTATCCATCCAACTATGTATCTATAAATCCATGCATTCATTCATCCATCCATCTATCCATCCATCAATCTAATCATCCATCTATCAATCCATACATCTATCCATGCATCCATCCATGCATCTATCCATCTATCCATGCATCCATACATCTATCCATACATCTATCCACCCATCTATTCATCCATACATCTATATATCCATACATCTATATATCCATATATTCATCGATACATCTATTCATCCTTACATCTATATATCCATCTATTCATCCATTCATCTATCCATGCATCTATCCATCTATCCATGCATCCCTACATCTATCCATACATCTATCCATCCATCTATTCATCCATACATCTATATATCCATACATCTATATATCCATCTATTCATCCATCTATCCATCCATCCATGCATCTATCCATCCATCTATCCATCCATCTATCATCCATACATCTATTCATCCATACATCTATCCATACATCTATTCATCCATACATCTATTCATCCATCTATTCATCCATACATCTATCCATACATCTATTCATCCATACATCTATTCATCCATACATCTATTCATCCATACATCTATTCATCCATACATCTATCCATCCATCTATTCATCCATACATCTATCATCCATACATCTATCCATCCATACATCTATTCATCCATACATCTATTCATCCATACATCTATCCATCCATCTATTCATCCATACTTCTATCCCTCCATACATCTATCCATCCATACATCTATTCCTCCATACATCTATCCATCCATACATCTATTCATCCATACATCTATTCATCCATCTATTTATCCATCCATCTATCCATCCATCCATACACCTATCCATCCATCTATCCATCCATCCATACATCTATTCATACATCTACCCATACATCTACCCATACATCTACCCATACATCTATCCATCCATACATCCATCTATCCATCCATCCATCCATAGTATATTAACCAAAGCAGAGGAAACAACAGTCTAAATAAAATAGTACTCTATCCTGTTCAGATCAAGACCAGACACAGACAGCAACCGAGACTTATCAAGTGCTGCTGATACACAGACAAGTGAGACACACTTGATATAAACCCAATTCAACAAACCAGATTATACTAGAGGAAAATGAAATGAACATAAGAAAAACATAACTAATAAAAAAAACTTGCTTTAAGGCAAGCAAGCTATTTGGAGTGCAAAAAAGAAAATTGTCTTGTGAAGACTAACACGCGAAAATGTAGGCTAGAAATGAACAATGGAGAGGCTTGTACAGGTGAGAAGAAATATCAAGGGGTTGGAGATAATAGTTTAATCAGAAAGTAAAGACGCGACGAGAGAAGAAAGAATTCTACTTATGAAAAGAAAACATTGAGAGATGGGCATGTTTAGAAACTGCTACAACAAAAACGAAGCTAAATCCGTTCGTATGCTGTCGGGAGACATCACAGGCAGAAAAACACAATCCAGTCTGCCGAAGACGGATGGTGTTAGCGAGCAATGACGCAGATACTGGGATAAATTAGGGTACACAGTTATTACAGAAATGTGGTCATGCGGCAATCAACTTTGACATCATGGCGTCGCTCCTTTCAGCTAAAACCTGGAAGGAGCGGGGCCGGACAGGAAAACCAAAAAGCTCACTAAGACACAGTCGGCCTATAGGAAAAATCAAAGCACTGAAGACCAGCTCATATACCTAGTAAATTCAAGTAGGAAGCATCAGGATAAATGAAAATAATTCTTACAGCTAACGCAGCACATGAAATATACCTAGCACAGGAAATCGAAAATGCTTTTCAAAAGAAGAAAAAAAGTGCTCGCAACTTTTATGGACTTGAGCAAGGCCTTCGATGAGGTGTGGAAAGATGGAATCCTCTTCAATCTTCTCCAAAACTTCTTCTTCTTCGGCGATCGTTACTCAGTCAGGTTGGGACTCCGGATTCTATGATATAGGCTGCTGTCTGTTTTAGAGTGTCCACTGTGCCATACAGTTTCTCTTCAACACTGATTGGGGTGGACCATGTCTTGTTTCTCAGGTCTGCATACTGGGGACATTCTTGTAGGATATTTTCTGCTGTCATATTCGCAAGGCTGCAATGGCAGAGCCCAGTTGTACCTATTTTGAATTTGATGTACAAATGATGTCTCATTTTGTTGTGACCAGTTCTGAGGCGCAGCAGGATAACCTGGTCTCTTCTGGACAGTTGGTAATACACGTCATCTGCATTATATTTGGGGTGGTCTTCTTTCCACTTTTTGTTATAGTTGCCTTTAATGATGGTCTTCACTTCGTCATAACTGACTAGATAGTCTTCTTGAGGTAACTTCCCTCCTTCTTTGGCCAGTCTATCTGCAACTTCATTCCCTTCAATGTTACAGTGTGACGGTATCCACTGGATCACTACTCTTTGGAAATTATTGTACAACTGAACTAGAACTGCCCTCACTTCATTCAGTTCGGTGTTCCTGTGTAGCTTCAGTGCTGTTATGACAGAGAGTGCATCTGTTAGTAGTACAATATTCCTGTGCACTTGTTCTTTGTGTTGTAAGATAGTTCCTGCTGCTTTCTTGAGAGCTTCCATTTCTGCTTTAAAATTGGTTGAGAGCTTGTCTGTAGCTATGGCTAGAGTAATATCTTTCCCGTATTTTAGTATGAGGGTCACTCCTCCACCTCCATTCTCTATTGCATCTGTATAGGCATGAGTCCATGCATCTTGTGGGTAATTAACTGTGATGTGTTGTTCTTCGATACGCTTTCTCTCCAATTCTGTCTGAGTTCCTTTCTTTTCTATACCTTCTATTTGTTCTTTTAGTTGTGGGAGTCTGTATGCCCAAGAGGGGATGATACTGACTGGTTGTATAGGCCTTAGTTTCGCTTGTCCTATTGTTAGTGCCTTTTGTATCAGTTTCTTTGCATTTGCTGAGAAGTTGCTCCTCTCCAGCCTGCTTTTGCCATAGCCATTAATTCTTTGGTGCATAGGATGATTCAGGAGTTTCTTGTATTTTTCTGCTTGTTGAACTACTTTCATGTCTCTTCTATCTTCCATTGACTGAAGGCCAGTTATTGTTTCTAATGTATTTATGGGTGTAGATTTCATAGATGCAGTGATAATACGTGTAGCTTGATTCTGGGTTTTGTTTATTTTGTTGAATTGCATTTTAGATGCTGTGGCCCAGGCTGCGATGCCATACTCTAGTACTGGCCTAACTCTACCTGTGTATAGCCTTTTCAAGATTTTGCTGTCCACTCCCCAGTTTGTGCCTATCTTTTTCATTATTGCCATTCTATTTCTGGCTCGTTTCTCTGCTTTTTCCGTCTGTTTTGCCCATGTCATTCTAGAGTCAAGGGTAATTCCGAGGTATGTTGGGTTCTGCTCTAGTGGGAGTACGTGATTGTTTATTTTTATTGTTGTTTTCTGTACCTTGTTGGATAGGGTGAATATTGTGTGTGTGGTTTTCTTTTCATTAATGGTAAGCAACCATTTCTTGGTCCAGCTTTCTAGTTTGTGCAGTGCCCCTTGCATTCTATTTTTTGCAACTGCTATTGTCACCCCTCCTGTCAACAAGGCCAGGTCATCTGCATACATTGCAGAGTGTACCCCAGTTGGTATGCCCTCCATAATATCATTTATGTAAATTAAAAAGAGTGTAGGGGATAGTACACCTCCTTGCGGGACACCTTGTTCTAGTATTCTCTTCCTGCTACATTTTCCCTGTACTTGCACTCTAGCTGTTCTTTTTCCCATATAGTTGCATATCCAGTTTTATAAGTGTCCTCTGATTCCTAGTCTAAGGAGCTTGTTCTTGAGTCCATCTTTCCAAACTTTGTCAAATGCCTTCTCCATTGTCTACCCACACTGCAAGCGTGTGTTTTTTTTCTTGGTATGCGTCTTCAATCTCTTGTGCTATGTAGGCGACCTGGTCTTCTGTTGATCTGTGCTGTCGGAAGCCGCTCTGTTGTGCTGCTATGAGTTGTTTTCCTTCCAAGCGCCACATGAGTCTTCTGTTGACCATTTTCTACATTAATTTGCCCATACAGCTGAGGAGACTGACAGGTCTATAACTACTTGGGTCGAGTTTGTCTTTGCCTTGCTTTAAAATGGGTACCATGATAGCTTCTTTCCATGCGGTGGGCACCTGTCCTGTTCTCTAGCAAGTGTTTACTATGTTTAGAAGTTTTCTCTTTGCTCTAGGCCCCAGTTTCATAAGCATCTCATTGGTAACCCCATCTTTACCTGGTGACTTCTTGAGTTTGAGGTTCTGTAGTGCTTCTTCTAGCTCAGTTTCCGTAAATTTTGCCAACATTTGCTCTTCTATCACCATAGGCATATCCTTTACTCCATGAATTTCTTTTTTGACTTCTTTCTTTTGGTATGTTTATCTGGCTCACAGTTGCATAATTTTTAATGAAAATGTTTGCTGCTGCTTTTCCCGTGTGCATTTTGTTATTATATTCAAGTGTTATTGGAGGTCGGCTACTGTTTTCATTACTCAATGCCTTGGCAAGTTTCCAGAGTTTGTTTCCATCTTTGTCCATGTTAAGGCTCTCGGTTTTTTCGATCTAGCTCCTCCTTGCCGATGTTTTTACCTCTCTCTTGTATTTAGCTGAGACTGCCTTGAGAGCCATATTGCTTTCTGTACTCTGCTCTGTTTCTGCTAATTCTCTGGCCATATTCAGGTCTTCTTCAAGCGTTTGTATTTCTTTGGACCAGTACGGTTTGTAGTTTTTTCTTGCAACCCACAAGCAGGTTGAAGAGAACCAGCTTCTGTCACATCTCCAACCATCTCCATCAACAACATAAAGAAATCCTCACAGACCTCCCCACTGAAATTGAAACACTAACGGATTTTTAAGAGCCAGACAAAGTCTCCAAAACGTCACCATAATAACACAGGTTCCTGGAATAATGAATAAAGAATACCAGACTCCACTTCAACTAAAATCATTGACATTAGAGATGATAGAAATAAAATACAATTCCAGGGAATGGAAACATGTCTACACAGATGGAGGAGGTGGAATTCTTATAAGACTTAAAGACAAGAAGACAATATCAAAAGATTTTCGAACCAGGAAATACTCCTCTAACTTTAGAAGCAGAAGCAGTTGCACTCTATCAAGCACTGAAAGTCTCCACCAAACCAGGACTTCCCAGACCAAGAAGTTATATTCACAGATTGCAGATCCCTACTGAAATCAATCCAGAGCAACAGAAATGAAAGTATTCTGTACAACATCAGACATGAGCTAAGACATATCCAAAAATAATCAGCAATTGCCCTTCAATGGATGCCATCACACTGTGGAATCATGGGGAATAAGAAAACGGATGCTCTGTCAAAAACAGGAAGCAAAATGGAACAACACAGACACCCACTATCCTACAGGGAAGCAAAAACAATAATCCAGAACACATACACAGCAAAGTGGAAGAAAGAAATGGAAGTGGAAGACAAACATGATGCAATACATCTCCTCCAAAGATATCAACAGACCACAATATTTCGCCTTAGAACAGGCCACTGCAGACTGTTGGGTCACCTTTACCGATTGAGGATCTCATACACAGATGAATGTCTATGTGTATCCGTAACCCAGACCCCCGGAGCACATACTTCAGAATTGCCCAACATACAAAGAGCAGAGACAGCAGACTTGGCCAGAGGACACAGATTTAAGGCAAAAGTTATGGGGCAGCTGCTCTGACCCGGAGAAGACAGTGGACTTCATTCTGACAATATAACATGACCGCAGATTCTGAACGCAGAAGGAGACGAAGAAATATTGCGCTGTCGCGTCCTCGATGTTCCTCTATTTCTATAAATAGTCATAGATATAGACAGACATAGATAGCTAGAAATAGACAGACAGACAGAGAGATAGACAGACCGACCGATAGATAGACAGACAGACAGACTGACCGATAGATAGACAGACATACATACATACATACATACATACAGACAGACAGACAGACAGACAGACAGGCAGACAGACAGAGAGATAGACAGACCGACCGATAGATAGACAGACAGACAAACAGACATACATACATACATACAGACAGACAGACAGACAGACAGATAGTACACGCATGCGTTCAACATACCTTGTTGTTAGAGTTCTGCGGTTACATTCAAGATGCTATTACACGCATGATCGCACTATTTGCAATGTGCTGCAGGTGTTAACAGTTCAACCGCGGCTGGTGATGATGCTAAAGGTATTCATAAAGTTCAAGTAAATAGTTTGCTTAAATCTAAAAATAGTCGCAAAGCAGGAAAGTGGATACTTACCTTTTCAGAAACTTGATTACTCAATTAATTTTGCCTGAACCTACCGCTGACTTAGAAATATATTTATGTCTGATCTGTCTGTCTGTAGGGACTGTCTGTATGACTAGTCTTTCTGGTATGTTTATCTGTCTGATATGTCTGTACGGAGTAGGCCTATCTGATATGTCTGTCTATCTGTAAGGTACGTCCGTCTATCTGTATGTCTGCTTGGTCTATCTGTGTATGTCTATTTTGTCTGTCTGGTCTATCTGTGTATGTCTATTTTGTCTGTCTGGTATGTCTATCTTCCCTCTGTATCTGATCTATCTGTCTGATCCATTCATCAGTCCATCCATCCACCCATCCATCCATCCCCGTCCGTCATTCCGTCCGTCCGTCCGTCCATCCATCCATCCATCCATCTATCCATCCATCCATCCATCCATCCATCCATCCATCCATCCATCCATCCATCCATCTATCTATCTATCTATCTATCTATCTATCTATCTATCTATCTATCTATCTATCTATCTATCTATCTATCTATCTATCTATCTATCTATCTATCTATCTATCTATCTATATGTTTATCTGGTATGTCTGGCTCCATATGTCTGCACTTTCAGTTTATTTATCTATCTGGTATATTTATCTGTCTGGTTCGTCTGGCTGGTATGTCTTTCTGTCTATCTATGTCTGTCTGTCAGTGTAACTGTCTGGTCTATCTATCTGGATAACATATTTGTCTCATCTTTCTGTCTGTCCGTTCTCCTTTCTGACTACCTATATACATATCAACCTATCTACCCATCCACCAACCGACATATCTATCTTGCTGTATGCCCACCTACCTACCAACCTACATATCTACCTGCTTATAGATCAACATACCTATACACCTTCCTACCTATCTACTCAACTATTTACCGACCTACATACCTACTTGCTTGTCTATCGGCCTACCTATACACTTCATATCTTTATACCCACATACATACCTACCTGCTTATATATCAACCTAACTACACACCTTCCTACCTATCTACTTATATATCAGCGTACCTACATACCTTCCTTCATATGTATCCACCTACCCACGAACCTACATACCTACCTGCTTAGGTATCACTCTACCTACAAACCTTCCTACCTATCTACCCACCTACTTATCAACCTACATAATTATCTGCTTGTATATCATTCTTCCTAATACCTTTCTACCTATCTACCCTCCTACATACATACCTGCTTGTCTATCACCCTACCTACATACCCACCTGCTTGTCTATCACCCTACCTACATACCTACCTGCTTGTCTATCACCCTACCTACATACCTACCTGCTTGTCTATCACCCTACCTACATACCTACCTGCTTGTCTATCACCCTACCTACATACCTACCTGCTTGTCTATCACCCTACCTACATACCTACCTGCTTGTCTATCACCCTACCTACATACCTACCTACATACCTACCTGCTTGTCTATCACCCTACCTACATACCCACCTACATACCTACCAGCTTGTCTATCACCCTACCTACATACCTACCTACATACCTACCTGCTTGTCTATCACCCTACCTACATACCTACCTGCTTGTCTATCACCCTACCTACATACCCACCTACATACCTACCAGCTTGTCTATCACCCTACCTACATACCCACCTACATACCTACCTGCTTGTCTATCACCCTACCTACATACCTACCTACATACCTACCTACATACCTACCTACATACCTACCTGCTTGTCTATCACCCTACCTACATACCTACCTGCTTGTCTATCACCCTACCTACATACCCACCTACATACCTACCTGCTTGTCTATCACCCTACCTACATACCCACCTACATACCTACCTGCTTGTCTATCACCCTACCTACATACCTACCTACATACCTACCTGCTTGTCTATCACCCTACCTACATACCTACCTGCTTGTCTATCACCCTACCTACATACCTACCTGCTTGTATACCAACCTACCTAATACCGTCCTAGCTGTCTACCCACCTACATACTTGCTTGTCTGTGAGCCTACCTACATACCTTCCTACCTATCTACCCACCTAGTATCTACCTGCATGTCAATCACCCTATCTGCATACCTTCCCACGATTGTTCACCTATCGTGAGTTGGAGAGTTCCAGATATTTTCTTCTTCTTCAGCGTTCATTCTCAAACTGCTGCCAGATCTCCCATGCAGCAGGACCATTGTCCTACTATATTTCCAGCGGGATGTGGTCCAGAGAATGGAGATGCTTTGTGTCACCGTTTTATTTGTACCAATGGCCCGACACATCCGTCTTCGGTGGGGTGTTCCAGATATGAAATACAACTTTAAAAACACACCTCCCCCAAATAGTAGAACAAATCGGACTCGTCGAGCATCTGCGAACGCACTGGCCTAGGCCACATTAGACAATCACGTGTTGTGTTTTTTCTACTTCTCATCACATTGTTATTTTTTTTTCATGTCATGCTTCAGTTGCGAAGGAGGAACATCATTATCATCATCATCATTATCATCATCATCAGCACAAAAGGAAACAAAAGCCATATTGTCCTTAAACTCCTGACAATCGAAGCAAACAAACGTATCTGTATTGAACAAATGTA
This sequence comes from Meghimatium bilineatum, assembly GCA_034231615.1. Lineage (NCBI taxonomy): Eukaryota > Metazoa > Mollusca > Gastropoda > Stylommatophora > Philomycidae > Meghimatium > Meghimatium bilineatum. The sequence continues at coordinate 38,530,543 of CM067309.1, read as the reverse complement.
CACAAGAATTTCAAACATATGCGGTGAATAACCGCGAATCGCGTGCACGATTTCATTTCAAATTTGAACAGCGTGTAATCACCGCGTGCCAACTTGTCATGATCACTTCTCGCGATGCCACCTGTTCCTGCCAATCAACTATTCCTGTCACGAGGAAGCCAGAAACAGGTTCCTTACTAAACGAGGCTGTTTCGAGTGTATATTTTTTAATAACACGAGTGACAAGTTATCTTATGCTCTTCCATATTTTGTTTACCTACTTTTGGCTGTTCCTATTGTTTACAGTTATGTTCCCATAAGGAAGGGTGTTTGAACCTCTTCTTATTTACGGGATTGCTTGTTATATTCATTTACTTATTCGATCCTCGATGTTGCGAGCTTTAACTCTTTCTTTCCTGTGCCAGGTGGTGGTAGGTGCATGTCTTCTTCAGCTGTGTTGTGTCTGTATAAAGAATGTTAGTGGTGGGGGGTTGGTGGTAACAGTTGTTCTCGTAGGTATTGTAGTGCAGGGCATTCAATAAGTTGGTGTTTTACTTTTTCCTCCTCTTGTCTGTTGCAATGGTTGCAGTATGGTGTATGGTCAGCGGTAATTTTTGTGTAGATGTTTGTTAAGTTGTACATGTGATGTTCGCAGACTAAATATTGTGGTTTGATCTTTGCTGTGTAGTTTATTTATGCTGTCGTGTGGATTTGGTTGGGACATGTCTGCGTATAGCACTCTACCTTCTGAGGCAATGGTCAAGCGCTCCATCCATTGTTGTTTACAGTTGTTGCAGATATTGTGTTTAGCTGGTATAAGGTTGGAGGAATTTCCTGGTTGTGGTAAATCTGTTCCCCTTTTTTGCTAGTTTATCAGCACTTTCATTCACACTGATACATGTATGACCGTGTATCCACTGTAGTTTAGTATTGATGCCATAGGATGTAAGTATGTTTATAGCTTGAAGTATGTTGCTTATTGTATTCTCTGCTGTTAGATTCCAATTTCCAATTGCTTGTAGAGCAGACAGGGAGTCTATGAGTATTACTAAGTTTTTTGGATGTGTTGCATCGTTTTTGTATTTGGTGGTGGTGTACGATGACAGAGTTTCACAGCGTTCACGAAACAACATGAGACTGGAGAATGGACAGTGGTAGCTGGGCTAACACAATGCAAATGTCAAAATGAACGGAAATAGGTACAAGTGTTACAAATATTAATCATTAAAACAAACTAACAACGAGATACTGCGGCAGACGACGTTTCGACTAAAAACCTTCATCAGAACGAAATACACAGATATAAAGTGTGCACGATTTGTTGATCAGATTTTCACTGTATTGGGCGGGTTAAATCGTGCGTATTCCCGACGAGAGTCGTTCAACTGTTCTAAAGTGAACGTGTGCAGGTAAGCATTCAAGCAAATGACAGAAAAAAAAATATTTTCAAGGACTACTTGAAGGCATCTCTCACACACTGCATGATTGACACCAGGAAGCTCTCGTGAAACCGGAGTTAACCCTCCATTAAACCATTTACGGTTTTCCATGATAAAAATATGATTACTAGAATATTCCAAGTGTACTAGGCTCATGTATGTCAAATATGTAAAAACAATTTTAGAAAAGCTGTATATTAATGACTCTATGGGCGTGGTGCCACTTTCTCTATAACGTAATCGTTGGAGGAAACGGGATTTATTTTTTTTCTTACAAAAAAAACCCCAAAAATAAACCGTAGAAATAAACCACAGTGGTATCTATTGATACTGATATCTACTGAAAGTGAATATTTCAGTTTAGAAAATTAAATTAACTTATTAAAGTTAAACTAAATAAGAAAGAAAAAAACTGAAAAATTGCAGAAACGTTTTTTTTTATTTACTCAAATATTTGCACACACACACAAAAATTGCTTTTACAAATTGAAATACATGTAGAGTATCATACAAAGAGTGTATCTTGAATATATCTTTCTTTTCTTCTCGCTTTATGGCTCATTATGCCTTTCAGTGTCATGGGTAGAAGAGTTCTTTGGAGACTGCCTTTTTTGTGTGCTTCATATGATTGTTTTCGTTGACTCTTTTTATTTCTGTAATCAATCTTTTGTGTAGTCTGCCCGTGACTGTGTATCCATCGTGTCTGTAGAGTAATGTTTCTTTGAGGGGAACTATCTGATGGTAGTCTGGAAGCATGTTCTGATGTAATCTGAATTTATTTTATTTTTACCGATTTTATCATATTTTTTATTAGCAGTGGTCGTTATTTGTACAACATATATGCTTATCCATTATTATGTTGGAATTCTGTTAAATAGCTAGGTTCAGACCGACGAAATATGTATGTAATAACAGAAATATGTATGTAATAACAGAAATATGTATGTAATAGCAGAAATATATATGTAATAACAGAAATATGTATGTAATGACAGAAATATGTACGTAATAGTAGAAATGTGCTATACAAACAAGAAAAAAAAGAATAAATATAATTAGGGATTTTGAAAAGTATTACTATACAGGAAAATTTGTTATAAAAGGATGCGTTGTAAAGGAATTATACTGTATTAGTTTGGCATATGCATTACTAAAGTCTGTACATGATTGTTGGATCTTTTCTGGCTTTTTGTGTACTTATATGTGTGACATTATGTTCTCTGGTGCTTTTGTGAGGCTCTACTTTTCACAATTCCCACTGCACTCACGGTAACAACAGGCAATGGTAAGTGATGTTAACAACAGGCAATGGTAAATGATGTTAACAACAGGCAATGGTAAGTGATGGTAACAACAGGCAATGGTAAGTGATGTTATCTCTCTGGCTCTATGCAATGTTAGATGTCCATATTGTCACAACTTGGAAATTCTAAGTGTCATTTCTAATAGTCTTAACTTGCCGGGGAACAAGATCTGGTCAGGCTTAGATTTGAGTGGGACCTGGTGAAGCTTAGATTTGAGTGGGACCTGGTGAGGCTTAGATTTTAGTGGGACATGGTGAAGCTTCGATTTGAGTGGGACTTGGTGAGGCTTAGATTTGAGTGGGACATGGTGAGGCTTATATTTGAGTGAACCTGGTGAGGCTTAGATTTGAGTGAACTTGCTTAAGCTTAGTGACAGGCAAAACAGTGACAAACATAGAAGGTCAAAAGTGTTGCTATTATTTGCTCCCTTTCTGGTTCAGGCAATATACGGGCAAGAGGCCATCAATGGTGCATATCTAATATCTGACCTTCCTAACCCTAGGCTGGGTTAGTATAGGCCTACTCTAGTTTCTTATATGATTGACACTTATTGACCAACGTAAACATTGAGGGACACACAACGCATACATTTAAAACGTGCAATGACATCATTGGGAAAGTCTCATGACGTCAACTGCGCAAGGGGAAATACCCAATTCGAGGTAATACGTCTTTTACGGAGACGCTGTTGAAACATTTCCTGTTGTTTTGTTATTTATGTTCTCTTCAAATATTCTTCACTTGTTAGGCACCTGCCTTATCTTTCTGTCTCCATACAAATAGCGATATAATTGCAATTTATGTGTTTGTGTCTTAATATAAACCGATCTGAATTTTTATATTATGTCTTTGAGTTTTCGGGGTTAGCTACCCGTACCTAGTTTTTTGGCTCAGGTGAAGTTAGCAGAACTATGTTTAAAATGCGGAGAGAGAAGAGACCATTTAAATATCAGCATACATAGAGACCGCAAGACAGTCACGAGAAAGTCCCTCAACTTCCAAGAATAGAAGACTTCTCAGCTCGTACATTGCATTTTACAGTAAATATTGAATAAAATTGGCATCTGAGATTTATAAAAATTCTGAAAACACCCGTTACCAAAAAGGAAAATAAAAACAATGACAGGAGCACTAACATAAAACAGAAAGTAAAATCCCACTGCCTGGTATAGGAAACAACAGTGTCACGCTCGTTCTCTCTATAGGTTCTGTCTTCATCAGCAAAGTCATCATCACTACCACCACGACCACCACGATAACCAACACCATCATCATCACTACCACCACGACCACCACGATAATCAACACCATCATCATCACCTCCACTATAATTATCATCATCACCACCACCATAACCACTACTATCATCACCAACTACATCCTCACCACCACCACCACGTCATCATCACCACTATCATCACCATCAACACCACAACCTCCACCAGCACCAAAACCATCAACACCACCATCATCATCATCACCACTATAACCACCACTATCATCACCAACAACATCACCAACAACACCACCAACAACATCACCTACACCACCACCAACAACATCACCAACAACATCACCACCACCACCACCAACAACATCACCAACACCACCACCAACACCACCACCAACAACATCACCAACAACATCACCAACAACATCATCAACACCACCACCAACAACATCACCAACAACATCACCAACAACATCACCAACACCACCACCAACAACACCACCAACAACATCACCAACACCACCACCAACAACACCACTAACAACACCACCACCAACAACACCACCAACAACATCACCAACAACATCACCAACACCACCACCAACAACACCACCAACAACACCACCAACAACATCACCAACAACATCACCAACACCACCACCAACAACACCACCAACAACATCACCAACACCACCACCAACAACATCACCAACAACATCACCAACAACATCACCAACACCACCACCAACAACATCACCAACAACAAAACCAACACCACCACCAACAACATCACCAACACCACCACCAACAACACCACCAACAACACCACCAACACCACCACCATAACATCACCAACAACATCACCAACACCACCACCAACAACACCACCAACAATATCACCAACACCACCACCAACAACATCACCAACAGCACCACCAACAACATCACCAACAACATCACCAACAACATCACCAAAAACATCACCAACACCACCACCAACAACATCACCAACAACATCACCAACAACACCACCATGCTCAATACCATAGCCACCACCATCATCACCGTCACTATCAACATCTCCACTATCATCACCACCACATCCTCAATAGCAGCACGAAAACCATCATCATCACCACTGCAACCATCATCACCATATAGCCATCAATCAAAGTTACCATAAACCTAGATTACATATTGCTTTGCAGGCTCGGCGGATAGGTCTAAACTTTAAAAATGGCGTCTTGGCGAAGAAACTTTAATAACAACCGATATCACACCAAAAATTCATCCGCAGACTAACTTCAAATCTAAACAATCTCATCTCCATGGTAACGTTATCAAATTTCTTCTGTGATTTAGATCTCAAACAGGGAATAATAGCCGCCATGACCAACCAATACAACTTTATGAGAAGCGCTCTCTTGGCCAGGAACTACGAGCTGGAGAAACTGGTCATGTCACTGAACATTCTCGTTGATGTCACGTCTGATGGTCTCCAGTCAGCTCTGATGGCTCACAGGATGGCAATGGATGAGGTAGGTTTTTCATGTCTTCTTCTTCTTCATCGTTCATTCTCAAACTCCCACTGGATATCTCTTTTAGCAGAAACATGGTCCTATTAGATGTCCAGAAGGATGTAGTCCAGAGAATGGAAATGCGTTGTGTCGCCGTTTTGTTTGCGCCAATGGCCCGACACATCCGCCTTCGGCAGGGTTTTCGATGTGATTATCCAACGACGTATGTTGACTTCTGGTTGAAAAGTGGTGTGGGGTGATAGTTGTATTATTGATGCTTTCCGATATCCTACTAGGAATTTTCATTTCTTGAGGGAAGTTTGGGAGAGAAGCTGGGTGCATATGTAATCGGGAGCCGAGATAGTGTAGTGTTAAATTAATAGCCCGCCGACCAGTAGATCCAGTTTTCGGAATTAACTTGTAATTCGCGGTTTCGCCCGTGTGTTGCCGGGGACCGAAAGGGGAGCAAAGAATAGCAACACTGTTTACTTTCCATGCATGTCGTAAAAGGCGACTAAGGAGGTTATGGGATGGAGTTGGCTGTCCCATCTCATATAGGGTCAGTGACCCAAAACCATGCTGAAGTCGGATGTGTCAGGCCGAAAGGCGCAGATATCGCTGCAATGCTGTAAACCATGACACAACACATTCCGTTCTCCGGACTACATCCTGCTAACCTGCAGGAGTTTGCGAACGAAAAGAAGATTCGTGGTTTCAGTAAGAAAATTACTTCCGTGGTTCACCAGTCACACGGAAGTAGAATACCAGGGTTCAAGCTTTGGGAAGGTTGAGAAATACCGCCATCACTACTATTCCTGTATTGACAGGTCTCCACATGGGAGCAAAGAATTGCACCACTGTTAACCCTCTATGTATGTCGTAATAGGCTATGATGTGGAGTTGACAGTTCAATCTATTACAGGGTTAATGTGATCCTGAAATCATGCTGAAGTCGCATTCTATCAGGACGAATGGCGCAGATATCGCAGCTAATATGTAAACCATGATACGACGCATTCCATTCTCTGGACCACATCCTTCTAATTTTCAGGAGTTTGAGAATGAGCTTAGAAAAAGAAAAACTACTGAGAAAATGTGAAGGCGACTGTAGTCAGATGATTTCTGATCAACCAATGATTAGACAGTTGTGCACTTATGGGAAATCCTGTGCCATGACGCTGGTTCATAATTCAGCTTACCATTATATAAATATTCACATGGAATTTAAGTATTTTTTTCACACCATTAGTATCTTATAAAGACATTTTGGTGGAAACGTTGACTTAGTGTATGCGATATTTGTATTCATTCAGTGGAGCGTTATTCCAACTATTTTTTTAATCAATTATTCTTCACAGGTTGAACATTATTTGCAAAGATATGTCTTATAAATCTTCCTGCATACTAAACTATAATTCTCTTCCACCTGTGCAGGTGACACAGGTGAACACGACGCTGCTAGCTGTTAAAAAAATGGTCTCAAGGGAACTCACGAAACGAGAACCAATAAAAGACATCAAGGGAAATAACAATGGTAATTACTAGTCGTGACTGAGCTGTATTATGTACGTGCTATCTCCCCTAGACCGGACTGCCATGTAATCACTTCCTGGACATTTTAAGTGTGTCTGTCTCAAGTTCCAGGAATTGTTGCTAGTCGACATTTCGTTGTCAATTAAATCTGGTGTCTGGACAGTTTGTTTCGTATTTAGAAAGAAAAAACGTCTGATTTCGTTATTGCATTTCCTTTTTTTTATTTTACTTTTCTATTTAATCTTCTTCTCGAATCTTAAGTTGGACGTGTACCGCGCAGTGGTTCTACTAACACTGCTTTAAGCTGTGTCTTGCTGGACTGTCTATGCGAGACACGCTCGACAGCTTAACTCTTTTCATCTTTGGTGCCTACGAAACCTCATGGGAATACGTTTGCAGGATCGTGAACCAGATACGGAAATCCTTCAGAAGTCCCATACGCAAAGCATCCATACGTGGTGTCTAGGTCCCAGCTCCGCTGGATTGGCCACATCGTCCGTATGCCAGACAAGCGCCTTCCAAAGAGATTATTCTATGGGGAGCTATGCGAAGGTAAACGTTCAAGTGGAGGGCAGAAAAAGCGCTTCAAGGATCTTCTAAAAAGCTCTCTCAAGAACTGTAGCATCGATCCTAGCTCCTGGGAGACAACACTTGATCGCTCAGCCTGGCACACCCAGATCACTGCTGGCATCACGAAATTTGAAAAAGAAAGAACACTGCAATCCACAATCCACAAGCGCAAGAAACGGAAGGACAAATGCGAGAATTCTCCTACCCCGAACCTTCAGCACTCCTTCATGCACTGCAATAGAACTTTCCGTGCACGAATCGGACTCATCGGGCATCTACGAACTCACTAACCAAATTAGATAATTACCAATTTTAATTATTATTATTTTTTTCCCCATTTTTTTTTCCATCGCATTTATTGTTTTTCATACTATGCTTATCTTCGCTTGCGAAGGAGGAACACCATCGTCATCTCCTTCGATAATCAGGTTCAATATTGAAGGTGTATAGAGCGGATTGTTTAAGTTTATTGTGGGTTCCTGATACTACGCAATTATTGATGACGTACTTGAACAATGTCTACACAATTATTGATTAGACTTACGTAAAAACACAGGTTTATATTTCGTCTCAATGGGACACGACAGACTATATCTAAAACTAGTGGGTAATGATGGGCAATGATACGCACACAAGAAATCATAAAAATTACAATACACAAATCACATTAAACGTTTCAACCAAAAGGTCTTTATCAAGACACAAACAAAACTTTAAAAGACGATTATTGATGACGTTTTTACATGTATTACACAAACTAATGACGCATGAATACTACTACACAACTTTTGAGATCAAGTGTTAAACATCCAGTCCAATATTTTTCGTTACTTCATGTTTTCCTGTGAAGGAGTACAGAGAGGCTTTCTATGGGCTGTGGAAATAAAGGCCGATTTGCCATAGCAGACGCCGCGACATGTACAGGAAGGATCTTGATTGTCTGTTGTCTTTCCCCAGGTGAATGATTGTTGATCGCATTCACACTTGCCGTTAAGCGTAGGGGTGGTAGCTTAAGCTGTCGTTTCAAGGCCAGATGTGTCACCGAGGTTGCATTTAGTCCATGTTTGTTCAAGGTTATCTTGACGTTTTCTATCCACCGTTTTCTTGGTCTACGTTTGGCCTTACGCCCGGATATTCTTGTATTATATGCTCTTATTAGTATTTGGTTTGGCTTCATTCTCATAAGGTGACCGAACCATTTTACTTGCTGTCTCTCAATATGTTCGATACATGATATTATTTCAACTCTTTTCCTAATTTCTTCATTTCTTATTTTATCTAGTTTGGTAACAATTGCAGCTTTTTCGGACACTTCATTTCACATGTGACGATTTTTCTTTGCTGCGAAGCTGTTAAAGACCATGTTTGACATTGGTAGCACAGTGTTGGTATAAAAATTGTAGATATTATTTGTTTTTTAATTTCCATCTTTTCCATCAGGATTTTGATTGTGCCTCCGAAAATAAAAATATTGTCCCAGCCAGGACCTCAAAGATCTGAGAACGGCGTTCTAACCACTCGACCATGGGATCCACATTTGATCATGTATAATTCAGTTTGGTTTAAGTCAGCTTGGGTTCCCCACAACTTGTTTTACAGAGAAATTCATGTGGGCCAGATTGTCGTTCTGTGCACAGCGAAATTGGGATAATTCTTTAGTATGTGTTCTGGTGAAGATATAGCTGCTCTGCAGATTCAGGTCACAGAGTCGATGATATCGATTTGGTGTGTGTTTACAATATTGATCGCAGGAAGGGAACATAAACTACAAGCCCTGTTAGATAGAGTTGTGAAAGAAAGTGAAAACAAAGGCCTCACTTTAAACAAGAAGTAAACAGAAATAATGGTTGTATCGATGAGACATACACCACCAAGATGCAACATAATAATTAATGATACAAAATTAGCACAAGTTGAAAAAGTGAAATATCTTGGCACCCTGTTAACATCAGAAGGGATATGCCCAAGTGAGATAAAGAGCCGAACAGCACCGACCAAATCAGCATTTAAAAAATGAGAACCATTTTGTGCAGAGGAAGACTATCAATGCAGATCCGAATTCGAGTGTTGAGATGTTATATCGAACCAATTCTTTTTTATGGATTTTTTACATGGAATGTAAACCAAAAAAAAGCGATTTAGAGGCTACAGAAATGTGGTTTCTCAGAAGAATGATGAAAATATCATGGACAGCTAAGAAAACTAATACAGAGGTTCTCATTGATGCTGGCGTAAAAAGATCAATAATATCAAACATTAGGAGCAGACAGTCAAGGTTTCTAGGGCATGTGCTGAGAAGAACACAGCTTGAACACTTAATAACCACTGGAAATATCAAGGGGAGAAGAGACAGGGGATGACAAAGAGAAAAGTTGATCGATGGAATATTATTGTGGCACGGTAGAAGTTTACCAACCTAGCTTATTGACAACACAAGAGACAGAGTCGCGGAGAAACATGATCGCATACGCCACTCGGCATGACACTTGATTGATTGTAAGTGTGCTTTATGCAGCAGTCGTCCGTCTTCACTCGAAATATTGTGACCTACTAAATTCTGTTAAATTTTAAAAATTGTGTCTTGCTCGGGGCTTATAGTTTCTGGTCAGTTCTCACCATTGAACAGATTATTTTAGCACAGACTTCACTGAAGCTTTGAGTTACGCAGGTCTGAAGGAGGTTGCCTTCTGATTTTTGCCAATTCGTCTGCTTTGTCGTTACCAGAGATGATACAGTGAGTTGGCACCCATTGTATCATCTTAATAATCTATGTTGCCTTCTAAATTGTTCGTTTTATTTTTTTATTTCTTTAAACTTTTGGGAGTGTGGTTTTTTTTACTGAAATGTTTGTTTACTTTCATGTTTAGGTAATCTCAGATTGGAAATGTTTACTTTACTTATCAAATGTTTGCTGATACTGAACTAGAAACAATCAATAGTAACACATGGCCGCATAAATCGGATGTGTTAGGCCATTGCTGAAAGTAAAATAAAGACATAAAGGATTTCCGTTCTCTGGACTGCAACCTTCTGGAAATTTAGGAGAACCATTGCCCTGATACAAGAGACCATTGCCCTGATATAAGAGACCATTGCCCTGATACAAGAGACCATTGCCCTGATACAAGAGACCATTGCCCTGATACGAGAGACCATTGCCCTGATACAAGAGACCATTGCCCTGATACGAGAGACCATTGCCCTGATACAAGAGACCATTGCCCTGATACAAGAGACCATTGCCCTGATACAAGAGACCATTGCCCTGATACAAGAGACCATTGCTCTGATACAAGAAATATCCGGCAGTAGTCTGAGAACGAACGTAAAAAAAAAAAAGACTTTCACATGGTACAGACAGATAAACAGACAAGAAACAGAAAGGTAGATATACTATGGACAGATGCACAGATAAGTAGAAAATCGGTGACAGAAAGGAAAACGTGCAGACAGAAAACCAGTTAGGTAGACAGACAACAAATACATTACGCAGGAAAGATATATGGCATAGCACAGATAGAGGACAGATATAGGATATACACATGACATCCAGATGACATACGACAGACAAGTGGCATGGAACAGACAGATGACACAATATAGACGGGCAGCCAGATAGACTGTTATACAGGCAGGCAAGCAGACAGACTACAAACAAACAAACGACAGACAGACAGGCGGAAAGATAGACAATAGACATAATGCAGGTAGACAAACAGACCCGATAGATATATACTGACAAGCAAGCAAGTGGGCAAGCAGTCATATATATATATACAGACAGACAGACAGACACACACATATATATATAGACGCTGATAGTTAGATAAGACTTTATGTTTTTTTGGAGATACCCTATCTACATCCAGTCTCTATTTTCTGAAGTGATAGGATTGTTTCTACTATTTAAATCTGCCAACACCGCCGAAGACGGATGTGTCGGGCCCTTGACTAACATAAAACGGAGAGACAACGAATTTCCATTATCTGGACTATATCCTGTTGGAAATCTAGTAGGACCATTGTCCTGCTACAAGAGAGATCCAGTGGGAGTTTGAGAATGAACGCTGAAGAAGAAGATGAAGAATCCTCCAACCATATCAAATATTTAATCCGCATGGATACATTAACACCGCATGGATACATTAAAACCGCATGGATACATTAAAACCGAATGGATACATTAAATTTTCATCTATTTACAGACCAATGTTTGAAGGAAATCTCAGCCATCGGGTCCGGCACTTACAAACAGGTGGAGTGGTCAGTCGGATCTTACATGGTTCAGTCTGTCCACCCTAGCGAGTACAGATCTGTGTTCATTATGGAGGGCAGCGGCCCTGCTGACCAGTTGATGGAGTACCATGCACCTGTGGACGTTGAACCTGACCTAGTAGGCAGGTATTTTATACTGCCGTTCTCTTGTTCAGGTACTGGTCACGTGGTATACAGGTAGGTCAGCGGGTTCTGTTATTTGTAATTATGTATGTTCTTAGTCACGTTTATATATTTGTGACGTGTCACTTCTGTATGTCACTTCTGTATGTCACTTCTGTATGTCACTTCTGTATGTCACTTCTGTATGTCACTTCTACTTCTCGTCGCGTCTATATATATATATATATACAAATTACCACCACGCTTGTATATCTGTGCCTTATCATATTTGAATATCTCTCATTTATCTCCCTTAATGATATATGACTATCACGTTTGCATATGTGTGATTTATCACTTATAAATGTATGTGAAATCACTTGTACATATATGTGATTTGTGTCTTCTGTATATCTACTACTTCTAACGTTTATATACTTGTGATTTATGAAGTATGTATATCTGACTTAATACGACTGTGTATAAGTCTATCTATCTATACAGTGTGTACCTTGTTTGCCTTGCAGCGTGACTATTTAGTAACCACAGGAAAGATCAGGGGAGTTGGGGGGGGGGGCAGAGGAAGATAGAGATACATTTCTGAATGGGTTGTCACTGTGTCACGAGAAAATGTCACCAACTGAACTTATTGACAACACAAGAGACAGAAAGTTGTGGAGAAACATGATCGCCTATGCCATTCGGCACGTCACTAAAATGATTGTAAAAAATTCTTGTTAAAAACAACACAAGCGATATAGAGTTGTGGAAGAATCATGATCGACTACCCCTCTCAGCATATAATTTCATTGACTTAATGTTATCACGTTTGTAAGTTTAGGAGAGTCACGTCTATAAATGTAGTATGATCACGTTAGTATACAAGTTCACCATTGGCACGTTTATAAATGTAGCATGATCATGTTAGTGTGTAAATTCAGGTATCACGTTTATGAATTTAACGTGATCACATTAGTTTGTAAGCTTAGTAGTGTCGCATTTTTTAATGTGGTATGATCACGTCAGTTTGCAAGTTTAACATTGTCACGCTTATTAATTTAGTATGATCATGTTAGTTATTAAGTTTAACATTGTCACGCTTATGAATTTAACGTGAACATAAAAGTTTGTAAGTTTAGTATTGTAACGTTTTTAGATTTATTATGATTACGCTAGTTTGTAAGTTTGACATTGTCACGTTTATGAATTTAGTATGGTCACGTTAGTGTGTAAGTTTAGCATTGCCACGTTTATTATTCTGGTACTATCACACTTTGTACCCCCCCCCCCTCTGCGTCAGTGAAATACGGACAACCTATATTCACCTGGAAAGACGACTAAACAGCTTTCACATGAGGTGCCTATGTAGAATTCTTGGAGTTGGGTGGCAGGACAGTCACTAACAGTGAAGTTTTCGGAAAGAGCAGACAGTACCACTGTTTTTCCTTAAGTCTGAACTGACTAAGATGGCTGGGGCATGTTAGGAGGATGGAAGATGGCTAAGACACACAAAGAGGATGGAAGATGGCTGGGACGCACAAGGAGGATGGAAGATGGCTGGGACATAAGGAGGATGGAAGATGGCTGGGACGCACAAGGAGAATGGAAGATGGCTGGGACGCACAAGGAGGATGGAAGATGGCTGGGACATAAGGAGGATGGAAGATGGCTGGTTCGCACAAGGAGGATGGAAGATGGCTGGGACATATGGAAGATGGCTGGGACATAAGGAGGATGGAAGATGGCTGGGACATAAGGAGGATGGAAGATGGCTGGGACATAAGGAGGATGGAAGATGACAGAACATCGAAAGATCTACTTTATGGAGATCTACATTCTGAGAATGGATCTCAGGGTTGACCAATACTCCAGGACAAAGATGTTTGCAAACGTGATATGCATAATACAGGTATTGATACAGACTCATGGAAACAGGATACCATCGATCGTGTTGTGTGTAGGGGACAATCAAGAATCGTATAAAGACAAAGGAAAAAGTGGTAGCAGATAGTTCAAGAGCTGCACACGAAGGTAGAGGTGGATCCGTGATTCCTTGTACAAACTGTGGAAGAATCTTTATGGTTTAGATTGGTCTTGTAAATCGCATCCACCATTGCCATCTGTCGTAGATTATATTCTTATAGCGCAACAATAACACTATCACATGGAAAGACGGAAAATTGCGGATAACACTTTGTTATTACTGTGTTGTCACATCCATAGTTCTTATGTTGTTATATATGGCTGGCTAGCAATATTTCGTCGCCCGCAAGCTATTATTTGATTACGCAACATTGTCAAACATGGCCTACCACAGGTCGAATAGTTCAGCTCCTATTCGCTAGTCATGAGTCACTGACAATTTCAACTCGTGACCTTTCAGCTCCTGACCTTTTGAAAATATTGGCTCCTTACTTCACACAATCTTGATGTGTGTATCAAACTTCACAATCTTAATGTGTGTATCAAACTTCACAATCTTGATGTGTGTATCAAACTTCACAATCTTGATGTGTGTATCAAACTTCACAATCTTGATGTGTGTATCAAACTTCACAATCTTGATGTGTGTATCAAACTTCACAATCTTGATGTGTGTATCAAACTTCACAATCTTGATGTGTGTATTAAATATGACATGTCACAGACTTACATCATTTCTTCTACTACTACTACTACAAACTGTATTACTACCACTACCATTACTACCACTACTACTACAACCTTTACTACTATTACTACTACTGCTGCTACTACCATTATCATTTATACCACTACTACTACTACTACTACTACTACTACTACTACTACTACTACTACTACTACTACTACTATTACTACTACTACTATTACTACTACTACTATTACTACTACTACTATTACTACTACTACTATTACTACTACTACTATTACTACCATTATTACTACCACTACTACTATTACTACTGCTGCTACTACTACTACTACTACTATTACTACTACTATTACTACTGCTACCATTACTACTACTACTACTACTACTACTATACAGCACTAAATGGAAACTTGATTAAATTGTTTACCTAAAGCTTTGATTTCTTGCAGACGTCACTTTTACTGTCACAAACACGACAGTAATCTGATTGTGAAATATCATTTGAAGAAAATGGACATTATCCAGGAGCTGGCTTTACCGGGAGCTCAGTTTGGCAACAAGGCAGCCTACAGCAGCGGGGAGAACACAGATATAGACCTAGCTGTCGATGAAATGGGTAAATTGTTTGTGTTGACAGCTTGAACAGTCTGCAACATTATCATTTCAATAAACATTCTTACATCTACAAACATTATCACAACCACCAACATTAACACAACCACCAACATTAACACAACCACCAACATTAACACAACACCAACATTAACACAACCACCAACATTAACACAACCACCAACATTATCACAACCACCAACATTAACACAACCACCAACATTATCACAACCACCAACATTAACACAACCACCAACATTAACACAACCACCAACATTATCGGAACCATCAACATAATCGCAACCTCCAACATCATCACAAACAACATCATCGCGAAAAACATCATCACAAAAAACATCATCACAAAAAACATCATCACTAAAAAACATCATCACTAAAAAACATCATCACCAAAAAAACATCATCACAGAAAACATCACAAAAAAACATCATCACTAAAAAACATCATCACCAAAAACATCATCACAAAAAACATCATCACAAATGACATCATCACAAACACCTACAATGGATTCATAATTTGATGACACATCTACAAGAAATTATAAATATCATATTGCAAAAGAAATACAAAACAAGGTGCTTATTCTAAATAGCATAAAAAACTATAGTAATGGTAATATCAAAGAATAAATGTCCTCCAGAATACATCATCACAGTAGATGGGTTCAGTCTGAAGCAAGTTAAGATATTCACATATTTGTGTGCATTACTAACATTAGATATCAAATTGCAATGAAACGCGAGACATTGAAATCTATGGCATTCGCCCTATGTTCCGTCTTTGAATAACTTAGGAATAACTAACTAAATAACTAACTATCTAACTAATAACATCAGATGGAAGGTTTATTAAAGAAATCAAATGTCGAATTGCTCAGGCAAAGGAATTTCACAAGATAAAGAACATCTAATGTAATATATCTTTGTCAAGCGAGGTGAGAAACAGAGTTCTTAGAATATATACAGAAACACAGAAGACAATTCTGATGTATAGAAGGGAATCACCAGAATATGAGAAAAATTGAGTCAGTATAGATTTGATTTTACAGAACACCATAGAAAAATTGAGTCAGTAGAGATTTGATTTTACAGAACACCATAGAAAAAAAAATTGAGAAAAATTGAGTCAGTAGAGATTTGATTTTACAGAACACCAGAGAAAAATTGAGTCAGTAGAGATTTGATTTTACAGAACAACATAGAAAAATTGAGTCAGTAGAGATTTGATTTTACAGAACACCATAGGCAGATAAAGAGTGTAATGAAGATATAGTGAAAGAAAATAATTCAAAAAGAGAATGTTCACTCGCTACATAAGACAGTCAATATTTTTGGACACATCATGGGAAGAGGAAAGATGGAACACGTTGTAACAACAGGCAGTTTGAAGAGCAAGGTCAGTACGGGAAGACAAACAGAGAAGATGCTTGTCAACCTAGCATTGTGGTAAACATGTGTGTTGAAAATGATTGACAGCAGGCAAGATTGAGAGTTGTGGATTGACATGATAGCCGTACTAAACACAGCATGGAGTAGCCACAATAATTGACAGTACCAGAGACAGAATGGTGTGATCAAATACGATAACCAACGATAAACGGCATGGAGTTAGAAGATGGTCACCAGTATCTACTACCACTGCTCTACAACCACCACCACTGCTACTGTTACTGCTACTACTACTACTGCAACTATTACTACTACTGCTATCACTACCACTACTACTGCTGTTATTATTATTATTACTACTACTACTATTATTATAACTACTATTATTATTACTACTACTACTATTACTACTACTACTATTATTATAACTACTATTATTATTACTACTACTACTATTACTACTACTACTATTACTGTAATACTATGCAACTATTACTACTACTACTACTACTACTACTACTACTACTACTACTACTACTATTACTACTATTACTAGCAAGCACGGAAACAGGCCACCCACCTAATAGTTGATACGGCTTAGTAAATGAAGTTATCTTCCTGTCCGATAGCAGGTTGCTGCCATGGACCTATCTACCTTCTATCTACCGATCTACCTTATATCTACCTTCTATCTACCCAATATCTACCTTCTATCTACCCATCTACCTTCTATCTACCTTCTATCTACCCATCTACCTTCTATCTACCTTCTATCTACCCATCTACCTTCTATCTACCCATCTACCTTCTATCTACCCATCTATCTTCTATCTACCCATCTACCTTCTATCTACCCATCTACCTTCTATCTACCTTCTATCTACCCATCTACCTTCTATCTACCCAACTACCTTCTATCTACCTTCTATCTACCCATCTACCTTCTATCTACCTTCTATCTACCCATCTACCTTCTACTACTACTGCTGCTGCTGTTGTTGCTACTGCTACTACCACTACTACCACAACCACCACCACTACTACTACTATTACAACCGTCACTATCATCATGAACATCAGTATTTTCGCTATGATTATAACAATTTTACGGATGATAGTTCACCTACCGAGGAGTCGTCATCGCATCGACAGGACAAGCGATACAGAAGTACGAGTACAACATAGATGCAACATAGCGAGCCAGGTCCTAAGGCAGGTCTCCCCATACTTCAAACAACAAAATGTAAACATGGATACCAAAGTAGGATTATACAGAACGATTGTCCTTCTAACAGTGTGCTAACAATGTCATACGCGGACAGTGACAACAATAAAAGAAGACTTTTGTCACCACAGAATCACGACAGAAAGGACATGCCATATGGCTACGCATAATTCTCGGAGTAGCAATGAAAGACAGATTCAGAAAGGAAAACATCAGAAGATAACAAATTAAGTGATTTGCACACACCTCAATATAACCACTAGACAGCGTTTCACAAAACATTAGTGCTACCAAGACACAACGGATACAAACCCAGAGGCAGACCTTGCAAAAGATGGATTACAGGGAACAAAGAAACCACAGAAATAAGCATATATGACACACATAACAAAGTCATCTCTAGAGCACCTTTCTACTCTCTGATACTGCAAGGCGAAAGGGATACTAGTGGACAGACAGATAGGCAGAAAGACAGACAGATATGGATGGGTGGATAGATAGATATTATCAGGGCCGGCCCTAACAATTGAGGGGCCTAATGCGAAACAGATTGCGCGGGGCCCAGTCTGGGTAGGGAAAAGGATAATAAAATAAATTCTAATATTAATTTATGGGCCTATGAAGTGCGGGGACCAATGCGGCAGCATAGGTCGCAATGGCCTAAGACCGGCCCTGGATATTATAACAACATAAAAGTCAATGGATCGAGCTGACGTTTTGAACTCCTTAATATAGTACGCGAGAGTGAGACTAGTGTGGATGATGATTCATTTTCAATGACCAGGATTAAAGATCAGGGATTGAAATGCGGTGTTGAGAAAAGTGAACATTTTTGAAGGACGCAGAAGAATGATGGTCAACCAGCAGAGGATCGGTACTGTCAGCAGAAGTGTAATGCCGGATACACTCAGGGAGAGAATAGAGCAACTATGTATGTGTCCAGTTTGCAGTGATGATGATCCGACGACTAACATACAAACTAACAAACTAACTAACTAACTAACTAAATAATTAACTAACTAACTGACTAACTAACGGACTAACTAACTGACTGCCTAAACTAATTAACTAACTTACTAACTGACTGACTAACTAACTGACCGACCGACCAACCAACCAACTGACTGACTAACTAAACTAACTGACTGACTAAAACATCACCACTTTCATTACAAATCTACTAAATTTCACCACCATATCGCTACACTTATTATTAATATCGCCATCATTTCGTGGTTGTATTCATGAATTTTATCTCTACCCAGGTTTATGGGCAATCTACGCCACCAAAGATTCAGAAGGCAAAATGGTCATCAGCCAAATAGATCATAAGAAAATGGAAATAATAAGAACGTGGATGACCACTTACTATAAAAAGCAAATCGGAAACGCCTTTATGATTTGTGGTGTCCTTTACGCCGTCAACTCTCACAAGGACACGCCTACATTCATACGATATATTTACAACACGGCAACCAATAGGGAGCAGATTTTAGAAAGAGGTGAGCTGGCTTTCTCTAACTCCGCCCTCTTAGGGTTGAGTGACGTGACACAGAAGACGGTGGAAGGGAAATCATTAAATAAATCATCCAATAGCGTGATGTTGAGTTATGATTACAGAACTTCTGCATTGTATTCATGGAACAATAAAAGAATAGAGATATTTCCCGTCTATTTCAGAACAAAAAAATAGTTCTGCGGCTTGAAGGAACCGTAGCTCCTACACTGACTTGAACAGTTAACATTATGTGTGGTGGCATTGATTTTTATTTAGGCCACGTTTTTTTTCCGGTTGTCAACTGAAATCTTCTGATGACTTCTTTGTGGTCCCATCATCACCACACATATTACCTCTCGCATATTATCATTCTCAGACATCATTTCCTTTACAAATCATCTCTACACATCATCATCATTCCTCATATAATTATTTCAACTCACTGTGATATTTGTCACATATCATTCATTTACGTCACACATTATATTCATATATGAAACATCAACTCTTCCAATCGAACATTTCATGAAACATCAACTCTTCCAATCGAACATTTCATTATAAGAACGCCGTGGCCAACATTACGGATGTATGATCTGATACATAGAAGATGAATGTCCCCGTGGATCTGCAATCCAAACCATCCTCAGGAATGCCTAACATACAAAAATAAACACGGCAGGTCTGGACAGACAGTACCGATTTGAGGCAATAGTTATGGGGTAGCCGCTCTGAACTCTCGAACACATACTTCAGGGTTGACAAATATACGAAGAGCAGAAACAGCGTGTCTGGACAGAAGGTACAGACTCGAGGCAATATCTATGGGGCAGCTGCTCTGAATTCTCGAATACGTACTTCAGGACTGCCCATATACGAAAAGCAAAGTTGGCGAGTCTGGACAGAGGGTACAGATTTGAGGCAATAGCTATGGGACAGCCACTTTGAACGAGAAAACATGTGGACATAGCCCTGACCATAGGTCTCAAAAAATCTAATATGGCAGCAGATGCTGAACTGGAGAAAACATGTGGACATAGCCCTGACGACAGCTCTGAAAATTCTAACATGACAGCAGATGCTGAACACAAGCAGTGCAGGATTTACCTATAAGCTAAATAAGCTATAGCTTAAAGCCCCCCAAAAATTATATTTGGCACTGACATATAAAGGGGCCTCATATCTAAAATAGCTTAGGGCCTTATCAAGTCTAAATCCGGCGCTGAACACAAGATGTGATTCGGTGTGACATATTTTCTTCTCATAGATCACCTCTTCCTGTCACGTATCACCTCTTCCTGTCACGTATCACCTCTTCCTGTCACGCATCACCTCTTCCTTCACGCATCACCAATTACTGTCACGCATCACCTCTTATTGTCATATATCGCCTCTTATTGTCACGCATCACCTCTTTCTGTCACACATCACCTATACCCATCACCTCATACTGTCACACATCATAACATCCTGTCGCATCTTACCTCATAAATCGACTGCTTTCCAATTACTGATGTTTGATGTATGGATACTGTTTCAAATTACCTGAATACATCGGTAAACGACAACATCAGCATTGACAAATTCATATGTGAACGTTCACACTTCTATCCAACTTCATATGTGAACGTTCACACTTCTATGTGTCATCATCAGTTCAACTACCAAACCGCATTCTCATACACCGGAATCTGTTTAGACATTGGAAGTAAATTCATTGGAAGTTAAAATCTGGCCAACATGGCGGTAATGATATTGTAAACCTTCTCGCTCCTGTCTCGTCAGCTTCTAATGCAGACCTAGCAAGTCGATAGGAGATTCCTTGTGCTAATATTTATACAAGTTAAGTTTTATGATATTCTGTGTATAAATTCACGGAGGAGTAAATGCTAGCCTTGAACAGAAACTTACAGCTCCTACACCTACGTTTAACGGCAAGTGTGGATGCTATCAACCAGCTTCCACCTGGGGATATACAATAGTAAATTCAAGTAGGAAGCATGAGGATATATTTTTAAATTCTTCAGACTAACGGGAATTGAAGCAGATCCGCTCTAGAAGCACCGAATCTCCTTGCAACTGGAGTAAATAGGTGCTTTCGCACTTGACTAACCACACCCCCCCCTCCAAAAAAACACCCATTGAACCAGGAACCCGCGACACTTTGAGGAGTAAAAAATCCTGCAGCGATACTTCATGGCACCTCAATACTGGAACAGAACATAGAAACATTACTGAAAAGTAGAACATCGACTTCAGAACAATGCAATTACGCAGGGTAATGAATAATTACGAATTACCACAAGCACACCGAAAAACACGAAAAACAGACATTTCGACAAAAAGGTATTTCTCAAGAACTAAACAAAGCATCAAATGTATAAACAACGTTGCACTTAACACGTGGTATACATCATCATCATTATTAAGTGATGTCTCTGAAACGAAGGTTGGCGGCAACATGCGTGGTAATACAAGGTTTAACCACACGCGGTATAACACATTTTTCAAACGCAGACGAATCTCCAGACACCTGCAAGCATTTTCAAGTCTCTCATCTGCTGGCTCAATGTTTCTCCGTGGTCCCTCGTTAACTAAGTCTATGTAATCCCGCATGTCTAAACCCTCCACTTATTATTATATCTTCTACAGAATCACTACTCAGGGGCAAAGGACCGCTACCAGAAAGGAATATGGTTTATGGTGTTAACTTGTGATGTGTGAGATGTAACGTGAATATACATTAATCTCTCAGTTCGGAATAATTTTTTTCACATCTAAGGGACACAAATCAGTTTATTTAGCATCATATTGCATAAGTCATATTACTAAATGGAGTCTTGTTCCAACCACGTTCTGTCCCGTTTAAGCCTGGAGTCTTGTTCCAACCATAATCTGTCCTGTTTGAGCCTGGAGCCTTGTTCTAACCATGATCTGTCCCGTTTGAGCCTTGGGTCTTGTTCCAACCATGATCTGTCCCGTTTGAGCCTGGAGCCTTGTTCCAACCATGTTCTGTCCCGTTTGAGCCTTGGGTATTGTTCCAACCATGATCTGTCCCGTTTGAGCCTGAAGCCTTGTTCCAACCATGTTCTGTCCCGTTTGATCCTGGGGTCTTGTTCCAACCATGATCTGCCCCGTTTAAGTCTGGAGTTTTGTTCCAACCATGATCTGTCCCGTTTGAGCCTGTAGCCTTGTTCCAACCATGATCTGCCCCGTTTAAGTCTGGAGTTTTGTTCCAACCATGATCTGTCCCGTTTGATCCTGGGGTCTTGTTCCAACCATGATCTGCCCCGTTTAAGTCTGGAGTTTTGTTCCAACCATGATCTGTCCCGTTTGAGCCTGTAGCCTTGTTCCAACCATGTTCTGTCCCGTTTGAGCCTTGGGTCTTGTTCCAACCATGATCTGTCCCGTTTGAGCCTTGGGTCTTGTTCCAACCATAATCTGTCCTGTTTGAGCCTGGAGCCTTGTTCCAACCATGATCTGTCCTGTTTGAGCCTGGAGCCTTGTTCCAACCATGATCTGCCCTGTTTGAGCCTGGAGCCTTGTTATGTCCAAGCTGATACGCATGGCCTCGTTCTGAACCGTGTCTTGTCTGACAATTTGTGCATCACTAAATTAGGTACACGTGTATTTCACACTGCAGTACGTTTCATTAGCTTTACCAAACTTTAAAATGATGTATCTCAGCAGTTATGTAATGCATATTTGAAATTGTGTGTGTGAATTTGAAATGGTATAGGCCCTATGAATTAAATGTTTCATTAAAATTCAGCCATTGGTTTCAATTTTCGTTTATTTGCAATAAATATCAAAAGTCTACTTACTACACATCTCACGATATTTACAGTCAATTATAAGACCTTATTTACAGAATTGGTTTATCATATAATTTGTATAATTTAAACGTGAGATTGCACTAATTTGTACTCTTGGAACACAAGACAGACGGTGTTTAAGGTTGTATCCGGTGTCATGCTCACATTATTCGTCAACAGTGTTTCTTGCAAGTGTTGTGTAGTTTAGTCGGAAAATGAATCTGCGAGTAAAGTTTATGACATTACAGCAGATAGCAAATAAGATTTTAAAGTATTGCAGTGAAGCTACTCGAGGACAACTCTACCATTCTATTTCATACCCAGAAAAGAGAACTATTCGTGCATTGGGGATAAGTAAACAAATATTGCACTAAAGAGAACTATTCGTGCATTGGGGATAAGTAAACAAATTGCACTAAAGAGAACTTTCGTGCATTGGGGATAAGTAAACAAATATTGCACTACAGAGAACTATTCGTGCATTGGGGATAAGTAAACAAATATTGCACTAAAGAGAACTATTCGTGCATTGGGGATAAGTAAACAAATATTGCACTGTTGGATAGCGAAATCTGACATTTCTACAGGTCATTTAAACACAAATATTAGGCCAAGAGTGGCCCAATATACTCACATAATCAACTGACATAATCAACTGACATAATCAACTGACATAATTAACTGTGTCTGAAGTGATAACATTTCTTCTCTCGATACACAATAATTAATATGACGACAAAGGTCAAAGAATTTAATTCATTGATAAAAACTGGACATGATGCACAAAAATAAAGTATATATTTATTGGGTCTAACCATAAATAACATCATATGCAAAACATGACATTTATAAGTTAGACGTTCAATTAGATAATTAAATGTGTTTGATGACAAAACTAGTGAAACATGTTATAGAAACACCAAGTCCCTGACACATCAATGAGAGTAGATGTGGAATGTCTGATGGCAAAGCTAGTGAAACTGGTTATAGAAACACCAAGTCCCTGACACATCAATGAGAGTTGATGTTGTGGAATGTCTGATGGCAAAGCTAGTGAAACTGGTTATAGAAACACCAAATCCCTGACACATCAACGAGAGTAGATGTTGTGGAATGTCTGATGGCAAAGCGAGTGAAACATGTTATAGAAACACCAAATCCCTGACACATCAACGAGAGTAGATGTTGTGGAATGTCTGATGGCAAAGCGAGTGAAACATGTTATAGAAACACCAAATGCCTGACACATCAATGAGAGTTGATGTTGTGGAATGTCTGATGGCAAAGCTAGTGAAACATGTTATAAACATGTCCCTGACACATCAATAAGAGTAGATGCTGTGGGAAAGTCACAACCTGTCATTACTCATCTTCTTCTTCTTCTGCGTTCAGCATGTGGCCATGCTATACCGTCAGACCTGTCATCAAGACGAAGTCCACTGTCTTCTCCAGGTCAGAGCGGCTGCCCCATAGCTTGTGCCTCAAGTCTGTATCCTCTGGCCAGGTCTGCTGTCTCTGCTCTTTGTATGTTGGGCAGTCCTGAAGTATGTGTTCTGGAGTCTGGGTTCCGGATCCACATGGACATTCATCTGTGTATGATATCCTTAATCGATAAAGGTGACCCAACAGTCTGCAGTGGCCTGTTCTAAGGCGAAATATTGTGGTCTGTTGATATCTTTGGAGGAGATGTATTGATCATGTTCGTATTCCCCTTCCATTTCTTTCTTCCACTTTGCTGAGTATGTGTTGCGGATTATTGTTTTTACTTCTCCGTAAGACAGTGGCTTTCTGTGTTGCTCCATTTCACTTCCTGCCTTTGACAGGGCATCTGCTTTCTCATTTCCCATAATTCCACACTGAAGGGCAATAGCTTTTGATTTTTTGATATGTCTTAGCTCATGTCTGATCTTGTACAGAAGGCTTTCGTTTCTGTTGCGTCATTACTCTAAATGCCTTTCCAGGTTTTGGTTATGACGCGATTAACATGTTTCTTAAAAAAAATTAT
This sequence comes from Meghimatium bilineatum, assembly GCA_034231615.1. Classification (NCBI taxonomy): domain Eukaryota; kingdom Metazoa; phylum Mollusca; class Gastropoda; order Stylommatophora; family Philomycidae; genus Meghimatium; species Meghimatium bilineatum. Next base: position 38,505,390 of record CM067309.1, on the reverse strand, counting down.
TAATATAATATAAATGCTATTAATATAAATGCCCTTGCATATATTGATTAAATGTTCTGGAACTCCGTATATTGATAGTGTTTTCCATAGTCGTTGTCTGTCCACTCTGTCGAATGCCTTTTCTTGGTCGACAATTGCGATGTATAATTCTTTGATGTTTTCTGTGGCTCTTTTTGTTAGTTGTCTAAGTGTACAGATAGCATAATATAAATAACAAAATGGTCGGAGGGTGTCCGACAAAGTGGAGGGTGTCCGACAAAGTGGAGGTTGCCGCAGGAACCGAACGAACAAATGGTAAAGCAAAATAAATTAATTAAATCAGGTTCCTAGAAAAACTTACCGTAACTATGAATAAAAATAGATTTTTAAAAAGTATAATAAAAACATACAATAAAACTAAACAGGACAATTCTCCACATATCGGTCCAAATGACAGATTAACAAAATTAAGAAAAATTAAATATTTATAGAATGGTTGCCGATGCAACGTCATTTGTGCACTGTTGTTGAGATTTTCTTTGTAAATAAGATATACCAGCACTAATTGTCTATATGCTAAAGTGGAATCAAACTGAAGGTTCCACCGAAGACGGATGTGTCGGGCCAGTGGCGCAAATAAAACGGTGATACAATGCATTTCCATTCTCTGGACTACATCCTGCTGGAAATCTGGTAGGACCATGGTCCTGCTACGAGAGAGATACAGTAGAAGTTTGAGAATGAACGCTCAAGAAGAAGAAGAAACAGAAGGTAGCACACGGGATTTGAACCAGGTGTGTTCATCTGGCATGGACCACAGCTCTAAGTGGTGGACCACAGCTCTAAGTGGTGGACCACAGCTCTAAGTGGTGGACCACAGCTCTAAGTGGTGGATCACAGCTCTAAGTGGTGGATCACAGCTCTAAGTGGTGGACCACAGCTCTAAGTGGTGGACCACAGCTCTAAGTGGTGGATCACAGGCTCTAAGTGGTGGATCACAGCTCTAAGTGGTGGATGACAGCTCTAAGTGGTGGATGACAGCTCTAAGTGGTGGATCACAGCTCTAAGTGGTGGATGACAGCTCTAAGTGGTGGGCCACAGCTTTAAGTGGTGGACCACAGCTCTAAGTGGTGGATCACAGCTCTAAGTGGTGGATCACAGCTCTAAGTGGTGGACCACAGCTCTAAGTGGTGGACCACAGCTCTAAGTGGTGGATCACAGCTCTAAGTGGTGGATGACAGCTCTAAGTGGTGGATCACAGCTCTAAGTGGTGGATGACAGCTCTAAGTGGTGGACCACAGCTCTAAGTGGTGGACCACAGCTCTAAGTGGTGGACCACAGCTCTAAGTGGTGGACCACAGCTCTAAGTGGTGGATCACAGCTCTAAGTGGTGGACCACAGCTCTAAGTGGTGGATCACAGCTCTAAGTGGTGGATCACAGCTCTAAGTGATCCGTAATTAGTAATCTTTGCTGTCCAAGGAATGCGTATCCAAGAAATTCCTCCAATGAGTTTTGTGATGTCGTATTTATTGTCCATGCTTCACTTCCATAGAGTAGCACTGGTTCAATGTAGCATTTGAAGACACGTTTTCTATTATCCATCGATACAGACTTGTTGCATGGGATATTTTTCTTTTTATGAAATACTGCTTTTGCTTGTCCTATTCTGATTATAATTTCTGTATTGTAGTATAACTCCACTATGTATTGACTACATTTTCAATTAAATTACTGTTTCAACTATTATCTAGTGCTATGAGCTGCCATGAAAATTTATGTTCTTTTTATTTGCTGTATCAAACCTGAATATCATAACAAAGCTTCCACTTGGACATCCCGAGAAAGTATTATCAAATATTTGTTTGAAACATTTCACATTTCACATTATGTTTATACATGGGTAGAATAAACAGTGACTATAAATTAGTTAGCATCCACAGAAGAACATGCACACATTTTTTAGCCAAATTTAAACATGAAAAGTTACTATGATCGCAGTCCAATCTCCGTTTTCGTTCTTGTTTCCCATTAGTGCCTTCCTACGTATTGTGTGGTTAATTTATTTAAATATTATATCAATAAATAATCAATAATGTTGTACATAACTAATTCCAACCCTAACCCTAAATATTATATTATATTTAAATTAATAAATGCTAAATATAAACTGATAAACATCATCATCAAGTGACATATTCTTTCCAGAACGTAGTCTTTCCTATGGATCACTTGAATTCTCCGCGGTCTTGAGCAAGTTGCCCTGCATCTTTCAGTGACATGCGCAGACATTCTTGAATGTCTTTTGTCCAACGGCGTCTTGGTCGGCCATTTCCCCTGTTGCCTTCTATAATCCCCTCCAGTAACACTCTCTCCATGCCGTCGTGTCTCTTAATATGACCGAAAAAAACTAGCTTTTTCTTTAATGTAGTGTTCAGAAGCCAGCCTTCATGGACGTTAATTGTTCGTAGCACCTCCTGGTTTGTTTTCTTCGCTGTCCATGGTATTCTCAAAACTCTTCTATAACACTTTAATTCAAATGATGTTATTCTCTTGGTCACTGTTTTATTTAGTGTCCATGCTTTGCTTCCATATGTCGCCACAGGAAATACACATGTTCGTAGTAAACACAATTTGGTTCTTATGTTAGTACCTTGCCATAGTTTCTTTATCTGTTTTAATTTTGCCAGCGCCATTGCCGTTCTTCTCTTGGTCTCAACTGCGCAGTCCCCCGCATTGTTTATATTATTTCCTAAATAATCAAAATGTGTCACTTCTTCCAAATTGCAGTTCTCAATATTAATTTTGGGTTTTGATTTAGTTTTTTCAGTTGCCATTATTTTTGTCTTTTTCATATTTAAGAACACATTTTGCTGTTCGCTGAACTTTTGGGTTGACTTAATTATATTCAGTAGGTCGTGTTCGTTTGTTGTTAATAGCACTGTGTCGTCTGCATATCTAATTTCTGGTATCTGCAGCCCTCCTATATTTATGGGTCTAAAATCAGGCTTCATTGATTCTTGTCTCACGTTTCTCTTATATTTTCCGCATAGATGTTGAACAAATATGGAGACAAGGTACAGCCTTGTCTTACTCCTTTCTGTACATTAAACCACTCCAATCTTGCACCTTCAACTTTTACCACTGCTTCTTGATCTTTATACAGCTCTGCTATTAGTCGTGTAATGTGTTTTGGGAAACCCATATCTTTCATTATTTCCGATAATTGATGGTGATTGACACAGTCGAATACTTTGGTGTAGTCTATGAAGCATGCATGTAATTCGATGTTATACTCTCTACATTTCTCTATGATCATCCTCATGTTAAATATATGATCTCTCGTGCCTCTGCCAGTTCTGTAACCTGATTGCGCTTCATGTTAAATATATGATCTCTCGTGCCTCTACCAGTTCTGAAACCTGCTTGCACTTCATGTTAAATATATGATCTCTCGTGCCTCTGCCAGTTCTGAAACCTGCTTGCACTTCATGTTAAATATATGATCTCTCGTTCCTCTGCCAGTTCTGAAACCTGCTTGCAATTCATGTTAAATATATGATCTCTAGTGCCTCTGCCAGTTCTGAAACCTGCTTGCAATTCATGTTAAATATATGATCTCTAGTGCCTCTGCCAGTTCTGAAACCTGCTTGCACTTCATGTTAAATATATGATCTCTCGTTCCTCTGCCAGTTCTGAAACCTGCTTGCAATTCATGTTAAATATATGATCTCTAGTGCCTCTGCCAGTTCTGAAACCTGCTTGCACTTCATGTTAAATATATGATCTCTCGTTCCTCTGCCAGTTCTGAAACCTGCTTGCACTTCATGTTAAATATATGATCTCTCGTGCCTCTGCCAGTTCTGAAACCTGCTTGCAATTCATGTTAAATATATGATCTCTAGTGCCTCTGCCAGTTCTGAAACCTGCTTGCAATTCATGTTAAATATATGATCTCTAGTGCCTCTGTCAGTTCTGAAACCTGCTTGCACTTCATGTTAAATATATGATCTCGCGTGCCTCTGCCAGTTCTGAAACCTGCTTGCACTTCATGTTAAATATATGATCTCTAGTGCCTCTGCCAGTTCTGAAACCTGCTTGCACTTCATGTTAAATATATGATCTCTTGTGCCTCTGCCAGTTCTGAAACCTGCTTGCACTTCATGTTAAATATATGATCTCTAGTGCCTCTGCCAGTTCTGAAACCTGCTTGCACTTCATGTTAAATATATAATCTCTGATAAACACAGGCAATGGAAATAACTACACAGGTAGGCAGTAAGTGGCGCATGAGTGTTGGACTACGATCATAGTACCCAAGAAAATATGGGAAGGTAGATATGTTTCCAGAAAAAAAAAGCCAAAAGTGGCCAAAATAAATGACAATAGTACTTATGTATAACATCACGGTTGATCAACTTTGCAATAAATGAACAAAATATCAGACTATAACGATTCAACCTTATGGTCTGTGTCAAGAAAATACAAGACAAACTGAACAAACAGTAAAAGTAAATGTTATGGTCAATAGCATGTAAATATTGGAAATTTGAATAACTTTCGCCAGAATGTGGCCAATATATCAACCTTGCCACAATTCGTGATTGTAATGGTGTGATCCAGCAGGTATTGGCACCATGTTCTTGTTATTACATTTCAAGGACCGTCTGTAGTGATGTTCAATCGCAAATTTTAGTATCATTTCTTTATATCTGGGCTGCAAGCGTCACAAATAATGGCTGTTGTTCAGGTACTCCTGCCACCAGGACCTCCAGGTATTGTTTGTATAGGCACTGATTCCATCTTTTTGGTTCGTATAGTGGAGTACGCTCATTTTAACCGCCAGATGTGGTAATTCTACTGCGTCCGTTCTCAAACTTTCACAAATTTCGAGGATGTAGTCCGGAGAAAGGAATGTTTTGCGTCATTTACAACTCTGCTACGATATCTGCGCTTTTCGGCCTGAAACACCCGATTTCAGCATGGTATCTAGGTAGCTTTGATCCTATATGAGATGCGGCAGGCAACTCCACCCCATAACCTCCTCAGTTGCCTCTTACGATATGCATTGAAGGTAAACAGTGTTGCTATTTTTTCCTCCCCGTTCAGGCCCACGGAAACACAGGAGCGAAAAAAAGTTGGTCTAAATTAAATTGTATCAGAGCTTTCAATATGAACAATTGTAGAGGTCGCGGTTCTGGTAATCCCATCACCATATCCTCCGGAAAAAGTTGTCGTATTGATACTATCAACTAGCAGACGAACTTTTAAAGTTGATAAAATGCAATCTGGCATAATCTTGAAGGTTAAAGGGCAACTGGGCCAATGTCTTGTTCTCCAATAGTTCTTCCATACATGCATATGCTATGGGGTCATAGGTCAGATCAAATTTGTTCGCTGCCAAATGCATCACGCTCAAGAGAACTGGAAGGTCAAGGGCGGAGAAGTTACAGATGTTGTGAACAGAGCGTCCATGACATTTGAACCTGGGGTTAGGATATTGCCAGCTGATGAAACGAGTAATGTAGCCTTTTTTGTCTGGGTGACCTGGAGAATTGGGATAAAAGATAAACAAGTCATTACTGTATTATGGCAGTACATGGATGTACCTGTGATTTATATCAGTGATTCTCAAACATATTTTAGTCCGTGTCCCCTATCACGGAAATATTTATTTTTAATGGCCCCATTTTGATAACGAATGTGTGTGTATTTACAGACGGCCAGAAAGCAGTACAACGTAATATTTTCAAATGAACTATGATTCCTTCAATTTCACACATCATTACTTGTCCCGGGGCAGTGTTTATGGAAAAAGTGCCATGTCCATTTGCACTAACCTTGTCTCATCTCTGTTGATTAGTTTCAAGGGAACGACAAAGCCAATATATTTGGAAACAAGCAGAACTGTAGTAGGCGCTAGAAGACGGTTTAGTACACCGTCAACTGTCTTAGACTCTCTCTTTCAGATTTTCTGTATGGGTTTACTCACTTAGCCTAAGGCACTGCCGTAATAAGCAGCAAGTAGATAACAACAGAAGACAAAAGTAAGATATTGAGACAAGACATGCAGTGACAATTATCTTTTCACAGGTGACAGGTTGTCAAACTATCACCCCCAACTTTCCTTAGTCGACTACTACGACATACCTGAAAAAAGGATAGTGACCTTATTCTTTGCACCTTGAACTGGAAGTCTATGTTAGGACACACGGACGTTTTACCTTATTATTAAAGTGTATAGTTTATCACACGGACGTTTTACCTTATTATTAAAGTGTATATTTTATCACACTGACGTTTTAAGTGTATAGTTTATCGTTAATTATATAGTTAATTTTATCGTTAATTCTCAAACGTACACCGTTTGTGGCCCTGTTATGACTACAATACTCAAATACCTGTTCCATATTGTCTGGAAGCGATACCACAAGACTTTAAGAATGCTTTCATCATACATCTATCTATACAAGAGAAAAATAAATCGCCTAGCTTGCGACAAACACCGAGGCATATCCTTACTCTCTATAGCAGGCAAGATCTTGGCTAGGGTCCAGTTAAACAGACAGCAAGTCTATTTTGAGATATGTCTCCTTCCAGCGAGCCAATGTGGCTTCCGACAGGGTAGAGGTATGGTTGACATGATGTTCACTGCCAGACAACTACAGGACAAATGGCACGAACAGAACATTGATCTCTGCACCACATTTGTCGACCTCACTAGGGAATTAGACACTATAAATTGCAAAAGGATTATGAAAGATCATGGCCAAATTTGGATGTCCCGAAAAATTTATCAACATGGTTCGTCAGTTCCAAGATGGTATGACAGCCTATGTGCAAGATGACGGCGCACAGTCAAATCTATTTCCATTGATTAACGGTGTCAAACAGGGTTGCATTCTAGCTCGGACGCTCTTCAGCATGGTGTTCTCTGCTGTTAAATAATGCCTTCTGAAATTGTAACAGTGCAGGAATTTGCTTTCTTTATCGAGATAACGGAGGGCTATTCAATCTTAGATTTAAGGCCAAGACCAAAACTAAGACGGACATAGTTCGCGACCTCTTGCTCGTCGACGATTGTGCACTCAGCGCTACCAGTCTGAAAGACATGCAGGACAGTATGGACCTCTTTTCTTTGGCATGTGATGCATTCGGTCTCACCATCTGCACCGTGAAGACATTAGTAATGTATCAACCAGCGCCAGGTGTCCCCTACACAGAACCAGTAAGCATATTAAAGGACAAAAATTCAATACTGCCAATAAGTTTGTATATATCTGCAGCACCCTATCGCAAACTGTGACAATTGTTGATGATGTTGTCCTGCGTATTGCTCGCGCCAGTGCGACATTCGGGATTCTTCGTGCCAACGTCTAGATCAGACGTGGTCTCAGACAACTACGTTGGACGTGTACCGTGCAGTGGTTCTACCAACACTACTTTATGCTGCGTCATCCTGGACTGTCTATGTGAGACACGCTCGACAGCTTAACTCTTTCTACCTTTGGTGCCTAAGAAACCTCATGGGAGTATGTTGGCAGGATAAGAGTACTAGACAAAGAAATCCTTCAAAAGTTCCATATGCAAAGCATCGATGCCCTGCTGACTAGGCCCCAACTCCACTGGACTAGCCACATCTTCTGTGAGATTTTCTATGGGGAGCTAGGCAATGGTCAACGTTCAAGCGACGGAAGAAAAAGCTCTTCAAGGGTAACATAAAGAACTCTCTCAAGCACTGCTGCATCGATCCTAGCTCCTGAGAGACTACCGCCCTTGATCGCTCAGTCTGGCACACCCAAATTACTGCTGGCATCACTAAATTTGAAAAAGAGAAAACACTGCGGGTAATTTACAAGCGACGGAAGCGGAAGGGCACATCCAAAAACTCTCTTACTCGAGACGCTATGCACTCCTGCATGCACTACAACAGAACTTTCCTGGCACGAATTGGATTCATTGAGCATCTACGAACACACAAACCAAATTAGACAATCACAATGTGTTTTTTTTCCTACTGCTCACCAAATTTTTATTATTTTTCATGCCATGCTCATCTTCGCTTCCGAAGAAGAAACATCGTCATCATCATCATCAGTTTATCGCTATAGAAAGCACTACCCTCTTCTGTAACACTTCCCTCTGCGATGAGCTGTAAATACCCAAGCACTGAGAACGTGCTAATCACAGCCTGGGCTTCTGAATCTATATACCCCGGAATGTCATTGTCAAGTTTCCTGAAAAATTACCACTTCAATAGACGGTGTAAACCTGAAGGGCTCACTTTCCCACTCCTCTTCAGGTCCCATGTCCTCTAACGTGCATACCCGCCTAATAACCTCCCTGCCATGTCAAGCTACGACCCCTCCCTCTTTAATATGTCTCCTCTGACCTTTGCAATATCATGTGGTGGTTCTTGTGAGCAATGATGCGCAGGTATGAACTGTCTATTAATACTGCATTTTCCCGTTACGGAGTTGCAGTGAGGTTTTGAGTGGCTTATGTGATAATGGTCGCACGTCATTACTGTCGTCACGTCATGTTCATGGTGAGTTTTGAAGACGAAAAATTACACTCGATTAGAAAAATAAACACTCCTTCAAGTGTCACACTGGTACGAACGAGCATGGCAAACATCCGCTCTTTGCATCATGGAACGATAATCCAGCAAGAAGCGCATTTCCGTCACCTCTGCATCCTAGGACATCCAAGAACGACACGTACAGCCTCATTCTGTACCCTGTTAATTAAGTCTATCAATCTGCTTTCTGCCAAGGGTCAAGTCACCAAGGCACAAGTTACCACCGACATGACTAGCCCTGAACATAGCAGCGCAATAAAGCAGTCATTGTTAACTTTTCTCTGAGAATTGTGTAATTCACTTGCCCAATGAAGCACAAACATCCGTCAAACAGCACTCTCGTCCCCCCCCCCCTCCAAGCTATTTCAAAGTTGACAATCTCTGTATCATCCGTTCACACAAAAAAATGGCAGGAGGCGTCAGCTCACGGACAATGTGGTCACTCTGAGAGACCAATATCATACCCACCTTCTTTGAGTTTACCAAAGCTTCAGACGCATCACCAATGCAATCCCATTTCACAGTGTTGATGCCGAACAATTTGTCGTTTTTTAAGCCCTTTCAGTACACCAAAATGTCATTTGTACATGAGAGGGCCCTACCATTTCTAATCAGCTACCCACCCCTTATCCTTATAGTATATATATATATATATATATATATATTAACGACCACATGGGGCGAATGTAAATCATGCGCAAAACCTTGGTGTACCGTCGTCAGACCAGATGCCCAACTATAACTTCACCCAACTGCAAAATCTTCTGAGCAGAGAAACAAACTATCTCCTGGACAAAAAAAACAATCTATCTCCTGCACAGAAAAACAAACTATCTCCCGGACAGAAAAACAAACCTGGGGTTTCAACCCCCCCCCCCCCCCCTCCCGCCTTTAACAAATCTGAACATAATATGACTTTTAGTACTAGGAACTTCACCAAAAGGTCCGTAACGCAGACACACATCCCTCCCCTTTTAGTGACTTATTTGACAAAAAGGTCTTCAAATGTTCTGTCAAGTTGGGGTCCACCGCTAGAGTTGGGGTCCACCACTTAGAGTTGGGGTTCACCAATTAGAGTTGTGATCCACCACTTAGAGATGTGATCCACCACTTAGAGATGTGGTCCACCGCTTAGAGCTGTGGTCCACCACTTAGATCTTCTGTGTTTGAAATAACGTTCTGGGAAATCTCCCTCCTCTCAAAAATCGCATATAAAAATGCACAAAAAAGGATACAAAAACTCTATTGCTCATAATCCTTAAGAGAAGCAACATAAGCTACAAAACATGAAAGCTCTCGCCGACATGTGACTGCATGCCTCTATTCTGCTTACCTTTAAACCCGCCAGGGGTTCCAAGAAATGAATTGTGGTACAAGTCATTCAAAGTGGCCCAGTAGTGTTCGTCTGGACTGAACGTTTTATTGCTCCACTCCAAGAGCTTCCGTGGCTTCTCGTCTGTCAGTGCCCACTCAACGAACTCTCTGCTAAACGCGTTGTAAGCCTGGCCTGGTTACAGTTAGGTAAAACAATACAAATGTTAACAAATATTAACTGGTAGCTTATCACAAATGTTAACAAATATTAACTGGTAGCTTATCACAAATGTTAACAAATATTAACTGGTAGCTTATCACAAATGTTAACAAATATTAACTGGTAGCTTATCACAAATGTTAACAAATATTAACTGGTAGCTTATCACAAATGTTAACAAATATTAACTGGTAGCTTATCACATTCTTCTTCTTCTTCACCGTTCATTCTCAAACTCCTGCTGGATCTCTCTTGTAGCAGGACTACTAGATCTCCAGCAGGATGTAGTCCAGAGAATGGAATGCGTTGTGTCTCAGTTTTATTTACACCAATGGCCCGACACATCCGTCTTCGGCGGAATCACATTAAATATGTTGCATCGATCCAGCATTTCTTTTTTAGCTGCAGTTACTTTCCAGACAATATAAATACATTCATAGTTTTCCACTCAGACCTGTAGATGGGGGAGGGGGTGTGAGGGGTCACCCCCCCTCTCCATTGCAAATAGGAACATGACTGGGTACTAGGAACTTGGCCACAAAAGTATAGGTAGGTCCCATATCAGTGATCTAACGTCGGGGATGAAGATAGCTCTTCAGGTATAAAGATAACTTTGCATGTACTGAGCCACGGCAACTATTAGGTGTGGTAGCCGGTTCTCTTTCTTGCTGTCTTTATTCCTCTTCCCCCCCCCCCAAACTCATGCGTCAGTTGCTCATTTACAGCTGAATCGACTTTGAGAGTAAACGTGCCAAGCAAGAAATCACGTCCCGAACCTTTGGTTTTTTTTTGTGCCGGGAAGTTTGGCCACAAGGAAACTCCAATACCTCCTCTCCTCCCCCCCCCCCCCCCCCGTAGTGATTATTAATTGAAAGGATGAATTGACACACGACAAAGCACAAATGACCGTTTTTAGGAACCCCCTCCTGCTCTTACGGGAAGCTTGTCTACGATCCTATTTACATTACTTTATCAAAGTTCCGGCTGCACAATTGCCTTCGGCGGAATTTGAATCCGGTCCCTTGGCCGTCACAGAGGTGTTATGTACCGTTCCGCCACTGAGCGATCATGTACCACCGGTGACACGTACACGCGATGAGACATTCTTCGATGGCAAGAGATGTTCTACAAGGTACGGTGGAGGTTGAAGAAGACAAGGAGGTAAGAAGAAGAAATGGCTGGATAATATCAAGGACTACACTTGGTGTGAAGTTTCCAAACTCATCAGGATGGTAGAGGATAGTGAAGTGTGGAGATCTTTATGCATCAATTGTCACAATATGATACACTACAGCCCTGGCGGGTTGTGGGTTTTCTTCTTTTTATTACTACTACTACTACTTGCATGCCTGCCTACTACTACTACTACTACTACTACTACTACTACTACTACTACTACTTGCCTGCCTACTACTACTTGCCTGCCTACTACTACTTGCCTGCCTACTACTACTACTACTACTACTACTACAACAACTACTACTACTACTAATACTACTACTTGCCTGCCTACTACTACTACTACTACTACTACTACTTGCCTGCCTACTACTACTACTACTACTACTTGCCTGCCTGCTTGCCTACTACTACTACTACTACTACTACTACTACTTGCCTGCCTGCCTACTACTACTACTACTACTTGCCTGCCTACTACTACTACTACTACTAGTACTTGCCTGCCTGCCTACTACTACTACTACTACTACTACTTGCCTGCCTGCCTACTACTATTACTACAACTACTACCACCACTATTACTACTACTACTACTACTACCACCACCACTATTACTACTACTACTTGCCTGCCTACTACTACTACTACTACTTGCCTGCCTACTACTACTACTACTACTAGTACTACTACTACTTGCCTGCCTACTACTACTACTACTACTACTACTACTACTACTACTACTACTACTACTACTACTACTACTACTACTACTACTACTACTACTACTTGCCTGCCTGCCTACTACTACTACTACTACTACTACTACTACTACTACTACTACTTGCCTGCCTGCCTACTACTACTACTACTACTACTACTACTACTACTTGCCTGCCTACTACTACTTGCCTGCCTACTACTACTTGCCTGCCTACTACTACTACTACTACTACTACTACTACTACTACTACAACAACAACTACTACTACTACTAATACTACTACTTGCCTGCCTACTACTACTACTACTACTACTACTACTTGCCTGCCTACTACTACTACTACTACTACTTGCCTGCCTGCTTGCCTACTACTACTACTACTACTACTTGCCTGCCTGCCTACTACTACTACTACTACTTGCCTGCCTACTACTACTACTACTACTACTACTAGTACTTGCCTGCCTGCCTACTACTACTACTACTACTACTACTACTTGCCTGCCTGCCTACTACTATTACTACAACTACTACCACCACTATTACTACTACTACTACTACTACCACCACCACTATTACTACTACTACTTGCCTGCCTACTACTACTACTACTACTTGCCTGCCTACTACTACTACTACTACTACTACTACTACTAGTACTACTACTACTACTTGCCTGCCTACTACTACTACTACTACTACTACTACTACTACTACTACTACTACTACTACTACTACTTGCCTGCCTGCCTACTACTACTACTACTACTACTACTACTACTACTACTACTACTACTACTACTACTACTTGCCTGCCTACTACTACTACTACTACTACTACTACTACTACTACTACTACTACTACTACTACTACTACTACTACTACTACTTGCCTGCCTGCCTACTACTACTACTACTACTTGCCTGCCTACTACTACTACTACTACTAGTACTTGCCTGCCTGCCTACTACTACTACTACTACTACTACTTGCCTGCCTGCCTACTACTATTACTACAACTACTACCACCACTATTACTACTACTACTACTACTACCACCACCACTATTACTACTACTACTTGCCTGCTACTACTACTACTACTACTTGCCTGCCTACTACTACTACTACTACTACTAGTACTACTACTACTTGCCTGCCTACTACTACTACTACTACTACTACTACTACTACTTGCCTGCCTGCCTACTACTACTACTACTACTACTACTACTACTACTACTACTACTTGCCTGCCTGCCTACTACTACTACTACTACTACTACTACTACTACTACTACTACTACTACTACTACTTGCCTGCCTGCCTACTACTACTACTACTACTACTACTACTACTACTACTACTACTACTACTACTACTACTACTACTACTACTACTACTACTACTACTACTACTACTACTACTACTACTACTACTACTTGCCTGCCTGCCTACTACTACTACTACTACTACTACTACTACTACTACTACTACTACTACTACTACCACCACCACCACTATCACTACTACTGTGTATTAAAGTGATGTGAACACGGGAGGGTAGATGGTGGATTGATGTTAAAATGGATTGAGGAAGTGATAGGTATGAAAAAAACGGAATATTACCTTTAATTATTGTCATGTTGTAGGGTGGTAGGGGTAATGATATGTTTGTTTGTTTCATTCGTCCGTTGTCAACTTGATACTCCTGGCAGAAGGGAGATCAATGATAGAAATAAAAACAAATATAGGAGATTAAAAGGGTGGTAGGGAGCCAAATAAGGGAGATGAAAAGGATGATAGGGAGACAAACAAGAACATGAAAAGGTCGATAGTGAGATAAATAAGGGACATGAAAAGGGTGATAGAGAGACGAATAAGGGAGATGAAAAGGGTGATAAGGAGATAAATAAGGGAGATGAAAAGGGTGATAGGGGATAAATAAGGGACATGAAAAGGGTGATAGGGAGACGAATAAGGGAGACGAAAGATGCTAGGGAGACAAATAAAAAAACTGAATGAAAGAACGGAAGATAAACATGCACAGAAACACAAATGTTCTGCGTTCACTCTCTGATAACCATGACGAACTTTCGTGTGATTTCCGCCGGAGAGCGTGCAATAGTTGTGCTACTGGTTTACAACGGAGCTGCGTAATTTGCGCCTTCCTGTCCAGCGCATTCGATTTCTGTATAGAAGCAGAGATAGAAAGCAAACATAGAGGTGTTTTAGTGTTGGAGGGTTGGGGGGGGGTGGGGTGGAGAAATGGGAGACAGATAGGGAGAGAAATACGGGAGACGAAAGGAAGGTAGGGAGATAATAAGGGAGACGAAAGGAATGTAGGTAGATAAATAAGGGAGACGAATATATAAATTGAAGAGAAGTAACGAAGATGTGAGAAGTGCAGATAAACGATAAATTTGAATGTAATAAATTAATAATAAAGAGACTTCACTCTTCAATTATGCTAGCACAATAGAAGCACCCACTCCCTGTTTATGCTCACAGAAGCACCCACTCCCTGTTTATGCTCACAGAAGCACCCACTCCCTGTTTATGCTCACAGAAGCACCCACTCCATGTTTATGCTCACAGAAGCACCCACTCCCAATTTATGCTCACAGAAGCACCCACTCCCAATTTATGCTCACAGAAGCACCCACTCCCTGTTTATGCTCACAGAAGCACCCACTCCCTGCTTATGCTCACAGAAGCACCCACTCCCTGTTTATGCTCACAGAAGCACCCACTCCCAATTTATGCTCACAGAAGCACACACTCCATGTTTATGCTCACAGAAGCACCCACTCCATGTTTATGCTCACAGAAGCACCCACTCCCAATTTATGCTCACAGAGGCATCCACTCTCTATTTGTGATAACAGAGGCATCCACTCTCTATTTGTGATAACAGAAGCACCTACTCCCTGTTTATTCTTACAGAAGCACCCACTTCCTATTTATACTCAGTCAGGAGCACCCACTTTCAATAATTCCCATAGAGAAACACCCCACAACCCAGACACCCACAACCGAGGCACCCACAACCCACAGACACCCACAGATACTCACAACCCACAGACACCCATATAGAAGAACCCACTTTCTTGAACCGATCCTCCAGACGTCTCTCAAACTGCTCATGTATATCGTTCATCCCGTGAAGCAGCTGAAGTATCTTGACCGTCTCCAGATTTGTCCTGAGAGGGAACTCAGTCGCTGCGTAGTTCAGCAAATACCTAGTAAAATTATAACAAATATGATTGTTATTGTTATAACCGCCATAGGATGCAAACGCAGCGTCACAGATCATAAGAGTATAACGCAGTAAGGTAGGGCTATTGAATTCCAGAACCGCGATTCTATGTTGCCCATTACATACCATCTTGGCACCACGTTCGATTCTCTGACGATTGTAAAGTTATTTCGAATTTACAAAAACAAAAAAAAATATTTGTAAAATAAAATTAAAAAAATTATAATATAAACTTTTTTGTTTTAATTTTTACAAATTTTTAGGATAAAAGAATATTTTCTGTAGCACTCCAGGAACAATGTTTTCTCATTTTTACAATCCTGTTTTCAATTGAACTCTTTACAACCCCCATCCTTCAAAACAGAATGAATATATTTCACCTAGTACAGTGGTTCTCAAACTTTTCCTACCCATCAAATTAGTTTCCGTGCCCTCTGGGATCGAATAAAAAAAAACTATTCGACCTTATTTAATACATATCATTATTGTATAATATAAAAGACAATATCACAGACTGGACAGCTCAAAATTTATCTTCACTCAATCGCATCTGTGGGGTTATATATCTATATATATATATATCTATATATATATATATATATATATATATATATATCTATATATATATATATATATATATATATATATATATATATATATATATATATATATATATATATATATATATATATATATATATATATATATATATATATATACACTAATTAACTAGCAAACTAATTAACTAGTTAGCGCACTAATTACCCAACTGTCAGACTAATAAATTAATTAGCCCACTAATTAACGTACTATTACTCTAACTAACAAATACACTAATTTTCCATCTAAATACCTAATTAATTAACTACTAAATAATACATTAATTAACTAGCTATCTAAACTAGTATTCATTTCTAGGTGAAGAGTATCAATGAATTCAAATCTGGGTAGTCATTTCGATGTTCAAGGGACCTAGCAAACCAACTTATGAGGCTATGAAATTGACACAACATAAACACCCTCACAAAAACTACATAACATTTACCATTTCAGGGATTTAGTAACCCTTTTCCAAAGATCACATAACCATGTATCTCCTATATAGACCATCGTATGGAAGGCAGAGGGTTAAAGAACAGTAGGTGGTCCAAAGAAAACTACGCAGAACAAGGCAATATACAAGAACTACAGCAATTTGCAACAAAGCGCAATGACTATCGCTCTATGTACCAACTTTGCCCCCCAAAAAATTAACTAACTAAAACATCATCATGTGGCATATTCTTCCAGAACGTGGTCTTCCTTATGGATTCTCTGAACGCTCCGCGATTCTGGGCGAGTTGACTTGCCACAGCTAGAGACATGTTTAAACAATCTGATACATCACTGCATAATCGTCGTTTTGGGCGCCCTCTTCCCCTGTTGATTCTGTCTTCAGCTATTAATCTTTCCATGCTGATATGCCTCTTTATATGACCATAAAACACACACACACACACACAGCTTTCTTGTTAGGATGTTGTTAATGAGTCAGACCTCTTCAACGTTTATTAATCTTAGCACATTAATTAAATACCTAACTAACTAAGCAACTAACTTAATAATTAACATAACAAACTTAGTGACGTAGTAACAAACATATTTCCACAGACCAACAAAGAATCAGATTTAACCAAATGAGAAGTCCAAGTTCTTTTCCACATTATTTCTTCTCGCAGATCCCAAAACAGCGCCACTTATCTTGACTAATTTGTCATGTCTGTTCATTAGTCACTTTGCATACACTGTTTATCGCCAGCCAATTAAAAGCATGGATAAAGTAGGATCAGTCAAGATAAATGACGCTGTTTGAAATCAGTGTGCAGGACTACGATAGAGAATGACTTGCAGTACTACCTTCAATTATGCGTATCAGTGCAACACAACGAGCAGGGCCGATCTTAGCCGTGATAGGGCCGTAAGCTATTTGAGATATGGGGCCCTAAGTTATTTGAGATATGGGGCACTAAGCTATTTGAGATATGGGGCCCTAAACTATTTGAGATATGGGGCCCTAAGTTATTTGAGATATGTGACCCTAAACTATTTGAGATATGGGGCCCTAAACTATTTGAGATATGGGGCCCTAAGTTATTTGAGATATGGGGCCCTCTAGCTATTTGAGATATGGGGCCCTAAGCTATTTGAGATATGGGGCCCTAAACTATTTGAGATATGGGGCCATAAGTTATTTGAGATATGAGGCCCTAAACTATTTGAGATATGGGGCCCTAAACTATTTGAGATATGGTGCCCTAAGCTATTTGAGATATGGTGCCCTAAGTTATTTGAGATATGGGGCCCTAAACTATTTGAGATATGGGGCCCTAAACTATTTGAGATATGGTGCCCTAAGTTATTTGAGATATGGGGCCCTAAGCTATTTGAGATATGGGGCCCTAAGCTATTTGAGATATGGTGCCCTAAGTTATTTGAGATATGGGGCCCTAAACTATTTGAGATATGGAGCCCTAAACTATTTGAGATATGGGGCCCTAAACTATTTGAGATATGGGGCCATAAGTTATTTGAGATATGAGGCCCTAAACTATTTGAGATATGGGGCCCTAAACTATTTGAGATATGGTACCCTAAGCTATTTGAGATATGGTGCCCTAAGTTATTTGAGATATGGGGCCCTAAACTATTTGAGATATGGGGCCCTAAACTATTTGAGATATGGTGCCCTAAGTTATTTGAGATATGGGGCCCTAAGCTATTTGAGATATGGGGCCCTAAGCTATTTGAGATATGGTGCCCTAAGTTATTTGAGATATGGGGCCCTAAACTATTTGAGATATGGAGCCCTAAACTATTTGAGATATGGGGCCCTAAACTATTTGAGATATGGGGCCCTAAACTATTTGAGATATGGGGCCCTAAACTATTTGAGATATGGGGCCCTAAACAATTTGAGATATGGGGCCCTAAACTATTTGAGATATGGGCCTCTTTAACGATTAAGAATATATAGATAGTGAAATTTAAAAAATGGGGGGGGCCCAAGTGGGGGCCCTAAGCTATAGCTTGTTTAGCTTATAGGTAAATCCTGCACTGACAACGAGCTATGATCAATCAGATGGGAACTTACTTCCAAGACTTATCCTTCTTGAGTAAGTCTCTCATGCAAATGACATCCGCCATGAGACGTGAGACATGCGCGTAGATGATTTCCTGTGGCATGGATGCCACAATGACATTATTAAAACACCCAGCTAGATGGGCAACTGCTTCTTTTAAACTGTCTGCGTTTTGGAAGATACAAACAGAAATATTAGAAAGAAATGGAGGTTTGGATAACATAGTCACAACAGGCAATATTGACACAACAGAGATAGAGGGTGACAACGTGAGAAAATATTTGACAGTTTGACAAACTGGCATGGCAGAGAAACAACAACGATCTTGATACATAATACTGAAAATAGAGACCTGTGGAGAGCCATGATCGCCTACGCCAGCCGGCATGGCACCTGATGTTGATGCTTAGAAAGATTTCCAACTATTGATACATGTATAGTATAGTATAGTACAGTATAGTACAGTATAGTATAGTATAGTACAGTACAGTATAGTATAGTATAGTATAGTATAGTACAGTATAGTATTAGTACAGTACAGTACAGTACAGTACAGTACAGTATAGTATAGTATAGTATAGTATAGTATAGTATAGTATAGTATAGTATAGTACAGTATAGTATTAGTACAGTACAGTACAGTACAGTACAGTACAGTATAGTATAGTATAGTATAGTATAGTATTAGTACAGTACAGTACAGTACAGTACAGTATAGTATAGTACAGTATAGTATTAGTACAGTACAGTACAGTACAGTATAGTATAGTACAGTATAGTACAGTACAGTACAGTACAGTACAGTACAGTACAGTACAGTATAGTATTAGTACAGTACAGTACAGTACAGTACAGTACAGTACAGTACAGTACAGTACAGTATAGTATAGTATAGTATAGTATAGTATAGTATCGTATAGTATAGTACAGTACAGTACAGTACAGTACAGTATAGTATAGTATTAGTACAGTACAGTACAGTACAGTACAGTACAGTACAGTACAGTATAGTATAGTATAGTATAGTATAGTATTAGTACAGTACAGTACAGTACAGTCCAGTACAGTATAGTACAGTATAGTATAGTATAGTACAGTACAGTATAGTATAGTATAGTATAGTATAGTATAGTACAGTATATTCTTCCTCTTATGGTCCATGCCGTGTGGCGTTGGTTCTCATGTCTTTCCACTGCCTTCTATTTTGTTCGCTCTCAGTGATTTCTGGAACCGTTGTTCTCCCATGTCACAATGCTAGGTTGTCAAACATCTTCTCTCTTTGTCTTCCCCTACCTCTCTTGCTGTTCCAACTTGCCTGTTGTTACAATGTGCTCCATCTTTTCTCTTTTCATGATGTGCCCAAAATGTGGACTGTCTCTTTCTGATGTGGGTACGCAGTTATCTTTTCTTATTAACTATTTTTAAAGATATCTTCATTACGCTTTTTATCTGTCCATGGTGTTCTCAACATTCTTCTATAAAACCACATCTGCTGCCTCAATATAATTTTTCACTATTCTGCTGAGTGTCCATGATTCACTTCCATACATCAGAATTGGTTCTAAATAACTTCTAAGAACTCTCTCACATCAACTGACCACATAGGGTGGTCTTCATATTGAGAAATGTTGCCTTTGACTAGGCATTTCTATATTTACTTCTTTAATACATCTTCCATCTGATGTTATTAAGGTACCCAAATATGTGTATATATTGACTTGCTTCAGACTAACCCCGTCTACTTTAAAGATGCATTCTGGAGGACATTTAGTCTGTAATGTTACCATTAGTTCAGTTTTTCTGATATTCAGACTAAGCCCTTTGTTTTGACTTTCTTGTGCAATGATAAGTGTATATATATATGGGCGAAGCGTCCGTATATCAATGTAGGTATTTCTTACACATTTACATTTAGTTTTATATTTTACAGAGTAAACAAAATGTAGTTTAAAATAGTATAAGTTTGCAGTAAATTTAAAAGCGTATAAATCTTTTCAATATTAATATTTGAGTAATAACTCGACATCGTGAAAGAATGCTTTTCATTATGTGATAAGGTATTGTATTTTGTAAGAAGCTTCTTCTGTCGCATAGAATTTTCAAGTAATAAATTAAAGCTTTTAAGTTTCTTCATAAGTGAGTTTTACACTGCTATGTACAATATTTGTGTAAAAAAACTGTTCAGATTTGATTTTACTAGGGACAGACTACTCTTAATTGGAAAGATGCATAAATTGAGGTCACTAATTGAGGGAATAATATTTTACGCTAGAATAACTGAGTTACATAACCACAAGACTAGATAGCCGGTCTCCAAATTGAAAGGTCCAGCGTTTCCCTCCTGTTAGTAATTTATTATGGGGACACTCTATAAAATGTGTGTTACATAGGTTTATTGTAAGTTCTTCTTCTTCTTCTTCAGCGTACATTCTCAAACTCCTGCTGGATTTCTGTTGTAGCAGGACCATGATCCATTCTAGATTTCCAGCAGGATGTAGTCCAGAGAATGGAAATGCGTTGTGTCGCCGTTTTATTTGCGCCAATGGTCAAACACATCCGTCTTCGGTGGATTATTGTAAGTAAGTAAAAATAACACGAAGCGATAAAGCAAATATATATATATACACACACATGCACATACATAACGCCACAGTCAAATGTGTCGGATTATTGGATAAATTTAAACGGTAACACAACGCATTTCTGTTCTCTGGTCTACATGTTACTGGAAATCTATTAAGATAATTTTAGGAGCTTTATGAGTAATAAAAAGCAGTGAATTTCCATATCATGACAGGAGAGAAGTGAATGTGTTATGATAAATCATAACAGGAGAGAAGTGAATGTGTTATGATAAATCATAACAGGAGAGAAGTTAATCATAACAGGAGAGAAGTGAATGTGTTATGATAAATCATAACAGAAGAGAAGTTAATGTGTTATGATAAATCATAACATATAAACTTCTCTCTTATCCCATTGATTGCGGATGACATCATCTTCAACTTTGCTCAAGTTCCTTGAGTCACTAAGCATGCCTACATGCCAATAGTAGGTTAACTGCATTTTATCATCGGCGTACTTCGGACAAGTTCATACTTGCTACAACCACAGTCTCAAGATGTCAATCACAGTGTGGCTGCCGATAGTTCCATTTCCATGATGATTGGTACCTTCTTGTGGTGAAGTACGCTACTTACAATCCTCGGTATTATTCCAAGTCTGTCGTGTAGGAGACGTAAAACCATAAATAAAATCCGAAATATCAAATGTCTGTTAACACAGACACCAAGACATCGGAAAGTACGAAATACAATCAGAAACAAATCGATGATGATTGAACAGTCTTTTCGTTTATATAACATATTTCTATTTTTCGTTAAACGCGGAACTATTACTCAACCACTATCATGTGCTATATGCGAATGATATAATTAAAAGCTAAACCGTATACACACTAACAATGACAGTAGATGATGCGAGGGAGGTTTATGGTATTAACCCCCTCCTCGCCCCCCTCCCCCTGTAAAACAGATAACCACATTTAACACTATTAAACAAGCCAAAAACGGGTTATCGTCTTTTAAATTCCCTCAAACATGGTCACTAAATCTCTCTCACGAGATGAATAAAATGTATTGTTTTCGCGATTAATGCGCAGTCAAATCTCGCTATAACAACTATGCCCCGAAATATGTACGTAACACCAGAAATTCACAATATACAGTATAAACAATAAAGAATAAATGTGTTATGAAGACATGTGATCTAGTCGTGCCGCATGATACCAAGGTTGTGCGTCTTCCGGCCGGGTATCTTTGCCTTCAACACCAGGCGTTACTTGGACAGAACTGTGGTCCTCTGCAACGTCGGGGATAGCCCGATCAATCTTAGTTTCCAGCCTCTATTGACTGGACTACATCAAATCTCCACTTCAAGTAGTTCATCTCGATGGGGAAGAATACATATAATTGGAGATTTTTAAAAGTGTTGTTAAATATGTAAATTTGTTATAAACGGATGCGCTATAAAGGGATTAGACTTTTACCATGACCAATATATCAATTATTTATGTAATACACACAACACAATAAATCTTACCTCGAGACTTGCTATCCACATGTATCATCATCATCAGGTGACATATTCTTTCCAGAACGTAGTCTTTCCTATGGATCTCTTGAATTCTCCGCGGTCTTGAGCAAGTTGCCCTGCATCTTCTAGTGACATGCGCAGGCATTCCTGAATGTCTTTTGTACAACGGCGTCTTGGGCGGCCTTTGCCCCTGTTGTCTTCTATCATCCTCTCCGGTAACACTCTCTCCATGCCGTCGTGTCTCTTAATGTAACCACACAAAAAACTATCTTTTTTCTTTACTATAGCGTTCAGAAGCCAGCCTTCATGGACGTTAATTGTTCGTAACACCTCCTGGTTTGTTTTCATTGCTGTCCATGGTATTCTCAAAACTCTCCTATAACACTTTAATTCAAATGATGTTATTCTCTTGGCCACTGTTTTATTTAGTGTCCATGCTTCACATCCATATGTCGCTACAGGAAATGTACATGTTCGTAGTAAACACAATTTGGTTCTTATCTACATGTATACACAACAAAATAAACCTTACCTGGAGACTTGCTATCCACATGTATGCACACAGAATGCTGCGGCATATACACCGTTCGAAGAAGCCTCTCAAAGTGCTCAAAGTCTTTGTGCACAAGTATGATGTAAGCAAGAGGGAAATCTTTTTCAATCTCCCTCCCACCATCCGTCCTATACTTTCTGATAGTTCTAAACGCCTCGCAATCTGTTGTCAGTTTTGTAGCGTAATTATTATCAACAACATCGTAAGTGTTCATATTCTCTTTGTGAAATTTACGAACTTTATCCTGTTCCTCTATATTGTTTTCGAACAATTTCTGACAGTCGAAACGTCTTCTTAGTAATACTCCTTTTCTGTGGTACTTTTTCAAATCGTTGTACTTTAATTCTGAGAAATGTTCAGGATTAAGAGGCGATCCTGACATTGTGTCATCTCCAATGAGTTTATTTGAAGTTTTAACATGGCCAATGTTTGGATCTAAATGCGGCCAACCGGTTTTACTGTTGGTGCGCATGTGGTCCGCGCTGTAGGACTCGTAGTATATAAATATGTTGGAAATGGACAGTGTAGCCACTACGACAAGAACAAGAAGCAGGACTGTTAGGCCTCTGTTGATGAGTTTGATACTGAAACGGTAAGTCATCGTGTCACGTGTGACAGGAATATAGCGTCATCTGTGATCTAGTTTGTGTGACAGGAATAGGGCGACATCTGTGATCTAGTTTGTGTGACAGGAATATAGCGTCATCTGTGATCTAGTTCGTGTGACAGGAATATGGCGTCATCTGTGATCTAGTTTGTGTGGTATATAAACAAAATATACTGTTGAATTAATCATTTAAAAAACTTCTTATAGGTAACTATAGGCAGCAACTTACAGATAGGTAACTGCTTACAGATAGGAAACTGCTTACAGATAGGAAATTGCTTACAGATAGGAAACTGCTTACAGATGGGAACAGTTTACAGATAGGGTACTGTTTACAGATGGGGTACTGTTTACAGATAGAGTACTGTTTACAGATACGGTACTGCTTACAGATAGGGTACTGTTTATAGATGGGGAACTATTTACAGATAAAGTACAGCTTACATATAGGGTACTGCTTACAGATATGGTACTACTTACAGATGGAGAACTGCTTATAGATGGGGAACTGTTTACAGATAGTGTACTGCTTACAGATGGGGAACTGTTTACAGATGGGGAACTGTTTACAGATACGGTATTGCTTACAGATAGGGTACTGTTTACAGATAGGGTACTGTTTACATATAGGGTACTGTTTACAGATAGGGTACTGCTTACAGATAGGGTACTGCTTACAGTTAGGGTACTGCTTACAGATGGGGAACTGTTTACAGATAAGGTACTGTTTACAGATAGGGTACTGCTTACAGATGGAGAACTGCTTACAGATGGGGAACTGCTTACAGATGGGGAGCTGTTTACAGATGGGGAACTGTTTACAGATAGGGTACTGCTTACAGATAGGGTATTGCTCACAGATGGGGAATTGTTTACAGATAGGGTACTGTTTACAGATAGGGTACTGTTTACAGATAGGGTACTGCTTACAGATAGGGTACTACAAACAGATGGGGAACTGCTTACAGATAGAGTACTGCTTACAGATAGAGAAAGTAATTATATTAAATAAGTAAATAAATATTGTAAATACCTACCACTACTAATAAAACGAATATGGACGAAAACAGTTAACGTTTCGATCATGGGATCTTCATCTGAACAGACTAGTAATAAAATACACTGGTAGTATATCTTATTCAGGACGTGTCTATCAACCCGACATTTTTTAGCTGTAGTGATTTTCTAGGCAATATAAATACGTTCAGTAGTTTGACAAGCTTTCTAAAGAAGCTTTGACAAGCTTTTGAGTAGCTTTCTAAACGGCCCGGATGCACAATTGCCAGTGACAGGGATCGAACTCGGTACCTTGGCCGTCATATACGGGCCCTGTACCACTCCGCCACAGATCCGGACAAAAACAGCAGCAAATAATACCCCCAAAAATAGTAATTTCACAACATATCTAAGAAAATACTAAAAACAGTTCTTGCAACATTCGGAAAACGAATAAGTGAATTTTCCCAATTGGTGCGTTCGAGATTGACATTGTGCGTACCATACAATTGCACACTATGAAAGAGATGTGTGCGACAAAGACGTGAAGCCAGGACAAAAGTTCAATGGCAGACACACGAGAGATCGACACAATAGCACAGAGTAGAATGTCCGTCATAGATGAAAGATTGAAGCCAATGGACAAGAAAACAGTCGAGCAACAGGCAAATCACCGCAATGGAAAAGTAAAACAAAATCCAAATACAAAACACATGAATGAGATATCAACAACTAAACAGAGTCCTAGGAAACTACTGAATCAAACAAGAAAGATCAAAAGAACACAAAAACTGCAGGCACAAAAACACGGAAATAGCTTCAAATAGACCAAAACAGCATCAATACCAAAGATAAAACAGAGACAATATATGGATACAGAAACGGTCCACAACAAAAATACAACAGATAACAAACATACACACATCAAACAAATCTATAGAAATTTATAAACAATACATTACAAATGGATGCCCCGAAACAAAACGCGCGCACACACACGCGCGCGCTGCATACCACATATTATGAAATATTATTTTAAAAAAGACATACACAAACAAACAAGCAAGCACTAAAATGTAACATATATAACGCCTGGAAGTACTAAGTCCTGACGATTGTATTACAAGTACCACGAACTCCACTATTCTTTTTTTATGGTTATAAAGCTCTGATAGATAGTTATAAAGCTCTGATAGATAGATGGTTGTAAAGCTCTAATAGATGGTTGTAAAGCTCTAATAGATGGTTGTAAAGCTCTGATAGATGGTTGTAAAGCTCTGATAGATGGTTGTAAATCTCTGATAGATGATTGTAAAGCTCTAATAGATGGTTGTAAAGCTCTAATAGATGGTTGTAAAGCTCTGATAGATGGATGTAAAGCTTTTACAGATGGTTGTAAAGCTCTATTAGATGGTTGTAAAGCTCTAATAGATGGTTGTAAAGCTCTGATAGATGGTTGTAAAGCTCTAATAGATGATTGTAAAGCTCTAATAGATGGTTGTAAAGCTCTAATAGATGGTTGTAAAGCTCTGATAGATGGTTGTAAAGCTCTGATAGATTGTTGTAAAGCTCTGATAGATTGTTGTAAAGCTCTAATAGAAGGTTGTAAAGCTCTGATAGATTGTTGTAAAGCTCTGATAGAATGTTGTACAGCACTAATAGATGGTTATAAAGCACTAATAGATGGCTGTAAAGCTCTGATAGATGGTTGTAAAGCTCTGATAGATGGTTGTAAAGCTCTGATAGATGGTTGTAAAGCTTTGATTTATGGTTGTAAAGCTCTGATAGATGGTTGTAAAGCTTTGATTTATGGTTGTAAAGCTATGATAGATCGTTATAAAGCTCTGATAGATGGTTGTAAAGCTCTGATAGATGGTTGTAAAGCTCTGATAGATGGTTGTAAAGCTCTGATAGATGGTTGTAAAGCTCTGATAGATAGTTTTAAAAACAGCAAGAAAGGGAACTGACAACCTCGCCTACTAGTTGCAGCAGCTTAGTACATGAAGAGTTATCTTCATCCCTGACGGCAGGCCGCTGCCATGGGACTTTACCTTCAAAAATATGATTCAACCATATTGGACTGATGTCCGTGGCTGTGATGTCCGTGGCCGAAATGAGTTCATAAGAGGTACATTTTACTAAATCTAACAAGCACGAATATGCACGCACTGTGTGCGAGCTCTACACATATAAATTAACGACACACGACGTCGAAGAATGTATGCACATGTTTCTGGCCAATGTAGCCTGCTTGCCTGGAACAGAGAAGCGTTCAGAGTATCCTCGATGAAGACAACGTTCTGGAAAGGCTATGTCACTTGATACTTGATACACAGACGAAGCAGATGCAACAAAATACACACATATTAGGGAACATGTTAGAAACATGTACAAATTAGAGCAGAACTAAGGTGAAATTGTGCGAGATAAACAAGGAAGAGGACGTGTATTGGTTCAGGAAGTATGTGAAAAGAAAAGAAGGGGTGAGGGTGAAAAACAAGACCTAGTAGAGCGGTGAACCGTGTCCAAACATCAAATAAGACCTAACAGCAAATCTGAGTTATAAAGCCAGAGGCAGACCATGTAAAAGATGGATCACAGAAATCAAAGAAGTCACAGGAACAAGCTTGCACACAGCGCACAAGAAGGCCATCTCCAGAGAACTCTTCCACCCCTAACGCTGCAAGGCAAACAAGGGACACAGCGTATAGATAGATAGATAGATAGAGCAAATCTGCCTTCTTACAAGATGTTTTTGATTTTTGTTGTGATTTTCGCTATTTGTATATGTTGTATCGTTCGGCTGTCACCTGCCAACGCCTACCGACGAAATCTATATTTTTTTGGGCTATGACACGCTCAGCGCTTGATATGAAGTAATATTGTGATGTGAGGTTTCAGAAGTTGGTAACTCATTCATCTACCTTTTTTGGTCTTTCTTCGTTTTTGTATCTTGCTGTTAACTCTTCCTCACTTTAATCAAAATCCTCAGTTCAAGTCATTTTCATAAAGAGCGCATCATTTTGTGAAAAGAGGAGTAATGCAGCAGCTGAACCGCGGAGAGCAGCTAGAAAGTCACGGATAGACCTATCCGTCTACAGTTGTCATTCCATACCCGAACTGTCCAAGGACATTTACAGCTCGAATATGGCCCATTAGCCATCTACGAACTAATAATCAAGAAGATAACTCTAATTGAATTTTCAAAAGGGGATGTAACAAATGGTCATCATCATCATGTGATGGACGAACACCATCTTGCTATTTCCATTTCCATGTATGTTCTTGTCTCTGGCCAATAATGGTTCATTCTCAATAAGTGACCGAGCCATTTCAGTCTCTGGTTTACAATATATTTGACCACAGATGTTGTTCCAACAGTTCTTGTAATCTCTTCATTCCTCACACGATCTCTTCTCATTCTGTTTCCTGCTTTCCTTAGACATTTCACACGTAGTAAGCTTTCTCTCTTGTTCTTTTGTTTGTGTCCAGCAAGAAATCACGATCCACATTATTATTTTTCCGAGCGTGGTTTCGAACCTGGCACGATGTAGCCCGGTGACAGTATGCAGGCTCACTTTCAACTATACTCTATTCACTTTATAAATGAAGTGGGTCAAAACACACCCCCACATTACTCCGCGACAATAGATGATTTTTAAACAGCTGATGACATGTAAAAATAATATATTTTTTTTGATGCATTCGCTCCATTGTAATTAGCACGGTTGTTTATCCGTCGATTTCCGCCTGGAGCGTGATTACGTTGTGCCATAGTTATGCGCCTTGTAGGCTTAGCACATCCGATTTCGGCATGCCTTGACAGTTCAGGTGTGCTACCCTAGCCTGTGACAGCCTCCCTATCTTAGCCAGGCACGCGGGTGTGTGGTGACTCTTCTCCCACACGATTGTTGTTCAAATCTATCTCGCACGAGGTTTTCCGCCGTCTATGAACTTGCCTCGTGTAATTGGACGTACTGTGCCCATATGGTACTGAACCGTTTCTCATCTGTGAGCCTGATTCCGTAAAAGGAAGAACTCAACAGAAGAGTTGGACCCTGGCTCTTTCGCCTTCTTAGCCGAGGTGTCGTTCACCGACATCGTGAACACATCACATCGCCCAAGTTCGAGTCTCACACCAGGCGCTTGAGAGCAAGGCGTTCTCGAGCTTAGCGACCTTGTCCCAATAGCGCCTGAGGCCATCGGATACTGAACCCTTTCTCTCTGCAAGTGTATTTCCGGTATAGGAAGCTTGACAGTAGAGTTGGGCCAGGGCTAAAATCATTGTCCTTTTTGTGCCTATGCCCATCCGATACGGAACCCTTTCTCTTCGCGAGCATGTTTCCAGTTTAAGAAGGCTCTACATTAGAGTTTAAGCCAGGTCTTCGTGCCATTCCGGGCACCCATGATTGGTCTGGGTTTCTGCCCATAAGGATTACAGGTAACTGGCTCGTCTCGAGCTAACAGAACTTGTAGTTCCTATTTCCTTGGAACGTTTTCACTTTCTATTTGCAGTTGGCGCTGTTCTGCCCTTTCATTGTACTCGGTATGAAATATACACGTTTTCCACCATGCATCTAACTTTTCGTGCATTTTCCATTGGCCGCCCTTCCAATGTTTGGACTGGACTGATTAGCATCACTGTATGTCGACAGTGACGCTGTATGTGTTGGTGCTGATGGTGTCGGGGATAGTGTCTGTCTCTTATGCATTCAAATCTCTTTCCATCTGCTACCTCCACATTATCGGACACGATCCCCAAATGATTTGGCCAGAATCAGCTCGAGCTGCTGTATTTCTGTTACCAGGGTGCACCGCGAGGAGGTACATTTGGGATCGTGGTTATCCCTGGGTCCGCCTAGAGCAATGCGTTCCCTTTGTACCCATAAAAAACAATATTATTTAAAACATTTAAACAAATTAAAAACAATATTTAAACATTTTTAAATGAATTTTCTTTTACAATATTATTGGGCACTTAATCGATTAACGCGTTCTGCGTCCAACAACCAATCAGAAGCACTGACCAACTTCATTCTTAGAATGAAAAGAGTATAGACTACCCCCTAAACCATGTTCATTTTGATGACTTGATGCGGCTTGCATTATCTAGCGATGTATTCATGTTATCTTTAATGTCATTAGTCCGTCGTCTTCTTGGTCTGCCCTTTCTCTTCTACCGAGGTCTTCTTCCCTCCATTATTTATCTTTCTAAACAGTTGTGTCTCTTTATATGACCAAACAGGTGTAGTTTTCTTTGTGTTATTGTGTTTAGTAACCAACACTCTGGAATCTTCAATGTGTTTTTAATATCTAGTTTCTGAATTTTTTCCTTCCATGATATTCTAAGTATCTTTTTGTAGCCTTTCAGCTCGAAGGCGTTGATCTTCTTTGCCACTGTTTTACTTAGGGTCCATGTTTCACAGCCGTATGTTGCAATCGGAAAAATAAAAGTTCGTAACATTAGCACTTTCGTTTCTATTTTGTTGTTTTTCCCTATGTTTTTCAACCGTGTTAATTTGCAATATGCCATTGCCAATCTCTTCCTTATTTCTGCCATGCAGTCTCCTGCACCGTTGATGTTTGCTCCTAAGTATTCAAATATATCCACACATTCTATCTTGGTATTGCATATTCTGATTTTTGGTTGTTGTGTTATTATATCTGTTGACAGGATTTATTTATTTTTTGTTTAAATACAAGTATTGTGATTCGTTATATTTTTTTGTGTTCTTCATTATAATCCATTGGAAATTATAATACAAGTAGCCAAAGTACCTTACCCTTAGCTCAAATACCTTACCCTTGGCCCTTATAAAGGTCCTCGAATTTTAAAACAGGTGACAGTGAATTTCAAAATATGATTGACACTATCATGTTACCACACCGGTTGTCACCCACCAACTCTAATACAGCATTTCTTTTAACTAAGTTTAACACGGGACGGTTTTGATACTAAATCCATTATATTCGTCCTAACCAACACATTTCTTCTAACAAAACTTCTCACGGACTGCAGATTCACAAACTGAACACACACAAAAGTATTCGCGTTACATGACAACGAATGACAAAGTCCTGACAATTTACCTTCCTCTCTCTACCTCAGTCAGACACCACTCA